>LR989927.1:32194608-33444608 GCA_905146935.1 Scaeva pyrastri | reverse complement strand
GAAGTGCCGCTGTACGGTTTCACCACTTTTCCTTTAATGGAAAGGCGTCATCATCCGCAACCAAAACCTAAAATTTAATTTGGAAAAGAATACATTTTTTCGTGTTTTGAATTTTAGTATTCGAGACAGGCCCATCATCCGAGAGCCTTCAATATGTTCCAGCTTCACATATTGTAAATTAATCGGAAACTATTTGTGCAAGCTGGGCAGTGCGCAGTGCGTTTTGGACAGTTAAGCTTTTTGCGAACAAAACAATTGAAGAAGTCCTCTATGGAGTAGGACTAGATCATCGTCCAACTATAGTATATTGGCTTCACAACACTGTCCAACTGAACACCATCATCTTTCTCATATGATGAAAGTTCAAATGAAAACTTCTCACCACAGATCGAATTAAAAAAAATTATAGCTTCGTCCAATAGTCGTAAGAAATCGCAAATTGGCTGAAAGTTTTTCACTTGGGGAAATAGAATCCGTCATCTTCGTATTCTGCTGTTTGATGTGAGGTTGTACCATTACCAACTTCATTGTGCGTTTGAGGGTCCATCCTAAAATGGTTTTTGAGTCATCTGGTGACGTCAATTTCAATTCGTCCAATAAATTGAAAGAAGACTATTTTTGGCGTTTTTTAGACTTTCTTTTGTCCATGTATCCTTTTATTTCCTTGCATCCGTTTTTCTACTCGTTCCTCCATTTCTATAAATCGGTCCTAGTGAGGTCCGTTCGCAGCGGACACTTTTTCGTATGTTAAAGTTGATTCCGAGGTATCTTCGCTTATGCACTTCATCGTATTTCAACGCAATTCACCGGGTGCGTTAAATGATTGTCGAAGAAAAATTCCGAATAGGTAATCGGAACAATACCTCAAAGTAAAAATCCTCCGAATCGTATAAAATCGGAGAATTATCCTCTCCGAACGCCATGATCATATTTCTAAAGATAATTGATGCTTGACAACATTTTGGACGAATATGAACGCTGACGCATTACTTTCAGCTTCAATAAATCAATCAAGCAAGTTTGTCATACTCATTTGCTAGTCTTGTTGTCGTGTGCTGTGAACTCCCTTAATATCTGATTCTAGCTTTTTGGTTACAAGTTCCAGATACATATTCAGCGCATACCTATCTATTTGTCTTACAGCAACTAGGCTTATTGTCGCTGGCCCCTGCCTGTCAAAGCTCATCCTGGTGCATGTTCTAAACACATATTTTTACCTATACCAACCCCTTCCTATCTTTCTTTCAAAATCAAGCAGTCCCCTTGCCTTTGAGACGAATTTTCAAAAATTTAAATTATCATATTCCACATCCACATCCTCAATAGTTATGTCTCCCATCCCCAAAGACATCCGTATAGTTTTAGGTGCAGATAGGAGGAAACTGTGTCCAGAAATAATTCAAAAACCATAATAAAATGTGCACATGTGAAATGATGAACATTACAAGCAAATTAATTAATATAAATAAAAACATAAATGAAAACTCGCCACAAAGCTCTATACGAATTCCTCATAGTAAGAATTTTTATTCGCCCAGTTGCCCATTTATTTTACAGACACGTCATTTCTTTGAAGAGGCTTTGAAATTTTACAGAGAGAAAGATTTCGTATTTACCAAAAACAAAAAATAATAATGAAAAAAGAAAGTTGGTATAAAGCGTTTTCATTTGCGGTCACATTAACTGAATCATGCGTAATCTTCGCGTGGGTAACAACTCACTATCATGTATCTACATTTATATGAATAGTTCAACTTCAAAGTCTTTTCTTTTAGAACCTTGTACCTAGGGGTCGACACATGCATGTTAAGTTAGCAACAAAGTTATATTTTAATGTGCTTTTAACAGGGCCGCACTCGGAGCAGCACTGAACTAAAATTATAAGTTTCACCCCATCTCTTGAAAACTTCAGTTTTGCAGGCATATTATAGCTATCAACAAAATACCTGATAGATATCAATAAATTGAATAGGATGGTGTTACGACTATCAACTTGTAACTTTTTTGATCGACTGTGAATTTTCTTAGATTTAATAATTATCGTGAATGATTTTTTTCTTTTTTGATAGACATGGTATTACCGATATCAACAAAATTAATACACATCAATGAAACTCCGTTCTATATTAATTCAAAACTTTAGACTTTGAAAACAAGCCTTCCTGGAGGTTAAACAATATTGACGATAAACTTAAACCCATAAAAATTCAGCATTAAATTCCAAATTTACTAAAATTGTCAGCCGTCTTAAAATTCTTCGTTGAAAGAAGTTACCAATTGAACGTTTAAAATGATATTACTCGTAACATTGGCATGGTATAACCAACGCAACGATGTCAGTCATTCTTAGTAAATTATAACGGGTATTCGAGACTTATATTTGTCCAAAATGGAAATATATTTATCTACTTTTTTTAAAAATGTAGGAGGCAGTCAAGAAGTGTAAGAAATATATATAAAAAATGTTAACAAACATGAGGGTGTGTTCGGTGATGAATATATTTTTTTAAAAATCGCCTGCATTACAAATTTGGGTTCAAATTATCAAACCACAATTATTTCGAGAGTAAACTTACTAAAACTAATTCTTCACAAAATTGGTAAGAACTATAGACTCAATTCCTATAAGATAAAACAATTTTCTTTAGAAATAGAAACATACTAGGAAACATTATTGAAATAACATTGAGTAGAATCAGTTAGTAATTATGACTCTGCAGGCAACTTAAAGTAACTTCTCGAAATTTTTACTTGGTATTTCTTCATAATTTCTTGTTGACTTTTGTGTTCTAATATTTTATTTATTGAATGAAGAGAATAAGAGAATGTTTACTATCCAAATCAATGGTCTTTAAAATAAATTTGACACGATTATTCAACTGGTCTTTAAAGTTGTCGGAAACTTAAATCCATAGTTTTCGCTCTTCCATATAAGCCACTGAAATTGAACAGGGAGTTGCTAAGGTGGTCAGCTTTAAGCATTTACACATGCTTAGAACACACCCCAGAAATTTCTTAAACAAGTGAGTTTATATATTTACAACTTTTGGTTGCAATATGCATTCAATTTTTTCTGTTTTCAATTTCACATTTGCCTTTTATATTTTGTACGTGACAGAAGATTTTGAAATTTTGGCATCAATTATTTGACATGTAATGTAGGGACACCAACTTTGAGAAGTCAAATTAAAAGTGAATAAAGCGTTTTATTGGTATCGAAATACTATGTTAGTAATAGATTACCAATAAAACACGGCTTATAATAGAAAAGGTTATTATAGCATGAATGCCATGCTTTCGTAACCAGGTTTCTTTGACTGCACCAGGTCGTGAATTTAAGCTTCTATAACTGTTTTGTTTTGACTTCTTTGGTATTCTGGTGTTTAACAGTTAAATTTGGTATTTTCAATCCAAATTCAACACTAACTGAAGTTTTCATAAACTATTTACAGTTACTGCTTCTTCAGTATCGGATTAAGTCATTAGACCTTCCGCCAGTTACAGTAGTATATTTTAATCTAGTTTGTAAGTTTTTTTTTAAGAAAATAAAATTTTGTTTTTATTTTTATTATTTTTTGTATAAAGTTGATTTTTTTTGGGTGTGCAAGACATGGATATTTATGGTTAGATTTGATACAGCTTCCCATTCTTCTTTTTCGGGTAGCTTTCAAAATTTTCTGTGTGCTCTTGGTATTATATGGATTGTGGAGGTCCAAAGCTGTTTAGTTATATTATGCAATGGCCTCCTACTTTACGTTCTCACACACTGACAAAGTTATAAAAGATGATTTTAATAACAATATAATTCAGATTCAATGACAGGCAACTTTATAAATCTGACATTCAGCAGACGACTGAAGTATAAAAATTCCACAAAAAAATGACAATACAAAATATTTTTTTTTTTTGCAGGTAGAATAGTTCAATGGGAAAATGATTTTTTTTGGTTTTACTGTCTTTCTCTCAGACTGCCACAAATAATTCAAAACCAAAATTAGCCAAATATATCCAGCCGTTCTCAATTTTTAGCGAGACTAACGAACAGCAATTCATTTTTATATATAGAGAAAGATAGTACATTTAACAAAACTCATTCACAATGAACTTTTGATAAGTATTCACAATCGGTCTAAAATTACCAGTTGATACCAATAATACTAAATTATCAACGAATTAATAGAATTTTTTATCGACTGTCAAATTGGTATCCATAATTTAAATTCGTGATTCTTGTTTGCGAAGAAGTTAGAAAACTCATAAGAAAAATTAAGGAATTATTTTGAATTAAATTGTTAACTTCGTTGATAAAATATGAAAACTTCTACAAATTTAATTTGTTAAAATAATAAATATCGATTATAGTAATTTTTTTCTTAAAAATTTCGAAAAGTTAAAGGCTGTCTTATGATGTTTCTAAATCCGATTAATGAAAAATACAACCTAGAATAATTGGAAGCTCTCCGATCTCACGTAGAAGATTTTTATAACAATTATTGGTTGCTGTTTTTTTTAAATTATCGTCAACACCTCCCAAGAACTTTCAGCAAACACTCCTTGAATTTTTTTTTGAAATATTTTTACAACACTAATCCTCTCGGTAAGACAGTTATGGCAACTGTAAATGGGTGAAACTTGCAGACTGTTGTGCTGGACACAATCCCTATTTTGATAGGACAATTTTACTTACATATCATTAGCACACGTCTTGTTGAAATTCCAATCAACTAAAACTAATTCACATAATTAAAATATAGTTATATTTCCAGTTATAGATAATTTTTTTAAACACTGTTTGATATTGTCTAATTAGTCCTTTAAGTCTTTGACCTTCTGTTTTTTCCTTGTAAGAGAATCAAATATACATATATTATATCCTATCTATTTCAGAGATTTGTTAAAACTAATAGATTAAATAAATAAACTAAACTACACTAAAAAATATTCAAAATTTTTCGATTTGAGAAAAAACAGATTTTGGGGTTTCGGGGTTTCTGATTTTTGTGATTCTGGGTTTTCGGTATTCTGGGTTTTCGGGATTTGTTTTCTCGGGATTGTGTTCGTCTCCCACAATGTCGTCGGTCACATCATGGTTAGATGTTAGGTGTTACCTATTTCAGATAATATAACTGAAGTCAGAAAAGTTTGGTATGATGGAATGCCACCCTCTCATTTCAGTACACCAGGTTGCACACATGTGTGGTGTCTAAGGGCCACTTAAGTCTTAGGAAAACAAACCGTTTAGTAGCCCTTAACATTTCCAAATAATGATAATATAGATAAATTTATTCACAATTTTCTAACAAGGCATCGTTCGTTGTGTAAACAGGGCCCCTTTACAGTTTTATCATTTTACACAAAATGTAATCCGCCACTTATTACCAGGGAATGTGTTGGTGGTTCCATATTCCATTCTGAAAGAATGTTGCCCATCTGCAAAAAATTAATCCTTTTATGTAAGAAAAGAAAAATTAAAAAAAAAGGAAGAGCATTTTTCTGTTTCAAATCGTGCATCTCGTTTCTCGTAGGTAAGGTACGAGTATAGGGTAAAGCAAGCTCCCCTTTTCTTCTAAGCAAAAATTTCTGCGTTACTCAGGTTTAACAATTTTTACATTTTTATTTGTCTGTTTGTTGGTAGCCAAGCGGTTAACAAGAGGATACTTTTATAATTTTTTGAAATAACTGACATAAAGGCTTACCTGCGAACGATGTACAATATTTTCACATTTTTATATATGTATGTATGTACGCGCAAATCGCCTTAAGGCGATGATACTGAGTTCTTTAGTTTTGTTTGTGCATTTTTTGTGTCGTCCTTATTTCGTACCTACCTATTAATGTTCCTTCGTGGCTTCTGAATGTAAAGCATCTTTTTAAGCTGTGCATTTTTTCGGTTGCTCGGTAGGATTGTCGGGGTCCTTGTCTCACAAAAGATTATCTAACATAAAAATATTGTTGGAATTCGTTTTTTTTTTTTTTTTTTCTTCTTCTTTTTTTCTGGTTGCTGTCTCCTTTGAGTGTAGCATCTACTAAAAATCCCTGTTTTGTTAGTGTAAGTGCGCGATGCTCTCAGCGTAATTTTATTAAACCAGGAACCCAAAACACATGTGACTTTAACCGCATTCATGATAATTTTCTCTAAGAAAACAACGACCAAAGGACATATCTGCTGCTCTCCCGC
The DNA here is from genome assembly GCA_905146935.1 of Scaeva pyrastri. Taxonomy (NCBI): domain Eukaryota; kingdom Metazoa; phylum Arthropoda; class Insecta; order Diptera; family Syrphidae; genus Scaeva; species Scaeva pyrastri. Next base: position 33,438,430 of record LR989927.1, on the reverse strand, counting down.
GTTATCCTTTTCAAGGGACAGTCAGATAATGTTCTTATAGTCTTCTTTTGACAGGTCTAATTAGTAATCAACAAAAAAAAAAAGGATATACGTATTAAGAAAAAATATAAAAGGAGACTTAATTTTTTAATTAACACATTTAAGGATGCGTAAATTATGTTTTTGTTGTTTTTTTTTTTTAATTGTTGGCATTCCAAGACTATTCCTGTGATTTTGAAATTAATATACATTAGATTTTTTTTCTTTTTGTTGTAATGACAAGATTGAACTTAATTCAAAGCCATAAAATTCTTACAAAAACATGAAAACAGAATGTACAATAAGAAAAGGAAATATGCTACGGGGAGCCAAGTGTGACTCAAATTTTGTAAATCCACCTTCGCCCGGGGAACAGCGACGATTTAAAAAAAATTATACTTTCTGGTGAAGTACATTATGCTATATTGTGGGTAGTTTAAAAAAACAATAGGTGTGTTTTTTTGGGAAATATCAGCAGTGAAGTACCCAACATTTCCCAAAAAAACTTATCTGTTTGCAGTTCTGTTCGCAGACTTTAGTTAGTTTTTGATTTCTCGACAGCGTTTTTCGTAAGAATGCGCTTTGCCACGTAAGTAACACTGAGTTACTAAAATTAGACAGCTTATGTTATTGCTGCAAAAACACTTTTACTTGGAAAAAATTAAACAGTTTTCTATGCCACCAACAACGATACAAAATGAAACGTTTTTCTAAACTCGAGCAAACGTCAAAATTCTATCGACAGTTGGATCCTACTTTTATACTCGTAAAATCTTTCTTCACTGCTGATTTTTCCCAAAAAAACACCATCATTATCATTAGTGGAATGATGAATTCATTTTGTTAGAAAATTTCGAAAATTTCTCGGATGTTGTGAAACAACTTCCAATCCAAGATGTTCAATACTTCGAACTTATAAATGACTCGGGTTGTAGTAAATCTAGAACAGAGTTTAAACGAATTTGTTGTTTCCTTCGTGATGGAGTTCCTAAAAAGGACTTTCCTAATGAACATATTTAGAAACCAAACATTCTTATATGCGAATGCGATTGAAAAAAAAAATAATTGAAATTTTTCTTTGAGTCTTAAGCAAGCCTCTCATGAAAAATGTACATATCTATTTTTTAACGTAACATGACTGGCTAAAAAGAGGACCTCGTACATATATACAATGTACAATACATACATACATATATACATATGTATATAACGACTCTTAATGCATACATATTTTTTGTGCGATTAATGTATTTAGAATCTCTTCCCGAACCCAACTCCTTCCATGTCTCGTTTAATTTAAAATTTTGTTTGCTAAAAAGTTTTTCAAATTAAATATGCGAAATGCAAATATAAGATTTTCAATGAAATATTTTCTTTTTCATTATTCTAAGGATATTTATATGATTCAACAAATGTATGCTTCCCCATCATCATCGTATATAGTATATACGAATGCATACAGAGTGTCATGTGTGTTGTATAATTGTTATACATACATACATACATACATAATACATATGTGTATATAATGTACATTATGAAGATCTAAGTCTGAGCTTTTATTTTGTAAGAACGAGGTTTTAAGTTTTGTATTTTTTATTGTGGGTGGTGTTGATATGGTAATTTAAACTTGATATTCTTTGACAAGGAAAAAAAATCATGAATATGTAAATAACTCCGTATAGCGTAGGTATATTTAAAAAAAAACACGTAAATATGTATGTATAGTACTTCATAATTTGAATTAAAAAAAAAGTGAAATTTAAAATAATTAATTATTATTTTTGTTTGTTTTTATTTTCGGTTGCTTGCATTTGCATTCGAACACACATGTTCTTATTTCTTTAGTTAACTTTTTCCTAAAAATTTAATTTCGTCGGTATTTGTGTAAGGTACTGAATATACCACTGATATAATTATAAATTTATCAGTGAAGGGACAGGTCAGGCTGATCATTCCCGACACAAAATAATTGACGAAATAGAAATTTAATATATGTCAGTTTTCGCAACACAAGATACAAAAAAACATCACTCAGTGAACATGACTAAAAATTGACATTTTTATTCAAGTTTTGTATTTTTCAATAGCATTTTCAATCTTCAAAAAAAAAACTAAAATTGGTAATATTTGTGGCATTTTTGTAAAAAACTGTGTACTCGATTTATATCTGATTTTACTAATTGATAACAATGGCAACATTTCTCTATTTTAAATTAGTATAAGAAATGTTTATTTTTCTTAATTTTTGTAAAGATCTCGATCTGAACTATTTGTTTTGGACAAATAATGTGCTTTATTTTTATCAGTGAAAACACATGATGATGCTACCGAGACGTCAGTGAAAATGAGGAGACTGATGGTCTTGAGCTTTCTTACAGCACAGGCCAGACATGTCTAGTGATCCATGAAGTAGAATGATGAGAGTTAGCTTCCTGGCAATAACGTTATGCTCTGCCTTCAATTTTTTTGGATTGGAATGCCCATCTCTGAGCAATCGTGTCCTTTGATTGGAATGTCCATGTCCATACCTGAGCAGTTGCATCATTACCGCTGAACGAAAATGTTTACATGTCAATTCTTCTGACACCTTTTTTTCCTTGGACTTGGTGGCACCTGTTAGAATAGAAGATATATGCGTTTTGATTCAATTTAAAAAATGTCTGGGGTACTAGAATAATTATTATTATATTTTATTAACAAATAATTAAAATTATATGGTAATATTAATGAGCTTAGCTGCAAAGACTATTAGCTCTGGGGTACTAGAAGAATTTTTTTTTGTTGAAATTAATAAATAACAAAATACATACCTATGTATGTCAAAAATTTGCCAACCCTGATGTTCCCTTCTAATATAGCTAACCTACCTTTTCGTTTTTTTTTTTTTTTTTTGTGAAAGTTTGCTAAAATTGTGTCGAAAACTTCCTTTTGATTTTTTTTTTATCCCTCTTTAGGCGGGATTTGAGTAACGATAACCCTTTGGTTCAAGTCAGGATGGACTACTTGAGTCCTAAGGCTGCTACAAAGCAGATATAAGCACTATTCAGGAAATGCGATAAGCCATGTATAAGCCAAGCCAATAGAGAATAAGAGGATAATTGAGAACACCAATATCCAACAACGTCTATTTGGATGCGGCTTCGTCATTGGAGTCAGACCTAGGCAACAAGACTATAATAGAACCCCTTCTGATAATCCGCATCAAGGCTTAACATTCCGATATAAGCTAACATTGACACGGACCGCTACCCCGTTGTTGCCAAGATTGAACTACGCTAAAAAAGGGATTTGTTGGAAGAAGGTAACGTGACGTAAAGCGGATCGGATATTCAGGTGGCGCTTGGAAAGTGCGCAACTGGAGACATATAAATATGGCTATGAACCGAGCGGGCTAGATGGAAAAGTTTATGGGGAGAGGTTCCAGTTCACACAGGACTGTAACTAAGTGTAATCCTACTAAACTAATATTATTAATGTGAAAGATTAGATTTATGCATAGTGCTTAATGACACGAGAACGACTGTACGGATTTGTATGAAATATGCTACAGAGATATGTAGATTATAATCTGGAATAGCGCATAGGCTACTTTTTATCCCGGTAAAATGTAGGCTTCCCGTGGGATATATTTCTTCTAATTTTTCAATCACGTTAGAATGCCTTAAACAGATATTTTATGAAAGTTCAATTTGAAAACAATATCCAAGGCAACGGTAGAAGCAAACAAAATAAAATATAAATTTTTAGCAAAAAAAATCAGAAAAGTTTAAAAGTACACACTTTTTCCAATCTTGCCAGAATGGCTGAACGGATCGGTATGAAATTTAGCACAGAGATAGAGAAAGATATTAACTATCTATCACGTGCGAAGCCGGGGAATTCTGCTATAGTAATATGTACATAGTTATGAAACGTTCCCAGAACTTGAATTGGACTAAACCTTACACGTTCAATAGTCAGTAAATAGTTAATTGTTGAATATACATACATATCTAAAAGTGAGGGTGTGGGGCGCTAAATCGAAATGTACTGTTTGAGCTATTACTCATATTCTCGTACTTATATACATACATACATATATGTATGTAATTCTGAATTCTGCAATAGAATAAACAAAAATTATTCATTGACGCCCACCCTTATTTCTACAAAGAAGTATAGTCATCACATAAAGGGGTTATAGACGGTTTAAATGTATGTTTCTATCGTTTATTCACGTGAAGTGAGCTGTTGGGTAATAAATCAAAAATTTCGTCGTTATTCCATATTTTACTGATATCTACCTTTCGAAGAATGCCGCAGCGCGCAGAAAAAAAAATGAAGGAAGTCGAGAACAAAAAAAAAAAATGGTTGAAACCACTGCAGAAGTATTCGCGTGTTGCATGAATAATTATGAAAACCGCATAGGGTGAAAGAAATCAGTTTTGAGCTTTTCTTTAGTATAGGTATACATTCTTACAAAGGGTATTACATACATATGTATATATTTAATATAACTTGTATTTTTTGTTGTTGTTTCTTTAAATGTGTTGCTCCTTTAAGAAAAATCTACGAGAAGTATTGAAAATAGGTGGCACTCAATCTTTTTCTCGCTCTTGGATATAATTTAGCCCGCACATTTTAGTGCTTGTCACTTCCTTAAATATTCAATATTAAAAAAAAGGGTTGTGAGTTATTTATTGGAAGTAACGTAGTAACTCGTTTTTGTGTCAGATGCAAAATCGTTTGAGGAAACAATCGCGTTAAGGAAATTGTTAGTGCCTAGACATGAATTACTTCCAATGGAACTGCACCGTGTTGTAGGTTTATGGACTACAGATTAATCATTTCACCAATCCTATAATGAACACGTTATATTTTTTCTAACTAAATAGACTTTCTGTGCTAAATTCAGATAGGTACTGCAAATGCTGCGTATTTTGTTGTGTACAAGGGGACGCGGTACAGATTTTGTATAAATTTGAAAAAAGTTCAACAAACCATTATTTTTGGAAAATTGAAAAACTAAAAACAAAATTTGTTAGTGCTCAAATGTACAACGAAGGAAAAATAATATTATGTTCAAAATAATTTTCTACAATGTGAAATGATGTTTTTGACATCTGGTAAAATTTTGGAAAAAATTCAATTGACAGTTTTTTTTACAAAAAAATAAAAAGTACACAAAATTCTACCAAAAATTGGTAAAAATGTTTTTTAACTTGACTATTTCTGGAATGGGCAACGATATTGACTTCAAATTTATTTACGATTATACGAAATACAATTTCTAATATTTGGTGCAATTTTTACAAATTGACTAATTAACATATTTCTTACAATAAATAAAAAACTTAACCAAAAATGTACCAAAAAATGTCAAAAGTTGTTTCTTGACTTGTATATTTAGAGAGTGGTCAATCTTTTTAACTTAATATTTATTTCTTTTTTTGTATAATGCAATTGTTAACATATGGTACATTTTTGACAAATATCGAATCTACGGTTTTTTCACAAAAAACAAAATCTTAAACTAAAATTTAACGAAAAGTTTGGCTTAAACATCTTTAAAAAAGCAGTGATATTTACTTCAAATGTATTTTGTATTTATTATAATGCATTTGTCAATATCTAATTGATAAAATATTGACGAATATGAAATTAAAATTTTTTTACAATAAATGAAAAACTACAAAAAGTTATAAAAAAAATTGGTAAATATTGTTTTTCCACTACAATATCTCGAAATTTTTATTAAATCTGATATTTTTTTATTTAAAATTTTTATCAATCAACATCAAAAGTAAATCGATTAATATCAGGAAATTTTACAAAGTGTGCATAATGGGAAGTCGTGTGAGTGAGTGTGAGTCGCACCCAGCCTCTTTTTTGATTTATGTTAATTATTTAATAAAATAATAAATATAGAAATAATCTTTTGTTCAAACAAAACAACAAAAGCTTAAGAAAAACCAGCACAAAAATGAGCTATACTATGTATGTATATCTTGAGAAGAGATTTGATAATACATAATATGTATAGCAAAGATTTTTTCCTCCATATGCCTCGAATTTTAAAATTTTAGTAATGACTTTAATGAAACTCAGATAACCGGAAACCTATCAATTTCGTCGGTGGGACTACAAAATTTCTATATATACATTTCTAAATCATATCTTATGCTTATCTATTACTTGAGATAAAAATAAAATACATAATTCATTGGTTAGAAAATTATTATCTTAAGTTCTGAACAACAAGAATGTTCGATGTTGGATCAGGTATGACTTCTAATGCTGATTTCTTAAACATTATTCATTATTTGTTGATGTAAATTATTATTACATACCTAAAATTTAACTCCATGACAAAAATGCAGCGGATGTTTTATCCAAAAAGGTTCGAAGGATAAATGTTTTAGCTTTTAGTTTGACAAAAAATGTATTACATACAATGTAAGTGCTTTTGGTGGAGTTAAAATGTTTGTACATTACAGTACAACCTACTTCAAATAACCCACAAAACTTTAGATTAGTAAACAAAAGCAGAGTTTTTTGATAATCATTTTTTAGATCAGTAATATGAATTCAAAAAATGCTTTATTCACTCTTTATTTGACTCTCTAAAGTTGGTTTTCTGGCACTATTTTCTTAACCAAAAAAAACAAGACTAATAATGCGATACTTTACTCTAGGAGCCCACAGAAAACAGAACGAATTTACTACTTAAAAGTAATTTGAATTTTGAATATATCTATGTAAAAGTAACTTAAAGGTAACTTTATATTGATACTTTCCAGGAGCAAGAGATAAGAAAATCCTTGTAATACGATTGCCAGTGTATTCTCGTACCTATGTATATTGCTCGAAAAAAATTTCGACTTTTAATTTACAAATTGGTAAACTTACACCACAGAATAGAATGTTTGCGAAACTTAGGGATTTACGACATTGTATATAAATAGTTACAATTATAAAAAAAAATATCATATAAGAAAGCAGAAACTGGCAACTGGCAACCCTCACAGGTATTGATCAAAATTCAACAATAGAATAATAATAATGACTATTAATCATGTGTTTTTTGTTCAACCTGAGGCAGGTTGTTGCTTTACGCTTTTGTATAGCCTTGCCATATCCAACACTCCAAGGACACTATAGCATTGTAAAAGAAAACATGACATATGTCCACTTAGAAAGTTATGTGGCGTCACTATCACTATCGCACAATTTCTTGGGGCAACATCGATTGAACACAAATAATGTGACACGAATACGAATACGAATTTTTTGTGCCAATGAATGGCTCATTATTAACTGTCAGGCATATCCCCAAGGTTTACCAAACACCACACCACTAAGAGTGGGTGACGCAAAGAGACAGGAAGTCTTGTTTATAGAGTGTAGAACACTACACAAAGGGATTTCTAATATTGTAATCCGCCAGTTAAGCCTCCATGGCTTGTCCTTGGGGTGGAACTCATTCCTTTCAATTTCATAGTAGAATAATAAATTTACTTTCTCTGTGGATAAATACTTTTATTCGCCCTTCCCTATGCGTGTCACTGTCCATCGCCTCTTCTCATTGAATACCAATTTCAATTATTTTTCAGCCAAAAAGACGAAAGTGATACAATCTCTCAAAGTCGATGTCTAATGTCTATCCTCTTGCTTATGGTCTAACTTCTGTCACAAATGATTGTGACTGTGTGTCCTTCATCAATTAATTTGTTTTGCAAGAAATATAACTCGAGCATCCTCAATTCCAATTCCCATTTTCGTAAGTGTTCTGTTTCTGTTTCTGTTTTTGGATATCTGATTTCGTCTTCGTCGTCGGTCGTCATCTCCAGCATCCCAGTATCTCCAGCTTCAAGCAAAAGAATAGTTAATTCTTTTCCCAAGCTGAAAAAGGACACGATAAATATGCTTAGAATGAAGTGCTGACTGAATACACAAGGACTTGTTCGATTCTAAAGATAAATTGCTCTTCCTTAGACATATGTATGGAAACTGGAACTATGGAAGAGTGGAATTCTTTTGGGGCGAAAAACGTTTGCAAAAAGGACGAATTGATTCTGTTTAATGTTTACGCTGGTCGTGTTTATCTTCGTTGTAATTGCGGTTATTTATTTCCTTATTGACTTCAGAACCTCCGCTCCGGCTCCGGTTCTATGTTTGTATATATGTATGTATGTTTCTATATTCGACAAAATGCGAAGACAGAGGTGAATAGATGTGAAAAATTGACTGGGAAGGACAAACAATCAATCTATTTTCTTTTGCTTTAAGTCATTCATGGAATTCTTTGGTTTTCTTATACAAAATTCCTAAAACTTAAGTTAATTAATCTATCGACATATCTTTTAGGCTTGAATTTACTTTAACTCGAAATAAGCTGTAGAATAATGGAACTTTACACTAAATAGGTAGGTATGTCGAATTTGGTCAGTCTTGTCTACGTTTTCATACGTGGTTTACCCAGAGATTAATTTCTAAATTATTGATGATTAAAAGAAAAACCAAAAATACGAATATACACTTAAAGGATACAATGTCTGTTGTCAAAATGATAGGTATACAAACAAAAAATACTCAAAAACTTTGAAAAACTCAAACAAAACTTCATTATCCTTCGTCAAATGCCGTTCTACTATGTCTAGGCACACATCCAAAGGCGAATGACACTCTGATGTATACATTTCATTACACAGTAGATACATATACCCGTAGGTACGAGTCTATATAGAGAAAGACAGTCAGACTATCCAAAGAGAGCAATGAAATTTAGATATGTTTCGTGGATGACCATCAGTGTCAGCTACAGCCTTATTTAATCTTGCCTTCGTCAATATACATAGACATACATACGTTATGTATATACGGTACGTGATGATAAATATGTTTGTATGTATTTATTGTATGTTGGTAAGAGTTCCAAACCAACATTTGTATATCAATCCTTAAAATGACCATAGAATGTTTCAATATAGTAGTGTAGATAAATCATAATAAAATATTCCGTTTGTGATGTTGCCGTCCAAAGTCAATCTGATGAATTGATAAAATAAAGTTTTGTTACTTGAGAATTTGTATTGCAATGTTTATTGGAAATATGGAAAGGATATTATGTTTACACAACCAAAAAACATTTATTCATCTAGACCTTGGAATTCCAGCCTTATATTGACGAAAGTGTGAATATTGTAATCCGAGACGACGAAAGTGACTAAACGACTACTGCACGATAATATGTGTTGTGTTTTATTCACTACTGTATAGCTAGTGCAGCATTTAATTGAATATAATGATCAAACTCATTTTGCATAGTGTATCGCAAGCAAAGGTTCCATTATTTTTGCTGGCTTCTTTTTCGCCAGCTATATCAAATTGTTGTTGTTTGCCGAGGGAAATTTTGCTGCGCTAACTACTCAGCAGTGCATAAAACACAGTAAATAAATATGTATATAGTAACTAAGTTCAAAGTGGAATAAAATTTATTTTCTAAAACTTTCTTAAGCAATGCAAAGCTGAAAAGGATGCTCGTAAATATTTTAAAAAAATGTTCCAATATCTTAAGATCAAAATCTCTATTTTAACGGGTGGAGGTTAGTATCGTATCTTATCGATTTTTTCTTCTAAGATTATCCAAGGGTATTAAAAAATTTAGAAAATTTAGGGAGTTAAATGATTTTTAACGAGATCGCATAAAATAAAAATTCTAAATCTTTGCCCTTATCGCCGAAATCAAGTACCTACTACTCACGGCGGAGGCGGTTTATAGAAAGATAAGCCATCATCATCTACTTCACTACCTTTAAAGTCTATTGTCAGCTGTCCTTTCTGTTGTTTGTTTATATTATTACTTTGTATATCTTGTTTTAAAGTCTTGTGTTGTACCACCTGTGCGGCCGTCATTATCTCAGCAAAGTACACCTTATCAAATCCTTAAAACTGCATCCGTTACAAATGTTCGTGCAGTCTATATCTATCCTCTTTTATTTCCGCTTCTTATCAAAACAAAACAAGTAAAATAAATCAAAAACAAAAAATGTCAGTTGTGAATGCATTTTGACATTTTAAACACCTTAATAACATAATTTGTTTAGACTTTAAATTTATTAATATAAAAGTAAGCACGAAAAACAATTGACTAATTGTTTATACTTTTAATTATATCTATTTATGTACTTATACCTACAATTTGTTTCTCAAAAACTTTCGTAAGGTACAAAATGTATAGTCCTTTCATTTTGGTCTTTTTTAGTGTTGTTAGACTTCTACTTTTAAATTTATTTTCCGCCATTCGTGTTAATATTTTGCTGGTATATCTATATCCATTAAGTTCAAGCTATGTACATGTACATTGTACATCATAGCTCTGAGTGTTCTTCTGAATTGTACACAGTTTTCTGTTTTTTAGTTGAATGTACATACATATGTACATATCTATCCAGTTGAACTAAGACTTAAAATTGAATTGCAATAATATACCTACTGAAACCTATAGATACATTAGTATGCATGTAGATATTTAAAAATCAAGACTTTTTGCCAAGTATCACTCTGTACATTTCCAAAAAAGAATCACAATTTTTATCGGTAACATTTCACCATAATAGGTGCAAATATTTTCGCTCAGAGGAGCATACCACGCAGTGTGTTTTTTTGGGAATAAAAGAATCAGCAGTGAAGTAATTACAACATCCTCACTGCCGATAAAAGTAGAAGTAGAATCCAACTGAGAATAGAATTTTGACGTTTGCTCGAGTCTCGAATATAATTGTTGGTGCAATTGATAATTCGAAGGCATCATGTTCGTAGAGTAGCATTTTTCATTTGTTACCGAGAGTTTACTCCTTTGACAGTTTCCTGCACTTTTTGACATTTCATGTTTTATCTGCAACCAAACTAACGGAAAACAAAAACATGAAAACGCTGTAGATAGAAAAACGTTGCATTTTGTTTCATTTGGTGTCATAGAAAGCTGTGTAATCTTTCCTAAACCAACGCGTTTTTGTAGCAGCCACATAAGAGGTTTAAGCTGTCTAATTTTAGTAACTCATGATTTCGTACTTCAGTTAAACAGCGACACTTATAAGAGTTACTGACGTAATAAAGCGTTCTTATGAAAAACGCTGTCGAAAAATCCAAAACTAACCCTTAGACTTTTGTTTCGATATCTGTCAAAAAAAAAAAAAATACACAAAACAACAACAAAAATCACACAACTGCTGATGAGTTTTTTTGGGAAATCCTTCTTATTTCATTTGATCTCCGCTTATTGTTCCGCTAAGCCTGGTCTATTTGGCGAGTTTATTATGATACACGTCCCCGAAAAAACAAACTGTCATTTACACTATGAGTATGTTCCCACTTAGTGTTTGATTTTAAAACGTGTTTTTAAGTTATACCTAATTCAAATCATGATAACATTTTGGAAAAAAGTAACCAATAGCATGCAGTTAAATTTATCAAGAAACTACCCACGAAATAAAGATACTTTTTTAATCGCTCCAAACTCTCTTTTCAAAAGTTTTTTTTTTCAGTAAAGTTCATACACGCAATCAACCCCCGTCACTTGATTTTGTATTTCCTTTATATCAGATTGTGCTACAAATGCACCCCCATACAACACCCCACACACGCAACGAGCGATGCAAAAAAAAAAAAAAATTCCAAATTGATGAAAAATTTATTTCATGATAATTTTATACGTAGGTAGGTACATGTATGTATATGTAAATGTGTATATTCATACTCGTATAAGTTATCCTTGCGCTGCTGTGGAAAGCTTGCAAATACCTAACAAACAAACGTTTCTTCTATACATTTGAATGCAGAAAAGGAACATTATCCTGAATTGTATCTACCAGTTGTACATGTTTGCGGAATCCTGGTGGCAACTAAGTATCGTCTTCCGTTCTTTATATGTTATGTATATGTATGTACCTATATGTTCCTTTGAAAACCAATTTTAATATTGTATTCAAGTGATATTATCGTCATCGTCATCGCCATCACCATCATCATCATTATACCCGGAGGTTTCCACCTTGAGTTGAGTGTGAAGCTGAATTGCTTGATAAAAAAGAAAAGTAATCACATACGAACGTAAACGTAACGTACATATGCATATACATACCTAAATATCCCTTGGTTTTGGTGTGGTGTTTGTCTCTGGGATAAAGCAGTTTTCAGTATGTACATATGTATATACCTGTTATATATCTTTCTTCAGTTTTCAACAACAGATGCTCGCCGAAGGTTTTTTCAAGTGTGATTTATTGAAAGTTGCAGTTATAAAAACGTACTGCTTGCGATTCGTTTTCGCACTCACTCTTACTAATACAAACTTAAGCATAATAATAATTCTTTAACTGTTGGAAAAGCATATTTATGTATATCTTTAAAAGTATCTATCTATGTAGGTATACGAGTATACATATACCTTTGTAGGTACATAACAGACTTCTTCTGTGATGTGCCTTTGTCGTAAATATTAATTTAGCAACGGTGCCACAAGAGCAAATTTTTAGTTTGTTGTTAAAGTGCCATATCCCTTTTTCACTTGTGCAATTTCTAAAGATTTATATTTAGAAAACCTTTTTCTTTATCTACATCTCTCCGATCCAAATTGCTAATGGTATATGGTACTGGTACGGGTAAGGGTAAGGGTAAGGGTACGGGATGTCGACACTACTATGAGTAGATGGGTTGAACAGCTAGCTGTAGCCTAGCCACAGCCCACTGTATTACAATAATTTTTAATTACCGGAGTAAACGTAATTATGAATTTTATATTTGCGGTTAACTGCGAACAAAGGACGAGCACAATTTTTTCGCTTTTCCGTTTGAATTTCCAAGCCATTTTTCAAGACCTCAACGCCTCATCCTTCTTATTCTGCTGTTTCTGCTACTGCTGCTGCTGATGCTGATGCTGCTTTGGTCGCCTTTCACAGCTTTCACTAAAGCTGTTGTGTGACAATGGTCCGGGTGCGATGATGAAGTTATATTCCATGCTTCTGCACGCTCTAAGAAAAATGCAAAAACCTTCATACGAATGGCGAACAAAATGGCATGTCCTTTAGTTTTGTACGACGACGAGTATAGTTTTTTTTTTTTAGTCGTTTTCACCATACAAATATATACATACATACATACATACACATTCATATAAATATATATAATTTTTTTTCTTCATTCAAATGACTGATTCAGTTGTGCCACATGTACACAGAAGGAGTTCCACGAGGAAGAATTCTGTGTATTGCAATAAGGACATTTGACTTCACATCCTTTTTTAAACACTTTTCCAATTTTTTTTTTTTTTTTTTAATTTTCAAAGTTTCCTTCAAGTTAATGAATAATTGCTCTCAGTTAGCAAGGACCTCTTAATGAGTTGTGAAATATATTTCGCTTGACTTTGATTTTAAATCACAACGTCTTTTATATTCTTTAGAAAATGCGGAGTGCATGGATATTTTTTAATTATCCTTTTTCATTGAAAAGCCAGTATAAGCAGCTATACAGCATTTCTCTTGTTAACATATCTTCGTTGAAGCTTCTATATTACTCGTGCTATGATGGGAATGGGATGATGGTTTTACCATTTTTGATCATTTAAAATCCAATTTCCTTCGATTTTGTTTTTACAACATCCACCACACACAAGAATCAGAAACGCAAAACATACTCAATTCAGAAACATCATAAAACATTTTCGTAATGAAGTATTAAATATGCATCCAAATATAAAGCATCCCATTCAGCAGTACCCGAGAATACAGCTACAGTCAGCCAGCGCAGGGTTCTGTTTAGAAAATTGAGAAAGTCTCGAAAGGCATTTCAGCACTGAATGGGCTTGATTCATATGGGTGTGTTTGTGTGTGTGTGTGGTGTTGAGAAGCTATCCAGAGTGGCTACACTAGTCCGCCGAGTGCATGTATCATATGGCAAGGACATTTGGAAATATGCAGCACTCCCTTTTGCAACAGGCTGAAAAGGCAACCCCGACTACTAGTTTTCGAGACGATATGATGACGACGACGACGACGACAAGGCCGTGCTAACGTTCGTTGTCCATCCACAATCCACATCCACATCCATACACTACACTACACACTCTTAGTGGATGTGCAGTCGATTAAAGGATGTTTTGAACGTAGGTCAACTCGTTTATTCAAAGAACTGATGCTGCGGATATGATTGCAACTACCCCATCCCTAGACATGTATATCCTTTATCTAAAGCCGTAAATGCAATCGAAAAGGATAGGGTGTGGTTGGTTGGTTGGTTGGTTGGTTGCATCTGGCAGAAAGGAAACTTTATTGAAGATTTCACTTTAATACCTCTGTCATTCAATATACTCGTATGTACTGTATATACTCGTAATGTATATGCACTTTGGCTCACTAATGAAATTCAGGATTCATAAAAGGAGTCCACCTTTGTACATTTCATCTATGTGATGTGCCCCATAGTGCCATAGTCAAAGTGAAATTCAAAGTCGATATATTCAAAAACAGTTTTTGCTTGATATGTATTCTTTTCTCTTCTCTTTTCTCCTTTTCTTTTTCTTTTTCTGGTTCTGGTTCTAGTTTTGTTTTGGTTTTTTTTTTTAATTTTTTTTTTCATATACAGTTTTCGACTATATTAGTCTGTATCCTTTGTGTAAGGATTTGTATGCAAGCTAATATGTGTAGCAGAATAAAAATAAAGAACTCATTGCCTCGTAGAAAAAGAAAGAAGCAGAAGCTCGAAAACTCGTAGTCAGCAAGCAAATTTGCACATGTACGATATAGTACCACGCCTCGACACTATCTCCAAGTCATCGTTCGTCGTCGTCGTCGTCGTTGTCCTGAACCTTGCTTCATACAGAAAAAGGATAAAAATTCTATCGAAGCGCATATGTACATATGGAGGACGGCAATGGCAGGGATGATGATGTGGACAAACCTGAGCAATATTATCCTTCATGCAGATTTTGAAACGATGCGACGGGCGATGGGTGACGCGAAGTGTGTAGGGGGGGGAGGGAATATTCGTTAGTCGGAGGAGATGATGGTCCATCTTCTCACCCTCATCGTTATCCTCGTCGCTTCTGTCGTTGTAGTAGTATAAGGTCTAACGAATCAAATAAATTTGTTGGTCAATTAAAAAACTGCATAGCGCACCATGAATCTCCCAATGGGTGGCGCTCGGTGGCGGACCATGTTTCCAGCAGTCGCCATAAATATCCACCCGAGAGCATGTGTAAGCTGATTCTGGGATACTTGAAGGCAAACGCAGGCGGAGGATACCGTAAAGCTTTTGGATGAACATTATAAAGAATAAAAAATCGTCCGGTCGACAGTTTTTTTCTCCATAATGTACATATGTATGTATGTAGAATTGTAGATACCCTGTAGCCTGATGTACCCTACCCTACCCTACCGTACCCATCCTTAGCAAAAGAGCCGCAGCATAAAAAACATGTACGGTAACAATTTTTTCCAATTTACCATATTCACTAAGAAAAATACATGCATACATACATATAGTACACACTCACAGTCGGTATCCCTTAAAGGGACAATAATGAAATAGTAGAAAATAGGAATCGTAAAATTTGAATAGCACAGGTTTTTGTTCCCTTTTTTTTTTTTTATTACTCGTATTTGATGTTTGTGTGTGGGCAAGAAGTAGGATTCCTGGTTGGTTCGTGTATCGTGTGTTGTGCTTTACTCAGTCCTCTTTCCAATGACTTGGAAATTGGGGATGTCCCTATTGAACTGGAAGTGGAGTGTGCGCGTATTGGAAACCCAATAATTTTCTCAATGCACCTGTATAGGATATCGTTTGATATCCAATAGCGATTGGCAGATGCAATCGAATTTCGATGTATACACATAGATACAAGCTATTGTTTTTTCGTATAACTTCTTGTGTGGGAGTGTGAGTGTAATGGACATGCGATATCGAATTTGAATTTTAGTAGTGACTGATAAGGAAAAACTTTACTTTGATTTTGTAATGTACATCAAAGTTTTTGAATTAAAAAATATTTAAGAAAGTTTTCAAGATAAAAAATTTGCAGTCGAAGAAGTGAAAGTTAAGGAGTTTGATTAGGTGAAAAATCGTACGTACGTAGTTTCTCTTAAGATTGAACTAGCATAGTAAAGTGTGATTTTATTGAACAAAAGAATTAAAAGTCATGTTTACAAATAGGTCGACTACTTCTATATATTGTTGGCTTTTGTAATCAGCCAAAAAGAGTAAATTAATATTAGAAGTTTAAAAATGTTCGCAAGTTATTAATCACACAATCGTTAGACACAGTCCACTCTTGGCCATTCAAGGCTTCAACAGCTTCACTTGAAGTTTGCCCCAAAAGGCATATGTATCTTATTTTCTTCAGGAGGGACAGATGGCTAAGAAGTGATATTAATTATTAATGTGTATTCTGACGATCAGAGGTTGCACATTTAGAGGTTGGAAAGACAGGGTGAAGTAGCTCCCATCTGGATTTTAAGATTGTAATTAGAGATTGTGTTGAATCGAATATCGGACATTGAAATAATTACTGACACCAAGGTTATGCTGAAAGCTTTTATACATGGTTCTAGACTTACTTTGTAACACCATCTCCGTAAACTGTTCAAAACATGTTTCCTCAGTCTTTCCCCAGCAAGACTCTAAAGCTTATACTCCAATCCTCTAAACCTTATTTAGACTTATTTTTGTAAATCGGCAGTACAACAATTTTTTTAGTACATATGAATGTGGGCGTGTTTTCCGATAAACGGAATATCATTTTGAGAAAGTACCTTAGCAATTTTTCTACTTAATAAAATTGTCGAAAACCCTAAATCTGACCACTTCATAAAGTTGGTATTTCGTTTTTAGTGCTGGCGGCAACATTTTTTTTTTCCAAGGGCATCCCTCCAGTTGCAGTTTTTTGAGTCCATGAATTCGCAGGTGCTTCTAAAAAGAAAGTTGTAGCGTTTTGCGAACTCCGAGATATTTGTTTTCATTTAAGGTTTTAAGCTGTTAATTTTTTTAGCACCATTTTTCATCTCTTGAAAAATCAGTAAGTAAATCAGTATTTTTAATTTGTTGTCAGGATTGTCAGGGAATTGTGTGTGTTAGTCATAATTTGTATCCTTTTCGGAGATTCCGAAAGTATGACCATATCGTCTGCATTGAACTATGATTTAAAACCGGAACTGATATTTGTACATACAAGTAAAATTAATATGTTTTAAGCTTATTTATTTATATTCTTGCAAATGATAATATTTTGGTAGTCCTTACTTTAAATAATCAAGAGTGGATCCAGAGTTTGAGCAGAAGGAAGCGTTACACATCCTACTTTTCCTTTTAATATTATTTAAATATAAATGTGAAAGTTAAGATGCATGAATTGATGTTTGTTGCTCGATAAGACACCAGAACGACTGAACGGAACTGTATGAAATTTTGTACAGAGATATCCATATCCATACTAATCCATATACTTTGTTTGTTCGTCCGTCTTTCACGGCAAAACGGAGTGACCAATTGACGTGATTTTTTAAGTGGAGATATATAATTGAATTGGTGGAGAGTGACATAGGCTTCTTTTTATCTCTTTCTAACACCACGCTTCCTTAAAGTTTGTATGGATCATTTCGAATTTTCAAGGTAGAAAGCTAAAAATTGGTATGCGGACTATTTGTGACTAATAAAATAATTATTCGAAATTTGGATGCCACGAGATTATGTTTGACCATTTAGCAAAGCGCAAGGACAAACATTTAAGATGGATAGAGTGAACTTAGAAATGGACAAATTATTGTATGTAGCATGTTCGCGTGTATCCAATGCCCAAAATCTTTACATTCTATCCCCCAAAGGAAAAACATCTAATATCGTCTACAGTAGAGTATTAAAATAATATTCTGTCCCAGTTTTCTTCTCCGTTCTAAATCAGGAAAGTTGAACCATGTTACCACGAATTTAAAGCGAGCGAAGTCAAGCAAAAGTTAGTTATAAATAAACAGACTTTTGACTCAAGTCAAAAACTACTATTAGTGCATATAATATGATGTGCTTTCTAATTGTTATCTATCTATCCCGTGTGATGCCAGGACGACCTGCTAGTGTATAGATAAAACTTCGCGAAGGTGATCCTGAAGGTGGAATCGCCTCAATTTGTATCTTTATATTTTGCTTCATTTAATTTTTCACCTCCTGCTTGATATAACGACGTAAAGAAAAGTCTGATTCAGTCAAACCAGGTGACCTTGGGAGGCAGTGAAAAGTAGAGTTCTTGGACATACAAATTCTCCTCAAACATGCACATCCTGAGGATTGAACTTTCTTGTAATTTGGACTTTTTATGGAATAAAGTTTAAGTCATCATCATGAAGTATTGAACATCTGCTAACTCCAATTTTTCGCGATGAGTTTCGAATCTAAAAGCTTGGATTTGACTGAATCCGTCAATAATCAATTGCTTACAGTTTGGAATTACGCTTGTTGAACTAAACTATGAGTCTTTTTCATCTAATAGGTATACTCAGTTGCGATAGTAGACATTGAATAATATTTCTGATATTTTTGTCCAAATGTTGTGTCCCACAACCTTCAAACAAATGCATTGAACATTTCTCTGAGAATCATTTTCCTATCACTTAATTTTAGATTACAATACCGTCCTAAATTATAATAAAACAAGAGATATAACAATAAACTACAGTGTATTTGTGTATTTTCACAACTAAACAAAAGCAACAAGGATATTCTGTAGAATTAAAAAAAAAAAATGGTTGCCATCATGGATCCACTCCACTCAAATCCACACCTCCCTCCCCCCAGCTCCCATAAGCCTCTTGTGCTATATGTGTTGTAATTTTTGATTTTACCGTGTTAATTTTATTTGCACATTTATTACCTGGCTTTATTTTTAAATGGATATTATTATTATTATCGCCACCGGACTGGTTTGGTTCGGTTGTGTGAGTGGAGTCGGTTGGTTATGTTATTGTGCATTGTATAGCGAGCCTTTCGGGTCGTGGTTTTGGGTCGGTTCGGTTCGGTTTCGGTTCTGGTGGAGTAATAACGTACTGACATGCTGATGGTCTTGAATACTTGAACAGAACATTGAAACATTAATATGCGATGCAATATTAAATGAAATGAAATGGATGACCTCATTGGATTAAATTAACTGCCTTCACCCGCGTTAGCCGGTTTTGGATGCGTAAAGTCGATACCATCCTATAGGGCTTAAATATGTTGGTGGACCATATACATATATGTATGTACGTGGAGAGAATTTGGTTGAACGTTCAGTGGTGTTTTGGCAAAGTCGTTATATTAATTAATTCGGTTTTTATGTGTGACAATAATTGCACTTTGATAATGTATTAATAATTTCAATTTTGAATGTTTTCGATTCAATGGCGCGAAGCGAAAGGATATGTCAACATAAAACAATATTTTGTATATAATATGAACAGGAAGTTTAATGAAAGGTGTTTGAGGGGTATGATGATTATACGAAATCGAGTGGGGGCGACAAAGCGCGTGTTATTGTATTTTCCAGTTCAATATATTCTTTCTATTTCTATTTAATGAACTTATAGTTTTGAGTTAAGACAAAATATCAATAGATTTTAGAATAAAACAGTTTCTCAGACGGAATCTATGTAGGTATAGGTATTTAAAGGGTGTTTTTCTTAGAAGTGTGGTTTTCAAGCACAAATAACACGCATATAATTTAATATTAGGGCCAAAAATTTAGCTTTGTTATAAAGATAAGAGTTTGCCATTAGAAGAAGTTAATAATTGTGGCTCTATAGCGTTCCTCATTGAGTATAAAATTATGGCCTGCTTCATTTTTGAAGAAATATTGACCCTCAGCCTGCTCATAGAGCACACCAAACAGTGAATTTTTCAGGATGTAACGGCCGGCGGCGGCTTTTCAACAATGGCTTGTGGATTATGGCCAGTCCAAAAAGGACAATTTTGATTATATTAACGTACCCATTCAACACCAACAATGAGTATCATCGCTGAACAAAATTATCTAGTGAAAATCGGAATCGGTGGCCATCTCGTTTTGGGACCATTCACCGAACGTGTGATGCACTTGATAGTCGGTGTTCTGGAGTATAAAATGGCAAACCAAATTGAACATAAATAAAGTGACAGCTGTCGAAAGGACCAAAGGAGGTTATATTTTTACATTCTCAATTTCTTTTTCTAAATTATAATAACAAATTTTAAAAACAACTTAATAGGCCCTATTTTGTTTTGACAAGCATATAAAATCTTATTAAATTTGTATACATTCCAAATTTTGCAACACCCGCTCTAATATTCTCCACCGTTTTTGTCCAAATCTATCAATTGCAAGAGTTATAATCTACCTCGTGTAGAACATCATAAGCTACAAGGTGTACCTAAAACTTTATTCACGAAAACCTACACATAGTTTTCGAATAATAATTTACAAAAGTTTATTTGATTAAAAGTTGTATGTGAACTTTTAAACTGGAGATTTGAAAAATGGTGCAATATACTCGAAGTACCTTTTCTGTTCTTTTCGGTGATAATTGGATGCCCACAGGTCAACCACTTGAATATCAGCGGCTCAATAGAGAGGAGCGTCCAAAAATTTGCCGGAAAAAATGAAGCATACCTAGCTATTTTTGGCGGTGGTGGATGGATTTTCGGTGTTCCATGACATATTTGTAAAAAACACAATCTATCATAATCACAATATACACCTAGGTACTCATCTTAAAGGATGACACATGCATCTATAAATTCTCATTTCCCAAGATTCACTTGTTTTTTGGAAGAATAATTTTAAGAACGAAAACTCTTTTAATCGGATTACAATAAAAATGTTCCTTTCATTTGAATAAATAACTGAAAAGTAAATCACAACATTTTCATTTTGAATTCCCAAATCAACTAAGAATTATTGTCCTTGTGCGTTTGTTTGTCTTCACTTCTCGTACCTTTTTACCCAAGACGCAAAGACTATACATAAGTGAAGACATCATCGACAGCACTACAAACAAACAATCAAATGCCACAAATTAAATTATGATGAAAATTCCTGGTTTTATTGTTTTCTAATTACCTATTTCGTTTTATAGCGTCTTCTTGAGTCATTTTTGCTATTTATATAGCGAGCAAAGCCAACTGAAAATTAAGGAAAGAAAAGCGGAATCATAAAACCTCGGAAATAATAATTGATTTTTCATACACAAACTTGGCATTTGAAGCAGAAGAAGAAGAAGAAGAACCCACGCAAAATTTGCATTATTTGTTCATCAAATCAACCAACGGGTGGAAATTGAAAAGTCAGATGTATCTGACAATAATGAATTCAATTAACAAGAAACACTCATGCTCCACGTATCACATCAATCCATTCGTTCCAAAGGGAAAAGCCCCAAACTGTTCTATATAATATCGTACATTCCCTTTTATTTTCGTGCAGCTATAAGGGAACACCAAAAATTATGCCCAACTGATTGAGTTAACCCAAAAATTTGTGCCACCATATGACAGCAGGTACGGATCATAGATTTGATTCTATGTTAAGGGGGATTCAAATTACTTGGCCACCACCGCTGCCACGTTATTCCAGTATTCGCCAACAGTCGCCAAAAAGCTTGTAAATTTTAGATGTAAAATAAAGGATTTACAATTATAATCTTACTTTTGGCTTTGAGTTCATTTATATATTTTCTACATCGATTTTCAAACACACTCTCATCGTTTTCTGGAATAAAATGAAGTACATGAGCATTTCCGGCGGTAATATAACATTAGTTGTGTTTTATTCACTGCTGCGTAGCTATAGTGCAGCATTCAAGTGAACAAAACAATTAAACATAGCACTGCTGACATTTTTATTTCTGAATTCTTTTTCACCAGCAATCAAATTGTTGTTGTTTCCCGACGTAAATTTTGCTGGGCTAGATATGCAGCAGCGAATAAAACACAGCTCAGAAAAAAACATTTTCTGAGTCAATTTCTTAGAAAAAATGTTTAACCGTTTGATCCCGATTTTTCGAGTTCAGCCGAAAGCCGAAGTTTGGGTTTATAAAATAGACTTCCCCCTCAGGAGTCATAACCCCCGAATGGATCCGCTCTTGCTCGGTATGGAATATCTTCTAGTTATGATTTTGTTGTTTAATTCTTGTGTTCATTTCAATCAGTGATGAATATTCAAAAAGTTTTATTGTCTACCAGAAACGAATAATGGAAGAATTTTGTAAAATGCTAATTAATAAATTCAATTCAAATTCGGCGTTCCTCGTCGATGATGAATTAGAAGGCATTTAAAGAAATGCGAGGTTCTGGTTGTTGTTAGAATTTTTATATACAATACAAGTGGAAATTTTTTAAAATCGATAATCCATTACTTTTTTTTTGTTCATTTCGTACAAACAATACACTTTTCCCAACCAAGAAGGTTTGACATATGCTCTGCGTATATATGCGTATACAGTTAAATTGCGAATATGGGGCGCGCGGCAAACGGTTGCGTGTGAACTTTGCTCCCCCTATTATATCTTCGTATGCTTTTATTGCCAGTACCGTGTATGTGAATCGTTCAGTTCATCCCGAAATCCCCAAGGATTGTGAACAACAATGTCGTATGTTCTTCTTTTTTACGAATTAACCGCAGTTTTAAAAGGCATTTTGCAATTTACTAAAAAAAAAAAAACAGAATACGAATATATTCCAACAGGGGTGCGCTTTTCTATCGCATCGTTTTCAACCTTGATGGTATTTTGCATTGCGAAGTAGGTAAAAAAAAGTGTTCTTTTGTATCCACCCTATCTTGCCAAATATTTTTTTTTCTTGTTATTAATAAGTTAACGACGCTTACTAGAATTATAATATATGATATCCATCAAGGCTTAAGAAAGGACTGTTAATGAAAAATGTATTTTTTGATGTCGGGAAATGTAGACAGAAAAAACTTCATGTAAGACAAAGTTGCGAATTTTGAAATACATAAGTAAGTATATACATATATAAGTATGTATATTGTTACTGGTGAATGATTTGTTTCGATGTATTATTATTTTCCATACAATCTTTCCGTGTGAAGGTAGTTCCGGTTCAACCGATTAGCATTCAACTGCGGATAGAATTTTGACGTTTGCTCGAGTCTCGAATAAATAGAAATGTTGTTACAATTGATAACTCGAAGGCATGTTCGTAGAGTACGATAAGTAGTTTGTTGTTTTGCATTTTTCAGTTTCCTACACTTTTTGACATTTCATGGTTTATCTGCAATCAAACTAACACGACCAAATTGAAATCGCTTCTGTCATCTGTCAATAGAAATAGAAAAACTTTTCATTTTGTATCGTATTGGTGTCATAGAAAGCTGTGTAATCTTTTCTGAACCAACCCGTTTTTGCAGCAGCAGCAGCATAAGAGGTTTCAGCTGTCTAATTGTATAGTAACCCATGGTGTCAAAATTTATTTAAACAGTGACACATAAGAGTTAGGTAGATACTAACGTGACAAAGCTTGAAGAACTTTGTAGAGAAATCCAAAACTAACTAAAGTCTGAAAACCGACTGATATCTGTCAAAAAACACAAAACAACAACAACAAAAATTGCACAACTGTGGATAAATTCTTTTAAGGAAATCCTACAGATTTTCCCAAAAAAACACACCTTATGATGGAATAAAGGCCCAACTACAATAGATCAAGCTTAAGCTAATGTCAAAACTGAACGAAAAGTTTTCAAAAGTTATCTTTAACGATAGTAACCATTAAGGACTTTAAATTTGACATTTACGTACATAAGTTTTAGCCATTTCAATGGCTCTTGCTTAATTTGTTAAAACTTAACGAAACTGAGTATAGAATGTGTATTAAGTTTAGTGAAATATAAGAGAGTGTGGCTTGTTCTCTTAAGTTGCCATATAAGATTTTTTTTTTAAAGTTAAATGCTTAACTTAGGATTTAACGATTTTCTAAAAGTTTGTAATATTTTTTTTTTCATGATGATGAGTAAACATACTTGCATTAAATATCTATATCTACATACAAAGTAAAAGATTGCAAGGTGACATTAATTTTTTGCTCTTTAAATTGAAATATAATGATGTGCGGACAGGTCACAGCCCAAAGCTCAAAGACCAACCTTCTGGTAATGCCTCATGGATTTAAAAAATTGCAACATATTTCCACAGAGCACCGAGCACAGAGCACAGACTGAAGTTCGTGCATAAGAAGTTGGCATAAACAGCACCCCACTCTACATTATTATACAATGTATAACATCCCGCAGCAGGGTACAAGTTTGGAGTCGAAGTTGTATATTCTGGCGTAATAGCTTATTAAAATTCCCCGCGAAATCACAAGGGTAATCGTGCACTTATGGAAATTTCCTGCTGCCACTGTCCCACACCCTTAAAAATCCACCACCACGTTGCTGTTGCCACCGTTCGCTGCCACCCAAGATTAATGCCACTAAAAACCAAAATCAAGGGAGGGGGTGGTAAACAAGAAAAAAACAAAACGAGACGAGACGCGACGCGACGCTACGTGGCTGGGGGTGGGGGTGGTGCTGAGGCTAAGGCTGCTTGCTACTACTACCAATTTTTCAACTCATTGAAGTGAAAGCAATAATTGATTATGGGATAGGGATTAATCTCAGCTAATAAGAAACAGATATCAAAGTTGCTGATGGGTTGGTAAGTCGTTTTGGTAACAACGCTTGAAAAATAGATTTACATTTACAATTTTTTTTTTTTTTTAAGTCGACGACGACGCCATTTGATGATTCCCCAACAGTAGTTCGCTGGCATTCGAATTTATTTGCCAACTGAGGGTATTGCAAAATGGAGCTAATATGGAAAGGAAATTTCACAGGACACAACGGCTTAGGACTTGCGGTTACTGATCTGAAATGATTTATGTGTGCTTTTAGCGAGAATTTGCATATTCTTCGACAAATCCGGACATCGACAGCCGAGGGGACAAACAACTTATTTAAATGCAAAGGTATCAAGGAGCATGCAATCTAGCGTAAAATCATTTTATTAAAAAGAAATTGAAAATGTCGTTAGGCTAAGGTTTATAATAAAGCCTTGTGTTGTTCTTAAGTTCTTTAAGATATAAAATTGATATACGAGTAGGTACAGGGTGGAGTGTTGTTGTTTTTATAACTAATTTTGCAGTGATTCATGGTGCTTCCTGTGCCATTTAAATTACTGTTTGTTTTATTATTAAAAAGATATCTTCATGTAAATTTACTACGATTAGGAACATCAAAATTTGCTATTAAAAACTTTACGAGAGATACTATGCAAAGTGTGTGTTATTTTTGAGAATATTTTCACCTTTGAAGTATAGAATCGCTGTTCCTATGTATGCTTAGATCTTTAAAACTACGCAACGAATTTTGATGAGTTTTTTTTTCAATTAATAGATAGAGTCATTCAAGAGGTAGGTTTATATGTATAACAGATATTGTTATCTTAGGCTGCGTTTCATTCCATACTTCATTTATTCCTCAAAGTTGCAATACATTATACGATATAGTTGATATTTGCTATATACATACATCTATACATAGTATACATCAAAGCGTATACAAATAAATGTCTGTTTTATTTTTTGTCTCACTTAAACTCGAGAACGACTTGGCCGATTTGACTGAATTTGGTTTTGAAATGTTTGTCGTAGTCAAGGGATGGTTTGAAAAGTCAGAAAATATGGAAAAATTGCAAGTAATGTATTAAAAAAACAACTCTATTTTGCCATTCCACCTGATAACATATTTGAATAGTAATGCTTATTGATTCCAATTAAAATAGTATCCGAAAGTTAAAAAAAAACTGTTTTTGAAATATTACATATGGTTTTATGTTTTTAACACTTCCTAACCCTAATTTTTTAAAATTTTTTTAGAGTAGTCTTGAGCCTGTTTGCAAAATTTTTCAATCTTTATATTTGATTGACATTTACCTTTAAGTTTCATATAAGTATACCAACTTAAGTATCTAATTTAATCGAATCTATGAAAATGCATCTTTGTGTTTAGTTCCGGATATATTTTGATGGATATAAATATCAATGTTTTGAATTCTAAACACGAGTTGTGTTGTTCACTCTTCAAAACATCCATTTCAAATGTTGACTTCCAAATATCAGATAATGGTACAGAAGATTATGGTGTTTGGTGTATTTTTCTATATGTAAATAAAAAAAATAAAGCTCTTGAGAAAAATATACCAATATTTTTGAGCATCTAACAGATAGATACATAAAAATAAGAGCCTTTATTGGGCGGCAGAAAGGCAAAGGCAAACGCAAATAATAAATATTAATAACTTCAAATATTCGAGGCACATCTACGTTAGAGAGAGCATTCCATTTACAACGACGACGACGAACGGCGACGTGGACGAGTGTCGGGAAAAAACCATTACTCATACCTGGCTCCATTGCTGCTGCAGTATACATACATACATTGGTACCATACATATATCTTCTTCCTTTACAATCCCTTTGAATGACTAGGTACATCAGATGTGACATGTCATAGCTCTTGAATCGAAGCAAATCGTATGTGTGACGTGCCTGTCATAACTCATCATATCACCAAGGCTTATTATGAACGGCAGTCTTCGATTAGAATAACAATATCAAGATTCACCAGCTACAACGGCTATGATAAACTTTCTGTGTCTGTGTCGTCATTTATTTTCGTTGTTTTTGTAAAACCATAAATCTTCAAGGGTAGATATACCCTATATATGTGTGTACGTACTCTTATACAACAAGGAATACAGAATCAATTTGTCAGGTTTTCGATTTCAAATGGAACACACCCCTGCAAGGGTATTAGTTATATCACCAACCATCCCACCACTCCCACCACAATACTCGCCAAAGCACGACACATCATTAAACCTACAATATAAAAGCGGCTTGCGGGTTTTCTTCGCTTACTTTTATGATTCACACTGGCCACGTCTTATGGGAGCAATATTCCATTTGATGACTGACGTCGACATGGATGGTCATAATAAATGTCCACTGTATCTGTATATGACCGAACTGATGATATTGAGACGTAAGTACAAAAAAGCATCACTATATACCGTGGCAGAGCTGCGTCATAAAGTCTAATAGTCGTAAATATAGATTTACGTTAAGCAACCAACGAAATTAGGCCAGCAACTTACACACATCAGACTGTATACAGTGTACGGGGCTACCTTTATTGATGACATAAATTCCAATCGAAATAGTATCATAAGAAGTCCTGGATCTTTATGACCTTTGATGTTTGTATAGAGGGGGAGAAACTTCAAGGCTACGCATTCGTTTTCCATTCATTATGGAATCAAAGAATTCTGTCCAATATAAATATACAAATACATACATATGTACATACATGTTTCTGTTTAAGTAACTTTTTTTTGTAATTAAGAAATACATATTATATTACTTAATTCCCTCTTCCTTTTAACCTTAGTATAATATTTTTAACTTCTTTAACCTATAACATATAAAAAGAAAACTTTTTTTTTATAAATTCGTTCTAAGTTGCACGGCTCAACATGAATACAAAAATCTGAAAACATCTATACTCGTATTGGCATAATTATGAATTGCCAAATAAGTTATAGGTTTGTATTTAGTTCCGTGAAGAAATTACCAAGATCTTAATTTGAACTTACACTTCTGATTTAGTAGTAGAGAACTACAAACATTACTATACTAGCCATATAGGGTGGGGTTTTAAACGAACCCATTTGACAGACATCCGTTAAGCACATTAATGGGGGGACTACACTATCAAATATGTAGGTATGACAAATTTTCTTGATTGACTTGAATTTGAGAATGTAATAACTTTCCATCAAACGGCTTGTCAAACATACTTGATGAAATCAAAAATCATTGATATTTGGATGGTTTGGCAAACATATATTTTATTTTTTATCTTTATTTTTATCTTTTATTTTCTTGCCTTCCTTCTTCTTTTTGTTCATATATTTTTATAATGAGGAGAGCTGCTGCTGGAAGTCCGTCATGACTAAAATTGTTAAGAGAAATGGAAGCTAAAGGACTATTCACATGAGAGCGAACAATGACCAATGGATAAAAAAACAAATGGGATATAAAACATATTTAAGTCTAAATTCTTCACAAGAACTAAAAAAAGGGTAGAAATCTTAGTCTAAGTAAATGCCACACATGTGAAAATACACGTAAACTAAATTTCAAAATGGCAAATGTTCGTTCATTCGTCAGTCATTGCGTTGGTCGCTCTCATCTAAATAGTCCTTCAGCCTTCAGTCTTCAAACCATCAAATTATCATCAAGCAAATTTGTCATACATATTTGATAGTATGAACCCACTAGGTGTGTTAAGTTATCAGTTACTGCACTAATATACTGTGAATTATAAGTTTCTAGAAGAATTTATTTAAATTCAGTTGGACCTAAAAAACTTTTGTAACAATCCACAAGTACACAAAAGAAAACTTTTGATTACTAGAAAAACCGCCAGTCACATTCTGGACCGTTTTGATGGAAATTTGCAAGGAATTAAAGGCAAAAGAAAACTGACGTAAGCCAGTACCTATCTACAGTAATATACAAGTCTTCTTCTACTTGCCCTTTTATTTAATAACGAAAAACCAAATCAACACACACATAGTTAAGTATATACTTGTGTTCTTTTTCCAAAATAAATTTTAACAAAATTATGTCAATTTAACAATATAACTGACAGCTAAGTTATACTCGTAGTTTAAATAAGGAACAACGACGTAAGTCACATTTTTTTTAAATCAAATACCAAAATCAGCGATATTTTGACATTAAATTAATTATTTTTAAATTCAAATCAGATGTAATAGTTATTTCAGTCATCTTCACTTTTAAATTTTGTCTAAAAGTCTTGTTTCTGACCAATTCTTGAATCCAATAGAACACACAGAAATGTTCATCAAAATTGGTCCAGCCGAGAACTTCAGCCACAGAATTATATACATAGATACATAATATGTAACAGATTATAGATACATTTTTACAAAAAAAAAAATATGAATGGAACTCGACTTCGTCCATATGGTCACCGCGGACACGTTTGCATGCAGCGTTCGATTTTTTGTACCCAATTTTCGATTACTCGCTCTGAACTCTGTCGTCCAACGGCTTGTTGACATAAACCAATGACTTAACGTTGCCTCAAAGAAAAAAATCTTATAGATGCGTTTAATCCCATGAACGAACGAAGCGGCCAATCTGGCCTATTTCTTGATATAACGCGCTCATCAAACTTACTCTTCAATAGTTTGATTGTGTGGTTGGTGGCACCATCTTGTTTAACCCACATGTCTTCCAAGTCCATATCTTCCAATTGCATGGGTGTAAACCAGAATCCTTACGTAAAATAAATATGCCCTAATGTTGTCGGAGCGATGCCCAATTCTTGAGAACACGCCTGTTGGATCTTTTGCCACTGACGGACGCCTGAACGGCATCGATATTTTCGACACTTCGACCGTAGTCTCACTGGCACGGCAACATAACACAACGAATGTAGACTCAATTTTTCGCTTTTAACTTATGACTGACTGTCTACTAGGGCCTAGAATTACGACCAAAAATTGGAGTTAACGCTTCTAAAGTTGGAGTCACCGACTCCAAATTTCGGTAGATTCAATTTTTATAATTTGCAGACGTTGCTCCTATACTGTGATGAAAATGTTGAGTTCACTGAATAAATTGACAATGACAGTTCGATGATTAGTGAAAGGGTGCGTTCACAAATTAAAATCGAAGTTGTCAAGTTCCTTTTGGAAAACCTTTTATGTATAAACGAGGGACGTCTTAATTTATAGTTCGTATATATTGAAGCATTTGTTTTCAAGAAATCTGAAAAAATGTCGGTAATGTTGAAAATTAAAAAATCAATTTATTTATGCATAAAAATACCAAACAAAATAATATCTCCACAATATTTATCTATCACTTAAAAATTAATACTTTATCCCCTGCAAAATTTTTAATTTTAATAGCAGAAATATAACAGAAAGGTCCAAAAAATCAATTTTTCATTAATAAAAATGTATAAAATATGATTTTACAAAAACAAAGACGAAGAAGACTGTTTTTGAAAGAAAAAAGTTGATTCCTGGTTTCCATGACAAAATTAAACATTTTTCTGTCAATTTATTGGAAAATGTTATGGCAAAAAAAAAACACCCTTTGACTTCAAACATTTCTGTGAACAGTCCTGATTCTTAATTCTGATGCCAAATAATATATCTGTACCAACATGTAATAAGATAACTTAATTTTAAAAGTGGTTTCTATAAAATTTTACTTGTTGACTCTAACTTTTTACAGGGTAGTCTAACTTCCTTCTTCCTTGGTTGTGTTTAAATAGGTTAAGCATTTAAAACAACCCTAAAATCATGTATTGTATGTATATTTTGGATGCACTTAATCTAATAAATCGGTTTGTTTTACATGCACTACCCCCAGACTTTGGGTGACTTTTGATGTGTTGCATAGGATGATATTCTACTTCGATTTGAATTAAATATCTTACCCTATCTTTCTATAATCATTTGTCAATCGAAGATTTCATCAGAAGTAAAAAAAAAAACACGAAACAACAACAAAACACAAACATCCAAAACCCTCAAGTGTGCTCAAGATTAATTCCATTTATTATAATTAAAAATTGAACTTTAAATTGCAAATTGATTTTTATGTTTTGTGGCTTAAGGCAAGTTTTGAAAATTAAAAAAAATATATATATAGAGTTGTTACCGAGGCAATTGAACATGAAGAGATGAAGGAATCAAAGACAAATAAATACTTCTTGTCATATCCTTTTGATGTGCATAGCTTCGTAGTGTATAGATATACTTATATTTGAATTCTTTAAATTTCATATGACAGAGGGAATGATAAAAATGCCACCCTTATGTTGAATTAAATACGTTTCCCTTGAAGGTATAATTTTATTTTCAATTACTACGCGGAATTTTTTCTTTGTTATCAATCGGTGTGATTGGAAAAACGGAAAATTTTGTAAACCTCATTATAACGGATGATACCATTTACCATTCCATTTCAAGCCGCAGGGCTTCCTATTTCAACAAACATATACCTACATACATATAAATAATTTTAAATATGGAAGTAAAATTAAATAACGCGTACACATATGGAGGAACAGCGCACCTTTTGCTGAAAATGTAGGAAGGCTACAGGTGCAAAGTGTAGGCTTAATTACATACATACAATTCGTATAGGTCAAAAATACTCTGATTCGCCTTTTCGTCACTCTCAAGGACATACATAGATAGGTATTGCAATATTCACAATCGCTCTGGTCGAAAAATAGATGTATATATGTATGTATGTAGGTATGAACAAACAGTTGAGTCGTTAGCCGGAAGGATGGTCGTTCGAAATGGGGCTTCTGCTGATTTTGCTTGCATCCTTCCGCAGCCAACACTGAGGCTGAGGATGAAACATGGCTTCACGGGTGTATACACGGTACACTTAGACCCTTCCTTCCAATATTCAACTCAACATCCTAAATGTTTGGTAATCCCTGCACAAACTTGTGAAGCATCAAAAGCCAAACAACCTACCAAACCCACAGGAACCACACGCATATCAATGTTTGTATATATATATGCAAGAGCTTCCGATCAATGTGGGTTTTAGCCGTGAATGGGCAGGAGTAGGAGTGTGTTAGTAAGAGGCTGTGAATGCTCTATGTTCTACGCAAACAAAGGCATCAATTTAAGGTTAACCGATGTTTTCCCAATTCTAAAATTCCTGGCGCAAACATTCACATTCTGTCTTGACACCACATCATATGAACGGCACGGCAATGTCAAAACATCACAAATTCAATTTCTCTATATCTACTAACCAAACCAACATTTTATCCATGCATATAAGTACTATACATGCATACGATGCTCATACCTATAGAATGTGTCGATATAAGGGGACCTGATGCTGCTGGAGGAGCTGGAGCCTTATATATAGGAAATCTGTTTAATGGCAGGCGTCAATGTTTCATAGATTACCGATTTTACATTTGTTCTGGTAATTGGGAGTCTTTCCAATAGATTAATGCTTTATCAGCCAACACACTTGGTGTTGGTGCAAAGAGGAAGCTCCATTTATCGCTGCTACTATCCAGGATGTGGTCCCAGCTGTCGAAGTCTGTGTTGCGTTTGTCTGCTGTAGTCGAGTCGTTGATGATTGCTATCGACAATTGTGTAACCTCTCTTTTTATTGAATGAAGGCAAATGGAGCTTGAATTGGAGTTTGCAACCCGAGACTATATTTGCCATAAATTTACATGTGCGGTGCGGTTCGGTTCTCGTCCTCGTCCTCGTCCTCAGCCTGATATCGTTCTGGGTATGATGTCAATGTGATCCTTATTCAAACTTAAAATAGACAAAGGTATCATGGGTGAAGGAATTCCGTGCAAGTAATTGTGCACGTGATACTTTGTGCTTTTTATATGTGAAGTCTTTTATTTTAAGGAAAATAATTACATCCAGAAAACCTATTCACATTCAGTGATGCGTTCGCGTGCTGTGGCTCTTAAAATAACTTTTCTTTTTAAAAAAAGGGACATTTTACGCAAAGATTCTTTTTGAACTTCTCCGACCGTTCGTCGCCATCATTGGTTGTCGTCGTCGTCGTTGTCGTATTTAATGCGAGAGCAATTGAAAAGTCAAGTGTTTTTTATTACAAGCAGACGTTCGTTTGATTTTTGCCTATACCTAGCTATATTTTTAATAGCAGAAACACATTAAAAGTCAAATTTGGCCGCATTAAAAGTTGTTGTGCATTTGGTTTTCTATAACATCAGAAAAAATCAAATAAATTTTAATTGAGTTCATTTATATTGAATTAATGGTACCTTTTTAGGATTTAGCTTTTTATTTGTTTCAATACATTTCGGTTGAACGAATTTAATTTTAAAGTTAGGAACGTTGACATACTATGTGGGAGATCATAAGGATTAAAATCCTTTGAGTATTAAAGTACATGAGATAATTTATCTACATATTATTTTTTAGTGCTAAAATTACACTAGTCAATACTATTAGATAATAACAGCGTTTTATTATGTACATATAAAGATCTAGGTCAGCAATTTTCATGTGTTACAACACTAGTTGTGTTTTATTCACTGGTGCATAGCTGCAGCAAAATTTCTTTTGACAAAAAACAACAATTTGATTGATACCGAAAAAGAAGCCATACAAAAATGGCAACTGGTGATATACGAGTATAAGAAATGTGTTTGATCGTTTTATTCATTTGAATGCTGCAGCACTAGCTATATGCAGCAGTGAATAAAACACAACTAGTGTGTTTATTCTAATAATTAAAAAAAAATTAAAATTATTCAGAACAGTGCCAGAAACCATGTTTTTCACTCAATACTCGATTTCGAATCGTTATCGCATAGCAACTTAAAATAAACAACCTTTTGCGTACTGAATTCAGGAATAAGTCAAGATGTTAATTTTTTGGAGTACAATAAATAATTCTTAATAACCACAATATTAAACAACATTATTTCAAACGTGAACAAACAGTATGATTCGTATCGTAGACAACCTAAAGGAAACCAAAAACTGTTGTACGTTGAAAGGACCATTCAGGAGGTAAATTTGACAGAAATTCACAACAAATCTTAACCTTGTATTTTTGACAGTATTCACATCAAAACTTTCTCGAAATGTCAGACTTTAACGCAAACCTATAAATATATCGAAAAGTGAAAAAATGGAAATAAACCACTTTTAAAAATACTTATTCGACAAGTTTTTATTATTATTATTATTTTTTTGTAAAACTGCTATGAAACTGTATTAAATATCATTATACAGTACAAAACAAAACAAAGTCACTTCTCCCTGCCTATCTGTCCCAATGTTTACTTAGATCTATAAAACTACCCAATGGAATTTGATGAGTTTTTATTATTTAATAGATAGAGTGATTCAAAAGGAAGGTTTATATTTTTCATTCTAGACTGCGTTTCATACTATACTTCATTTACTCCTAAAAGCTGCAATACATTATGATTATACTATAGTTGAGATTTGCAATATATACATATATATAGTATATTTCAAGGCGGTACAATAATCTTCTATGGATACAAATTAATTTCTGTTTGTTTGTCTCGCTAAAACTCGAGAACGACTTGGCCGATTTGGCTGATTTTAGTTTTGATATGTTTGATACAGTTGAAGGAAGGTTTAAAAAGTTAGAAAATATTTAAAAATTTCAAGGAAGACGGTAAAAAATTTAACCATGCAATTTGTTCAATCTGCAAAAGAAAAAATTATTTTGATTGTCAGTTGGATGTCAAATTTGTATATTTAAGTCGTCTGTCCAACGTTAATGAAAAGTTATAAAGTTGTCTGTCATTCTGTCACCATTATACTGTAGTTAAAAACTTTTATCATCAGTTTTTCGGTGCCTGGGATTTACTGGTCTGAAAATGGCATGCAAAAAAGAAGAACTCAATATACAATTCAAATAATTTTATTATAGATAAACTTTTTTTAAAGTTCCGGTGACATATCGACCAATCTAATAGTTAGGCGTGTAGTTAGAACTCAATTGGAGCGCGACAAAGTTCGCCGAGTCCTCTAGTTGCCAATAATTCAAACATGTCATGTTTGATTTGAGTTTCAAACATGGAAACATTTGTTCCTTATTTTTAAGGTAGTTTTGGTGGTATTGTAATATTGTCTATAAAAAATAATTATGAATGTTTTAAAAGTAATTTCCTTGGATGTCCTTAAAAATGTTCCTTTAAATCATGTTCTATACTGTCGTTGATAAAGCAAAAGATTATATGCGACTTTCTTTTTAAAAAAATCTGAAGAATATAACAATTTCTTTTGTTTTTAAAATAAATTTGTTCTAATAATAAGCATTTATATGTACTATGTAGTTACTAATTAATTTAAAATCAACAATGATTTTTTAATTGTGCTAAACCTATTTTTCTCAGAAAAAGGACACTAGATTTGTTCGGATACTAGTGCTTTTACCCTAAGCTTAAAAATGTATACATATATTTTTATTTTTATCTATACATATAGCAGCAGTTATCGAGACTAAAAAAAATACCCAAACTGAATGAGAAAAACCTTTAAAAAATTGTCCCAGGAAAACCCAACGAAGAAAAGGAAGGAAAAAAAAAGGATGACCGTAGAACCAAAAAACGGAATATCTAAAAGAAAGTAATATAAAGATCTGAAGAGAATGTTCTTCTTAATTCATGCAGATTTATAGCCTAGAGCGATAACATTAATTTATCGCTTTGCGCGAACTGAACAGAATGGCGCGGCGGCGGCGGAAGAGGGTGAAAAGTGCATGCGATTTTCTATATTTACCATTTGCGCTGAGCGCCTCTTACTTACTTAAATGGACATTTTGAACTTTTCTTGTGTGTGGTAGAAATAGAAAGAAAGCAATAAAAAATGTATTACTTCTTTACACAAAAACAAACTCAAGCAACCACAACTCATACTTAAAAAATTATCGAATTTTTTGTTGGTAAATGATAAAGATGAAATTAATGACGACGTTGTCGTATACACTTGCTTAATTTTGTTATTTTAATTGAATTGAATATTAAAAAAAAATATTTAATTTAAACGAAAACTATTTATTGAAACGAACATTTGAAACGATTTGATAAAGTTAACATTAACAATCATATAACTTCAATACTCTCCCTTGTGAATTTATGCGTCATTAAATCAGCTACTTGTTTTTCTGTTGGTATTTGTTTAATTTCAATTTTTCCTTCCGTGACTTTTTCTCTTATGAAAAAATTCTTTGTTAAAATGTGTTTTTTCTTTTATAAAATTCAGAGTTTTGAGCTAATCTTACAGCTGCAGAATTGTCAACTTGAAGTATAGAAGTTTGTTAACGTTTGATTATTCCATTAAACAATCTGCTTAACCAAATTATTTGTTTAGCTGCTTCATTTGCTGCAATATCTGCCTCAGTAGTAGATGTTGCAACCATTTCTTGTCTTTGACTCAACCAAGAAATAGCTCCTCCTGGATGTGTAATAACTACACCAGTAGTTGATCGTCCATTCTTGGTGCATCCACCGAAATCAGCATCACTGAAACAAACTAATATGCCTTTTTTAACATTTTGATGATATTCAATACCCAATTTGATAGTGCCAGGTATGTATCGAAATACCCTTTTTACTCTTGTTACATCTTCGTTTGTTGGATTTTCTAGAGATCTTGATATAAATCCTATGATATAAGTTAAATTTCTTGTTCGTAGCATTAGATACATTATTGAGTTCATTCCATAAGCTTCAAAGTTTTGCAATAAGCGTTGAAACATCTTCACTTGAATTCCAATTGAAAGCAAAAAGATCAGTGCAAATCTTTGAACAACTGATCTTTGGAAGTTGCTTCAAATGGTTGTCTTAATGCATTCCATGCATCATTATGCAGTTATGTAACAGAGCTTGTTATCATCGATTTAGCATATAACTATTTGCTTTTCGATATAAGCTGCTCTTTTCTTTATGATAAATAATTTCTTCAGGTTTAGGAGAACCTTCTAAGGGTTCAGGCTTTGTTAAAATTCCATCTATTCCATCTAAAGCTCCTTAATAATAGTTCAATAAATTTTGTTTAGAAATCAAAAAACGAAACTTTGCTACCAATTACTTAAATTTAAACATTGAGCAACATAGTATCGCATGAATATTTCAGCAAGCATTTACAGGGAGATTTGCAAAAAATGAGAAAAATAGCTAAAATAATAAGTTTGGGTTGCTATAACTCTCTCCGTTTAGACAGAAGGGCATTTTTATATAAACTACTAGAGGACCCGGCGAACCTTATCCCGTCTCAATTGAGTTCTAAAAGCACGGCTTTCTGTTAGATTTTTCGATATGCTACCAGAATAAAAAAAAAAGTTTATCTATAACAAAATTATTTGAATTGTATATTGAGTTGAAGTTCGTCTTTTCCATGCCATTTTCAGACTAGTAAGAAACTGACGATAAAAGATTTAAATTACCGTATAATGGTGACAGAATGACAGGCAACTTTATAACTTTTCATTAATGTTGGACAGACGACTTAAATATAAAAATTTGACAACCAACTGACAGTCAAAATTAGTTTTTCTTTTGCAGATTGAACAAATTGCATGGTTAAATGACGTTGTATTTTTTTACCGTCTTCCTTGTAATTTTTAAATATTTTCTTACTTTTTAAACCTTCCCTGGCCTATGACAAACATATCAAAACTAAAATCAGCCAGATCCGCCAAGTCGTTCTCGAGTTTTAGCGAGACAAAGAAACAGAAATTGGTTTGTATCCATTGAAGATTATTGTACCGCCTTGAAGTATACTATATGTTTATTGCAAATCTCAACTAGAGTGTAATGTATTGCAGCTTTTAAGAGTAAATGAAGTATAGTATGAAACGCAGTCTAGAATGAAACATATAAACCTTCCTTTTGAATCACTCTTTCTATTAATAATAAAAACGCATAAAAATCCATTGGGTAGTTTTAAAGATCTAAGCAAAGGTACGTTAGGACATACAGTTGGAAGGGACTTTTTTAAATGCTATGTAATAATTGATTCAAAACAGTAAAATAGACAAAAAAAAAAGTATCGGAAAAACTAACCTTGCCTTTTTCTACTTTTTTGGAATCCCAGAAATCTCTTCTTTAATTTTCATTCTAAATTAGTTTACGTTTGCTAACAGTTTTAGAAAGACTTATTTGCAAACTGGATTTTTTTCTTATTTTTAAAAAAAATTTGTTCAATTAAGTATAACTTTTTTTCAAAATTTAATCTAGTTTTGAGAAATTAAAAAAAAAACCGTTTTCCAACAAAACCACTTATTTGGTTTTCTCACGGTTTAGCGGATGGTTTCAGTCGGGAAGTTCCCTTATGGGAAATAACTTCGTTATTCACTTTTTGCAAGATTTCAATTTCACAATATTCTTTGAGTAGGTACACCCAGTGCTAGAGATTCGGAGGAGGGAAAGATCTTCTGGTGGACCAACGCACATAGAGGTACTGATTTTGGATATGGTATCCAATAATTCCACTAGTATTGCTCCAGGGTAGAGTTTAGGCAGTGATTCTTGTGCAAGAATTGATATCAAATGAATTCTTAAGAACGCTACTGTTAGAGAAAGAAACGGAACACAACTATTTTAGAAGGATAGTCTGAATAGATGACGAGCAGCTTACCAGAAATGGAGTTACCTATTACCCCAATTTATATTACTAGAGTCACAATAATTAACATGTTAAAAAACAAAATAAATCGCGGCACTGCTCTAGGTGAAATATGTGGCTTTGACTTGGCATTGTTGGATGGACTTTAATCCTATATGCAATTTTCCAGATTTATTAGAAAATGTCTCTTTGTAAGCAATTTAATATACCAACAAGATGGAGCTTCGGGACACTTTAGCCTGGCTGTGAGAAACTGGCTGAACGGTCCCACTGAATGGCCACCGAGATCACAAGATTGAGTTACTTTTTTTGTACGGTTGGGAATTTATGGAGAACTACTGTGTATTAAGTTGAAATTACTTTTTTGGAGCAAGTGAAAGAATGGACAAACGGAGGAAGAAAGATTGATCTTTTTTGACCGAAATATAAAAAACCTAACCTATAACCTATAAAAATCTTTAAAGAAATAGTGAAGCACAATTTTAACAACTTAAGTGATTAAAAATCGATCCAAAACGAAAGTCTTTTTGAAAACAAATGACAGCGTGAAATACATCTCCTGGGCAGAGAGCCATAGCCATGGAAATGGAATCAATTTCGAAAGTGCCAAACTATTATTTACATTTTATAAATTTGTATTTATAGTAATCAACTTAGAATTTATTTTCAAGAGTTCCTTAATTGCCTTTATACCTATTTATGCGTTTATAGATTCAATATATGTTTGGTTTAAGTTTTCTTAGTTCTTAGTTCATCTCACCATAAATACTGAGTGAAAGACAGAAAAATATATAATAGAAGTTCAAGTTATTCCAAGTTGTGCGGATGGAGCACCAGCTCAAATTCAAATGGTCTTTCGTGTGCCCCGGGTAGATACGCTGGCTGTTTCATTTCATTTTTTTATAATTATTATTTTCTTCTTTTTTTTAAGGATACTGCTCTTAATTTCTTAAGGCAAAATTTTCAATATCCTTCAAATAATTTTAAATATTTAATGGAGAGCGTTCGCTAGCCAGCTCGGCTAGCCACTGGCGAAATGCGTTGGAAAGTTTTTAATTTTTTTTTTTTGGTTTTGTTTTTGTCGCTTATTTCTTTTCTTCAACATTGTGACCGGATGCAGTGGCAATGTAATCAGAGTGTGCCACTGAATATGTAGATGCCAGTAAATTAGCACTTTTCTGGACACATTTTCAACCATTTTCATTCGTCCATTAAGATAAAATCAAATCGAATGGGAGCTACAGGGGATTCAAAAGTATGTACGGTACGTAGGTATATATTTGAATTTAAAAAATTCTTGAGTTTGTTGTTGATGTTTTTTTATCAAGAGATGTTCCAGGCGTTTTTGTATCTTGAGTACTTAGGGTGTCATGCCGTCTATAAACCGCAGATAGTTGATATAAAGGGTGGAAAAAAGTGTATACTTTGTCAATGTTTGTTATTTCAACCCCGAAAGGGTTATATTATTTATTCTCAGTACAGGCCACTTTCACAACAGGAAGCGCGATAAAAAACCCACTCCATAAGATCATAAAAACGAGACCATCGAATTTTAATCAAATCCATTTAATTTGCATATTTTTCTTTGGCTTTCGACTTTCGACTGCTCTTCTATCCTTTCTGTGTGTTTAAACAAAGGATAATATTTTTTAGCATCAGACACCCACCGGTGTTCAGTTTGCCTTTTTATTACTGACAAGGGAACGGTGTCAAATGTTGTATGCAAATATATATATACTACTATACATAGCCAGAAATAGATACGATTAAGAAGATATATTTTTTCAGGTTTTTATATAAAAGTTTTAAGGAAAGTAGGATTCTACTTGAATTGATTTAATTTTTATAAACACACGTTATTGATGGGCCATTAGTTTCAAGAATTTTTAATAGTCGAAGTGTTAACAGATTAACACCCAGACTTTATTAAAAGTTTAAACCAATATTTTAATATCTAGGTACCTGACGATTTTTGTGAATGATTAAAAAATTGGTGAAAGTCTTTGAGCAGTGTGTTCCAAGCTTATCCTTCCATCGTAGTACATTGCTGATTATTTTAGCAGA
The DNA here is from genome assembly GCA_905146935.1 of Scaeva pyrastri. Classification (NCBI taxonomy): domain Eukaryota; kingdom Metazoa; phylum Arthropoda; class Insecta; order Diptera; family Syrphidae; genus Scaeva; species Scaeva pyrastri. The sequence goes on along the minus strand of LR989927.1, from coordinate 33,398,069 downwards.
ATGTCCTGTCAATGTCAATTTTCTTTTCTAACTTATTTGTATAATAACTTTCTGTATTTCTTAGGTTAACGGTATTTTGCCTTATCCGAGCAATTTTGTCAATTTTGACAGGTTAAAAAAATCATGACTTTAAAATATTTGTATCAAACGTTACCAAATCAAGAATTTTTAAAAAACTAAATTCAGAATCAGTCGATAATTCTACAATTAAGTTAAAAAAAAAAAAACCAAGGACCTCGTATCAAGCCCTGGAATCATCGTAGTAAATTTAAGGATGACTGAACTTATAGTTACATAATAGATAAAAATACAATACACATATACATTGAGCTCATGTTTATAAAATTGTTTTGCAAGATTCACAATTTTGAGACGTATAAAAGAAAAGCGGTAGATATAGTGAATATGACACATTGGTAAAAAAAATCTCTCAGACGGTAAAGTCATCTGGTGGCGTTGCAAATGGCAATCAGGTCTTTGACTTTCATTTTCTACCGCTCATTCTGATAAAATGAAGAAATGGCAAATTAGGATTACAGAGGAATTAAATACCAGTTTCCTTTTCTCGCTGGTCCTCAAAGCTACGACAGAAGGTGTTGTAAGAAATGTCCAACTTAACTGCAAGTACTTCTATAGCCTAGTGTCTAGGGCCTATTGCGGTAACCTTGGTTGGACTCATGGATCTACATTAGTGATTAATACGGGGTGGTGCTCGACGGCCATTAATTTTGTGAGTTTAGTGGTACAAAACAATAGATGTACCTAGCACCTTCTCAAGTTTGTCGATATTACATATATGAGTAATCCAATCATATGACAAAGTCGGTCTTAAAGGTCAGACTTTTTTCGAACAGATCTTCAAGGTAATTTCCAATTTAATTTGGAAACAGTTGCAACTGCTTCGCGGTGGAAGACAAAGACTGATTCCATCCAAATTAGCTACGTACGCATTCGTTACCATTTATCTTGAACTTGTAAGGGGAAGTTGCTACCGATGCTTATCAAGTCTGGACAATGTGTTACTTTACAAAGCTTTTGTCAGCTAGGCTGATAAGATAAATATTCAAGTTGCTGAAAGCCAACAGATCCTGCTTAGTATGTAAGCTGTTGAAATCCAGAAACCTTACCATAACGTCTAAACTGCTGCTGTATAAAGGATTATGGTCTTGCCAAAACTCATATATGGATCCAAGACCTCGGCGCTTAGTAAAAGGAACTCCGACCGCTTAGGAGCGTTCGAGAGGAAATTCTTCAGGAGAATTGTTGGCTCCTTATGTGAGGGAAGACGATTTCGAAAACGCTACACTCATGAACTTAATGTAGGTAATCGAAGCAGATATCGTGAAAAAAATTAAGTTCGGTAGACTCCGGTATGCTGGTCACCTAACACGTATAAGCAAAGACGAACCTGTTCAGAAAGATATCTGGTAGGACATTTTGTGGCTGGAAATAGCGTGGTAGATAATGCTTACGCTGCGCTGCGCTGGAGAGATGGTGATATACCAGGGCTAATAATTCGGGTTTAATTGGAGAGACTTGTCCGATGAGGCTAGGAAAGGATCTCTGTTGATTCAAGTCTGAACGAAATACTTATTATCAAGGACCGATGCATGTTTTATTTGTTTTTTTTTGTGTACATCATACAATAATTTTCTTTACAGTTGATCTCAGTTAAGTATGTATTTGATTACCTGAACCTTAATATATCAATTCATGATAAATATTATATTACCTCATCATTGAATAAATTTAAGAAAATATCACGATCAAAATATTTAGCCGTAGCGACAAATTTCTCTGGGAGTTGATTCTCTTTCCCGTTAATCTTTCTCCTTATCGTTAATCTCCATTTGAATTTCGTTTTGGGGAAAGAAATACAACCAACTTTACAATAAAAAAAAAAATGGAATATATTTCTTCAAAAATTTTGACAACAGTTAAAATTTATAATGATAATTCAATGTTTATATTGGTTGATGAGGAAGAACGTGCCGAAACGCAAATAAAAGGCTTTCCAATAAAAGGTATTATTTTGAATATCCCGCTATTTCGGTAGATGTCAATTTTGAAGCACAAAGCATTTTCTCTTTGCTGGATTGGGTCCTTGAAATACATGAAAATGATCCGGAATTTCATCTAAAAATCATCTTGACTGCCCATTTCCATGTGCATGCGTTGGTGGCTATACGTCAGTTGGCTGCACATGCTAATCTTTGCAGAAGAATGACATCAAAAAGGAGTTGGAAACGAACGCTCAGCCTTCGTTGTCAGAATTTCTTACTGATGTCTTGAATATATTGAAGGCAAGTTGGATAAACGTGAAGATTCCATTCTTGTTGTAATTTGTATGAAAAAATTAAACTTTAAAAATTAATTATATGTTAAATAAATAGGGTTTTTTTTAGTGTTTAACTATCGAATTAACAAATCAGCGTATAAAAATGCCTGCAGTCGTTTTGGAAAGATGAGCCAAGTTTAGCTTCCTCAAGTGCTAGAATTTTAGCTTGAAATCCAATTTCACTTCAATTTCACGTCTTTGAAGTTTTTCCATCAAAGTTATACGCTTTTAGCTTAAAATGTTCTGTTCCCTAAATGTATGTAAGACAAAGACAGAAAAACTTCGAGTGAAAATCTTCATCCCTATCGGCGATTTTAATAGGAATTTTTTCTATTCAATTGCCGATACAAATTCTTCGAACTCGAAAAATATTTTCTATGAAACTGTATTCCCGATAAGGATAAATATCTAATAGTGTCAGAAATAACATACTCTTCTTATGGTTTATTTTATTTATTTTAATTAATCCAGTTTACAATACTGAAAATTAATACCTATACATAATGTACCACTTTATGGCAGATAAAATAAAGAAAGAAATTACGTACCTATCTATATATGAATGCATTCTACTATGCACTTATAAAGTGTATACAGATAACTAAAACTGTTCTTATTATTTGATGAATTTGAATCAAATGTAATTGAGGCTGTAGTAAAACCTGAATGCTTATTTCTACACAAAAGCTCAAAAAATACACCTTGCCTCATCATCGTTCGTAAACAAACACATTCATATGATTATATTTGTATCTAGATACAATAAATCCTAAACAAATAACCGAACTAAGATCTATAATACACAAGTCATATGACAAAGCCTCAATTGTTATCCGATATAAAGGTTACAGGAAAGAAATTTAAATATGTATCTACCTATAGGCTAGAATGATGAGGGATGTGATTTATAATTTTATCTCAATATTTATCATTAAAAAGAATTTCGAGGTCTTATCTGACGAATTTCAAACAAAATTTCCAAAAGTCAAATTCAAATATGTACCCAGGCATGCACAAAGTAAATAGCGATAAGAAAATATGTTTATGTATATTTTTTAGAGTTGCATAGTAATGGGCTTTGTTTCAGGTGGAAAACACTAAACTAGTACCAAGTACCAAGACCAAGAGAAGATGGTATCAATCTGTGGGCTTTTACATGTTGTGATGGCATTGCCTCTGGGTGTTGACCAGCTAAAGTAACGCAATAAGTATTATGTATTTTCCAATTTCTTTACGACCATACATAATTGCACGTCTAAATTGGGGGTGGGCTGATGGGTGGTCGATTATTCTTCCTTCTATTTGATCTTATTTTATCTCAAATCTCTAAGTAGCCCGAGTTGCTACCTATACAGCATCTATGAGAGTATAAGGTCCTTGTTTTTTTTTTTTTTTTTTATTAAGGTTGATCTATAAAATTGCGTATTTATTGGTCCTTAAATGGTCCTTGTTAGTTTTGAAAGAGACACCACCACCACACACCACACAGTAAACAGCACACACCAACGCAAGGCCATAAGGCACTTATATTGTATTCCTTTAACAATATCGTAAAAGGAAACTGGGCGGCAAAAATAAAAATGCTTTCGTTATCCTTTAGACATGTCACCCTGAGGGCACATACATATTTTCGTTTGGCTATTGTATCGTTTTGTCACTCCCTTGAGCAAAAAGAGGAAAATCAGGAATTGGTTTTCACAGGGACTGGAGACTGGAGCTACCTACCTAGTACCTATGTATGTCTATGTAATCGTATATGTATTATAGGAAATTCATAGAGTGTGGGCTTGCTTTTTTTTTTCTCCTTCGATTTAGTGTTTTATTATTTGCGAATAAAAAAAATACTATATGTAACAGACATGAAGATGAAGCTTGTGAATTTGTCCCAAAGTGGTCACACATGTACTATGTTCAATGTTCATATATTTAACGTATAAACATTTGGGCGGAGGCGAAGAAATGCCCCAATAAAATTGCTTTATAGCCCTCGAGAGTGAGTTAGAGATATAAATCAATGAATGACTTTTGGTTAGGTCGGAAGCGGAACGCGGTGGCCAAAAATTCACTTCGGGGCGAAATCAAATTGAAAATCAACAATAATTGAACGAGAACGGCGCGGCGGCGACGACGGACAGAAAAGGTGACGGTGGTGGCGCTCTGGGATAGATGTGCAATATGCGGCGGAAAAACCACCTGTGATGCATTGAAAGATTGACTGTGATGTCGTTTCAAAATATTATATCTTTCCACGAAATATATAACAACCATGGTTGCCAATATACTATGCATATTCTATTATTCCCATAGGAAGTCATCAATATCGGTGTGATTTGTCAAATTGGAATTTTTCTGCCGAATATTGGACGCAGCGAACGGAACTATTATTTTGGTAATAAATTTGCACAATTTGGAAACGTTATTCAAAAGTAAGTCTATTCATTATAAAATGGCTAACCAAATTAAGTATAAATCAAGTCACAACTGTCAAAAAGACCAACTTCGAAAAAAGTATTGCCAGATTGAAAACCACACATCTAAAAAAAAAAACAGGCAGGAAAGAACCATAAAAGTAAAATACTTGCATGTTTCAGGTTATGTGAAGATTTTAACAGAAAATTCAATTCGTTTTTGTGTCTTCTTAGAAACCTTCATTGGTCAAAGTAGTGCTGGTAACCATGACAACATTCTAGACGCTCGTTGGTTGCACACCTACCTATGTCAAATTTTACCTCAAAATCATCTACTACATCTGTTATTATCTTTGAAAGGTTGATGTTTGTTGCTAAAGCACACACACACACACACACACACGCAAACCTACATTAAAATACATACTACAGCGGTAGTAATTATGTCCTGCTGATGGGTTCAGTACGTGTCCTTGTTCGCTGGGTTCAATAAATTGACTCCTTTAGGGGTTTTACGTGCTCTGATGTAAACATAAATCAATTATCAGCAATGATTCTACCTTGGGCAATTTAATTACGTACATTTGATCAACGTATTTTATCAGCTTCCCTGCAAAAACATCATCCAGTATACAGTACGTGCAGCATTATATTGGTTTCGGAACTTTAAAACCACAATGATGTTTGTGATGTTGATAATTGTTATTATAGCTGTTATCTTTTTAAGTTTATTATATTAGCGTCTATGCATACATAATTTATATTACATATATATGTACATATATACATATATACATACATACATATGTATATACATATGTATTTATTGCAAAATCAAATAATAAATTCTATTGTGTGTTTTTATAATAAATAATGTTATTATTAGTTGTATAGAAATTATTAAAGTTGAGGTATATTTATAACTACTTATGTATCTAGTTTAAAATGTATATCAGCTGTTAACCCTGAAGAAACCTTTTCACAAATACTTACATATTTTGGTACCTGCAGTACAGTACAATACGGTTATAAGAAAGTCTTAAAATCCAAGAAATTTCTTTCTTATATCCGAGTTTTTCTTTTATAAAAACTTCGGATATAAGAAAGAAAATTTCTTATATAAAATCAATTGATTATCCATAAAATACTGTATTTTGGTATTTTTTCCTTTCCAGGCTTTTACTTCCAAATTAAGAAAAGATTTGTAAGCTTTTGTATTCCTAGTTTTAGGATGCATATGACTGTTTGTTACGCAACCTATACAGTTTCACGGGTGAAAGAACTGATATTATTTTGTAGTGTCTACGGTTTTTTTTATAAGAGCTAGAGGCACAATGTTTCATGTATTTTGCTCAAGAGACCTTAAATCAACGGAACCCAAATCTTGAAAGAATCCTTTTGTGTTAACCCAGCGTCAAATACTGATAGATTCCAAATTCTTCAATTAATCTTGGTGAAATCAAAATGGATCTAAAATAAGTAGGTACATACATACATACATATGTGAAATATGCAGTTAAAAGTATTGTTGTTGTAGTGATATCTTCGATAGTGATTTCTTGAAATAAAAAGTTATCGGTAGTAGGATACCAACTTCGTATAGTCCAGGGATTAAAAAGGTGAGTGATAAATTCCCTTCTCGATCTTCTTCTGGATTGGGCTTAAGAAATTCTATAATGGCTGAAACTAAATCAGCAATGCACATACTTGTCTTTTCGAATCATTTTTGCGAGTGTGAAATTTTAGAGTTTTACTTTTTCCAAGTATGGATTTTCAGCCAATGGCAAACATTAAAATTTTAACGAATTTAAATCTGTCTGTACATTTTTCGATGTCTCCATCTCCATTGAAAAAAAAATTATGTATCTAATATCATTTTAGGACCAATAAAATGGTGAACTTCTGTACAAAGTTTTGAACTTGTCGTTTCAGTTTAAGTCGTTTGTTTTCTTTGAAGAGCAAAGATACTTCAATATGATCACAAAACTTTTTCATTTCTTTGTCAAATGTCAATAAACTGACAATCTACAGAATAAGAGTTAGAAGCTGTTCCGAAGATTATCCAGCCATATTCGGTTTGGAGCTATTAGACCAACAGGTTCATCACCTAGCACAATTATTTGGCAAAACTACTTCACAAAAGCATTATATTACTGTCAATTAAAATGTAATTTCGAGATGGTACATGAATGTGCTTTAGATTTTTTGCGAACATTTCTTGTCTTGGGGTTTAAAATTGACATTTTTTGTTGTGACGTTGTGATCTTTTACTTTGTCCTAAGATCGAAAACCTTCCAAAAAAGTATAACATGGCATTGTAAGTCATGCCATTATTTTGTCATATTTTTTTTCTGTTTTAAGAAGTCAATTTCTTGTAAAATTACAAGAAAACAGAGGGATATAATACCCCCTCCCCCCCTTCAACATCTATAGTTATAGCCTTTAAGTAACAAATAATATACATTATGTACATACATTTCTGTAGGTGTATACTGTATATTAGTCCTAGGCCCAACTACATACCTATACTTTTACGTAAATTTCGGTAACGCTAGGAAGGACAATTTCCAAAAATACGAGTGTTTTAATTGATGCACTCATCTGCATGTGTACGAGTGTGTGATGATGAGTTTTGTCTGGACAGTCTCAAATCAAGTGTGATGTGCTAATAACTGTGAATAATTGACCACCCAATCAAAGTCCCTCAGTATTGACGCGAAATGTGTTTGCATATACGACTCCCAAGAGAGTATATTCCCACCACTCCATTGGCCTGGCACTGCCTTACGAGTATACTCGTACATCAAAAATTCTAGAGGGTCATAGCTATTTGATAGAAGAATTTGATTGGGCTTGTTCCAACATCAGAGGGGGTGAAAAGGTTACAATTTACTATGTTACTGATAATACGAACCTTAATGGGAATAATATTAAACCATGTTTAAGTGAAGTCCATTAATAGATATAACTAGTAATATTAGGTGTGTTTTTTTGGCAGAAATATCCGCAGAAGTAGGATTTCCAAAAAAACGTACAGTTGTGACACTTTTTTTTTTGACAGAAATCAAAACAAAAGTCAAATGGTCAAAAGACTTTAGTTAGTTTTGGATTTCTCTACAGCGTTTTTCATAAGAATCCTTTATCGAGTTAGTAACTCTTATATGCCATGAGTTACTAAAAATAGACAGATAAAACCTCTTATGTTGCTGCTTATAAAAACGCATTGGCATTTTTGTTTCCCCTTTAATTTTTGACTCTGTCTAAATTTTGAAAATATATTGTATCTTAATAATAAAATCATGTCAAAAAGGGACAAAAAAATTTAAAAAAATATGTATGTTTTTCCTTATGCAACTTTTTAAATGTTTCTTGACGAAGTAGTACCTACGGAAAAACAACACAAGTGAAATTATTTCCTCAAAAACAAATTATTCAAGTTCTTATTTTCAATTATGATGAGCAATTTCCCAAACACACATGACATCTGTCATTATCCTTGGCAAAAAATTTTATTAATAAAATGTGTTCGGAAAACGAGGATATTGAAATATTACAAGATTGTTTAGAAAAATGCTTGAAACACTGCATTTTTTGAGAGAAATACTCATATTCATCAGAAGGATGTTGGTAAGGAACCTTCTTATTGGAACACGAGATATGTTGACATGTTATCTAATCTTATTGGAAAACGGAGCCATGCATGGAATTGTCGAGTCTACAGTTGGGACATTTCCAATTAAAAGATCTGTTGAAGTATTTTTGCTTCGATTATTTTCACGAATTGTCATTATGAGTACATGTTTTGGATACCCGTTTTTTTAAAAGCAATTTGATAGTTATCAAAACGAAAAAGAAAGATATAAAATTTTGGAGTCACTTGTAAATTGCTAAATAATATAGACAATTTCTAGTTAGTAAAATGTTAAGCCCTTAACACTTGGTCTGATCAGATTTTCGAAAATATCGAATCAACAATTCTTTAACAAAATAATTATAAGTTTGAAAAATTATACCAAGCACTGGTAAAAATTGTGAGAACTAGCAATTACTTTGGTAAAAAAATTATTCACGAAAGCAAAGTTCCCGAAATGGGAAAAAACTCCGTGTAATTTTTTCTTCTCAAAAAAACTGAGTTAGTTGTAAAATTCTTACCAATTTGTTGCTATCAGTTTGTAAAATCAAAAATAAATTTAATATTTTAAATCATTGATTTACAAACAAATAATTCAGAAATAGTATTTTAAATTTATTATAACGTAAAAACATCGATAAATGCGAAGTTTTCAAAAGCACTACTTTTTTAGTTTTTATTTTCATAATCCTATCGACAGTCTATCACTCAGAATGACGTACAAAATTAGAGTGTTAACATTGCTCTTTAATGTACAAAAGTTTGGTGACAGAAGGGTTGAACAACTTTTTTATTTGAGAAGTGACCAAATCAACTCAAAATTCAAGCAAATAAATGATCGATCTTCAACAGAAAAACGTATAATAATTTAGATTTAATTTTGTATAAAAAGCCCTTTCACTTCATCCACCATTGAGAACATTACTGACATTCAATCAATTATATTAGACTTTAATAAGCACATGTTAGTTCTTCGCCTGTATCAGAAAACATTATTAAAAAAGATGAAACACTTAGTACATATAAAAAAAAATGATGGTCAATATCAGTATCGTATCGATATAAAGAATAGTTTTAATACGATTTGATCATTCAACAAACACCAGTTGGTCAACCACCACCAGCATCAAATCATCATGCTTAGGATGTAGAAGGTGATCAATCAATTAGTAATTCAGTTTATTAAATTCGCCTGATTGCTACAGGGGCATGCATAACAACAAGAGTACCGTTGTCTTGAATTATTTTTATTTCTCTACCCATGGTCCAATTATTTTTAGAAAACAATCAATCACTCAATGAGGAACAATAACAAGAAGTTATTGCTGCGAAACCCAAACCATCTATTTCCATTCACTTCCTTATTTCATCGAGTCATGTGTTAGAAGTGAGAATAAACCAACAAAAATTGCCTAAAAACTTGATGTATCTACAGAGAGTGATTTAAAGATTTTCATCAGCTTTCTATGATTTCTTTAATACTATCAAGAATTTTAAGCGTCCCTTTGATCATTCGATGCCAACCAAATAACACAACAATGAATAGTTAATAGAACTTTATAATAAATAAGAAACCCGCCCGAAAATTATACTGTCAATAGTCGTCTCTGGAGTGTGATTTTAATTTCATACTCAAACGGATTCCTCGCAATATTCTCACGAAGATTAATAACATAACAAAAAAATGGCTAGACTCTGAAAGATACACAAGAAAAAAAACAAAAAAAAAAAAAACAGAACAGAACAGAACTCCATGAATCATGACGACCGCGAAGAAGATGCCATCTTGATTTCATTTTCATATATGCAAAAGAGCAAATTCATAATATATACGTTTATAGGAGTAAGGAAGACTCTTATTCCTGCGTTTGAGATCAGAAGGATGTGTACAATACACGTACTGTACACACGCATCATGGTTACCGCTTTGCGTTTTTAAAAACGATATTACTCTATTTAAAGATGAGTTGTGTTTTATTGACTGCTGCATAGCTATTGCATTCCTCATTTGTTTTGGCACAGCGCAGCGGCCATTTTGTTTGCTGGCTTCTTTTTCGCCAGCATTCAAATTGTTGTTGTTTGCCGGGGGAAATTTTGCTGCGCTAGATATGCAGTAGTGAATAAAACACAGCAATGGTAAACAATAAGCTTTACCTATATTTGCAGGAAGAGACCTGATTGAAAAGATCAGTTATTTGGTAGGGTTTACACGCTTATAATAATAGTAAAACTTAGCTTTAATGCCTTGACACATACTTACCTACCAAATTTTCAATTTTTTTTTCGAACAGTGGTAAATTCATAAAATGTACATATTTGCAAACGTCTCTCATCTCCTCTAACATAGAAACTTGTCAAGGAGTTTAATGAATTTTTATTTAATACTAGAGGACCCGGCGAACTTTGTTCCGCCTCCATTGAGTTCAAGCAACCAAAATTTGTATAACTCTTGGAACTTACAAAAAAATAGTGTATCTATAATTAAATTATTTGAATTGAATTGAGTGGATATTCGTCTTTTCCTTGGCATTTAAATCTCAGGCACTGATAAACTGATGATAAAATATTTTAAGAACTGTGTAATGGTGACAGAATGATAGACAACTTTGTAACATCTCGTTTACGTTGGACAGACGACTGAAATATAAAAATTTGACAACCAATCAACAGTCAAAAATATTTCTTTTTTGCAGATAGAAAAAATTGTTTAAGGAAATTAAGACTTTTTTTTTAAATTGTCTTCCTTGCAATTTTTATCAATTTTCTCACTTTTTTAACCGTCCCTAGACTTCGAAACACATTTAAAAACTAATATCAGTCAAATCGGCCAAGACGTTCACGAGTTTTAGCGAGACTCTTTTTGAACTCTTTCTAACAACTCAAAAAAACAATAACCCTGCATTGACACTTCTTAAAACTTCTTAGTGGCATCCATGGAACTTCTAGACCTTACTGTGAACTGTGTATACGTGTGTCGTTCGTCGTTTTTCCATGGCAGGTAAGTTTGAGAGTTAGGGTGCAATATGCTTTGCGCAGTCAATATATCCGAATGGCAAGGCCACAATTCATCTTCTTCTACTTCGTTAACATATTAAAATAGCAAACAAAGAAAAATTACCAAAAATCGAGCAATTTTCACCGGCGGTATGGGGGATGAACTTCGTTGTAGGATTTAATAAGCTCATTCGGTATCTTTATTCGAGGGGTTGTCTTTTCTTTAGATAGGAATTTGAGTCATATATGAATAAGGATAAGGTATTGATACTTTGAAGAATACAACATATAAGGATTTTTCACTGTCTATATCGTCTTTCTTAAATTGTTATAAAATGCAAAATGCGGGGAAGGCTTTTACAAAAAGGTAAATGTAGAAATTTTTAGCTCAAGTGGAAAACAAAATTAATTTTTTCTTACGGGATTTCCTTGTTGCTTGTGAAGGGCGTTCAGCATGCTCTTTGACTTTGGGGTTGATTAAGACATTTACGTACGTTAAGATAAGCCTATGCATGTCATGTTTCATCCAATTCAAGTTTTATTTTTTTTTTGTATTTAATTTTTTTGTCAAAAGTTCGATAGGTTAAAAAAAAAAATAATAAAAAATGTAGAGCCCCAAGGAGACATATTTCTTATTGAAATTATGTATTCAAAGTGAGGGTAAAGGAAGGAATTAATATTTTGATGTATGACATATCATATACGAGGCAGAAAAACTTAATAAAACAAAACAGGCTCCTTATCTTATTGAAGAAGTTCAACTCTTAGGTACAAACAATCTAAAATTTTGCGATATGGTTTGATAATTTTAAGCGTTCTCCTCTAGTGCACACTAAAATTGAATCGATTAGCATGTTGATTTTTTCTTATACATACATACATTTTGTATGTATTTTGTTTCATCGCATTTTTAATACGAACTTGTTTCTTTTTGGTCTTCTTTTAATTAAACTCTTTCTCTTTCTTAACACACATAATGAGATCACATAGCTATTTACGTACGTATGTATGTGGGTGTTGAACAACAACGTCCCTGTTTAGCATACAATCGGACCATTAAATAAGATGAATAACTTTCGGATACAAATAAAAATATGTATGGATAGATAGCAATCTCAAGAAAGTCCGAAAGATTCAATAGGTACAGAGGTGAGCATGAGCATTTGAATTTTATTGCAATCATGCTAAGAATCGGGGAGGTATGAGTTTTTTCCCCCTTTTATCACCTGTGATAAATGAATGGAATGGAATGATGGTTAGCAAAATGGAAGAAGCCTCATTTGTATCACCCTTTCTTCTTCCAAATGGGTAATGAATCTTTTCTATACCTAGATACTGATGGTATATATAGTAACTGTCATGCGAAATTTATTCATCGCATCGGAGATGCAGAAGAAGCAAAAATCTCAAACAGGAAGTTAAAACCAGAGTCGTCATTACAATAGGCAACATCAGCACTCAGCACTCAGCAGCAGGTACACTTTCAGAGGTTGGTTCAAGCCTGAACTGATATAGACTCTTGGTAGACACTCTAGGCAAAAAGTGTTGTGGGTTTTGCCTTTCATTAATTATACTCACTCAACTTAAAGACATTGGAGTAAAGTCACATAATGTTCCCTCATCCTCAAGAGTGTTCTCTAAATATGTTGCTGCAACAATAAGCATGGTTCACATCATATACCTAAGTACCAGCAGTGTACCTATTTCGAAAACAAAGCGATGAAGCGTTAGAGCCTATGTACTGTGCTGATAAAGCTAAAACGACTTACGGGGCCGTACGCTGATGATATGTATTCATTCATTGTTTCTGTCGACGTAGTCGTTGGCGCGTTGTTTACAGACATTTAGGATTTTTTGAAATAATTTAACTGCATCTTATATGCTTATGTCCTTTATTTCAAATTTGTATAAGTTGATATTGTCTGTTTGTATTTAGTTGATGAACAAATTATTTTGTTTAGTTTTTTTGTATCTTAAGTAAGTAACTGTTAATTGCATCCTTTGTAGTTCTCTTTGATCAAAAATTATTCAAAAAAGTAAACACCATATTGGGGCATATGAACCTTACAAGCCTTACATAACTTTTTAAAAGTGAAACAGATAAATAATCTTCTCAGAATTTATTATGTAGTTTAATAAGTTTTGTATTCATTTGGCGAAAAACCCTATTTAGTTCGGTCAAATTAGACTAAAAATTAAGGGTAATATTACATAAATTCCGACCAAGCTAAAAATGCGTAAGATTGTTTAAAATATAATTAAAAATATTAGCAATTAAAAGAATTAGCCATATGAATATTGTGACGATTACAACTTTTACAACTTTTTGAATCGTTATATCTCAAAAATGGTGGCTCGTAGGAAAAAAGTATTGAAACATTTTTTGTGAGGTATTTTATAATAAAAACTTACCGTTTTGCTGAAAATCTCCAAGAACTCATTTTTTGACCTTTGAACTCGAATACAAAATTTTCCATACAGGGGAAAGATGGGAAACTTTTTAATTATATTTTATACAATCTTACTGATATACAGCTTGGTAACTTCGAATGTCTAAATTGACCGGACTAATTATATTTAACACCTAACCTGATTTCGATTTCTTCTAACTACGTAACATGAACATTTATGTATCTTAAAAAAACCTTTATACGTCAAAAATCAAAAGCCATTTTAATTTTTCTTCCTAAAACTAAACTTTTAAAATAATCTTGTGAAAACTTCAAATTTACGGTTTTTTTTTAAATTTTTTCAGAGTAAAATTATCTGAATCTGTAACATGTTGAAAGTTTTGTTTCAAAAAAATTCGTTAATAAGTAGTAGTTATGAAAAACTTTAATAAATATACATATATTCGACAAAAAGAAAAGGTTAAAAATATTAGTAAATAAGTATTTAAGATAATCTGTGGTCATTCTTTCATGGTTTCTTAGAGGTATTACTTCGCATAAGGCAGGCTAGTCAATCCACATCTAACCTGCTGGCGCGGCTGGCGGATGCGGTGGCAGCGGCAGACCGGAAATCTTCCCCGAAAAACCACCGGCTTGCGGGTTCGTAATTTGTAGGCTACAGTAGTCAATCAATTTCAACAGGGAGTTTATAACTCATTGCTATTATAAAAGCGACTTATGATGGGTCCAAATGTGACCTCTTACAAGGAGGTAGGTTGTTAGAAGAATTTGAAGTCCAAAGCGGGTCAGACAGGGCTGCCATACAGTCACCAATCCTGTTTTTTGGTGATAAGTGATGTATTGCAGATGGCTTTGACAGAAACGGAGAAATAAGATGGGCTCTGACAACTTGGGGGGCTGAAAATCAATAAGTACAGAAAAAACAAAGATATTCAGCCTCGGGAGCTTGCAATCATCCGCTCCGATGAACATTGCTCAACAAGCAGTAGAGAAAGTAGAGAGCTTCCAATACCTTGGAAGTATCTTCTCTACTGAAGAAGGAACCGAATTAGACATCGCATCGGAAAAGTAAAGGCTGCATTCGGGATGTCGTCCAATGTTTGGAGGAACAAATCTGTCAGCTTGAGCACAAAGCTACGACTGTTTAACTCTAACGTCGAATCAGTTTTGCTACAGGGATGAAGCACTTTGAAAATAAATACAACAATAACCAGGAAGCTGCAGACTTTCGTTAATAGGTGTCTTCGAAACATCTTTCGGATCTTCTGGCCTAATCGTATCTCTAACGAGGATTTAGATACAAGGTGAATAGGTGAGGAAGCCATTAATACCTTTTTACGAAGACGCAAGTGGCAAAGGATTGGATATACGCTTCGAAAAGGTAATTGCTGGCTAGATTATGCAGTGGAACCCACTCACACAAGAAGGAAGAAGAGTTGGCCGACCGAGAAGCACGTGGAGGAGAACAGTTGAGGAGGAATCTGCGAGATTGGGAAAGAGCTGGATGGAGCTAAAACACATCGCTGGAAACCACACACGATTGCGCGTAGGAGTAGTGGAGGCCTTTGTCCCGCTAGGGAACACCAATGGTAAGTATCCGAACATGTCAAAACAGTGACAGTTTGTGAAAATAAAAAAAGCAATCATACTTAAACGGACCTATTAGTTGGAAATGTCCCAATTGTAGACTGGACAACTCCATTCAATGCTCCGATAAGATTAATTGTTACATTACTCTATTTTCTTGTTCCAATTAGAATATTACTAACCATCATATCAGCCTGATGTAACGGGTGATCCAACTAGAGTTACTTTTTCAATAGCCTTTCTTTGACAGATCACGCGTGAGTGGTGTCAAGATGCCATGTTATTTTTATTCAGTATTGTTTGACATTTCATCATGGAAAGACTTACGCCTGAACAACGTTTACAAATCGTTCAACTTTATTACAAAAATTCTGTAAAGAATGTGTTTCGCGTGTTTCGCTCAACTTATGGTCAACATAATTGGCCTACTGAGCGTACTATTCGCAACACCATCACTCATCTTGAGACCCAGCAATCATTATTGGATAATATTCGACCGAATAGACCACGTCCAGTAGGTTAGGTGTGGTTTGTGGGACGGTGGAATCATCAGTCCATATTTCTTCAAATATGATTCCGATGAGAACGTCTTCGTCAATGGCGACCATTATCGCACCATGACAACCGAATATTTGATGCTCGTGATCTCGGCGATATTTGGTTTCAAACCAGGCACATCGCTGGAATCAATGGATTTATTGAGAGGACACTTCGGTGAGCAGATAATTTCACGTTTTGGGCCGATCGATTGGTCACCAAGATCGTGTGATATCACACCATTTTTTCTACGGGGATATGTAAAGTCTAGAGTCTATGCGGACAATCCGGCTTCGATTCAGGCCTTGGAGCAAATCATTACGCGTGTCATTCGCCAGTTACCACTTACCAGTCGAAATGCTCGAACGAGTCATCAAAAATTGGACTCAATGGATGAACCATCTGAAACTTAGCCGCGGCCAACATTCGAAAGAGATAATCTTCTAAAAATAAATGCCAAAGAATGTTCTTTCGAATGATAATAAACATTTCCCATGAAATTTGAATTTTCTGTGTTTTTTTTTTAAGAAAGTAGGGAACCCCTCACAAAAATGCAGTTACAATAGTTTTTCTGTACAGTCTTCAAATATTTCGAAATTATTTTAGCCCACGAATTTTAGACAAAAACACACAAAAAACTCTTTCAAGTTAAATTGGCAAACAAAAATTCTAGGATAATGACAGATGTCATATGGATTTAACAAATTTCTAGCGTCTTTTGGATTTTACCTTTAGCAATATGTTAAGAGGTATAGTAAAATGTT
This sequence comes from Scaeva pyrastri, assembly GCA_905146935.1. Taxonomy (NCBI): domain Eukaryota; kingdom Metazoa; phylum Arthropoda; class Insecta; order Diptera; family Syrphidae; genus Scaeva; species Scaeva pyrastri. Next base: position 33,381,399 of record LR989927.1, on the reverse strand, counting down.
AAATCGTTTAAAATTAGCTTAACCACGTTTTTAGCTTAGTAAACTCCTGAAAATGGCTTTAACATTTCACTAAATGGTTTTCGCCAAAGCTGGAGATGATAGACATTGATTTGATTAATTTTCCCAATCTGGTAACATTATTCTCAAAGTTATTGGTAACGTTAAATTCTGTCTGCAATTTTTTACATAGCATTTTTTGAATATTATCCAACAATCATTAGTTCGAATGAGAATCAAACTTAATTGTTCTTATTCGATTTTGGTACCTTATTTAATTTATACAAGATACAAAAAACCATTTCATGTAAAATTGACTACCGGTGTGAGATTAAAAATTTCTGATAGTTTAATAAATAGCATTTCTCTACAATTACCATAAAATTATTATAAAGAATTATCGAATTATTGGAAAGGATAAAAAAAAAAGACGAAAATAAAATCAAGGCGCTTAACGAACGTCAATCTTGAACATTGAACTTAACATTTAACAACCAGTTTTATGCAGCTTCCATTTGGCTGCTATTTTGATGATAATTCCCACTTGACGAGCACGAAGAAGACGACAGCGACAATGGAGCAGAAGAAAAAGACGATGAATATCCCGCGTGCGCCGAACCGATACATTCTCACCAAATGGAAGCCAATAATCAAATGCCAGTCTGTCTGTTTGTTCATTCGTATATGCCATTCGCGAATCAGACCATCCTCCGTCTGTATCCATCTATCCATCTAAAGTTCCAGATCCATGATCCATGGATCCATCCAGTACGAGTATACGAGTATGTATATTCGCTGAGGAGGAGCAGCAGTTTTTAATCACAGCGTGTTCGTTTCGATGGCACCTTGACGGATCGATCGTCTTCGGGCGGTGAATTGACCGACCATGTGTTGTTATTTTTACCGCACTCCCGGCCTCGGACTCGGCCTCACAGCCAGCTTCATTTAGCCTGTTATTTGCTACTTAGGTATGTAAGTATATATGTTTGTATGTATGTTGTGGTAGTGAATTAATCGAAATTGGTATATTGCATCTGCCATTTCAGGTATCTATCAAGGAAGGAGAGGTACCAGTACCATACTCAACCGGTTGCAAAGCCGACTTCCTCCACTTATTATGTTGTGGCCAATGAAGCACATCGATGTGATTCCTTAGATGTTGTTAGATTCATATGATATACTCTTTTCTGACGGACAGACGGGGGGCTCGACGCTCGACGACGCTTAAGAGTGCTGTTGTTTTTTCAACATTTTCTCTTTCTTTGCTGCAATATCACTTTAAATGGATCTTTTATTATGATTGACACCTCCTAATTATATAAATTATGGTTACCTTTGTAGGTGAGGCCCACTGCCTGCCAAAAAGAAGGAATTTCGTCGAAGAGATTGCATTTCCAATTCCAAATTAATTTGTATTTGATACAGTGTGGTGGTGGGAAGGGGAACTGGGGAAGTATCTTTATAGACATGATCTGAGCATGAAGTAAAATCTTATTCCAACATCCTTCACGCAGGTAATAGCCATTTCGATTTGATTGATATTTGGGTAGGTAGGTATAGGTGAAGGTATATTCCCACAGCTTTTGATTCGGTATGGTAAGGCTTTGCTTGTCAAACTTAGTGACAGGTGAAAAATATTTAACTTCTGTCTCTTCGTTGGATTGCATTTAAATCAAATTTCGATCGGACAAAATAAAAAGTGTTATATTCCGCAGTTAGTTTTTCGTTTTCGTTTTTTCTTACACTCGTTTTGTTTTCTCTTCTCATCTCGGTGATCAGTGGTGCGACGACGCGACGATCAACCGATGTCTCATTTTAAAGTGGCAATGAATCAAACCGTTGCGTTGTGCTCTGCGTTGTCGTCCGTCGTCGTCGTCGTCGTCGTCGTTTCTTGGAGCAGTTGTCGCGCCACATTATCTGTCCATTGACATTAATCCCACGCGCGCCTACGGGCACACACACAGGGATATTGATTTCTATCCCTCACCTTAAAAGTTATAAAACCAATACAACATCGCCGAATGCTAATATGAATTCTCTCAGTCTTCGCAGGATTCGTATACGCGATTTATTAGTCTGATTGGGAATTTGTTTGTCTTTCCTTTGTGCAAAAGCAGAGTGACTTATAGCCCGACAAGATCACCTCACGAGTAATCGCACAGCAATTAATACAACTGAAGTGCTGTAAATTGTCGCCGCAATAACATATTGCCCATGCTCATTAATTTTAGATTTGAATGCGGATTTAACCTTAACCGTCCATGCCAATAAGAAACCAATAATTGTCCGTCAGAAGATTGGGTTTGGGTTAAGCTCCGTCACCGCGCCATAGATTCCCTTTCCCTCAATGCTTAATGCTCAATGCTCACCGATAACGCTCGTGGTGAATACTAAACAATTTGGTAGCTTGTAGTCCGTCGGCAGTCTTTTGATTTTAAAGCCGAGTCCAATAAATAAAATTTTGAATAACGATCAACTATCGTTATTGTCTCAATTTGATTTTTGATGCTACGCAAGTGGAATATTAAGAGTTTGGTTCATTTTTTGTGTTAAAGAACATGATACATGACATCGCTCTGGGGACAGGGAGATAGATGGAAGAGCCTTGTCAATCTCGCTGAAGATTTGCATATGCTGTCAACTGTATAATATTTTTTCTTTTTCTACATTTCATTGAAGTCGCTTCGTTTTCTCCTGAACGCAATAGGAGTATATAGGACTGCTGAACTTGAACATCTTTTTGTCGAAATAATTTCCAATATACGAATGTATTGTACTGATGTGTTGATAGATTGAATAACCGGTCTCTGGTTCGAACAATGAAAGATTGAAGATATTCAAAGTGTTGCTTTGTCTTTCGATGCATGCTCCGTTGGCAGGTTGTCACCTTTATCACTGATCAAATATCCATATAAGTATAAATTTGATGCATGCGATTTTTACCATTGACAATTTTTAGAGAAACATTTTGTGATGATCACAAGTTTGAAATGATTGCTGACAAGATCAGCGAAATTGATAGCGTCGACAAGTTAATAAGATTTGTCATTAATCATGTTTTGAGATAAGAGATTATGTTGGATCAATTGAATGTTGAGACATCTTACACTGGCCACTGTCTAGAAAGGCGCCGCCTGAGAAAAAATTCTAGAACCAATAAAAAAGCAAATCAATTTCTGGTATCTGTTTTTCCGGGAAGTTGAATAAGTTGAAATCTTTTCTTACTTCTGAGTTTGGTGTCAAACTCTATCCATTTGGTTTAAAGCCTGCCTAGCTCCTTCGGGGGTTGACCTCCTCGCGGTTGATACTGGAAACTTTCATGACTAGTTCATGGAAGGCTAACAATGCAGGCTAATGTTGTTCAAAATAAAACTTCCAATTCCTCAGTTGGTCGTAAAAAAGCAGAACTGGTAACAAAAGTGAGAATGGTTGCAAAAAATGAGATTTAAGGAATGCGCGGTAGGTTATATTGGCAATAAAGGTGGGCAAACCTGAAGTATTAAGGTGCTCAAATGCCAAGTGTCTTTATCTGGCTTATATAGCACAAAACAGATTTGAGGCGAAGCAAGGACCTATTGCTATAACAACGGGTACCACGCGAGATGAAAGCCCTGTCATGATAAGTCGCAAGACGATTCATGGCAGCCATCTTTGAGATTGGACTCATGGTGGCTGTGGTTATTTCCAAATGCGGAAGCGAATGGTATCAATAACAGTAACCCCAAGTTATTGATACGAGAGGTGCAGATAGACTTCGCCCTTGAGCAAGGGGGGTTTCTGTGCCTTAACACACTAACCAATTGTACTGGGACGATTAGATACAAAAAAGTACTTCGGTACAATAAAATAAATCAAACCAACCTTGTGCGTATTCCAACGCTTTTCTTGGCACCGATAGCAGGTATAGGCCTGCCGTAGGTTTAAGTCTTAGATGACAGGAGTACTTTCGAAAAGCAAACTTGTAATCTTACTTCTGAGTGAATGGAAAACAGAATTTGTATAAGACCTATCCTAAAAATCTGCAAAATACGTGATGTACTAAGGGACCCGGCGAACATTGTCCCATTCCAATTGAGTTCTAATAGCAAGCCTGTAAGATTGGTTGATATGCCACCAACCGATCAAAATGTTCATTACTTTGATAGGTAGAATATATTGTATGGAAAATGAAGTTTTTTTTTACTGTCTTTCTAATTTTTTAAACTTTCTCTGGACTACGAAAAACATTTCAAGACCAAGATCAGCCAAATCGACCGAGATTTAGCGAGACAAACAAACAGAAATTGATTTTTAAGTACATAGAAGGTATTTGACGTTTTCAATTCTGAAATCCACAAAATAAACTGTGGTGTGCCCCAGGGCTCCGTTGTATCTCCAAACCCTTTTCCTTATTTTTATTAATAAATCTGTTGTCTGAAACTTTTTACGCACTAAACAGTTTGGCTAAAGATAGACCATTTAGAAATCAGGACTCAGCTTTTTGTTTCAGATTCAAATCCTTGTTCTCCGGAAATGGAGCTTCAGCTTTATTGCTGCAATAACCCATTTGATAATTCAAAATAGAGTTCGAACGCTAACGTATCCAACGGAAGCGGAAACTCTCGAACTTCACTTTAATGTCCAGTGCTCCATCAGAGATTTAAATTTAGGTAATTCTTTTTGAAGGTGAGTTTTTCAAATGCTCAGTACAATATTTTATTTGATGATTCCAATAATAATTAATTATTGTAAAGGGATCATACGTGTCAGAATGTGTTGGATGAGAAAACGCATGACACGGATTATTACTTTCGTTGTATGTAATTAAGCAAATTTATCAAGCAAACGTGCCCACATTTCTCGGGAACGAAAACCAACACAACAAACTGTTGCACATCAAGCAATAGGAATCCTTTTTTGAATTTCATCAACCAAAAGTTTCGTAGTCCGTTTTGGTGTACCAATATGTAGGTATGTTGGTTGATGGGTATATACCTTCTTATGGTGTGTCTGTGTATTTGTATTGATTAAACTCTTCTTTACCCATCATTATACGAATATCCAAACACATCAATCCAAATCGAAACTAATTCGTATTTTGCGTTCACCTTTCGTCAAAGTCTGTTTTCTTTTGTATTTATATTTTTAGGTTCATACATATGTCTGGCTATCTAATTAAAAAACCATCAACGATGAAAAATTGATGCGAGCTATTCAAAGGAACTTACCGCTGCTCGTTTAAATGTTTGTCAGTGAAAAATTTGTATATCGGTTCGGCATCTTTTGAGTCTTTCCAAAGATCCTTCCGGAAAAAAGCAGCAATCTAACATTAAAAAAAAAGAATATACACGTGTATACCTAACTATAAAAAATCGTACCAAGCCCCACACCGTAGGCACCGACCGACCTAATTTGATTGCACTAATTTATGTATTTACTTAGGTAATGTAACGAAGAATTGGAAACTATGGAAATCTTGAATATGAACTACGACGCGATGTTAAACCTATTTCCGTTGAAATCATTGTGTTTGCTTACGGATGATCTGATCCTTTGTAACTGTACACATAAGCCTACGAGTAGAACAATGTTACATTAACCATCAATGCTTCAAATCTATTAAACTAAAGAACTGAGGATGAATAGAAGGATAAGTATCTGATAATAAAACGAATCAGAATTTAATTATTACTTTGTAAATTGTTTATATAAGACCCAAATTTCATAAAATAAAAAAAGTAAATATTTGATCATAAGGAGAAAGTGTCCCAGAATGAAAAAAAGTTCTAGACACCTGCTATAAATTGACAGAAAAGTGAGTGCAAGAGGGCCGGAATTAACCAAACTTGCGCCCTGTGCAAGATTTTTAAAAAGTTTACCTGTACATGGAAAAGACTTTTCCAGGAGGTAAATCAAACTTGCATAATTCTAGTGCGATCTTTAATTTGACGAAATCTTGAGTTAAATTTTCACTGAATGCAACAATAGATGTGTTTTATTCACTGCTGCGTATAACTAAAGCATCATAACAACAACACTTTGATTGCTGTCGAAAAAAAGCCAACAAAACAAATGGCAGCTGTGCTGACGATAAATATTTAAAGTGAGTTTGATCGTTTTATTCACTTTAATGCTGCAGTAGCTATGCAGCAGTGAATAAAACACAACTAATGAAAGGGAGGTTAGTTAGTGTGGAAGAAGTGACTTAGCACAGTTGCGATGAATGTTGTTTTGGAATTGTTTAAAATGTAAATGGCAGTGCCTATTTGTTTGCGTAATGTCAGATTACACTTTCTTGCTCCTGGTAATGCGCCCCCATAATTTTGCGCCCTGTGAATTTGCACATAATTTTGGTGCGGCCCTGATGTACAGCAAATTTACTTTTAATTTTTGTGCGAAATCAATTGATACTTCTCATTCAGAACTTTGATTTATATACCAAACTTTAGAGCAAACAAAACACTCATCTTAATTAAATTCTAAAGGTAGGTACTCTCTCAGACTCGTAGATATATTTCAATGCACCTTATCTTAGAAAACATTTTCGAAAAGTGAGCTATTCTTATACCGTTCGAGACCATTTAACTGAATGTAACTTTCTTGGCTTCCTTACTATCGTCGCGCCGCCGATATTATATGCAAATAAATATGTCAAAACCACCGAACCACCCACTGTATTATAACAAAAGATCAAAAAAATGATATCCACTCAATGGACCCTTATCGTTGAATAAATCATCTATTGTTATGCGACACGGCTGCGTTTACTTACGTACGTACCTATATTTATTTGCGGATCCGTTCCGCATTTTTTCCGAATTAGGCATTCGTCTTCATGCAGAACTAAGCTTCCAAATTAGGTCATCAACTCCAAAATCAACTCTCATAATCTACAATCTATAAATCTATGAGGGACTTCCATGAAAAATCTCATTGTATGCTAATTTTAGGGCTATAGATACTATGTATATAGCAAATCGAGGAATTGGGAAATTTGGAGTTCAAAACTTCAAATTAATGAAATAATGTTAACTTGTTTCAGCGGCGCGGGGTGGCTAGGCGGTTGTGGCGTTGCGTCTTCGTGCGTTCGGTGCGACCTGCAATAACTCAGTTCCATTCTATATTCCATTTAACCATTTCACTGTAGCCCATCTGTGAATCTATACTCGGATCGGCGGATGTCTTCACGGAAATCAGCCTTCTTTGTAACATGGCTTGAACATAATTTTAGTTTTGTGTATACGCGTTTAAAGTTAAAAGATACCTACAAATACATAAAGTTGAAAGTATAACTCGCACTCCAACTCCAACAAGTTGCCACAAAGCCATTTAGCCGGGTCACAGAAGCCATCAGGTAGTTAACCCAAAATTGTAGATAGGTATACCTATACTATCTACACTCAAAAACCGCATCAGCTTCTGATCCAGCTCCAGGTAAGGCGGTCGTTTGTATTGTTTTCGTGGAAATTATTTCATGTTTAGTTGTAAATTGTAGTTGTATGTATTTCATTTATGTTTCTGATGTATTTGTTTTTTTTTTGGAAATTAATAACAAAATTTCACACAGACTTTTCATCACTTCATATACCGGATAGTTTTGTTCTTCATTTTAATTACTTTTTAAAGTTGACCATTTTGTTCAATGAACTGCTACCTACCTTTTTTTAAGTTTATTTGCTTTGCTTGTCGAGCGTGGGAATAATTAGGATTTAAAGGTAATCTGGTGGTTGTACTTTTTATTTGAATGATATATTTTTTAACTTTTAATGTTTTTAGTATTTTTATTATTATTTTTTTTTTTTAATTTAATGGGGATCCGAGTTTTGGTCACATAATTAGTCTCTGAAATTTCCCCCTTTACTCCTGCATGTGTATAAATTTCATATACCTATAATAAAACTCGTATTTTCTTATTTCAGAGTTGTCTTGGAACAGTTTTCACAAAATATGTTTCGGAAGTGCCAAGTAAGTACTTAGATAATTATCTTTATGATTCGTATAGTTGTATATTAGAAAGTTGAGTCGAAATGCAGACTCAATTACATATGTACATACATATAGGTGCGTTAACGTTGGTTGAATGGCCAGCATTTACTGACGAATACTTGCTAAACGTAACTTACATATATCTATTATAGAAATGAAATTTATGAAATTTAAATACATTTTGTCATTAGTAAAAGTTAGATATTTAAAGAGTTCTATTTCGTTCTTACCACAAACGTGCTTCAACTTCAAATTACATTGAGCGTGGTCACTGAGGGATCGAGAAACTACTATAGAGTAAATCTATTATTAATATTTTCAAAAATTTTAATAGATGACATTTTCAGAGAAAGACAAGACAAATTTATTTTACAACTGAAAGTTATTATAATGCAGTCGTTTGAAAAAAATACGAAAAAACACTCATTCGAAGTTGTCAAAAAACAGAGTTTGGGTGAGACCCACACGGATAACTTCTCATTGATTGGTGCCTCTGAAAACTTGACATTTATTGAAGTTTTAGTTTCAATTAAATTCGATTTTTTTTTTAATTTGTCCATTTTTAAATATACATTACATACATAAGTCAATGTCATTTCTCGTTCTCAAGATATTCCAGTCGGAAACAATTTTTTACCAATTTTTGATATTTTATTTTGTTTTTTGTACTTAAAAAAATGAAACCCCCATTGCCTTTTTTTGAAGGTCCTTTCTGCATCCTTTGAAGTTATAATTTATAACCTTTTAAACAAAATTTATTTGGATTCGATACCTATACCTGTTTTGGAGATATCTCCACTTCGACGAAAAAAGGTATCTCAACCGTAAATACACTCGCATACAGCCATCTACTTTTAAAAACGAGTTTCTAGGGACATTCAAACGTCGAGATTTGTCAAAAATTTGAATTCGACCAATTAGACCGATAACAATATCTTCCTATGGAAAGTAAATTAAAAAGCACAGTTAGATTGATCTTCCACTTCCACTCAGAATCTTAGCTTTTTTCTCTTGAGCGTACAGGAGCGGATCAGTGCAATTGCAATTAAGGTGCACATATCTGATACTCATGTTAAATTTCAGATGTGAAGTTTTTGGTACAAAAACCTTTTTCTGTCTTTTGAAATTAGTGTATTGTAATTTCCGGTTAATTTTGCAGTGATAGCAATCTTTTGGTTTTAATACTGGTTATAGCTTAAAGTTGCTATGCTCTTATAATTGTGGTATCGATGTTTAATTACGCATTAATATTGCCCATCAGCAAGTATTTTGCTTAAACATAATTATAAATTTGTATATAATATATACATAATGTTATTAAAGTTCAAGATTCGAGCTTTTAAACAGTTTATTATGGGTCAGAGTTCCATGATGGTATTAAAGTCAACCCCACAAGAAAACCAGAATAAGTCCTAACAAGCTTAAAAGACCTTTAACGTTCATATTCGACGAATAGAAATGTTGCATTATTAATTACGTCAAAATCATTTGTCAAAAATTTACTTAACATCACGTCATCTTTGGTTCCAATGGTCGTCTTTTTTTTATACGGGGTGATTTGCATAGAATGCATCAAAGAAGCTGCAAAAGGAGTAATTTGGGTTAAGGCAAGAAAATCGTATGGGAGCGGGGGTCTACGAGGAAGAGTCAATTTTATAAAAAAATTACTTAAAACTCAAAAATTAACGGTAAGACCTACAATGCTATGTTTTACCATTTTGGAATGCCAGAAATCTTAAATTCCCATTTTGATTAAGTTGCGTTTGTGAATGGTTTTTGAAAAATAATTTTTAAATTCGAAATTCAAAAAAAAAAAAATATGTCATACCTAATTTTTTTTTCAAAATTGTATTCAAAATTCAATGCTCTTATTAATTCTTTATAAAAACATAAGGACGGATGCTAAAATGTATGTTTCTTAATTTTTGAGAAATAAAAAAAAATCAAAATTACTTTTTTCAAGAAAACCACTTGTGTACTTACGATATTATTTCTTAAAAAAAAGTGGATGGGTGCTACCAACACTGATAACTTCCCATTATGCATAATTTGAAAACTTGGCGTTTCTGATATTAATTGATTAACTTTTGATGTAAGTTGATAACAATTTAAATGACAAAAAAATTGTCAGAGATGTTGAAGCGGAAAAACAAATTTACAATTTTTTTTAACTTCTTGTATTTGTTGTAAAAAAATGTCAATTTGATCTTCGTCAATAGCATTGCTTGTGATGATATTTAAGCCGAAAAACAATTTGTGACATATTTCGGTAAATTTCAGTTTTCGTTTTTTATTTTTCGTAAAAAAACTATTAATTCGATATTTGTCAAAAAAGTACCATATGTTCAAAATTCTATTATGCAAAAAATAAATAAATTCGAAGTTAAAACGATTGACCACTCTGGATATATTCAAGTCAAGAAACAACTTTTTGACATTTTTTGGCAAATTTTCTTAGTTTCTTATTTTTTGTAAAAAGACTATCAATTCGATATTTGTCAAAATTGTAGCATATATTAATAATTGTATTTTGTTTAAATATAAATAAGCTTGGATTCAATATCGGTAGTCATTCTTAGAGATATTCAAGTCAGAATACACTTTTTACCAACTTTTGATAGAATTTTTTGTCCCGTTTTATTTTTTTCACATAACAGAAAACAGTTTTGAAGATAATATCATTTTTCCTTCATTACATATTTTCACGCCAAAATTTTTTTTTTAGTTTTTCTATTTTTAAAAAATAACGGTATGTTGAAAATTTTCAAAAATTATATCAAATCTGTATCAAATTACAATTATTTATATAATTAAAATAAACGCACACGCAGACGCAGACATCTCTCTAAAAATGACGGATCTAGATTCTAGGAACCTTGAAACTTCCAGATTTGTCAAAAATTTCAATTTGACAAATCGGACCGATTACAAAAACTCCCTATGGGAAGTGAATAATATTGTCCAGATCCTAGCCTTCGTCACTGTGCTTACACTTCTCAATTGAAAAGTTCGGGTCGTAACGAAGGGATTGATACAGGCACTCAATATTTTCTGCCATTCTAGATGACCTTGGTAGCAAGGAGTTTGGTTTTTCCAGCTTTGTTCCGGCTCTCTTTAAATTTTTTGACCCATTTTCGAATAAGGGAAATGCTTGGTCCATTTTAAAATTTAATTTCTATTAAGGCTCCTTTTTCGAGGACAGCTCTATAGTATAATCATAATTTGATGACAGCCTTCAATATACCGAAAACAATTTGCTAAATTTCTAATATGACAATCGTTACTTTGTTGCAAAAGATTAAGACAAATATTTCGAAATATTTTTTGAATAACGTGTTGATCACCTTCCTTAATCGGGATCGGGGTACTTGAATTGGTTCATATTTTCCAAGCGGTCCTCGAGTTCAAACGTCGTCAGTTGTGAAGCATCAAGCATGATTTTGGTTTACATTTAAACTCGATTGATAAGTCAACTAGCTTCCAGCTTCTGAAGATTGAGATCTGAGATGACTCCATGTAAATACTTCAGATCTGTGGATTTTCTAGGATGAATGCAGTTGCAAGATCAAGTTTCTAAATGATCTGGACCTTGCTATTCTTCTGTGGGGTAGTTCTTCAAGGCTGGAAAAACTATATACATTTTTGGACGGTTTCAAACCTGAAAGCAACAAAACAAATGATAGTGTGCCTCAGGGCTCCGTTTTGTCTCTAACTCTTTTCCTTATTTTTTTAATAATCTTTTGTGTGAATTTTTAACCCATTAAATTGTTTTGTTAACGCTAGCACACTTACATAGCTTTTCATATTCGTTCCTAAATTTAAAAAAAATCCTTTTTCTTCGGATGTAGAAACATCGAGAGTATTGTATGATAACCTTATCAAATCTTGATCTTAATAGGATCGTTAAAAGTGGAACGATATACCGAGTTGGATTTAATATGCTCAAAACTCAATGCCGTCTCCAACTATTTTTTGAAAAATCCCATATTTTACGCGTCGGTCGCCAAAAACCTTTTTATATGTTGGCTGTAATTCTATAAGGTCATGATGCGCTGTTTAAATTTAAAATTAAAATAAGAAATGAAAATATGTAATACAATAATTCTTAATATCCAACAAATAAAACATTTCGTTTTTTTGTCTTTTAAAATTCAAAAGGCATACATTTAATAACTTCGTACTTGTGTGAAAATGTTTATTAAGTATTACACTTTTAATGTGACTAATTTATTATTATTTTTACTACATACTTATAATGCATCTTATATGTAAGGTTTTGACAATTAGAGAAATTTTATCACAACTATTAGTGTTTTAAAATTTTTGAAATCAAACAAAGCAGAATTAGTGTACGGGAAAAAAACAGAAAACCGGATGCTAAAATGTACCTTAGTTTTTAAAAATTAAAAATAAATTGAAAAGTAATTTTTCCACGTCAGTATTGATAAATTCCACCTCAATTCCCCACAAAGTATCCATATTAAAAATAATCTCATCAATACTATACGAGTAGAGTGTGTTAAGCTTATCATCTTTTAAGAATCTTTTCGTCATGTCAGAGAAATTTTAATCCAGTCGGATTATTGTAAAAGAGTAATGCACCATGTCTATTTTTTATTTTTTACAAACAACAAATAAACACAAAGAGTGGAAGAAAAAACATGTAGGTATTACTTTGGTTTTCACTTCAAAGATTTAAGGATGTCAACAACCGATCAATTTAATCGACAATTAAAACGACAACAAACCGAAGCGATATGGCGATGTAGTTGGAGTGCCAAGTACTGCATTTAGCTGGTGTGTGACTTAAATTGCAGCAAAGTTCACAATTAATCTGCGGTTTCTTCTTTCTTCAGGTATTTTTTATTTTGTAATAAATACACTACATACTCTACCTACCTATAGTAGTGAATTTCTTCATGGTTGACAGCACGTCTATCTTCATGTATTAGTTAAAGAAGAGTAGGAGAAAAAAAAAAGAAACAAAAGAAGAAGATTGAATTGAATTCATCATTTTATTCAAGGGAGAGGAAATACCAAAGAAAGGCAGTAAAAGAAGTAATTGTCAGTCTATAGACTATAGAGAAGCAATCTAAGCCGAAGCCACCAAGTATCCGCTTAAAAACTTATCGGCCATAAGGTACTATGGTGTACACTTACCTTAACGCATCGACAATTATCCGAATGGATGATTTTTTCCTCAAAAGGAAAACACAAAAAAAAAATTGCCATAAGGTAAGGTGGGTACTATTGTTAGGATGACACCGAAAGGTTTCTCCAGCTCGGCGGGCGTGCAGGTGACAAAATCAAGTACGTATAAGTATTTTTGCAACCGATTGTGAGCGTGAGGAATTTGAAAATAAATTAAAACATTAGATTTTTTAACCGGCGTTGGTCCAGGGCGCCAAATATCAGGGGGCGATTGGTGGCTTTCTCCGTCAAAATAATACGTTCAACCGACCATTTCAAGAATTAAGTTCTGGATTGTCGATTTTATTAACAAATGATCCAGTGATTACAAATTCACAACTTGTGGATTGGAAACTGGCGGGACAATCGGAGTGATAAAATGGTTGATCATCTTATAACTGTCGGTCCAATGCTGGTTCCGCGACATAACTTTCCGAAAGACGAATCCGGTCGTCATTTCGCAAATTTTCATATTTCCGGTTCCAAATAATGAGACTATTTTGCGTTCCAGTTATATCTGTTTTTGCTTTCGACTTTTCAACAGCGAATAGAACTCGAAAAAATATAGGAGTACTAAAAAGAATTTTGGATTTTGCTGCCACAGTTAGATATAATCTCGTGTTGTGCGACGCTGCTAAATCGTCAGTGAAGTTTTTGACGTTGTTCGGAATTTTCAAAGATTATTTACCCTATTTTCAGTTTCAGTGAATCGATGACGAATAGCGTAAAATCTGTTCGTTACCAAATTTGCTTTAGTTACTTTGGCGGAACTAACAAAAAAACCTATCACACGACTTCACATGAAGCCAGCACTTTAGCGTAGCAACTTAAAGATTTCGGTGGTTTGGTACGAAGCTTTCAGCAAATCACTGCATACTGCAATCTATGAAAATTAATCTTGACAGAGAATTCAAAGCTTCAAAACGGTTACGCCGTATAAGACGTCAGGATGTCGAAATGGCTGTGGATGAACCAATTGAATATCCTGAGAAAAAATGAAACGATGACGTTAAAAAAATTCCGTCAACTAATGAACTGTCAATGTTTTGTGCCAATGTTTGGCAAATGCATATTCTTGGTTCTAGTTCCTATATCGACGAAAAAGCACTCTGTGATGAGCCCATACGGTCATAAGTCTGCAGAATTTTCTTCCAGATGAAAATATTTTGTGTATACAAATTTCTTAATCTAATACAACAGCCGAATATTCAAAAACAACATGGATTTTTAACCATCCCTGGTTATAGTTGCCATTGGAGAACGGAGTTTTTCGAAAGCAAAATTTATACAAATTGAGTTGCCATTTAATTAAAATTTATTATGAAAAATAATGATAATACATGGATAGCACCTCCATCCATTGACTAGTCAATTTATATATTTTTGTTGAAGTACATACGTTTTAAAAATAATCAATTTTTGCCCAAGGATTGTGGTTTGGATAAAATATCTGTAGTGCAGAGATTCAACGAACTAATGAATAAATATATACTTATCGAAACTTGAGGACACAATTTTAATTCTATTTCACAAAAAAAAAAAAATAAAAAAAAATCGAATAATGAATCACTGTTCTCCTCATTCCGTGGGAGAAAAATGCATCTCGAATAATTTTTTTAATCATTGCCATTTCGTGTTTGGACCTCAGACTACTTGGCTGGGACAAGGCAACAATGGTGAATGGCCACTCAACTGAAAATATAATCAATCGTGTTTGCATTGCCCTGTCTTATGCCTACCATGACCAGACCAGGCATCAGTATCTTTTAGACACACATGTACATCAGCTCTCCTCCTGCATGGCATCCACCGTCAATAAGGGTGACAAACAGTGCCGATTTATTTGATTTTCGCCGACAATAATTTGGATCACATTGGTGCGAATAAATTGCAATTGATTTTTTTCAACGATGGCCGTTGATGTTGATGTTGATGGGACTCTTGATCTCACTCTTTAGTTGTTACCATCCAGTACAATTATTTGGCCAATGCTGCTATTTAAAAAATGCTCCTGCCTCTTCTCAGAAGGAATAATGAAAGGAACTTTGATTTGTTCATGCGTTGCGTATAAGTTTTTATTTTCTTGTTTGTTTTTTATTTTTTTTTTTTTATTTTTAAATAGCTTCTGAACGTCTTCAGTAAGAGCTGACCGGAGGCGATCGGTTCTCACGAGTATACCAACGTTGGCGCGTCTTATCAATTATGACAAATCTTTCTGAGTGGTTAGCTCACTCGTGCTGACGTGGTTGAACCACAGCAGCTATACTGGCCATATCTACTGTCTATCATCATCATCATTCATTCACCTGATTCACAAGGGGTATAAGACTACCGCAGTGACTACTGAGTATACGAGTGTTGAGTATAGGTAGGTTAGGTACTGATGGTGGCTCAGATCACTTTTTTGTCTCAAAGTCTGTTAACTTAACCAGTGAGTGCAGCCACCCAAACACAAAACAAAAAATTGATAATTACTTCGACATTGGAAAATTATTAACTTGCACGCAGTAGTAGAAAAAAAAATTATCGTCTTGGTGGTGATTCTCTAATGGCAATGGCATCGGCAACGACAGGAGCTCAAAAAAAAGTACAATCAACTCGTTTTCTTTATTCCCGCTCATTTTTTACCGAACGACAGCTTTAGGTTTGTGCTTCCTTTCCTATACTGGAAGGTGCCAGTTGCAAAATATGTTGGTATGGTACTGATGACGACATGAGAGTAATGGGATGATTTTTTGCGTTTTAGAATCGAATAAACATAATCACGTCAACATTCTTCTTCGATCACAATAAACTTATTAATTTAATGCATGAGTTACATTAGTACTTATTTGAAATTGAATTTAATATTTAAAAATTTAATTGAAATAGCAATTTACGGCTTCTATAGATTACAGAGGTGTGATTAGGTGTGATTTTTTGGGAAAATATCAGCAGTAAAGTAGGTTTTCCCAAAAAAACGCACCAGCACTTGAAGTTGTGCGAATTGATTTGTGTATTTTTTTGACTGATATCAAAATAAAAGTCAAAGGGTCTGTTCGCATACTTTAGTTATTTTTGGATTTTGGAAATGGTAAACGGAGTGACAAATGAAAAATTCTTTACAACAAACTACTTATAGTACTCTACGAACATGCCGTCGAAATATAAAAGAGTTATCAACTATAGCAACTTTTAGGACCTTATTGCGAGTGTCGATTTTCTAATTGACGATATAATGCGCCAGGGACTTACAACCATCGCATTTACGCTTTAAAGTCCTTTGCGATTGTAATAATATTCGTGTTGCAGTTCTTTTTTTGGAGACACTATATTGATTGGAGCCACCCTATCACACCGGGTATCCCACTTTTTCATAAAAGTGCATTTTAACCCAACAAGCAACTAACTGTACGACCCTTGGGAAAAGAATCTCAAAGTAGTAGAATGTAGAAAGCTCTATTATATTGAGAATCGAAGAGCTTCTTATTGCTGTTTTGGACTAATTTTATCTAGAAGTTCTTTGAAACTTTGGACACGCGAAAGTATTTTAAAAAGTTAAAATATTTCTATTCATTTTTTACTGTTCGAGAGGAATAGGGTTGCCTCTGTTATGCCTTCTTTTTCTGGCAATTTCAATACTTTTTTGGGCATATACGTACAATCACCATAGCTTTTCAATTTCATCCTTTCTTGAAACACTTAAACAGAAAAATAACAAATAGCAAAAAAAATTAAATTAAAAATTAACTGTCAAATTTGAAAAAATTCATAATATTTTTTGTGCTTATTCACAATATTACTTTTTTTATTCGATTACGTTACACAATACCAAATTTGAAAACTAATCGAAACAGTCGAAACATTTCGATTCGATTGTTGATCGACAACGACAATCGGGGCATTATATTCGAGAAAACATCAAAATTCTTTCCACAGTTGGATCCAACTTCTACTTTTATCGGCAGTGAGCAATTCGTTTAAAATATTACTTCACTGCTGATATTTTCCCAAAAAAATACACTGAAGATTTCAGAGAAAAAGAAATCTTTCTAACTCCATGGCCTACCAAATAAGTAAACCGTTATAGAATACCCACTATTTTTATCAAACAAGCATCCTGGAAAACTTTTCTATTTACATTAAATTTAACGGTAGAGAGCTTTTTTTTAAGCACACAATTAAAGGTAAATCAATTGTCTAACCAACCAGCCGCATGCTATTTTTGAATTTTTTGTTTTAATTTAATGTCCTTTTTTATTTTAATGACTCAAATTGTTCAAGATAAAAAAAAAAAACTAAGCGTTAAAACGAACAC
This sequence comes from Scaeva pyrastri, assembly GCA_905146935.1. Lineage (NCBI taxonomy): Eukaryota > Metazoa > Arthropoda > Insecta > Diptera > Syrphidae > Scaeva > Scaeva pyrastri. The sequence continues at coordinate 33,363,950 of LR989927.1, read as the reverse complement.
ACAACTTTTAAGAGACGTGTTCAATACAACTGCCAAAATCTCTTGTCAAAATCAGATAGCCGATATAATAACTGACAGGAAAAAAAGTAATTGAAATTTGCCAGTCACAAACGTGACTTCATTGCGATTTCTTTTCTGGATCAGATCTTATACGCACACAGGATTAAGAAATGAGATGTATTTCCAAAGAAATTTTATTTAAAATAAAAAAAAAAATTAATGATTGCATTAGCTGACATTGGCTTATACGCCTCTATTCTAATTAAATTAAGGTGGCCAAAAGTTATGAAATGGTGACTTTTACTTGACGGTTAAATTTATGTCTTCCGAAATATTAAATTAACCCTGATGAAGAGACGAATGGGACGCGAATCAACGACGACGACGACGGACGGGGTGACTTTATGGAAATTTTGAAATTATGTTTGTCAGTCGGAAATTAAGCACGAAAGTTGTAATTTCCTTTTCTAACTATAGATAAAATAAATTAGCGATTAAGTTGAGAAAAAAAAAATATGATCATTATTCTTTATTATTGGCACATTTTCCGAGTACCGTTTCTCATTTTGTCGAATAAATATAAAAAGATGAACAAGGACTTTCTAAATATATAACTTCTTGTTACTCGTAAGTATTTATAAGGCGATATGTACTTAAGTATTAAGCGGCATATCTCACGGATTGCTAATACTGATACTGATGTTCATCATACTAACACACACAACTTCAAAGGTGGGTCACACAGAACAGGTCAATTAAGGACGTAAGGTTTTAGGGTGACAAATTTGTCAGCATTTTTAAAATGTTTTCACTTTTAGAGATACATAACCTGCAGCTACAAGAAAAAACAACACAAGTCACTTTTTGTGGTTTTTTCGAAGTTTGAACGATTATTTTTTTATCACCCAGTTTTTAAGTGTTTCGGTATTAAGTCGGAAGAAACAGAATTTTTGATTAAGGTTTTATTCAACCCAAATTATTGAGTTCAACACTTGATTTTTTAACAGAAATTAAAGTCAAAAACTTATCTACTCAAATTCTTGAAATAGAAAAATGTTATGGAGAAAAAATTAGTCAAGAAAATCAGTCCCAAATTGACAATTGAAATTGGCAGTTGTAAAGCTTTGTAAGTCATAACTTTTCTAAACAACTTAATGTTAAATTTGACAATTAATTTCATCAAACTGATAATTGCGCTCGTCAAATAAATAATTGATAAATACACAAGTCATACAGCTAAGTAAAGGGTGTTTTTTTTAGGTGTGTGGTTTTCAATCTGGCAATATACTTTTTCGGAGTTGGTCATTTTGACAGTTGTCACTTGATTTGTGCTCAGTTTTGTTTGACATTTTATAATGAATAGACTCACACCTGAACAACGTTTGCAAATCATTCAAATGTTTCACCAAAAGAATTGTTAGGTTCGTCCAATATACGGTCTACATAATCACCCAACATTTTCGGTAATTCGAGCAACCATTGATCGGTTTCTAGTGAATAATGCGAATCATTGGAGATGCCGAATGAGTCCTTCCGTCATCGAGCGCAACAATTTGCGGAAGGATCTTGGTTTGAGCGAGGGCTTACAAATCCAACTCGTGCAAGAATTGAAGCCGAACGACTATCAAACGCGTCGCACGTTCGCGGAGATGGCCACCGATCCCGATTTTGGTGAACGCATTACCTGGCGTCGTTGGCCTGTAGCGTGGCCTCCAAGATCGTACGGTTTGACATCGCTAGACTATTTTTCTTGGGATTATGGGAAGTCGGTTGACTACGCAGACGCAACCTTAGACAATTGACGCCGTGGAAGAAATTATTCCGAGTGTTATTATTGACATACGGCCCCCATTGCTGCAAAAAGTGGTCGAAAAGTGGGCCTCTCGGCTGGAATTTCTTCGAGCCAACCAAGGTAGCCACTTGACCAAAATCACTCCTAAGACATAATGACAAATATTTATCTTTGTAATAAAGCTAAATTCTTATCCATTACACAAAATTATATATGTTTTATTTCTTCTTGAAAACTACACGTCTAAAAAAAACACCTTTTATAAATTAAGAATTTTTTATATATCATCGTTAAACTTTTTTTATTTTGAAAAAAAAGACACGTATAAAAGAAATCCGAAAAATAAGTTACATAATATACTTATTTTAAAATTAGATTTATGTTTAAAAATAATGACATCAGACTCTTACAGAAATACTGACCACTAAAAATACATCCAATGATTTTGTTAAAAAACATTATTTTTCCAAAACGATAGCATTCGAAAAAATATATTGTTTAATGAATGGTTTATTAATAGCAGTCTGTCTGAAATGAAACTCTAAACACAAAAACAAAAATTCAGATTAATGGACAACATAAATTTTATTATCGCTTCTTCAAAAAGCAAAATAAAAAAACCTAAAAACAGTTTTTAAAAAGATCCACCGCCGCCGCCGGAATGCAAAATGGATTGGGTTGGGATACAAATGAAATAACCGATCAATGCTCCATATCTCCAATAAATTTATACCACAGCACAGATCCTCCTCCTGCCCACTATACCACCCTTCTTTACAGACGGTGACAAATTATTGTATACGTACAGTACATTCGTCGTCGTCGTGGGATTGTGAACAAAATAAATCTCATAATGAGTTACGATAAGACGATTTCCTCAGAGATAAAAATCACCTGCAATTGATCTTGAAAAGGCAAGCCATCAAGGGGACACACTTTCGACATCGACATCGACATTGCCAACATCTCGCGGGGCATCTGCAGCGGCATCGGCCTCAGAGGGGAAGCATAAGGGATTTTTGTTCTCTTTTCAATGATCACCCTGAGTGGAGCAGCATTCGGTCACGTTGCCAGAATCATCCGAGATCCGCCGACTAACTCTATCAATCACAGTTTGCCCGCATGGATATTTATATTCTTGGGAAACGATCTTATGCTTGGCGTGGGTTGCACATGAGTAATTTCCTGTTCCCATTTATACCTACACTTAACACAATTTGTCTACACAAAAAATAAATGGTCATTTTCCATTAATTTAGAATTATGTTCGGATTAGCGTAATCAGGATTCCTACTCCTGTAGTTACTTCAAGGTTCAAGGTCACTATATTGAATGTAGCCTTCTGAAGACACCAGTGCAGTGGTATCGGGTCGCAATTCTTTGTAGCTTTCAATAAACTCTATATGAATGTTATGGTTATACCTATACAAACACTCTATCATGATCATTATCGATCTTTTAGCTGGAGTTGGTCAGGTTGTAAATAAAAGGTAATCGCTGCGGTTGGTCTCCATTCGAAGCGACTTTGATTAAAATCCTGAAATACTGCACACCTTACAGGAGAACCCGAACCCCGGGCTGGATTGTACAAGTGAAATGCAACCGCCATCATACCCAAACGCTCACTACAATCGTCTAATTCCAAGTCATGCTGATATTGCTTCTCGATCTCGGTGTGTCTGGAAATTAAGCGTCGAGTTATTAATTCAGCACGTTCATAAATTATTAATGCCGCTCTGACTTTGCTGCTTACGATATGTACCATACATTGTACCACACGACGACGATGCGATGCTTAGTGATCAATCGGAAGCGATTTTCATGCTCAAATGTTCATTAGGACGAAAGAAGTGATCAATTAATAAATTATGAGATGTTCTAGATCGAGAGTTATGACGGTACTGATGTTAACAAATTGGGACTTCTCCTCTGGCAGGCAATGAGCCATTGAAGTGTTAAATAATTCCTGCCATTTTGGCAGCTAATCCAACTGCAGTTAATTGATTACTTGTTTCTCTTAATTGATATGAAGTGGGATTTCAAAGAGCTTCATAAAACTCAACTGGACATAAATGATTCACATTAATTGTTTTTACAAAGAAGGATAAGTTTGACATATGGAAGAACTCTTAAGTTTCATTAAACGCACAAATTGCGTCCCAATTATTTGAATTATTTTCCGAATCCAAAAATTCAAAGGAAGTTAAATTACGAATTCAAGTTGCAATTTGTATCTGCAAGAAATGGAAAACGTTTTCAGCAACCATCAATGATGATGGATTTTAATGCAATACAAAAATTGCTTATAATACGAGTATTTACATTTATATAAAAAAATAAAAAAAAAACTGGATAGCACACTCCACCGTGCGTTGGTTGATTGCTTTATCTGCGGCTTCATTCAGTTTAATATAATTTAACATAATGAAAAAGTGAATTCGTATATTTGCAAATGCAGATTTGATTAGGTTTCTGATATTCCGTTTCGACTTGATGCTCTGACTGGCGATTCACAAGAAGATAATCGATCACGTTTCGATATTTTGTGGTCGGCATCTTGGGTGGTACAAGATATTGCCGATATTGGATTCGAGATTCTTTTTTTTTGTATCCTTGCACATTTTTCTTAATTTAGTTTTTAACTAAAGACCACCATGATGTGATTGGCGTTTTATATATTGGATGGAATTTTAATAAAAATTATATTGCAATCTTGATGGAAGTTGCTGCAGTGTTTATTAAGAGTTTTTGGGAATTAAGGAATTAAGCCTACACCCGCACCATAGACAGCCCCGTAAGTGTCCTGATTTACGCCATGTCTTCAGCCATTAGTGTGGCCTACCACGTTGCCTCTTACAATTAAATGTACTACAAAGGACTTCCAGAGCCCACCGGCGACGTTTACCGAGCTTAATGTTGATTGTAGCGTCTCCGGAGCACCCTGGTCTCGTATCCATATGTCAAGCGTCCTTTAAAGCAGCAGGTTAGAAGTAATGGTAAGGTTTCTGGATTTAAAAAGCTTTGACAGACTCTGTCATCATCCATGTTAAAAACTCTTGATAGAAAATCGATGTGGAACTTAAATCTTCTTATGAAAAGTGGTGATGGCCTGGTTTCAATATTTAGACTATAGGTAGTTGGGTTTATTTTGTTGGGATCTCTGTGCCAAATTTCATCCAGATCCGTTCAGCTATTCTGGAGTCATTGAAAATTTAATGAAATTATCCCACGGAAACCATACATTTACCTGGCTAAAAAGTAGGCTATGGGCTTTTCCGGTCTATAATCTATGTCCAATTTTAACAAAATCCGTTCAGCCGTTCCGTTGTTGTTGAGCAACAAATATCTATCCATCCATACATATGTACATATGTATGTACGTACATATGTACATCCAAACTTTCACATCTATAACATTAATAGAATATTTCAAGTCTTTATATTTCTTATTCTATTTCACTTTTCCTGGGGAAATTTTTAAAACCGCTAACCTTCGCTAAATGATGGATGCCATTACCTACAAACATATTTGTATAGATACCAAAGTGGTCAATCCGCAATTGCAAATACCTTTCAGCAAACGATCATCACTATAATCAAGCGATCACCATGGTGGCCGGCATAACTAATTTTTTGTCCGCAGTGTTTTGTATTGAATAAAAATTCGTCTCATATTCAAACATGACTCAGATCACATCCATTGCCGCAATTGCACCTTTAACAACAAAAAAACAACAACAACAAATTTTAGCATCACGTCCGGATGACAGAGAGCACCATCACAAACACAAAGCCAATGACTGGAATTCAAAACAAAAGCAAACGATCATATCATCCGCATTGAACTCGTCGCGTCGCGTCGTCGATGTCGTGTTTCCTTCTTCCCAAACAGTCACCGTCACCGTCACCGTCCCGTTGTTGCGGCTGCGGCCGGCTTTATTCACAAACTGCGAATCAAATTATTTTGTGACAAATCAATTCTTTTCGCCTATAGCCACGTCCATGTGTAGGTTAAGTCCAGCTCCAGAGGAACAGTCGTACTCGTAGTTTGTCTTAAGCCATAAAGATTGGTAATATGCCCGGATTGCACGAATGTGCGTTTCGTTTCGCTTTGTAAATATTTGCATAGCCTCGATCGTAAATTTTACGCGATCGTTCGGCACTTTGTTTTTCATTCGTTATCTGTCCAATACTAATGGTATTCGAAATGCACAATCAAATTTCCGAACAACAAAAGAAGAAGGACCAAACACAGAACCCTAAGATTTTACTTTGAAGCAACAAAAAAACTACACAAGACACAAGCACAAAGTATTGTTTCAATTGTATTGTTACTTGATTCCAACTTTTCTCATCGCCATCGGGTCAAATCAATGAAATTGAGGGCATGTTTACACCTCACGTACAAAAGTTCGATTTCTTAAACGTACTTTGAATTTCCAGAAGGCATCAGCCTTCATACATGAGTTGTATAAACATACATATTCGTTTGTTATGCATATGTAAATTAGGTGTGTTTTTTGGGCAAAATATCCGCAGTGGTGTAAGATTTTTCACGTATTACAAATACAACATCCATACTGCCGATAAAAATAGGATACAACTGGGGATAGAATTTTGACGTTTGCTCGAGTCTCGAATATAAATGTTGGTACAATTGACAACTCTTGTTTATCTCGAAGGAATGTTCGTTGAGTATGATAAGTAGTTGGTTGTTTAGCATTTTTCATTTTTCACTGACACTTTAATCCTTTTACCGTTCCCTGCACTTTTTGACATTTTATGTTTTACCAGCAACCAAAAAAACAGAAAACGCTGTCGATAGACAAACGTTGCATTATGAATCGTGTTTTAGCTGTCTAAATTTAGTAACTTATGGTTTCATACTTTAATTAAAAATCGACATTTATAAAACTTACTAACGCGACAAAGCGTTCTTATGAAAACGCTGTCAAGAAATTAAAAACTGAATTTTTTTTTTGTTGATATCTGTCAAAAATAAAAATACACAACACAACAAAACAAATGGCACAACTTACTGCAGATTGGTTTTTACTTCAGTGGGGATATTTTTCCCAAAAAAACACACCTATTATACTAAATTTGTTATGGATATTTTTTCTTACCGCAATCATTTTTAGTAAGAATTTTAATTTTAAAATTCGACAAAAAAAATACTTTCTTTTAAAAAAAAGTTTTAAAAAACTTAAATACATACATACATATATACAACAAAAATATGTTTGTGAAGAGTAAAGTACTAAGACAAGTTTAATACAGTATTGTGTCTAAGATAAATATATAAACAATAAATAACGTTAGAGTTGTGTTGCAGGTTGAAGGTTCGGCAGCCTGTGCCAAATTTCATCAAAATCCGTTCAGCCGTTGTTCTGATATTTTTGAGCAACAACCATTCATCCTTGCATCCAAAGTTTCACATTTATAATATTAGTTGGATTGATTTGCCTTGGTGCAGTTATATTGTTAATGTAATGTTAAAGGTAGTTTAAAGTGTTAAATTTATTAATAATCCAAATTTTCGGGTGACAAAAGCAACACGCTTTTAGTTTAATTTATTATCTAATAATCCAAAAATTCTTGACGTCTAAAAAAACAATAAAAACACCGGATCCAAGGCAAGGTCTGAAAAGGTTTCTATATACTTATTTCGTTTACTTCTTTTGGGACTATTATTCAGAAAATCGATTAATTTAGATGCATTTATTATAGGATTTATCAAAATAAAACAATTTCATTCGAAGTACAAATGTTATTAATAAAAGGTAACAATATAAAGTAATATGTAATATGATTTCTTCGAGATCTAAAGAAGAGTGTAATTACACTTGAAACATCGTCGATTCTTAAGAATAGTATATAAGATAAGATAAACGAAGATCTATAGCCCACTCCCACACAATATATTTATGACATTGCTGAGTTACCTTGAACGAATGCTAACCACATCAACGTCAATTTTGTCAGAAACTCTTCAGACAACTTCAGATGTTGTTTGATTTTTACATATTTCGCGTCGAACGTTCCTTTCCTTTTCTTTTCTTTTTTTTCCAATAAACACTTCGAGATGCAACATGAAGTACATATAGTATATAGGAAAGAAGGAATACCGAACAAAGATCGAAAAACCCACGCTTTATCTCTGATGCTTATGCGATAATATCCTTGGCACATCAACACTCCATCCGGATGCTTGTCAATGCAGTAGCAGCAAAGCGATAGATACTTAAGTTCCCTTTACCGAACCACTTGTCCGCGCGGAATCACTTAAACAATTATTGCAGTTCAGTGTTTCAAGTTTCAACCATTCGTTGTAGTCCAACTCCAACACTACCTACGTCGTCCTGATGCTGCATCAGCTATAGACTTGACCATAAGATGCCCCAGCAACAAAACCTTTCAATGTTCAAATTCAGATAGATGCATATTATGCGTTATTACATGGCATAAAATTTGTTTTTTTAACGTGTTGATAAATTTCCAAGATAAGAGGTGCGACAAGAACGAACCATAAATCGGTCGGAGTGGGAACTGGGAACTTGGAACTGGCGAACTAAACTCTAATTCAAAGCTATAGTGAAAGAGCGTGTTTCTAAACAGAAGGAACTTGCACAATTAATTGAGTTTCTCCGTTGTTTGGACACTTGAATAAATCGCACAGGGATGTGCAGATTCTGTAATATGTGCATGCGTAGGTGCGTGAAGTGTGCGCTGATGCTAGGTGCTAGGACAAAGAATCCAAACTATCGCATCATCAAAAAACCGGGCCCATGATGTGTATAGTGTATGCGTACATGCACAGCACATCTATCATTCCTCGATCTCACCTTTAACTTTTAGGACGCCACAAAATGTTGGGTAAAATAGTATTAGTGTGTTATGATGACCTACTAATAAATCAATGTTGATATATTATCGACCACCTTTAAGGCTGCATTCCGACAGGTGGTGGCAAGGGCGATCCCGTTCATAAGATACATGCATAGCATATACCTATTTTTTATTTCAAACTAATAGATAGCAACGTTATATTATGGAAGAATAAACATCTAGTGAAAGTGAGAGAAGATAAGCCTCTTCAATTGTTCTCCCTCCACAGGTAACATTTCGACTCCATGACGATGACGCTTCCATTTTTAACTTATTGCTGTTTATTTGTCACATCGGACATGGTTTCAAGAAAACCACAACAAAACAAGATTATGTGATCCGTCTTTCTTTGAAACCAATAAGCAGTCTCGTGTTCAAGCAGTTTTCTCGAGTTTTATGTTCTTTCGATCAGGTGATCAGTGATGCCACTTTAATACTCATCGTTATTTTTGTTCCTTTTTTTTAATCCGAATTTTCCTAATTTTAAGCCTGATTTAAATTTCAATTTTATAAGTGCCCTTGCTTATTGAAGCATTCAGTAGTCGTGTTTTATTCACTTTTGTGTAGCTACTAGCTACTGAAGCATTCAAGTGAATAAAACGATGCAGTAATCAAATTGTTTTTGTTCGTCGAGGTAATAAATAAATTAACTACAACAAGTTAAGTAAAACAAATTAAGTTGACGAAAAAATGGTACTTTCGCGTTTTTACCTACGTATGCATATAATTGTTGTGTTTAATTCACTGCAGCATAGCTAGCTCAGCAAGATTTCCTTCAGCAAATAATAACACTTTAGTTGCTGGCGAAAAGAAGCAAGCACAAAAATGACAGTGCTGTCGATATTACATAAAGTGAGTTTAATCGTTTTATTCACTTGAATGCTGAACTACCTATGCAGCAGTGAATAAAACACAACTAATGATATGAAAGTTTCTCAAAAAGTGGATGCCTTTTTTTTAAATAGAACAAAAAAAACACAGTCTATAGATCTTAAAACACTAAAGTGGAATCACTATTCCCATAAGTTTAAGATGATAGTCATTCCGTCTGTGTACCGTCGATATTAGATGCAGGTATCCGCTCCGCCGCCGCCGCAACCAATGATTTCGTTCATCTTCTACACAGGATGATTTAGGAACGTTGTCCGTATTGAATTCCAAATTAATCGATTGTCATTCCTAATAAGATTTAAGAGGGCATAAAGTGTGTTGTGTCGATTTTTCAAAAATTGTTGCTGTGTGTGTGGTGTATTTATCTCTTCGATGTTAACTAATTTCCTGTCACGATTATTATTCTCTCATTCATTTATGTTTTTTTTTGTACCCAAATATAATAAAACATATAACATTCGGACCGCAGTTGAAAATCGAAATATCCAAGCTCAATGGTTTTGAAACAATAATGCAATAAAACACAATTAAAACCTCATATAAAAGACTGCATCGACATCACTGACAAATGAGAAAAAAGCAAATTACAGCAACCAGCAGCGGTCTGATAGTATGTTTTACAGATTTTATAACAAGGAAGAAACTCGGTACCTACATATACATCCTTCAGAAGCGAGTTGATGGAAAGACACACCAATCCATCACCTGTCTACACCTGTCATTCATTTCGGTACATCACACATCAAATAACGTGAAATCGAGGGTATCCCTTGAATAAGATGTTGCCTGTTGGATTCGGATGGCGTGTTGCTGATGCTGTTGGTGTTTTCTGACGAACGATACCTACGCAACTATCGGGACACCACTGTTCCAAGCAATGATGGTGTCTGGCTGGATGGCTGGCTGTTTAGTAAAGCTATGTGCCATGTCGCCCCGGGTGACGGACGAATCATTAATCATGTGATTAGTTTGGAGCAGTGATTTTTGCTACTGCCCTTCCATATCCCTTGTATCGCTTCATCACTCTATTCCTCTTGTTGATGTTTTTTTTTTTTTTTTGAAAGAAAATATGCCCTTTCGACAGAATTGACGTGTAGCACGCTCAATTACTTTCATCTACAAATAAGTTCTTTTCATTTTGGATGGCTCAATTTGGACCGCCGCGGCTTAGATTGAACATCATTAGTTGTAATTGAATAAAAAAAATACTTCCTATCCGAAAATATGAATGTTATACCAAAAAAGAGACATGTGTGTGTGTAATGATTATGAGTTTCAAAACAGACGTTTTTGACATTTTTCTTTTTGTAAATATTTTTATATATATTTTTTCTTGAATATGTAAAGTGTCGTGTCGTAAAAATATAGGTGTGATTTCTTTGGAAAAATATCCGCAGTGAAGTAGGATTTCCCAAAAACCGTATCCACATTTGGCGATTTCTTTTGTTTGTGTATTTTTTTGACAGATATCCAAACAAAAGTCAAAGGGTCTGTTCGCAGGCTTTAGATAATTTTGAATTTCTTTTTTCAATTTCAATTTTCAATTTTGCCGCGGTTTTGTTTTGCGTTACTTTGGTTGCAGATAAAACATGAAATGTCAAAAAGTGCAGTAAACTCTAAAAGGAATAATCTCTCAGTGACAAAGGCAAACGTCAAACTACTTATCGTACTCTACGAACATGCCTTCGAGATACACAAGAGTTATCAATTGTACCAAAATCTTTTTTCGAGACTCGAGCAAACGTCAAAATTCTATCCGCAGTAGGATCTTACTTCTACTTTCATACTTTCATCGGCAGTAAGGATGTTGTATTTGTAATACGTGTAGATTCTTACTTCACTGCGGTTATGATTCCCTTATTTTCTTAAAATATATATTTCAAAATAAAATATTAAATAAAATAAAACATAGATAGCTGTCATGATGTTGAGTCTACATATTCAGTGACACGAAAGTTGTTGTATTAGTTATCAGTTACTAACGAACAACTGGGACAACTGCTATGACACATTTCGGTTTCGGGCTTATGGTTTGCAAGGAATTGAGGAATTTTAAGGGAATAAATAATGTTTGACGAATTTGAATTGCTAAGTTAAAATCAAGTACATATAAAGTCCTTTTTCATGCATGAGGGTATAACAATTTCTCCCAAGAGATTTGTGAATGAGAATATATCTCTTATTTAAGTTCAATATGTTTATAAACATAATATCACTAGATACAATTCATATCGAACTTTCTTGACTATCAAAAAAAAAAAATCATATAGGCAGGTACAATTTGACGTATACTCGTAAATGCTTATTACAAGTACATCTTGTTGTGTATGCAAAACACATTTTAATGATCTTCACTTGGTGATATGACGTGATATGACGACCGACAGTACGAATCTAGATGATTCCATCTGACAGGGCCAATAAACGGTCGTTACATGGCATCGTTCGGTCTGTAACATATACTCTCGTACCAACTGCGCATTTTTCGCAAAGCAAATAAAGAAAATTACCGTCATAAAGCTAACCGGCAATCATCCAGTCTACCATCAGGCCAAAAGATTGTGCCAAGATTGAATCGGAGCCGCCAACAGTATACCACTTGGCGATGGCGGGCGATGACGATGGCGAAGGCTCCTCTTCACTCTCATATCCCATATCTCTCTGTGTGTCTGTGGAGCGCAGTGACTGTCATCGCCGTCAAAATTATTATCTGTTTGCACCGCACGCCTGACAACTAAGCTCTGTCAGATTGTTGGTTGCTTTTCACTACTACTATAAGAGATGCAAGATGCAACACTATCTATCTATAGTCTTTAGACGGTCACAGCCACAGCACGCATTTCCATAACAAAATATTATTAACAACTTCATCGGATCAAAAAGAGATTATCGGCGCGGGGCAATGACGTCTTGATAGCGGTTTGCTTAACTATGTACGAGTACGAGTACGAGTATAGGCAAAGGCAAACCTCTTGGAACGTTTATTGGCTCTTTGACCTGTGTACCTATGATCACGATTGCATATTGAGATCAACACATTCAGATAGCACAGCACAATATTGTTGAATGCGGACGCGACTGAATCGAGTTCGAGACTCAGAAGGTAACTACGAGTAGTTAATGGTCACATTTTTACCTCACAATAAAATGAGTCATGATTTTTTGTTGTTTTTGTTTTTTTTGAGGTTAGTTCTATCATCGAAATTCTGGTGAATAATAATAAAGAAGCTATTAAAAGATCAAAAGTAAAAGACACGAAAGATCAAAGCAATTGAGCCGCCAATAATAAAATCGCGTCGGTTGGTCGGTCACATCGAAGCGCGAATCAAACGTTCCACAATCAGCAAAATCACCGAAAAGACTTTAATATTAGTTGCTAATAAATTTTCTCATCTGATAAGATGTGAAGACACATTGGAAGGAGAGGATCTCATCGATAAATCAAATTTAACAATTAGTTTTGATATTTTTACAAGAAATGTTACTTCTGTAGAGTTCTGGATTTTTATGGAGTAGAATGTTTGCAAATATTTTAAGGAAATTAATTTTATTTTAGTTTAGAGTAAATTATGTTGCTTGTTTGATAATTAAGACTCCATTTTAGAACTCTATTTTAGAAGCTTCAGCTTTTTGTACAATTTGCAAGACAACGTAAGTCAAGACTTTCTAATTTTCAGGAGAATCAATTTTGTGATGTCGATTTTGTGATTTTTTTTTACATTAGTTTTATGGAAGAAAAAGTTGGTGTTCGACTACTGATAACTCCTAAGCTATAATCAGTAACTTATTTACTTTGGTCCTTAAACCTTCTAAGTCCGTTGGTATTCCCTACCGGAGCTTAACTACTCCTACGCGCAATAGTGTGCGGCTTACAGCGATGTATTTCCTCTTTCCCAATCTCGCAGATTCCTCCTCTACTATTCTCCTCCACGAGCATCTCGTCTACCAAATCTTCGTCCTTCTTGTGTGAGTTTATTCCACTGTATTGCCTAGCCTGCAATGCAGTCATTACCTTTTCGAAGCGTATATCCAATCCTTTTCCACTTGTGTCTTCGTTAAAAGGTATCGATGGCTTCCTGACCTTTTCGTCTATAGAAGTCCTCGTTAGAGATAGGCCAGAAAACCCGTAAGATGTTTCGAAGGCACCTATTAACGAAGCTTTGCAGCGTCCTGGTTATTCTTGTTTTTATTTTCGAAGTGCTTCATCCATATAGCAGGACTGATTCGACTTTTAGAGTTAAACAGTCGTAGCTTTGTGTTCAAGCTGAGAAATTTGTTCCTCCAAACATTGGACATCTTCCCGAACGAAGAATTTGCTTTTCCGATACTGCTGGCGATGTCTAGTTCTGTTCCTCCTTCAGTAGAGACGATACTAAAAACGGATTGGAAGCTATCTACTTTTTCTACTGGTTCTTGAGTAATGTTCATCGGACTGAAGGAATGCAAGTTTCCGCTGCTAAACATCCTAGTTGTTCCAGTATTTATTTCAGCCCCATGATTGCTGATTCTTTCTCTACCCTTGTTGCCCTTAAATGGCAACATTAAAAACACACAATGAGATCTACCAAACAATTATTATTTAGAAGTGCTCGAAAACCAATTTCATCTTTTGCACAAAATTTGTAACTTATAAAATGTACAGAAACTTTCGGGAAAATGATTATGTAGTTTTGAATATGAAATTGAATTAGTTTTGTTGAAGTGTACTGCGACCTAGAAGATCTATTGTGCCCCCGTCTAGAATTAATCTCTTTTGGAAATTTGAGTACCTTTTTGGGATTTTTAATCACGTTTTTTCTTATTCCACAGTAGGGTTCGCTTCCTGAAAATATGGTTGAAGCAACTTTTTTCGCTAAGGAGTCTGCATCTTCATTTCCCTGAATACCGACATGTTCAGGTACCCATTGAAGTGTTAATGTCAATGCAGTGCCGCACTATTTTCGAACTAACAGAGTAGAAAATAAGCGCCTTGATTGCAGCTTGACCTGACGATGTATCTGACATAATAGCTATGTTTTAAATACCATTGTTTCTTCCGAGATTAACGTTTAGGCCCAAAGAATCCTGCCTTAGTCCCCATGGAAGTTCTTAAACCATCAGTGTACCACCTAATAGCATTTGCCTTAATATTAAAGTTGGTAGCTTGACTTACCCACTCTGTTTTTCAGCTTAACTTCGTTGTATAGGTCTTTTCGAAGTTGTATCTTTTGAACATGCCATCTCTTGGGATGTCTACGGAGGATTTTAGAATGCGTATTTTTTCCCTATGACTACTGAATTTGCTGTTCCAATCCAATTCCTTCTTTTGCAAATCTCATAATTGCTCTCTTTGCAGCCCGCCCGTACAGAGTTTTTGAATAACTTCAGTTTAAAAAAATGCCTGCAGCAGTTCCCGTACTATGCACGCATTAGTAAAATTTTAATTGCACTCTTGGTGGACAACCATAAGTCAAATTCAGTTAATGATTGAATTTCTATTGTAATTCTTACCTTAACGAGTTACAGTTTCCTCCATTCTTGATTCGTAAATGGTCCAGAAGACCGACCGAATCAGGATTTGATTGAATAGCCCTCAGAATGACGACACAGTCGTCGCACACATGTATACATTGTTATGTTACATACAAGATGCGGCATATTGTAAACAGAAGCGATAATATTGACTTCGGCTATATTCATTATGTTTCTGGACAGTGAGCCTGAGCCGGAGCATTCATGCAATTTTATTTGCATCGGATTCTCCAATAATAATAATCTGTCGCCACTGCGCCGGCACATATCCTTTCCGTTGAATTTGCTACCACTTCGTTTCCCCATCTACACCTACATACATACTTATATTATTGCCATGGATTCAACTTCTACATTCTGGCAATATTCGTAGTCGTCATCAATGTTCCGATACAATAATTTTCCATAATTACAAGCGATTGCTGGGGTTTGAATGGGCACAGCATTCGGTTCTTATATGGTGGTCACAGCAGCAGAAGTAGATAGCTGTAGCAGGAATACACTAACGTCGTCGTCGTCGTCGGTCGTCATCCCAACATCAACATCAACATCAACAGCAACAGCAGCACTAGATCATTGACGTTCGGGCGTGCATTACTGATGCGGAACTAATGAAATTTTGTCATTAAACACATGTGGCGTTTCGTTGATGGTGATGGTGTGATGGTGAATGTGAAACACAAGAAGTAACCGCATATTTAATTTTAGATGGTAATAAATAATCTTTCAATCAAGCAAACAAGTGCTATGCTCAATGGAGTTCGTTTAGAGCAGCTCCCTTGATGAGTTACGGGGAATTTATATCTAAAACAAAAGGATTATAATAGACTTTGAAACCATTTCCCACAAAGGTCCATTTGAGTAGGAAGATATCTCATGCCCGAGCCCGACCATGCATACATTTATACCGGGCGAATTAAATTAGCATAAATATTATTTCACTAAGGAATCGCCACTAGCCAGTAGTCACTACTCACTACTTTTTAGAAGCTTCTTCGTGGTTGGATGTTTTTGTTTTCTCGCATCCACTACATTCCTGTATTTGTATTGTCAGCTAAGTTTCCAACGACCGACGACGAGCCACGAAAGACGTGCAAAAATCCCTGGGGGAGTAGCTAAGCTAAAGGGATCTGAATACTGAATTCTTCTCGAAATTTAAGTGCCTTCAAGATTCGTTTATCATCCGATGTTCGGTTGACATCGGAAACAAATATTACTTTGACATTCTTCCACCATGCAACGGAGGCGTTAGTGGTGGCACTGGCACAGTGTTACCTCGACCTCACCTGTACCTGTATTCCTGTAGAAGAATGTGAGGTGCACAACAGTTTCTCTTTTAAACCATGGAAGATGGAAGAGAAGGATTTTTGTTGTCTTTGTTGTTGTTGTTTTTTTTTTTTAAAGGTTGTTGTATCATGCAAGATGGAGACTGCATGCAGCGATCGTGTAATTTGTGGTCATGTTTAACAGATAACGACACCACAAGGTGCGAGAAGATTCATTATTTTAACGATTTCCTCGCGAGTCGCCAAAGTAGGTACCTTCTATATATGATGATCATTCCATGTCGGCCTGGACACTGCGCCGGCGCACGGCACCACCACCACCCGGCTGGCATTGCGGCGTAGCGCCTCTCTGTCAGTCATTATAGCCTAACTAAACCTACCTAATAACTTATTTTGTAAATCAATCTTATAAACAAATAACATACGAGTATTATACGAGTACCTAACCTATACCCTACATGTGGGAACATTTAATTTTGTGATGATTCCGATGAGACTTTTCTGGCTACCGAAAAAATAAAATGAGAAAACAATAAAAAATGGATCAAAAGATGAAAGGAGGCAATGTTTGAAGCAGTTGGTTTATGATGTCATAAAACTAAATTTAAACGCACCAGCGAAAGTGTTTTGCTTATTAAAAATGTTTAATGGGTTGTGAAAATCCAAAGAAAATATAAACCGAAATCTGCTTCCAGGGACCACCCTATAGAGTCCCTGTAGGTAAATGCGCACCACCTCTCTTTTATTTGTTATACTTATCTACTTACTCTATCCGATATCGATGTGTGTGTCCAAGATCATTAAAAGCGGCTGGAAGTAATTGCACCAAGCTGCGTTTTAGGCGCATTGTGGTTTTCTTGATACCTACCTATCTTTCGAAATAAGTAGTGGGTGGCGGCAGTGGCGGCGCGGCGTGTGTTTGATTACAGACTTTCTTTCCAGATCATAGAATTTGTACACACATGAAATAAAATTGATTCAATAGTGTTGACATAAAATATTTGTAAACAATTTTTTCAATGTAACAAAAATAGAAATTAAATTTCCGGAAACAAACTCCTAGACTTTATGATAAACGGTTTTTGTTTAGACGTGTGAATCTGGCAATACTTTTACCGGCGTTGGTCTTTTTGACAGCTGTCACTTGATTTATGCACTTTATGGAAGATTTTGCGGAAGGATCTTGGTATAGTTGGTTTGCGAGCTTACAAAATCCAACTTGTACAAGAATTAAAGCCGAACGACCATTAACTACGTTCGTTGAATGATCCCAAAACGAAATGGCCACCGATCCCGATTTTCACAAGAATTTTTTTTCAGCGATGAAGCTCATTTTGGTTGAATGGGTACGTTAATAACCAAATTTGTCGTATTTGGAGGGATCTTAATCCAAGAAAGCGTTTCAACAACAATACAAATAATTTATTAGTTTAATTAAAACAGTGTTGTTTAAAACTTAAGGTCAAAACAAAATGTTCGATAACGTAGTGATTCACTTTAAAAAAAGATATGTACATAAAAAATAATGAATTAAAAAAGAACAACAAAAAGATAAAAGACATCAACCGCAGCCGCTGTTTCCGTCACCTGAACTGCTAAACCATCAAGGTGCGCTTTTGTCATTTACTCGAAATTATATGACCGTGCGGCTGCAATAACAAGCCTCAATACACACGTACGAAAAACATACACAAGTATTTATAAAAAAAAAAAGATAAGAGATTCCAGAGATCTAGATTGAAGAAGTGGCTTTGATTGTAATGCACAACACGGTCGACAATCCAAACATACACATTTCGTGTTCGATTATGGGATTCCGCTTTGGAACTCACACCTAATTTCTAGGAATAATTTGCCTAACGCAATCTTTGATAAATACACTAAAGTAGCTAGATGCGATGTTTGGTTTTTAAGAGTCTGTTCAAGCTTAATCTTTTACCGTGACTCGGCGGCGGCGGTGGCGGTGTCAGCATCAAAGTATCCTTCATTCATACTTTTTTTTTTTCTCAAAATTATTTTTTGGAAAATATCATCTTAAATTAATTTGAAGGGAAAAGTGAGTGAACTGACTAAGACTAAGACTAAGACTAAGACTAAGACTAAGACTAAGACTAAGACTAAGACTAAGACTAAGACTAAGACTAAGACTAAGACTAAGACTAAGACTAAGACTAAGACTAAGACTAAGACTAAGACTAAGACTAAGACTAAGACTAAGACTAAGACTAAGACTAAGACTAAGACTAAGACTAAGACTAAGACTAAGACTAAGACTAAGACTAAGACTAAGACTAAGACTAAGACTAAGACTAAGACTAAGACTAAGACTAAGACTAAGACTAAGACTAAGACTAAGACTAAGACTAAGACTAAGACTAAGACTAAGACTAAGACTAAGACTAAGACTAAGACTAAGACTAAGACTAAGACTAAGACTAAGACTAAGACTAAGACTAAGACTAAGACTAAGACTAAGACTAAGACTAAGACTAAGACTAAGACTAAGACTAAGACTAAGACTAAGACTAAGACTAAGACTAAGACTAAGACTAAGACTAAGACTAAGACTAAGACTAAGACTAAGACTAAGACTAAGACTAAGACTAAGACTAAGACTAAGACTAAGACTAAGACTAAGACTAAGACTAAGACTAAGACTAAGACTAAGACTAAGACTAAGACTAAGACTAAGACTAAGACTAAGACTAAGACTAAGACTAAGACTAAGACTAAGACTAAGACTAAGACTAAGACTAAGACTAAGACTAAGACTAAGACTAAGACTAAGACTAAGACTAAGACTAAGACTAAGACTAAGACTAAGACTAAGACTAAGACTAAGACTAAGACTAAGACTAAGACTAAGACTAAGACTAAGACTAAGACTAAGACTAAGACTAAGACTAAGACTAAGACTAAGACTAAGACTAAGACTAAGACTAAGACTAAGACTAAGACTAAGATTAAAATAAGGAATTGTAATTATTATTATTGTTATGTATATACATCTCATAATATACAAACTATATATAAATGGATTCATGTACATATATTGAATATTTGTCTATTAATTACAACTGTCAAGACCATACACGGTTACAAGTTTGTGTCTGAAGTAATTTTATTATGTATTTGTTGTGTTTGTTTATTTTGTGTGTGTTTATTTTAAGAAAATATTAAAGTCGCCTCAATAATTACAATTCACAACCCTTAGTCTAGAACTCGAAGGGTGTCTTGACGGAGCGGAGGAGGGGAAGATTTGTTTAACGATACTGAATCTATAACACGTCAAAAGGATAACACTTTCTGAAACGGACTCGCAGCATTTTCCAAAGAAAGAAATATGGTCATTTTTTTCTATAAGCCGGTTCTGGGCTTCTATATTCATTTATATACCAAAACCACTTACCTTGGATGGCTTCAGGACCCTGTTATACTGAAGTCAAAGTTTGTTTTTTCCTTTCTGGCTCCTTTCGTATTTTATTATATTATTCTAAAACATTATAAAGTAAGCAGTGCAGAGGTGGGAGGAAGAAAGAAAAACTGTTACCCGTCAAAGGAAAACAATTTTTGATGGTGGAACATTTGACAAAAAAAAAATCCTTTTTCACTCCTATTGTTGGTTGTTGTAACAAAGTCACCCCTTTTTTAAATTCATCGTATTCGCAAACCACTCGGTCATTAATATTAACTGATTTTTTGTTACAACTGATAAATATCCTGGTAAAAAATGCAGGGAAGCAAACGAAAAAATATCCAACAGGATGCGATATTTTTTTGTTATTGTTGTTTTTTTTTTTTCCTTATTATTGCGTGTTATAGTAGTCAGCGACACAGCGTCGACGGCGCGGCGGCGGGCAGCGCGGAGGCATCGCGGGCGGTAAAATGGGGATGAGTGCGGGTATAGCACTGGGGTAGTACTACGTGGCGGCGGCGGCAGCATCGACCAGCCAAACCAAGCCATTCCTTAGGGAGCAACCGTTACTGACGCGAATACATTTTTAAACACAATTTAATTTAGCAGCGCGGCTAACAAGAAGAACGGAAAGACAACATAAAAAAGGCGACTTTCTTAGCGGGACGAGAACGAGATGACATGACGACTTATTGGCAGGATAGACTCCATTTCACAGTTGGATGAATTGATTGAAATATGATAAATTTTTAATGAAATGGAAAGGACTTTCAATTTAATGTGTTTTTTTTTTCTCTCGCTGTTTTTTCTTTGGATTTTAAAACGAATCGACTGGGGGATGAATTTATTGAATTATTTTTGTTCAACGTTTTTTTTCCAGACATAAGATTGCATATTAATTATTAATTTCTTTGTTTTTTATGGCAATATTTTGAAGAAAGGACGCTGAAATTCTATCAAGAATTTTACATTGTATCTACTTAAAAAAAAAAAAAACTTAAAATAAGGAAATTCTTTTTTGTTCTTTCTTGAACTTTGATGCTGCTACGGAAAATTTAAATATCAGGTAGGTAATCGTAATACATAATACTTACTTATCATAAATATTTAGGATACAAAGTTTGGTTTAGGATTTGTTGATTTATAAAATATCGATCTTAAAAGATCGATTACTTAATATTATTTTCTTAACAAAATGTTGACTAATAAATATACTTACTGTCGATAATTGTGTTTTAACTGGCCATTTTCGACTAATTTGAAATTGTATTAACCTTTGGTGCCAATATCAATAAATGCAATATTAGATGTGTTTTATTCACTGCTGTATAGCTAGTGCAGCATTCAAGTGAATAGGTACAACCACAATTATACTGCCGCACAGCTGCCATTTTTTGCAGGCCAATTTTGTTGCTTGCCAAGGGAAATTTTACTGCTCTAACTATGCAGCAGTGAATAAAACACAGTAATTATTTTGTATGAGTTAAGTTCTCTATCTGATGGTATACCAGTGCCATTTTAAAAATGAATGCATCTTTAGTAGATTTTTAATGGCAAAAATAAACCAGTGGTAAATTTTGACAATTTTAATTAAGTATTCTTAAATATGCCAATAATATTGTCACCTTTTGTCATTTTAATGGCGTGAAAACCAATACATGGTCGTGCTTCTGACGGTAATCCTATACAAATACTTCAAAACAATACAATATTTCCAAATGAATGTTTAAGAATTGTATAGATTATGTCATAATTCTAAATCTAAATCCTTTGATCTTATAGCTGTAGTACTTTACCTTGCCTGCGATTTAAAATGTGTATAGGTACTTACCTATTGCTCTTTGTTTTTCTCTAACAACAGTTGGGTATGTATAAAGTGCAATATTTTTCCATTTCTTTTATTTATATGTGTAGTACATATTTTGAGTACATAATTGCGTATTCTTGGCCAATTAAGTCCTCAAAGTATATAGGAAAAGAAAATATATAATTACATAATATTTTGTACATATACATACATAAGTATGGTATGTCTTCTTATGCTGTTATTGAAAAAAAGGTTTTACAATATCAACAATTTCAAATTTTGTTTTAAGAATTTAAAATGACTTGTTTTTATTAAACGGAAAATTTAAAACTCTCTACCTATTGTTAATTGTTGATTGTGATATTATGTAAAGAGGAAGTAAGATAATATTAAAAAATGGCTGGTTGCTTTAACTTTCCATTGGTGCCTCTGAAAACTTGATATGAATTGAAGATATGACGTATCTAGTGAGTCTAAGTTTTTAAGTATTCATATTTTGAGAAAAACAAATTATCGTACTTATAAACAAAGTTTTCAAGATATTCTAGACAAATACGAATCTTTTGAAAGAAACAATAAAGTTAAGGGTATTTTTGTTGGATTGAATAAAATTTGATTTGGGGTTTTGAACTCTGAAAGCCGTTTTTGGCAAAACTTTGAATATTTTATTAAATACATTGAACTTACTTTTTTATGCTAAATAAATCAAGTTATCATTTATCAAAATTGGAGAGAAATTTCGAAGGCTATTAATTTTTTTAAGAATCTTCTCGAAAGTGATATTCAATTTTCAATATTTTGACCAGTCATAACAAGTAATTTTTAAGCCATTACTTTAACATACAGGTGAGGACAACTAATTAGGAACACAATGGGTATATGTATATAAATCAGAACGTTTTCTTCTCTAAATTAATTATTTAATTCATTTTTTTGTAAACAATATTTTAGTTTTTTTTTAAGTAATTAAATAAAAAAAAAAAAAAAATATCATTTGAAGGAAATGAAAATGTCTATCTTATCATAATATTTTTTAATTTTAGAATATCTTTGTCTTAAAATTACTTTAAAATTTAGATAATAAGCCTTTTTGCTAGAGGATTTCACCAAATTTTCGGTCCCACGAATGCAATATGTCACCTGTATTACTCCAGAGGTATAGCCTTCCAAGCGGCTTCAATTGTTGGAAAAAGAAAACCAAAGAGGGTATTTTTTTAGTGCAAATGTTTATTTTACGTCCTTCCAGAGATTCTAAGTTGGGTTTCAAAGTAAAGTGAATTTTCTCTGAAAAATTGTTTTGTGATTCTAGCGGTGTCTAGTGTCTAGTGCTAAAACTTGTCATACTTTTAGAATCTTAGAATGCCTAAATAGTCAATATTTTAAACCTAACAGCTTCTCATTTATTCCATTTTTCGGACAAAGAAGTGCCATCAGGAAAACCAACCAATCGAGCCACCTTCACCACTCAAAACTAATACGTTTTTAATATTTGTTGTATGTTATTACGTAAAAAAAAACTAAAATATTGTCCACAAAAAAAATGAATTTAATAAATAATTTAGTGAAGAAAACGTTCTGAATGTATACCCACTGTGTTTCAAAATACTTGTCCAAAGTTGTAAATACTGAACTGAGTTTAGTTTTTTGAATTTTCACCTTATCTTCAGTTCAGTATATCGCACTTTTGTTACATCTTTTTATGGTTTTACATACATACATATATCCATAACTTATGTACAAATTTAAAAACATAAATGAAATGGCATAATTTATTGAATGTTTTTTTGGTAAGGTTATTTTCAGTGATGAAAAAAAGTTTAATTTTGGTGGGCCAGATGGGTTTAACGAATATTTTCACAATCCTAGAAAGGAAAAAAAGTTGTTTTTTTTTTTTCAAATACAAAGAGTTAAGTTTAAATTAATGTAATTTTACTTAAGGTTTTCCGATACCGGATCATGTTTTGGTGGGCGAATTTTAACATTTATTGTTTATGGATTGTGGTCAGATTTGGAACTGCCGCCATTTTACCCCGAACAATCACTCCACTACTTTTTAAGGGACAAAAAACCGTTGAACAGGAAATTCCTAAGCCCAATTCTTCACGAATTTTCGGCAAAGATTGGATGCATCATTGATTTAACGCCTCATATTGCAACGTGTCAGCCTCTGCGGACGCCCAGGGCATAGTTTTGTCCCATTAGATTCTGGATCTTGTAAGAAATTTCGAACAACACTATCTGATCTTGATATTTTCCTAACAATAGCCCTTAAGCTTAGACCACTTGACCGAAAAGTTTGAATTTTGCATTTTTACGTTTCGCTTAAATGTGTACTACGCTGCATTGTTGTTTGTTATTAAAAAAAAACAGAATTGCATGAAGTTTCAGAAAGGTTTGCATTGTGCGGTTATACTTTTGCAATACAAAAATAACGGTTTTTAATTTTTAAACACCAGAAGAGAAAATAACCAAACTTTTTCTTCTCCTCAATTTACTTGCTTAGTGATGCCATTCAATTTAAAAATAGTAAGGTGTCATTCCCATTTACCATTTTCTACAAAACGCATTTTTGCAGGTGCGGTTATACTTATGAAAGGCACTGTATAAATATCTTCTTTTTATTTCTTTATTTATGACATTTAGTTTGATGGTTACAATTAGAATCAAATCATTTCATTTGGTAATTTTTTGTTTGCATAATTGCAAGTGATCTTTCGCATTCGTCAATGGATTGCAGTTAAAAATATATTATATGTCATTTCAATTCTCTTGTCATATTTCCATTTAAGTGCTTTGCACATGAGACACAAACTGTTCTCAAATTTTGACATTTCTTTCACATGAGTATTTTTTTTTGGTCGCCGAATAATGCGAATTCCATTTATCAACGAGCAACACAACACAATTCCGATGTTTGACATTTGACGTTAGATTCGAGCGAATTTTTTAGTAACCGCCGCCGCGCGCCGGTTTGTGAAATGCGTTAACTAGTTGTGGATTGCGAATTTACATTTGCAATTCGGATACGATACGTTGTTGGTAGCGTGCAAATATTAAAATACAAAATAATTCAACTTATAATTATTTTGTACAGTGCTTTCTTTTTAAATAGATTATTTAACAAAAATGTATATTAGCTGTGAAAATTGCTTAAAAACATTAATTCGCATCATTTGAGCATGTCCTCAAATCAAATCTATGTACGAAATTACTTATAAAAACTAAGCGTTATCACTGAAAATGTTGACCCTTTAAGGCTTGACACATTAAACAGCCAACATGCTTTAGATATTCAAAATATACCTAACTACAGCCAAATTCGATACAGATATGAAATTTGAATCCTAATTAATTTTTGCGAATTTTTATATGTATATGTACATAATAAGAAGTTAAAGGATTCGCCAAGATTGCTCTGGCCTCTTAATGACTCACTATAAAAAACAAAAACAAACTAGGAAGGTAGGTAATTAACTTTATTCCAATACAAAAAAAAAACACTATAAAAGAATTCCAATAAATCACACTCGGATTATGTGCAGTCGAGTGCAAGTATCTACAATTCTACATAATTTACCATACTTGACGATGCTCTGACATTTCAAATACGAAATAAAATTTGAAATAATGTAACACCAAGAATTTATAAAGCCCCTTTAAAAACAAATCAATGGATGGAATACTAAGCCACAGCTAGGCACTGCTACTTCATCTTCAACTGACTCATGTCGCATCTTCTCGGTCGTCACTATGCCGTTCACTACCGCGCGGTCGACCGCTCTGTGACCGAACATGATTTTACCGAATAACAGATTCGTTTATAGTCTTAAATTGTGCGAATGGTGGTGGTCGGATAGGTGACAGCACGTCAGATAGTAATACCAGAAGACACAGAGAAGAAGGCAAAATTGTCATAATTAATACTCGACGTACATACGTCTAAATTTAGCACTTATTCCCTGGCATACTATTCTCTAGGTGGTAATCCTTTTAAAAACTCGAAATAGCCTTACATTGCCAAAGGAAATCCGCCATTACCAATTGTGGGCGGATAGTTAATTGGAATAGAACGCCGAACATAGGTTTTCACTTTATGGCGCAGGCTGGGTAGACAGGAGCAAACACTCTTTGGCGGTGGTGGCGGCAGCAGCGGTGGCGGCGTAGGAGTGAATCTCAAAAGTGAATAATGAGCTGAGTCGCATATGCTATGATTAGATGATATTGTATGTATGTTTTTTTTTTTTTTTTTTTTCTTCACCAAGCATCACTTTACAGACCGCATTTTCTATCAATTTTCTCGAGAAATGCATTTTCACTGCAAATATCGGTACTCTCTTAAATCCTTAAGCAAATGCTCGCGACTCTTTGATCTACTTTGATTGGCTTCTAGTTCCGTTGAAATTCTTAAGTTTTTCCTGCAACCGCTGGAAAGATCAAAAAAAAATAAAACCATCGCGTTATTTGTTTGAGTTCGACTGCATTACCTTTTTCTCAGAATGTACCACAGGTGATAAGGACACAGGTACCTATGTCTTCCATTTACTATATTTATTGCCCGCAATTTGAATGCTCTCACATCAGACTCTATAACGCGCCTTGTCCTTTAATAGGTTCTTTTTTTGAAATAAAATTTCAATTAGATTGATTTCTGTATAGTTGAATGATACCGCACACGGGGCAAAGTCATTTGATTTATTGAATTCAGCGTCAATGTGAGCATTTTATGAGCCATTTTTCGATTGATGATGTGGATTCTGGTGGACTATAATAGTCCTATATAGTGGAGCAGTTTAGGAGGTTGACAATCTTCTTCTTACATTAAGTACGATTTTATATACACACGTAACGTATGTAGATATTCCTGCGGGCATTGAAAGACTTGCAAGACTTTGAACTAAATATATTTACGATCAATCTTGGACGCTATGAAATTTGATGGTTGAGTATAGAGTAGGTTTATCACTCGTGGAATCAATTTTTATTTTCGATGCATCAAATGGCCTTTTAACGTTTTAACGTATGTTTTATTATCACTCTGGTGGCGTCGAGCAAAGTCAAGGTAACTTACCTATAAGTATTTATGTTTGACAGGTTCAAGAAAAAATTAACTGAAGGTGTATTACTTAGTCTATAAGTATTTATATATAGACATACAAATGTGATAAGGTGGGTATATTAATTTATCGCACCACAACAATTCCTTAAACTTTTGTTAAGTGTGACAACAAAAATAAAAGGTATTTGAATGACAGATGGAGTATGAACATTTTCATCACTAGAGTGTGTCAACAATTATTACATAAATTTTCATGATAAATCATGATTCTGAAAATATAATATCTATTGAAAAAAAGTTTTTAATAAGAACCTTATCGTATTTTTAACTTTAAGTTATTGCGAATTGGTCCAACAAATAAAGTTTATAACAATTTGAAATCTTTATTTTTTTTTAATATAGTCACTTCATTCTGGCAATGCTTTTTTTTAGAGTTGGTCTTTTTGACAGCTGTCATTACTCTGACAAGAACTTTTCTTGGAGGATTTGTCAGTTCCTCACAAGAGGCAGTACCCGTAAAAACTTTCAGGTGGCACAGGTAGGGATCGAACCCTAGACCTTTGGCATGACATTCCATCGCACTAACCATCACGCCACCATGGGTACTATAGCTGTCACTTGATTTATACTCAGTTTGCCATTTCATAATAAATAGACTTGCTCCTGAACAACGTTACTTAACCGTGTAAAATTAAAATTACCGAATATGCGTCCAATATTCGGTCGACATAATCGCCCAGCTGAGTCGGTAATTCAGCCAACCATGTATCGGTTTCGCACCACGTTTACTCTAGTGGGTAATGCGCATCCTAAGAGACTCCGCGCAGTACAGTGACTACCGAAGGCGCTATTGCTGCTGTGGAGCAGAGTATCGAAGAAGACCTGAATGAGTACATCCACCATCGCTCGCTACAATTGGAGCTGTACCCATCCATCAATTTATGGAAGATTTTGCGGAAGGATATTGGTTTGCGGACTAACAAAATCCAACTAGTGCAAGAATTGAAGCCGAACGACCATCAAGCTCTTAGCACGCTCGGTGAATGGGTCCAAAACGAGATGGCCACCGATCCCGGTTTTCACAAGAAAATTTTGTTCAGCCAAGAAGCTGATTTTTGGTAGAGAATATTCGGCGAGTTATTGCTGACATTGCTGCGAAAAGTGGTTAAAAATTCGGCTTCTCGGCTTAAATTTATTCGAGCCAGCCATTGCAGACACTTACCCGGAATTATTTTTAAAACATATGGCAAACCTTTAAATTTGTATTTTAACTTGAAACCAAACGTCTAAAAACACCCTTTAGTATTAGCAACATACGCTATTGTTTTTAAGACCCCTTAAACGTAAGTAAAACTTCCTATAATTAATTTAAGATTTAATTTAATTCCATGTTTGTTTTTTTAATACATAGTTAAGATACTTTCTCTTGAATTCCTATTATCGATGATTGTGGAATATTAACTTAATATTTTATCGTTCTTTTGATTTTAAGCATACACATTTTTATGGAGCCAAATTTTATACTATATGCCTATAGATATATGTATAGATACTTGTACTTTTAATTCGAGAAAGTAAATTGATTTTTTGTTTGGTTTGGATCTTATCATGTACTCCAAATCTTTATAGTCCTTCAATAATTTTCAGAATTTCTTTACAAAACTATTCACATAAATCTATTTTCTTGACTTTCCCATTCTCAAGAAGAAGAAGAAGAGCCTGTGTAATGACATACATACATACATACATACTCGTATGTCGGTCGGTCGTACGTAAATAAAAAGGACCACAACTTTCATTATATGGTATGTATCTTCTTCCATATAAAGAGCTATTTCATTGCATTCCATTCTGGTTATGGATTTTATTGTTGATTTTAAGATAAAAACAATAGTTTTATACATTGTCATTGGCTTGGCCTCCATTCATCTAAGCAGGGTAGTCGACCGGGGCGGCCGGCGGTGTAGTGGCTGATCCATTCAGATAAGCCATCAAAATGTCTCTGTCCAGATCCCGGAGCAAAGATATTTTTCCAATTAACACGATGTGAATTTGTAAACATTTTTTTTTTTTTTTTCTTTTTCCGTTTCATGAAACACACAAAATGGTTATGTTCGCTTCGGTCGTAAAAACTACATAGAAATCAATTACTACTGTGTAAACTACTGTTAAGAAGGTCCTTTCACTTAATTATATTTTACTCAAAAGAAAAAAATAAAAAAGAAAAAAAATGCGATGCGAAAAGTCAAGAATGGTTTGATTATCAAAAAGATTAAGATTAAAAAGCAATAAAAAAGGACTTCGGTTGCGTTATCATCCCTTTACAAAGTATTATGTTCATATCCACCTGCAAAACACAATTGAACATACCACCTAAGAATAGATTCAATAAAAAATATGAATCGTAAAAATACGAAAATCGTAAAAACCGATAGATTATAAATCTCAACCATAAAAATGATCGCAAGCTGGTAAGCATTTGGAAATAAATATAACATACCTTTACATAGGTAGTTTAATAAAATTTTCTTTTTTAATTACGATTGAAAGATTCAGATTTTTAAAAACAATTCCGATACTTTTTTTGGATGACATTTCTCTGCAGAACAAGTACATATTTCAACAGGGACGTACAAGAGTGTGTGAAGTAAGTTAAATTTTTACGATTGCCTTTCAATTTTTTAATGTTTTTGCTAAATTCGAAATATCGAAAACCATCTTTGGACATCTGTTTATGGGAGAACTTTTAGTGCTAACATTAAATATTATTTTTTTATCTAGTTAAAATCTGAGTTTTGAGTATGATAGAACATCGTAGAATAGAAATGTCAGAAAACTTAAAACAGTCAAAAATATATGACGTCTGAAATCGTAAACAGAAAAAGAGGCTGGATGCCACCCACACTAATAACTTCCCTTTGTACTTTGGAAACTTGGCATTTATTGAAGTTTATGTTTCATAATATCAAGGGTTTCCTTGCAGTCTTCAAGCAAAACATAATTTTGTCAATTTATGTGAATTTGTTATTTATTTTAAAAACTGTGTAATCGATTTATTCTTGCTAGTAATCGATTTATTTTTGATGTTGATTGATAACAATTTTTTAAACAAAAAAATATCAGGCTTAAGAAATTTTTCGAAATATTGCAATTGAAAAACAATATTTACCAATTTTTGGTAGAACTTTTTACAGTTTTTATTTATTGTTAAAAAAATTTCAATCTGAAATTCGTCAAAATTGTATCATTAAAGTATTGACAAATTCATTTGGTTGAAAATAGAATATATTTGAAGTCAATATCACTGCTTTTTGTGAAAATATTTGATTCGAAAAATAATTTTTTGACACTTTTTGGTAAATTTTATTTTTAGTTTTAAATTTTTTGTAAGAAAAAACTGTTTATTCGATATTTGTTGAAAATTGTACCATATATTAATAATTGTATTTCGATGCTCATTCTCGGGATATTCGAGTCAAAAAACATTTTTTACAAAAGTTTTGATAAAAATTTTTGCAGTTTTTTTTATTTTTTTGCAGAAAAACTGAGAGTTGAATTTTTTCAAAAATTAGAAAATTGTTTTTTCGTCATTGTATATTTGAGCGCCAAACATTTTTTTTAATTTTTCTATTTTAAATTACGGTATGTTGAATTTTTTTTCAAATTTATACCAAAACTGTATCACATCACAGTGCATACAATAAAATTTATTTTAAGTCTATAGTATTATCCGTTCACGAGATATTTGTGAACAACCAAAATTTTTACTTTTTTTTAAATGCTATAGTGTAAAAACCGTTTGACAAATTTTTATAAAAGTTCTTTCAGCTTCTTTTGAAGTTATAACCTATCGAACAAAATTTAATTGGAGTCGATACCTCTACCGGTCTTGAGATATCGTGGACGAAAAAGGGTATCTCGAACGTACACACAGACATCCTCTACAAATGACGGATTTAGATTCTAATAACCTTAAAAAGTCCAGATTTGTCAAAAATTTCAATTTGGCAATTTGGATCGATAACAATAACTCCCTATGGGAAGTCAAAAAGATTTAATAAGTTACTGGAGAAAAGCAAAACAACTTCTATGCATGTATTTATTTGTTAACCAATTTAAGTGCTCTCATTAAATATGATGCTGACTCTGTTAAAGACAAAAGCATCATATTGAATAAAATTGCAATATTTCATATATTTTTTTGAAATGTGTTTCTAGGCATAGATAAACTTAGAACCTATCTAAATTACTAAAACTTTGAGTCCAACCATAATTGACAACCAGAATAACAGGGACTAAAGAGATCGCATGATTTGTATCCACACCTTCTTATTTTTATGTATGTATTTATGCATACAAAAATGAAACCCTATTTCACTTGGTCACGCAATAACTTAAGAACGACTTTACCGATTTCATCCATATTTTTTTAACAAGTTTTCTTATATCTTGTAAAAGGTTCTTACGGAGGAAAAGTTGCGCAGAAAATTACAAAATTTAAGAAAACTTAATGCTAAGTATATGTACATTGTACATAGATAAATACAATAGATGGAGCTATGCCGCAATAAATACTTCAACTTGATAGATGGCGTTATGCGTTGCTTAGGCTGTACACAATTTGACAGGTGTCCTTTTTGTCATTTTCTATCATTTTCTACTGAGCAAATGTGTTATCTATTTGCAACAACTGATTCCAGTTATACTCGCATGTGTATTATTACGCTGATAACGGAGGGTCGTATGTCACACATCACTCCTGCAAACGGAACAGGTATTATTGCACAAAGTTATAAGAATCTCGATAGGATTTGTGAACGGACAATATACTAGCCGCAAAAATAAGAACATCAATAGATTCAATTTGTAAAAACTGAAAGAATGTCAGTCAAAAAAAAAAGAAAAAAAAAATTGATCAAAAAATAAATATTACCGAGATCTGGCCGAGGGATTGACGGAGGCGTCAATTGATTGGATATGATTGCCCGTTCGAGATAATTGGTGGCACTGTAGCCATCATCTATACGCCTGCATGTTTATACTATCTATATATACAGCTATTATATCACACTAAGACAAGGGTAATCATTTAATAATGCCTACGGAATGCCCCTGGTTCATCAAGCGGATCATCTTGGTTAGGTTATCATCATGTCTCCATTTAGATCAGACTCGCACATAGTTTCAATAATAATAATAAACTAAGACTATCAGAAGAATTCATTGCACGATCACGCCAGCAAGTGATTTCAGTTGATATCACCATCAGGCTATTTAAATATTTGCTAGTTTGTGTACTTGTTCTTTTTTGTTGTTTAATGTACATACAAACAAACATATGTACGAATATATTGTGTCCGAGACATCTGCTAATAATAGTAGGTAGATTATGATTTATTAAGTTGCATCCTGTTTGTGAAGCGCAGTGTGATAAGCAAATGACATATGGAACATGGTGCCTCTGCCTGTGCTTGTGCCTGGTGCTCTCATCAAATTGTATTAAGACGTTCTTTTTAAAATTCCTTGTCAATGTGTGTGGAATGCGAGTACGGGGGTCGCCACGCCACTTACCACTTGCTGCTGTCACCTACCCCCAATTTTTCGTTTTTCGTTTTTTGTTTTTTTGTT
The DNA here is from genome assembly GCA_905146935.1 of Scaeva pyrastri. Taxonomy (NCBI): domain Eukaryota; kingdom Metazoa; phylum Arthropoda; class Insecta; order Diptera; family Syrphidae; genus Scaeva; species Scaeva pyrastri. The sequence continues at coordinate 33,331,676 of LR989927.1, read as the reverse complement.
CCCTTAATATTATGTATAAAAATACCTACACACATTCTGTTGAAAAGAAATACCTCTTTTAAAAGTGAACGATCAAACAGCAATTTAAAGTTCTTTACTTTGTACTAAATCACCCCCGACAACAACCCTTTTGTGGCAGACATAGGGTTGGAGTTGGATTGGGTTTTGGTTTTGGAGTTCGAGGGCAAAGAAGCCTCTGCCTCACTCCATCACACTCACACCCAAAAGAACACGAGAATACAGTCTATTTGATTTTCAATAACTTTTCTTCTGTTGACGTTGTGTGAAAATCGTCTTAAATTATGAGGGTGTAGGAATGTGTCGGAAGGCGAAGGCGAAAGTGAAGTAAGAAAATAAGTGAACCCTTTCTTTAGCCGCGCACAGTTGGCAATTTTAAAATACCAATCGTTCTTGAATGACAATTTATATTCGCATATATTTTCCCAATGGGAGTAATTCGAAATGGCAGTTATGAGACACAATTGATTTTCTTTTCTGACGTAATTTTTATCCCCAAATGAAAGTCAATTCAAAAGCAATATTGCTAGCTTCTTTTTTGTTATTGTTTATGTTTTTAATGAAACAATTTTCCGCAATGAAAACGAGTGAAACGCACATATGTATGGTATGTATGTGTAGATATGCATGTGTAGTAATTTTGTATGTATGCATAAAGATAAACGTTGAAGGTTTGAAAGAATTTACGCGAAATTCAATTGATTATATTATTTAAATCTATTGTATAGTTCAAAAATACAAAACAGAAGTGATACAAAACGAGTTCCAAAACGGCAAAACCCTAGATCCTTAAATTTCTAATTGGCTAATACCCTAGGAAGTTGGAAGCCAATAGGGAAATTTTTTAAATATATAAAAAATATAAAATCAAATTTAAATAAAATACATTTTTTAAGATTTGTAATTTCAAACTACAGGAAATGGCAAAGCAGCTAACACACCGTTTTCATTTTTTTTAATTTAATTAATATTTTTTAGAAACAACAAATTTTCCAAATAAACTGTATTTTAGGTGTTTGTTTCTAATAAAGGCAGTTAGTTACATTTCAGAAGTTGTTGGATAGTCCAAATAGGTGCAGTTGGATAGTCCAAATAGGTGCAGTTAAACCCGCTTAAGAGAAACTTGAAAATGTCACAGACTTACTTTCACTGAAGTGGATTTTTGATTTTGATTGAAATGAAAGCATTCAGAACATTTTCAGTTCTGTTTGAAATGAAATGTTTTAAAGGTAAATTCTTCAGAAAATAGTCGGGAGAGTAAAAATGTTCGAGATAAGGGGATTTTCTCTTAAGCGGGTTTCACTGTATTTAACATCATTTTTGTTTCACAATATTTTTTAAAGTGGATAAAATTTGTCCATTACCAGTTACCTTAGATGATAGATCCCAGAATTTTTTGATCAATGAACGTTCGTCCTTGTATTCAAAGAAAGTATTTGGACAGAAACCATACTCTTTCGATTTTTGGTTTAAGATAAATCGTCCCTAGCAAATTATCCGCCGATTTTGCACCGAGGTATTATTCCGAAAGTAGTGGAATTTTCCCTTCCGAAAAATACAAACATATCTTTAATGTTTAAAGTTTATGCTTAATGATTTGATTGCTAAGGAAACTTTGCATACACCCAACCTCGCATTAACCCTAAATCTAGTGTGTCCAAGTAGGGAGGGTTACAGGGGGTAACTTGAACTTGATTTAAAAACAGTCTCACAGCAATTTGTGTTCGATTTAAAGTTTTTCTTTTCTAAACAGGTGAAAAAAGACCTTCCTGCCTCCTTCCCATAATTAAAAATACTTATTTTGAACTGTTCTATAGAAATCCGTTGTCGCCTGAGTTATAGTATGTATACTCTTACCCTATTTTCATCTCTAATTTTAAAATTGCAACAATATGGTTGTTTAAGCATATTTAAGATATATGACCTCTGTCCAGTGTCTCCACCCACCTTTCTTAATTCCCCAACAAAGGCAAATAAAAAATAAATAAAAACGTTTCACGAAGAATTTAGCTGATACAGAAGAATTCGATTTATAGTCTGTCCGTCTGACATCACTGACTTGAAATTCCTTGCAGCATCTCTACACACTATAATTCTGAATGCCATATTGCACGGGTTATTTTGAGGTATATCTATATTCAAAGCATCATCAGCACGCATTAATTGCGGTAAATTCAACTAACTTATGCGAAAGCAATCTGAAACACCGAACCAAAATGAAATTTAAAACGAAGTATCTTGTTAAATGCGAATGCAGCAAGCAAATGCTACTCAGTTTAACTGCAATGCATCGCGATGTCGCGAATTTGTATACCTACTGTCGTAAGCTTATAAAAAAAATAAACTTACATACCTGGCCAGCAGAACAGCACTCGGTATGGTATAGTATACCATATACAATACATACCAACTCGTAGTGATCGCACTCTACAAATTGCCGATCACGGTTTTCGTGTTCAACATGGAACTCCATGGCTACTGATGATAGTGCAGCAGCAGCAGCAGCAGTGTGGATCGAATCCAAATGCTAAGAATGAATGAATCCGTCTCCGAGGAGTTGTTGTTGCTGGGTTACTTCAAATGGAACACAAAGGCGCCCAAATTCCAACTATGTGTATATAATATCGTAGTTCTTGACCTCTTCTGAGAGGAAGAAACTGCTCGCTCTTATAGTTGAGAATCATGAGCGCCAATAATTATCTATATACAAAAAGACGGCACAGAGTCGGACCTTAAGTTTAACTTAGGATAAATTTCTTTTCAATTTCCTCCTCTTCTTCGGTTTGTCTTCATCCTAATCTACGATCATCCTCTCCACAAATTTTAATCCAGTAGCGTAACTTAAGATTATTTGGATTATAAATGCCCAGGCCTTTTCCTATAATAAAATAGAAATTGATGCATAATTTACTTATAAATATGCAGTTGTACAAATGTGGTTACGAGGCAATCCTAGAGGGTGGACTTAATATCGAAGGACGTTTGTAAAATTGATAAACAGGTAATTAAAGGCATGTTTTTAGTTTGACAGGAAAAAATATTAATTCAAAAATTTCAAAAATTCAAAAGAAAATATTTTTGATTGTCAGTTGGTTGTCAAATTTTTAAATTTCAGTCGTCTGCCCAACGTTAGCGAAAAGTTACAAAGTTGCTTGTCATTCTGTCACCTTTGTACAGTTATGAAAATCTTTTAACATCAGTTTGTCAGTGCCTGAGATTTACTGGTCTTTAAATGCCAAGGAAAAGACGAACTCAATACAATTCAAATATGTAATTATTTTGTAAGTTCCGATAGTAATGAAAATTTTGATCGGTTAGTGACATGTCGACCATTCTAACAGCCAGGCGTATTTTAAGAACTCAATTGGGGCTTGACAAAGTTTACCGGGGACTCTAGTTAATATTTCATATTTTTTTATTGAAAATGTCACAATTGTAGACTGGACAATTCCATGCAATACTTTGATTTCCGATAAGATTAGTCGTAACACATGTACACAAGTCTATTCTCGTGTTCCAATAAGAAGTTCACTCCCCAAAAAATGCAGATTAAACATGAAATGTCAAAAATTGCAGTAATCGGTAAAAGGAGTAAACTCTCAGTGACAAATACAAACGTCAAACAACAAACTACTTATCGTACTCCACGAACATGCCTTCGAGATGCACAAAAGTTATCAATTGTAGCAACATTTAATATCCGAGACTCTAGCAAACGTCAAAATTCTATCAGTAGTTTGATCCTACTTCTACTTTTATCGGCAGTGAGTGTGTTGTTTTTGTAATGGATTTTTCCCAAAAAAACACACCTATTAACTTAAGTGTGCTAAGGTTTAAGAAATGGCTTCAAAATTTTACTAAGTCGTTTACAATTATAATGAACATACAGCTTAGTCTAAAAATAACCTATCATTGCATGGCGGCCCCCATACAAAGATTTTGAAGAAGGCCTACCATTGTGCTTTTACGCTACTGCTCTGGTTCACTGGTTTATGTTCTCCAAGTCTCCGAGCTCCGACTTCGACTCTGACTCTGACTCCGACTGTCTATCTGACTATCTAAATTTGTCAGTGGTTAGTTTATTTTGTGTTAAAACTCCATGCATGCCAGTTATGCTGCTGCTGTTGTTGTTACTGGGCTTTGTTGTTGGCAGTTTGGTTGCGCATTCTGTTTGGCCTGGCCTGGGCTGGTGTGAGTATTGTACGCCTGGCATTGTTTATTGCCAACACAAGATCAAGAAACGGAAAGGGAAACAAGTCAATGTTTGAGATTTTATCAGTGATAGGTCTGCACAACGAACGTCCAACCAAAAAACCTAAGGCACTACGAAAAAGGCAACAAAAAAGTATACAACAACTGACAACATACGGTAAAGGCGACGGACGCGACGCGACGCTAACCAGAACAACAAGCGTTCATCGAACAGTTTGAACAGCAACAGCTACATCACAGTGTTGTTTCGTTTTGCCTCCGTGAGCTCTGAGCTGAGGATCTGTGTGGCAACTGGCAACTCTTGGCTTTGGCTTTAGATTTGGATTTGGCCATTTGGGTGAGAAAATCAATGTCCCACGTGCGGCAGGAGCAGGAGTCGCAGTCGCAGTTGCAGTCGGATTCGGATTCGGATTTGGATACATCGAGCTGCCTCGCTGGTTTCATGTGAAAATCCAATAAACTAAAATCTAACTGCAAAATCGCAATATGACTGAGTATTCTGCGAATTATGACAACAACGAATCGTGCGCGACATCCTGTGGCGGGTGGAAAACGTTTCAAACTAATTGGAACATTATCTACCTACCTATGAAAAAAAAATCATACCTATGCAGCCGCATGGGGATTTTCCCTGATTTTGTATACCTAGCTTCTTGTAGGTTGCTTCTAGTCTTCGACTGTTTTGGTCTTCCAACTTAACTGATGCTAAGGTTTCTTGTTCTTCTAATCACTCAATACCAAATGAATATTCTCAGAGTATCAGAAGGAAATTCAATGAAAAAGTCTATAAAATAATGTTTGAAATCTATAATCATCATCGGGTGATCAAGAGGTCGTAAAAACTGTTTACGCGCAATGTATCGTCGCGTCGTCGTCGTCGTGTCGCTTGTACGGCAATCAAGCGACATCGTCATCATAACCATCATCGACCAAGAAACCCAAAGTACACCATCAGCAGGAGCCAAGCTCAAGCTGATGCCACACCAGCACCACACTACGCTAGCTTATAGCTTATAGCTGGTTATTCACTTCTCCGATAAATTCATCCTCGTTTTAGGCGCGTTATCAATAAAACATCTTGGTCATGAAATCAAATAAACATTTCAGTTCGTCCAACTCCGAACAATAACTTCACCACAACGAATTAATAATTTTTCCCTATGCTCCAACACCGCCACCGCCTCCGTTGGCTCTGCGGCATGCGTCGGTCGTCGCGGTCGCGGTCGCCGTGCCGTGCCGATCCGCCACCTTCACTTCGTTAGTATACCATATTCCATTCCATTGATGGTCGTTCAATGGAGGGAAACATATTTTGAGTGTTGTTTCGGTTTATGTTTCTTAATCTTCGATCTGCATTTTGTATCTGGATGCGTTTTGTGTGGACCTTAGCACGAGCGTGGACATTATTTGGAGTTATTGGCGCTAGCATACTCTCACGCAAACAGATCGATGAGGTGTATCGCAGATATAATATATCGATGTGTCATGGATCAAAAATATATTCTGGGAAGTAGGTTCAAGTCTGCATAATGTCAAACAAGTAGAATGCAGATGCATGTGTGTAAAATATACATACATGCATCACATATTATGAGTAATGCATCTAGTATGTTTGAAAACAAATTCAATGACGTTCCATACGCCAATACCTTATAATACCTAGAAACTTTAGTATAGGCTAATTGCTGTATAGGCCTTCCACAAAAGAAATAATATGAAGCTGATTTAGTTGGTAAACGCGTATCTGTCATGACTAGATGCATCTTCTTCTTCTGTAATTTATACTTTTCGTTATCAAATGAAATTGCATAAGCAATCCAAATTATCTTGAAGATACCGATTTTTATCTTACCATCAGTCTTACGTTCCAATCAATGGATTTGAATCATTCTCGAGCTTTTGCATTTTAAAAAGTTGCAATTTAAAATTAGAAGTATTTTTTGGAAAAATATGGGTAGTGAAGTAGGATTTCCTTCATATATGTTGCTTCTGCAAGAAAAGATTAGACTTCCTATGACACCAAGACGATGCAAAATGAAACGTTATTCTATCGACAGCGTTTTCAATTTTGTCACGTTTACTTTTACTGTTACTTTTAAGGTTGCAAATAAAACATGAAATGTTTTGTGTTTTACCGTTTGGTAAAAGGAGTAAACTCGCAGTGACGAATGCAAACGTCAAACATCAAACTACTTATCGTACTCTATGAACATGCCTTCAAGATACACAAGAATTATCAATTGTGGCAAAATTTATATTCGAGACTCGAGCAAATGTCAAAATTCTATCCGCAGTTGGATCCTTACTTCTACTTTTATTGGCAGTAAGAGTGTTGCATTTGTAATACGTGTAAAATCTTATTTTACTGCTGATATTTTTCCCAAAAAAACGCCAACAGAACAACAACATGTTTCCAGCGTGTTTTTGCAGTCTTTTCTTAAAAACATGCCTTTATTTTAAATGGGAACTGATAAACTTTTCATATGTTAACCAAAAATATAGATAGCTATCATCTACTAAGACATAATTATCAATTAATTTTAGATGCATCTCTCGATTATTTTTCCAACGACTATATAAAGGAATTTTTCGAACTCCATATCTATAATAATGAATTTAGTCATTCATTCATCACTATAGTCGACAAAGAAGAACAACTCCAAAGATGGCCTTTTTCATTAACGTATCTACATATGTTCATATACATCAAGATGTGCAAAAACGGAAATGCGGGTTTCTTAAAAGTCCCTTAAGTGTTATTAAAGTTAAAAAAGACAACTGTAAATAGATATATGTACAGAATATATATGTAAAAAATAAACACAAACAGTATTCATTCCATGGCCTTCATGATGATGATGATGATGAAGATCCTTCTGCACCGCTCAATACGAAGGGAGCTCTTATATAGTTTACTGCATCGAATGCATGGAGCAGAGTACATCACATGGCAGAATTAATAAAAACAACCATGATGTCTGCGCCGGATTACTTCTTTAATATTTTGAAAGAAATTAAAATATTGCTACTATAATGATCAGTGATGTTATTTTTGAAATTTCGATACGAAAAATAAAACGAAATATCGAACTCGAAACAATAACGGTTAATAGTGACGGTAACATTCGGATTTGTCTCAATTTCGAAGAAATGTGGACCAATGATTCCAACCATCACACTATGCAGGTTTTTTTTCATATTGAACAAAATATCATGAAAATACGAAGGAAATTCAAGTTGCTTCCCTTTAGTTCTTACTAAAGTTTAATTTTACACGCTTTAAGGTCAAGATCCTCCCGTAAAATACGGCAAGTTGTCAAATACGACAAGCTGCAAAAAAACGACGAAGAATCGATTCTGTGGTCTAACCGGTCTAGTATCGTCCACTAAAAAACTGGGACATTAGGTCAATTATGCGCACCTCAAGTTCCTCGAGTCGTACGAAAAACATTTTTCACAGAACGCTGGTTTTCATAATACATCTGAACAATTTGATAGGAGTCACGTGTGATCTGTCAAAAAAGGCCTACTGAAAATCAAACCTCACAATGAATCACCCCATATTATTTGTGTATTCGAGGTGTATTTACTTTGAAAAGGCTAAGAAGATGAACAGTATGGTAAAAGGCAACAAAAAGCAAAACTAAGAACATTATGTATATTTGACACTAGCGGATAGTCAAACGTGTTTGTTTTTAATCTATAGTGTCAAAGCCAAAAAACTTAGTGGACCCTCTTATGTCTGAAATAGTTTATTTATAACTTTTTAGAAGTTTTTCTATGTATGCATAATATTTCTTGTCTAAATTCTTAAACATCAAACCTTAAGATTTTTAATACGTATAGATTAAATATAACAACACTGTTCCTCATGCTGTTATACTGTCGATTTTCTCGCTTAGAGAAGACGGTTGCATTTGAATTAAAATATTTTGATATAGGGGTGTCGCATGTTATTAATTAAATGAGTTTCTCATCGGTTTAAGGCAAAGATCAGTGAACTAAGAGTGCGCGACTTAATTGGAAATGAAGAACTGAATATTAATACGGTTTTTTTTTTTGTTGTTGTTGTCGTTAAAGCCTGAAAAGAACTTAAATTATCATTCAGTTAATTGATTCCACAGAAGCATCAACTGTCCATATCCAATAGCAGACAAAAAAATTAAATTATTATTATTGTAGGCGAAAGGAATCAGAAGCACAAAGCAGGTATAAGTTTTGTATTGGTTTCTTGGAATAATTTATTTATTATGCGATGTTTTTTTTTTTTGATATTGATCAAAACTGTCGATGGGGAGAACAAAAATTTGAATTTAAATCGAGGCTTATTTTTAATTCTAAGAATGCACGATCTTATTGAAACTTCTCATGTTGCATATTTGGTGGTTGCCTAATTAAAGACCATAATATTGATGTGTAATAAAGGGAGTCTAATTTTATGTATCGTTACTTTTTCCCTATAAAAGCTAGGAAATAAAAAGAGGCCTTATATAGATGTCGATTTATGAGCTTGACATACATACAATACATGCATGCATGTGTAAAGTGGGTGATTACTAATCGGTTATCAAATTGTTATTAAGATCTTGAGTGACATTTAAAAATAAGTTCAAATAAGTTCACCAAAAATTTATTTTTGGATTAGGTATTCATAAAGAGCCTTTATCTTTGATTAATAAGAAATTCACAGCCATAGATATCGGTTAATTTATTTATTTCAGAAATTTCGGATTTGTTTTGAAAACATCGGGCAGGTAAATTCATTTTATAGATTTTTTCTTCAAATTATTTGAACTTACTGTCCATTCATTTAATTAATGTGCTATGCCAAAAAATAGTATCAATTTTTTTAACATTTTTATGCGATGTTACTCTAAAGACTTACATCAAAATTTGCATAAAAGTAAATGAAATAAAATAAATAAATAATGAAATAAAATAAAAATTAATAAACTGAGTTCCAGGCTCTTGGTTCTAAATCCTGTTTGTCAGGAATCATAAATAAGGGTCCATATTAATATAATTAAAATTACAAACATTGTACTTCTATAAGTTCACTTTTATTAGATTATAGCTTCTTCTCGATCTGTACCTACATTATGTAGCAATAAGAGGATGGAAAAGAACTTCTTTGTTTGAAGAACTTACAAGTCGTCAAAAATGTCATTTTTTCGTAGTAAGAAATGTGCAAAAATTCATGTTTCTCCAATATCTTAAGATATTCAAGCCTTTTTAAAGAAATAACAGTAATCATCAATTTTTGTCAATTTCATCCAAATTCTCCTTATATTATAAATGTGAAAGTTTGAATGAATGTATTCAATTTTGTTGCTCAATAACACCAGAACGGCTGAACGGATTTGGATGAAATTTGGCATAGCACATACATATGTAGGTTGCTTTTGATCCCGGTAAATGTATGGTTTCCGTGGGATAGATTTCTTTTATTTTTGCCAATCACCCCAATCAAGGCATTCTGACTTGAACAAATATTGTTTAAAATTCCAATTTGGAAACAATATTCAAGGCAACACCAGAAGTAAATAAAACAAATTAAAATTTCTTAACGATAAATATAAACAAAAATAAAATATCCATCAGAGTTAAAATACACATTTTTACAGGATTTTAGTTACCTTTGTTATAATGACACAATGGGACACTTGGGCGTATACGCATTTTATTTACTTCATTTACAGTACGGTGCAAAAATACATGTACATGTTTGTTTTTGGTGCATTTATTATGGCATAGTATTGTTAATAACAAATAAAATTTGAAAAAAAATGTAGGTATTTTATTGAACGTTAAATTCTTAACAGAACTGTTAATACATTAGTCCGGTAAACACAAAACTCTAAGAAAAATCAACAAAAAACAAAAACAACTCAAATGTACTCAATTTTGCACCCAAGCTCTGTTGGATATCTTTTCTGGAAAAATGTCAAAATTTACCGTTATAATTTGTTAAAAGATTTTTGTATTAAATGTGATCTAGCTGCTGCATCCGCTAGATCACATTTAATTTTTTTTTGTTTTTTTGTTGAAAAGTTAGACAATAAATTGAAGAAGTACAATTACTCCACAGTTTCATAAAAGAATACGGAGAAACTTTCAATAGACGTTGAAGATATTGTTGTTGATGCGACAGCAAGTGGCTCCAAGCTAAACCGCCATTTCAAAAGTGCAAAAAATGCGAGAAAAACCAGTTAAAGCTTAAAACAAAAGAAGCTTCTGCAGCAATTAATAACCCCGTTAGTGGGTGGATTGCCAGTACAGCTCTTCACAACAATGATTAATGATATTATCTAAAATATGTCAAACCCCTATTGAAGTTCGCTAAAGAACACCTAATTGGATATTAGATGACTTTAAACACATGATATGCCTGAAACCTATTAAATTTGGATACATCTCCTGATGTCATCATTGTCCAATTTGCTGTTCTCATGTAATCATTTTTGCACCGTACTGTATATTTGATCACATTCTCTCAAAACAACTATAAAACAGAATAGTACACTAAGGCGTATGCGTACTATTCTAAAAGAGTCACATAGATATTAGATAATAATTATTTGATCTCAGCTATAACAATTAAATTCTGAAAATATTATTTCTTTCATAACTTTATTAATTTAGTAAGCTTTTAATAATGTTTGTGAATTTGAATTGATCGAATGGCAAGAAGTTTCAATGTGACATTTTTGACTCAACTTAAAAACTACTATTGACATGGTATGATTATTATCTATCTATCTGTTTCCGAAGCTGTGTTCGATACCCACTTAGTTTGAATCGTGTATCACTTCTCACTGACAAATTGATCACAAACCAAAAATAAAATCTAAAAAATAGAAATATCCTAATCATATAATTAAACTTTTGAAAAAAAGCTTCAAACCTTTCAAAAAGTATTTAATAAAAAAAAAAAATTCTTAATTTTATAATTTCTTAAAAACAGTTAAGGTAAGGTTTTATTTTAACTAAAAATCTGCATCAAAAACTACAACAAAAACTTTAGTCCTTTCAAAAACACAAAAATTGACGAGAAGAATAATTCAATTCTATTTCTTCCCATAAAGTGACTACATATGTATGTACATATGTACATATATACAAATTTATCAAAATCAAGGCTTGAGGTGAAGGCAAATTATGATTTTATTAGAATCAACTTTGATTTCAAGTTGCTTGGTAGGTGAACATTGAAAAATAATCAAGTTGATTTATTTAAATATGTTTTGCATAAAAAAAATCTAACCACAATATTCAAGGCTCTTGCTATAATATGCATACAGCATACTTAAAAATTTACATACATACATATACATATGTAAAATATATGTGTATCTACATAATAATGTTCGTCTATAAGAATGTCTCACTTTTGTTTGTATTTGCTTTGTTTTTTTATTTAATTTTTTTTTGTTCGCTTCCAGAATTGAAAATTTCCAAACGATAAAATTTTATACGCTCAACAAGAAAATGCAATTAAAATGTTCATATATTGAAGGATTCCTCGAGTGCTTTTAATCCGCACACCCCATACTCAAACTCCTGAATGCCCATGCCCAACTCCCGCAACTCCCAACACAGGGGGTTGCAGAATAAGAGACGATGGTATTTCTCAGAGTCTGAGTCTTCATTGAGCACCCTTTTGTTGGATTCAAGCATTGATACAACGAACGTAGCTGTAGTGTTCAGTTCATGCTAAATTCAGCAGATATGTGTTTGCGACATCCTTTTGGGGTTTTGCGATACCATACCGCTATTAAATAATCAAAAATATAAATAAAATACCAAAAGTCATTTTGTCAAGTTTATTTCCATGGTGGGTCTCACCAAACACAACCGATATACGACGACGACGACGAACGACGACAGCGACGGGCCGGGCTGGGCATGTCCTTGTCGTGTCTTCTTCGTTTGAAAAAGGCATGAGCACAGTTCTGAGCACGCATTTTCTAATTTACTCAGAGAAGGACGGTGAGCATTCTTTCGATCAGCAACAGCATTTACCATATATACATTATACAGTCCTATTTCCTGCTACATACCCCTTCCTCGTCTTCATATCCATGAATCTTCTTGTAGAACCTTACTCATAATGATATGGTACGTATGAAAAAAGGGAATACATAAAATGAAAACAAAAATCGAAACTGAAATTTCAAAATTCTTCACAGAGATAGATGTTGTATGCAGACAAGGAATATGGTGACATTTCTCCTTTTCCTCGTACCATTATTTTCAAAAGGGTTGCGGTTTTCCTCAACAGCACCGCAATAACTTTATGTACACCTACATACCTATATAAACGTGCTGTGCCAATAATTCTTGTCATCAAGGTCTAGAATCAGTTCTACAAATTTATAGTCTCAGTAGGTCCTTATTTGCCATCAGTGTGTAATAGAATACATAGGTTTTTAGTGTTGTTATTTTTGGTTCTTAAACATTTACATAAAAGTCCTGAGCGTTTCTGGTCACACCGCAACAATGCATCGCGCGAAATTGTGATAAAAATGGTTAAGGCAAGTTTTGCGGACAACCGAGATTACTTTCAGCCTCCCAACTTGGCAACACTTGGCAAAGTGTGTCTTTTTCAGACGTGTGGTTCTTAAGATTAAATAAAACAAATATAAATTAATGTTACGGCCACGAATTTAGCTATATTACAAAGATAACGATTTGTCATTATGTTTAAAAATGATTTCTGGCAAGTGGCCACTGCGGCTGGCTCGAATAAATTCCAGCAGAGAGTCCCAATTTTCGACCACTTTTTGCAGCATTTGGGGCTGTACTTCAGCATTACCGAGGCGAATATTGTCTTCCAAAGCGTCAATCGTCTCGGGCTTATCTACATAGACAAGTGACTTCACTTCACACCATCTTAAAGCTCACGCCATAGATTCAAGACGCGAGATAATGCCCTCATCATAATCGGGATCGGTGACCATCTCGTTTTGTGCCAATTCACGGACGCACTTGATGGTCGTTCGGCTTCAATTAATTTTTTGTAAGTCCGAAAATCAAGATCCTTCCTCAAAATCTTTCATAAAGATTCCCGTTCAATTGTTGCGCACGATGGCGGATTGGCTTATTCGAGTCTTCTTCGATATTCTGCTCCATAAGAGCATTAGCGTCTTCGGTGACCACTGTACGGCTGGCGGGCGTCTCTGAAGATGCGCATTATCCACTAGAGAAAACGTGGTGCTAAACCGATCCATATTCCATGGTTGCTCAAATTACCATCTCCACTGGACAATTATGTCGACCGAATAATAGATGCAGCGTGGGATGTGTCGAGAGAATCGAACCATTATTTGGTAATAAATTTTCACAATTTGCAAACATTGTTCAAGAGTAAGTCTATTTATTTTAAAATGGCAAACCTAACTGACTATAAATCAAGTGACAGCTGTCAAAAAGATCAACTCCAAAAAAAGTATTGCCAGATTAAAAACCACACGGCTTAAAAGAACACCCTTTACTAAGAGTATAAGCTTTTAATACAATATCTAACAAATTGTTCCAGATCGATTACATAAATAATTTTTTGATTTATAACGGACATTTTCTATTTATTTTTAGAATTTCAGTATTGTGTGGTACTTATGAAGAAACATTTTTCAAACACCACTGTGGCTTCAATAAAAAGTAGGAATAAGGTTAGCATTAATTGCAACGTACACATATTTATATTTCTTTTTATTCCTCTTTCTTTTTTATTTAATAAAATAAAATAAACGAATTAAATGTTTCTAATTCATATACCTATGCTATAAATGTAAAATCATTAAATTGAAGAGAGATTTTTCTATACAAATTGCATATTCAATGTACCTGAATCATTTCGACTCATTTATTGCATCTCATTACTGGAAATAGAAACTCCATAGTCTCCTCTACCTTCAATTGTTACAGTATATATTATATACACATATACAAACATAAACGAGACCAGCCCATAACAAGACACTTTGAATTGATTGCTCAAATCAAAAACCTATAAAACAAGAACCGGGAAAGATACACACAACCTCGTCTCGTCAAGGATACAACAAATTTATGTAGCATAAAATTTCAATAGAATTTCTAGTAATTTTTTCCTTAAACTAGATCCAATTTTTGACTTGACTTTCAAACGGTCCATGGTGTTGGATTTGAATTCACCCTTATGAAATCGCTTTCAGATGTTGTGGGTTATGAGGTGGAAGGAATACCCAAACTTCCAACTTGGTGGTCAAACCCTTCACAATGACACGTGTCCTGTTTGAAAAATAAAAAAAAATAAAAAAAAAAAAATCTATTTGTCGTCGCGATGTGCCATTTGCCTTTGCCGTATAATCGGGCGGGGGTTGGTGTTTAGGCACTCAGTTGGAATTCATACCTTCTATTTGGGTATTTTTATTTTTCAATTTAAAAAACAAACAAAACGAAAAACGAAGGAAATTTCAACTTTTTCACAAAAAAAAAAAAAAAGGACATTCATATCTAATGTGGCTTAACGACGACGAACGATTTCTCTCAAATATATTAGTCACATGCTGTTCTTTTTTATTGTGTATTATTATTTATCCTTTGTTGCGGGAATCATTTATATTGGGACTTCAACCGCATCCCTCTCTGACAGGAGACAATTTAAATTCCTGATGCGGACAGTCGAGATGTGTTTTTCTTTTCTTTTTTTTTTTGGTTAACCTTATACGAGAAAGGACACTTAAACAATGTAAAAATGTCGAATCGAAATATTTGTCATACTCTGATATAAAAATGGATCCACACCCGAATAAGGATTTGTCCTGGGATTCGTGGATATGTGAGGCTTTAAGCTAACGTTATCCAATTTAAGCTCGAGAGAAAAAGCGGCTTATTAGTTTAAATTCATCTATATTGATCAGTCTTACTTAAAATCCAATTTATTACAGTTTAGGTTTTAGATTTGACTTGAGCCAATCTAATTTACAAACTTGTTCAAATCACTCAGACCAAATTTAACTATTCGAAGTTAATTTAATTTAAAACCAACATTTTGGGGATCTAGATGTAAAGGGTGTTTTTTTTAAACGTGTGGCTTACAATCTGGCAATACTTTTTTGGAGTTGGTCTTTTTGACAGCTGTCACTTGATTTCTGCTCAGTTTGGTTTGCCATTTTATAGTAAATAGACTTACTCCTGAACAACGTTTGCAAACTGTGCAAATTTATTACCAAATAATGGTTCGATTCTCTCGACGCATCGCACGTTGCGTCCATTATTTGGTCGACATAATTGTCCAGCAGAGATGGTAATTCCAGCAACCATGGATCGGTTTAGCACCACATTTACTCTAGTGGCTAATGCGCATATCCTCAGAGACGCCGCCGCGCAGTACAGTGCTGTAGAGCAGACAGCAGAGTACCGAAGAAGACCTGAATGAGTCCATGCGCTATCGCGTCCAATGATTGGAACTGATATGCCCATCCACTTTATGGGAGATTTTGAGGAAGGATCTTGGTTTTCGGGCTTACAAGATCCAAGTCGTTCAAGAATTGAAGCCGAACGACCATCAAACTCGTCGCACGTTCGCTGAATGGGTCCAAAGCAAGATGGCCACCGATCCC
Organism: Scaeva pyrastri; assembly: GCA_905146935.1. Taxonomy (NCBI): domain Eukaryota; kingdom Metazoa; phylum Arthropoda; class Insecta; order Diptera; family Syrphidae; genus Scaeva; species Scaeva pyrastri. The sequence continues at coordinate 33,315,840 of LR989927.1, read as the reverse complement.
GATTTTCACAAGAAGCGATGAAGTTCATTTTTAATTGAATCGATACTTTAATTAGTAGATAATAGTTCCGTTAGTAAATTGTAAGAATGTACTATGACCAAAAGTCTTGTCAAATATGAAATGCCAGCGGGATTAACAAACGGGATAACTGATTGCTATAACGCTTCAAGAAAGATGTGGAGAATAACGTAGATTAGACAAAGACAAGCGGGTTTTTACTGGACGATATTCAAATTAGGACGATTTTTTCTAGTTATAGATAAATAAAATTAATAAGAATTCCTGCAAAAGTAAACAATAAGAAATAATATGTAGATTTTATACATATATTTAAAGTTTAATGCCCCCAGCAATTAAGTAATTTTTTAATAAAAAAAAAAAAAATGGGTCTAAATGGTTGCCCTGAGTGACACCACAGAGATGCAGGTTAGTTTAATAATAAAAAATATATATTTTTTCTAGATAAATAATAATGTATAATATGCATAAGTATTTATAAAATTTATTCATGATGTTATCCAAAAAATTTTCTAATTTCTAATAACTCCAATTGATACAATACCCAGATCGAGTTCATTTTTCTTCGTCAACATTTTGTATACAAAGGTTTTCGTACGGTCGTACTATGTAAAGACCTTTTCTTTTAAACTTCATGTTGATTCGAGCGTATCTCCCAACTTACTCACCCAGTCGCCATAAAAAAGAAAACTAAATTGAACACTGATCTCTTTATCTTTCCTGAAGATTCACATAAATATATCGCCTCGAGATCTTTTGTTCCGCTCAAACTACTTTGGAGTCTCGTGTATTATAGAGGTACGATTTGGAGCACCCGTATATGTACATTTAATTTTATATTTAATTCAACGCCCCCACTGTCTAATTAACTCAGGTGCCGAGAGCCAGAGCTTCCCCCTTGGGTTTTCCTTATACGAGGTAGAATAGGTAGGTATAGGTAAGTACAAGACGTAATGACGACAATCGGAAAGCAAGTCAAAGACCACATTGGGCCCTTAGCATTCAGGCGTTAAGAACGCGCATGTGTATACGACGAATATACATTTAAGTCTTATGTATATGTATTTGAATTTATAGCGAATATCTATTGTTTCTTGGTCGACGCCTAGATGATGTTTTCTTTCACACATTCAACGCGCAACTTGAACTACTGATTTTAAATTCAAGATAGATATACATATACGTTTATAAGCCCAAAGGCAAGGCGTTTCACTTCGTTGACTTTTCGCACATATAACTACATACATAGTCTTTATATATATTTAATTCTTCTCTCCGTCAAATTGGAGACTCTTTAGGTGTTTTGAAGGTATTCCCCTGATTGGTGTTGATCATATTGTGGTATTTTGTGTTCAACTTCGGAAACTTTGATAGATAGATGAACCTACTACATATATATGTATGTTTGTAGGTATATGTATATCACTCGTAGATCCATGTAAGCATGACCTCCAAAACCAAAACAAATTTTTTGGTTACCATGAACCCAAAAAAGCTTATGTCACACACAATTGCTGGAAGAAGAGATAATTGCTTGTATAGCGTCTTACTTCTTTTTTTATGCAAAACCCTTACCATGACCGAGATGGTCTTTGATTTTCTTTATCGAAATAAGATCGGGGTAATTTTCTTCTACTTTAGTATATAAAACGATAATAAAATTTATAACATGCAGGTATAGGTATACACAAAAATTAAAAAAAAAAAACCAATAGATCTTTTTAAAGGCGAAGAACCTTGTTTTTTTAAGTTTTTAACATCATTTGTTTCAGCTAACGGTTTCTTATTAAATTAACTGAAAAAAAATTAGACAAGTTTTTAATCGAATGGTAAAAATCTTATTCTCATTCGATTAGAGTTAAAAAAAATAAATTATTTCAAACTCAACTCTTCGTAAAAATTTACGAAAACAATTTTTTAAAAAATGTGATTTTCGTATCGTATCTTAACTTAAAAATATCTTCTGATCAAATTTGTTTGGCATTTTGTTGATAATTTTTAGGACACCTAAACCTTACACACACGACCTATTGCTCAGAGGTCAATAGAGGTCAAATAGAAAATGTTTGTCTACAAAAAATGTCATGCGCATTTTTTCTGTAATAATAACCGTTTTTATAGTAGAGCGCTGAGAAAGCGAATAGCTAGAATTAGCTCACATACGCCTTGGTGTACGGTATCGATACAATCTTACGCCAAGTTTATTGCTTTTTATTTATGATTGTAAGTGTCTTATAAAAACTTCTATCTGATACTTGGTTGTTTGATGAACAAGATCTTATTTAAAAGAGTTAAAAACAAGCATTTTCTACTATGGGAGGGGGGTCCATCTAACATTTAAAAAAAAATCCCTTAAATGGAAAAAAATGTTTACAATAAGGATAAGACTAAAAATTAAGTAAAGGGTGTTTTTTTCAGACAATAGTTTTCATACAGGCAATACTTTTTTGGAGTTGTTCTTTTTGACAGTTGTCACTTGATTTATGCTCAGTTTGGTTTGACTTTTCATAATCAAATTTATTACCAAAAACGAGATGGCCACCGATCCCGATTTTCACAAGAAATTTTTTTTCAGTGATGAAGCTCATTTGCGGCTGATTTGGTTTGTTAACAATCAAAATTATCGAATTAGGAGTGATCATAATCCACAGGCCATTGTTGAGACGCCATTAAATTTTCAAAACGTCACTGTTTGGTGTTCTCAATGGTCAGAGGCAATCATTGGTCCATATTTCATCAAAAATGAAGCCGGTTACAGTTAATTGGGAACGCTATAAATCAATAATGAAACACTTTTTCGTGGACGATGTTGATGTGGACGACCTTTGGTTCCATATTTGGCGGGTTATTGTTGGCATACGGCCCTAATTACTGCAAAAAGTGGTCGTAAATTGGGCCTGTCGGCTGGAATTTATTCGAAAAAGCCGCGAAGGCCACTTTCCCGTAATCATTTTCAGTCTTCTTGAAAATCACACGTCTAAAAAGAACACCCTTTATTATACACTTTTTTAAGGCCAACAGTCTGTTCTGTCAGCTTGTTTTTAAATCAATTGAAATGAATTCATAGTTTTAGAAAAAAAACTTATTATAAAATCAAAATATAACATTATGAAAGATTTATGGCATGGTATTTAAAATGTTTTATAGTTTAGATTACATCGTATTTTTGTACGAAAACAATAAAGAAGCTCTTTGTCTTTGTCTTTCATGGCCAAGAACAAGTGTTTCAGTGTTAATTAATATTTCCGTAAGTTTCTAAAAATCATTAATATTAATTAAACAATAGTACCTCTTATCAGAATGTTTTTTTCTTTTCAATTAATTATGACATTTCTTCAACTGCAGACTACAAAAAAACCAAAAACTGTGTGTGTGTAGTTAATTCATTCCAAGTAAAATTACTAAAATATAATATTAGTAATTAAATTTTAATAAGAGAAACTATCGCCTTTCCTAAACCGAGTACCAATTTGTAAGCTCCCTTAGACTAGACCTCGTATAGTCTTGCGATAAAAATTCGAACCGATTGTCTTCCAACAATGACGTTGTTGGCTTGTTGGTGATGAAGATGATTATCATCCAAAACACATTCTACCGCACCACCCCACCCAGATCCCAGATGATGAATTCCGTGTTTGCTTTTCCAAAGAACCTATTTTTAGTATGTATTTGTTGTACCCATCTATTCATTGATAGTATGTGAAGTTATCAGGCTAAAACTTAGGCTCACCACTAACCAAAGACTAAACCAACATATCAGATCAAAACAAAAAAAAAAAACAACAACAACAAAAATAACGAAGACACCGAAACACTTTTTGCCAAAAGCAATAGAATTCTTTTCTGACTCGGTAGTTATTAATAATTCCTTAATGAAGTCACGGCTCGATAAGCCCAAACAACCAATTGTCTTTTTGCATTTCGGATTTAGTACCAACTACCATAAATACGATATACCTTATATGTTATACCTTATAGCCAGTGCTATAGTGATTTGTGTGTGTATGTGTTTGTGTTTTGACTGGCTTGTGGGAGTGCGCTGCACGGTCTCAAGTCTCAAAACTCTCAACTAAAATAGTGAAGAACTATAAAGAAGTGAAGACTGGAAGAAGATTATGTGAAGAAGGACTTAGAGTTCGAACAAGAATCCGCCGCCGCCGCCGAAGAAGTGAAATGAATGCGTGTGAATAGTTAGGTGAGTTCTTGTTCTTGTTCTTCTCCTCCCGTTTTATGCTTCATATAGAAAAGATACGATTATGACAATAAAATTTATGATGATGATGGCTGAGTGGATTGGTTCGTTGGTTTGGCAATAAAATCTATAGCAGCCGCCCTATTCTTCTATAAATAATCCATGTCGGAGGTATCCATGTGACAATGGATGGGACGGGAATAACAGGGGCTGGAGGTGTTCTCTTGGACTCTGGACTTTTTATATACGACTCGACTATACATACATATGTAGATAATTTACTTTAAAAAAAGAAAAAAAAAATATGGTCAAAATGTTTGCGGGCTGTCTGAATCCCTGATGGTTGGTTTGGTTGGTTGCGTGTGAGACAGGTGATATCGGTGGTGGTGGTGGTGGTGATGGTGATGGTGGTATTCTTATACATACTCGACGACTCGATGTGTTTTAGCGCGCAGGGAAAATTCAATTCATTAATATTTATAAGTTAATAAAATAGTAATAATACCAATAACAACGATCGTAAAAAGGTACTTAGAGGACCGTTGGGCTTTTTCGATGGAATTTCTCCACTTCTTGCTGGCTTAATGGCATAGCAGCAAAAGGAACAAAGGCGTTGATGTTCAATTGGAATTATTCGATGCGTGGAATTAATGAAACTATTCTTCAAAATTCATGAAGAACAAAAGTTATAAATTCTGCGTTAGGGCACACGCGATATACATACATAGGCATCTGTATAAATTAAAAGGGATTTTGTATCCATTTTGTATTTATGTACATTATTTACTTGAATATACATACATATGAGATTACCTAAATAATATTTTCAGCTAACGAGGTCATTTTTGCAATTTTTGAAGTGTCTGCATAATTAATAAGTTTATTTTCAAATTATAAAATTTAATAAGACAGCATTTGAACATATTTTTTTAGTATAAGGTGCTTTTGTATAACGTGCTTTTCCATTACGTTCAGTTTACTTTTCATCTGTCATCTGTCAATAAAGAAAATAGGTACTTATGATTTATTTTTGTTTGTATCTATTAACTTTATTGACGACAAAAATTGACGAACATTTTTGTAAAAGCACACTACACAAGCATTTTTTAATATTCAATCTTCTTCTTCTGAACATTACTTTATAAAAAAAATCAAATTGAGACATCAAATTATTTAAAATTAACGGTCGAATTTAAATTCGAACTATTCTACAGTACCTATACAATTGTGTTTTATCACTTTTTTCGCTGAACCGACAGAAATTGTAATGTACCACGTAGAAAAAGGGAGCAAAAGAAGGGGCTTTCATTTTATTTAAACATTTCTATTTGAATTTGGCTAATCGTGTTTTCTTAAAATTAAATAATTCTGAACGACATGAAATGATAGCGGTATAGAAATATTTGCATAAATAAAGTACCAAATTAAGATCTCCTATATACACTATACAGAAATGAAAGGATTAAAGAGGTATTTTTGAAATGTGTTCTTTAACTCAAAGATAAGTCTTTTAATTGCTAGTCATAATCAGTTCAAAATACGGGATAGGTAAATGCTTCGTTATCAAGTAGGTAATGTATTTTTGAAATTTGCGTAAATTGTATTATTTAAAGTCTCATGAATTTTTTGAACATTATAAATTATCTTGACTACCGATATTTGAATCATTCGGTTTAAAATATTTGATTTGAATATATTTGTGTGGGAGTAGAAATATTTTGAAGAGGTGTTTATATGTATACACCCAACTTAATCCTACTAATATTATAAAGGTGAAAGTTTGGATGTAAAGATGTTTGTTGGTAAATGGCAATAGAACGGCTGAACGGATTTGGATGAAGTTTTGACTTTTGACTCAACTACTATTAATATAATGTGATTTTCTAGTCTTATCTATCTATCCTGTGCGATGCCGAGACTAGCCACTAGTTAATAAATAAAATTATAAACGAGTATCTTTTCCACAAAAAACATAAACAATGTGAACAACACTAACTTGACACCTTGAGAGGTGAAAATGACGACAGTTTATAAATAATTCACTATATAGCAATTAAATGACATAATTCAATTTTCGAAACCAAAAGTGTTTCCTCTCTAGGTCAACAAAACACCAACAAAATGCAACGTTTTTCTATCGACAGCGTTTTCAATTTTGTTGCGTTTTTTTTTGACTTAGTTTGGTTGAAGATAAAACATGAAATGTTAGAAAGTGCAGTAAATGGTAAAGGAGTTAACTCTCAGTGACAAATGCAAACGTCAAACAACAAACTACTTATCCTACTCTACGAACATGCCTTCGAGATACACAAGAGTTATATCAATTGTACTAACATTTACATTCGAGACTCGAACAAACGTCAAAATTCTATCCGCAGTTGGATTCTACTTCTGCTTTTATCGACAGTAAGGGTGTTGTATTTGTTATACGTGTAAAATCTTACTTCACTGCGGATATTTTTCTCAAAAAAAAAAACACACACACACACTTATTAGCCGTGTTTGATTGGTAAGTGAATACGCTACCTAGTAAAATTTTACAAGGAAAACAACAACAACTCATTAGAGAACAAAAATAAGCTAGTAATCAGCAAAAGTATTTTAGTGAAGATAGAGTTTCATCTAGTTAAATGTAGGAGGCAGTCAAGTGGTGCAAGAAATAAATAAATGTTGGTTAACATGAGGATGTGTTCAGTGATAAATGTATTTGATTACATTTCGCCTTCATTACAAAGTGCAAGCATTCCACAAATTCCAAACCAAATATTTTTCTTGCTTGACATTATCAAAACAAAATTATTTCGTAAGTAAACTTGCTAAATTTATTAAGATAAAATAATTTTCTTTAGGACTAGTGTATTTAACCATAACATATTATGGAAACATAATTGAAATATTCTTTGTTTCATTACAACGATGACAAAGTAATATGAATATAGCATTGAGTAAAATAAGTTGGTAATAATGACTCTGCAGGCAACTTAAAGTAACTTCTCGAAATTTGTACTTAGTATTTCATCTTAATTTCATATTGACTTTTGTCTTCTAATATCTTATTTATTGAATGAAAAGATTAAAAAATGTTAACTATCCAAATAAATGGTCCATATAATAAATTGGATAGTAAACAAAAATCATGAACCACGATTATTCAACTGGTCTTTAAAGTTGCCGGAAACTTATAGTTCCATAGTTTTCGCTCTTCTATACAGTCCAATGAAATTGAACAGGGAGTTGCTTAGGTGTTCAACTTTAAGCTGTTGGCGGTAAATCTAACAACAAAAACAATATATTTTTAAAGTTTTACTGAAAATATAAGTAACAAACATTCTAAACCAACTCAGTGTGCATTTCCATGCAAACTTCAACTCAACTAGCATTTTCATGCACTTTGCAACTCGAACCAACAATTTACAAAATTACTCATTTTTCGAACACACCCCATGTAGAACAACTGTTTTTGTTTTCAAACTCAAATTGAATACTTAACTAAAATTTACAGAAGATAAGCCAGAAATTTCTTAAGCAAGTGAGTTTGTATATTTACAACTTTTGTTTGCATTTGTATGTGACAGAAGATTTAGAAATTTTGACATCAATAATTTGACAAGTAATGCAGGGATACCAACTTTAAGAAGTCAAATTACGAGTGAGTTTAAAAGTGAATAAAGCGTTTAATTGGTACTTGTAATACTATGTTAATGATAGATTACCATTAAAACAATTCTATTGTTAGTCGCTATTATTGGTCATTGGTATAAAAGTTCATTTATTTTGGAGTCTATTGAGTTCATCCAAAGTGACGTTTGAAGAACAGATACATCAACATAAAGTTTTTTAGACTGTTGGAAATGAAAGATGCAAATTATTTTCTTATCTACCTAATGATAGCAATTTCAATTTTATTTCTACTCATCAAAAGAATATCTTAAAAAAATTTTAACTTTAAATTCAAATATTTTCTAGAAAAATACATACATATTCCTTAGTTCTATACATATCTACCGTTATTGTGCAATTCCATCCATAAGTTGAACCAATACCAATACTAAAACAAATAGGTACATACAATGTGTATCTTAGAGATTACTTATCTAATCGGTTATAATCTTAATATGTGAATTGTATAAACATTCCACAAATTCCAAAATTATTCATATCTATTTATAAATTTGAAACCATTTTAAATTATATTGCTACTTAACAAATGAAGCACTTAGCAGATGAAGGGTTTAAGTGTCATTTTTGAAAATTGGAATAATATGCGTTCAAAGTTTGTTACTTATATTTTTTGTTTGGCAAAGTAGTTGCATCATGGACCCTTATCTTTACCAAAATTAATATCGAGACGTTATGCAAATGACCTTCATCTGCAATAAAAAAAAAATTAAAATATGTTACTTATAGCATCTTATCTTCTAAGATTTTAAAATGTTTGATAAATGAACAATATTTTATTTGTCAAAACGATTATTATTTTACCATTTTTTTTTATTTTTGAAGTTTAAATAAAAGATAAACGAAAACTTCACTTCTAAGAAGCTTGTGTACAACTTGATTTCTATTTTACAAATATAAGTACGTAGTATCTTTGAACAGAATTATTCAAGATCATTATAAAATTGAACACTATACATAAGATAAATGTAGGTTTCGTCACTATACGAGTATAAATTAATCAAATATTTAAGTATACCTACGCGAGTTTACTCTGTATCTGTATCTTGGGTTATCTTACGCAAGTCATTAAAAATATTTTCCCAATGTTATCTTTGGCAGTTATTATTGTCCATAAATACATTTATTTATTCGAGTTTTTTAAGTGAAAAAAAAAAAAACAGAAACAAAATGTCGCAGGTACCTGTATTAAAGTCAAATTCATCCGAGCATGAAGACAAAAACGCACTACAAGCTCAAGACCTGCGAGAGTAAAATGATTATGAATTCAACGACCTGTTAGTGTTTGCCTTTGCAGGTTTGAAAGTTTTTTTTTTATATTGGTTGAGTACATATACATACATACATAAATATTTTTCTTTGTTTTTTTTTTTTTGGGTTGAATGTCTAAAAAATTAATATTAAATGACACACGAAAAAGAAGAGTGCTAGTTTTTCTATTGTTCTATCAACTATATTTGACATAACCAATATTATTTTTGTCATTAAATTTAAATTGCTTATAATGATGATGACGATAAGACCCTCCTCGGGCATCATTTTCTTCTTCTTGACGAATTATTTTTGATTAGAAAATGTTGTCAAGCTATATCTACTCTCGACCGACGCGACGACTCTCGTGTTGAAGAATTTGTTTGTAATTGTATTTCCTGTTGCTATTGCAACACATTTTTTTTTTTTAGAAAATTGAAAAAATAAAATAAACTTTCGAAATAGCTGCTAAAAATTAAATTCATGTTGTACTCAGTACCTACTTTATCTAATGTACAATATACAGAGGCACTGTTAAAGTTCGAAATAACTTTTGAATGCCTAATTAAAAAAGATTTTTTATGACCTCTTCCGGCCATCTTATGAGCCACCGAGAAAGAAAAAGACTTGATGCCTCCATACTATGTACCTTAATAGTAGATTATTCGGTGAATTTAATTGCTAAATGATTTTCACTTTTCTCATGCTAAAACTTCCCTGTGAGAACTTTATGTTATTTCATTTTGTGTGGTGACGTTTATACGTATATATATTATATGTGTATGTATTAAGTGCCGTATATACTTAAGTCTATTGGTGGCACTGAGACTGGAGGTACATGCATGACTTCTAATCAATCCATCAATCAATCACAGTCATTCGTTCACCCAGTGAAACGATCAAATCAATCAACGGTGCTTTATGTCACGAAACATAGAAAAATAATCCACCAGTAGGTATAGGTAATTGGGGAGGGGGACTTTTCTCCTCTTATTGCCTCCAACGAACGTCGTCGCAGTGGAATAAATAGTTTGCTATCGGTTGCAAGAGAGTGGCAGTGGAAATGTGGAAATAATTTTCCTTTTGAATTTATTTCGTGTTTTTTTTTTTTTTTTGATTTAATTTGTATTTTTTCCTCGACAGGAAAAGGTAATTTTCTTATTCTTCGACTGTCAAAAATGTCTTGATGGAGGGAGAAAAAAATGAAATGGCATTGTGTTGCGTGTCTCAATTTGACTATTTATGTTGTGTTTCTCTTTATTGTTGAGTTTGATGAAGAAAATCGTATTGGAAACATTTTTATGACACTCAACATTAGCACTTTAATTCTGTAGTAATAGATAGATCAGACAACTTTCTATAGATTTTGATGATTCAATTCAATTTTTTTTTCTTTAAAAAAAAAAAAAACATTTAAAGATCTTTGCCTAAGATTGATCTTGTACTAGATTTAATTTTCAACGATTTAGGTTTTTATATTGATGACTCTTTTTCATAAGTTTGTGATTTTATTGGGGTAAAAAAATTTCATTAGCTTACTGCAATTATAATATAACTAGCAGCCCGTCCCGACATCGTACGGGATAATAATAGAAAAGCACATCATATTATTAGTAGTTTTTAAGTTGAGTCAAAAAAGTCACATTAATTCAAATTGTTTATTAACAAATTCTATTACAAGCTAAGATGACACTTATAAAAGAAATAATGTTTACAGAATAGCAGAGATCAAATATAATTAAAAAGAAATACAATATTATTTGACTCTTTTAGAATAGTACACATACGCCCCAGTGTACTATACTGTTTTATAGTTGTTTTTAGAGAACGTGAGCAAACATACATAAATGAAAGTGATAAAACGCGTATACGCCCAAGTGCCCCACTGTGTTATTATAACTCATTATAAGAAACGTTATCGAAATCCCGTAAAAGTGTGTATTTTAACTCTAGATTTTTTTATTTGTTTTTAGTTTAAATTTTTCAGAGAGTTTTATTGTTAAATATATTTTTCTTCTGACGTGATTGAAAAAATTGCAGAAATCTATTCTACAGGAACCTTAAATTTATGTATGCTATTCCAGTCTTTAATCTATTTCTATGCCAAGTTTCATATAAATTCGTTCAGCCGTTCTGGTGTTATTGAGCCACAAATATAAATACATATGTACATGCATCCAAACTTTTACGTTTATAATATAAAAAGTAGAATTAATATTTGGCCAATTTTATTCGCTTCCAAGCAATTTGTCTACTGCAGAATTTGAGTTAAGGACGCCAAAAATAGTGTCATACTTCATTATGGTGCTTAAGGTTAAGATCACTCCATTTTGCCACGTTCCCAATTAGTGGCAATGTTCATCTTCCTCTGCTTTCAGAAAGAGTTGAATGCCGACTGCCCAGCAAATCACCAACTAATGAATAGGATATGGAAAATCAGTAAATCATTTTTAGAAAAGTTTTGAGTCTAAAACCTGTACAACCAATTTCGTTCGAAAACTGCTGAAATTTAAAATACCGCGGAGATAGTTTAAGACTTAATGATATACTAAATAGTGCATATCGGAAATACTTAAGAAGTCGAAAAACCTTTCCAAAAGTGTACAGCATAAGAATTTATGAATTTCGAAAAAAGTTTTAAAAAAAAACTAAATATTCGTCTTGATTGATTGACAATTTTCACATTTTCAAGCTTCTGAATTTGAGTCTCCAAACATCCATGTTCATTCTACTGCCACATTCTTCGGACTATACCTAACCTATACAATTGTAAACAATTCCATCAAAGAATTATTTACATATAGTACCTTTACAATGTATGTACATACATATCTTTAATAGGCCCTGAAACTTCTTTACCATTACTACTCTACTGAAACTACTCTGCATAGCGCTAATAAATTCCATTGGCATGAATGTATGATCTTTTCAGTCATAAATTGAAAAACATATGTAGATATAAGTCTTTTCCCATTAATATTCCTCTTCTTCGAGGAAATATCTATACAGTCCTACATATATACCAAAAGAGGAAACCTATTTTCCAAGTATCTTTAGATACAAAAGTACACTTTCAAACTAAGTTTATTAAGTTTACATTGTCTTATCACGCGAATCTGCGGCGGATTCTTCGATTCTCTTCATTTCTTGTTGTTTTCCAATTTTCAGGTATTTATCAGGAAAAGTCAGAATAAAGTTTTTCTTCTGTTTCTGGATTTTCTCACAAAACTTAGTCAACATACCAGTAGATGTACCTACACTACATATACCCGGCTAACCAGCACAATAAAAGGGTCTTTCTACCTTCGTTCATTCTTATACATATGTACATACATATGTATGTGTATAATGGTGAATACCTGTATTCATAGTAACAGACAAAGAGTTGGAGTATGCAGTGCAGTTTGTTAGCGCTCCTTCTACGTCGCAATTATCGTTTATTATTAATTATTGTAGACTTTTGTGAATTTTTAATGAAGCTGGTATATTGTGAATCATTGTTGCACATGTGTATATATGTATTTGATATTGGTATATATATGTATGTATGTTATGTAGGAAAACCAAAGGTTAATAATTATAACATACGACCGAACCGCTCAACCGTTCAACTACTTGAATATATTAAGAGGACTCTTTTTAGAATAGACATGATGCATTTTGCTTGATAACTTTAATCTGAATTTGTCTACAGGAAAAAAATTCTACAGGCATCAGTTCCGGATCCACGAGAAGGTCTTCACCTCGGACATCCCGAAGAACATTTGAAACACGGGTTTTCGTCAGTTGGTTTTTGATCAAAATCGGTTAAGTTGTTGATCTCTCCCCATTTCCCAACCTACAATATTGTGCAAAAACTAAGCAACCATTTAATATCCACGCATTTTTGAGGGTTGTAAATACTGTCAATGATTTTAAAAATCCTGTTAGAAATATTGACCAATGATACTGCCCATAGAGCACACAAACAGTGACATTTTTAGAATGTAACGGCGCGGCGTCTCAACAACGTCTTGTGGATTATGATCAATCTAAATAAGACAATTTTTCTTACTAAGTGCCCATTCATTCAAAAATGAGCTTCATCGCTGTAAAAAATGTTCTTGTGAAAATCAGGATCGGTGGCCATCTCGTTTTGGACTCATTCACCGAACGTGCTACGCGCTTAATGGTCATTCGGCTTCAATTCTTGATCGAGTTTGATTTTGCTAGTGCACAAACTAAGATCCTTCCGCAAAATCTTCCATAAAGATGGCGTGGATGGGCTCAGGTAGAATTGTTGCGTGGTATGGCGGATTGACTCATTCGGGTCTTCTTCCATACCATGCTATGGCCATAACGCCATCGTGCTAAACGGAACAACTATCAACGACATTGCGTGGACAAAAATTTGTCGGATAGTGTTAAACCAATGTGAAAGAGAAAGGAATTCGAAGACTGAAGAGTTATAGAAAAACATGTCAGCCTGCAACACGTAATTCAATTCAAAAGGAGGATCTGCGAGGTGGTCTCAGTCCATGTGGGGATCTCTTTCTAATCACGCGTTTCTTAGTGCTCCTTAGAATCTTTTGAAGTTTTCAACACCTAGATGGGTCATAAAACAGCCTTCCAAACAAATCAGTTAATAAACCGTCTTCCGTTTGATTTGTGGTTCCACATACATATATTGACATGCGCACCCAGCTACAAACATAATTGAATGTATTGAATGTAATGTAGGTAGTTTCCCTACTCACTATACTCATTTATTCACTTAACCATTTAGGTGTGAAATTTCACACCAAACTCAATTCCAATTGTAAAATATTGGCCGGAAATTGAACACAATATAAAACAATAACATTCGAAATGAAATAAAAACATCAACATTGGTGTTGCGCGGGATGCTTTGTGGTGTTCCGTCTTGTTAATGGTGTCACCGAACATTCTCTCTTCCACACATGTTCGGTAAAATCAATAGACAAAGTTCGTTCGACCGCACAAAATATACTATAGATGTTTGTATGTAGTATTTTTAAATTCAATTGAATATCAGAAAAAAAAGGGAGACAATAAGAACCCCATTTCGGAACTGACTCGGAACAGATCGACAGACCATCAGACCACTAAACTGCCCCTACCAATACCAAAAACACCAATACCAAATGAAAATGGAAATTCGACGGGCGACTGAGCACCTGCGCACACACGACTTGACTGCTGCATGGCTCACTCATTACACCACTTACATTATATCTACTGATGAATTTGAGAGGACTTCTTTAAAAGTCGAATTGAAAAATGAAAACACCAAAATAATATTATAATAAAGTATGTTTTATTTCAATTTCATTCGACCCCCATAAATATCGAAAGATGGCTGTGTTTGGTGTCTCTTTAATTTATGCCAATTAAATTACTGTTTTTTTTTCCGATCATACCACTGTCCATCAAATTTAGTTCGTTACGAAAACGAAATTTGAATTTCGGACTTATAGTAAAAGAATCCTTCGATCCCTCCGTCCGTCGTCGGTCGCCTCCGCCGCGTCGTTTGGCATTATCAGTGCATACAATCAGATTCATGTGGCAACCAAGCGTGACTCTCTGCGTCGTCGTCGTCGTCGACGTCAGTTACCCCTATATGAGTTGCTGCGGTGGAATTCTAATTGACCAGAGGAAAGATAGAAAAACTCCAATTAACTCTGAAAATGACTCGTCCTCGTCCTCTTATAGTGCTTAGTGCTGCTGGTCTGACTCTGAGTTTAGTGGCTAGTGGCTGGTGGTGGCTGGTGGATTGTGGTGGCAAATGAAGCGTGGCAATCAACAACCTAGTGCTCAAAACATAAACAACGGAAACTGAGCCGCTGCCGCCGCAGGCCCAGGTTCAACAGGTGAGACTTAAACTTCTTAATTACATGGCAGCACAGGAACCCCAGACCCATCACGGACCAAGTTGACTTTCAATTATTATGTTTTTGAGTGAATACCTATAAGGAAGAGGTCACAAATCGATATCTTGTTTGAAATAGTGAATTGAATACTACCCCTCTTATCTAGTGTACCGTGCATTGGAATTTCACCTGCTTGGGAAATGTGTGCGGTGCATCATCCTTCATGACCTGGATGAATTTCTTCAATGTGACAATTAAACACATTTAGACAGGAACAGGTACAGGTACAGGTACTGGAAGTGTTGTGTGTTGTTCAAATTATTGATTTTCGCGCCAATTTAGAACATTGTGGGGTGAAAGAAAATCGAAACGAAAGACCCACACACATCTTGTGTTAAATTAAAGTGACATTCTAACACATTCGGATATTTGTCACATTTTCTTTTAAATTGTTTACACACTCATCTCACTTGTGCCAAATTATGAAAAAATACAATAAAATTTAATTTAAAAGGATCACAAATGTCACCGAAAGTTTTCATCATTTCGCCTCCATCAACAGCAACGGTCGCATCTATGTATGTATGTAGATAGATACTAAATGTTAAAGCTGTAGCTGTTAGCATGTGTATGTATTTGTATACACTATAAGAATGATTTTGTATTATAACGAGTATATATTTTTATTACTTTTTTGCCTCATTTCTTATTAAATTTTATTTAGCATTGTTATTGGTCTCACAATCTGACCTCAAAATCTTTTATTAGACACATATTTTCATGGAGTTTTTTTTTTTTTTTGGTTTTCTGGAGGAGAGAGATGTTGAGTATATGGCATTTAAAAATGTACGTCTTTAAAAAACGTTGGTTTTTTGTTAGATACAAATTAAATATCAAATAGTAAAGAAGGTTTATGTCAAATGCGGCCTAAATGACTTTTAACTGAAAGTACGATTTTTATGTCTGTGAAATGAAAAATAATTTCTTGATATAAAAAATACACATGTATTAGTATGAAGTAAGTACTCTAATTAGACATTCAAATCATAATTATAAGACAAATAAGCCACTCTAAATGTAATTTGCTTATAATTTAACGTATTGAATGCTGAAGGATAAAAGTCATATTATTCTTAATACCTTTGTAGTTGATATTGGGACGACGACTTCTTGGAGATTCTTACCTTAACAATAAAAGAATTGAGAAGAATCTGAGGATTCTATAAAATTTATAAAATAAATGACAAAAAAACGGAAATGTAGTTTATTCATCAAAAACAAATCCCGAATCTTTTAGTTTCCTAGTTGATTTGTAAAGCGTGTTTTTTTTAGACGTGTGGTTTCCAATCTGGCAATACTTTTTTCGGAGTTGGTCTTTTTGACAGCTGTCACTTTATTTATGATCAGTTTGGTTTGCCATTTTATAGTGAATAGATTTACTCCTGAACAACGTTTGCATACCGTGCAAATTTATTAGCAAATAATGGTTCGATTCTCTCGACACATCGCGCGCTGATTTCAAAAATCGGACGACATAATCGCCCAGTAGAGTTGGTAATTCGAGCAACCATGGATCGGTTTCGCACCACGTTTTTTCTAGTGGATCATGCGCATCCTCAGAGACGATGTAAAGTGCGCACCGAAGACGCCTTGCTGCTGTACAGCAAAGTATCGAAAAGAAGAGCCGAATGAGTCCATCGCGCAAAAAAATGTTTAGCTGTGCCGATGAACTTTATGGAAAATTTTGCTTAAGGTTCTTGGTTTGCAGGCTAACAAAATCCAACTCGTGTAAGAATTGAAACCGAACGACCATCCAGCGCGTCACACGTAAATTGAATGGGCCGAAAACGAGATGGCCACCGATCCCGATTTTGGAGAGCGCATTATCTCGCATCGTGGGCCTGAGGCGTGGCCTCCAAAATCGTGCCATTTAACACCGTTGGACTATTTTTGTGGGGTTATGTGAAGTCGATTGTCTGCGCAGATGAGCCCGAGACGACTGACGACTTGGTGCATTGGTGCACAAAGTGCTCGGAAATTGGACCTCTCGACTGGAATTTATTCGAGCCAGCCGCGCGGCCCCATTCCCGAAATTATTTTAAAAACATAATGGCAAATCCTGATCTTGATAATAAAGCTTAATTTTTGAATATACGAGTACATAACATTAAACTATTTACATTTATTTATTTTTTTTTTTTCTTTAAAAACCACACGTCTAAAAAACACTTTTTAGTTCATATGTTTCATTTGTTCATATAGGTTTAAAGTGAGTTTCAAAGGTTATAGTTCCAAAAAACATTTTGCTCGTAACTTAACTGTTGATCATTTCAAATTCTGACTGTGTTTCAATAGGTTCTTAAACTCTCTTATAATTAAACAAAAAAAAGTTTGGGCGAGTCTCACACTCATTACTTCCCATTGGTGTTTTCAAAAACCTGAAATTCATTGAAGTTTTTATTTTTAACAATAAATTCGCACTGCAAATTTTCGACATTACTATATTCAATTCGACATATTAAATAGTTTACAATAACTTCTTAGGTGAAGTTAAAAAACATTAAATTGGCAGTTCAAATTTGGTTTCGAATAAGAAAAAGTAAATTAAATTATCATGTCTACCACTGAATTACAAGAGTATCTGTTTAATTTAATATTTATAACCTGTTAAATTTTATACATAGTCAAGATGCAAGACAAACCAAAGATCCAATTAAAAATTGTCTGAATGGAAAAGAGTATATAATCTACAACAATGTATGTACGAGTAAATTGATGTTGTTGTATACTATGCCTACTTCCATGGAAGCTAAAACCCTTTAACTATACCTACACCACCTCACTGATACGGATACCCATAAAATTATGAAAGCAAAACAAAACAGACAGATTGTAAATTTAATGTGAATTCTGCGTACGTGATCACCCATTCTGGTGTAATATTTAACTTTGAGTCGAGATCAAAAGATGCTGATCGGTGGAACAGCTACAAACACAGATTCACATATAACAACCACACATACAAATATAGTTTTCTTTGTTTTTTTTTTTTAAATGACTCCAAATGCACAATGTAGACCACTATTCCCGGGAAGATATAACTTCCCTTGTCATATTCTTTCTTACTTAATTTTTTTTTTATATCCACCGACCGACATTAAGATTTACACTATCATGATACAAAGACGGACGCGCGATGATAGACCATAGATTTGTATGATAAGGCGGGTTTTGAGGACAAGGCGTATTGTGATTTGTGAATAATAAAAGCCGACCAAAAGATGAAACGAATCAACATTTTTGGTTGTGCAATTTTTTTTTTTTTTAATTTTACTAAAATAATGAATAGTTATGTTTTTTGTTCCAAATTAAATCCTCAGGATACTGAAATTAATTTTATTTAGAGACTTTGGAGGAAATAGAGGGGAAAAGGTTAGTTTTAATGATTTTGGCAATAGTCCGAAACGGAACATGTTTTTTAAAGGTTCGCAATTATAGGGATACCACTATTCAATTCTTTTTCAACAGTAATATAATGTATACAGCCACTGTATATACCACTTAACCCAATACACAAGTCGTCGAAAGTAAAGCAGTTGACAGCCTATTATAAAAATTCTCTTTTTCCATTTTTTTGTCTTGCTTTTTTATAAATTAGCTGTAGTTCACTGTATTATATACATAATTATATATTTTTATAGGAAACTACACATTTAATGAATGTCTATAAAACAAAATCTTTTTTTCCAAAAAACAAAAAATCTTTCTAATTTCTAACCACTTTCAAATTTCAAATTACTTGATTCTCAAATTTTAATTTGAAGTTTTAATTAATAATTTTAATATTTATTACTAATATTTGTATGCAAATAACTGCTATTTTATTAATATTAAGACAAAAACACACTTCGTAGCATGACTCACCGGTTTATCATTTGGCCGTCTATCAATTCAAATTCTAGAAGTCTTCACCTTGAAATGATTTTGGAGCTATTCACGCTATTTGGGCACACCGTGCGTCGCCGTCGCTGTTTAAGAAAACCGACATAACTCAAAAAACTTAATTCTTCAGAAAACAAGTTTAAAGTTTTTGAGTCATACAATTTTTCATAATATGCTCCAATGTGACATTTAGAACAAATTCCATATAGCGGGTTTCCGAAGAGCTAGAGTTATGCCAGTTTGACAGAAAGATAGAGAATTTATTTTTTCGTGTTTTTTTAGTTATGCCGGTTATCTGCGCTTTTTTGATAAGACTTTATCGACGAACCATTTCTTCCAGAGCTGTTTGCTCAGAACCTCTATTGTAAATTTTCTTCTGAGAGTTTAATATTACATTTATGCATACATAATATTAACTTACTACTTTACTTAGGTCCCCAGACCTACGAATTTCGTTGGTGTTCCCTAGCGGGACATAGGGCCTCAACTACACCTACGCGCCATCGTGTACGGTTTCCAGCGATGTGTTTGAGCTCCCTCCAGCTCTTTCCCAATCTCGCAGATTCCTCCTAGACTGTTCTTCTCCACGTGCTTCTCAGTCTACCAACTCTTCCTTCTTGTGTGAGTGGATTCCACTGCATTGCCTGGACAGCAATGCAGTCATTACCTTTTCGAAGCGTGTGTCCAATCCACTGCCACTTGCGCCTTCGTATAATGGTGTCTATGGGTTCCTGACCTGTTCGTCTATGTAGATCCTTGTTGGAGATACGATTAGGCCAGAAAACCCTTAAGATGTTTCACCTATTGACGAAGGTTTTCAGTTTCCTGGTTATTGTAGTTGTTATTTTCCAGGTGCAGCATCCATATAGCAGAACTGATTTGACGTTGGAGACATAATATTAAGATAGTAATAAACTACTGGCAAAAATTTAAGAGATAAAAAAGAGTCTAAATTTTTGGGCGATTTTCAACAGGCCGTTACTTAAAGAGAAATTGTCGTACAACAATAAAAATCAGCTCAAAATGTCTTGTTATTGGATTAGAAATTTTAAATTTTAAAAGCGTCAGCAATTTTTCAGTTATCTTAGCGATAGAAAAATTTTCAAAATCCTTTTGTCTTTGATTATCGATATCTCATTAACCAATCTAAGCAACAGAAAGTTGAAGGATTCAAATTTGTTTTCTTTTTTGAAAATTTAAGAGCGTCTGCAATAAAAATATGTAAAAATCTCACATTTTTTTTTTTTTCATTTTGTTAAAGATTATGAACTTTTCAGACCAAAAAATGTGATCCTTTATTTTTTTTTTCAAAAAATCGATCGAGTGAAGCATAAGGGAATTTTTGGATATATTGAACTGTAAAAGACACATACTTAACATTATTGGTTTCCACAACATTTTCTATCCAGAGCTTGATTTTCCAAAAACAAAAACACCAAAAGTTTTTTTTTTCTGCATTTTTAAATTTATCTGTCAAAACAAGAAACTTTGTCTAGTCGTTAAAGGGAATTAGTTTAAGTTTATGAAATCCACCTTTAACAAAAGCACCCTTTTCTATTTGAAGATCTCAGCGAGAAGTGAAAGGTCCTCAAAAAAAAAATTGAAGATTAATAATGAAGGTATCCAGTTCTTATATTGGTTAAGTAAAAAAAATCTAGTTTTTCTAAGATTACTCAAAAGTCCATGACGTTACAAAAAATATACACTTTGAACTATAACTTCCTTGTTTTGATTTCTTGTACGACAATTTTTCTCGAAGTAACGGCCTGTTGGAAATGCTCAAATATTTTTAATTTAGAATCTTTCCCAGTGTGCTGCATTTAATATGTTTGTCGTACGAGTAAATGTATACTTTTTTTCCGAGATCCAAAAAAAAGTACAAACTAATAAAATAATGGTCTAAACAGAGTGTTTTAACTAATTTCATCCGATATCAAAAAATATTATCAAAGCAATCGTTGCAACCTCTTAGTTAATTTAACAATTTATTATTTTTTTTCTGATGGAATACAATAATTTTTTATTTGTTTTTATGTGTGAATCTTGTCACGTGAACATGAACCCCACCAAATTAAAACTCTATGGCACAAGTGGTTCGTGAAATACAATAAATCCTTGACAAGTGGTAAAACAAAAAATTGAAATTTGAAATGAATCACCTACTCACTGAAATAATAATCTTAAACTCTTGAAGTTTCACACAAAGATAGGATTAGGGGTAAGAACAAAGACATTTTAGGTTATCGAGAATTTGCCATTAATTTTTCATAATTGTTCTCAATTAAAGTGAGCATTTCCAAATATTGTAACATACTGAAAATTGGTAGAAGTTCAAGTGTATACCAACAAAGACATTGAAAACTTGAAGTTTTAGAAATGATAAAAATTCTTCATACAAATTTTTTATGATAAATTGGAATTGTTCCTTTAAAAAAAACTATTAAAATTATATTTACATTGAACCTAGAAAAGATAGAACTACTCGTAGTTTTAGATCTCAATACGTTTCATGACTGAAAGCTCTATTTTTTACTTAACGTTTTTGATAATTATGATCTTTTTCTCTAAATATAATTAAACAAAGCTGTATTAGTTCGTCAATTTTTAAGTCGCGAATGGCTTGACATATTTAGTTTAATGTAATATATATTTAATTTTTAATATAAAATATCTTTTGTGTGTGTATATAGTTAAACGGTCTTCAATATATGCTATAAAGTTTTAAAATATCATATCACGCATAAAATTTATTTCCACAGAGATTTAATTTAGTGATTAGGTCAGCAAAAAAAACCTATTTTCCAAATCAATATCTGGAATTGATTTAGAGGAATCTGAAGTTGAACTGCCTTTGTTACCTTCTTACCTTTTGATGGTGCGTCTGCAGGTTCTTTGTATTTCTCTCACTCTCCCAGCCTTGAGTGTAGCAGTTTAGTGGTTCTTTTTATGTGCAGTTTATCAGCGTTTTATCCAACATAGAACTTATATAAAATATTTTATTGAATAAATATAACGCTATGAAATCCATAAACCGATGAAAATGAAAACGCAACCCCATGGAACAATACTAAAGACTTTTATTTTAACTGGACTTTTGTTGCGGAATTCAGATAGAAAATCAACCGGAATAGACATTATTTAACAGAAATCAAACGGAAAATTTATCAATCAATTTTTCGGAGTTTTCCAATTCCAATTCCACATGTAGTTGTACAAAAATTCATACATACATACATATGTTCGTACGTATTCGTATCGTAGTATTCTGTACACGGTATGACCAAAAGATTATAAAATTTTGTACTGTAATGTTATCCTCTTTTAAATGGTATTCTGGGCGTATACGCATTAAATTTATTAAATTTATATCAATCATCCTTCATGTATTAGGACGTTTCTTAATTTTTGGGTCATCTAGACTTTTTATAAGAAAACAGTATAATTCCTTTTTTAAATGCCTCAGAATTAAAAAAAAAGTTATGGCTAAATTGAAAGGTTGATGTATATCCGTTTTTAATTAATTTAAGCAAGTATTTTGTAAGATAAGCTTCAATTTATTTGAACTGTATTTCCATAGTGAATTCTCATTGGAAAACTGGAATAATAAACTAAAATGTAGATAGTTTTCTTTTTTATTGAAAAATTAAAAGTTGAACCATGAAAATAGTATAAACTAATTTTCTGCCTAACAGAATTAGATTTCTAAGTGCCTCGAAATTGTCAATTAAAATTTTCAAAGATGATTTCAAATGAAAGCTGTAATTGGCGTCTAAATATTATCCTCGAGAGGAACCGACAGATATACAAATGCTGACCCTGATAAATAACGGGCTTTCCATTAAGTGTTTCTTACCTTAATTATTTTATACAACTAAGCTATTAAGGAAATATTTCTTTTTTTGTTAATTTAATTTCATTGACTCACTGTTGATGTTTACGAATTTTTAAATTGGGAGACTCGAATCAAACCTTATTATTTGCATCCAATTATATCTGTACAAATCTATTTATTTTTTTAATAATTTAATTTGTGATTCACAGTGTCGCTCTACATTTTATTAGTGCTAAAGTTCATATACAAGGAAGTGAAGTACCCTAAATCTATACACCATCCAATTGCCTTGTAGTGTAGTCATTCCTAAAAGACGAATGATAACATTTAATTTCTTCAATATATGTACATAGCTTAGTTCATTTAAATATAATTCCATTCCATTCTTAATTTAATTAAAAATAATTAAGCAATTGAAGGTATATCTTATTAATTTATGTAAAAATGAAATTCGAACCGAAAATTCGTCACGAAATTGTAAAGTTCATTAGCACTAACATATATTCCTGACGATTTTCATTAGTTCAACACTATACCTTAAAATATCCATTATCCGCATGTCCTTCCTTGTCTCATGGGATATTACAAGTTAAACCCATCAAATATATAAAAATTACTTAAGGTCTCTCTGTCAAGCATAACAAATTAATATTCAAATCGATAACAAACAACTACACATATACAATCAAACATATACACACATATGTACAAATGTGCTGTGCATACTTTAGATACAAAAACCCAAATGACCACAAAACAAAAATTTCAATTAACATATAAATACAATATATACAATATACCTAGGTACACCTTATCCAAACCCACCTACGTTTATTTATAAATACATACATACATATATAAAAAGTTAATACATACATACGTATGTATGTGTGAATGATAACTATTCGTCGTATATTACCTAAGTGGGTACGAAAATGAAAACAACAAAACATTAAAAAGTCACGTTAAAGTCATTTAATTTGGACTTTTCGTTATTCATCGGCAGGATAATTTTTGACGAGTCCACGACGAAAGGGCGGTGTAAGTGTGATTGCTCGGTGTGTATATCTGATATTGTAACTGGTGGTGGTGGGCTACCTGTTAACTAAATAATTATGTACGTATATGTATATAAAAATTGTTTCATATTAGGTGCTGCACGACACAGTCGAACTTTATTTTGAATGTAATAAAAAAAGGACATTTTATTTTTTTTTTTTGCTTGGAAAGGAGAATAAGTCGTCCAAATTTTTAATATACCTATACTACATATGAGCGGGGTATCAAATGAATAAATACATGATCTGATTATATGCCGAATACGTATTTTCAAAATCAGCTAGAAGTGTAAAGGGTGTTCTTTGTATACGTTTGGCTTTTAACCTGGCAATCCTTTTTTTTAATTTTATCGTTTTGACAGCTGTCAACTGATTTATGTTTATTTTGGTTTGCCATTTGATAATGAATAGACATACTCCTAAACAAGCTTGACGGTCGTTCGGTGAAAGGACCCAAAACGAGGTGGCCACCGATCCCGATTTTCACAAGAAAATTTTATTCAGAGATGAAGCTCATTTTTCGTTGAATGGGTAGGTTATAAGCAAAATTGTAGTATATGGAGTTATCACATATTTGGAGTTACATCCTCAAAAATTCACTGTTTGGTGTGCTCTATATGGGCAGAGGGAATCATTGGTCCATATTTCTTCAAAAATGAAGCCTGCCATAATGATACAGTCAATGTGGGGAACGCTATAGATCCACGATTAATTACTTTTGTGCCTGAATTGGAGGATGTTGATGTTGACGACCTTTGGTTCTAATAAGACAAGCCATAAAGCCAACGAAATAATCAATTTATTAAAGGACACTTTTGGTGAGTGCATTATTTCGCCTCGTGGTTCTGTGGCGTGCCGCCCTCCAAGATAGTGCGATCCAACATCACCGCTGGTCTATTTTTTGTGGGTTAAGTGAAGTCGCTTGGCTACGCAGATAAGCCCGAACCAATTGATGCATTGGAAGAGAATATTCGGTGCGCTATGCTGACTTACATCTCCAAGTGCTGCTAAAAGTGTTGGAAAATTAGGCCTCTCGTCTGGAATTTATTCCAGCCAGCCGACTCAACCATTTGTCCGAAATCATTCTTAAAACATAATGGCAAATTCTTGTCTTTAAAAGTAAAGCTAAATTCTTGGCCATAAAATTGAATGATATGCATTTTATTTCTTCTTAAAAACCACATGTCTAAAAAAAAAACATTTTATTTCTAGGGACGTATTTTCATTTACTGGGCCACATAATTTCAGCCACTCATTTTCACATGTTTCTCCGTCGCGTCGTGGCGTAACATTCCTCTCGCATTAAATTTTACAGGCACATCTAAAACAAAAGCTTCCTAAGCAAGTCGAACAAGTAAATATCTATAATAAACCTATTCGTAAGGTTATAGATAGATTTTTGGTTGCCTTATTCTGGGCCAGCATTTTCAATATACCTACAATAGTTTGCCAAATTTACATAACCATTACTCGTAATGTTCATATATAAGAGCTTATAACAAACTATAACCACTATCATGGTCATCGCTGACCACGACGACTCTGACTCCGACGACGACCAACCGCCACTTGATTTGCATGTACTGTATAATTGAAAATCGAAACTGTTTACAAACCCACCCTCTGTATAATGACGGCAGACCAAATGAAAGTCATGGCCCAATGCTGCCACTCCGTTCAATCCACCAAGGATCTTTTAAAACATTCTCGAGTACATACTAGTAACGAAAAATAACCGCAGCAATATACTATCCCATCGGGTATAATTTCCCGTATATTTTTTCTTTTTTTAGTATACGATATTGACTCCTTATACACCAGTCGGCTTCTCTTCAGGTGCTCCACAGACGTGTGTGTAAATTGTAATATTGGCTAGGTCATTATGAAGGTACATAGGTTCGTGGTGGTGGTAGTGATGGTGGTGTTGTTGGTTGGCGGCGGCGGTGGCCGGTGGTGGTGTTCAAGGTGCGCACAATATTATTACAATTAATTTGAATATTAGGTAGGTATTCTACCACAAAGTCATTCAATCGACTTCGTCTGCCTATAACTAAACATTATACTACGAGTATACACTTCGGGTCGTTATCATTTCAGGATTGTTATTATCGACGGCAAAGATCTCTCATTCGTAGGTGTATATTTTTCGTATACATACATTAGCATTAGTATACAGCACAGGAACACTGCCATGACATATGTCCCAATGGCCTTCCTCTAATATATATAAAACGAATTCAAATGAAAAGCGGTTAACCAGCTCGCTGGTCAAACAACTAACCAACCCCCTGATTGACCTCCATTTGTATCCTATACCATGGAGATGATTGTTTTGCGGCAATGTGAACGAGTCAATGAAAGAAACAACAACAACCAAAAAAAATAAAAAAAAAACTTTAATCGGAAAGTAAGGAATACAAAAAATCAAGGGGTCGCTTTTACTTTATACCTTACCTATACTCGTATACACTCTCTGCTCTCCACTGGACAGTGACGATGAATGGACTTCGGTTCTAAGGGTGAACAATGACGATGGCTATAATATGTATGAGGGGTTGGTATTTAAAGAACATTTATCAATGCCTCCCTATAGGTTAACAGTCTTACATAAAAAAGCTCGATTTAACCTTTTGCCACCTCTACCTCGATATCTCACTCCCTCAACCCTTGTTAAGCATGTGTGAGGTAAAAACAAAAAAAAAAAAACAAAAAACCGAAAAGGAGTCATCAGGTTCAAACCCAGAAACAAAGGCCACATTTTTTTTATTACCTATATAGTAGAATCAACCTCCCCCGTGATGAGGTTTTGAGAATGAGTACTTATATTTGTTGCATGTGTGTGTGATCGATGATTATTGCGGTTGACCTTCTTTTAGTTGCTTCATTTACTTTGGCGGCCCCAAAATAATACATTTTCTTTTTCTGTTTTTGTTTCTGGGTTCAGCTTCAGTGCCATAAAATCACCACAAGTCACGAGTGTACATAATATTGTCGAAATATTTTTTATTCTCCTGCAATGATCGAATATCGTAGTACATACGAGTATGTATGTTTTGCTATTTAATTAACTTTTTTGTTAATCATTTAACAAAGCGAAAATTAGCTTCCATTGCATTAATCTAATGAGAGTGGTTATTCTTAGCATCACCATCAATATTTTACATAAATCGGACCAGTAAAACAAGACATTTAACACAAATCAGAAAGTGGTTCTCACCTTTGATATAATAATTTTAGGTTTATTTGGTGTCTCGACCCGGCTTCGTACGGAAACGGGATAAATCGATGATAATAGAACCGTACATTTCATCAGGACTATTGAGGTATTCCAGACTTTAATCTATCACTGTGTCAAGTTTCATCCAAATCCGTTCAGCTGTTATGGTGTTATTGAGAAACAGAAATTCACCAAAAATTTATAATATTACTTACTGAGGTCCTCAAACCTACGAAGTTAGTTGGTATTCTCTAGAGGGATATACCTAGGACCTCATCTACTCCTATGCGCCATCGTGTGCACCCTCCAGCTCTTTCTCCAGATTTTTTCTCGACTGTTCTCCTCCACTTGCTTCTCGTTGTACCAAATCTTCTTCTTCATTCTTGTGTGAGTGGGATTCAACAACATTGCCTAACCCTCAATGTAGTCATTGTCTTTTCGAAGCGGGTGTCCAATCCACTGCCACTTGCGCCTTTGTATAATAATTGTATCGATGGGTTAATGACCTGTTCGCCTACAATACTCCTCTTTAGAGGATTGGGCCAGCAAACCCATAAGATGTTTCAAAGACATTTATTAAGAAGGGTAGCAGCTTCCTGGTTATTCTTGTTGTTATTTTCCAGGTGCTTCATCCTTATAGCAGAACTAATTCGACATTTGAGTAAAACCGTCGACGCGTCGAAGCCTTGTGTTGAAGCTGAACGATTTGTTTTTCCAAACATTGGATAAAATTCCGAACGCAGCCTTTGCTCTATTCCGATACGGCTGGCGATGATGTCTAGTTCGGTTCCTTCTTTAGAAGAGACGATACTTCCAAGATATTGGAATTTGGAGCATTGAAAACTCTCTACTTTCTCTACTGGTTGTGGAACAATGTTTATTGGAACGGATGACTGCGAGCTCTCGATAATATTAGTAGGATAAATTGACTTTTATAAATCTTGAACTTAGTGTAATTTCAAATCTCTAACTTTCTATGGTTCATAGTTTTTAAAAACATGGTTCTTTTATTTTCATTCGAATGGTTCTTAAGTAATTAAAGCGAGTACAATATGGGGTTCAAATATGTATGACAAACTTGGTTGATCGACTCGAGTTTGAAGCTGTGAACTCTCCATCAAACAGTTTGTCAAACATGTTTGATGAAACATATATTTGATAATGCGAACACATGCTTGTCGAACCAAGAGGAAATGTCATTCTTAAACATTTTTCGGTAAGTGCGGATCTATAACAAGAGAATTTTGAATTCTGTTCTCGAAACTATTTTTTTTTAATTATATTTACTGGCTTCAGTAGAAGGTACTAAAAATTTAGAAATAGATTAAATTTATCAATCAATTGTTTGTAGCTTTATACCTATCTCTACAACAAAGATTCCTTCAAAGTAAGGTACTTGACTTAACCATTGTGGTTATCTTCGAAGATTTTACCAGTTCCTATATTTTGATACTTAAGACGATAGCATATCCAATTTTTTTCGAAAAGTATAATAGTATTTTAGTTTAGTAGTTTATCAATAAAAACCTTACCTTATTATACATGTATTGACTTATTAAATTCAATTACTTATGAACACATTATACCAAAAACTTGACTTGAAAATTTTATATCTTGTTTCCTTTGTTCTATTAAGTCCATTTTCTAATTGCCCATTAAATTATATTTTAATTATTAAATGTTCGAAATTCAAATTGCATATTCTTTGTTTAAAAAAAAACAAAACTCTTATAACCTTTTAATTGTTTCTTAAGAAAATTGCTATAACATCCATACATACATAGTTCATAGCAGGAGAGTCATAATATAAAATTTGGTAGTAATCAAATTTTAACTACTTTTAATTATTTTGGAATAACTCTTGCAAAAAAAAAAACAAACCTGGAAAAATATTATTGAAACCACACACATATTCTGGTAAATTATGGACAACATTTTGCTGTCGGTATACCAGCCGTACCGGTCATTAGATAATTTTAATTGTACGAGAGATTAAAAAAAAGAACAAAAAATTTAAAGAAATACACTTAAAGATGTGATAAAAAATTACAAAGAAAACTATTTGCGGCCCAGATTGAAAAAATAAATCGCACGGTAATTTTGCACATACATTAGTTGTAATTTTTTGCGAAAAATATGTATTACAGGTACAAAACTGCCAATAACTGTATAGAAGTAAGATCCCACTGTGGATAGAATTTTGACGTTTGCTCGAGTCTCAAATATAAATGTTGGCGCAATTGATAACTCTTGGATATCTCGAAGGCATGTTGGTTGTTAAGTATTTTTCATTTGTCACTAGGAATTTACTCCTTTTTACTGTTTCCTGCAATTTTTGACATTTCATGTTTAACTGCAACCAAAATAACGCAAAACAAAAACGAGAAAAAATTGAAAACGATATGTCGATAGAAAAAGTTGAATTTTGTATCGTGTTGGTGTCATAGGAAGCTGTGTAATCTTTCCTAAACCACGTGTTTTTGTAGCAGCAACATAAGAATTGATAGCTGTCTAATCTTAGTAACTTATGGTTTCTTTGTTTTCTTTTGTCTGTAAAAACACACAAAACAAAACAAAACGCACAAGTGTGGATACGTTTTATTGGGAAATCCTACTTCACTGCGGATATTTTTCCCAAAAAACACATCTATTGCATGGACTGAATTTATAATCAGGCTCTTAAATGCTCTAAAATCTAAATGATAAAATAACTTGATTGTGAGAGATTTTTGAATTTGATTTTCGATCGGCATTACATTACAAAGTACTTTACTTTCGATTTAAAATTGGCAAATCGGTTCATCATATTCTTATACTGACTACATGTAGATAGACTGCGTTACTTGGCTTTTTCAACCTTAAAACAAAGCACGTGGATAATTGGCCAAAGTTTATATATTTTATATTTATATTTAAACCCTTAACGGCCCTGACAAGCTTTTGAAAATCTTCTTAAGAATAAGAAACCAATGTCTGCGATTAAAAACATTACACTGAAATTCGCTGAAATCTGTTATTTTGGAAAAAAAAACTCACACAAATAGATTTATAACATACTATACATATAAGTTGTATTTATTCTTCACATTATTTTTAAACAATAAGATGACTGTCACGTCGTCTTCGCTTCTAATTAAATTATCTAAAACATTTGAGTAATCAATATAATAAATCTCTGGCCGGGAACTTTTGTCACAACATTCGAACTTTGGTTAAAATACGAGTAATGTCTATGTATAGTTTATGGAAAGAGAGATATTTGGAGTTAATGGGATATGACCTGAGAGATCCAAGCACTTGTTAGTTCTTTGAGAAATATTTAATGTTTTTTGTTTTTGATTTTAAAATGTAAAAGGAAACTCTTTTTTATTTATTTATTTTAATTTTTTTAAATCTATTCTTAGAAGGACAGAAATTTGGACCGAATAGACATTTTTAAAACTAACGGGAATGGGAAAATTTTCCCAATTTGTTGAAAAGTAAAATTGACGCCAATAAGCACGAAATAAAAATAAATATGTAAATAAATACAACTTGAAACTATTACTTTAAGAATTTCTTTTGGAGGAGCGACACTGACATGGATAGAAGATAGAAGAACCCAGACTTCTTACTATTGTTGATGAAATTAAAAAACATCTAGTCATACAAAGTTATAGAAACATTTGAAATTTTATTTGATTCAAAATATATCTGTGGACTTAATAATGAAATTTAATGGAAAGCTTTCTCAATGTTAAAACAATAATTTAATTGTTCTTATCTGTTAAATGCTGGTTTTATTGATAAGTTAAAGTTGTTTTTTATAGCAACTATAAATTGTTGTTCGATTTATTCTTGTAGACTCTTCAATTTCGTTTAGAAATGCTCTTGACATTTTATGACTGGAGTTAAATGTTTTAATTAGTAGAAAATTTATAAAACGAATTTTTTAAATTTATTTACCTAAAATACAAAAAAAGACGCATTTTCGAACTTTGAATTAGGGAAATTGTTTATCTGTATTTTAATTCCGCAATTTAAATTAAGTCTAAAGAATTGAGCACATTAGATCTAATTCTAAGTAACCACACGATTTGTATTTAACTTGCAATTGGAAGTTATTTTACGCGACTTTATTTTAGAGATGAGGTAAGGTAGCACACCGTTTTTTTTTTTAAATAAGTTAAGCTGCAAACAAATTTTTATTATTTGTATATACATATATTAAAAATTAGATACTTAAAATATTTTGTTCAAAATAATTTATACCACTTAAAATAACGTTGCACTTGACGTTTGGTAAGATTTAGAAAAAAATACTAACATCTGTCAAAAATTATTTTTAGACTCAAATGTTCCCAAAATAGGCAATAATATTTGACTTTAAATTTGATAGCTTTTTAACAAAAAATAAAGAAATACGAAAAATTCTCCTTAAAACTAGCAAAAACTGTTTCTTGACAGCGGATATCTCAAAACTTTAAGTTAATTAATTTTAAATAAAGATTATTTAATGCATAATACTACAAGTATTATTTTGATAAATAACGAATTTACAATTTTTTTTGACAAATTACATATAAATTATTTATTTATTTTTGTTCCGAAAGAAAGCAAGTTCTTAACATTTTTTTATTAAATTTCATCGCCAGCAGTTTTTATATTTCTTATTATAATATTTAAATACATTTCTATTTACAATATCGTGAATGGATCTTTTTTTGGATCTTCTGTGATAAATTCGTGAACGAATTAAATTTTTCAGTTCTCAACAAAATTTAATTCGTTCGCGAACACAAATTTTATTTTTAAGGATCCGAAAAATAAAATTCGCGATCGAAATAAAAATTAAATTGCCGGTTTGGTTTTTCGATCGCGAACGAATTAAATGTTATCGTTCTCCGAACCCTGAATAAAAAACTACAGACAATTCTACCCAAAATTAGTATTTTTTCTTCTTACTTAAATATCATTATACAACTGTCGATGGCAATGCTGTTCACTAAAAGTTTATTTTTTATATGGCATTTATATAAAATTGACAATTTCTTAGCAAAAAATACAAAACTGCTAAAGAAGTATTTAATTTTATTTTTTTACCAAATTGTGTTTGTTTATGTATAATACAATTATTGTTATTAGGTAATTGGTTAAATCTTAACAAATATTGAATTGATATTTTTTTCTTTTCAAAATATGTATAAATAACTTTAAAATAGATTTCACTAAAAATTGGTAAAGATTTTTTATATACTCAAACACTCAAATATCGTTGTTGCTTATTCGATTTTTCATTTAATTTGTATATAGTTTCTACATGGTCGGGTGTAAACCGAAGTCCATGTCCTAGTTGTTGTATAGACATCTGTTTCGT
This sequence comes from Scaeva pyrastri, assembly GCA_905146935.1. NCBI lineage: Eukaryota > Metazoa > Arthropoda > Insecta > Diptera > Syrphidae > Scaeva > Scaeva pyrastri. The sequence goes on along the minus strand of LR989927.1, from coordinate 33,283,426 downwards.
TATGATGAATGTAAAATAATAACTGCAGGTTTCTTAAATTTTTGTGTATAACGTGGTCAATGTTTAATCCTAATAAAATACATTTCACCATGATAAAAATTAACCTACATATTATGTCCTTTTCCAGACTATCAATTTTCTCTGTGCCTAATTTCATCCAAATCGGTTAAGCAATTCTTGAGTTAGAAAAAGTGTAACTAACACCACATTCTTTTATATACATTTATAGATTTATATTATTTGTAAAATAAAATATGAACCTAGATAATATATAATTTGTTGCTAAAGTTTAAAATTTTGTTAAAATTTACTGTAAAACAAAAACTTCATTTAATGTCAAGTTACCAAAGGCATCAATGGAAAGTTATCATCAGTCTGAAAATAATACTTGCCCCACCACTACCTTACCTACACTCGTTAGAATACAATATATGTATATCTACACATGGAAATACATATATATGTATGTACATTGTTGTTAATTTACAACAGCTTTGTTTCCAGTTTCTAATCAGTAATCACACTATAACTTTAATACGAAATGAGTTTTTTTTTTTGTTAAACATTTTATAGCGCATATGTGTAGGTATAGACATTAAATTCAGTGAAATCGTTTGATCATTTATTTTTTTATCTTTGGCATCCTGTGGGAAAAATCGAAAGTGAACCTTAATACCTACCAAAGCTAAATACATTGGATTTATATGCAAAACAGAAAAATTAGCATAATTCCCATAGTGTGTAAAGGTAAAGGTCCATTGAGTGGTAATATATAGATTGAAAGAATTCAATCAAGGTGCAGAAGATCCTAGACCTTTTACTTTTACACAACACAAAGAATATCAATATCAAACAAGAGAGAGAATATTATGAAAAAAAAAAAACAATTCTTGATAACTGTGGGTAATGGTAATGGTATCGGAAACTCGTTGTTCAGCTATCCTCGCCCCTTTTTTCGTGTCAAGGTATTATTTTGCATATCAAAAAAGGACCTTATACAAATTATAATCGCGGATCGTGATCCGATCAATGACATATGGGATTCGATGATTTTGAATAATTTTTATTGTTCATCTTACCTCTATACCTTTACCTATTTTCGATTTTAAAATGCAAGACATACTTTATGTGTGTGTGTGTATGTATCTAAGTAAAATAATTCTTAGTCTGTATTGAAAAGAAATGCATCTTTGTTATGGGTGGGTATAAAACTACTTGACTATAATAAATCAGATTCATCCAACCGAAATTAATTTAAAGCTTGCAACTCCTCAAGCATTTGCACCTTCTTGATCATCATCGAATCGTTATTTCAATCTGCGGCGCGGAGGCCTGCTGAGCAGATGCAATATGTATGTCTATACTAAGGTGTATGCTTCCCACATTAACCGCCATTGGAACAACCTTATGTTATATATCTAAGCCAATCTCATAGATCTACCAAAGTTATCAGTTAAAGAAAATCTTTGAAGTTGCATAGTAAATAAGTATATTCCCAACCCAACGAAAAAAAAAAAAAAAATGATAAAAATTTCTCTGAGTTCGCAGTTGAATTACCGCTTTTAGTTACTGGGGCTTAATACACTTATTGTTTTGTGTTACTGAGCGAACGAAATCAAATGAAACTACGCAATAATGAATAATGGAGTGGTTATAGTACCCAACTGGTGGTGGATAGGAAGAAATCAAACATCAAGAATGAGATCGTGGGAATATATGTATGTTCGTTAGTACATACTTAGTTGATTCACCTTGTGAAGATTTAATGACATACTATAACTAGTGGAAGACTGGATGGTATATAGTTGAAAGCATAAGAAACCTCTAAATAAGCAGACGGCTGGCTATAACATATTAGAGGAGTAAACGTATCTAACAACACTGTTAAAAATATGTATGCAGAGTGAATTAAGATTTCCCAAAAAAACCTATCCACAGTAGTGCGATTTGTTTTGTGTATTTTTTGACAGATATTACAACAAAATTCAAAAGACTCGCAGTTTTGGATTCTTCGACAGCGTTTTTCATAACGCTTGGTCGCGTTAGCAACTTTTATTCCTAGATGTCGCTGTTTAATAAAAGCATGAAACCATGAGTTACTAAAATTAGATAGCTTAAACCTCTTATTTTGCTACTACAAAAACGCGTTGGCTTAGAAAAGACTACACAGCTTTCTGTTTTTCTATGGGCAGCGTTTTCAATTTTTTTGGTTGCAGATAAAACATGAAATGTCAAAAAGTGCTGGAAACTGTAAAAGGAGTAAACTCTCAGTGACAAATTCAAACGTCAAACAACAAACTACTTATCGTACTTTACGAACATTCCTTCGAGATACACAAGAGTTATCAGTTGTAGCAACTTTTATATTCGAGAGCGAGACTCGAGCAAACGTCAAAATTCTATACTCAGTTATATCCAGTTGTAGCAACTTTTATATTCGAGAGCGAGACTCAAGCAAACGTCAAAATTCTATACTCAGTTATATCCTACTTTTATCGGCAGCAAAGGTGTTGTATTTGTAGTATGTATGTGCAAGATCTACTTTTATCGGCAGCAAAGGTGTTGTATTTGTAGTATGTGCAAGATCTTACTTCACTGCGGATATTTTTCCCAAAAAAACACACTTAATGTTACGGAACACAATTATTCTATTTAAACCAACTCAACAAAACTCTCCAAAACATTTTCCAACGCACTTTCTCTGAGAGAACTTTGGAGAACTGTGAATGAATCCTTTGAACGTTTTGTTGTTTTGAAAATTGATTCCGGGACCTACGGTAGAAAAACATTTATATTTCAAAATAAAACCAACATATTTTTTAACGGTGTATTCCATTGGCTGCTATTTACCATGGATATGTATTCATCTATTTCGATGAGAGAATAACTTCATCACGCATGCAACTCCAATATGAGATTTATATATTTATGTATACAATATAATGTAAGTACGATAAAATAAAAGGGGAGCAAACCAAAAAACCACCGGTTGATCTAATACTATTGTTTGCAATGTCGTAGGTGCTGTCGCTTTGGACGTTTGGAACTTTAAAAAAAAAAAAGATACGACTTCACACAACATTAGGACGATGATGTGAAGTTTTTAGGTTCTGGTCTATTAACGAGGTTGAAGAGAGTCAATCAAAGTTTTGTATATACGGACTACAGAAACAGAGTATCTTAAGCTACCGGATTGTAGTCGTATCTTATTGTTATTCATTTTGGATATAATTTGTTAAGACGATGATGTTTGTCTTTTTTTTTTTTATTCAGTCTAGTATTAAGAAGTGAATTGATTTTAGGTCACAGGTGGGAACTTTTCATTGTTCAAAAATTACTTGGATTTAAGGTAAGTATGGGTTTAACTTTACCGTGAGTAAAAAAAGTTTAAAGTTGTATGGTATATAATGTTATGTAATGACAAAAACAACGGTTCAAAAACGTGGGATTCATGAACAAAAAAACCGAACATAAAAATTAAAAAATCATTCGTGATGGTTTTATTGTAAATTATAAATACGAGTTATAACATAAAAAAAATATCAAATTTAAAAATAAATTATCTCGCAATTCTGTCTGTCTATTCCGCTTAAGCAAATTAAATTATATTATTTCCCTTAAACTCGTTTAACTTTTGAATCGTCTTTCCACAAAATTGGAGAATCGCTTTTCAATTTCAACTTGAAAAAAATGCACTTTCGAGTTTCAATAAATTTTAAAATCCCTGTTTGGCTTCTGAATCTATTTTTCCCCATTTAAAACATAAAATAACATAATAAAACTAATCGTTAAGATTATCCCAGCTCAGATCCGTTGCCCAGCTCATGGGTCCTTATTGATTCCAAAACATCATGTTAAACCAGGTGTACATCATATTTAGATTTCATCAATCAAATTACCAATTCCCTAAATACTTTCCAACTAAAAGAGTTTCACTTGTTTTCTACACGAATTCGTGTTCTCTTGTTCAAGGACCACATACTCGTAGGTATATTCGTGTGTGTGTGTGTGTTGTGTATATGCATGTAATCTAGTGTCACAAAAACACTCGAATGTAGATATAATAAAACGCAACTATCATTAATAAAACCCTTTTTGGGATATTACAAAAACCATTAAGGATATAACTCTCACAATCTATCCTTTCGAATTGAACCCTCGAATGTCAAATCTGCCCAAAAACGACATGATGGTTTAAGAAAAAAAAAAAAAAACAAAAAAAGAAAAAAGAAAAAAGTGAGGATACACACATTCCAAGACACACATTATGTGTACCTACATACATACATACATATAAATACTTCCTTCTTATCGCAAGAACAAAAATAATTCCTGTCTCCATTTGCTAGGGGATCATTACGTCAAAAAATTCCATATCCGAATTGAAAACTGTCAACCTCAATCGTATTAAACCAACCTACTGAAACATTTATTAAAATGTCCTTTTTTTGGCACACATCAGGACACACCAGACGACGACCTTCTGATATGGAATTAATGCAAATTAATGATACGCGTGTTTACAAAAAAAAAAGAAAGTACCTTATACTACATACACACAAGCAAATACCATATCCTTTGAATACAGACAAATAGTGCAATACTGATAATAGCGAACACATTATTTGCAAATCAAAAGAACATACATAGGTTAGGTTTGTATGGATATATCCCTTTTTTCATCCTATTATGGGATTGCAAAATACAATAGCTTAACTACATCTACATACCTATGAGCATTGAGCATTGAACACAACAGCATTGAGTGTACTAGCACCCCTGCATAAATATTTCGCAATAGTTGCACGCAAATCCCAATTGCCTGAAATTGATATCCTTTTGTATTTGCCTGCATTTTGAGTGTTTGTTGAAGTAGTTTTGTGGGTATAATCCTCGTTTTGGGTTGCAACTGTTGAATGTGTATATAATCGTACTGTTTGTGTACTTATGTATGAATGTTGTGCCCTTTTATGTTTCGTTTTATAACTTCCTATGGTGTTGATAAGTGCAGTCCTCCCTTGCAATTTAACGAACTAATGAGTCTACGGATTTACGCGTAGGTACCTTCATATCTTGCCACTTACCGAGAATTTGCAGTGTTTTAATATTCGATAATTTAGTATTGTTGATTTTACTTTGAATATTGTTATTTTGTTTTGAAAAAAGATAATTCTATTTTGACAAAGGTTAAAATGTCTATTGATTGGAAAAAAAAATATGATAAGCAATGGGTGTTTTTTTTTAGACGTGTGGTTTTCAAGAAGAAATAAAACACATTCATTTTAAGATTATGGCCAAGAATTTTGCTTTTTTATAAAGATGAGGATTTGACATTATGTTTTCAAAATGATTTTGCCCAATTTTCGACCACTTTTTGCTCCAATTGTTGCGCACGATGGCAGATGGACTCATTCGGGTCTTCTTCGATACTCCATAGAGGGTCTTCGATGCTTACTGTACGGCGTGTCTAAGGATGCACATTATACACTAGAGTAAACATGGTGGGCAGTTATGTCTACCGAATATTGGATGCAGCGCGAGATGCATCGTTCGAACTGAACCATTATTTTGGTAATAAATTTTCGCGATTTGCAAATGTTGTTCAGAATTAAAGTTTATTTTTAATCAAATGGAAAACAAAATTAAGCATAAATCAAGTGACAACTGTCTAAAAGACCAACGCCGAAAAAAAGTATTTCGAGATTGAAAACCACACGTCAAAAAAAAAACACTCTTTACAAAATCAATATGGATTGCTTTTTTATTCAAACTACAAAATTGGGACTTCTGTGCAAATTTTGGATGGGTCGTTTACTACCGAACTACTTTTAAAGTCTCTCACATCACAGTTTTTTCTCAGACCAATAAATCATTGATCTTGAATAAAGTAGCCTTGTCCCATCTTAACTCTCTCACAATTCCTCTGATTCCCTCTCCCAACTGTAGGCAGGTAATTAATATTGTATATTTTTTTATTCTTCAAATTAATTTCCATTTTTAAAATAGAAAAATAGAAGACCGCTGTTACCTCTACGAATTGAAGTTCAGGTAAATCTCTTATTCGAGTTCCACAATACGTATACGTACTGAATATATGTAAGCAATTGATTTGCATACATTAAAACAAAACAATCAAATTGATATGATTCTATACCCTTTCCTATTTATGTAGGTATGTGATCAAAAAACCCTTGCAATGTTTCTTTGAATTTGTTTTATGTTCATTGCACATCTTGAAGAACAACAATTTATATACTGTGTAAGGACCTTTACTCCTTTTTGTATGACTGCTTTCCATAAATTTCCATATGAGTGTACCTACTATACCTATCGAATCTTGGGCAATCCCTTAAGATGGATAAATGAAAATAAATTCTCCATGGAAAAGGTGCCCGATGATGTCTTAAAGGTTTAAGAACATCTGCGAGTTAGGCGTCCTACAAATATATATGTAAAAAAAAAAAAAAATTAATATCAAACAACAATAACAACACTGGATGGCGGTTTCTTATTCCTCCCTACACTCGAATGAATGTGTATCAAACAGCTGAAAAGGATTCTTCAATTTCGAATATTATATATTTTGTTATATAATGATGTGCTATCTGTGGACGCAATCAGTCGATTCAGTTTTGAAAAATTTGCATATTCAAATCTCTATGAATTGCACTCACAAAATATCTACCGGATTCGCATTGAATACCGTCTATTACCATGTGCTACAATGTAACCGATTTATTGTCCTTGAATAGGTGGTGATGATGATGATGATGATAATACAAAAAAAGGGACCGTGATTACCTACATATGCGCACTTTTTGTTTGTATAGATACGAGTATCTCGTCTGATGGCGATGGAGTTGAGATCAACCGCCGCGCCGCGCCTTATTCAAAAACACGGTGCCTCGTTAATTGCCATCAATATGTACTTTAAACCCAACTTTGCAATTACATGAATGCATACATTTGTGATCAGATGCAGTGCCCATAAATCACAAGGATCCTTTCGATTTAAAATTAAATTTGATTTTTATTTAAATTTGCCTGCATTGCTTGGAAGGAACATGGAACATACATACATATGGCGCCGTCCGGGTCCGGTCCCATGGATCCTCTCTGGTTCAGCACAAATAAATGCATCTTTGAATAGATGCATGCAGTTTTCTTTTTGCAATGGAGTTAAACAATTTCAACAAATAATAATCCAACAACTAGTTACTCTGATAAAAATCTGATATTTTAAAAACCGAATCCGATACTGATCTATACCTAGATAACGAGTACCTTCAAACTGAATTGAATAGGTTAGCATTGTTACGGTGGTGGTAGTGGTGGGCCGTCCGAGGCCGTGAGCAACTGGTCACAGGGCGCCCATACCCATTTCCTGTTATTTATTTGCTGTTTCTTTCAATTTGTTTGTTCGGTTGTTGTTTTTGTAGATATGTATATGTTATTTCTATACGCAACCAAACAATAAATAAAATGTTAAGTCTCTGATGCACAAATGGCTCACACAACAATAATACAAAAATGGGAATGAAATTGAGCTGCTGGTCTGCAGTCAAACTTCACTTCAGCAGCATTGGAGCATCCAGCATTACACTAAATGGTAACATATCTGTCTTAAGCACGAAGCAGTGCAGTGCATAAGACACGCTGATGCACTTCCTACTTCTGTACCCCTTGTTCTGATCTGATGGGTGCCCGAGCCCGAGCCCGATGCTACTGTTACTATGGCTGTTGGGAGCTTGGTCTTGGTTTAAATGGAAACCATAAAAATATTGATGTAGATACTTTTGTAAATCTTTTGTATGCATTCATCAGAATTCAATAATGGAGTATAGAACGGTCCAAACCAAACCAAACCAAACCAAACCAACACAGAAACCCACCTTCGACTGACTGCTTTGTGCTCCGCTTTTCCGAGGTGTAAACTAATCCCGGGCAGATCATGCGGTCGTTCGTTCCTTGCATCAGGCTTGCAGCTTTCCACTGAAACCCCCAATCCCAATCTAGAGGCTTAAGAAATATTATCGCACATTCAGACAGCACAGTTCGCTTAGGTATCGGGTGCTATAAAGCGATGCAACTATGAAACAAAATCTATCCAAAGCATTTATGATTATTTTTATTACAATTCTATAAATGCAAACAAGAAGAAAAAAAATCGTCTGTTCGTTGGTTTCATAAGTCAGTACATAGATACGAGTATAATTGCTATATTTCCAAACAGCAACACCAACAACACATACTTTCAGATACTTTAATTATTGCAATAGATACCCGCCATAATCTAAATATTTGTGGAGACTTTTTTTTTGTTTTTTTTTTGTCTGTTTTCGCATGGCTAAAAATGAGGGTCGTTCTGAAAATGGAAATGAGATCTTCAAGCTAGAGTATTGAATGTACATACAATACATTGTTTTTTTTTTGTTTTCTCAACGTGCAATGTCGTTTTGTAATAAATTTATTATTATTTGTATATTTGTAACATATTAGCTATACTACATCATGGTATTGGTTAGGTACTGATGTAGATCGTAGTCGTGGGAGGAGGCAAGACTATATTCGAAGATGAATTTTCGAGTTCTGAGAAGCTGCAGATCGAGTTTTTCTTGTCGTTGTCGGTTGTCGGATGTTGGTTTCATATGAATCGATACCTAATAATAGTTGAATAGACAAATTTGCTATATAAGTGACATAAATGATATATGTATAGCTTGTCAACTGATGATCGAAATTTTTGTAACGGAAACTTGTGGAAGAACTTTTAATATAACTCATAGTTCCAAGAAATAGTATAGAGACGATAATAGTATTGGTTTTTTTTTTAAGACATGTGGTTTTCAATCTGGCAATACTTTTTTTGGATCTCGTTTTTTTTGACAGCTGTCACCTGATTTATGCTTACTTTGGTTTGTCATTTGACAATGAATAGATTTACTTCTCCAAAACATGTGCAAATAGTGCAAATTTACTACCAAAATAATGGTTCGGTTCGCACGATGCATCTCGCGCTGCGTTCAATATTCGGTTGACATAATTGCCCAGCAAAGTCGATAATTCGAGCAACTATGGATTGGTTTAGCACCATGTTTACTCTAGTGGATAATGCGCATCCTCACAGACTTCGTACAGTGTGCTCCTAAGATCCTATTACTGCTGTGAAGCAGAATATCGAAGAAGACCCGAATGAGTCCATCCACCATTTCGGGCAACAATTGGAGCTGTGCCCTGCCCACCCACTTTATGGAAGATTTCACGAGAGGATCTTAGTTTGAGGACTTACAAAATCAAACTCGTGCAGGAACTGAAGCCGAACGACCATCAAGCGCGTCGCATGTTTATGGTGAATGAGCCCAAAACGAGATGGCCACCGATCCCGATTTTGGTAAGCGCATTATCTTGCGTCGTGGGTTAGTGGCGGGGCCTCCAAGATCGTGCCATTTAACATCGCTATACCTACTATTTTTTGTGGGATTATGTGAAGTCGCTTGCCTACGCCCGAGACGATTAACGTCTTGGAAGAGAATATTCAGCGCGTTATTGGTGACATATTGCCAAAAAAGTAGTCGGTCCTCTCGGCTGGAATTTATTCGAGCCAGCCACGGTAGCCACTTGCCCGATATCATTATTAAGACATAATGGCAAACCCTCATCTTTAAAATAAAGCTAAATTCTTAGCCATAAAATTAAATTAAATACGTTTTATTTCTTCTTGAAAACCACACGTCTAAAAAAAACACCCTTTATATTTTTATATTCAGTTTATTTTGTGAGTGTAGGGCTTAAGGTTTTTTTAAGATTGTAAATACTTTCAAGCAATTGTAGGAATTGTTTTTTTTCTTTTTAATTCAGGATTGTATTTTTATTTTATTTATCTCGTTATTTATATATGTACATATGCATTTAAATATTATAAAACAAACTGATTTGCAATATTATTTTAAATAGAAAATAAAATAAATTAATTTGAATTTAAAAATTGGTGAATTCTCACAATATTATATTCTCACTATTACCAATATAAAAAAGGAAGCACTTTAGGGCCTATTTTCCGCAAAACTTACTTACCTACTTTTCTTCTTTGATTGTCATCTACCTACCTTATGAAGAGTATCATTAAACATTCTTACAAATGAAGATTTTATTTCAAACCAAATTCCTCTGTATCTAGTTATATCTTCTCGAAGTCGATCATCACATCACGCAATGCATTGCACAACAACAGTATAGTATTAAAAGCCAACACCTTTGTAGAATAAACCCTTTTTTATTATATGAATATGAACTCTTTCCTAGATCATATTTCATATACATACATTAATTCAAAAAAAAAAAAAACTGGAGAAAAAAAAAGACCAATGTACAATGCAAAGGACATCCGGTTGTTCGTTCATTCGATCAATTTAAATATTTTTCGTGTCATTGAATGCAGATCCTGGCATTATTTGAGTTCAATTCAATTCCTACGATTACAATTATTCCTCCGCCCATTACAAAAGTGCTAGACCCATTCATATCCTGTTTGTTTGTTTGTGTTTAATTTTGTTTCAATGTATGTATATAGGCAACTGCTTGTGTTACTATATCTGAACACTGAACATTTACCATTGTCATCCTCATCATCATCGTTCTTGTTGGCAGCGCGATAAATGTTTACAAAAAGATAGCAATGCCGCTCTGCTCCGCTCTCTGCGCCGCGTCGGGTCCATTCAGCAAAGCAACCCCTTTCCATTGATATAAAATATAGAATATTATATAAAGAAAATATTTGTTTCAAATTCTAATCCGGCGAATGCAATAGTAATTGCTATCTTATGCAAATGAAACAAAGTTTTTGTGCAGAAGGATTTTTTGTATCTGTATCTATAGATATAATATATTTTGCAGTTTCGTTAATTTAAGGGTAATTTTTTGAACAGGGTTACTCTTAGTCTGTCTAATTGAGCAAGATCTTTGATTTGAATTACCTATTCAACTTTCCCTTATAGACATGTACATCAATAAACTATATAAAAAAATTAAGTTTCTGGTTTCATTTTCCAGAATATTTTCCATAGTAAAATAATATTAAGATTGCTGAAATTTATAATAAGGAACTATATTTTTGAATTGCCTCCACAAGTGTGCGTACCTAGTACCTACATGTGTACTGTGTATGAAGTCGATATCACGCCAGAAAAACAAATATTGAAAATATCTATCATATTGAAATGAAAGTACACCGTTGTATATCAGCTCTACTGCATTGCAAAAACGAAATATTTAAATCTTAACAACTGTGTAAATATATACTACATTTACAAAAGTTGTGTTTTATTCACCGCTGCATAGTTAGTTCAGCATTCAAGTGTGTTTCACCAGCACAGATGCCATTTTTTGCTGTCCTCCTTTTCTCCAGCAATGAAGTTGTTGTTGTTTGCCGAGGGAAATTTTTGATGCACTAGCTATGCTATGCAGCATTGAATAAAACACATCTAACAATTATACCAACTCCAATTAAACAAGATGACGAAGATTCAGTATTTTATTTTAAAAAAATTTTAAAATAACAAAATGATTTAGTCAGCACAAAAATGTAGACATTTGTTTCTCAAAGGTGAATTTCAAAAGAGGTGAGTATGTTGAGTAGTTTTGGAAGTCTCGAATGCCCTTAATCCCTTAATAATCACAAGCCAGTGCGAGCAATAAGATAAAACTATAAAAGAATTTAAATGACAATACGCATGGCTTTAAAATTTCAAATAACAAGCTTCCACACCCACATTCGACTAAAGTAAGAATTTATGAGCCTTAAAGTACGTCGCCAAAACTAGGCTCAATATATGATAAACTGATGATATTAATTTTAAAACGTTTAAAGGAAGAATTCAACTAACTACTTCGTTAGAAACATTGATGCGAAGTTTTAAATTGTTAGTTTTTTTTATTGTTAGAGGCTCAGCATTTTTGGAAATAGCTATTTTCTAAATTTTACTTAATTATAAAATTGATATTGTCAGATGAAACATGTCAGACAATCAGGATTAAAGAAGTCAGAGTTTAATCTTAGTCTGCTTTTGTTTATTGTAGATATTGTTATTATTTGTTGATACTCTTCCAATACTTTAGTGTGATTTCGAGGCTTGAGATTTTATAAGTGAATTTGGCAAGAATTTCTTTCTAGGAAAATGACAGATTACATGTGGATTTAGCAAATTGATATAAGTTTATTAAAGTGTTAAAATCGTTTAAAACTATCAAACCACCTTCTTAGCTTAGTATAACTTACTGAATATGGCTGTAACATTTTACTTAATCGTTTAAAATTTTGAGTTGACATTGAATGTTAAAATTGAAATGAAGACTTGGAATATTCGAATCTTAAAATATAGATATACTTATAGCCTTAAAGTTAAGATCATTTATACAAAATTTTAATAAAATGCAAGAATACAATTCTGATGATTTATTACCTATTGTTTCTGTTAGAAAATCTATCACTCTTATCCGAATCCTATTAAATTTATTAAGTTGACTGTTTATTGTTTATAGTAAAATCAAAATCAACAAATTAAAATGAAAACTACTAAGTGAATAAAACAAAACAAATCAACTGATTGTTAAATGCTTTGGAATAGGTGACATTCCTTACAGCAAATAATTTTGTTTCCTTTATTGCAGATTAATAAAAAAATAAAGTATTTTATGGACAATCCGCTGAAATATTTAATACCAACAAATTTCAAGTTACAAAATTACAAACAGAGTTGAAACTAAGTCATATTGTTGAAGCAATGTTCAATCTCTCTTCAATTGATTATTTAACAAGAAAATGTATCAAATAAAGGAGAGCTGCATATTTTGGATTGGAACGTACGAAACAATTTGATATTTCTTTCAAAAGTTGAAACATTGTATTTTCCATTAAAAAAAAAAATGACGTACCTTATGAATGAATGCTTAGTGCTCAGTTAAATCTAAACTTCCTGCTTCTTCTCGTTTTGTAATGATATATGTACATAGCTTCTATCTACGATATTTATCAATTATGTATAGGTATACCTAACGAATTCTGATTTAAGCTATTAAGCTACCACTTGTTAGATTGGAATAAGGTAAACCATATTTATGATGCTTTTGAAATCGAATCATCGGACGCAACTAAAAAAGTAGCTAAACTTGTCAACTTTTATGTCAATCAGTTGTCAATAATAGACATGTTCGATGAAGACATTGCATTTGATGCATCATCGCTGTGTCTCTAACTTGTTACTGATAAGTTTTGTTCACTCTAATTTACTTGTAATCAGTGTGAATTTTGTCTACACAAATATGCGAATACAATTTTGTGATTTTGAATAATTTTATATGTACATAGATGAAGTGTTTTGAGCGCGATTAACAAAATTAAGACAGAAAAATGTTTCTTAAATTTAACTTACTGATTTCTTATAAATGTTATAATTTGATTGAATTCAAATTGAAATTAAACATAATAATCGAACAAAATGAAAACAAACCAGATTTTTCATTTTATTCAGATTTTGTCCATTATTGACAGAATTGTGAAGCTAATGGTGTCAATTTTTCAGTTTTATTATATACAACATACGAAACAAAATATGTATAAAATAGAGTTTCATTACATTAGTTCTGTACTCTGACGTTCCTCAGTACGCACTGGGTTTGAAAAATCGAACAGACCTAGATTTTGTTTAAACCAAAAGAACACAACGGATCCAATGTCAATGTCATCGCATTCAATGGATTCTATATTGGCCGGGCCCTTTAGAAAAATTCAGTGCTTATCACAAGGATATGGGATTTTTGGTGTTTTTCTTTATTAAATACGTAGGTACCTATGTAGTAACTGTATCAATTATAAAATACATACCTGTCCTACATCCTGTAGAAAATTTACTTTTTTCACCCATACCTAAGTTGTAACGAAATTTCAAAAATAAAAGTATATTTCTAATCCTATGTAGATATACATATATGAATTTAAATGTGACCAAATGTTAGGGATATAATCAAAATCGTGTTATCAAAAATCGACCAGTCACTTGACAATTCTTTATTTCTTATATACATATCTAACTAAGCGTTTCAATGTTTGTAGAAACTTCAAAGTTTTTTCCTTAAAGAAAGGTAAGTCAATTTCTAATTTGTCAAGGCTTACCAAAATGGAATTTTAATTTTGGACTCTTTAAAATGACTCATTCCAATTTAATTATTTCAAAAGAGTTAACCGTATCGGAAAGGATGATTTAAAAGTCCAACCAAAAAAATCTGTTCTCAAAGTCTCTAAAAACTGAAAATTGATAAAATTTTTATGAAAAATGTTAAATACTTATTTATAAACTACTGAGAAGACGGAGAATTTCAAGAATCGTAAGTTTTTTTTAATAAGGAAATAAAATAAAAACTTTTTTTTAAATTTAAATTTTAAAATTAGGTATTTTAACTTATTTTTTTTTTTAACACAACGCATTATTAGATATTAATTAATTATCCATGTTTTTCTGTAAAACATGCCTTTTTGTTTTGCTGCGATTCTAAAACTTAGGTAGATATGTTAGGTAGGTACTTATATCGAATTTATTTTTGACACCTTTATAAAAATCTCTTCAATTTTACATAAGTAGTTAGGTACCTACCTATATGATATATGTAGACTGAAGACGATTTAAACAGTTCACGAAAATAACTTTTTTCGCCATTCAGAGATGTCAACTTTATTTGATTCCAACCCAAACACTTCAAGTTCCCATGTTGCGATTTTTTGTATACCTATTACCTGCCTGTCTAGAAGCAATTTTGTTTTAATAAGTATACCTATAAACATTACTCTTTACTCAGTAGGCACCTATGTTAGGTACTAAACAAATTTAAATCTAAATGTACTAAGTAAGTTAGTTAGTAAATATCTAAAAATATTGAACAGGAAGGTAGGTACCTCGCACCTAACTAAAAGCTCTTCCTCCGCCCTCCGGAAAGTAACTTTTCAATAAAATAAATCAGCCGAAGTTCTATCTGCATTAATTCTTAAAACACTTGTCTGTATATAGTACCTACCTATGTACATATTTTAAGTAGGTGGGGTACCTACCTCCCTATACCTACTAAAATCAAAATAAAGAAACATCAACAATCGAGAGATTTCACAAAAATAACTCAAAACAAATAATCTTGAGTTAAATAATAAAAAAAAAAAAACTAGTGGCAATTGCGCTGCGAATGCGACCGACCGATAATAGCAGTATGTCGGTGGGCTGCACAGCCACCTGCGAGCGAAAGAAGAAACAAGAACCGGCTTCTGATTTTGATTCCGATTCTGAAAAAGAATAGAGGCAGCTTAAACACCCCAAAACTCGTACTCAACCCTAAAAAACCTAAATCAACGTTGTATGCGTGTGTGAGCGAAGCAATCAAAGGGGCGTGGTATACAAAAAATTGACAAACACACAATAGAGCCGGACCCAAATTGGAGAAACGAGAAATGAATCGGAAAAGAGAATTCGAAGAATGGCAAAAAACATCATCATCTCATCTTATAATAAATCCAACACACAGAGGAGTTTGAGTGGTAATCGTGTATTAAAACCTTGTTATTATTTTCTTCTACTTATGTATTTCATTTTACAATTTACAAATAGAGTCCATCATTTATTCTCTTTCACCTCACAAAATTTATGCTCTCTCAACTCTCAGTCTCTCTGAACTCTGAGTGTATGAGTTCTCATTTTCGAATTTGATTTTTCGAAATGAATTTCGATTCATGATGAATTTCATTAAGACTCGATAAATTCATATAATTTCTCCTTATGGTGAATTTAAAGGAAATAATATATTTTTATCTACCACACTTAACTTCAACTTTCAACATGATTTTAAATTCAATTTTGATTATGTTTTTTTGGAACTTTGTTACGTAGTAAGACTCCTAGACAGTTATATATATTTTTTTAAACGAATTATGTACTAGAAACATCTTCTCTATTAATGAAGTGGGATGTCGCGTCATTTAATTTTTTCTTCTCATCAATTTAAACGGGGGACTTTAATATAAGTTACCTATAAAAATTGCAAGAGATGCTAACAATGGGAACAATTATTGCAATTAGCGATATTTGAATAAATAGGTATCTGCCTAATTGTTGCTGAGGAAATAGGTATTAGGGTCATAACCCTTATAGATCTTTTGAACATCAATAAAGACTTTGTGTTTGAAGTTGCTAATACCAACGTTCTCTTTTAACAATTTATTGCCGATTCAAAATTGGATTGTTTTACTGATCATAAAAAGAACCTATTGCGTTTATTAATCTAAAAAAGAAAAAACGTTTAGATTAAATCTGGTTAAAGTAGATATGATTTATTATTTCACCGATCGAAAATCCAAAAAAATTCTCATATGAATCTGTTCTCATTTTAATTACAAACCCGAGGGAAAGTATGTGGAATAAAATAAAATGAATTGATTTTATTTCAAATTCCGATTACTTTATCAACTTATTAGAAGAAATTAATTTAAATCAAAAAGTATGTTATGTAAATTAACTTTTCAATTTATTTTCCAGGTGCTGTTATATGAAGTGACTTTAAAGACAGTTTTTGAGTGTCTTGGAAAATTCTATAGATGTAAGTATAGGTATTCAGACTTGATAGATCTGTCCTAAAATTATATTGTATTAAATCAATTAATATTTAAATTTTGAATGTGAAATCTTCAACTTTGATATTTACTGACTATGCAGTAAGTAATTACCAGTTAACAGTTAACATGCACATATCAAGAGTGATTTTACACAGTTTAATAATTTCTTTAATTATGTACTTATATCGACTTTTAAAATAAGGTAGGTAGGTATCTATAGTTCATTTCATTCGTTTTTATTTTTTAAAGGTACATGGTTGTGTTTTATTCACTGCTGTAGATGTAGCTAGTGCAGAATTCAAGTATGAATAAAACGATCATACTCACTTTACATATATCGCCAAAACAGCTGACTTTTATAAGCTGTCTTCTTTTTTCACGCTAGCTTCTTTTGCTGTTCTAGCTACCCAGTAGTGAATAAAACACAGCTAAACATTTGAAGGATTACATATAGTGAGGTGTTTGATAAATTATTAGATATAGATAAAGTTGGAAGTAGGTTAAATGTGGTTAGTGATTATTATATGTAATTGAATTAAAAATATCAAAGTATAGAAGACCCACAAGGTTTCCCCAACAAGGTAGGTCCCAATCTTGATAACTATAAATATATCTACCTATTTACTTAACTCGAACTATAATAAATAGGCGGTGCCCGGTGCACTTACATATCCTCTGGATCCGCTTCACAATGCTCGTTCTATTATTACATAACCATAATTTTTTAAAGACCTTCAGAAAGTGCAACTTTTTTTATGGTTTCTTTTTGATTCCATGTTTATAAGGAGAGGACTAAAATTTAATTCGATCCGCAGAAAATTAGCGCTTCTAAATCTTCGAAAACACTTTCAAAAACGTACCTACATATGTACCTCAGCAATAAATTTTTTTTAAAGTTTTATCAAGCAATGCACGTACATTTTATTGCCAATTTGTTTTTATTGACACCTTAGTAAAATAAGCATATCTATCTAATTGGGAAATATTAAACATTCGGAATACATTTAAGAAAAGAAAATATGGGATATTTTAGGCACCTAACCTCCAAATTGATGTTTAGGTATATATTTAAGTATTGGTGGTTTGAATTCGAACCACAAGAACGTAAATACATTTTCGACTGGGTATGTCACTATTTTGAGAATATGTATGGCATTGCATATTATGACAAAAAATTGTACCACTAATTGAAATAGCTTTGGAATTATCAGGAGTTAATAAAAAACGTTCCTTCCAGAAGACCAATTTTAAAACAATCACTTTCAAATATTGACCCACGTTTTTGTGGCACTAAGTCAAACGAATTTAAGTCAAGAATTTTACAACTGTCGAAAATATAATTTGGTTAAAAATTGTCAAATACCTATTGTCGCGTCTCTCCCTTGAAAAATTACTTCGGGCGTCTATGTTTATCCTAGTTTTCCTAAGTACCTACCTACCTACTTATATTCTTAAGTATTTTTTTATGAATATAGAATCTTATCAGGATAGGTTCTTAAGATAAAAGTACTTTTTTCATATAATGCAGGTGCCTATATAATGTATCTTAACTTAATACCTAAATGTTTAAAATAAAAAATGATAAATCGAATAAAGCTTAACAGGCCGACTCCACTAGATATCTGTATCGCCAACTAAATCTCTGACATCTATATCTGTGAAATGTCTTCTCTCTTTGCTGGGCAGTTCATGTCTTGACATTTCATTCATGCAAAAGACTCTGACTTGGAAGTATCTCTGGAAATCGTCAAATAGTAGATACTTCTTCCTCAAGCTTTTGAGAATATCTTATTTTGCATTGTTTGTTTATGTTGTGAAAAATTAGAAATAAATAAATTTTGTTTTTTTGCCTTTATCTCCTCTGTGTTATTAAAAAAGTTGAATTTTTTTTTTATTTCGTTCTCGAAAAAAAAATTATTTTGGCTCCAAACAAAACCTGCCGGCATGAGAATCAAAAAATAATGAGATGAAATGTCAGCTGCAGACAAAAAAGCAACAAAAACAAAACATCTGTCAAATTCATGTCAGACATCTATATCAAGACAAAACCTCTGACATAGATCGCTGACATCATGTCATAAGATGAGATATCGCGACTCCATTGGAGATTTCATGTCATGATTGGACCGCATGACATAAATTATGTCCTGTGGAGTCGGCCTGTAAGGAGATCATCAGTCGCAGTCGGATTCGGATTCATCAACTTCGAACTGTATCAATTCATTCATTTAAATACGAATACGAATACGAGTTCCTCTTCCCACCAGTAGTTAAGTTCTTAAAATTTTTTTATTGATAAAAGAGAAATATAATCCGAGAGAGAAAACAAAAACAACTGTATAGGTATTTTTCCCCTTTTAAAAACAGCTAAAGCGAAAACCAACCGCACTCGCACACAACACACAGCACAGCAGAGCACAGCAGCACACATATGCCGATACTCATCACATCACTTATATCGTCTTTGGTACTTTTTCGAATATAAAATCGAAATCCAGAAAAGAAATCCCAAGCAAAACAAAACAACACAAAACAAAAAACACGGGGGGAGGATTTATTCTTATCAACCACGCGCGAGTACATGTGTTGGTCTGGTCTTCGACGACGTCGTCGTCGTTGTCGTGCTCGTGAATTCTTATAGAGAAGACAAGAGAGTAAAAAAAAAAAAAAAAACGAAGTTATTAAAAATATCGCCACACACATAGAAATTTTTTTCCATCATCTATGGTTCTATTGTCACCAGACATTCCCTATTTTAAAAAAAGGGGGTGGTAAGGACTAAATGAGACAAAAAATATAACCCAATCGTGTTAACGAGAGAGAGATCCTAAATCTGCTAGGCAATAAGATGATGACAATTTTTTTGAAGTTTACTGCAGATACCAACTGTACTGTCTATACCTACCTACCTACCTACCTATCTACTAATGAACTTGACTAAATATGTATTTATGTTTTTGTTGGCATAAATACAAATTTTTAAATTAAATTAAATTAAATTTCATATATCAGCAGCAAGAGCAACAAATATAATATTCAACATCAACTATTTGCCATTGCTCATAATCATAATCACATTCACAATTATTATTATCGACCATTGTCGAATGTCGATGCAATGACATTTCGTTCTACTCTTTCGCACCTCCAAGCCCCTATCAATATCAACCATTGAAAGGGAGGGGCCGGCCGACGGCAAAACACAACCAGTAATAGGAAACCGATTAGTAACTATTCGATTGGAGCAATATCGAAGTGTATTTACTCTTATTTTTTTTTTCATCACTCACAAGAGTCACAAGTCGTCGTGTGTGTGGTAAAAATCTCCTGCTTCTCAGCGCGTCGTCGTCGTGGTCGTGGTCGTCTTCATTCAAATACGAAGATTCGATTACCTGCCACCACCTATGCACATGGTGTTAGTGACAACCAAAGTATACGATTGGACACACAATTGTTCACTCACACCCACCCACTTTTTTATTATATTTTTACTCTCTATTGTGTATGGAAATGTAAAGAAAAATTTTAGGTACCTATATAATATAATTTTTTTTTTGTTTGTTTTTATATTTCTTCGAATATTTGATTCTCTCTTTCTTTCTGCTTTCTGTATCCACTTGATTTGATTTGAATTTTTTGTTTACTTCTATTTGTTCTTCTTTTTACTCGAGTAGGTACTTCGTACTTGCTACTTGCTACTTCATGATTATTTTTTTTTCCGTTTGACGAGGACGACTAAGACTTGTGGATGGAGACAACAAAAGATAGAAGAATGAAGAATCTCTCTCAATCTCAACTTGTTTCGTTTCAATAGAACACGAACAAGAACAAGAAGACTTCCAAATAAAAAAGGATTATATTCACCACTCTATTCAATTCACCACGGTAATAATAATAAGAACTAAGAACCAAGGCGAAGAGATAGAGTTGGAGTTGGAGTATTAAGCGCACTCACAGCACAGCACAGTCATATAATAATGGTATGCTAATGGTGAGCGTTGCATCCTACCGAATAACTGAATGCTGAAACTGAAGCTGAACAGGAACACGAAAAAATAACACGACAACGACAAAATACTCAAAACTCAACTATCTTTTGTGGTATTGTATTGTAAGAGGAACAGCGAACAGCTAACAGCAAAACAAGGAAACAAATTATACGTGGTGAATAAGAAATGAGTAGTCATAGTCAACACAACACACAACACAACACAAGACACAACGACAACACATTCATTCGAATCGAACATTCATCGAAATCATGTGAATGAATTCAACACAGATAATAATAATAACCCATACAATCAAACCAAAGAGGTGGAGTATGAGGGAGAGACAGAGAAAAAGCATGAGAGAAACACAAGCACAAGGCACAAGATACAAATGTATCTCGAACTGTTCAAACTCAATTTTTCGAATCGAGCAATCGTCTACGGTCTACGGTCTACCTCTACCGCTCTACACGTACGTACGTATTTCTGAATTTGAACGAACGAAACGAGCAGGAGGGTTGTGTGTGTTTTGTATATGTTGAATTTTTCAGTCATCAGCTGAATTCATGACAGGCAACGTCTTATTAGATTAAGGTTGCGCTGTTCGATAATACAGCAATATTTTTTGGTAAAATAATAATAATATATCAATCATAGTTCGAGAGTAAATAAATAGATAATATATAATAATTAGTTACATGTCATAACAACAACAACAAACGCTTTATTTTTTTCCGGTGTGTCTATTTAAAACTTATTTCTTATTGTGAATTTACCTACCTACTGAAAAAAAAAAAAAAAACAAAATAAAAATAAATCTAATTATTAATATATAACTTCCGTGCTCCGCGAAACTTTTGTCAACATACTCTATACACAAACATACATACACATATATGTATGTACATATGTATACACGGAAGTATATATTGTCTGCATACGATTTGTTAAAAGTATCTAGATACAATTTGTGTAGTTATCGTTATTTCTTCCATCATTGTAAACTACAAGTGAACAACCCGGTGCGGTGTGGTACCATCATATCAATCAAATGATATCGTCATTCAATTGTGAAAAGTCAACGACGACGACGACACGGCAGCCATTGTTTATTAAAATTTATCGGAGTCAATCGGAAGCGAATCATCAAAGCTAATGGGTGTCAAACTTAAGCAATAAAGTTTTGAAGTTTTTTTTGTTTAATCCGACAATAGGTACCTACCTACATGCATATATGTATAATGCACCTATGTTTGCTCATGAATATGGCGGTAGTTTTAAATACATATTATATTCAAACATTTCGCGAAACAAAATAAATTAATATTAAAAAGTTTATTCAAGTGATCTGATCAAAAATAATAATATAAAAAATTAAATGAAAAAGTGGAAAAGAAAGATATAGATACCTGTTTCCCCTTTCTTAATCCGATTTTGGTTTTGTGATTACCTAAGTATATGTACCAATCATCGCAGTTCCAAAA
This sequence comes from Scaeva pyrastri, assembly GCA_905146935.1. Lineage (NCBI taxonomy): Eukaryota > Metazoa > Arthropoda > Insecta > Diptera > Syrphidae > Scaeva > Scaeva pyrastri. Next base: position 33,261,305 of record LR989927.1, on the reverse strand, counting down.
AGGTGTATCAAATTAAAAAGAATTAAAAAAAAACGTCATTTACAAGACCAACAAAATATATACCTAGTTCTAAATAAATTCAAAAGTTTAAGTGAAAAACAGATATTATAAAAAAAAATCATTTAAATAATTTTTGTGTGTTAACAAAATAAAACAAATTAAAAAAAAATTATTATTATAAAAGAAAAAACTGGAAACGGAAATTGAAACTCTTAGCAAAAGGGAGGCAGACGAGGATCGTTTTGCCTCCACTTTTCAAAAATTCACCCGAATGCAGCCAACATTGTCACAAACAGCCGGGACAGCCGATATGGATTTGACGGCTGTTCAATCAATGGATTGGTTATTTAAAAAGGAACGAATCTATCTACTGGCACAATTTTGGCAACAGGTAAGTGTTTTGAGACTTTTTTTTTAAATTTAAATAGACACTATTTGGATTTACAATATCTTTTTGAATAGTTTTCGATTTTGCCGTCGATAAATCGGAGATTATTTTAAAGTGTTTTGTTTTGTTTTTAATCGTGTATTTAATAATTTTAAAACTACCGAAATTTCTTAACTCAATATACATGTATCAATAAAGGTACTTTGAAAAATCGTTTTCTTATTAGATTAGATAAATACCGGCATTGAACTACTCAAATAATCCACCGCTAATAGCTTGCAAAATTAGATTTTTTTTCATACCTACTTTGAAATGATGGGTACTGAAATTTGTATTCAAGTCATTCACTAGGTACTCCAATTGTTTTTTGACAAACAAAAGAGTGAGAGATACTTCCTACCTAACCTTAGGTAATTGATGACATTTTATAGATGAGTTTTTATTTCTATTTCCGCCGATACCTGAATTAATTTTGATTGATAATAAAAATAATTTTTCTCAGCAAGTTTACAATTGGATATGTACCTACGGATATTTTTATTGGTACACCGAATTACCACTTCTTATAATCTTATTAAATTGTGATCGGATAAAAAATTATCTCTTCGTGTTTTTTTTATAAATAATCAAAAACTCATTAGTGAACCTACCTATCTATATTTTTTTAAATTTTGATTGTTCAAAAAAGAATAAGTTTTGTCGTATTTTCTGATAGACAGTTTCTCGGAAATACTTCTTTTATTTCCTCATCACAAAACAGAAAAGCTACAGCGCTCGTCTGTTCTATATCTTTAAAGTTAAAATTGAATTAAATCAATTTTATTTTGTTTTCCTTTTTTTTATATTAAATCAATTTCTTCTCCAAAATGTAATATGTGTACAACCTTTTGTTGAAATCTTAACAACAATTCATCTCGATACAAATTTGTCCAAAAGCATCTACTGTTTCAAATTTAATAAAATCTTAATTGAACTACACAATTTTTTATTGTATTTTTTTCTAACTCAGTTGATATAAACATTTCATTTAACTTTAATGGACGGATTGAAGTACATATTAGCTACATAATTAGATGACTAACAACTAATTACATGTGAATTAAAACCATATCTTCCGACGGGGTATGGACACAAGAGACACAACTAAGTTTAATTACTTAAAAATATTGTAGTTGTAGAAAATAGTTGGACATCTTCTGTTTCGTCCATAAAAAGCGAAATTTTTGGGTACAAGTTCATTAAACTTTTCTGTATTTGGTAATTGAATTTGACTTCTTAGATATCACGTCAAACATGGAATCATTTGATTTTTAAAAGTTTTTTTTTTTTTTGGAATTCAAATCAGTCATTACAAAAAAAGAACTCAAAGTAATACTGCAGCTTCTCCTTAGCCCCCTCTATTTAGCCCTTTAACTCAAATTGCATTAATCACAAATTTCCAACTTCAGATACAACTAAAATTGATAATAACAGAAAACTGTAAGCGACTTAATACCTTTTAATCATTCAATATTGTCATTAGACTTAACAAACATGTTTTGGAATAAAAAAAAAAAAAACTGAAAAAAAAAATAGAACCTAACGATAATAGCCTTGCGTGAATTATACATAATAATTTTATACACACACATGAGCATATACTGTACATGGATGTCACACCATAGATATTTCTGTTTTTTGCAGAAAAGTACATATAGATTCTATACATACATATTCATATGTATATTGTGTTGTTTCAGTTATTTCAAATTAAATGGATATTGTTTATACAAATGCACGTATAGATAAGTCGTGCCTATACTCAAACCCATGAACTGCAAAATAATTAAAAACAAAAAAACTGCCCTTACCAAACAAAAAACAGGTGCGGTGGTCATAAAGACCTATTTAACCTCATATTAATTTGCATGTGTTAATCGACCTCTTCTTTTTGTTCAAACACAGTCACATACAAATGTATAGTTACGTATTTCAAAATTATATATGTAAGTTAAAAAAATAATAAAAAATAAACGGAACAATAATAATAGCAAATATTCAAACCGAACGTTAATTGAAAGCGGAACTGTAAATGCAATTATAACCTAATATTTAAATATGCTTAGTTCATCAAAAAAAAACAAAATACAAGAATTAAGTAGGTACCTATCTGCGCTTGCAATTTGAGGCGACATAATAAAAAAAATACAAAACGTTTGCATAAATACATATCTACATATGTACATATACTCGTTGCTCTGGTTATAAGTATTTAGTTCCTTATTTTCATTTCGACTTTAATTTTTTGTTTTTTTATAGCTTTGCACTTGGCCTGATTAATTGTGAAATTTAAATACAATAGCAAATGTTGTTGTTGTTTTTTTTTTTTTTGTTGGTCAAAAAAGTACACAAATGTATGAAGACAGGTATAAAAGGTAGTTACATAAGAAAGCAAACTATTTTAGGTCTTCAATAAAAACTAAAAAACAAGCACCGGAAATTCAATCGAATCAAATTACATGTAATCAATTCAACCGAGAGTGAAAACGTCTTAATATGCCTAATTGCTCCTAATATCTATCTATAGCAACCAACCACAACAACAACAAAAATAAAAATAAAAGACTTCAAAAAAATCAAAAAATCAAAAAAAATCAACATCTCGAGGCTCAGACTGTGGTCTGGTCAGTGTAATTTGTGAGCCCAGCTCAATATATCAGTCGATATCTTATGAGTTTTTAATTTTAGGTTTTTGACTTGAAAAAGTAGGTACACATCACGAGAAAATATCTCATAAATCGTAGTATACCTATATATGTACCTTAACAACAGATAGGTATCTATATCTATATCTGTTTCTGGTATCTGGTGATTAGTGATCATGATCAGAGTTCCGAAATGCAGCCGCATCATGTAAGTCCTTTGCCTTGCTCTTATGTATATGTACATTTGGTTATCAGTCAATCCGAAAGAAAAAGATCACTCATTTCGTTTGAGCCAACACCCATTTTGCAGAAATATTTGTTGTTGTTGTTGTTGTTCGTGGTGGTCCCATTCGCCAGTGTGTCGATACATCACTATACATCAGTAACAACAGCAGCCACGGCAGCAACTAACACACCACAACGACGGCGGCAAAGCATCAGCCATCCATAGCCAGGATTCCTCACAGGAATAATGGGAGCTCTACATTCATGCCTCAAGGCATCACAGACGCAGAAATTCTTATAATGCGAGGAAAATTAAAAAGGAATCATCATTACTAACAATATAGGTACCTATCAGTCACTATCTCTACCTTACCTACACACATACATACAATATACATATGTATGTATAGCGAGCTTTACTTTCGTGCGATAATGCATTTAGCGGATATAGATACCTACATGTGTATAGAAGAGAATTTGTTGTTTAAAAGTTAATAATTAATTTATTTATTACACATCTATGCAGACATACTATAACAATATCCCCAACAGTTTCGGCAACAAATTAAAAGATAAATAAACTAAAACAGTAGTCAAACCACATCACGAGAAAATTAATTATTTAATTTTCAATTTTAAAATACATATCTTTACAATTTATAGATGTATGTATCTAGTGATAGTTATATTTATAATCGTTAAGAAGCTAGCTGTATCTAATATTCTTGAACGATGACTATTATGTCGAATTAAAAGAAATACCCAACGCCGCCGCCGCGCCGTGCGTCGCAGTCGGGCCCGGGTTGGGGCTCGGGCGGGCGGTTAAGCCAGCGAGCGTTTCATTTCTTGCAGATATTTATTTTTTTTTGTTGGTTGTTGGTTTTTACTCAAGAGATACTCGATATTTTCGAATTGAAATGTTAAGATACTAATTATGCGATTGCGATCATTTGTCATCATTAAAATTATGTATGTAGGCATGTATCTTATAGTTGTGGGCATATTCAATCCATACATAGCGTGTTTATATACATTATTATCATGTTAAAATAGCAAAATATAGGTAGCCATGTGTAGGTGGTCGAATTTGAACGAAGCTCATTTTTAGCTCGTCCGGACTGCGCTGCCGTCTAGACTGAAGTGGATTAGACGAGAGTTTTAAATAAATTTACAAAACTATTTGGAGATAATTTCCATTTGAAAAATGTTTCTGTAATTAATACCCAACTACTCAAAATAAAATTAACTTTTGTATACAATATGTAAGTATTTATTTATTCACACACGCATGCATACAGGAATGTAGATAAAATGGAAGTAGACTTACATTTACATATGTACGTATATTGATGTAAAAATGAAACCGATTTATTATTTGTGGTTTTTTTTACAATGTTTTTGCAAAGGAAAGGAGGGAATTTATAGCGCCACTCTCAAAATGATGACTATTCATCTAAATACATATACTTATGTATGTGGACTCTTATATGTATAAATATATATAAAACTTTTTTGTTATAAGCAAAATTATGTGAGCGATTGTTCATTTTGATTTTTCGGTAAGCTCTTGAATTAAAAAAAAAAATCTACCCTTTGAACCATCCCTTAATTTTCCATCAAATGCAAATGTATACATACATATCTGTCTGTGTACAGATAAGTGAATTAAAGCTGTTGTTATTTCCATTTCGATTTTGTAAAATTAAAAAAAAAAATGGGAACGACTCTGGTATATATTCCCATCATGATAGATAGTTGGGATATACTACGAGTAAGTAGTTTATCCATTCTTTTATTCCATTCCTTGAAAGGGGACATCAATTTTAAGGGAGATTTTTTTTTTCTAGTTTTTTTACTCAAAACTGGTTTTGTTTTTTGTTAGGTATAAATGATTAACACTATACAGTTATTTTTAACGGGTACGGGGCAATGTTGTTGTCCTCTCTAAAATATGAGTTTGAAAATCGAATAGAAACCGCGTATGCGTAGCTTGCCAGTTTTTTTTTTTCTACTTCCATTTTTAAAAAGGGTTCCATATATCACGAGAGTAGCAATTAATATCTTTAAGGTTCTTATTCAAAAGCAGATACATATAGCAAGCCCTTACAATAAAATAGAATAATAAGCAGTTTTTTTTTCTATAAAAAAAAAGTTTTAAACAAAAATATAATCGGTAGCGTCAATATAGGTACATATGTACATTTATATGCAAATTTAAAATAAAGATTGAACCATTCGAATTGATAAATTAGTAAGGTATTCATCCTTAAAAAAATCTGTCATCTTTCCATATATACAAATCAATTTTCGTTTGTTTGCCCCGCTAAAACTCGAGAACGACTAAGCCGATTTGGCCGATTTTGGTTTTGAAATGTTTGTCGTAGTCCGGGGATGGTTTAAAAAGTGAGAAAATGTGAAAAAATTGCTAGGAAGACAGTAAAAAAATTAATTTCCTATACAATTTGTTTTTGACTGTCAGTTGGTTGTCAAATTTTGATATTTCAGTCGTCTTTCCAACTTCAACGAAAAGTTATAAAGTTGTCTGTCATTCTGTCACCATTATACATTTATTGAAATATTTTTTGATCAATTTGTCAATGCCTTAGATTTAATAATCTTTAAATTCTTAAGTTTCGAGGGTAATAAACATTCTTTTCCTAAAAAAAATGCAAGGAGATATTCGCATTTTAAGTTTTTGCTTGGATTTTCCTTGATAACTTTTTGTCGAATTGGTTCCATGCAAAGATATGGGCACACAGTTCGAAAGAGGAGGTTTCCAGGATCACAATACTGATCCAATCAGCCTCCTAGGTGGTCCGGGTGCAGAGATATGCGTTTTCAAAAAACGCAAAATATGCCCTATCTACGAGTAACAAGAAGAGGACAAAAAGACTTATTCCTGTTTTCTACCAGAAAAATTCCATCGGGATTAAACTATCAAAAAAATGTGATTTTCATAAAAAAATATCAATTTTGTCTTTCCCTTCCAACCATCCTCGGAACTTAACTTGTACAAGTCGAAACTCCTGTTCGTGTTTTGAAGATAGAAGATCACGTTTCAAATCCTTATTGATAAATTTTTTGGTGTATTTTCTTAAAAATGTTGCTCTAAAAATTTTGCCAAAACGAAAGAGTATTGTCAAATTGAAAATTGTATTTTTCTTTTCCAAAAATTATCAAGACAGAAGACAAAAGTTTGTGAAGTTATTTTAGAAGAAGAAATTGATCAATCGAAAATTGTATCAAAACATTCTTGAATACACCTAATTCCTGTCGATTTCTTGACACAAGGAAGTATAGTTACAATAAACTCCAACGCAATTCATCAATCATAAACAAAGAATTTAAAAGTCAGTTTTCATCAAAATTAAATTGGATAAACATGTCAAAATGTATAAAATCTTTAAAATAGCAAGTACATACAAACATACACACATACATACATACATACATAATAGTATAGAAGAAAAAAAAATTAATAAATAAAAATCCAAAAGGGATGTCACTTAAGAACAACAAAAAATCCATCATCATAATGCGAGCGCCTTTTTATTTATGGAAAATGTCAAAGTACTTAGTGTGACATCTATTTTTGTCACTTTTACAACACCGAGTTCACAAAAATTTCGTCTCGTTCCATTGCTGCACCACATTAGACAGACACAGAAACAAAAATAAAACAATTCTGCCATATGCCGAAACAAAAAAAAAAAAAAAAAAAAAAAACTACAAAAAACTCAAAGCAGAAAAGAGCTCAACAAAATTGACTGGTGCGTCGTCAAGTCGAAGAAGAAGATTGTATTTATGTTGTACGTTACGTATAGTTGTTGCATATATCGTCGAACTTAACGCAACGCAGCAGCAGGAGCATCAGGAGTAGACGAAGAAGATCGACACCGACACGTCGTCATATTGGCTTCAACGTATAGAATACTTTTCTCGGGGAGTATGAGCGTTTTAATACAACCTCTGTATATGTATTTATTTTTCCCACAGATGTTAGTTTATCTAATTTAGAATTAAATTCAAATGATTAGGCAACATCGCACACAAATTGAAAGGTGCCTATCTATATTTTTTTAAATTTCAATTGAATTTCAAAAATATTGCCTGAATTGTAGATCGGATTACCATGAGAGTTTTTTTTTGTAATCATTCATTCATTGATCGCACTTCAAGTCAAGTGGAATAACGAATAATAAAACACAAAAAAAAACCGATCTTCTCACATTGATTACTCGTGTATAGATATATCTATCTATGATCAGCAACTGGGAAATACATGCATGATACTTGTATATCTATTAATGTGGCAAAAGATTCAATTATAACAGCAGTGAATTTTATTTTATATAGTACACAATATTCGACTTGATGACATACGCATGTCTGCCTAAATTGAAGACTCAAACACGTATTTCTGTATTTAATGGGAATTTTGTTGTTTTTCCGATCGAAAGACAAGCGAATACTAATACAAAAATATACATATAATAAATATCACGATAAAAAGACAAAACAAATAAAAAAAAAAAAAAAAAAAACATTCGAAAACCGGAGCCGTTCAATTTTTCGGTTTTTATGATCTGTCGTTTCGATTTATTTAGATATCTGACGGCTTCTGAATTTAAATAATGTGGGGGTCTATACTTTGTGTTTTTCGACACATGTATTTTTTGACGACAGTCATGGTTATATATTTTGTTTTATTTATTTTTTTTTTTTTTTATTAGAATTTCATGTGAACTAGATTGTTTGAATTTAAAATTCGATTTCATAATCCATGAACCAAAAAGAAAAAGAATTAGAAGTTTTGATTGGATGTTTTTTAGATCTATAATTTTATGACGTCATTTTTCGACTTAGAACTTAGTTTGGTACTTCAAGTCGGCTAAGATGCCAAAATTGATTGACGTTCTTTTCTCGTTTTCTGTATAATAAGGGTGTTGTTTTCGAATGTTTGGAAAAACTTTTTTCTATAATTTTAAAATCTATTTGAGAGTGACATAGACGCCGCCGCCGTGCGTCGGTGTCGTTACCGAAGCGCCACACACACATACCTATCATAAAGTTCAATCGTTTGATATTAAATTTTTCAGATTCGTAATGTTTTTTTTGTACCTACATACATACATACATGCACTTCTATACTATTTATGTATGTATTTAGGGTTAATTTTGATGGCAAGTTTTAAATTTAAATCGCTGCAGAGTTACCGTTGCGCCGTTCGTTGAGATGCATGCCGCCTGCTGTGGCACCACGTGCTCACCGCTTTTTGCCATTTGACTTGAGAATTTCCCGTGTGCCACAAATCACTCTCACACTCTCCCTTTATTTTAGTTTCCAGAATAAAAAAATAATATTGAAGACACCACAAAAAAAAAAAAGATCACACGGAGAAGGAATGTGTTTGTGTGTACCTATAGATATATAGATACATTACAATAAAGGCGTCAAAGACGTTTCTTAATCTATTCTAAAACATAAAATCAAATCAAAATTTCCTATAATTCTTTTCGGTTGCTCAGTCATAAAATCAAATGGGTTTCCGTTGGGCTTCGATATAATAATATAGACACAACAAAACATAACGCATCGACGGACTAAGATCGAAAACTCAAATCAAAAATAGAAAATTGTGACAAAGATTGAATTTGATTTCACAAAAAAAAAAAAAAACAATTTGAAAAAAAAACATTCCTACCTATAAAGACGTTTCGGTTTTTTATGTGTCTGTTTTTTATAAAGGGGAGCTACCTACATACTGTGGACCATTTTAGATACGTTTGTATATTATCAAACGAAGAAAACCTATTATATCTTCAAAAACGAGAACAATAATAATTTATTAAATAATTATTTATCCAAAGGAATAGATGTATGACAACTGACAAAAACGCACCCTTGTTGGTGTAGACTGTAGATAATGTTGAAATATACAGTGTGGCTCCCCTTTTTTGAGTAATAATTAAGCCATGTAGAGATGTTCCTTTTTGATTTGAAAAGCATCATCATCGATTAAATATCATACTGATATGTTTAATTTCTAATAAACCAAAAACATTCCATACATACTTATATGTATTTAGAGAGAGTAAATATCTCAAGGGAGAACACACACTCACCCCTTACACACATAAAAAGATGTAATTGGTAAACACTGATAACCGATTTCCCAGCTATTAGCACGTTTAGAGAATAGAGAGACGTGTGTGTATACAAAGTACAACATCACAAGGGTGTTCTCCGTATACATATCTCTATACTCGTATATACAATGTCCTGTTAAGAGGTGTAAAGGTTATACTCCATAGATAGATAGATACCCTTGAAAAAGGTAAAAGCTCTCGATCGAAGGATGTTAAGCGGTTATTATACTTAAATTATTATTTTCATAGTTTCAGCAATACCTATACTTACACATGGACATGATTGTGATCTAAATTGTTAAACTTTACGAATATACAACCTCTTTATAGAAATATCGGAGCACCTCTATCTAAAGGAGCTTGTGTGTGAAATTTATAGATTTTTAACTATCCATCTATTTCTAGTGGCGATTTGCAATAATAACTCCATGTATTAAGAAGTTACGATGAAATGTTTAAGAAGACATCAACAAAACAATGGTGGTGAGGATGATATAGAAACTAACGATGAAGAAGAAGTTCAAGTGCCTTTTTCTTTCCCCCAATTGACTTCAAGTAAACAGATGACATGTTCTAGATATAAAAAAACTTGAAGATACTTCTTGAATCCATTTCGGTAGTTTCTTTGAAATTACCCTAATATCTTGATGTGATCACACTGCCACTGTCATTACTACTGGGAACACATCTTTGAACCACTTTAAATGAATCCAGTAAAACTACTTAATAAGTAATAATTCATTATCTTTGGAAGAACATTGAAAAAAAGGTATTATTTTAGTGGATGCAAAGGAAGAATTTAAAATCTCGATAAATGTTAGAAACAATTACACCGTGTTGCTAAATACGAAGCAAGTTATTTGGAACCGATTGCTGAGATTCAAAAAAGTTCTTTTGTTAGTTATAAGCCCGGCATGCTTCGTTCCGCCCCCCGAATCTAATGCAGAAACTTAATTTTTACATGCAATTTTTTCATACTTTCTAGATGGTTTGTAGTACTTCGTAAATTTATTAAAAAGTAGATCGAATGGTAGGACAACCGAAGTTCATGTCCTAGTTGTTGAATGTAAAACAATAACCGCAGATTACTTCAATTTTTGTTTTAAAAAAATATTACGGGGACAAAAATTAGCATATGTACCTACTTTTCCAGACTATAGTGTATCTCTGTGCCAAATTTCAGTCAAATCGGTTCAGCCGTTCTTGAGTTATAAATAGTGTAACTAACACCATTTTCTTTTATATAGTACATAGTTATATTAGTAGAAAGCTTTAGTGAGTAGGTGAATCTTTGTTTCATAAAAATTCTAACCTCGAATAGTTAAGTATTTATATTGTTGAAATAAATGTAGGTAATGTTTTTTGTAAATAAAATGTCCATAGTAAAATAGTTAAATAATAACCAACCCTTAATTCAATTTTTAAACATAGTTTCAGGTTGTTGGTATTTTTGGGGAGAGTATTTATTTATTAATTTCATAAATTTCTACTGAAATATCAACAGTTTGAAAATTAACAAATACGTACATAAATTGTATATCTAATTTCATTTCTATCTTAAACTCGTATTGTGATCTTAAATTATACTTACTTATATTTAATTTAACAAGATAGATAATTAGGTAATTCTTCGTTTACTATTTCTCAATGTCAATGGCAATTCATGCTTCCTCCCTACATTACTTAAATTAAAATTTAAAATTAAAAGAATAATCAATAATAATAATTTTAAACTTAGTGTGTACATGGAACATTTTTAAATTTAATACTTAATACGTTTAACGGAAAATACGTATGCCAAATAGATATCGTTTAAATCTAACTTACCCTCTCAGAAGTAGTATAGGAATCCTTAAATTTGTTTAAAGAAAATAAAAGTCTATACCTACTTATACATACATACATACATACTTTTTTAGGTATACAAACCATTGTCCTTGATTGTACTAAATCCCATAAACAACAAGGAGATTTTGCCAAACAGACAATCTAAAATGTTTATTTAAAGGCGTTTAAGAAATTTTACTACTATCAGACATCCTTTTACTCCCTCCCCCTCCCCCCCGCATTTCATTTCTCGGTTCATCCTTATGCCCGCCACAAAAACCACCTTCCTTCAATGAAGGCGTCTGCTGCGCTTCAAGTGAACCCTTCTTATATTTTCTCGGTTTTCCTCTTGGATATGATGATGGTTGTTTTTTTTTTTTTTTGTTTTTTTGTATTTTTCTATCTTTTCATTCTAATTTTACCGTTCGTCGTCGTCGTCGTAGTCAACGTCGTCGTCGTCGTATTTGTAGTCGTCATACTATCCGTTTCCTTCTTATTTTGAAGGTGCTGCTTTAAGTAGTGTAGTGGTAGTGGTAGAGTGGTAGTGGCAGTAGTATAGTATTACCGACATTGGGAAAACCTAGTGAACTCCATCCTTTTGGTGGTTTTTGGGGCCTTTGTGTTAGGATACATTGTATTTATACCCACCTATGTATAGTATATCTATCTACAATTCTCTGAACCTTCTTTCGGGGTATAGAGGTATGTCTATACCATCATATATTAAAAGAACCTTTTCTAAGCCAGCTTAAGCCAAATGCTTCTACGTCACTATACCGCCGCCGCGCCGCTGCTTCTTCTTCTTGGGTTTCTTTTCGACCAACCGAACGTTTTGTTTTGTCGCCCTAGTCTTCTTTTAAGAAATTCAACATACCTTCCTATCTATCTATATATATAAGTGTAGATAGATGCTGTTGCTTTCTATTGCCATTAAATAATTTATCTGTGTGTGTTAAACATCTCTCTCGACACTCGACGATAGAAAATACTGTTTTTGCTTTAAATTTTGCTAAATCAAAGTTGTTGTAGGTTGAAGATGAAGATGGAGATAGATATTAAACCGACTCGTCGTCGTCATCGTCTTCGTCGTCGGTCGTCCTTGAAAATTTTATACCGGATGTGATGTCATGGATTTTTAATTTCCTCTTCAACCCTTCCTCCATCTATGTATTAAATATTTTGCCTTTTAGTTTAGTTTTGCCGCCTTAAAGTTATAGTCTTGTAATTTAAGGTACCTACAATACCTAAAAACCAACACCACCCCAACCCCCCTCGTCTCATTCCAATGACTTTTTAAAGAATACGCAAGCTATTTACAGTTCTTACTATAACAAACAAGTGGGCGCACAAAATGAAAACAACAAGACAACGCTGCTGGGGTACCCATAATACCCAGACTCAGACCCAACCCAGCCCAGCCCAGGGAGACGGGAACGTGAACGGGAACGAGGACGTCGACGTTGTAGTACTACCTATAGTCGACGGCAAGGAGGAGCGACGGCGACGGAGAAGAAAGAGTGTGCTCCGGCTCTGGTAAATCTGAATCACGAGACGACACAACGCACTTTCACTTAACAGCAGCATAATAGTATCCTGCAAATATTACATACACAAAAACTGTTTTTGTATACCTATCTATACATATGTATGTATGTCTTGATTATATATATATTCATGATATAAAATATATACCTACACGAGTATATATTTGCATTATCATTTGTCTGTTAGTTTGTGGCATAATTACGCACGTTGTGTGCACAGTGAATGTCCTTGAAAGTTTTTGGCACAGTTTAATTCACATACACACATACATACCTACCTAACCTAGGTAAGTACATACATATAGATATACATAGTTGGTATAGTACCATCACAGTATCAGTATATACCGCAGCCAGCCAGCCAGTTTAATACCTAAGCACATGATGGCAGAGTATTAACATAGTTGAATGACACTTTCTGTACTATACGTTTCCTGTGAAGTGTGGGTTTTTGGCGACTCGACTATAGTATACTCCATTCCGATTGAGAGAGTGTTTCTGTTTATATGTGTAAGAGTGTTTTTGTTTCTTTTGATTATTTATACAACACCTAATTCTGCATTCAAGTTTGTAACTGTATTTTGATGCGAATTAACACCAGTGCAGTGTGTATCATCTCTATACACTATTACACATGTTTATTAATTACATTAACGCCTTAACATCACTGTGCTGATGCTGTGGCTGACTGAGTTTCCAATTTCACTATATCCAGAGACTCGCGTCAGTAGCAGAGCTCAACTCGGATACGCATATTCAATTAAATCCACTTCCTGTCAATTAAATGATCACCAATAATCAAATTCAATTTGAATTTGTAGTACCTACATACATACATAAATAATACTTGAGCTGCGAGTTTCGCTGTTGGAGTGTTGGACGTGGAGTATGCACAAAATGCAATAACCATTGAATCATCGCAATCATCACAGCTGCTGGCTCTTAATCTGGGTACAATGTATATCTGTGTGTGTGTGTTTGTGTGGGAGAGTGTCTGAGTCTGGGATCTGGATCTGGATCAGTGTACATAATATTCGATGACACGAGAAGATATTTTATGATAAACTTCCAAACCAAAACGGAAATACAAATTCGGAAAACAACAGCAAAACAATAAGATATAATAAAACACGACTCGAAATTATGTGAGGCTGATGTTTTTAGGGAATCTTTTAGTTTTGAAAAAAATCAAAAAAAAAAAATCCCTTCTCTCGTTATCCGCCTCTAGCATCATCATCTCATTTGCATTGAAAAGGGAATGTTTTTTGTCACCCATAAAGATCGGACGGAGTTTAATTTTTTTTTCTCAATTTTTTTTTTTCATTTTCATAAAACTTGGGCTCTCACGCAATATAATGTCTTCGTATTTATTTTGTGTGTCGTTTGCGCGTTTCCTTTCGAACTTTATGCGAAGGCGCAATTTTCGTTCTCGATCCCTTTTATATGAAATTGAAAAAAAAAAAAAAAAAAAAAAAATATTATAAAAAGTGGGAGTTCTGTACACATCTCTCGTTTTCATAGAATCAACGAACATCCTTTGAAATTGTGTGATGACGATGATGATGATGAGATGGAAGAATAAAATTAAAAAGCACTGCATAAATAATAAGTAGATATACATACATATATGTATGTATGTATGTATTAAAAAAAAATCTATATTGCACCGCATCCATAGTATAAAGACGAGGGCGAAAACTCATAAATCAAAATTAAGGCGCATTAACATGCGCGCTTCATTCTTTCTTAGCATCAGCACTGCTAGTTTTTCTGAGCTCTTTTTTTGTGTGTGTTCCTTATGTTCATCCTTTTTATGAGAGCGAATAATGATTAGTGGTGTAAATGAGAAGAAACTATAGGGTTACCGATCTTAAATTTTATTACTAAACTTCTCTAGATTTTATTTGCTGCAAGTTGGTTTTTTAAATTATTGTCAAAATTTTAAATTATGAAAGTTCTTAATTGCAAAAGCTTTATTTTTTTTTTTAATTTTAAATACTTACAATACATGTTATTAGTTGTGTTTTATTCACTGCTGCATATAGCTAGTGCAGCAATCAAGTGAATAAAACGATCAAACTCACTTTGCATATATCGCCAGTACAGTTGAGTTTATTTTTGCTGACTTTTTCGCCAACAATCAAATTGTTATTGTTTGGCGAGAGAAATTTTACTGAGCTAGCTACCCCAGTAGTGAATAAAACACAGCTATTGAAAATATGTAAAATGAGCTTATTTCACTGATCATACAGTTATTTGATTGACAATTGTCAGTTTTTTCTTACTTATTTATAGTGTAAGTATGAGAAGTAAGGATAGCAGTTGATGGGTGGTAGCCCTGTTCCGGTGTAGATAGGTATATCTACTATTTAATTGCAATTACCTATACAAATTTAAAATTGATTATTATAACTTCAATTATCATCCATATCCTATATAGAGGGTGGAGTTATTTTGGTACCTACATTCAAGAACGTATAGTTTGTATATGGGGATAGGTAGTACGACTATTTTTTATTTTTCAACCAACACAGATGCAGTAGGTACCTACTTGGCCATACGTACAGATATAGGTATTTGCCAATTCCAGAAAGTAAATATACATTCATAGGCAAACATACATACATACATATATACATATCTGTATCCATCAGAGCAGGTTTTATACATTTTCATCAATTCTTCATTTCGTCGCTCGGTCCGGCATACGGCATTGCAAAAGCATCAGCTTTCAGCTGTTCTCATAGTTAACCTCCTCTTCGTTTTTTTTTTTATTTTTTTTTTTATTTTGCAATGAAACTTTTACAATTCAACCCTTAATCAAAAATTGATGCAACAAACTTTTATATAGGAAATATACTGCACAGTAGGTACCTACCCACTCTTTAGCTAGTAACACTTTCCCCATGAGAGAGACGGGAGGACGAACAAGCATCATCATCGGGAGACCCTCTTATACATTTTGTTACATCATGATGCAATATAGATGGGTATACCTATTTCTTATCATGCACCATTTCCAACACCTCTCTGGCCTCCAACCGACATACAATCCCCGAACCCTTCCTATCATCATCACTCTATTTCTTGTTTCAACTCCTTTACCCTCCGCTATCAACCCCCCACCCCCTCCACGGCGTTTAAAATCTTTCGCGTGCAACTATATCTACTTTCAATAATAAATTTTCCATTTTCTCTCTCATTTTCTTTCACATTTCTACTACTGCTTTTGCATCTCTTCTTATCCTTGCTTGCAGCATCCTTGTGTGCTCATCTATATGATTCTATAGATACCTATATTAAATGCACAGTGTTGGAGCAAGTGAATCGAAATCGAAGAAGCGCGAACTATACTATAGGTACCTCTACCTATACCTACACCTATACTCCTATAGCATAACGTATATCTACATATATGTAGGTTTTTATTGTAAGAGCTACAAAACATAGAATAAGAGTTTTTTTGAAAAAGAAAAAAAAAACGAAGAAATTGTCTACAGATAAAAAAGGAAAAGAAAATTGTAAGGACCCACCCACTTGAAAGTCATCGAATTCAAGATTTTCCACTTTTCTTCTTATTATTTTCTCTGCTTTATCATTCATATATGTACACATACATATGTGATTCCTTTAAGTTGATGATGATTGTGATATGGATAAGTTTTCGTTCAACAAAAAAAAAACATACCTAGATTATATTATTAATATTTATCATATAGATAAACAAACAGGACATCTGTTTTGGATGGATTCGATGCTCCTGATAAGGGTAAATAAGTTTGGATTCAAATATAGGCGTATGTACTTCAACTATACCCAACCCAAAGCTATTTATCTATAGGTACTTTATTATTCATTTATCGGTAGGAATCCTCGCTAAAAAATATATGTACATACATGACTATGTACATTGTACATACAGGAAAAAGAATCTCAATCTTTTTATTATTTTTTTCATATATAGAATCTATGTATGTACATATTATCATATTCCTTTTCGTTCACGTAACTATATATGTACATATTATATTTTTCTCTTGAGAGTATAGGTATCTACTTTTTCTTATGGTCTTATTGTAGAGGAGTTCTCTCTCAGAGGTGCTTAAGCTAACTTGATTGGATGCCATCAACAATAATTGTTTTTGCAAATCAATATTGTCAAGTGCCACCAATAAAAATATATCTACAATATTACACCTCCCTCGCTATTTGGAGGGATTAACACCTCCAAAAAAAAAAGAAAAGAAAGGAAAAAAAGTAGGTACATAGGAACTTTGATACTCTTTTTATATACTTACGAGTATACTCGTACTTTGTACTAAGAATATATGCTTGTCCCATTCCTCCAGAAAAATAAATAAATAAGTGCACAGAAATTAAATAAAACAGACAGTGTTGTGCTTGCTCTTGGAATTGGTATGTGCGCACTGACACATTATCAATATATCTTCACATACCTACATACAACCTCTATAGAGATACCGAACCCAAATGGACCAATTGGTGATATTGTGTGCACAGTACAGCACAGCACAGAGGAGCTGGAGCTGGAGCAGAAGCCCAAAGGCAGAGCTCACCCAACATAGCTAGTTCCTGCTACTGCCACTACTATATTCGTGTCTCACAGCAATACACACGCTTTAATGTTTGTTATTTATGTACTGTGGTTCATTCGGTCGGTCCTGAGACTGAGACTCAGAGACTGAGAACCCCAAGGCCCCAACATCAACCCCCAAAAACCTGTATCCTATCCTGATGTTAAAGAATGAATAAAAAGAAAATAAGAAAAAAGAAAAAAAAGTAAGAAAAAGAATATAAAAATCCTTAAAAACTTATGGAAACACACACCTACATCCAGCAGCAGAAAACACAAGAAAAATGAGAAGCTATATCGGGGAAAGCAGCAAAATAAAAAGGGAAAAAAAATCAAGAGCCCCATGGATGATGGAGTCTGGAATACACACTTGCATACTTCAGTCAGGTCACTGCCTGTCTAGAGGCGCCGCGCACATTCAAATTCAAGGATATAGAAGCCTTGTGTTGTAAGAAAATAAAATTTAAAAAAAAAAGAAACATAAGAAAGCCATAGTCGAACGAAGCCACCCAATCCTCCGAACATATTGCTATCTCATTCTAAATACAGATATTTATTTTATTTTTTTTTTCGATGGAGCCCTGTCCATTTAATTTTTATTCAAAGAAAATACTTATTTGTAAAAAAGAAATCAACTTCAACTATTCGAATTAAAACCGATTCGCGCGAAATTTCCAAACATCTACCAAAGAGAAGAGAAGAAACATAAACGAACCGAATTTATTTAAGAGAGCATACGACTATTTGGTGAATTACTCAATTGAATTGGTGTGGTGAATTTTTTGTATGTCTCCCTATTATTTTTATAGCTTGTTTTTTCTTATATGCTTAATGCCGTTGCCGTTGCTGTTGCTGTTGCCTTTGCCGTTCGTCGTCGTCGTCGTTGTCAGTGGAAAGCACTAATACCATTGCATCAGGTGGAAGAGTGGAATATGAAAAGCATGAATGTGTGCGATGTATAGCGAATTTTTTGTTTGCGAGTGAGAGTGAGTCCAATGAATTGAACGAGTGTGTGAAACGAAAGCCGTTCGATCAGCAGCACAGCAAACCCCGAAATACGAAATACGAAAGATGGAATATAGATAGATTTTTCACAAACCTGATTGGATGGCTATTGACTAGGAATGTGGTACAGTAGGAGGGGATGACGATTTGTTTTAATTTCATCTCTTGCTCTTCGGATGTTTCTTTTTGTCTTCTTCTGATTTGTGTAAAAGGGACCATTGTCGGTGAACGATGAACGGTGACTCGGTGACTGTGAATGAAGATGATGTCTCCTAGATGCCGTCGGATTATTGAGAGTTTTGTTGGTTCAACTTTGGTTAGGTTCCGTATTGTGGAAATGGAAATTCAAATTATGGCACCTACCTTCATTTACTTCCAGAATTATTAAATGTCTTTTTATGTATTGGAATTTATTAATAACAAAAAAAATTAGGTACTAATTTATTTTACAAAAGTCCGCACTGTATTTCGATTCGTAGGGGGCATACCTAACCTACCTATGTATTGTATATGTCATTTGAGAATATAAGTATAAAAAAGAAAAACGTCACATCAAGGCAAGAAAATTGTCAATATTGTCAACTGTTCGTTAAGAATTGAATCAGGGCGGAGCACAAGCACAACATGGATGGAGATGGAATCGAACAAAATCGAAATTTCCCCATATTCGTTCGGAGCATAGGTATTCGATATTATTTGGTTTTTGTTTTTTTTTTCGTTTTTTTTCTGTTGAAAGTTTTGTTGCAGGAGCACAGTCACAGAGTCACAGAAGTGAATCAGTAGCAGTAGCAGTCAATGAAAATAGCATGTACATATATGAAGAATGTACCGAAGTGTTTTAAGAGCATATGTATGTGGGGAACCGATACTAAAATTTCTCTTAAGCTTATTGGCAGTAGCAAAAAAACTCTCTTTCAACTTTACGAAACTTTGTGTTCTTCGCTCCCTCATACAAATTGCAATGTACCATCATTGCCGCCTTCGTTGTCGCCGTTGCTTTTGCCGTTGCCGTTGCCGTTCCAGTGCCACATGCCCACATCAGCACATCCATAAGGATAAGAAACAAAAATGTGTCCTTCATTTGATTGTGGCACATAGTTTGCCTTTGCAGCACGAAAAGAGCCAGAGAGAAAGAGAGCACCTCCGCGTGCTCCACCTGATTTTGTATTCCTTGAATTCGAACGACATTAGATTGTGTTAGGAAGATTGCGAACTTGGAAAGGGGGTTGCTTCGGCTTCCCTCTTGGGGATATTTCAAGCGCGCTTTAGTTGTATGGATGGATTCCCAATCAAAATCGATGGGGTGCTAGAAAAAAATAAAGAAAAAAAAAAATTCTAGGGAAAAGTGGAAAAGTGGAAAAAAAATCGACTAAGCTTTCAGATACATAAGCGGGTGGAAGCAGAGTAGAGTTGAGTAAGGGGGATGGCGCTTATGTACGTCAATTTTATATTTTTATTTTTCCCTGGATTTGAGTGAGGGGTGATTATATTTTTTCTTCGTTTTATTTATTTTTTTTTTGTATTTTATGTTTAAGAGACAGGGTGGGTGATATTTGTGGGAGCTCTTACAGCACCACCCCATTAGTGTGTGAAAAGTCGATATTCGATTGGACGAGACGGATTTTCAGGACCTTATATGTGTGTAGGTAGATAGATATGTATATAGGGAGGTAAGAGTATGTGAAGAAAATAATAATACAACAAAAAAAAAATAAATAGGTAGGTACCAAATCAATATATTGTTATATCTAGAAATAAATTCTTATCTACAAGTTATAGATACATACATATATGGTTATCTAGTTATTTATGTATATATGCAGGTAAATAGGTAGGAAAACTGTCGAAAAATCGAAAGAAAAAAAAAAGGGATATCATGGGTACATTTACTACGTCAATTTTGTATTGGAAACGCCTTTATTGCGCGCGCGATGAAGCGCATCCCCTATACATCTATACAATGGACCAATATCGATATTGCTTTTTTACTTTGGGCATAGGTAGATGCAAACATATGTATTGTATAAATACATACATACATAGATATTTAATAGGTAGGTACCTTCCTACATTTATATTTGTAAATTGGCAAGGGCTATAGATAGATATTTACGAAAAGGAAAAGGCGTTTCATTTAATGCGTGTGATTGTAGATATAAATAGATAAATGTATTATTAACCTACCTACATACATATACCCACCCATAAATTTATTTGAAGAATTGTATCTACCTACGTATAAGAAGATAAAGATGTTCAGAATAAATTCACAGATAATTTCCATTTTGATTGCAATATTTGGTTGAAGAATCAAAAGATATCGGCTTAAATAAATACCAAATTTAAAATGGCGTTTCTGTTTAACTTTTTCTGTTCATAACTTTCTAGAAATATGTAAGTTTGTAAACCTAAGGTATAGATTAGATAGATACACTTTTGACGATAAACATTTAATATCTAAGGTTTGAAGGCAATAAATAGTTTTACATATATATTTTGTACATATACATAAGTTATAGGTGTAGGAAAAGGTTAATATTGTATTTTGTCTTTTTGCAAGCTTGTAATTCTAGAATTATTTTGCAATAAGTAGGTACTTATCTTAAGTTTGAAAAATAGGTTTTATAACTATCTTCCACGTAACCTAAGTGATTAGATATATAATTTATAGATACTTAAGCGAAATCTATTTGTTAAAATTATTATTTAATAATTCATTTTATGCGCTAAGTTTGGATCTGTAAAAGAATTTAGTTTCGAATTGTTAGTTACTTAGTTTCGTTTTTATCTTTTTTTGTTTAACTTAGAAAGAAACTTCGTCATCGATGTACAACATACATATTTACTAAAACACCTTGAAATCAAAACGACATAACTCATTTAAAAAAGTTTGTCGAACTAATCTACAACAAAAAAAAAAAACGTAGACAGAGGATATTCATCTAAAAAAAAATCCTGATCTTTATCTATCGATTCCTTACAATCGTTCATTAAAAAAAAAATCAATTTACATACAGCTGCGACATCAACCAAAATAAATTCAGATATAGTCTTTGTATAAGTACAAGTACCTTTAAGGTACCTATTCCTTTGCCAAACCAAGATTTTGCAGCATAACCTCTTCTGGAATGGCCTTGATTGATTATTTTGTTCTTCGTTCGCGTCTATGGCTCTTTCCAAAAGTGTTCCCATTCATGTTTTAAAAATGTTTATTGAATGAATATCAAAGGACTCCTCTTTTGGATTGCTGACAATGATTTAGGAACGTTCATATACCTACCTATACTTTAGTTATGCTATAAGTTGTCGCGCTACTCAAGTACCAACATACATACATTCATTGCAAAGAAGCATTCAAAAAAAAAAAAAAAAAAAAAACATGAACGAACAACAGTGCCTGTGCCTGTGCCCGCCCTCGCACTTTATGCAAATCTCAATAACTTCTTTTCAATTTAATTCGATGATCGCGTCACTGAGACTGACTGGGGATCGGAACGCGACTCTTGAATAAAAAAATTAAAAAAAAAAAAAAACAACATAAAACATAAAACACATGAAGCCTTTATGTTTTGATTTAATATGGATTTTTTTTGTATGCCTTTTATTTTTTTTTTTTTTCTTTAAGGTCTTTGCAAAATTTACGATTTCCGGTTTATTATTTGTTGAAAAGCCTTTTTTTATTTTTGAAGAAAATTTTCGATCTGATTTCTTTTGTTATATGCATACACTAAATTGGATTTTAAGTATGTACCTAGTCCTAATTCTATGGCTGATGGAGATATTCTTAAATGAAGACAGCATATCTATGTATGTATCTGCAAAAGTATGTTTATAATAAAATTCTGTATGTATAATCACATGAACTCCTGTGGCTTAATGTATTTGCATAACATTTCTATGTTTCCTTAAAAAAAGAATGATACTTGTGTCCCAAATGTATAGGAGCGCTTTTTGCAAATCCCGTCGGTAATACAGTTTTCGCACTGAGCTTAAATATAACTTAGACTTTTGACGAATTTACTATGTATCTGCATATAGTTGCTTGCATTGATTAACTTAAAATAAGTTATATATCTATATATTAATAAATTTGTCTTTTTCCTGGAAGAACATTTATTGTGTGACTAAAAAGTCCTTTGATTATATTTTTCTAGAGTATTTATTCATACTGATTTTCTTTACATTTAAAATACCTAAACATGTTCTAAATTTAATGCATATCGATTGTGTTTTTCAAGGTGGAGTTAGATTTATCTTAAATTCGGTTTGGTACACTGAGGCGTATACGCATCTTTTTAAAAATAAAATATGTTCGTACATTTTTACTTGTGTACATTAAATTATTGCAGATTTAAATTGCTGTAGGTACTGGTATTATAAGAACCTGTCGGACACATGAACACATGATTTGTATATGTACATATGTATGTATGTAGTAAATCAATTCTTGTCTTAGGTTTTTAGAACTAAGCACTGCTGCCATTTATTTTCGTATATCCTTATACAAATCTACTACAATGTGGACTTACATATAAGTTAAGTACTTAACCCTAATTGCATTGTGAATTTAAAACAACAAAAACGTTTATACATATCTATTGTTCCCCTTACAAGATTACGCATTATTGCGATTGTTTATTAATTTCTTTTTTTTTTTTGTTCACAAAAAGCGCACCACACTTTGGGGAAACGTCCGTCGTCGTCTCGTCCTCGCGTCGTCGATTAAAAATCCTGCACGTAGAACGTATGTATATACAAACGGTTAAATCTGTCCCCTTTCATGTTTTGCAAATGACCTTGAAATAAGGGAGTTCGTTACTTCTTCCTTCTATTCAACCTATTTTTTTTTTTTTTTAATTTTTTTTTTCGTTGTTATCAAACTCACCTACCTATACGCACATTTAGGTATATGTTTGTTGGTGTATTAGTGGCTACTCGCAGGATGCACTGGATTCAGTGTGATTTTTAGCAGATGATTTGTCACTTTTTGTCAAAAAAAAAATACGAAAAAAAAACATAAACACCAGAAACAAATTGAAACTGAAACGGCACATCAGATGAGTAATGGAATACGTGCAAATAACCACCTGTCATGAACAGGATAATTGGTGGTTGTGTATATGTGGAGGCGGACATATGGGGTGAGCAAGTTAACCTTTGTAGCTGAATGTGAAGCAACGCACCACAAGAGTGCGCGATGTGCATGCCGAAGT
This sequence comes from Scaeva pyrastri, assembly GCA_905146935.1. Lineage (NCBI taxonomy): Eukaryota > Metazoa > Arthropoda > Insecta > Diptera > Syrphidae > Scaeva > Scaeva pyrastri. The sequence continues at coordinate 33,237,675 of LR989927.1, read as the reverse complement.
TATGGTTGGTAGAATTGGGGCTAACGGCCATCATCAACATACCGTTTCCATAAACAGAGAGAGAGAGAGGGAGATAGAGTGTGTGAAAGGGTTGTTTGCACTTATTTGTTTGTTTGCCTAGCCTATGCCATGCCATGCGATGCCAGCGGATGGACAACTGGTGGCAAGTGTATCACAGTTCGCGCCGCCGAGGATATCAATTGCAACACATTAGGGGGTGTGCTGGTGTCGGTCGTTGTCTCGGGAAACAGTGTGTGGAATTTGAGACTTTCACGCGAACAGGGATGAAATTGTGTGTGTTCTTGTTGTTTTTTTTTTTGTTCATTTTTGCATAGCAATTATTGTGGTGCATAATCCTTGCTTTCCAAGGTCACTTCTGATAAAACTCTCATTTGTAGCACCTCATTTCATCGCGCGTATAGAAATGTGTTTTTGGGGGATTTTACATCAAAAAAATATACATACTGACATATGTACTACATGTACCTCGTCATAATAATTTCAACTTAAAAATCATCCTAATAATAAGGGTTACAATGGATTATATAACATACGCTTATGTTATGCTCACATACATACATACATACATATATTTATATAGATATATAATATAGGAAGGAAGAGTTATGATGGGTACTGGGTATAGTGGGTATTGTGGGTTGGGTAGGTACTGTTAATTTTGACGCTTGAAGAAGTACCGTCACTTTTGTCTTTAAGAGAGCACCCATCAAGAAGTTGTTTGTAGAGAGAGAGAGAGAGAGAGAGTGTGTGATTTTCAGGTTGTGCAATGTGCAATGTGATTGAAAAAGTGCTTTTTGACATGCACACAACACACCTGCCGGGTTTTTTCTTTCCACTTTTCCAGACATGGATAGGATGCAGGTATACATACCTACATATTTATGTATGTTTGTAGCTATAAAGTTTGATGGTGATGCTCCTTAGAAGTATCACCAAGTAATGTGTGAGTCCTTTCCACTTTGACGATGCAAGTCACTCTTGTAAAAAGGGTGCAGTATATTTATATACATACCTATATAATAAGAAGAACCAGAAGCATCAGCCATAGCTAACATAAGCAGAGATGCAGTGGAATAAGAAATAATAATTGTCATTATGCTGATGACATCCGTCTTGTTGGATATGAATATATGCATATACATATGTACATATAGCTACTCTTGTGTGATACTTTAAGCTCTGACAATGAGGCTTCTCTAAAGCATCAGAAGCAGTTTTATTTTCGAATGTACAGATACCTACCTACATAAATCTGTGAGTGATATATAAGATACAATGGGATCAGATAGCTGGAAAAAAAGGAAGGAATTCAAGATGGCAATGACTTCTGGCGATATGGTGTGACAAGCTCTTATTTTCTTGAGAAAAAAAAACTTACACAAACCACGCATAAACCATGTCTACTACCTACTCATATATACTAGAAAATGTTCTTCAGTAAATGTGTATAGGACATATATGTATATGTACATCTTAACACACCCCCAATATAGAAACGTCTGTAAATTTAAACTAGGTATATAGTTTTGACACAAATTCGTTGTATATTTTAGTTTTGACGATAAGATAAGTATTTTGGTACATATTATGTCGGCTTAGGTAGGACTTCTTTAGAATGATACAATTTAGTGACCAATGATCTGATTCCTAAAAGTCTTATTTGGCTTGGAAATTTCATAGACACTTGAAAGGAGAAGGTAATTTCAAATACAATGAATCCTCTGTTTTTTGATGTTAACCATTTGAAATTTCCATTTATTGAAATAGTGAAGTAATATTTTAACAAATCTTCAAGTTTTCCTTGACCAAATATGTGCTAACTAACTAAACACCATAATAGTGGGTATACATTTCGACCTACTGCAGATATACTTACAAACAACAAAAAAATCATATAATGAAACAAAGGCTAATTGGAATCATTTTAAACTCAAACTCACCCTTATTAGGTAAATATCGAAAAATCAACACATTCATTGCTCGTTCGTTAATTCATTCGCTTCAATCCGTTCTTCATATACTCGTATAGTCGCTAATTTATTTCTAGACAGAGAGATGTAAGGTCGGCAATTGCATTCATTTTTCAAATAGGAATAGATGGATGGATGGATAAAATGTATCTTTTTTTTATCCAACCTATATATGTACATATACATAAATTCTATTAATACATACACAGTGTACCTTACCTACAAAGGTACATACATTAAAAAAAGCACCATCTCCATCATAATGTATTATCATGGAAAAAGATAAGCTTTTTCTCATTCGCATTGTCTCGCTATTCCTGGCGATGTTATCTTCTTTAATGCATATTTAATTAGGACTAATTAACCCAGAGGATTACCAGCACACATATCTCATCTATACACATATCTTTACGTATCGCATGGTATCGGTAGTTCTTTGCCTATCGATAGATACGTGCAGATATATGCTTTTTATCCTGGAAATCCTTTTTAAAATATTTAAACAAATAACATTGGTTTTTTCTTAACAAAAAAAAAAAACAGAGAACACAACCTTTTTTTTATACCCCCAAGCAGAGTCTGGTGGGTAACATATCCATGGACATCCACACTAGTATTTGGGATCATTTTATAATGCTCCTTTTGCCCAATCCCTTGAAACATTACCTAGATGGGTATAGGGGTATATATGAGTTGAGTATGTGTAGTGTATACACATATCCTGGCTTTGAATCGTCAAAATTTCTAAATAAATAATCATTCAGAATTAATGAATAAGCTTCGAGGTAAAGGGGTTTGAGATAAGTACCCATAATACCTATACCCATACAATTATAAAGTATACTCACACATACAAGCGTGTCTGTACAGTCAATGGTCATGTTTCATATTTTTTTGTTTTGCTAGCTTTTCTCTGCAACAAGAACCAAAAAAAAAAAAATAATAATAAAAAGAAAAATAACGTGGACGACGGACATGGGGTATTACTCTTTCTCAAATAATATAAAATGTATAAAATATAAAAAGGGATGAAATTATTCGACAGATCCCATTCCATAACTTTCAATTCTGATTTCATGATCATATACTGTTTTTGTTATACTGTTGTGCTATTGCTGCGCCAAAAATGTACCCTTTTTGCGGTTGACAAAAGTTTCAATGTGCGATGTGGATATGTGGATATGTGAAATAATAATAATAACTTTGGGTCCAAAAATGGACATAATATACTATGGTATATGTGTGATGGGTACAATACCTACATCGCAATCACATCAAAAATTAACAATTCAGGATTTTTGGAATTCTATATATGTACATATGTATGTCGGTATGTAGATACTTTATGTATATAGCTACTTAAGTAAACGTGGGTAGGCTTGGTTTGTATATCTACCCATAAATATATCTTCATTTGTACAAAAAAGGAAACCATGTTGTGAAAGCATTTCCGATTGTCCATTTAATAAATGTTTGTGCGTAATGCTACATAGAATTCATAAATGTAATTATATAATTCATGATTCTATAGTCATACCTACCTACATATATATGTAAGTTAGGTACCCCCCTATACCTATACCTTTTGCCGATGACGATGAGTAAGTAATTCGACTTTTTAGATTGAGGAAGTTACATCTAAGGCACTCCTATTATATCTTTCGACATACCCCGTTCTGTGATAATCATCCATGAGGACATGAAATATACGGGTTTATCTAAAAAAAAAAAAAAAAAAAAAAATTAAGGATCCTTCTTCTTAGGTCTAGATATATACCTTCACGCAATATACGACGACGAGAAATGAAATGTAACATTTCTTAGCTTTCCTTTACAGATGACGCGCGTCCTTCCGATGTCGATGTTTGCTTTTGATAACTAATTAGCAATTCATGTATGCAAGTATGTGTAGAAAAACCTACCGCCAGCCCGCCTTACCCTTACTACCTATCTATAGGTAGGTAGGTATAGCCTCCTTTTGATATTTGAGAGTTCGTTCCTTTCCTTTTTTGTGATTTGCCATCTAAAGGGTATTTTCACCGTTTCTTGTCGCCGCCGTCTGGTGCTTCGTCGTCGTTGTCGTTGTCGTCACACGCGTGTATCCCTTATTGTCATCGTTTTTTTTTCTTCTTTCCTTTTTTTTTTTTTGCACGACTGCTTGATTGGAGGACTCTTTTGTATCTGTACGTATAAGCAATTAATACAGAATGTCGTGATTCTTTCTTCAGCACCCTTTTTTGAATAGCTTTGCCTTTATACAAACACACACATACATACATACGAGGAATGAAAGTCAAACACATACCCATGAGAGTATTCAAACAAAATAAATAAGCAAACAAATAAATGAACGAACAAACGATTAAAAATCTTTCTCTATCTCTTTCAGTCGTTTTTATTCATTTTTATTCCTAATTATTTATTTAAATATTACACACATGTGTGTGTGTTTGTGTGTTGTTGTTGTTTTTTCTTTTTTAGTACAAAGTTCCACACCATGAACAAAAACTGAAACAGCACCCGTTCCTCGAAAAACAAAAACCATCAACCCCCTACCACCCTATATGTATTTACGTATAGAACAAAAATCATCATTTGTATATCAATTCGACCATTATTTCTTCTTCTTCTTCTTCTTCTTTCTCATACCCCCCATACCCGCACATCTTCTTTTATCCCGTACCCGTACCCGTTCCCAATTCCCATTCCCATTCCAGATACTATCAACATCAGAATCAAAAGTAGTATAGAAGAGCATAACAGCAGGATGCTTTTTGCTTTGGGTTTTACTCGTACTCATATATTGTTGAAAGGATAAAAAGTATCAGTCTTAGATACAATACATGTATGTAGTTGTATTTGTACGGGTTATTTAGTGTGTGTGTGTGTGTATTTGTATGCAAATTTATGACTGTGTTATTTTCCAGTTAAAAATATACATTAGCTATCTGTCATGGTGGAATTGAAAATTACAGACCAGAAGGGGTGAGTTTGTATATTGTAGATATGATGATGATGGCAATGCTCAAAACAACAACAGCCCATATACGTATGACAGGGTTCGATTTTTAATGGATGAGCTGAGGCGAAAGCGAAGAAGAACTTTAAAATAATAATTCTTCCTTAAATTTTTTGTATGTATACTGTACACATATGTAGATATGTTTATGTATGTATGTATATGCTTTTTATTTGAAATGGAACACATCTTGGAGAGATATACAAAATTAAACTTAATGAACAGTACAGGAAGGTGGAGGTGGGTGGTGATGAGTTCGAGAAGGCGATTTTTAAGGGTTGAGTTTTAATTTTGTCATATCTACTTTGTGATAGGTTTGACGACTCAACAAAGGGGTGAGAGGGGGGCGGGGAAGGGAGAAGTTAACGTCAGAAAGTATTGACAATTGCTTAGTAAACCAATTCACTATTTTCTGAAGATTTTCTTATAGATTGAAGTGAAATACATGTTGGTAGTAAGATTTTGTATTTATACTCTTCTTCATGATTCCTGATTGGCACTTCTTCTTTGTGGTTACCATTTCATAAAAGTGCACTTCAAAAAACGTCATTACTTATTTTTTTCTGTATACTAATTTGTATTATAATGTAAATTCATAATCGTAAATCCACAGAAAACAAATACCTACACAGGTTATATCTCATCAAGTAAAAAAGACTTCAACCCAAAATCACAATTAAATGATCGACAGCCACTGGTGTTGTTTTATTCTTGTGAATGTCTGAAACTGTAAAAGTAAAAACAAAAAAAAAATTGTATTTGTATCTATCCGTCCGTGCATTGCAATATACGCGCCCCATTACAATAAAGTTTCTTTGGCCAAAGCATTTGTCATCGGCAGCAGCGTCACAAGTTTACATACACTCCACTCCGCTCGCTTCCATCATTCCCAAATTACTCGTCTCTATCTGCTTCTTTAAGAATATGTTTTGCTCGATAAATATAAATACATGTGTAAAAAAAAAGTGTTTCTGAATTCGTTGTCGCCGTTCGTCGTCGGTCGGTCGTCCGCTGCGCCGCCGTGAAAGTCTTTGAGATAAACAAAACAATAGACATACTTTTGTATTAATTTTAATATAATTTTAGAATGCTGCACTGGTTGCTTCGAATTTATAATCAAACTGCGATTTCGCTCTCAGTCAGCATTAGCATCTTCTTTAGACACGGTTCGATCTATTTTAAATTAACATTAATTAATCTTATATTATTGCCATAAATCCGTTTACCCCAGGCCCAGACAGGAGATCTGGTCATCTTTATAAACACTCTGCCCTCTCTGCCAGTATATGCTGGGGCTATGTCTGAAGCTGTCGCCAACAAGCCAAAGACAATTATTTGGGAAATTCTGATTAATTGGCACTGTATAACGGTTGTGTTGGTATTGTTTTACAAAGGATTTGACAGTTTTACATTGGCAAATGGTTGAGGAAATTTCAAAAGTGTGTCCCAGATAGAGCAAGCATCACACCACGACGACGACCAAAGACTACGACGAACCATAGGCAACAATGGCTATACACGAGGAGGCAATAAACTTCTCATAGTCTCGATCTTGATATAATTTATAGGATGTGCCATTGCTTAAACTTGCATGTCAATCGCTATTATTTGTGCGGTGTGCGCGCTCCATTTGTTGTTTGTCGGATCCTTTTTGGTTCTTTGATTTGAACTTATTCAAATTTTATCTTTACACACAGTTAAAATATACTAGAACACAACATTCCAATACAATATACAATATACATACATACATATATACTCGTGTAGATACATCTGCTGTAATACATCATTCCATTCGGATCAGACAGGCCACCCTTTTCACTTGTCAAATCGTGACATGCCAAATTGATGTGACACCCTTTTACATTCGATTTCTAATAATTGTTCAGTTTCTTCTGGGAGACATCTTTTGGGGACAATTAACTTATAAATACGTTATAAGTAAAGTAGCCTATAGGTACACACATACATACATACATATCTACCGAAGGAATGTTCCTTCACTTAGTTTGAATGGAACAGAAATTTAAGAAGTAGGTATAACCTCAACCTCAACTCAACTATAGAGTTTCTCTTAAAGATCCAAAAAGGATTCGAATAACGGAAAAAGAAATCAGGCAGATATTAATGGGATGGTTTTCTAGTTTGTTTTTTGAGTGATGGATTTAGACGAGAGTCCACCTTTGATTGTGTGTCGGAGTCGGAGATACATTGAATCACAGCAAAGGAGGTATTCGGTCTGTAAGAACATTATATCTAATAAGACGGGATTGTAATTAATTAAATTAATTTGTTTTGGCTTTGTCGGAAAAGGGGAGACGTGTTTATATGATTTTGAATTTTAACGTTTAGGTAGGCAGGTACTCGAATCGAAGTTGTCGGAAATTGATTTTGATGTGCTGGGTTTTGTAGCAATTTATTGGAAAAAGCATGGCGTAAGAAAGGGTGCTTTAAAGAAAGTCCCTAGGTAAGGAATAGAAGTATGTGTTAAGTTTAACTTTCCCATCAGGACTGACAAGAATATCAATATAAATTTAGATTGTAAATTAATGGAAGTTAAATTTTGTAATCGAAATTTGCTTTACCTATCGTAATTAAAAGATGATATTTTCTAAGTTCAAAAATGCTCCTCAATAAATCTTTTTTCCAATTGAGCATCACTTAGACTTGAAGACAGTTTCCAATATACGAGTATAGGAATGACATAATAGCACCAAAAGTTGCTTATTGTCATCAGACTTTCGTCCTTCTTGTATTTTAAAATCTTTTAAAAACAAGAGTTAGTATAGGCCTTGATATAAATATATGCACAAACCCTTAAAACAATCCCATAATGAAGAAGAAAAGGTCTGGAGAACAGAAATTAAACAAATATAGTATATCATAAAAGATTGCGCGGGAGGGTATGTGGTATAAAAATAAAATTCTATAAACAAAACCAAAACAGACAGCTGGGTAAAGTTACTCAAAGAGCATTCAATAAAAAGTACATATACATAGATACAAAAAATAATAAACAATACATAACACTAAAACTTATACAAGTACATATAATAATATACCTATAGTACCTACACACGGCACGGGGGCTTTGCATAACCGCACAACCAGGATATGACAGAATGACAGAGTGACATTTCAACATTGATTTTGTTGCCTGCTTTTATGTGTAGGTAGGTAGGTATGTATATGTATTTGAAAAATAAAAATACAAAAAAAAAAATCTATTGCTTTGAACAATCAACCATTGAATATTGCTTCTCTCGACAAAAATAGCCGCAAGGATTTTATTATTTCATCCGTTTTGATTCTTTACCATCGCCCGCACCGTCCGCCGCCGCCGCCCGCCATCACTCGCCGCACTCCGCACTTCAATTTGTATTTTGCTTTTATTTTTTCTAATTAATTTTTTTTCTCTCTTTCCGATTCTGTTGTGTCGTGTTTATCAATTGAGATTTATTACTACTACCATGACACCGTTATTAATTAAATTTTACAATCTGATTTACAATATGATAATATTTTTGTATCCTAGTTTGTCTTTTATACAAAAAAAAAAGAAGAAAACTTGACAAAAAAAAAAGACACCTTGAAAGAAAGAAACTCCCTTTGTACTATATTGCAACCACCTTTATTTTCCTTCATAATAAAACCCCTGAGGTTTAACGCCTACCCTTAAACAAAATCCCGATTCAAAAAATGAAAAACTGAATATCTACCTATAGGTACATCGGTATGTATGTATGTTTATAGAAAACTCATTCATTTCGCATCCCATCAGTCGCCTGTTAATTATCTCCGTTTGTTTGGTCTTCTTCCTTTTTGGTTTTTGTTTTTTTATTTTTTGTTTTGGTGATGATGGTGGAATTGCTTCCATGCATCTTCTTAATTAAGGGAAAATATTTAACTCTGAATCAAGTGAACGATAGAACCAATAAAGATTAATAGTATTTTTTTTTTATTTTCTTAATTGCACCATTTTGGCCAAAAAACAACAAAAATAAGATGCCATATTCATTTCAACTCCTAAAATCCTTATCTCGTATTCATATTTGCATGGCCAAAAGAAAAAAAAAAGGAACATCAAATATACCACCCCTTTACTATGACTTCCAATAAAATATATCAGCAATCAACAAAAGAGAACCAAAAGAAAATTATTTCATAATCTACACCAAGAGCTCAAAAGTCATATCTACCAAAAAAAAAAAAAATTCGAGGATTGAAAACGATATGAACTTTATTTGTATCTACTACCTATAGGTTCAGTAAATACATACATACATACATGTATTTGTATGGATATCCAAAGCTCACTCTTCAAATTCAAAGACTACTTTTTCCCAGACTTTGGTGATGGGCTCACTCGAGGAAGCAAATAATGATAACGATACTTTTGCACACTCGCCCTAAAATTCGAGTTGGCCAATCTGATGCTGATGGTTGTTGAAACGAAGGGGGACGAGTAAATACTCTAAAATCTAAAAACAAAAATATTGGACCACGAGGATCATCCTTGAGGGGTTGTGGTATGGGTTGTATCTATAGGTGAGTATATTGCCCCCCCCCCCCCCTGCAGATACAAATGTTTACCCTTTTCGTTTCGTTCTCTCAGGTTATGACGAATTTTCTTTACTTTCGTTTAAAAATGAACCAAAAAAAAAAGAAAAAGGGATTTGTTTTTAAACAAAATTCTTGTGTTGGGAAATTTGAGTTTGCACATCATCTCTATAAAGAGCAAATCACCAAATGGGATCCTTTTTAGGCAAAAAGTGATGTATTAAAAACGTCTGACTTTTTGAATATATAGTATTTAAAATATAAATGGATGCTGCTCCTGTATATTATAGGGAACCAAATTCAAATCCAAATCCAAATATACACATGTTCGTGCATTTTATATATGTGTTTATATATATGTAGATATGCTTAAGGTCGATGTGGTCCTTTATATGCTTTGCCAAAAGCCCGCATTTTAGTTAATTAACCCTTTTACATTTTTGTTAATTGATATTTCTATTGATGAAAAGGCGAAAAATATTTCCCTTTAAGCAGCAACAAAAAAAAAAGGAAACAACAATAAAAACCGAAAAAAGGAGTATCTCTTAAACCACAGTTTTTGCCAAGCGTCGTGTATTCAGTCGTTCATCGCCACCCCCCTACCCCCAACCCTTAATTCTTACACGATGACGACGAAGAACGGACGGACACGGACGGAGGGAGGCGCATCCTCCCGCATTTTCGCGTCAAAGACTCTTATAAAATCAATTGGAAGGGTGCCAACCATCAGAATCAGAATCAGACATCAAAAATGTTTCTCCCATCCCTTATTAAGAAAGAATAAGTTTCTCTTTCTCTAGTTTAACCGCTTTAAGCTTAAAAATCATTAAAATCGTGAGGGGCGGGTGCGGTGTGGTGTGGTGGGCGCGGTTGTCAGATGTAATCTGTAATTAAACATTATCGACTTTGGGAATGACAACAAAAGTTATACAAGTTTTGCCCGCCTTCGACTTTGCCTTCGCCTTTCGGCTACCTAAAAATTTAACCGGAGCAACTTGTCATCGCGCGCTTCCTCTCTCTTTATGTTTTCTCATGCAGCAATATTGTATACGAATCCTCCAAAAGAAAAGAAGGGTTGCTTTGTCGGGGAGAGGTACATATACTCGTAGTATTTGAAATTTTCAATTCGCCAAAAGTTTTTCGATTGCGATAAATCTACTTCTAATAGCTATCTGCCTAAGGGGGTAGCAGTATAGTCGTTGATGATGACGATGAGAAAGGGTTGCTCCCAACCCGTCCCGTCTCGTCCCGTCCGTCGTCGCCGTCATCGGTCGCTCGTTGCCATCACAGTAAGAGTAGATTTATGCGGGCCTCATAACTCGTCTCTTGCGCGTATCGATTTTTATCTACAGTAGACTTTGTTGAGCTTAATTTTTTCTTAGCTTGTTTTGTTTTGTGTCTTTCTTAGATATATATAGTCAAAATTGTTTTCTTTTTTGGTAAATATTTAATTTTGTTCGTCCATTGATATAGTACCCGCTGCCGCCGCACCACGAGTTGTCGAGATTCAATCCCCGTGAGAAACAATACACTTGTCCATTGTATTTAGCTATCTGTCTGCTATCTATCTACGTCGTCGTCGTCGTCCTCGCGTATCCTTCCTACCTACACTTTGAAAGCAATTGACAACACCAAAAAAAAAAAAAAGAAAAACTCTAAGGTAACGAAAAGAGAATCATAATTCCTCCCAATTGATTAAATTTGTAAGAGAGGGTTTAGTAGATATACATATTAAAAATGGAGATGGAGATACAATGCAGACATAAAGGTATTCCAAATCCAAGTAGCCACAACAATCGGATACACAAAGAGAGATAAATTTGCCGAAAAGTAATTCCTTCATAAGCCCTCGATTTCTCGTTCGGTTCTTGAGTATTGCCATTGGATCTTTTTGTTTAGATATGTCTATGTCTATGTCTAGTCTATGTATGTATTTAGTATTATTTTGGTTTGTTAACCCATTCTTCCTTCCGGTCCTCTTCTAATGTAATGACTTATGATGTTGGTGTTTGTCCTTCGATTCGTCTGACTAATTTGCCAAACTTATTTTGGACTCTTCCCCAAATTGGCTTATCGATAAATCCACTACTTGCTGCATCGCACATATACCTATACCAATTGTAGGAAGTCTGTACTGTACCTACTGCATATTTGTGTGTGTACATTTGTTCATTAGAGTGTTATAACAAAGTGTAACGTATTAATTTGGGTAAATTTAGCCCGTAATGACTTTAAAAGTAAAATTAATGAGGGTGTGTCCGACGGAGAAGGTATTATTTGAATGCTTCTAAAAAAAAGGGTCGTTTTTTCCATTACCTATATCTAGAAGATATATATGTATGTATATGTTCGTACATAATATTAACATGTACTTTTGCTCTATACACTCTTCAAACCAACAAACAAGTAAAACTTTTTCGAACTATTAAAATTCGAGCGGTAAATTTACTCCGAATTTCTTCCTGTGAGTCTGGGCGACTTTATATACAGTTTACACTGACTGGTTTAAAAGCCCTTTTGCCTTCGTCCAAATTCAAATTGAACGGAAATACATTTATGCTGAATTTTTGCCGGTTAGTGTTATATGTATTATAGAAAATCATGAGAGAGAAGAAAAGAGAAAACAAAACATTCCAAAACATTTCGGTTGTTTTTTTGGGGATATGTATATGCATCGCTTTTATTGCCACCATACTATAACTACTATCCATATCCATCTATGGAATGATATGAGTTCCTACTTACCGTCTCGAAAAATATTATTCTAAACGGGGTCTAATTGGGCTATAACTTTTGGCCGATACTATCAGCAGACATCAAAATGGGAATACTTTTGAATCATTTTTTTTCCTTTATTTAAAAATTATTTTTAATATTCAACTTTTGTCTCTGATGGAATTTATTTATTGACTTATGTAAATTTTTGGTTTTATTTTGCAGAGAGCTACATTGGCTGAAAAAGAAGTAAATACCTTAAAAGAACAATTATCCACAACTTCGACTGCAACAACAACATTAACATCTACGTCATCAACAACAACCACAACAGCATCATCAATCTATTCGTCATCATCACCACCATCTCCATCAACTGTGAGCACAATCTCAACAACAATTAACAACAACAACAAATTGTCATCACCAGCGATAAACAATAACAGTAGCTTCAACAATAACAATAACAAACTAAACAGCGTTGTTATATCACAACACTTGCATCAGAACGGAAATTTGTTGGCAGCTACACCATCACCGTCTCCGCCATTATCTGAAAACGGTAGCACACTTAACGGATGCCTTAATTCGGTAAAATTATTGTTCAACCATCATAATCGAATAATGGACACAACTTCAACAGCATCAAATACAGCTACCGATTTATCTGCAGCATTGGCAGTATCAGCCGCCGCAAATAATAATCCACCAGCTCCCACCAGTGGCGCCAGTGCCCCAAATATATTAGGTGCCACAATAACAGACGCTAGTAAACTTATAACGGCGATGACCGCTGAAATGAATCTCCACCAAGACTCGAGCGAATCGGCAACATTAGCAAGTAATCAAATATCAAATCGATCACATAGTCCGCTCCTTTCTGCACTGGACGGAAGCAACGCCAGCGCCAGTGGCGGCGGAGGTGGCGGTGGTGTGGAGGCGACAAGAAACAATAATGATAATAGCATTAGTAACAATAATAATACCAATACAAATAGTAATAGCAGTAGTAATTGTAATAATAATAATTTTGCTGATGAATTGGCTGCCAAAGAAAAAGAGGTAAGTCTACTTTTTTTTATTTATCCATTATTTAAAATTCAACACCCTCATGTAAACATAAAACCCTAATTATGAACCAAAAAAAAAAGAAGCACTTGAAATTGATATTTTCTTGAGTCTATTTATTCAATAATGCGTAAAGCATCATCCTTATTCGACTTACCCTTTTATTTGGGACGAACACTCTTCAAAAACATCAACAAAACATTTAAATCTCTTTTGCATTGGGGCAAACGTACAAGAGTTCAAAATATGACATTTGTACAATGATGGTTATATATACCTAGTCGAATCCGAATCCAAATGGTCGGCCTTTTACTTTCCCTCGAACTTGAAAAAAAAAACACAAACAGACAGAAAAGAATGTAAACAATAAAGCAAGGCGTAAAAATTAAGATGTCAATACTGAAAATGATACTGGTAGTCCTTTTTTTTTTCTTCTTTCTTTTTTTCAAAATTGAGGGTCGGTAGCGGGTGGTTGGTTGTGTTCGAGTCGAGAAACAATCTTTAAAGTTTAAACCATCGAAACAGAACAAACAGTAATTAGACAAAAGTTTAACGAAAGAAAAAAAAGATATCAGGGAAAGTGGTTTTAAAATAAGGCGGGCTAAAGTATATTTCAAAACGACCGGCCGACGACGCACGACGAAAGTTGTTCCAAAGATTTTAATAACAAAGTGTTGCATTTTGTATGGTATAAATGTGATGGGAATATTGTAATGACTTTTAAGGTATAAGGAGGATTGATTAATTGCTTTTCTCAGATATAGGGTTTTCTGTCAAGTTGACAGAAACCAATTATCAATGAAGTAGTGGTTGTTTATTCCGAATAGTTTTTTTCATCGAAGTTATGTTGTTAAACTCAACTTTCAGTTCAAGTTTCACAGTTTTTTGTCAACTTTGAACTCAATTTATTTCGCAGTTCAAGTTAACCGAAAGTGTTCTGTCGTACTCCATCAATTCAGCAAACAAAACTCACATTTTAATTTGAACAGTGAAAGAAAAGACACGGAAAGATGTTTGGAAAAACTTCATAAAAATTACGTTTCGAACAAATTGTGTTGCGTTACGTTACATTACGTTATGTTGCGTTGCGTTACGTTACATTACGTTACGTTATGTTACGTTGCGTTACATAAAATTACGCACTTGAAAAAAGTTTAACTCCACTGTAGTTCAGGTTTCACTGTGAAACCGGGCGAGTTAAACTATGGATAACTCGAACGCCCGATTCAGGTTCATCTGATTCTGAACTGAAGTTCAAACTTTCTTTGTGAAATTGGGCGTAAGTGAATTTAAAATTGAAGTGTGACTTCTACAAAATCTTCTAAATGTAGACAAATTCTCTCTGACATTTCAACATTCTGACATAAAAGTAACGAAAGTTTATTTAAATATTATTTATTACCGATAATATATGTATAACATTAGGTAAAGAATTTTGTCAAATAAATATTTCAAAACTCAACAAGTATGCTGTCTCCCTATACCTATGGGTATAAAAAAATCTTTTGATTAATTTACATTTATGTATACGATTCATGAAAATGGAATATATGACCTTCTGATTTGTAAAATGTCTAAAATGCCATTGATCTTGAGACAGTGAGTTCTTAAAAATAAAAAAAATTGTACAAAACTAAAACGAAAACAAATTGTTATACTTATACAATTTCAAGTGCAGCACTCTTCATCCTTAATATTTATATACATACATACTCGCCGCCATAGAACATCTGGCAAGGGGGGAGGGGTGAGGTGATATACATATATACAAAAAAGACAAAACTTGCATGCAACTCATCTCAATATCGCATCATCAACAGTCGAACGACTTTTTTGGCCCTCCTCGTTTAGTACGAGTAGTATATTAAAACATAAAGCCAAAGAACATGCACGCTCATTTATAACTTATGCGAAATGCACAACGCGCTATAACTACATTCGTACTTCTCCTTTCTTTCATCCCTCATCGTCATCAAGGATCTGTGCGCTTGTGTGTTTTTAGCATGTCTTATTGATGTATAAAAATATGAAGTATCTGCCGAGCACATGTGTTCCATATCTTATCCCTGAGATCTACGAACAATTTGTAGATCATCGTGCGCGGCACCAAATGATGATGATGATCATGATCATCATCGTCATCGTCATCATCCATGCTTGCAAGAAGCCAAAGCAAGCCAATTATGCTATGGATAGTGTGTTGATCAGAGTTCCAAAGAGCCAAGGTTCTGCCAACCCCATATGCCATATCATCATCGTCATCATCCTCATCGTCGTCGTCATACCAGCCGGTTTTGACTAATGTCAGCAATAAAACAATTTTCCTTTAACCCCTACGGTTCGAAGTTCATTCATTCCAAGAAATAATCGGCATGTATTTCAGATATTTTTGATATGCAACACAAACAAAACAAAACAAACATGTTACGTGCAAAAAAAAAAAACAACGATGCCAAAATAACATAATGTAGACAGCCAAATCAACGCATTCTGCCTAATTAAAATTGAAAGTTTTCCCTTCACAAATATACATACCTACAAACATAGATACTCGTATGTTGCACTACATAGAAATTCCACTTAGTTTTAGTTTTTATTGGGATCTCATCTTCTCTCGCCGCCGTCGCCTGCCGGAGAGCAGCGCAGCGCAGCCGGGTTTTCCGTGCGATGTGGTAGCGTTTACATATTTATCTGCAGACAGCAATACAAGATATTGTTCCGATACATTGCAAACGAGACTAATATTTTCTTCATGCCAGATAGAGATGCTTGGCAAAGTTAAATTTAATATATAGATACATACATATATTTATTCAAATATAAAATTACATACCTACAAACATACATTTGCATTATAAGTCTGTTGGCCGGGAACAACACCAAACTTCTCTAAATAATTACATCTCGCCCTTCTTGTTTACCCCAGTAAGTATTTTAATATACATACATATACTTATGTATGTATGTATATGTACGTATGTATGTAGATATAAATGAAATTATTGATAAAAGTTATAACATTGTTCAAATCGAGTGATTAAAACGCAGAATATAGTGCAGCGCAAAAGTGACATCCGGTTTAATTTGAATGGTTTTCCGGTTTTTCACATACATCCATACATATACATTATTACAATCAGTATATGCATGTTGGAGTACATTCGAGTTAGTGTGTGTGTGTGTGTGTTTGCTTTATGAAAGGGTTCATTTCGATGATGGTTTTTTTTATCATTCCGTTCCATTTGTTAATAATAATATTTAACCAAAGAAATGAAAAAAAAAATATAAAAAAAATATAATTGTGGGTATTAGGAAAGAATGGTTATTCGATAACAAACTTATAGAGAATTATTTTCAAATAGCGATACCTAACTGTATTATTTAAAATTATTGCTGTCGTTTTTTTTTTTATTATTATTTAAAATCAAAATTTGTATTTTTGTTGTTTTGCGGTTTGGTTTTTTGAATACCCTTATCAATGATAATTATTTTTCAAAGAATTTTCTTCGACAGAACCCAAAGATTTATACATATTGGAGTTTTGCCATAACATACATATAACATATGTGGAATTGAAGCGATAAGAATTATTATTTTTTTTTTTAATTTTGTTCTTATCAACTTAAGGAATTAACTATAAAGTAAACGTATTTTATGTGTCACCATATGCAAATCGGTGTATACAAAAAAAAAAAATCATGTGTCCGATATAAAACTTGACTTCGATAAACAAAAAATACAAATTTCGAAAAATAAATTAATATTGAATCAAATATGAAATTACCAAAGAAAGAAAACAATAATAAGTACCTCATTATGACGTAGTATTTGTTCAATCTATTGTTTGACATTCTTATCAACATCTGAGAACAATTAGAATTTAGTTTGGTTTGTATTTTGTAATCTCATGAAACCACATATTTATTCCATAACCATTTTCGATATATTTTTGTTAGTTTTCTTGAGTTTCTATAGTTGTGTTTTATTGACTACTGCATAGCTAGTGCAGCAATCAAGTGAGTAAAACGATCAAACACATTATTTTTTGTCATCTATCAGTCGTTGTTTTTTGTCGAGGGAAATTTTGTTATGCTAGCTATATGCAGTAGAGAATAAAACACAGCTTATGTAGAGATATCATCATCTTCTCTGAATCTTAATCCTACTCAGTCTCAGTCTCTATTCAATTTCTAGAAATGCATACATTTTGAAATGAAGACATCGTGATCGTTCAAATTTTGTGTTCGTCCAAAAATATCCGTGAAATATCCCGCACAAATGTTAAAAAGCGATTATTTTGATTGTACGAGTAGGTACGATATTTGGCTGCTGCATAATATAAAATGTGTATAGCCGCCTCAATGGCTGGGCCATAAAATTTATTTCACTGAAATGGACCAGACCAGTTCGATATGGTTGAGGAATCACCGTGTGTCTATAAGTACATATTGTTGGTGAAGTGAATTTATCTTTTGCTAAATTACAGACCGTATAGAAGACTTTTTTTTAAATATACTCAATACTCATCCCATCCCATGTGCTTCTCGTTATTCGTCCTGATCATGAGGATGATGATGATGATACTTTGAAGATGTATATTTTTGTGAGAGCATCGTTTTGTTTCAATTTAGTGATTAATTGATTTGTATGTTCTTAATGTGTTTCTACTAAATGATTTTATTTTTTATCGTTGACTGTTTGAATTTTTTTTTTGAAGTGCTTCAAGGATAATTAAAGTAACGCACCCTTCGATCAATGTGTTGTTCTTCTATATGCCTGCATCATTCTACAGGTTATTATCTTAAGTGGTTCGTTGCTGTTCATAAAAGTAAAAGTCATACCACATCGTTTGGTATATCTTCGAGCCCATTGAAGTGTATGCAAATAATTTGAGGACAAAATACAAAAATACGAGTCTATCAGAGGTACCCATAGAAAAATGCAAAAAAAAATTCCTTTTCCAATCTATTATCATCATCCTCTCTCAGGGGCTGATGATGGTTAACAACGGAAACATGGATGGGGGTGTTTCTCACAAAATATTGTCATTTTGTTATTTGTATAACTGCGCTTCCACCCCTGATTGCAAATGATGATGTTGATGATGCTGATGGGTAAGATGATGATTACACAATGCATTATAGGTGGGTGGTACTCCGCTTTTCTCTCTCTCTCTCATGGCTTTTCCCAGTGTTGAAAATGTATATGCAGTGCATGTGGAGTTGGGGAGGACTGTGTGTTTTTTTTGCTTGGCTCTTTTATGAAAACCATAATACGAAAATGGCTTTTAATGGATTTTGATGCATTTTACCATCATACACGTTTCATTATGAATTTTACGTCATCATCTACATATAAAGCTAGCAAAGATGACGACGATGATGATGGGTTGGTTACACGCGAAAAAGAACGCATCTTACTTAACAGTCTGTGTGTAGGTATCATCGCCGCCCGTATCGGTGTTTAAGGATCAAAGTAAAAAGGCATTTTTAAAGGATAGCCATAGGCAGTTGTATTATGAAGAGGTAGCCAACCTAGCCTACACTGCAAACCAAGAGTTTGATGTCATTTCAAAAAAAAGAAGAATACTAAACAGACGACTGAAATATTAAAATTTGACAACCAACTGACAATCAAAAATATTTTCTTTTGCAGGTAGAACAATTTGTATGGGAAAATGAAGTTGTTTTTTTCACTGTTTTTTTTAAGCAATTTTTCCATATTTTGTGACTTTTTAAACCATCCCTGGATTCACGACAAACATTTAAAAACTGAAATCAGCCAAGTCGTTCTCGAATTTTAGCAAGACAAACAAACAGAAATTGATTTTTGTATGGATGTCATTCCTCCTTTTTTTCTATCACGAATCTTGTATCTTACTTTATCCTAGCTTTTCTCTTAAATCTTAAATGTACTTGCAGAAATGTCTTGAAATGTCAGTTTACTCGCAGTATATTTATGTCTGTATGTGTGTATCAATCTAAGATATCTAATGCCCTTGTTACACTTCTTAATTAGGTACTTATAGGCAAAGAACGCTACTGCCAACTTTGGATGAATATAATAAAGATAGCACTTGAGGATAAGTAAATAGTATATTGTTGTTACTTCTGTATCTGTATCTATTTCTGTAATCTGTATCTATTTGCTTTGTTGCATCAACTTAAATCTATATTGAAAGCCGCATACGTGATCGGAAACAATCAGTATTTGGAAACTATAATTATTATTGTATTTCTATTTAACGTTCCCCGCACATACCCACACATGTTTTTCTATACCTACACTACATTATAACCACGAAATAGAATTTCGTTTGAACTCTGGCTTCACCCCAAAGCGAGGAATAGATTTGAGTTCCAAAAAAAAAAAATAGAAAAAAAACCGACCGACATTGATGAAGAGTAACATTAAATATAATCGAACTAAAATTTCTATGAACCGTGTTAAAAATTATTTCAAAATTATCATCGCACGCTATTTTTCGTTCGATTCGTTTTCAGATGTATTATAAAAAAAGGAAGACAAAACAAAAACTAAATTATACACATGTTTATGATGACCGTGGTTGGCGTTTGTTTTTTTTTTTTTTTTTTTTATTATTATTTTTTTTTTCTAAATAGGGTTCGATTCTAATCATTCATTTTGAAATGTTTCGATCTGTTAAAACTGACATTTTGGCGTATGCATCCATCAGTTTGTGTAGATATAGGAAAAACGTCTTAAATATTCAAGGCTTATTAGCATGTTATAGAATAAAATTAATTTGGCTAGAATTCGACAGTTGATTGACCATTATGTGTGTATTCTTTTGACTCAATTTAAATAGAGAGATAAATCTACAGGGTGTGCTGGCAAACAAATTTTTGAGTTTAGAAAAGTAAATTTTTTTGAAAAAATATTTTGATCATGGCAAGTTTTAAAATAAAATGAATCAAAGCATTTTTTATTTATATTATTTAACTCGTTGTTTTAAATACCTATTTTCAATTAGCTAAATTACTTTTCTTTCAAATTTTTTGTCAATGCATTTTTTCAATTAGAAAAACTTTCAAAATAACCTCTGAATTAAAAAATCTGTTTATAAAAATCAATTTCTGTTTGTTTGTTTCGCTAAAACTCGAGAACGACTTGGCCGATTTGGCTAATATTGGTTTTGATATGTTCGCCGTAGTCCAGGGATGGTTTAAAAATGAGAAAACGAACAAATTCCCAGGAAGGTAGAAAAAACTTAATTTTCCAAATACAATTTGTTTTTGACTGTCAAATTTCTATATTTCAGTCCTCTGTCCAAAGTTAACGAAAAGTTAAAAAGTTACCTGTCATTCTGTCACCATTTATTAGTTATTAAAATCTTTTATCATCAATTTGTCAGTGTCTGAGATTTACTGGTCTTATAATTATAAGAAAAAGACGAACTTCAACTCAAAACAATTTAAATAATGCATGCTGTTAGAACTCAATTGGGACCGGTCAAAGTTCGCCGGGTCTTCTAGTTAAATATATATTTTGTAGTGAACCGAATAACATAATTCTGAATCCGATTCTGAACCACCCTGTTTCAGTGGTGTCTATAATAATTTTAATTGATAAATTTGAAATCTTTCAATATTCTATAAGGCAGATATGCGTTTATTTTAATCTCATTAATTAATACGCCGTCGAAGTATGGTTATTTGATTATTGCCTCACCATGTGATAATTTTTTATATTAGGTCTTATAAAAATTTAACTTGATTCGAGCGATAGCATCTTAAACCGAAGATGATGTTGTCAAATCTATCTAGCTATGTGTCAATTATTATTTTTTTTATTAATTCTTTAAACATGTTAAATTTCTCTCAAATCAATTTTTATGCGTGATGGAATTTTGGTTACATTTTCTTTGATTATAAACAAAACGAATAATAAATGAACAAAAAAAAAAGTACGAAGAAGATTAAAATTAGGAACAAATCTATATTGATAAACGAATAGAATATAAATTTTAGTATTCGATCAGAGTTTGTTTCGAAAAGTATTTTATTTTTTTATTTTGCAGTGAGATCTTAATAAAATATGGAATTTGAAAAACAAACAAATTTGGTAAGATATACAATAACGTCATTACATTGTCTATAATAGGTATTAGGTTTTAATATTAAATTTTCGTCACCATTGTCATTCATGTGAAAACACACCTTTTTTTGTTGGGTTGATTGTCTCAGGCATGATAGAGAAATCGAATTAAATAATTTCATTCAAATCAAATTACCCAATCATTTGCTACATTTATTTCTCTCTTTTGTATGTCGTTGATGGAGCTTGGAGCTAAGGAGCTCCCATCTTTCATACACTAAATGTTAAAGATGGAGAAACTTTTTTAAATTAATTATTTCCCATTGTCGTCGTGCTGTAACACCCAACACCCCCCTCTTTTAACCCCTTCGTCTATACTTGAAGAACTCGAATTGTCACAGTCGCTTTGGTTTTCTCTTCACAATACAGTAACCCCTTCGATTTCATCAGGAAGAAAATGTGTACTTTGGGATTTTGAAAGGATTAATTCTTTAATTCCAAAAGTTTAAGAGGACAAGTGCTACTTCTTTTCTAATTAAACTACCCCCACATTTTCACCATTAAAGTCAAACAATTGATTTATATATCAATCGATAATTTCGATGCTCAGACATTTTTGAATTTGAAGGGGGAGTACTTTATAACATAAGTATACCATTGTAGTCATTCGAATGCACTTATTCAAAGTTTATTGTAACGATGATCACTTGTTTGCTTATAAATGTAGATACAATACACATACAAACATATGTATTGTATTCTTGTCGAATCATTTGTTTAAAATGTGGTACAGTAATAATAAAATGTTTCCCATGAATCTATTTTATGTTGTTTCTGGCTCTGCGTGATGCGTGCGACAATTTATGCGGGAGGATCGCAATAGTTTTTTTCTTTTTTCCGAATCGACATTATATGTTTGTATGTATGTATGTAGTAGAAAGACAGACAGACAGACAGCTATATGATGGAAGGGTCACAGTCCCCATAGTTAGGTTAGTGTAATCATTCAACCGTTACCATGCACTCGTTCAGTGTATATTCATTAGACAAAATAATAATTTCATAATCATGATGACGAGTATATGAGTGTATGACAATGTTTTTTTTTTGTTACCCCTTTCGCATTCCTCTGCAAATATAATTTGTCGAATCCTTTAATTATAAATTACAGTACAATCTCTTTATTGTTGATTCGTTTATAGTTGTAGCTAAGTTTAATTTATGTTACAGATTAAAATTGAGCTTTTGTATTGAATAATTCATAATTCAGATTCAGTCTGCACAATTTGTCTATAAACGTATGTTTAATTTGACTCATTGCAAGTTTTGAGCCATATTGCAAAAAAATATTTTATATATTATAAAGTTTACTTTTTCTTCTTCGATGAAATGAACTTTTTATTAAGTTACTAGAGGACCCGGCGAACTTTGTCTCGTCCCAATTGAATTCTGACAGCAAGCCTGGGTGTTAGATTGGTTGACAAGTCACACGCATTATTTGAATTGTTTTGAGTTGAAGTTCGTCTTTTTCTTGGAATTTTAAGACCAGTAAATCTCAGGCACTATATAATGGTAGCAGAATGACAGACAACTTAATATTCGTTAATGTTGGACAGACGGCTGAAATATAAAAATTTGACAACCAACTGACAGTCAAAAACAAATTGTATGGGAAATAATTTTTTTTCTGTCTTTATCGCAATTTTTAAGTATTTACTCATTTTTAAACCATCCCTGGACTACGACAAACATTTCATAAACAAAATCAGCAAAATCGGCTAAGCCGTTCTCGAGTTTTAGCGAGACAAACTAACAGAAATTATAATCAAATTAAAAAAGTGAGTTGTTAATTAAATTTTTAATTACTAACTGACTTTAAAAAGAAGAAAAATATTGTAAAACTCATATTGATACTGCTATTTTTTTTCTCTCTGTATCGGTGATGTTAGTTTTCCTCTCTCTTCCCCCCTCAAAACTAAATATTTATTCCAACATGAAATGTAAAAAAATCAACAAATTTACCCAAAATAAGGAAGCAATCAATTTAAAAAAGTCAAACTCTCGAATGGAATCACAATCTTTCAGCGGCGCGATCCCCTCCCCCCTCTGACTATATGTTTCTTAATGATGATTTCCACGATGTTCGCATCAAACAACAATAAAAAAAAATAATAATAATAATAACAATACCTAATATTACAAACTATGTATAGTTGGTATATATAATAGTTGATCATCGAAATGGATGATGTTCTGTCGCTTTAGGATTAGTGTGCTGATGGAGCTGGAGCGTAGGTAGTGAATTGATTCGCAACAAAACGAACAAAAAAAAAAAAGCCTCACAAAAAATATAATGTTCAACTGATTTGAATTGAAATTGAAAGGAAATGGATTGTCGGTCATACGATTTTTTTTTTATTGAATAATTGGCCTTTTGATTTGCGCGCTCTGATGAGAGCATGACATATAGAAGTTTATATGTATGTACGAGTATGCCAGTGTATGTATTATAGCTGGTACATTACAATTCAATTAACCGTAATTGATTGAGTAAGGGCATCAGGCGGACAAAATAAACTGCACTGAATTGAATTGAACGGACAACCAAACGACGAATGAACGACAACGATGAGATTAATAGACAAGCAATCATAAATCACTAATTCAACGTTATTACAAGTTTATAAGACTCTTCTTCGAGTGCAGATTTTTCACGCCTTTAATATATTATATATGTAATGGATGTGTATGTATGTATGTAAAATATAAATCTTGAAAATATTTCACTATAACTCTCAAAATTGTCTACCGGAAAACTTGAATTTTCCAACCTTCTTGCTTCAATTTATCGTAAATTTCCGTTCAGCCTTGTAATTGAGTTCCCATTTAAATGTGTGTGTTGTGTGCTATATGCGATGAGATGCGATGCGATGATGTTCAACTAGATTAAGAATCTCTGATGGTAAATGGTGTATGGCTCTGGGTGATGATTGAATGCTTACGATTCAAGCTTGTTCATTTTCATCTTCATACATATGTACGAGAGAAGATAGACACTACTTCATGAGTGAAATGATTCCTTGGCATTTTGGCTAATTGGCTTATAAATTAGAAGGGAATCGATTGATAAATCAATCCACCTACATATACATACATGTACCTTAATCGTCGTCGTCAGAAGAGACGCAATTCAATGGGACATAATATTCCTTCAACTAAATATATATACTCGTATGTATAAGAAAGTTATTTAGCGGCTGAGCAATAATTCAATTAAATACGTTCCGAAATTTGTCGTTGTAGACTTCTTGAATTCGATTTAAATTTTCTCGTTCTTAGAATGTACATGGTGAGTTTGAAATTGAATTTGCATCATGTATGAGATTAATGGTGTGCCAATTATTTTTCAATATATTTCTCGCAGTTAAAATATATCGTCATTTAAATAAGTACCTTGTTGTCATAAATTGATACCCGCATAATGCATATCAGGGAATTACGTATGATGTGTGCATATATGTAGATAAATTATCCAAAGTTTTTTTTTTCTTCTTTTTCTCAATAAATAAGTAAGTAAGTAAGTAGAAGATGACCACTTCATCATTATAGTTTTTTTTTTTTTTTAAGTAAATATACCGGAAACAATGACTTGATGACTTCTTAAGAGGAGGGTAAAACTAAACTAGGTATCATGGTTGATCAGTTAAATAAGTATAAATACGGGTTTATTAAAAAAAAAAGCGTTTTTGATCACATCACCCACCCACAATATTGAAATGTTGAAAGACACATTATTTGGTATCTATAAACACGCATTTTGGGATGAAAAAAATCTAATACGTCTGTTAGATAATATTAAAATAAAATATATACTATATAAACAAAAAATAAAACAAATATCTTATCGTAGGTATATAATTATATAAATATGTCTTTTTGTTTATTTAAAAAGAATTGAAGAACAAATTTTATCAACTGTGGCAATAGATATCTATTCGTACCTGTGTTGCGAGATATACTAATGTATAGATACATTTATTTAATATGTTTATCTTAAAATTGTATAAATTTAGGTTATGACTATAAATCAATGAAATTGTGTCTCGTCGCGTCGCTTCTCCATATTCACGCCCACTCGCGCCTTTCTATCACTATTTTTGTTTAAATTAAAAATAAAATTTATTATATTCATCATATTTACAATGTGACATGCTTTTTTTTTTTTGGTTTTCAAAAACCAAAGCGATCTGTTTCTTATTAATATATGTATGTAGGTGTACTGTGTCCAGGTATACGTATCTATATATGTCTGTATGTAAATCAAAAGCTTTATCAAACAATTTGAATGTTTTTAGATATCTATATTAGGAACAAGGTATACATATAATGTCAACATAATTAAACCGAGAACAGAGAGCAATTGTCACATGAAACTATTTAATCAAAAAATGTCTGATTTAGTTGAGTGTGTATATGTATGTATATGACGCTAATGGATATAAATATACGCAAATAACCAATTAATTTATGAAGAAGATTTGAATTCATTCTTCTTTGTATGCATAAACTGACAGTTAGCGAGAAGTTACAATCCATATATAATAGGAAAGATACCTTTATAAATTTATTAGTATTTTAAGTTTATTGTATTGAATTATATATGTATGTATGTTTTTCTTTATAAATCTGATCTGTTTTCAAATTCACATTAGCATGTGACATGATGATAAATAAGATAAAGTGAAGATTAGTAATCAAATTTATCACGAAATACAGTTTCACAATCATCAGTCATGAATTATGATACATATAAATACTTGACAGAGTTTTTTTTTTTTTTGTTTTTTAAATAATCCTATTGAAATTATTTTTCAAATATTTTTTAAACTGTTGACAGGGGCTTAAAAATATAAAATATAAGTATCTTCGAGTATAGTCGAAAAACAAAGTATTCATTTGCTTAGATTACTTTAACTGTTATGTAGATATTCATATGTATGTACATATTTATGTATTTCAATTTATTTTTTTGTTTTCACTTAATTTAAAACATCTTATCATGGTACTATCTTTTCAAAAAAGTATCAAAGTCACGAAAGTAGCTATTTCATAAGGTGTGTTTTTTTGGAAAAAAAATTATACGCAGTAAAGTAGAATTTCCCAAAAAAAAACGTATCGGCAGTTGTGCGATTTATTTTCTTGCTTTGTGCATCTTTTTTGACAGATAGCAAACAAAAGTTAAAGATAAAACATGAAATCTCAAAAAGTGCAGGAAACTGTAAAAGGAGTAAATTCTCAGTGACAAATGCAAACGTCAAACAACAAACTACTTATCGTACTCTACGAAGATGCCTTCGAGATACACAAGAGTTATCAATAGTAGCAACATTTATATTCGAGACTCGAGCAAACGTCAAAATTCTCTCTGCAGTTGGATCTTACGTACTTCTACTTTTATCGACAGTTAGAGTGGTTTTTTTTGCAATACCTACATACGTGCAAAATCTTACTTCACTGCGGATATTTCCCCCCCCCCCCAAAAAAAAAAAAAACAAAAAAACAAAAAACACTTCGATATATTGGGTTATCTTCACTTCCATGAGAGACCCCATTTATATCTGTCATTTGGAATCAAAAATACAGAAACCCAAAAAAAACACATATCTACACTTTTCTTAAATATATTGCTGATAGACGACTAATGGCGACTCACTGTGACCATGACCGCACATTAGATCAACTGAAGTTACACAGGTATTCACTCATCTTGCAAATTTATATTTATGTCCTTTTTGGCCATTATACCATTATACCATCATACAAAAAGGAAAAGAGGTATCTATACAACACCACCACACCGTTAGCAGTATCTATCAATGTTAAATGTACAACATACCTATAATTCTATACTGGAGTCATCATCATTAGGATTATTGAAAAATCATGTATTTTTGTTTGTTTGTACTATTATCCTTCTTCTTCCTGTTTCCTATTCTTTTATTTTGTATATGGCTGCCCCGACAGCTCATCATCATCATCATCATCATCATCTGCATCTATAACCTAGCCAACGTCGTCGTCGTCGGTCGTCGTTGTCCTCTCATCGTTCTCATCAATTCGTTGAAGATAAAGCATTTCCCCATCACAATCGTTGATATTTCAAGGATTTATTTGCTTTTTCTTAAACCGCACTGAGTAGATAGATAGATATTCTTCTTTTTTTTTATTCTTTCGACTTGAATATCTTCAAATGAAAACAAAAAAAAAAAAAAATATATAAAAGCCACTTTAAATAGAGGTTTTTATTTCTATTTTGTGTGTTTTTGTTTCAGAAAAAACGCCTTCACACAGGATTCCAGTATTCCAGGATTCCGGTTTACGTCGTCGTCATCGTCGCGAATATCTTTTTTATGTATGAATGTGCATACATATATATTTTTGTAGCCGATTGGTCTGAATAGGGATAATGGTCAGAGTCTCCGGATCTCTCAATATATCATCAGACGAAACAAATAATAATGTAAAACTGTTTTTTTTATTTTTCAAAAAACGGTGATAAGGATGCTGATGCTAGGTCTTTCTCAAAAGTATTATTTTTTTGGGATGAAGGTAGACAACACTCAAATAAAATATATGTAGATGGAAAATATCCCTTTTCCTTAAATAAAAAGTGTAACAGTTCAGAAAATTTTATAACGGTCGGATAATTCAAGCAAAGAGAATACGTACGAGTACATCATTCTTCATCCTTTTTTTTGTGATTCTGATTTTACCCTCAGGTTTTATTTTTTTTGCTTTGCTTTGAAAGGAATATGATGTGACTTAAAATTTTAAAATTTCGTGTGGATACTGTGGAAATCATAAATTTATATTCGATTCCGGTACAGTTACCCAGCGAAAGAATATAGGAGAAAACCTTATATTGCTAAAACAAATGGATTAAAATCCTTTTTTGTGAAGGTAGTACCTGTCTATGCTACTTTTTTTTTGTGTGTGTGTCCTGCCCTTGCCCAATAAACCCAACCGAGGAAAATATGACTTTGATGTCATTGTTTTGGTTATTATAAGTCCACATACATATACATAGTACCTACCTACAATCTAGATGAGTAAAATATGTTTTTATATTTCCGTTTTCACTTTTGGGGGTCAAAACCGACCGACCGACCGCCCGACCGACATCACCAACAAAATTGTTATTCCTATATGGTAGGTATTTGGTTAACAATAGGATCTTAAGCAAAAGATAATCGTACACATCACAGTCCAAATAATTACTGTCTAGACTATGATTTGAAAATTTAAAAAAAATATACATTCATATACATATGTATATTAAAAGGAAACGCACTCATTCATATCGGTTATTGAATTGATTAAAATCTGCCAAAAACATATCTCGGGGATCCGGCTAAATAGATTTAAACTTAATTACTAAAGTCTTTTTTAATAAACCCAAATTGATAGCAGATTATGATAATTGGATTTTTTTTTCATTTCGTATTCTTACTTCCTTATACATTTAGAATAGAACCATTTTTGGGGGGGTGTAGTGATGTTTTATGCGGCGTGTTTAATTAATTGGTAGGAAGAAGCAGAGCAGCGCAGCAGCACCAGCAGCACACTTTGATTTCTATCAGTAAATAAAAAAAAAAAAAACAATTTCAAGTCCCTTTGGTTTTAATAGAGGACATCAAATTAATTTGTCATTATTACGGATATTCTTTTGCGTGTTTTCAATTTCCATCCAATCGAAACGAAACGGAACGAAACTTAACTGACACCCAGAATTTTTTGATGACGAAATTATTCCACCCAAAAAAAAAACTCTCAATCCTATAATTAAGACGAGCATCATTTTGTGCTTTGGACTATTAAATGTATAAAGGAAGATAGAATCTTCATCGATTTCTTATTTGAATGTCTTAAAAGGACATTGAGAATTTAAATTTCATTTAGATGGAAATGCAAATTAAGAGTCGGTATAGTCTGTTCATAAACTTTTCGATGATGAACTTAGAAGATACTATATTTTGTCTTATTGTATATCCTTTCCAAGAACAGTATAGTTAGAAAGACACAAACCAACAAGTGACAAAAAGAAGTCTTTAATCAAAATCAAAGTCCGACTATATAAACTCATACCCATAACACGTCAACGCAGTACCTACCATCATTTTATGGGAAGACCTATGTCAGACTCATGCCAATCAAAAACAAGTTTTTCTTTTATACCATCAGGAGACCAATAACCTTTTTCAGTTTCCTTCCAGGAAAACAGGAGAAATTATTCAATGGAAATTTGTTAGATACTTCTATATATGCTGTTTGTATCCCTTAGACTTAGATGAAAAATCATTGATGTATACTAAATATGACATCATAGATATAAGAAAGTTATGAAATTTATAAATATTTTTGATCTGTGACGATATTACAGGGAGTTGCTATTTTGAATTAAAATAGAAGATAAAAAATATATAAGAGAGGAGTAGAAAACTTTTACTTAAACTATTTAGTATTTGCGAAATCTCTGGTGATGTCTTCCTAGAATTCTGTTGTGATGCTTTGCTTCTGGTGCACAATACCACCCGATGACGTTCTCGTTTTTTTTTTTCTATTTTTTTATTTTTAAGGAATGTGTATATTTTTGTACAACAAATATTATTGTATTGTACAGCTCTTCTCCTTCACGACATGAATAAATTGATGGTCCTGTGCTTCAGGGTATAAAAGCTCCTTTCATTGTTTACTCAAGCAAGCAAGCAGTAGCATACAGCGCATACTTCTACACACACTCCCGTTGAGAGGAAGCGCATAGAATACATACATACATACATACATATGTATAGTATAGGTATAAAATATAATAATGCAATTGAAGTTCAAACAAAACAACACAGATTCAAATGTGTACATATATACACCAAGTATCCTGAGCTGACACAAGCAATACAACATCAAGACTTTAAAGGCAAGGCACTGGAATTAAGTGTATGGTGACATATGCAAGTGCATGCAGGAAGAGAATTGATTTTTTGTTGTTTTTTTTTTATTCCAAGATTTCAAGATTTGAGGCGAAAAACAATCGCATGGCAAATAAAATAATAAGTACTTAAAATAAAAAAAGAAAAAAATAGGAACAATATTCAACAATGCAACAATACTCCAAAGATACATAATGTACATATGTATATGTGTTATTGCACTCAAGGGATGAACGAGGAGCATATCTATACAGACATCACGACACAAAGTCACTGTTTGCATTCAGAGATTCAATCCGGATTTCCGATGTAATCCCAGATGTATCTACCTTACTTACCTTGTGCAGTGCATCTACCTATACCTTAAAACATTTAAAGATGCAAACAAAAGAAGTTGTAAAAATAACTTAAGGAGAGTGAAGATTAAATAAAATATAGACATTTTATAATATCTATACTCATAATGATACCAATGACATGAGATAAATGTGCCAACATTAATAAACCTTTAAACATTTTCAAAAATGTTATTTGGGCAGTATAAGTTGTGTTTTATTCACTGCTGCCTATAACTGGTGTAGCATTAAAGTGAATAAATTGATCAAGCGAATTTTTTGCAGAGTTCTTTTTCGTCAGTAATCAAATTGTCCGAGGGATATTTTTACTGCACTTGCTATGCAGCAGTGAATAAAACACAACACATAAAACTTAGGACTGCGAATGCAGTAGCAGACAATAGCACCTATCGATGCTAAACTTCATAGGTTTTTTTTTGAATTTTTCTAAATATTTGGCAAAATTATCCGCAGTAAAGTAGAATTTTCCAAAAAAACTCATCCACAGTCTTGCGATTTGTTTTGTTGTTTTGTGTATTTTTTGAAACCATGACTTATTCAATTAGACAACTGGCTCCGAATTCTCCTTTTATCGACAGTTAGGTGTAAAATCTTAGTTCACTGCTGATATTTTCCCAAAAAAACACACCTATTATATGAATTTCGTTTCATGTTAATATTAAACTGTATGGAGGTGGAGGCATTTAAGTTTTCCCCTAAACCTTAAGTTCAGATTAAAAATAATGCTTCCTTCTAGTACCGACTTACTGAGGTAGAAGGATATTCATCATAATATCTTAGTGGTATGATTTATATCACAAACCAACAAACAAAAATTAAAAATAAGTACCTTAAGGACTAGATATGTGTATATGAGGTACTTACACACATGAAAAATCACCCTGTTCAAAGTCAAAAATTTCCAAAGGGGTCGAATTTATTGATTTATTTGGAAAAAACTGATAAAATTCATATTTACATACATATACTCGTATTTATATTCTCTTCGTCTTTTGTATAGAAGTAAACTGATGAGTGGGCAAAAAAAGCATTCATAAAATATACGAAAGGATTGTAAATTTATTGCGAAAATAATTGTGTATATTTGATTTTTGTAAAAACGAACCAAAATATGGGACTTATTGATGATGGGTATAGAGGTAGGTACACGATACTGGCTACCCCCCCCCCCCCCCCTGTTCTGTCTGATGAGAGTATATGTTTTGTACCATCAAACACACTCGTTTTGTAATTAACGAAATTGCCAGGCAGCCAGCACCAAAAACCAATACAATATAAAAATCAACCCCAAAATATAAAAATATTTCTTTGAATAGGTAATACCAAAAACACGACGACGACTACGACGACGTCGTCATCATAATCATCATCATAATCATCATCATCATCATCATCATCATCATCAACATCATCCTTGCCGCAATATAGACTGTTTTTCATTTCATATATAATATAAAACTGAACGTACACCCGGACCAACAATCAAACGACCGAAAGGGGTCTTCTTTTGGTACTCCCGCTGCTACAGCTACTGCTGCTGCTTCTGGCTTCTGCCGGAATCTTCTCCCGTTTCTCTATACACAACACTCACACACAATAAGTAGTAATCAGCTAAAGGCGCATTGAAACAAATATCCTTTTTCTCCTCTGATGGCTCGCCTCGGCCCCGCGACTCCGTCAACTCCGTTGGCCTATACCACCTTTATACCTCTCTATACTCATCATCATCCAAATAAGCAAGTAAAAGGAATTAAAACTCATTCTAGCGAATATTTTCAAAAGTATATACCTATACCTACCTACCATCATCATCATATCGGCTTTTTGAGGCTGAATGCGGAAGCGGGAGAAGACGCAATGTCATTGATTTTTGATTCCATTTCTGTGTATTAGCAAAAGGACATAGGTTTAATCTAATATCCTTTTTCTCATACCGCACTTAATTTCCTTTTTTTTTTTTTCTATGGCACATGCATATCTAGATCTACATAACATCGCAAAGGTATAATTTTATGTATGTACATACATCCGTCGTCGTCGTAAATTTAACTCCTTTCCTTTGGTTGACCGTTATCATAAAAAAGGACGAATATACATTTTGTTTAATTTTACAAAATTTCATTCAACTTAATTTATAAAAATTCATAAAAAAAAGGGAAACAATAGAAGACTACTTAATACAAGGTCAGTCATTCGCATTCGACCATCAAATCATGGGTGTTGGGTGTATCTGTATTGTAGGTAAGGTATGATGTCATCCCGAAAAAGTAAAGGAGCACATTTTCAATTTCTCTCTGGGAGGGATGTGAATGGGGTTCATAATTAAAAGAAAAAGGAAAACCCGAGGCATAATAAAAAAAAACACACTATCAAAACTATATCCACACACATCCATTTATGTACGTGTGTATAGATTTACTCCCCAAGCTATCCTCCCCCCTACCCCCTCGAAGCCATCTTATCGGATTGCTATCCTTTTTCTCACACTCAAAACTTCATACAGCCGTCACTACACCGCTGCCACAGCTCGTCTCTTTTCTTTTCTGATTCTATTACGTCCCATGCCACACCATTACTACCCCACTATACAGCACCGTTCGTTGAATCGAAGTCTGAAGTTGGATTCGGAGTCGGAGTCAGAGCAAAGACAATGATTTATAGCAACAAACGAAACGAAACAAAACGAGCTTGTTTCTGAAGAGAAATATATACAAACAATGGAAATCAATGAATTACCTCTTTACTCAAATCCGTGTATTTGCTCAATATTTCAAAATTGTGCGCTACATTTCCACAATTTGCATGCGAAGCGAAGGGTTGATTTTGATTTGGGGGTTGTAAATGTGTGTCTTCGATTATAATATGACAACCATCCACCTTACACCACCCAACAATACTTATCCCCCTTTAGTCTCTACCTACCTACCTACTTCTCTCTCCTCCCACTCCACCCGCAATTGTGAAAATGAAAATGAAAGGATTCGTTGTATAGAAGACATACAATCACACAAAACTCGCAGAGTATTTTTGTTTTTTTTTTTCTATATTGTATTTATCTGTTCTGAAAACAGTTGAAGACAGAGGAAAAATGTGTAGATGGAGTTATGAGGAGGGAGAAGGTATGGTATGCAGAAGATGGTTGATAGAGAAATATAAATATAAGGGAAATCTGCCATCGTTTTTGAAATTTTGATTCGATTCATTAATTAATACGAGAGGTAGATCTGTTCCAAGTTGGTATTGGTATATTTGAAGTAGAAGGGTATGGAATAGGTAAAGAGATGGATGACGGGGGTGGGATGACATTGAGTTTGAAGATTAGATTGGAATTCTATTTCATTTGGTAATATAAAGGAAAAGCAATTCCGGTCCAATATTAAAGTGATAAATCAAATACGAAAGTCTCTGGAATCGAATTAAATCATTGTTGGTATACAATGTACAATTGTACATACAAAATTATTCGCGTGAAAAAGAGAATAGAGAATTTTTAATTCTTTTGAGTTTATACTGCTTTATAATTGATATAAGATATTTATGTATATGTATGCCTCAAAGTAATATTGTACATTCAATTTCATGATTTCATTTTTATTTTTGCAAATCTGGCAAATTTATTACATGATTTGAAAATATCCTTAAAATTTAAATTACAATTAAAGTTTTAATTTTTAAGCTCCAACTTTTTGAAAAATTAGAAGGCGAAAGAACTGTGATAGATCAAAGTTTGACAAACAACTTTTTTTAGACTCTTAAACTTATAAGCACCATGCATCAGTCATCATTACCTTTTCGAAGTGTGTGTCCAATCCACTGCCACTTATGGTACACCTTCGTAAAAGTATCGAAGGGTTCCTGACCTGTTTGCCTATACATGTATCTCCTCGTTAGAGATGCGATAAGGCCAGAAAACCCGTAAAATGTCTCGAAGACACCTATTAACGAAGGTTTGCATCCATATAGCAGAACTGATTTGACGTTGGAGTTAAACAGTCGTAGCTTTGTATTCAAGCTGAGAGATTTGTTCCTCCAAACATTGGACAACATCCCGAACGCAGCCTTTGCTTTTCCGATACGACTGACGATGTCTAGTTCGGTTCCTTCTTCAGTAGAGACGATACTTCCAAGGTATTGGAAGCTCTTTACTTTCTCTACTGCTTGTTGAGCAATGTGTATCGGAACGGATGATTGCGAGTTCCCGAGTCTGAACATCTTGTTTTTTCCCGTATTGATTTTCAACCCCACGATTGTTGCTTCTCTCTCCACTCTTGTTGCCATTTGATGGAGATCCTATGGAAAAGCAAGCATACATTGTTTGCATTGTCAAGATATTTAAGGTAAGTTGTCAGAGTCCATCTTATTCCTCCGCTTCCTGTCAAAGCCATCTGCAATACATCACTTATCACCAAAAAACCAGGATTGGTGACTGCGTATGCAGCCCTGTCTGACCCCGCTTTGGACTTCAAATTCACCTGACAACCTACCTCCGTGTAAGACGTTGCATTTGGACCTATCATAAGGCTTAAAAAAGCTACTTTTTTACACTTAGCCAGCAATCAAATAAAACACAACATTTGTCACAATCGTTTGATTTTTGTATTTATTATTTATATTTTAAAAATCATATTTCATAACCTTTAAATGCAGATACCTTCGTGTAGGTATATTCAAAATTATTACAAACTGCTTTAAAAAAAAAAATCGGAGGTGACACGATCTACATATCTTAAAAATCCCCCTTCTCCCCTCTTTTTTTCCCCTTCAAAGTTGCGTGGTTTTGAAATGTATTATTTGCTCATAAATGAAATAATAACAAGCTAAGACGACATTATACTACCCATCGTTTCTATACTCCAACATCGAAATAACATAACATATTTTTCTTGGTCTTAATAAAATTACGCACCCTCCCCCGTGGTGCAGTAAAGTACTTGTAGGAATGCTACCTACTATCACCAACCCTATATATGTATATAAATAGCAAAGGTGGATGTACACCAACAAAAACCTCAGTTATAGATATTGTTTAAGGGAAAATATGATAATTGGAAGATTCGAAATTCGACAGGGATTGTTTTCTACAAATACATACATACATATGTACATACATATATTTATATGAAGTGAAGGCACATGTAAGATATAAAAATATAGACGTCCTCCCTCAAGATAAAGTCAAGACAAACTTTTGGCAGTGTTTGGTAGTGATTAAGTCCACATAACCGGAGGAGGGAGTCGGGTATGATGAAATGTATGTTGTATACGAGTATGTTGTGTGTGTGTGCTCCTTTATTGACATTGCCTTTGTCAAGTTGGCTCTTCGAACTTCCATAAGTTGGTATAAATGTAGTATAGTCAGCTCGCGCGTTTGTTGCTTAATCGCCATGGAGGCCTTGCTAGCACATACCATACATGTTATAAGATAGGTAGGATGTTTCAAAACACCAGCTAAAATTATAATCGTATTCCCCCGTGGAGAATGTTTTTTCTTAGTCTCTACCATTTACCTCCCGTACCCACCATCCCTTTAGGTACTATGTATATGAGGCGAGGGATTGAGGGTATTCTTTTATTTAACCTTCTATAATAAAATCCGAACTGTGTGGCAACCCTTTTTCTTTGTCGTCGATTGTCGGTTGTCGTCGAAGACAAATTTTCAAAATTTATTCAATTAATTAAAGTCGATAGAAATTCTGCACAGTGTGTGAAGGGGATGATTGTGTCTCCTACCGCCGCCGCAGCGCTGCCACAATAACAAGTGAAGACTAGAGACGACGCGTCGCTCGTCGTCCTTACGTGACACAAGCTGTGTGTTCATTTTCCTACTTACACACATGTTGGAAGAACCGAGTTTAACATACAAAAAAAAAAAAAAAAAAAAAAAACACGAAAGCTTTATATGTATGTTAGTATTCTTTGTAGATACAATATCTATTCTCAACACTGGCGCTGTTCGTCGCTAATGAAATAATGATGAATCCTTTTCGCCAGAAGGGTACAACGTACAACGTACAACGCAACGGAACGTATACAAATGATATATGGCAGAGGAGGGAGTATAGGAGGGAATGGTTGGTTGATTCATTTGTTAAGTATCTAAACAAAGTTCGGTACCTATTCCCACATCAAATTTTTCATACATCATTGTGATTGGAAATTATTGCCATATGTCGTTGGGGCATTGAGTTATGCACACGCACCATCGTAAACATATTTCTAAGCATGCAAATGTAAACCTACATACATACAAACTTACATACTCGTATGTAGAGATAGAGGAATCGAGGATACCTCAGCGAAACCATTTCACATTAGTTTTATCGTTGTTTTGATGGGTTTGGTTTCAATAAATAAATTAGAAAATATCGTGTTTATCTCAAACTATCGATGGTGTATATACATTTAATAGTCGATTGCCCAATAAAACTGATTAGCATGACAAGCCCTCATATTTATATTCATACTCATATACTCGTAAAACTGATTGATTTTATTTTATTTCATTTCCTTTCAGATTAAAGCACTTATCGCTGAGGTAACCCGACTGCAAGCCCTCCACGAAGAACACATTGTACAAATACAAAGACTTGAAAATAATTTAGAAGTGAAAAGTAAACAGATTTTGCGACTTGAAAGTCGTTTACAGACATCAGAAACACAACCATTTAAAAGCTCCGACGACGAAGACCGCGACAACTCTACTGTTGCAATCGATTCATGTCCGGAAGAAATCATCCATCAAGATCAATTGAAAACAAGTAAACCAGCTTCGATTGTTGTTACGTCGTCAGAACCATCATCAGTGACACTGACAGTTGAAGATATTCAAATTAAAAAGGAAAACCAGTGAGTAAAATAATCGCTCTCAATCATTAACACCAAATGTCAACTTATAAAATTTCAAAATCATATTTCGATCTTTTTCGTATAGATTGATATCCCCAGCAGCAGGTGACATCACAACTCATGCAGTGGCAGCTGCGGCTGTGGCTGTGGCAGCGGCAGCGGCTGTTGTCAATGACCCTAAACTGTTCCAAGAACGTTTAATCGAGAAAACCAAAACGCTTTCAGCCGCAAATGAAGTTCTCAAAGCCGAAGGTAAGCAATAAGCAACCCAAACCCCCTGTGCTTAATTTTCTTCTTTTTTTTTGTTGTCTGATGTTAAAACCGCCTCACCCTTCACACCCAATACAAACACAAGATCAGATCAGGAATTAAAATTAAATTTTATTTTTATGACACTTACGATGTTCAGTTCATGGCGCGGCATTTATAAAAGTGGCGCCTGCATTTATTGCCAGCAGTCTCATATAAATCAGAGCAAGTCACCTCACCGATAATGGTTGTGTAAAACTAATCATAAGCGGTATTCTAGATAATTGTGACATGAAGTGCCGCGCTATGCTTTGTCAGTTGTAATTTTTTTTATTTCTTTGTTATAAGTTATTTTTGCAAAATTCCAAAAAATCGATTACTCATTGGATTTATAAAAAAATATCGATGTTTATGTTACGAAGATCAGTTCAGTAACACTTAA
Source organism: Scaeva pyrastri (assembly GCA_905146935.1). NCBI lineage: Eukaryota > Metazoa > Arthropoda > Insecta > Diptera > Syrphidae > Scaeva > Scaeva pyrastri. The sequence goes on along the minus strand of LR989927.1, from coordinate 33,199,384 downwards.
AGTCTAAATTTTCCATTTGAAACTGTCCCTCATCTCTGAAATATGCCTACAAACAAACATTTGCGTTTCACAGGAATTTCCAGTGATACAACTATCGCAGCATCAGACGTAGATACAATCAAATCTTCTGATGATAACGAAGCTGCAGCATGCGAGGTCTCAAACGATGAGGCAGATGCAAACCTTCAATATCAGCAGGATTTGCAGTCTCCATGCGAGTCAGCAGCGGCTACATCAGACCAGATTCCGTCGTCACATTTTCCAAATGTCGATCAATTCGGTTCGCTGCTGGGTGGTGAGTTGGTAAATTCATATTGGCGTCGTGGTTTTGACCACTTATCGTTAGCTCCACCACCACCGTCGATGCCCTCGCAACAGACATCTTCTGCTTCTTCTTCTTCTTCAGCAACAACCGCCGCCGCTTCTGCTTCAATTGCGATAAAAACACACCACCCACCGCCATCAATAGCAGCAACACACACAACCTCCAAAACGCCAACATCGATTTTCCAAAATTTCCCATCAATTCTCTCGTGCCGATCGCCACCACCGCTCCCATTGTCGGTCACTGGACCATCAACCACAACTCTTTTGAGTCAACTAGTCAATTCCACCTTCTCATCGAATTCAACTCCTTCTCTTCGAATAGATTCCAATTCAACGTCAGTGACAACGACCACAACAAGCGCACATCTCCATCAACAGACTCCATTACACCACCACCAACATCTGCATCATCAGCTTCCGGTTCTTCAGCAGCAACAGCAGCAGCAGCAGCATCATCATCAACAACAACAACAACATCACCAGGACTTCGAGAAGGCAAGCAGCCATCATGATTCCTCGTCAACAGCAAGCACGCCCAATCTTCAAGACCAGCGTTCCAATGATGGTCACATAAGCGCCAGCTCCAAATCCGTCAAAGCCCAAGAGGATAACAATAACTCACTAAGCTCCATGGCACACCTTCCACCTGCTTTTATACCCAGTTTGCAATTCCAATTCCAAGATCGTGGTCCTTTCCGTTTTGCCGAAGACATTCAACTCCCACCTGGAGCTTCTATGGCTGGCCGCCTGGGAGAATCTCTCATTCCCAAAGGCGATCCCATGGAAGCTAAGCTGCAGGAAATGCTTCGCTACAACATGGACAAGTACGCCAATCAAAGTTTAGATACGCTCCACATATCACGTCGCGTTCGAGAACTGCTCTCAGTGCACAACATCGGACAGAGACTTTTTGCTAAGTATATACTCGGACTATCACAGGGTACCGTATCCGAATTGCTGTCCAAGCCAAAGCCCTGGGATAAACTGACTGAAAAAGGCCGTGACAGCTACCGAAAAATGCACGCCTGGGGATGCGATGATAACGCTGTGATGTTGCTTAAGTCGCTCATACCCAAAAAAGGTAAGTTCAAAACTTCAAACATTTTCATATGTATTTTTTTTTTGTTGTACCTTTATTACAATTTTTAAATGATATTAAAAACTCACTAATACACATACGTATGAATGTGTACATGTGAATGTAACAATAAAAGTTACTTCTGCATTAATCTCTCATGTTAAATCAAAACGTAGGTAGAGGCATACCCAACCCGGCACACACCATAACGAACGAACGAACGAACCGAACGTAGCGAAATTGTTGCAATTAATTTATAGTGTTTTCTCATGAAAGAGGGTTGCGAATATGTCTATAAAGGTCTAAAGTTCCAAGGCACCGACATATACAGTTATCAACGACAACTTACTAAACGACAAAAGGTTCACAATAAAGTGCCCCAAGACCCCAAGAGTTCAAGACATCCACATCATATCAGTGCGGTGCGGTACGGTGCGGATAGGCAAATATTTATAGATTTTCATTTTCATTTTGGTTTTGGTTTCGCATAAAATTAATTGGCGACCAAATAAATTTAAATTCCTTCCTCAAATACTCTGGCAATCGACCAAAAATCGAGGGTCAACAAATTACTTACATATATAGACGATAGAGGGCAATCGAAGACATTCCCGAGTACATTTGTTTTGGCATATCTTAGAAACGGACTTTTGTTTAGTTTCTCGTCGTTTTTTTTTTTTTTTTTTTTTTTTAACCAAAATCGAATGTATAAGGCACGCTATATCCACTGATTGAGATCTTGTATGTCTGCTGCTATACTTCCTCAACCTCTTCGTTGCCCTCTCCAAGGAACAAATTGTTTCGATATGGGGTACAGTGTTTTGGAAAAACTGCAATGCCGAGGAGGCTTATACTTATTACAGTCAGTTTTGGGGTAACAGCAGTAACTTCTCAGTTGGTAATTAAAAATTCGTACAGAAAAATACAAAAAAAAAAAAAACAACCTGCCAATTTATAGTTACAGACAAACTATAGCGACTCATTGTGCCATTAGTTTTTTGTTTCCATTTTATTTTGAAAAACATGCAGCTATTTTGGGGTAATCGTGCACTCCTTCGTGTTGCAAATGAAACTTTACAGGTGAATTTAGATCTATGTACCTACAAAACGAAAGAAGGCAGCGATTGATGACGATATGACAAACAAAGGAAAGTTGCAGGGACTTTAATTAAATCAATTAAAATTCACAAAGAACACAATATAATTATTATGTATTATTTGCCTTTGCTCATCGCTTACATGTGTTCTTGTTTTTCTGGCAGCCATTTTACGTACATATATTTATAAATATTTGTTTGTTCGAATCGTAAAAATCAAAAATTGATTTAAGAAATTAAACGAAAACAAAACAAAATTTAACACAATTAATGTGTATTTGTTTGTTTAGTGCTTTTCTTTTTTTTCGAAAATGTCACCATGGACGATTGCCAAAGACACTTCTGATGCTTCTGTCTATTGGAAAAACAAGATGTCATACGCACTTTAATTTTCTGTCACTGCAAAATAGACATTGTTGTTGTTGTTACAAGTAATTGCTTCAAAAACATAATTTTCTGCTGACTCGGCACTCGGCACTCCCGAGCGATCTGGAATTTTAATAGTTAGTAAAATTTTATAGTCAGTGTTCTTCTTCTGAAATGGAAAGTCCAGTGACAGTTCAGATTTCTTTTATGTAATTATTTAATATTTGACATAATTTAAAAAATAATATGGATTTGATAGAATACGTCGTCAATACGTCAAATTTTCATTCTAGACTGCTTTTCATTCCATACTTCATTTACTCCTTAAAGCTGCAATACACTATTATACAATACTTGAGATTTGCAACATGTTTGTTTGTCTCGCTAAAACTCGAGAACGACTTGGCCGATTTGGCTGATTTTTATTTCGAAATTTTTGTCGTAGTCCAGGGATGGTTTAAAAAGAGAGTAAATATGGAAAAATTGCTAGGAAGACAAAAAAAAAAAAACAACATCTTCATTTTCCCATACAATTTGTTTTACCTTAAAAAAAACAAATTATTTAGGTTTCACCAACGCAACGTTAACGAAAAGTTATAAAGTTGCCTGTCATTCTGTTGTTAAAATCTTTTATCAGCAGTTTGTCAGTGCCTGTTCTTAAAATCACAAGAAAAAGACAAACTTCAACTCAATACAGTTGCTTTTGTAAGTTCCGACAGTAATGAAAATTTGACATATCGACGATCAATTGGGGCCGGACAAAGTTCGTTGGGCCCTCTAGTATATGTTATATTCCATACAAAAATGTGTGCATCTTTTGGTTATCATTTTTTTTTTTGTTTTTTCAAAAATGATACAAAATTAAAATTGTTTTCTTATTTTTTTAAGATACACAAGTTTTATTCAAATGTATTGATTTTAAAAATAGATTTGCGCCCCCATTGTGATTTAGGTGTGTTGGCAAAAAGCTATAAATCTTTTTTATTCAACATTCAAGAATCAAGAAACAAATTAAATAAATTTACACTTTAGTGAGTCTGAGCACATAAAAAAATATAAAACTACTTCCACATTGAAAAACAAAAAAAAAAAAGTTACTTGAACAAAATTTTTCAAAGGATTCCTATCAAACCACTTTGTTTTAAAGTAAAATTTTCAAGAACAGAAAAAAAAAACACAAAACAATATAAAGTAATAATTTGTTTTGCCTATTTAAAAATTGATTTTGTGTAAATAGAGAACTCATATAAAAAAAAATTAAAAAAAAAAAAAATACACCCAAGTGCAGAAAGTTACTTCCATTGATTGTTTTACTAGAAAACACACAAAAATAACAATTTACATTGCAAAATAACAGAAAACAAAAAGGAAAAAAGTTTCAACAATAAAAAAAAAGGAGCAGCAGTTAGTTGAGGTCTACTATACATACATATATACATATATTTGTATATGTATATTTGAGCCCTTTCGTGTACATACAATTAAAAAGTTTCTTTGATTTTTTTTTTCTTTTTTTTTGCTTTGCACTTTTATGTGGGTATATAAATTTGTATGTAGGTATATATGTATGTATGTATGTACTTCTTTTATACTTACTACACGGTTGGTGTAATTAATTTAATTTATAATTTTTCATCACAGAAAGAGCTACGAGAGTATAAGAGAACGAAGGAAAGGGGTAGCTTTTAAAAAACATTAGCACCAACAGGCACATGTGTCAAATTTGATTTAAGCAATTATCCCCAAAAAATAAAAAGGCGCCCAAAAGGAGACACAAATGCAGTCGTTCCGTTACCGTCCGGACCGTCCGTTCGTCCGTCCGTTCCTTCGAGACGAGAAAGGGTTTAAAGTCAAGCCTTTCATTATGGAGCAATTAAACACCCTTGGGGTGGTGGTCTTTTGGGATTTTGGGGATAAAGCAAATTGTTAGTTTTGTACATAAGACTATCCAGCATTGACTTATGTATGTATATGTATGTGCACTTGGCTAGATAAAGAATAGGTAGCTTTTGTTAGGTTAGTTAAAAAAAAAAAATTGTACATAATTGTCAAAGGAAACAGTTCAGTTCTTGATTAAAAGGCTTTCTATAATGGTAGGTAACGTTTGTTGGTCTTCAGATCAATAACTTATACTATTTCCATGACTTCAGAAGTAAAGAAAAGGACTTTTGGAATTTGTTAATTTTTCAGTATGATAGCAAGGAGTTGTGTTTTATTCACTGCTGTGTAGCCAGCACAGCATAATTTCCCTCGGCAAACAACAACAATTTGATTACTGGCTGCCAAAGGTCGGGTTCAATCCCTGACTGTGCCACTTGAAAGTCTTATTACGCTTACTGCCTCTTGTGACAAATTGACAAATCTTGCAAGAGTAATTCTTGTCATGAAAAGTGCTTTCTCAAAATTGTAGGTCCCCTCCATCCCTGACATTACTGGCACACAGAAATGATCGAGAGTTGCAAGTCACTATAGGCTCTGTTTCTCTGTCAATTGTAGCGCCACCTAGTTTATTTCAATAAGAAAAAATATTGAAGACTTAAATCAACTTCCGTTTTTTAAAATCATATTTTTTTTTTTTTAATTCTGAAACATTTGTTACAAGGAAACAAAAAAGTTACATAAATTACGGTGATATCGGTCAACCGTTCAAAATTTTCCTTTTTTAATAAGTTTCGACTTAAGGGGGTAAGTAATGGAGTATAACTTTTCTTTGCTTCGAATTTCCTTCGGTTATTCGAGCCAGTAAAATATTTAAAATTAAAATCAACCCTTTAATGAAAATACAGAACTTACTCGTATTGGAGTGAAGTCGATAAGAAGAATCATGTGTCTTTGCAAGCAGACGACGACTGTGACGCGACGGGCGACTTCAACTCCGCATATACCCCTTCTTCATTTGAAAAATATTAATCCTTCTACTATGTAGGTAAAGATAATTAAAATGCCTATCAAAAATCATGAATTGATATTGCTATAACATGGATTGAGGAGTGTTGTCTTGAAGAGTAGAAGTTATCAGACACACACACAATCACATTCCTTGTTCTTCCAACAGACATACGAGTACAGTAAGGAGCGCGTATACCATAAGCCATCGTCTTCGGCGTCGTTGTCGTCAGCGTCACCGTCACAACCACCCATTTGAAGCTATTATTGTTATTAGCAAAAGTGTCAATTTTCTCGATTTATGCTAGAAGAGATCACAAACGATGCGTGCAAAATTCCAAACCAGAATAAAGCCGCACTGGCACTCCATATAGTGTTTGATATATAAACGAGTATCTAATTCATATGTGCGTGGAATTTATGGCAACTGTTTGTCTTATTACAAGTCAAACAACGACATTTAAATGGTTGAGGTACCAGGCTATACATTATTGTGTTATGATAATAAAACAAAGAAATAGGGTAAACCAGGAGAAATGGGAAGCCATATTGATCGAAGTAAAAATAAAATTTTGTTTAAAATAATTTTTGGGCACAATCTTGTCAAAAGTCATTCAATTTATCAAACCCAATAGAAATACCTGTCATTTAAAAAACCCATTTTTGTAAACAGGATAAAAGACAAAAGTTCCTTTGTGCCATTGAGTCCCTTCTTCTCCTACACATCTGCACTTCTTCTGCATTAGCCTAAGATTGAAGAACGAACATCATTTGTATATTATGTCTCGGCACACACGATTAAATGATAGGTTCTTCACAATTTCAAGAATGCAAATACACTTATACATAGGTACGTAGGCACTTTTGGTTTTATGAATCAAAATTATTCGATTTCAAAATATTCATATATTCAATTTCTGTGTTTCTGTGATGTGAAGTCTGAATGAGTTGGGACTTATGGGAAACATGAGAGTTGTGGAGTTTTTTTTTTTTTTTTCTTGTTTGAATGGTTGAATGCAAAACCCTTAGGCAAATGCAATTTTCCAATTTAACACGTTGATGGGAGGATCTTTGTGTTGTTGTTTGAGGACTTTTTTTGTATTTGTAATTTGCAGTCGAGAATTTAATTGCAAGGGCTTTTGATATATACCCACATATGTACATACATATGTATGTACACTCGTATGTAGGAGTTTTATTCACATTGTGTGTATAAGAACTTAATTACAAAATAATAAGTAAGGTAATGTTTGAAAGAAAAAAAAATACTTAAATCTGTTACCAAGATAAAAATTGAGTTCTTGGGAGCATTATTTTTATGGCTTTAAGTTTTTCTAACTGTTAAACCACAGACTACTTTTAAATTGTAGATATATGTAGGTACTTACTTCTTTTGAGCAATCAGGTGACAAAGCAAAAGATACCACTACACAGCTTGTATTTATTAATTTCCCATCCAGAGAGGATGAAGGAAAGGAATACAAAAAAATAAAAAAAAAAAAATAACTAATAACACTGTCATTAAAACCATCACAATGATTAATTTCTTTTCATTAAGCGCTTGTACACAAAACCCAGCCATAGTCACCCCTGTCTCTGAAATATATCGAAAACACAATGCGACATATTCTATAATCGTGTATAGACTATAACTATGACAGAGATGACGACGACGACAGCGACAACGACAACGACGACGATGAGATGAGATGAGACATCGCTAGTAACATAGAAAAAAATTGTCTTTCAATAATCCTCGCAGCTCACAAAAGGACTTCCGTCATAAAAACGATGATTGAAAATAATAAAATCTCCTTTTTAATCCTGCGGTGATAGTCCACATCCAACATCTATAACATCCACTTGCACATATGACTATACATATAGGGGTCAGATCCACCTTAGGCTTATCTCTTATGATGCTGGCCACAATGCAACATCACGAAACACCCATCGTGTGTACCATTATACACTCCTTCTCACTTCTATAATAGAGGAAAACCTTCCCACCCAAGGGATCTAAAGTGGCTTGATATCAAGTGGTCCTTTTGCTATATTATAATACATATACGAGAATTTTCCACTATACGACCAACGACGACGACGTCGACGACTACGACGACTACGACGACGACTACGACGACGACATCGACTGCGAAACTTCGATGGCACAATTCGCAAAAGGATTTCCTGTACGGATATATCGAGCTGAACCCAAGCCCTTATACCTTCTCTTAGTTAACATGGTATCCTGCCTCCCCTGGCAACGATGCCAATGCCGATGATGATGAGAATTGAAACAAGTGACCAACCGATTGTAAAGCTACGATAAAAACCAAACCAATGTCCTAGGTTACTCTATACCTACTTCATGATACTCTTGCCGATTAGCGTAGGGCGATGACAACTTGGCAATACGTCACAACACAATACCCACCGGGTTTCAATAACCACTAACCTCACCTCACTCCTCCTCCATAAAATCGAACGTACCTCTTTATTCTTAGTTTAAGATTCAAGCAAGGATCTGCTCGTATATATATACCTCTATGCGGTGGTGGTGAAAAATTGCATTTTTGTTTTTCTAAACCGCAAGGATCAATTGGATTCGAATTTGGATTACAATCGGCAGTTGTGTTTTTTGTTGTCTATACTTTTTGCCCTTTGCTTCCGTTTCCTGATCTATGTATGTATACATAGGTATACTCGTTTATACTCGTATAGAAGAGAATCGTTTTATGTCGTTAATCCTCTTGCAATCCTTCGATATTCATTCAACCGTGCATCATGGAGCAAGAGCAGCTCATTCAGCCGGCAAGCATCATTGCCATTGATGATATGATGATGTGAAGAGGAGCATCAGCAACAACTTGATGACAATGCCCGACGACGATGATGATGATGATGATGAAAGAGTGTTTGGTCCTTTGGGAATCGATTATCCATGCAATTGTAAAGCTATTTTCAGGAATTGTTGTTGTTTGTTGTTGTTGTTGTTTGGCATTGTTCTTACTCTGTCGTTCCGTATTTGAGTGGGTTGTTTTTTTTTTTTCTAAAGGCTCACCATATTCATCAACTCTCACAGGATTTCTTTGGCGCACAGGAAGGAAAAAGTTCAACCACTTGTGCGAATGCATAGAATTTTGCGCTTTTGTATCAATGAACGAGGCAAAAAAAAAAAAGAAAAAAATCCATCCAGCTTCCGGTTCTCTTATAAATGTACGAACATTCTGCATTCTAAGGATCAAACACAAAATTCGTTTTATATGAGTGTTTGTGTTTTAAACCTTTAGTGGGTATCAATCAATTAAGTTGTACGTATCAAACCTACATACATATGTATCCGACGGTATCGTTTCGTTTCGCAAAAAAATTCAAATTAATAAAAACCCACTCAGATATGAATGTAAAAATGCGTGCCAATGCAAGCAGAAAATTCAAATCGAATCAGCGCTGAATTTATCCCTTTGATGTATTATTTTTTTGTCCTTCCGTAAAATAAAAAAAAAAAAAAACGAAAAGCAAAAAAATCATCATAAACACATAAAGGATTTCGGTGGATACCGGATGGCGTGTGGGCAATTATTATTTAAATTTAATTCGTCATTCATGTCTACCCCATGTATATTTATGTAGGTACGAGAGAATGTTCGTCAACATCTATTGCCACGTTTCGGTGCAATTAACGAAGCACTACTTGGTTCCTTTTATTTGGGTTTGTTTCGATATGGGGTCGATCGGGTTTACAATATCCTGTGGCATTAAGACAACTGCCACAAATCATTTATCTGGATTTTTATTACAATTTTATTATTTAATCTCCGAAGATCTTATCGCCAAGAGCAATAGTCCTTTAATAAATTCAATATCATATCATAAAGACCCACAGAGGTCGTAAACAGACAGTCGGAATTAGACCTGTATTCGCAAGAATCCAGGTGCCGAAGCGGATGTAGGATATGACTTTAATTTGTAACGTGCATGTATTGATTTGATTTAATAATTATTATCATTTTTTTCTTTTCTTTTTAATTCTTTTTTAGATTCTGGCATTCCTCAATATGGAAGAAATGATGACTCTATGTCGGATGATCGTATTGCACATATTCTGAATGAAGCTTCCAGCCTCTTGAAAACTCCACAGGGGCCAGGTTCACAGCTGCAGCAACAAATCAAGCATGAATCCCAGCGTCTTCATCAGCAACAATCATCTTCGCTGGATGATGAACAGAGCAATGACGAATCTAAATCTCCGCATGCATCTTGTACGTCGCCTTTTTACAAAGACTCCCCAGTGCAGCAGCAACAACAGCAGCAACAACAGCAGCAGCAGCAACAACAAACACAGCAACAACAACAGCAGCAACTTCAGCAACGCCAAGATGCCCAGCGTCGAAATATGAAGCCCGATGAGATGTCACAAGATAAGATGGCGAGAATATATCAAGAAGAACTGCAAAAGATTATGACACGCACTTCACGTGACTCCTTTCCAAGGTAGGTGTTTTTTTTTTTTTCTAATTCCGACAGACATTCTAGAATTGAAAAGTAGTTTTCTCTTTCCGCACTTTTTTAGCGCCGGTGGTGGTCTGCCGCCCACAAATAATGCAATGCCCCCCGACGATATTCGAATGGCACTAGAAGCCTACCACCGTGAGATGTCCAAGTTGCAGCAGAACAGCAGTGGGAATATACCCAATTTTCCGAATTTTTCCAGCCTAATGGCGCTTCAACAACAAGTGCTGAATGGCGCTCAGGATTTATCCGTCCCGAAGGAAAACGAAATCAAAGTCAATGGACAGCGACATTCGATGGAAAGCTGTGATTCCTCCTCAAATCAAACCAAAGAAACTGAAGAAGCCGCGCATCGTCACTCAAGTGCATTTAGCTTAGTTCGCCTTAAGCCAGATCCTGTGCCTGCACCAAATTCAAACTCAAATACAAATACCAATTCAGCTGCACCTAGTCCGCTAAGTAATTCCATACTTCCACCGGCTATGACAACATCCGAGGACTTTTCCGCTGCTGCCAGTCCTCTTCAGAGAATGGCCTCCATTACAAACTCACTGATTACACAGCCTCCAGTAACACCTCATCATACACAACCACAAAGACCTACTAAAGCTGTATTACCACAAATCACCCAACAGCAGTTTGATATGTTCAATAACTTAAACACCGAAGATATTGTCCGTCGTGTGAAGGAAGCTCTTTCACAATACTCCATCAGTCAGAGATTATTTGGGGAATCTGTTCTGGGACTTTCACAAGGATCAGTTTCGGATCTTTTAGCGCGACCAAAGCCTTGGCACATGCTAACACAAAAAGGCCGTGAACCTTTTATTCGGATGAAAATGTTCTTGGACGATGAAAACGCCGTGCACAAATTAGTAGCCAGCCAATATAAGATAGCTCCTGAGAAATTGATGCGAACCGGAAGTTACAGTGGTAGTCCACAAATCCCACAAGGCCTTGCGAACAAAATGAATAGCATTCCCATGCAGAAAATGATGAACGACCTTAAAATGGAGCCCCAAGCACAACACTTAATGCAGCAAATGCAAGCAGCTTCTGCGATGGCAGCAGCCGCTGCTGCAGGACATATGCAAAATGCACAACATCAGGGAATGTTGCTAACCACTCCGGGGCTCCCACCACAACATGCAATAAGTCTGCAACAAGCTGCTGCTAACGCTGCTGCTGCTGCCAATGAGAAGAAGCCAATGATGATGCCAATTCATTCACCGCACCAAGCCAATGCTATGCGAAGCAGCATGCACCAACACATGTCACCGACAGTTTACGAAATGGCAGCCCTCACCCAGGACCTAGACACCCAGGTTATAACAACAAAAATAAAGGAAGCTCTTCTCGCAAACAATATTGGTCAGAAGATTTTTGGCGAAGCAGTTTTAGGACTATCTCAAGGATCAGTTTCAGAACTTCTCTCGAAGCCAAAACCATGGCATATGCTGAGCATCAAAGGTCGCGAACCTTTCATTCGTATGCAACTGTGGCTTTCGGACGCAAACAATGTCGAACGGCTTCAGGTACTTAAGAACGAAAGACGAGAAGCTAGCAAACGCCGCCGATCCACAGGTCCCAATCAGCAAGACAACAGCTCCGATACTAGTAGCAACGATACTGCTGACTTTTACACCAGTAGTCCTGGTCCCGGTTCAGTTGGCTCAGTTGGAGCACCACCAAACAAAAAACAACGTGTTCTCTTTTCCGAGGAACAAAAGGAAGCACTTCGTCTGGCATTTGCTTTGGATCCGTATCCAAATGTGGGAACCATTGAGTTCTTAGCAAACGAATTGGGTTTGGCAACGCGAACCATTACCAACTGGTTCCATAATCACCGAATGCGACTCAAGCAGCAAGTGCCACATGGTCAGCCGTCTGAACCGGTCCCTAGTCGAGAAAATACCAACGCAACACCTTTTGATCCAGTCCAATTCCGTATTCTCCTCAATCAAAGACTGATGGAATTACAAAAGGAACGTATGGGTCTCAGTGGTGCACCCATACCATACCCACCGTACTTTGCCGCCAATCCAAACTTAGCTGCTCTAATTAGTCGTGGTCTGCTTCCTGGTGGAACAGAACCCGATCTACAAGCTCTAAACAACGCCTTCAAAGAACAAATGAGTGGTCTTGACCTTTCTCTGAAAAGGGAACGAGACGGCGACTATGACGACGATGGTGAAGACGAGTCTCATCTATCTGACAATGAGTCCATCAATGAAAGTGACGAAAAGTCAGAGATGAGTGAAACACCAAGATCATCACTTTATGGCTCCATGAGCCAGTCACGGACATCACGACGAAAGCCTGCTGCCCCACAGTGGGTTAATCCAGATTGGCAGGGCGATGGAAAAACAGGATTAATTCCACCAACTGTACCTGGCAGTGCCACCGACAAGGAAGTCATTATAAATGGTGTTTGCGTTATGCAACAACAAGCTTCTGACTACAGCCGCAAATCCGGAAATGGCGATGACGATGAAGAATGCGCCTCCGATGCCAATGATGAAGAATCATCGACTCATCATCGCAATCAACCTTCGGACTGCGAAGATGCTCCCGCTGATATCGAACAAAGGTTCATGGAACCTGAAGTTCGAATTAAACAAGAAGAAGACTGTGACAGCAACGATAGCCATCAAGATAACTTGGACTTAAGAAAACAACAACATCAACATCGTGACGAAGAGAACAACACCCCAGGCGCATGGAATTATTAATAAAAATTCAATAATTCAATGCAACCCTCCAAAACTTGTGCAATCAATTAATTCAAAAGGGATAAAGTAAAAAAAATTTAAATTAAAAATAAAAAAACAAATAAAGTAAATTTAAATAATACAATTAAAAATTCATTATTATTAGTAAAGTTAATTAAATTACAAAAATAATGTGATTAAGTTTTATGTTAAACATAAGTTTAAAAGTTTTAGTTTTTCGCGCTGTTAGAAATGGTGTAAATATAAATAAAAGTAATTTTGTGTATCTTCGTCTCAGATTTAAGATTTATAAGACTGTCCGCATGAGTTTTTAATCTTAATCTTGTAAATAATAAATTTTAATTTTGTTTGTTTTAAGTTTATTTGTTGTGTACATAAATAGTATATATATATATTTTATTTTACATTTACCTAACTTCTTTTGATCTCATCAAAATAAAAAATCGTATAATTGAACCAAATAAAAAAATAAATTAAGCTCGTAAGCATAGTAATAATTAATTAATTAAACAATAAAGGTAGTAAATAAACAAAAAAAAATCAATTAAAGTTTTAAAAAAAGATTCGAGATAGTAATGCCTTTAGATACGATATTTTATTTGAATATTTTTCGACTGGAAGTTGAAAAAAATAAAGAAAAGATAAGAAATTGCATACCGCATATCGTAACATAAATACTTATATATATATTATTCTTTAAAGTTATACATATATTAGTTGTTAAACTCAATGTACATATTAAAATAAGAATAAAGACAGGAAAACCGGAAATAAAAGAGACACTTTAGAAGTTATATTATTAATCAGTTCTACTTTATGCGTTATTTTTAATAATTTTTCTATCAAAGTATTTCTTTAAGTTTGTTTTTCTAATTGATTATTATTATTATTATTATTTCATTTAGTTTAAAACATTACGTATTTAGTTTTTATTTACTGAAAATAAACACATCGATAAAATAGTAAATCAATACAAATTGAGTTATTTTTTATTTGTTTTTTTTTTAAATTTCTTTCTATTATTTCAGTTTGTATAGGTCTGAACTTGCGGATTATAATATGAAAAAAAAAAAACATATTTACAAAAAGGAACCGTTATCCTTGCATTATTAAATTAAAATCTATTGAAGCAAACTAATGAAAATAATTAGATGTAGATACGAATTATAAAAATGTAAGTATGTTGCTCTTAAAAATAAAAACAACAACAAAAAAAAAACAACCTCAAGTTGGAAAAGAAATTACAGTAAACAGTAAACGATAAGTATAATATAATATCTGAAAAAACTTTTTTAGAAACTTCGTCCAAAAAACCAAATAAACAAATACAATTTTTAAGCTATGATTTTATTGCTCTAGCATAAAATTGATGAATATTAATTTATTTTGTTAAAAAAAAACGAAAGGTGCTAAATTAAATATGTAACAACAATTTAAGGGCACTGCAGAATTTTGATTCTGTTTCATAGTTTTGTTGTTTATGATTTTAAGAAATTAAAAGTCTTTAATAAATAAATATAAATAAATAAATATTTAAAAATAACAATAATACGTAAATTCAATGATAAGTCAAATATATGCAAAATCAAAATTTTATCAAAAATATTTGTAAATACATACATGAGTAAGAAATAAGTAGAAGCAACTTCAATATTTCCTTCCATTTCTTAAACCTCAATATAAGTAAAAATTAAAAACAAATCTCTTTTTATACTTCCAGATATTAATTATTATAATTACTTTTATATATAATTATACACATCTAAATATATTAATCACGCTCAGTTTTTTTTTTTTCTTTTTAAATTCTTTCTTTTTAAAGTACTTGACAAAAACGTTAGTTAGTATTTTTTATTCAAGTACTCTTGTTTTAGTTAAAAAGACATTTATTAAGTTACACAAATAAAACCGTGATATATATTCATACAACAAAATGTATATACAAAACTTAATATTAATAAATTTGAAAATACAACCTTAAGTAAATAAACACTCTATCCATATCAAGAAGAAAATTGAGAAGAAGGTAGAATAATTTTTTTAATTAGAAGTTTGTTGAAACAAATAGATTTTTTTTTTTCGATTTAATTGAAAAGCCACCAAAACACAAAAACCGAAAAAAAATATTAAATAAAAAATCAGTTAAAAAGAAAATAGCAGAAAATGTAGCAAATAGATAAATATAAAAAAAAACAGATGTTAAAAAAATAAAATAGTTGAACCAAAAGAAAAAAATTGATTTTAAAATTTGATAAAAAGATCTACTGACTAAGACATTAAAATGAAGCCATTAAAATTCAAATTAAAAAAAAAAAACAAAAACATATTGCAGCCGAAAATATTAAAGTATGAGTATATCTATAATTAAGTGAAAACAAATAATCATTATTATTATTATTATTATAATTATTAAATTATTAAATATTCTTCTTTAAGAATTTCTTATTATTATATAAAAATCTAATTACACAAAAATAAAAATATAAATAATGTAATAATAACTGTATTGAAATACAACACCTGACTGTTTTATTTTTGTATAGTGCGGGGAAATCGGAAAAACGAAGAAAGGTTAAGTAAGTAATGCTTGAGAAGGGGAAAGACTTATCCGTGTAGAAAAAAACACGATGTGTCCCTCCATTAGGCACTGTCCAGTGCCAGTGAGGACACCTATAAGGAAGCTAGTGTGCGTATTACCAACCGAAATGAGTTGCTTCGAGCGTTTAGCTTCAAGTATCACGTTTTCTTTGAGCCAAGAGATGAATTCTTTGATGGTTAGCAGTTCCGCCTGGAACTTTAACGCTACAGTAATTGGGTAGACGAAAAGAGAAACATAAATTTAGGCTGTCTGAATAAATGCGTCCACCGACGCACGCCGTCATTGGTTTTGGATCCATCTGTCCCCAAAGTGACTGATTCTCCCATGTGGATCTGGAAGAGATGAACACTTGGAAGTAGAGTTCTTGCGTTGAGCTGTACGTAGAATATGACCATCTTCAAGGCGTTTTTCTATGACCTGCACAAGAACTTAGTTGCTGTACTTTTCTGTTGGTACTAGCTGTGATTTATTCACTGCTGGGTAGCAAGTGCAACAAAATTTCTTTCGGCAAACAACAACAATTTGATTGCTGGCGAAAAAGAAGCCAGCAAAAATAATGAGAACTGTGCTGGTGATATATGTATGTAAAATGAGTTCGATCGTTTTATTTACTTAAATACTGCACTAGCTATACAGCAGCTATACAACTAATGTTTCCAATAACTCAGTGACATGGAACTCTGAGAGCTTGAATTAATGCTACAAATTTGTCTTTCCCATACTATATGTATGTATATACATATAATTATGTATATGCATGTCGACCAAGAAGTTTGTCCATTAAATTGTGGTGGATGCATTTCCTTTTTCTTTGAGTAATCGTAAATAAAACTAATTTATTTCTCTTCAAATCAAACAGAACTTTATTCAAAATAAATTAACTTTTCTTCTGTTCAAAAACACTACTTAAAATATGCAACATTCTCACAACGCACTTCATTCTTTCACTTTCAAAATTAAACAGGGTCGTCACTCGTCATGGTAATGGGACGAGAGCTCTTTATATAGGGATTTTATTTGTCGAAAGGTTCTGGTCTTTGCTTTTCTAGAAAGTTCCCATCCAACACAGAGCTGACGCCACTCCAAGCAATTCCAGAGATTTCTTCAGATTTTTAGGAAATTTTAATAATTATTCGTTACAGAAATAACAGTGGTGTATTTCGTGTTTGATTTGAAAAGAAGTAGGTAAATAAGTTTACCCTATAATATAAAATGTAAAAATGGGTTCATTTCCAGCCTTCGTATATCCAAACCATAGTAGTCTCATAGGGAGTTTTTTAGGGGAACCACATGCCGCTTGGCGCAAGTTTCACATAGTGGAGAGATGTATTATTGTCCTTGAGTCAATGGCTAACAGGTGAATATTATTACTATTCCATACGGAACTAGTTGCGTAAAGAAGACAAATAGTTTCCCTGAAAAAAATAATAAAACCCCATCGCCTTTAGTGCCATACGAAATTCAAGCCAAGGACGTTTTTTGTGATGTTTATATGAAAAAAATCTGGAAGGGATGCTTGCGTCGTCATCAGCGACTCAGCTTCTTCAACCGATTTTTTTTGTTTTTTTTTTTTACGAAGGAATTTTTTTCTTTATAGGTACTTTGTGAAAAAGTGGCAGAAGTAGTAGTAGAAGTAGTTGTAAAAATTGTAGAAGAAAAAGAAGTAGAAAAGTAGTAAAAAGTAGTATAAAAAGTAGTTTAAATAAGAGTCGAAAAAGTAAAAGAAAAGTAGTGAAAATTGTAGTAGAAAAATAGTTAAAAAAAAGTAGTAGAAATAGTAGTGGGAAACGTAGTAAATATAGTAGTAGAAAAAGTATAATAAATAGTAGTAGAAAAGTAGTAGAAAAAGGGGTATAAACAATTGCTAAAATAGTATGCAGTAGGAAAGTAGTGAAAAAAGTAGTAAATAAAGTAGTAGAGAGGTAGTTGAAAAATTAGTAGAAATAGTATTGGAAAAAGGAGTAGAAAAGTGGTATAAAAAATAGTAATAGAAAGGTAGTAGAAAAAGTAGTAGAAAAGTAGTAGATATAGTAGAAAAAGTAGTGGAAATAGTAGTAGAAACAGAAGTAAAAATAGTAGTAGAAAAAAAGAAGAAATTGTAGTAAAAACAGTACAAGAATTAGTAGTAGAAATAGAAGTAGAAATTATAGTAGAAAAGTAATAGAAAAGAAGTAGAAATAGTTGTAGACATAGTAGAAAAAGTAGTGGAAATATTAGTAGAAACAGAAGTAAAAATAGTAGTAGAAAAAAAGAAGAAATAGTAGTAAAAACAGAACAAGAAATAGTAGTAGAAATAGAAGTAGAAATTGTAGTAGAAAAGTAATAGAAAAGAAGTAGAAATAGTTGTAGACATAGTAGTAGAAACAATAGTAGAAATAGTAGTACTTAAGTCGATACTTTTCTGCTACTATTCTACTTTTCTACTACTTTTTCCACTACTTTTTCTGCTACTATTTCTACTTTTCTACTACTGTATCTACTACTATTTCGATACTATTTTTACCTGAGACCTGAGTGAGACATTAGCGAGATGAGGATGAAACCAGGGCGTAACCTGAGCTAGACTAGTGCGTAAACTGAGCGAGACTAGTGCGTGACCAGAGAGAGACCCGAGCGAGACCAGATTGAGACCTGAGGGAAACCTGAGTGAGACATTAGCGAGACCTGAGCGAGACCTGAGTGAGACATTAGCGAGACTGAATCGAGACCTGAGGGAAACCAGAGTGAGACATTAGCGAGACTGAATCGAGACCTGAGTGGGACTAAATCGAGACCTGAGCGAAACCCGAGCGAGACCTGAGCGAGACCAGAGCGAGACCTGAGGGAAACCTGAGTGAGACATTAGCGAGATCTGAGCGAGACCTAAGTGAGACATTAGCGAGACTGAATCGAGACCTGAGGGAAACCTGAGTAAGACATTAGCGAGACTGAATGGAGACCTGAGTGGGACTAAATCGAGACCTGAGCGAAACCCGAGCGAGACCTGAGCGAGACAAGATTGAGAACAAAGCGCGACCTGAGCGAGAAAAGAGCCAGACCCGAGCGAGATCTGAGGGAGACCTGAGTGAGACATTAGCGAGACTGAATCGAGACCTGAGTGAGACTAAATCGAGACCTGAGCGAAACCCGAGCGAGACCGGAGCGAGACCTGAGCGAGACCTGACTGAGGCATTAGCGAGACTGAATCGAGACCTGAGTGAGACTAAATCGAGACCTGAGAGAAACCCGATCGAGACCTGAGCGAGACCAGAGCAAGACCTGAGGGAAACCTGAGTGAGACATTAGCGAGACCTGAGCGAGACCAGGGTGAAACCAGGGCGTGACCTGAGCGAGACCAGAGCGAGATCTGAGGGAGACCTGAGTGAGACATTAGTGCGACCTGAGCGAGACCTGAGTGAGACTAAATCGAGACCTGAGCGGAACCCGAGCGAGACCTGAGCGAGACCAGAGCGAGACCTGAGGGAAACCTGAGTGAGACATTAGCGAGACCTGAGCTAGGCCAGGGTGAAACCAGGGCGTGACCTGAGAGAAACCCGAGCGAGACCTGAGGGAAACCTGAGTGAGACATTAGCGAGACCTGAGCGAGACCTGAGGGAAACCTGAGTGAGACATTAGTGCGACCTGAGCGAGACCTGAGTGAGACTAAATCGAGACCTGAGCGGAACCCGAGCGAGACCTGAGCGAGACCAGAGCGAGACCTGAGGGATACCTGAGTGAGACATTAGCGAGACCTGAGCGAGACCAGGGTGAAACCAGGGCGTGACCTGAGCGAGACTAGAGCGAGACCAGAGCGAGACCTGAGGGAGACGTGAAAGAGACATTAGCGAGACTGAATCGAGACCTGAGTGAGACTAAATCGAGACCTGAGCGAGACCAGAGCGAGACCTGAGGGATACCTGAGTGAGACATTAGCGAGACCTGAGCGAGACAAGAATGAAACCAGGGCGTGACCTGAGAGAAACCCGAGCGAGACCGGAGCGAGACCTGAGGGAAACCTGAGTGAGACATTAGCGAGACCTGAGCTAGACCTGAGTGAGGCATTAGCGAGACTGAAGTGAGACTAAATCGAGACCTGAGCGAAACCCGATCGAGACCTGAGCGAGACCAGGGCGAGACCTGAGGGAAACCTGAGTGAGACATTAGTGCGACCTGAGCGAGACCTGAGTGAGACTAAATCGAGACCTGAGCGAGACCAGAGCGAGACCTGAGGGATACCTGAGTGAGACATTAGCGAGACCTGAGCGAGGCCAGGGTGAAACCAGGGCGTGACCTGAGAGAAACCCGAGTGAGACCTGAGGGAGACCTGAGTGAGAACAAAGAGAGACCTGAGCGAGATCTGAGCGAGACCAGAGCCAGACCGGAGTGAGATCTGAGTGAGACCTGAGTGAGGCATTAGCGAGACTGAATAGAGACCTGAGTGAGACTTAATCGAGACCTGAGCGAGACCAGAGCGAGACCTGAGGGAAACCTGAGTAAGACATTAGCGAGTCCTGCGCGAGACCAGGGTGAAACCAGGGCGTGACCTGAGCGAGACCAGAGTGAGACCAAAGCGAGACCGGAGCGAGACCAAAGCGAGACCTGAGGGAAACCTGAGTAAGACATTAGCGAGTCCTGAGCGAGACCAGGGTGAAACCAGGGCGTGACCTGAGCGAGACTAGAGCGAGACCAGAGCGAGACCGGAGCGAGACCTGAGGGAAACCTGAGTGAGACATTAGCGAGTCCTGAACGAGACCAGGGTGAAACCAGGGCGTGACCTGAGCGAGACTAGAGCGAGACCAGAGCGAGACCTGAGGGAGACGTGAAAGAGACATTAGCGAGACTGAATCGAGACCTGAGTGAGACTAAATCGAGACCTGAGCGAGACCAGAGCGAGACCTGAGGGATACCTGAGTGAGACATTAGCGAGACCTGAGCGAGACCAGTGTGAAACCAGAGCGTGACCTGAGAGAAACCCAAGCGAGACCTGAGGGAGACCTGAGTGAGAACAAAGAGAGACCTGAGCGAGATCTGAGCGAGACCAGAGCCAGACCGGAGTGAGATCTGAGTGAGACCTGAGTGAGGCATTAGCGAGACTGAATCGAGACCTGAGTGAGACTTAATCGAGACCTGAGCGAGACCAGAGCGAGACCTGAGGGAAACCTGAGTAAGACATTAGCGAGTCCTGCGCGAGACCAGGGTGAAACCAGGGCGTGACCTGAGCGAGACCAGAGTGAGACCAAAGCGAGACCGGAGCGAGACCAAAGCGAGACCTGAGAGAAACCCGAGCGAGACCTGAGGGAGACCTGAGTGAGAACAAAGAGAGACCTGAGCGAGACCAGAGCGAGACCTGAGGGAAACCTGAGTGAGACATTAGCGAGTCCTGAACGAGACCAGGGTGAAACCAGGGCGTGACCTGAGCGAGACTAGAGCGAGACCAGAGCGAGACCTGAGGGAGACGTGAAAGAGACATTAGCGAGACTGAATCGAGACCTGAGTGAGACTAAATCGAGACCTGAGCGAGACCAGAGCGAGACCTGAGGGATACCTGAGTGAGACATTAGCGAGACCTGAGCGAGACCAGTGTGAAATCAGGGCGTGACCTGAGAGAAACCCGAGCGAGACCTGAGGGAGACCTGAGTGAGAACAAAGAGAGACCTGAGCGAGATCTGAGCGAGACCAGAGCCAGACCAAAGTGAGATCTGAGCGAGACCTGAGTGAGGCATTAGCGAGACTGAATCGAGACCTGAGTGAGACTTAATCGAGACCTGAGCGAGACCAGAGCGAGACCTGAGGGAAACCTGAGTGAGACATTAGCGAGTCCTGAGCGAGACCAGGGTGAAACCAGGGCGTGACCTGAGCGAGACTAGAGCGAGACCAGAGCGAGACCTGAGCGAGACGTGAAAGAGACATTAGCGAGACTGAATCGAGACCTGAGTGAGACTAAATCGAGACCTGAGCGAGACCAGAGCGAGACCTGACGGAGACCTGAGTGAGAACAAAGTGAGACCTGAGCGAGACCTGAGCGAGACCAGAGCGAGACCTGAGTGAGACCAGTCGCTCTGGTCTCGCTCAGGTCTCGCTTTGGTCTCGCTCTTGTCTCGCTCTGGTCTCGCTCAGGTCTCGCTCAGGTCTCGCTTTGGTCTCGCTCTGGTCTCGCTCAGGTCTCGCTTTGGTCTCGCTCTGGTCTCGCTCTGGTCTCGCTCTGGTCTCGCTCTGGTCTCGCTCTGGTCTCGCTCCGGTCTCGCTCAGGTCTCGCTCTGGTCTCGCTTTGGTCTCGCTCAGGTCTCGCTTTGGTCTCGCTCCGGTCTCGCTCAGGTCTCGCTTTGGTCTCGCTCTGGTCTCGCTCAGGTCTCGCTTTGGTCTCGCTCTGGTCTCGCTCTGGTCTCGCTTTGGTCTCGCTCTGGTCTCGCTTTGGTCTCGCTCCGGTCTCGCTCTGGTCTCGCTATGGTCTCGCTTTGGTCTCGCTATGGTCTCGCTCTGGTCTCGCTCAGGTCTCGCTCCGGTCTCGCTCTGGTCTCGCTCAGGTCTCGCTTTGGTCTCGCTATGGTCTCGCTCTGGTCTCGCTCAGGTCTCGCTCAGGTCTCGCTTTGGTCTCGCTCTGGTCTCGCTCCGGTCTCGCTCTGGTCTCGCTCAGGTCTCGCTCTGCTCTCGCTATGGTCTCGCTTTGGTCTCGCTCTTGTCTCGCTCTGGTCTCGCTCAGGTCTCGCTCAGGTCTCGCTTTGGTCTCGCTCTGGTCTCGCTCAGGTCTCGCTTTGGTCTCGCTCTGGTCTCGCTCTGGTCTCGCTTTGGTCTCGCTCTGGTCTCGCTCCGGTCTCGCTCCGGTCTCGCTCAGGTCTCGCTCTGGTCTCGCTTTGGTCTCGCTCAGGTCTCGCTTTGGTCTCGCTCCGGTCTCGCTCAGGTCTCGCTTTGGTCTCGCTCTTGTCTCGCTCTGGTCTCGCTCAGGTCTCGCTCAGGTCTCGCTTTGGTCTCGCTCTGGTCTCGCTCAGGTCTCGCTTTGGTCTCGCTCTGGTCTCGCTCTGGTCTCGCTTTGGTCTCGCTCTGGTCTCGCTCCGGTCTCGCTCCGGTCTCGCTCAGGTCTCGCTCTGGTCTCGCTTTGGTCTCGCTCAGGTCTCGCTTTGGTCTCGCTCCGGTCTCGCTCAGGTCTCGCTTTGGTCTCGCTCTGGTCTCGCTCCGGTCTCGCTCCGGTCTCGCTCAGGTCTCGCTCTGGTCTCGCTTTGGTCTCGCTCTGGTCTCGCTCAGGTCTCGCTTTGGTCTCGCTCTGGTCTCGCTCTGGTCTCGCTTTGGTCTCGCTATGGTCTCGCTCTGGTCTCGCTCAGGTCTCGCTCCGGTCTCGCTCTGGTCTCGCTCAGGTCTCGCTTTGGTCTCGCTCCAGTCTCGCTCTGGTCTCGCTCTGGTCTCGCTTTGGTCTCGCTTTGGTCTCGCTTTGGTCTCGCTCCGGTCTCGCTCAGGTCTCGCTTTGGTCTCGCTCTTGTCTCGCTCTGGTCTCGCTCAGGTCTCGCTCAGGTCTCGCTTTGGTCTCGCTCTGGTCTCGCTCAGGTCTCGCTTTGGTCTCGCTCTGGTCTCGCTCTGGTCTCGCTTTGGTCTCGCTCTGGTCTCGCTCCGGTCTCGCTCCGGTCTCGCTCAGGTCTCGCTCTGGTCTCGCTTTGGTCTCGCTCAGGTCTCGCTTTGGTCTCGCTCCGGTCTCGCTCAGGTCTCGCTTTGGTCTCGCTCTGGTCTCGCTCAGGTCTCGCTTTGGTCTCGCTCTGGTCTCGCTCTGGTCTCGCTTTGGTCTCGCTCTGGTCTCGCTTTGGTCTCGCTCCGGTCTCGCTCTGCTCTCGCTATGGTCTCGCTTTGGTCTCGCTATGGTCTCGCTCTGGTCTCGCTCAGGTCTCGCTCCGGTCTCGCTCTGGTCTCGCTCAGGTCTCGCTTTGGTCTCGCTATGGTCTCGCTCTGGTCTCGCTCAGGTCTCGCTCAGGTCTCGCTTTGGTCTCGCTCTGGTCTCGCTCCGGTCTCGCTCTGGTCTCGCTCAGGTCTCGCTCTGCTCTCGCTATGGTCTCGCTTTGGTCTCGCTATGGTCTCGCTCTGGTCTCGCTCTGGTCTCGCTTAGGTCTCGCTTTGGTCTCGCTCTGGTCGCGCTCAGGTCTCGCTTTGGTCTCGCTCTGGTCTCGCTTTGGTCTCGCTCCGGTCTCGCTCAGGTCTCGCTTTGGTCTCGCTCTGGTCTCGCTCAGGTCTCGCTTTGGTCTCGCTCTGGTCTCGCTTTGGTCTCGCTATGGTCTCGCTCTGGTCTCGCTCAGGTCTCGCTCCGGTCTCGCTCTGGTCTCGCTTTGGTCTCGCTCTGGTCTCGCTCTGGTCTCGCTCAGGTCTCGCTCTGGTCTCGCTCAGGTCTCGCTTTGGTCTCGCTCCAGTCTCGCTCTGGTCTCGCTCTGGTCTCGCTTTGGTCTCGCTTTGGTCTCGCTCAGGTCTCGCTTTGGTCTCGCTCTGGTCTCGCTCAGGTCTCGCTTTGGTCTCGCTCTGGTCTCGCTTTGGTCTCGCTCTGGTCTCGCTCTGGTCTCGCTCAGGTCTCGCTTTGGTCTCGCTTTGGTCTCGCTCTGGTCTCGCTCAGGTCTCGCTTTGGTCTCGCTCTGGTCTCGCTCTGGTCTCGCTTTGGTCTCGCTCTGGTCTCGCTTTGGTCTCGCTCCGGTCTCGCTCTGCTCTCGCTATGGTCTCGCTTTGGTCTCGCTATGGTCTCGCTCTGGTCTCGCTCAGGTCTCGCTCCGGTCTCGCTCTGGTCTCGCTCAGGTCTCGCTCTGGTCTCGCTCAGGTCTCGCTTTGGTCTCGCTCTGGTCTCGCTCTGGTCTCGCTTTGGTCTCGCTTTGGTCTCGCTCCGGTCTCGCTCAGGTCTCGCTTTGGTCTCGCTCTGGTCTCGCTCAGGTCTCGCTTTGGTCTCGCTCTGGTCTCGCTTTGGTCTCGCTCTGGTCTCGCTCTGGTCTCGCTCAGGTCTCGCTTTGGTCTCGCTCTGGTCTCGCTCAGATCTCGCTTTGGTCTCGCTCCGGTCTCGCTCAGGTCTCGCTATGGTCTCGCTCTGGTCTCGCTCAGGTCTCGCTTTGGTCTCGCTCTGGTCTCGCTTTGGTCTCGCTCTGGTCTCGCTCTGGTCTCGCTCCGGTCTCGCTCAGGTCTCGCTATGGTCTCGCTCTGGTCTCGCTCAGGTCTCACTCCGGTCTCGCTCTGGTCTCGCTCAGGTCTCGCTCTGCTCTCGCTATGGTCTCGCTTTGGTCTCGCTATGGTCTCGCTTTGGTCTCGCTCTGGTCTCGCTCAGATCTCGCTTTGGTCTCGCTCCAGTCTCGCTCTGGTCTCGCTCTGGTCTCGCTTTGGTCTCGCTTTGGTCTCGCTTTGGTCTCGCTCCGGTCTCGCTCAGGTCTCGCTTTGGTCTCGCTCTGGTCTCGCTCAGGTCTCGCTTTGGTCTCGCTCTGGTCTCGCTTTGGTCTCGCTCTGGTCTCGCTCTGGTCTCGCTCAGGTCTCGCTTTGGTCTCGCTCTGGTCTCGCTCAGATCTCGCTTTGGTCTCGCTCCGGTCTCGCTCTGCTCTCGCTATGGTCTCGCTTTGGTCTCGCTCCAGTCTCGCTCTGGTCTCGCTCTGGTCTCGCTTTGGTCTCGCTCCGGTCTCGCTCAGGTCTCGCTTTGGTCTCGCTCTGGTCTCGCTCAGGTCTCGCTTTGGTCTCGCTCTGGTCTCGCTTTGGTCTCGCTCTGGTCTCGCTCTGGTCGCGCTCAGGTCTCGCTTTGGTCTCGCTCTGGTCTCGCTTTGGTCTCGCTCCGGTCTCGCTCAGGTCTCGCTATGGTCTCGCTCTGGTCTCGCTCAGGTCTCGCTCCGGTCTCGCTCTGGTCTCGCTCAGGTCTCGCTCTGCTCTCGCTATGGTCTCGCTTTGGTCTCGCTATGGTCTCGCTTTGGTCTCGCTCTGGTCTCGCTCAGATCTCGCTTTGGTCTCGCTCTGGTCTCGCTCAGGTCTCGCTTTGGTCTCGCTCCAGTCTCGCTCTGGTCTCGCTCTGGTCTCGCTTTGGTCTCGCTTTGGTCTCGCTCCGGTCTCGCTCAGGTCTCGCTTTGGTCTCGCTCTGGTCTCGCTCAGGTCTCGCTTTGGTCTCGCTCTGGTCTCGCTTTGGTCTCGCTCTGGTCTCGCTCTGGTCTCGCTCAGGTCTCGCTTTGGTCTCGCTCTGGTCTCGCTCAGATCTCGCTTTGGTCTCGCTCCGGTCTCGCTCTGCTCTCGCTATGGTCTCGCTTTGGTCTCGCTATGGTCTCGCTCCGGTCTCGCTCTGCTCTCGCTATGGTCTCGCTTTGGTCTCGCTATGGTCTCGCTCTGGTCTCGCTCCGGTCTCGCTCTGGTCTCGCTCAGGTCTCGCATTGGTCTCGCTCCAGTCTCGCTCTGGTCTCGCTTTGGTCTCGCTCAGATCTCGCTTTGGTCTCGCTCTGGTCTCGCTCAGGTCTCGCTTTGGTCTCGCTCCAGTCTCGCTCTGGTCTCGCTCTGGTCTCGCTTTGGTCTCGCTTTGGTCTCGCTTTGGTCTCGCTCCGGTCTCGCTCAGGTCTCGCTTTGGTCTCGCTCTGGTCTCGCTCAGGTCTCGCTTTGGTCTCGCTCTGGTCTCGCTTTGGTCTCGCTCCGGTCTCGCTCTGGTCTCGCTCAGGTCTCGCATTGGTCTCGCTCCAGTCTCGCTCTGGTCTCGCTTTGGTCTCGCTCTGGTCTCGCTCTGGTCTTGCTTTGGTCTCGCTCCAGTCTCGCTCAGGTCTCGCTTTGGTCTCGCTTTAGTCTCGCTTTAGTCTCGCTCCGGTCTCGCTCTTGTCTCGCTCAGGTCTCGCTTTGGTCTCGCTCCGGTCTCGCTCAGGTCTCGCTTTGGTTTCGCTTTAGTCTCGCTCCGGTCTCGCTCTGGTCTCGCTCAGGTCTCGCATTGGTCTCGCTCCAGTCTCGCTCTGGTCTCGCTTTGGTCTCGCTCTGGTCTCGCTCTGGTCTTGCTTTGGTCTCGCTCCGGTCTCACAGGTCTCGCTTTGGTCTCGCTTTAGTCTCGCTCGGGTCTCGCTCCGGTCTCGCTCTGGTCTCGCTCAGGTCTCGCTTTGGTCTCGCTCCGGTCTCGCTCTGGTCTCGCTCCGGTCTCGCTCAGGTCTCGCTTTGGTCTCGCTTTAGTCTCGCTCCGGTCTCGCTCTGGTCTCGCTCAGGTCTCGCTTTGGTCTCGCTCCGGTCTCGCTCCGGTCTCGCTCTGGTCTCGCTCTGGTCTCGCTCAGGTCTCGCATTGGTCTCGCATTGGTCTCGCTCTGGTCTCGCTCTGGTCTCGCTCAGGTCTCGCTCCGGTCTCGCTCAGGTATCGCTCTGGTCTCGCTTTGGTCTCGCTCTGGTCTCGCTCTTGTCTCGCTTTGGTCTTGCTTTGGTCTCGCTCTGGTCTTGCTTTTGTCTCGCTCTGGTCTCGCTTTGGTTTCGCTTTGGTCTAGCTCAGGTCTCGCTCAGGTGTAGTGCATATGTGTTGGTATAGGTCCCTAGGTATTTTAAGCGTACCACGCTATCAGTAATTTAAGCGTACTACGCCAAATTGAAAAGAGCGATTACTCGCCGCCAGGTTGAAAGTAAAAGATCGATATGAATGTTCTTTTGACTCTGTTTTATTTTCATTGAATTCATTCCTTAAATATTATTGTCTTAACTGTTATACTTATTTTCTATCTTACTTCTATACGTTGAATTTCCTATTCCAAAATAATTCTATTTTTCTATTGGTTAAATTATATTAATAAGGATCTTATTACTAATTAGTGACGATCAATGCAATCGAGTGGAATGTTGATGTTATGATATGACTAACATACTCGATTTGCATTTCACATGTTTTGTTACTCATTTATTGAATGGGCAGTGTCGGCGCATATGTGGATACACTACACAGGTCTCACTCAGCTCTCGCTTTGGTTTCCCTCAGGTCTCGCTTTGGTCTCTTTCTGGTCTCGCTCTTGTCTTACTTTGGTCTCGCTCTGGTCTCGCTTTGGTCTCGCTCTTGTCTCGCTTTGGTCTTGCTCAGGGCTCGATTTGGTCTCGCTTTGGTCTCGCTCAGGTCTCACTCAGGTCTTGCTTTGGTCTGGCTCAGCTCTCGCTTTGGTTTCCCTCAGGTCTCGCTTTGGTCTCTTTCTGGTCTCGCTCTTGTCTTACTTTGGTCTCGCTCTGGTCTCGCTTTGGTCTCGCTCTGGTCTCGCTTTGGTCTCGCTTTGGTCTCGATCTGGTCTCACTTTTGTCTCGCTCTGGTCTCGCTTTGGTTTCGCTCTGGTTTCGCTTTAGGCTCACCCTGGTCTAGCTCTGGTCTCGCTCAGGTCTCAGGTACTGTATCTACTACTTATTCTATCACTATTTCTACGACTATTTTTACTACTTTTTCTACTACTTTTTCTATTCCCTTTTCTACATTTGTATACAAATATACCTATAATGTTGTAGTATTTTGTATGGGGAGAATATTCCAAATAAATAATAAAAACCTAATTGGGTTGCTGTAAATACAGAATTCATTTATTGATTATTTAATTCTATTTACAATATTACAATAATATTATACCTGTAAATAAAGAGGAAATTGGTTTTTTTTTTGCTAGTTCCATTTTTAACAATTTATCTACAGTTTAGATTTTTTCGAAATAACTGAATAACTCAATTCAAAAAATCTAACTATGATTTCCTTATTTTTATCACTATTTAAATCGAACTGAAATAAATGCCATTAATACCACATGCCATGAAATCTATGAATTGAAATAACTTGTTTTAATTGGAAAGCTTATCAACCTAACTAGTCATGATTTCTGACTTTTTCTTCCCAAAATTTTTTAAGACATAAAAAAGTTTTGAGGAAGGTTAATTAATTAAATACATAAAAATAACTAACATACCCATAGGTAGGTATGTAAGTACATATTTAAAAATAAATACTTTACTCTTGTCCTAAGTACAGATGGTCCCTATATAAATAACTTACCTAGGAACGTACCAACCAAGTTTCTTTTCGAAATATAGAACTCGATATGTAAACTTCAAAAAAATTTAAAATGCAAAATAAGAAATAAAACTAAGGAAAACTAGTCTAATAAGATACATACCTTTAAAATTCTGATTTTAATAATAACTATATACCTACGTTGATGTATACTGTTTTTCTAAAGAAGTTTAAAAAGAATCTTCTTTTTTTTCACTGTATCTGCAAACATCCTATGTATACCTACCTACTTTGTTGTGCCCATAATAGCCATTCATATGCTTTATTTTACAATTTCCAAATGTAACAAAATTCATCAAAGATCAAACCATACACAATACCTACCCAAAATTGTTTCTTTTTCACCTGTTTTTACTTGTATCGCCTGGTAAAGGACGACCACCGTAAGGCCTACTTGACTAAAAAAAAATATAAACAAACCAAAGTCTCCCAAAACAGCAAAATTTCCGTTTTTATTATTCTTTTTAACTCTCACAATAATTGTATAGTCATTCCTCGACTTCCTTGGATTTGAATTCCCGTCAGTAGCAAGTCTCCCATCTGAAAATAATTTCTTCACGAAAGGTAACTAGAGGCCACCCTATTCGACATCGACCATAAAAGTTATAAATAGTTTTCCTACCCAAAGTTTAAAGCTAAGGTTTATGTCTTTGCTTACAAAGCAAAGACAAGCATCATATTTTTGAGAGAACTTTGTAAAAGCTTTGTATGTAAAAATCCACAGTAGTCTCATGGTGGAAATCGAATAGGGCGGCATCTAGTTATTTTTCGTTGAATGTTTAGTGTAGAAATTATTTTCAGATGGGAGACTTACAACACTGATTGAGAATTCAAACCAATTCAAAACAAGAAAAGACTACACTTGAGAGTTAGGATGAATCATAAAAATGAAATTTTTGCTTTTTTGTGACACTTTGGTTTGTTTACATTATTATCTTCCTATACCATATGACATACGAGACAAACAAATGCAGGTGAAAAAGATCTAATGTTGGCTGTTTGAAATGAAAGAAAAATGCATTCCAACTACTGCTCAGCAGTATAGGTACTGAAGAGATTTTTTCAATGAGACCAATACAAAATGTTAACTATTGTCGATTAGATTGTATCTGTTTGTTGTTTTGAAAATTTCATAAAAATGAGGTAAACATTTTTTCTCTTTTTGTCTTTTAGAAAGAATACATTATTTTCCCTCTGTCTGTACATTCTGTGCCGTTGAAATTATGTAATAATTACACTGAAAATATTGATCAACACTTTTAAGTTCATGAAATTATGATAAATATTCGGTAACCCAGTAGAAATTTGTGATAGAATAATGCCAATTGAATGCTCAGTACGGCAACCATATGAGAGCTGTTAGAGTGAAATAGCTTATTGAAAGCTATAATTGTAAGGGTGAAAGACAAATATCCTATCTTCCTTCAACTGAACATTTTTGTTTAACGAAGTATAAACTTTTCTCGTTTCGTGACTCGTGAGTTGTGGTTGTGGCCAATCCTATTTCACCACCCTCGTCTCTTTTCTCTTTTTGTGTCCCTTCATGCTGAGATAACAAGATAACAGCTACGAGTCAGTCACATATCCACACTGATGTGAATCCAAAACCAAACTAGGTATACAATCTACTTTCTACAAACCCGCTTTCTAGGAGTTCCGTTATTCCGTGTAAATGAAACGCCCATATTATACTGGTATTCATTCCTGGTGGTTCAGGAATGTTTGGCAAAATTCTAATGAAGTCCTCGAAAACCTCAAATTGAACCACATCACTTTCTCCCTTCGCCACAAAATATAATATTGATGAGAATGACCCTTCCTCTAGCTCGCTGTTATCCTGTTACGATTTGATAATCATTTGCATAAATATTAATATTTCTTGTAATCCATGTGGCCTCGAAGTCATTTTTAATAAGAAGAGTATTTTCAAGGATTATAAAGCATGTGAGTAGGTCTCATAAAGAGTAGTGATCAATGATGGTTATTTGGTAAATTTAGAAGAATTTAACCCGACAGGACATTTCTTCCTTGCCACAAATAATATACATTGCTTTCGTTGTTAGCCGCTTATCAAAATAATAAAAGAGGAAGACATATTTCAGAAAATACGAAAATGGCGATTGGTTTTTTATTTTCGTCATAAGTTATACAATTGTTTAGGTACACAGGGGGCGGCGCGGGGGGCGGTTCAAATTATTTATGAATCCCTTCATATATGGAAACATGTATATTGTATAGTATATCCCTCTAAAAATAAATATGTACAAGCACAAGGTAGGAATATTTAATCAAATCTAAATTTAAAAAAAGCTTTCTTGGTTTAATTTTACTTTAATAGTCGTTGTTTAATTTTTAAGGAAGTACCGTGTATTAAGTAATTTTAATCTTCGTGGAGGCAATCTCAAATTGGTTTCTGTTTCTTTACCTTTGAAGCGTCCTGTCTTTATTATTAGTTAGCCTATAAAAGTGCCTACATACATATATGGTTGTTTTGACTTTTGTGAAAGAATGATTTCCCGAATCTAAATGAAGAATCAATCCTTTTTTGCGACAAAATACCCAACCAATTGTAGTGGCAAACATTCAAATTATTTGAATGATAACAGGCGCTCAGAGCTTTCAGCGAGACATGATGTTGGATTTAAGCTCTTTTAATACTTTTTAAAAAGAACAAACGTTGAAAAAATCTGCGTATAAATACACACCCCATATAAAACGACCGATTTATCAACCACAACACAAGGGTAACGGGGATAGGGGTGGTTACATTTTTTAAAGCATTCATTTGTAATCTTTGAATTGTGAATGAATACACTCTTCCTGCCAGTAGGTAAATTTCTTTTTTGGGCTTATTGAATGATGATGGCACAGCAGGGGCTGATGGCTTATTTGCTAGTGCCTTAAGAAAGCTTAATTTATTGTAATTTCATTTTGCATTAAATAAATTATATTAATATTAATAACAATAACAATTTGAGTCTCTGTTTTGGAGTTATCGACGTATGCAAGTTGCTAAAAATAGACAGGACAGCAAACCTTAAGATAGAAAAAAAAATCTTAGTTATTTATTTGTGTAATCAATAAAATAATATATATACTATACCTTTTGATTATGACGTTTCTCACCTCGACGACGACGACCGACGACGGTGATGATTCTTAGTACCAAATGTTGTAAGTCAACATTCATTAGAAAGAAAACAACACTCTCAACTAAGATAGAACCCACCCACAACTTCACTTTCATGGCATAGACTTTAAAATATTTCCACCCCTACAGGACTCTGCAGGGTGACATGGTGGCAGCAGTTCTCAAAACTGAGTTCAACCTTATCGCCACCCACTTCCACAACTTCTCAGCAGCCACCATTCATTTAATAAAATTCAACCATTCCCAGGAAGCTATTAGAGAGCTTCAAAGAATTGAGAAACCAAAATTTGCAGCGAACCGAGTTACCGAGGTCCCACACTGGCTATATGACATTAATTGGGAATGGACGGGACAAAAACTGGGTGTTATGTCGATGGAGCCAACGGCCAAGGTCGATACCACCACGCCCTAGATACGCCTCAAATTCATCATTCAAACCAGGCGACCATAATCGACAGGACGTATTGCTCGAGGATTAAATTTCTTTCAGCTATGGAAATGGGAGTGTGAGTGAGTTTGTGTGCGCATCAGCAGCACTCAGCAGCGGGTGAGAGCTGAGAAGGCTTTCCGTGCGACTATCACACCTCTTATTTGCTTTGTGCCGCTCAGCTGTGGGGCATGATGACAGTGATAGTAAGAAACCAGCCTCCACCCCACTTTTGGAGTAAGACACGCTTGTTGGTTGGCACCGGTTACGGTTCGGTTTACGAAAATTGCCTGGATTGTGGTGTGGCAGCTGGTGTCTGATGCGAATGACGTTTAAGTCTTCTCTGATCCTACATACTTATGTGGTGTCTGGTGCGGCATGGAGATGGCGAATGAAGATAGTGGTTGAAATAATAATACCATTTTCTGAGAGGTAGGTACAAACCAACATAGCACATACATACGAGTACATTTGTTTCATTGAACCGTATAAGTGTAGGGGGTAGGTATAATTTCGAAGAAGTTGGTGAAATGAAAAAAAAAAAAAAATTAAGAAGGTTGGTGGTTATGGTTTTATATATTTAGCTTTCACAGTGTAAGTGGGCGGATGGTGGGATATTCGAGGTGACCGGCCTTTTGTTTCATGTGATAAAAAGTACCATATACATAATGGCATCAATGTCATTACTTCAAAAGTAATTCCCACTTAAACACGTTTGTTTACCGAAGAAACTATGAAAGGGAGAATATTTATTAAGATTAAGCTTTTAATTTTAATACTTTTTTTAACAATAAATTAATACGAGTAGTTTCACAGTGAACGTTTAAACTTTAGTTTCACATGAGCGCAGTTTGAACATCAGTTTAGTTGAACTGCGTTCGAATGCGTAATGTGACGTAACGTGCGAAAATGTCACTTTTATGAAGTTATTAAACATATCCTTTTCTTTTCTCTTCTTACTTTCTTTCCTTCTCTAAGGTAAAGAAATCAAGAAAAATAATTAAATGCCTTTTTTTGTTGACAATCTTGAGAGATTTACTTTATTTTCTATAAAATCACTTTCACTATCAACTTTTTAATGCACAATTAATTTTAAATAAATATTTTCTGAAAAAAACTACTATGTACATATTTCGCGACGTAGCAAAACATTTTTCCCCATTTTATAACCCCGTTCAGTAAAATTTAAATGTTTGCTGAACTGAAGTTTAAACGGCAGAATTAAAACGGTTAATTTGAACTGCGATATAAACAGAGTTAAAGTTTTAAACGGATATTGGTGGATTTACATGTTTCTGTAGGTATTTGGTTTCTGCAAAAATAAACGGATGCCAAATAGTTCAAACTTTTGTTAGATAGAGAGAAAAGAAATAAAATGCAGAAGAACTACAATTCTGCATTAATATAGGAAATTCGAGAAATGCAGAAGTCGAAATTATAGTGAAGACGGACATGTTCATCTTTATTATAGTATCTTCTTCTGCATTTTGTAAATGTATGACACTTCCATATTTCCTATAACTTTTTTGGCGGGGGCATGAAAAAAAAAAAATCACACTAAATGGAAATTTTGTCTTTCAGATTATCGTGATCGTGACTAGCAATATTTGGAAGAAAATATGTATGAGACTTCAGGTCCTGGCCGATACAAGCTGGATTGTGTTGGAGAATGAGAGTGCTGATGATTGGGTGGTGACACACCAGCTCAGCCAGGATGTAGTCGCCGAGTTTGAAGAGAAGGTGTGCGAGATGACATTAAGCGGCAGGGATGACGACGACGAGGATATCCAGGAAATTCACAGATGGTTTTTCTTTTCACTTACAACATGTAATTCTAATTCACCTAATTTAAAATATTGAAATTCTTCTTGCAAGAAAGATGCATATCTCTTTAATTTATTTGGTCTTCCTAAAAAGGACGGTTTTAAAGAATCGTTAAACTTCATTGGACCTCTCCAGTTGCCAGATATCTGTAAGTAAATGACAGGATAAGAATAAATTAATAAAAAGAAGCTTAAATTTTCTTTAAAGATTTCGTTGTGCTGAATTCGAAAGCAAAAACAAAATTGTACTATATTACATTTCAAGCAAAAATCATTAAAATAGTATGTATGTAACTTACCTGAGTGTTATGAATGACCAACCGTAATTTAGGACAAATTGGCATTTTGGTTTCTTTCCTGAAGGTATGAATGACCCCTTTTTGGGTTTTTGTTGTACTTCATTCCCAAATAGGAAGGATGTTAAAAAAGGCTTAAATTACACAAAAATTTCAAATTTCTCAAAAATTTTAAATTTCAAACAAAATACAAATTAACTTTGAAGGAAAACATATGATTTACAGCTGTTAACAAGTTATACACCCTTATTACGGTTGTCAAAGAACAATACGATATTTGATATTTATCAATAAAATTAATGAATCGGTATTATCGTTGTCAAAAATCAAAATTTTTGATAAACCGATGCTTCAATTCCGATGGATTTTGCTGAACATATGTATGTATTCCTTAATTCCTTTTTAGATATCAACTACAAGTTAAAGCCAACGAAAAGGCAACAATCCATCTCAAACATACTTGCAGCTGTCTTAAGTAAATAGGCACTATTCACAATAGATTTTTGATCTTTGTTCACAATGGATCAAAAAATGATCAACTCGGGTTCATAATACCGATGTATCAATTGATTGACAAAATATTTCAATTGTCAATTAATTGATCTTTGACAACCGTAATAAGGCTGATAGCAATTTATAGAAAGTAAAAAAGAGTTAGAGTTAGGTATGCAGAAACATGTAAATCCACTATACATATATTCTTGAACTGAAGTTTAAATTAAAATTGTAGAAACAACTTAACCAGTTTTTCAAAAGATAATTGTTCTAGGGACCCAATTTTTATAACCATTTTCAACAATTGAATTTTAATATTTTTAAGAACTTTAAAGATTATGAAAAGTACTCAATGAGCCCAACATTACACCTTGATTAAAAGGAAAGATCAGGCTTAATCTTTCTTTATAAAAAAAGTAAACAATATTTTATACTTTTATGGAGGTTTTGATTTCCCAACCGCCTTTATAGTAAATTCATGGAGTAATTTTTATTCATACAAAAATTGTGATGAGTTTGGCAATGTATCCTGCAATTAAATATTTAGTTCAAATATTTTCAGCATTCAATTTACTTTCAGAAAGTTTCAAGAAATGCTTAAACGTAAACGTAAAACATTTTTTTTTTTGTCAAATTGAAAAATATAAAAAATATTATTGAAATGTATTTTTAAAAACATAATATAAGTACACTCACAGGCACATTTAACCGGCCAGGAATTACATCAAAAACATAAGTTTTTAAATTTTAAACACGCTATAACTAATTTCGATAATAAAGTGGTTAAATTATTGAAAGAGTGTTTGCCTCGCGGACTATGATTGATTACTTCGCTGAGCTGGTTTTGCATTCAATTACATATGTCCTTAATATTCTAGAGAGGGATATTGTGCCTCTACTGCAGCTCCAAGAGTGTTAGGGGCATGTGGTTATCATGCATCAACAAAAAATGATGCAAAAGGCATAACATGGTCTACCACTTCACTTTACATCTTCCTATAAGACGACAAGATCCGTATGAGCTTCATATAACCTCTCCAAACCATAATTGACCCTCCTTGGTAATCGACTGTTTTGGGGCTTGTTGACTCGCTGACGCCTATCGGGACCTCGTATGTCTATGTTCCTCCATTTCTCTACAGCCAAATTAATATATTGTAGCGCAAAACGAAGTCTTTCAGTTCGGTACTCTTGGAGCAATTTGGGGCGCTTGCGGCTCGGAAAACTCTTATGTCTAACTTATGCCAACTTTCTTCTCATAGTGCGATAACTCACGCTGACAATTCTCACCTCAAAAAGACGTGTTCGAACCTCAGTAGCGGCACCAAACCGATTTCTGCGTTTATGCTGCTGATAACAAACCGATCATCCCTATCTGAAGAGCTTCCATAAATTTCCCGAAATCTTCTGATGGCATCTACTTCCCCAATCGTGTCAGGGCAACGAAAACTTAAACTTCAAGTGGCCGGTTAATTGTGCCTGTGAGTGTATGTACATACATAGGTAGGTTCAAATGAAACCTCAAATTCTTATGTATAATAACTAATCAGAATTTCCGGAAACTGAGATCTTAAAACATATTTAAACTGTTTCGTATTAAAATTCATAAAAAAACCCTTATTACATACGCTTTTTCACAAAGTAATATTACCTCGAATACACTAAACAAAATTATTAGTTCCAGATTCGAATTCCAAATCATAGTTGTGTTTTATTCATTTCTGTATAGCTAGTGCAGCATTTACGAATGTACAAATACATACAATCTACATACATTACATTATTTTCTGTACATAATGTAGGTATGCTAATGTGTTCTTAAGTGAAACAATAAATTGACAACCACGCGCCATTTGCTTTCTGAAGCAAAATCCAAATTGAGTAGGTAAGTAGGTAGACACGTTTTGAAAAGTTGACTTGCTTTTCTTTATGTTAACCCAATAGCTACAATCGTTTTACATGCAAGGACATTGCCATTGTGGTATTATTGATTTTATTCCCTTCCTTTTGGAGCAATAAAAAATCGGGAAATTACGACAACCTTACAAAAAATTGAACAGCCAAAGAAGATAATCCGACGTTTTTTTTTTGGAATTTTTATTTTATGCTGTTGCCATGGAAAAAGATGGCGTTTTGAATAAAAATGGAGCATTTTTTATGGAAGCTTGCTGAAAATTCTGATCACCTGATCAATGGCTAGCCAAAGGTAGGAACAAGAAAACGAAAGTAGATTTCTTGCAAAACTAGCCCTAGATGAGAACACGTGTCATTAAATGACAGACAACACCTACGGCCAGTGGCGGGAAGGACCATATTTGTATCCAACTCATACGATTGCTTGTTGCATCCATCTACATACATACTTATCTCGTATGTTTATGTTATTTGTCCCGCTATACATGAGAAGGAAAAAAGTTCATACCTACTCCCTCCTTTCATTAGTCCTCACTTAGCGTTAACGGTTAACCCAACAATTTATCGCTCTACCGTTTACCAAGCTAATGGACCTTTTTTCAATGACTAGTGTTGAACCATATTAATGAGGTCATTCCTGAACAGCTGAGTCTTGACTCGAGCTGGAGTACTTTGTCGAACGCATGTGCTGTTTGATACCGTTCGCGTTCATACCTTTCGAAGTGGGCTGAATGCTTTATCTGGATATTCCGTACTCGGTCCTTCAAGTTTTCATTTTTCACCAATGTAATACGTTTTTTTCCGAATACACGGCGACCGACGATGTTGGTTGGTAACTGGGCGTTGGCGTTGGCACGATAATTCTGTAACGCGGGGTTCGGTTCACGAATATAAAAAAAAAGAGGGATGTTCCGTGTGAAATTTCGAATTTTCTTTACTTGAAGTCTTCATATAAATGAATGTCATGCTGGGCGCTGCGCTGGTGCAGTAAGTGCCATGGAATTGGAAAATTTGTCAAATTTCACGTTCGTTCTTCTTCAAGGGTATTTGTTCTGCATTCTGGTTCCTTGGTATTTTTGTGATTGACATGACGATATTTTGTTAGACTGTTTCTTTCAAACAACGCAACGTATAGACTCACTTTCAATGTTGTACATATGTACATTAGGGTGGTTCTTTTTGTAAACCATTTTAGATAAAAAAAAGATTCACATCTTGAAAGAGCAAATAAAAAAATTATAAGATGTACAAATTTTGGTCGGGATGTTAGAAAATGAATTTTTAAAAGCTGGGGTTAGCCAGGCAGTATAAGTTTCAGAAAATATGATTTCAAGATGACACCCTAAAATATATTTTTTTTCGAAATGTTTCCCTTGCCTTTAACTCGAAGTCATTACTTCAGTGTAAAAAAAATTTAAACAAACTCAATCTCCACAACTTTAAAGAGTTTTTGTTATATAAGAATACTTGTCAAATTTGAATTAAGTTAATAAATAAAGAAATTGACATTTTTCTTACATAAATTGACAAAAAGTGTGGGGAGAGTACGTTAACTTGAGCGCCAAGACTTGATTATTCTATAATCCTAAAATTAAATTTAAAAAACAATGATTTAATGTTGTCTAGTTTTTGAGAAAATTGAACTAAAAATACTTTTTCATGAGATTTTTGATACCTGGTATTTGCAGTGATTTTATTTTAGAATTGGTCAAATTTTGTTTCAAAACCTGTTTGTTTACAGCCTGAATGTGTTGTGTCGTGACCCACGCTGATAACTTCTCATTGCACCTTTTAAAACAAGGCGTTGTCGAAGTTTTTGTCTATAGCTAAGCTCGATTGCTGATGAGAACATGTCAAATACATAATTGTTCTGAACTTCTCGATAACGTTAGCAGTTATTTTAAATTCAAATAATTCAGTCACGTATGTGTATATGACCCGTTGACTGATGCGGTAATTCGGCTCCAGAGTCCAGAATCTTGAATAAAACTAAATTTTTGTAATATCTGTTATATTTTTAATTTTTTTAAAAACTGTGTACCTACTCGAGATAATTTTGGTTTTACTATTGATCAATTCGATATTTGTCAAAATTGTTCCATTTCTTTTGTTAAAAAAATATGCTTTGAAGTCAATAGCATTACTTAGTCTGCTATTACAAGACAACTCATGAGTCGTGACTCATCTTCGAAATCTACTTTGAAATTTCATCCTTTGAGTCGAACACTATTACACCTTGACTCTTAATTCATGACTCTTATTTGACAACTTTCTTTAATTGTGTCAACGTGTAATAGCAGACTTATTGTCAAGATATTCCAGGCGAAAATTAATTTTTGACATTTTTTAATAGAATTTTTCGATTTTTTTTTTTTTTTGGAAAATTTTATAGTTATAGTTTGAAACATTATTATTTAAGACATTATTTTAAAGCTGATATAATTTTATTATTTTTGGTTCACTATAATTGTGAGCCCGCAAAATGTTTACGGCACGCAAAATGTTTACTTCAAACGTAAAATTTCAAATTCAAATATTTGACAAATCGGTCCGACATGTATAAATTTATATAAGACATTAATAAAAGTAGGTAACTCATGTTTCAAACTTCTTGTAACATGAATTCCGGATAACACTGGAACTATATTTAATTTAAAATGATTTTTTTTTCTGTTGTAGGTACCTACCTTACCTATTCGAAAATTTGTTTTTGCACTTGTACACTTGTATATGGTGATACCATTTATAACTGATTACCTACTTGACATTAGTAAGAAATAAAAAAAAGCTTAATATTTGTATTCGAGTGTTATGACATCTCTGCCATGGAATTGCCAGATTGTTTAATTTCTTTTCGTATGAACTGCCAATATGCATGTACATATTTCCAATAGGTGTTCCAATAAGCACACACGCATTTAAAACCATTTTCCAAAAATACATACTTATTATATGCATACATACATAACAATATACATACATAATGTTCACCTGTATGATAAATACAAAAAAGTTTTTGTTTCTCTATAATTAGCATATGGTCACCGCATATCTTATGAATACATATCTTGTCTACTTACATTAAACATAGGTATACATATGTATCTGGGTATACAAGTAAATATTATTTACTATATGCACATCAAAAAGTAAAAGCTGAAAAAACATAATCTCTTAGTCTTGCCGGAAATTCTGCTCGCTTGGTAATTTAGTGACTCACATGACGCTACGTTTCAATATTACGGTAAAAATGCCACACTTCCACTCTTGTAGACGATTTTAGTGAGTGAATTCAACACCAATGTCGTTTGGTCTCATCCTAATTTAAATCAAGTGGGTGTTCCTTGTTACGTCTTACGTTGCGTTGCGAGTATACCTACATACATATGTATGTATGCGCTATGCCTTCATGATTTCTTTTTTAAGTGTTTGTTAAACCTTAAACCAAATCAACATAAGCTCTGCTCTGCGCTGCTCTGCTCTGTTCAGCCGTCAGACCCACCAAACGAAAATCTACCATCTGTAAAAAGAGCAATGGTTGTGCTTGTGTACTTGTGTTTATTTTTTACCGTTGGGATTGAATGGGATGGGAGATGGGCATGGGACATGGGAGATGGGAGTCGACGACACTTTGGCTCTTTGGTTCTCTGGCTCTCTGGCTCTCAGTTCCTATAGTCTTTGTTTGTTGAAAAGGTAAACATTTAGCTAGAGCTTGGGCTGCTGATTTGTCTGCTTGCCTGGTGCATCCGGGTGGATTTTAAGCGCGAAACTTGTGTGTCTGAATGGTATACGAAATTGAATGCAATGACAAGTTAATTGCATGGAATATCTCTCTTCAACCACCACTGTCATAGTCATTGCCATTTAATGTACATTTGTAATTGAAATATTATTTGTACTAAGAGGCATGTGAGTGTCCGGAGAGGGGCCAAAGAGGGGATTAGATCATTCTATTTGTTTAAATAAAATAAAATAAAATTTAGATTTTTATCTTTCGACAAATGCGATTGGTTTCTATTCTTTGATTCTATAAGTTTTGTAATTTTCCTTCCTTTTAGAAAGAAAATTTGAACTAATGCGCAAAATTTGAACTAATGAATTTCAACTTAAAGTAGAACAACTGTACGAAAGTAACTATTAGAGAACTATCTACATCATGTAACTAGATAATTCTCTAAACTCATTTTCAAAACAAAATTATAGACATTTTGTATTTTAGAAACTTCACATTTAAAATGTAGTTTTACATTGATATTAAACTATTTTCAAGACTGCATTTTTTCGAAAACAAAAATAGTAAAAATATCTGCAAGATATTTTAATGGTATTCGATATAACCGGCGAATTCCATACTTATTTGCTTCTTAGAAGTAGTTTTTAACATCTTGTAAAATTTTCAAAAATATGCAAAAAGCATAAACAAAAAAAAAAAACACAAAATTCGATTAAAAATTGTTAAAAATCATTTTTTGACTCAATCTATCTCTAATATTAGTAATGTAACTTTTGTTTTTTTTACAAAAACAAAAAAATAAAAATCTTTTATACAATTTGGTCACCTTAATCAAAAAGATCATGGTGACTCGTTGAGTGTAAAGGGTGTACTAAAATTAAAGAAAGATTTGAATTCGTAGACCGCAGACCGTAGTCTTTTTATGTTGAACCATTAGAGGACTCGGCGAACTTTGTCCCGTCCCAATTGAGTTCTAACAGATCGAGATCGATATGTCACAAACCGATCAAAATTTGTATTGGGTACCTACATACAAAAAAAGGTTATCTATAAAAAAATTATTTGAATTGTATTGAATTGAAGTTCGTCTTTCTCTTGAAAATTTTAAGACCAATAAATCTAAGGCACTGACAAACTACAAGATTTTAATAACTGTATAATGGTGACAGAATGACAGGCAACTTTATAACTTTTTGTTAACATGTGACAGGCGACTGATAATTAAAAATACAAAATTTGACAACTAACTGACAGTGAGAATTATAGAACAAATTGTAGGTATGGAAAAATAATTTTTTTTAAACTTTTTTCTTCGCAATTTGTCCATATTTTCTCACTTTTTAAACCTTCCTTGGACTTCGACAAACATTTTGCAAACAAAATCTGTCAAATCGGAGTAAATGAAAAATAGAATGAAATGCAGTCGAGAATGAAATATTAAAAACTATTCTTTTAATTGAAAAAACAGTGATACATATAAACCTTCCTTTTGAACACTATTTATTAAAAAAAAACACATCAAAATCCGTTGTGTAGTTTTAAAAATCTAAGAATACTTTTTTTGTATACTGTGTTGCGATACTGATAAAGTCATAGGATAGAGTTTTTTTACTAACACATCTGACAAAATGGCCTTGCATACTCATACGCACTAGTCAACACTTTACTGCATAAATGGAGGCAAAGTTAAATCTTGATTCTTGAGTTGATTTTGTGACACCCTTTATGTGTATGTTTTGTTATGACGTATTTGTTTAATTAAATGGGGGCAAAAGTGAGAAAAGTTTTATGTTTTTCCATTCACCATCATGATTCTGATTTAAACTATGTATGTATTGTTACGCCTTCTGCGCAATAAACCAACCAGAAGAGTCACAAAACACCAGTCAAACGCTTTTGGACCATCTAGGAACCTGCCCTAGATAATACACCAGACGCTCAGAAAACTAAGCAGGTAACACAAGCAAGCGCATTTCAATTTCAATGACGATGAAGAAACGCCTTTTGTAATTTAGAGCGAACAGCACAGCGACAGTCCACGAATTTAATTTACAACAAAAAATTAAACAGGTAACAAGAGTGAATGTGATGTAGTATAAAAAGCTCGACAAAGAATAATGAAATGCGTTCTGCTTCTGCATCGCGTTGTTTACTCATCCCATCCCAACCCAATGCCAACACCTCATGAAACATGAAGCATGATCCCAGCAAAAGTACACTCGATGCGCGCAGGCCACGAAATTGTTTCCATAATTTTAATAAAAATTCTTTGGTTTTCATTTTGAGTATGAATTGTGTGTGCACCTGTAAACAATTGATGCTGGTTCTTCTGAGCTCCTAGGTTAGCATCATTCAAGGAAGTTCGTCACGCCACTTTCAAACATTTTCAAGAGCAACATCAAACAGCGTACTGTCACTGAGTATACGGCAAATCGGTTTTTACTCCCGTGCTCCCATTGCTTTCGTGTTTTACTTCTGTGCATGTGTACATTCACACATCCATATAATGTATGAAAATAAAATGAAATTTAATCACTCCAAGACGTGTCCAATCCAACGACACCATTTATTTTAATCGATGTATGTTTATTGTTTAAAATGTTATTATGGCAACAGGAATATGGTTGTTGTACAATAAATGCTCTACTTTCGCCAGGCGCACATAATTACTTAGCAGTGTCCACTCCAACCTAGCCCCAGAATTGTTATTGTCCGCGTTAAAATGAAAATGTGGTGCGTTCTCCAGACGGATTACCTACATATAAATTGGATAGGGAATGGCAACAAGATTAAAAGAACATGTAAAGAATACATAAAATAAATACAAAAAGAAAAACGGGGAAACGTGATAATGATGCAAAGATAGGTACCTACTGCGAAATAGCCTCCTCCACCATGGATAGCAAGTAGGTATACATAGTTACAAATGGTGGAATTTTGAACAAGCCCCAATACTAACAATTGCAAGAGGTTTGTTTTGTATTTAATTTGAGAGTATACTATGTATAATCTATGTATAGATAACTGTTAAATTTACATGGACTCCCTTTAAAACTGGGTTAAGATTGAAAGTCTATCTATTTTATTTTTTAGAAGTTTAAGATTATGACG
Source organism: Scaeva pyrastri (assembly GCA_905146935.1). Classification (NCBI taxonomy): domain Eukaryota; kingdom Metazoa; phylum Arthropoda; class Insecta; order Diptera; family Syrphidae; genus Scaeva; species Scaeva pyrastri. The sequence goes on along the minus strand of LR989927.1, from coordinate 33,155,888 downwards.
TTTTACAAAAGGTTCTTTTATTCAAAATATTCAAATTCAAAATGGAGGTATGGTCGAAAACTTTTGTATAGATTTTCAAATTAGGTACAATAAACGAAAAAAAACTTGTTTTATTCATAGATATTTTTAAGGTAATTCAAATTGTTATAATTAAAGTTTTAGATATAGAAGGAAAATTGCAACTTTAATTTTCAATATCATGCATGCAAGAATTTTATCAAAGAAGATTAAAAACATTTCAATTTTAAGCATTTCATTTTTATGACTAAAACTTACTAAATATTGATAAATATTTAGCAATTTACTAGAGACTTCTAAATTTTAATTTTTTTTTCGTTTTGCTAAATAAATTGAAACACAGCAAACATACTTAAAGCTAAAACGGACTTAATACTTGGAAGTGTACCAATCCCAATTGAAGACTAAACAATTCCATGCAATGCTCCGATTTCTGATAAGATTATTTGTAACAGCAACTTGGATAACGACTTAACTCATTTTAGAGCCAGAGTGGTTTTAAACGACTTTGAAAACATTAACATAGCAACAAAGACATCAGCGTTTCACCTAAACCCTTAATGTTGCCAACATTAAATGTCAGATTTATCAACACAAGAAAATAAAAATGTGACAGCAGATTTTTTTTAATTTAGTACATTTTTTTCGTGTAAGCAATGAATTGACATCGACGTCAAACAAAACAGAAAAGATAAAAATGTCATCAACACTACATACCGTTTTTCGATATAATTATACGTCAAAATGATTATTATAACATTTGAATTAGGTATTTTATTTGTTTATTTTTTTTTCTGTCAAAATCGCTGTAATCTGTTTCACATGACTTTTGCTGTCGAAGTTTTCTTTGCTGTCTCTGTTGCTGTTGTAGTTGCTGTGTCAAACTGTTTCTTTTCTGATGTATCGATATACTAATGTGTGATCAACCAACTTCACTCATTCACTGGACTACTCTGGACAGAAAAGTGTAGCTTTTTGGTGTTCATTGAGAAAATGTTTGCATCACTGACTTACAATGTGTTAGCATCCGATGAGCTGAACTAGTCTTCACTAGTTCTGGGCTACCTTTTGAGTTGGTTTAGGTTGGTGCAAACTGTCAAAATCAGTTGATGTCATTATTCTATTGTTCTACTAGCTTTTGCCCGCGGCCTCGCTAGCGATAAATTCGTGGTAACACGGTTTTCCCTTTCCTGATTTAGAACACAGAAGAGGACTCGAAACAGAATATTATTTGAATACTGTTGGTGATAGAATGTAAAGATTCTGGTCATTGGACACACACGAAAATGCTACATAAAATAAATTGTGCATTTCAAAGTTCCCTCAACCCACATTTAATGTTTGTTTTTGCGCTTTGTTACTGTTCATAGCGAAACTAAGCTTATGAGGAAATTGTAGCCTTTTAATCTGGAACGATAGATCTGTGGGAATTATTGGGATTCGTGATGGGATCATTACATTTTCACCCTTTGATACGCTGCAGCCGCTGATTATAATAGTGCATCCTTGTGTGACACGAAGTCTCGTCCCAATCTTGGGGTATCCAAATTTCCCATAAGCATGACTAAGACACTTTGTTTTTATATAGTTATATATTAACTTTAAACCGAAAACCTCAAAACCAATTCACGAAGCAAAATTAAATCCAAAACTAAAGCGATGTCTTATTCCTTAAAAGTCCAGGAATATCATACATAAATATAAACTAAACAACGGCAACGGTTAAACCAAATCCGAAACCACCCTTCTAGGTGGTCCGGGTGCCGAGATATGCGTTGTCAAAAAACCCATACTTTGCTATATCTACGACGCGTATTTAAGGAGATATACGCATTTAAAGTTTGGAATTGGATTTCCCTGGTATAGTATTACTCAAATGCGAAAATGGGCACACCTTTGGAAAGAGGAGGTTTCCAGGATCACAATACTGAAATTTCAGCCTTCTAGGTGGTCCGGGTGCCGAGATATGCGTTGTCAAAATACTCATACTTTGGTATATCTACAACGCGTATTTAAGGAGATATACGCATTTAAAGTTTGGAATTGGATTTCCTTGGTATAATATTACTCACTTGGAAAAATGGGCACACCGTTGGAAGGAGGAGGTTTCCAGGATCACAATACTGAAATTTCAGCCTTCTAGGTGGTCCGGGTGCCGAGATATGCGTTGTCAAAAAACCCATACTTTGCTATATCTACGACGCGTATTTAAGGAGATATACGCATTTAAGGTTTGGAATTGGATTTCACTGCTATAATATTACTCAAATGCAAAAATGGGCACACCGTTGGAAAGAGGAGGTTTCCAGGATCACAATACTGAAATTTCAGCCTTCTAGGTGGTCCGGGTGCCGAGATATGGGTTGTCAGAAAACTCATACTTTGCTATATCTACGACACGTATTTAAGGAGATATACGCATTCAAAGTTTGGAATTGGATTTCACTGCTATAATATTACTCAAATGCAAAAATGGGCACACCGTTGGAAAGAGGAGGTTTCCAGGATCACAATACTGAAATTTCAGCCTTCTAGGTGGTCCGGGTGCCGAGATATGGGTTGTCAAAAAACTCAGACTTTGCTATATCTACGACGCGTATTTAACGAGATATACGCATTTAAAGTTTGGAATTGGATTTCCCTGGTATAATATTACTAAAATGCAAAAATGGGCACACCGTTGGAAAGAGGAGGTTTCCAGGATCACAATACTAAAATTTCAGCCTTCTATGTGGTCCGGGTGCCGAGATATGCGTTGCCAAAAAACCCATACTTTGCTATATCTACGATGCGTATTTAAGGAGATATACGCATTTAAAGTTTGGAATTGGATTTCCCTGGTATAATATTACTTACATGCAAAAATAGGCACACCGTTGGAAAGAGGAGGTTTCCAGGATCACAATACTGAAATTTCAGCCTTCTAGGTGGTCCGGGTGCGGAGATATGCGTTGTCAAAAAACTCATACTTTGCTATATCTACGACGCGTATTTAAGGAGATATACGCATTTAAAGTTTGGAATTGGATTTCCCTGGTATAATATTACTCGAATGCAAAAATGGGCACTCCGTTGGAAAGTGGAGGTTTCCAGGATCACAATACTGAAATTTCAGCCTTCTAGGTGGTCCGAGCGCCGAGATATGTGTTGTCAAAAAACCCATACTTTGCTATATCTACGACGCGTATTTAAGGAGATATACGCATTTAAAGTTTGGAATTGGATTTCCCTGGTATAATATTACTCACATGCAAAACTGGGCACACCGTTGGAAAGTGGAGGTTTCCAGGATCACAATACTGAAATTTCAGCCTTCTAGGTGGTCCGAGCGCCGAGATATGTGTTGTCAAAAAACTCATACTTTGCTATATCTACGACGCGTATTTAAGGAGATATACGCATTTAAAGTTTGGAATTGGATTTCCCTGGTATAATATTACTCAAATGCAAAAATGGGCACACCGTTGGAAAGAGGAGGTTTCCAGGATCACAATACTGAAATTTCAGCCTTCTAGGTGGTCCGGGTGCCGAGATATGGGTTGTCAAAAAACTCAGACTTTGCTATATCTACGACGCGTATTTAAGGAAATATACGCATTTAAAGTTTGGAATTGGATTTCACTGGTATAATATTACTCACATGGAAAAATGGGCACACCGTTGGAAAGAGGAGGTTTCCAGGATCACAATACTGAAATTTCAGCCTTCTAGGTGGTCCGGGTGCCGAGATATGCGTTGTCAAAATACTCATACTTTGGTATATCTACAACGCGTATTTAAGGAGATATACGCATTTAAAGTTTGGAATTGGATTTCCTTGGTATAATATTACTCACTTGGAAAAATGGGCACACCGTTGGAAGGAGGAGGTTTCCAGGATCACAATACTGAAATTTCAGCCTTCTAGGTGGTCCGGGTGCCGAGATATGCGTTGTCAAAAAACCCATACTTTGCTATATCTACGACGCGTATTTAAGGAGATATACGCATTTAAGGTTTGGAATTGGATTTCCCTGGTATAATATTACTCACAGGCAAAACTGGGCACACCGTTGGAAATAGGAGGTTTCCAGGATCACAATACTGAAATTTCAGCCTTCTAGGTGGTCCGGGTGTCGAGATATGCGTTGTCAAAAAACCCATACTTTGCTATATCTACGACGCGTATTTAAGGAGATATACGCATTTAAAGTTTGGAATTGGATTTCCCTGGTATAATATTACTCAAATGCAAAACTGTGCACACCGTTGGAAAGAGGAGGTTTCCAGGATAACAATACTGAAATTTCAGCCTTCTAGGTGGTCCGGGTGCCGAGATATGCGTTGTCAAAAAACCCATACTTTGCTATATCTACGACGCGTATTTAACGAGATATACGCATTTAAAGTTTGGAATTGGATTTCCCTGGTATATTACTCAAATGCAAAAATGGGCACACCGTTGGAAAGAGGAGGTTTCCAGGATCACAATACTGAAATTTCAGCCTTCTAGGTGGTCCGGGTGCCGAGATATGCGTTGTCAAAAAACCCATACTTTGCTATATCTACGACGCGTATTTAAGGAGATATACGCATTTAAAGTTTGGAATTGGATTTCCCTGGTATAATATTACTCACATGCAAAACTGGGCACACCGTTGGAAAGTGGAGGTTTCCAGGATCACAATACTGAAATTTCAGCCTTCTAGGTGGTCCGAGCGCCGAGATATGTGTTGTCAAAAAACTCATACTTTGCTATATCTACGACGCGTATTTAAGGAGATATACGCATTTAAAGTTTGGAATTGGATTTCCCTGGTATAATATTACTCAAATGCAAAAATGGGCACACCGTTGGAAAGAGGAGGTTTCCAGGATCACAATACTGAAATTTCAGCCTTCTAGGTGGTCCGGGTGCCGAGATATGCGTTGTCAAAGAACCCATACTTTGCTATATCTACGACGCGTATTTAAGGAGATATACGCATTTAAAGTTTGGAATTGGATTTCCCTGGTATAATATTACTCAAATGCAAAAATGGGCACACCGTTGGAAAGAGGAGGTTTCCAGGATCACAATACTGAAATTTCAGCCTTCTAGGTGGTCCGGGTGCCGAGATATGCGTTGTCAAAAAACCCATACTTTGCTATATCTACGACGCGTATTTAAGGAGATATACGCATTTAAAGTTTGGAATTGGATTTCCCTGGTATAATATTACTCAAATGCAAAAATGGGCACACCGTTGGAAAGAGGAGGTTTCCAGGATCACAATACTGAAATTTCAGCCTTCTAGGTGGTCCGAGCGCCGAGATATGTGTTGTCAAAAACCTCATACTTTGCTATATCTACGACGCGTATTTAAGGAGATATACGCATTTAAAGTTTGGAATTGGATTTCCCTGGTATAATATTACTCACAGGCAAAACTGGGCACACCGTTGGAAAGAGGAGGTTTCCAGGATCACAATACTGAAATTTCAGCCTTCTAGGTGGTCCGGGTGCCGAGATATGCTTTGTCAAAAAACCCATACTTTGCTATATCTACGACGCGTATTTAAGGAGATATACGCATTTAAAGTTTGGAATTGGATTTCCCTGGTATAATATTACTCAAATGCAAAAATGGGCACACAGTTGGAAAGATGAGGTTTCCAGGATCACAATACTGAAATTTCAGCCTTCTAGGTGGTCCGAGCGCCGAGATATGTGTTGTCAAAAAACTCATACTTTGCTATATCTACGACGCGTATTTAAGGAGATATACGCATTTAAAGTTTGGAATTGGATTTCCCTGGTATAATATTACTTACATGCAAAAATGGGCACACCGTTGGAAAGAGGAGGTTTCCAGGATCACAATACTGAAATTTCAGCCTTCTAGGTGGTCCGGGTGCCGAGATATGCGTTGTCAAAAAACCAATACTTTGCTATATCTACGACGCGTATTTAAGGAGATATACGCATTTAAAGTTTGTAATTGGATTTCCCTGGTATAATATTACTCACAGGCAAAACTGGGCACACCGTTGGAAAGAGGAGGTTTCCAGGATAACAATACTGAAATTTCAGCCTTCTAGGTGGTCCGGGTGCCGAGATATGCGTTGTCAAAAAACCCATACTTTGCTATATCTACGACGCGTATTTAAGGAGATATACGCATTTAAAGTTTGGAATTGGATTTCCCTGGTATAATATTACTCAAATGCAAAAATGGGCACACAGTTGGAAAGATGAGGTTTCCAGGATCACAATACTGAAATTTCAGCCTTCTAGGTGGTCCGAGCGCCGAGATATGTGTTGTCAAAAAACTCATACTTTGCTATATCTACGACGCGTATTTAAGGAGATATACGCATTTAAAGTTTGGAATTGGATTTCCCTGGTTTAATATTACTTACATGCAAAAATGAGCACACCGTTGGAAAGAGGAGGTTTCCAGGATCACAATACTGAAATTTCAGCCTTCTAGGTGGTCCGGGTGCCGAGATATGCGTTGTCAAAAACCAATACTTTGCTATATCTACGACGCGTATTTAAGGAGATATACGCATTTAAAGTTTGTAATTGGATTTCCCTGGTATAATATTACTCACAGGCAAAACTGGGCACACCGTTGGAAAGAGGAGGTTTCCAGGATCACAATACTAAAATTTTAGCCTTCTAGGTGGTCCGGGTGCCGAGATATGCGTTGTCAAAATACTCATACTTTGCTATATCTACGACGCGTATTAAAGGAGATATACGCATTTAAAGTTTGGAATTGGATTTCCCTGGTATAATATATGACGCGTATTTAAGGAGATATACGCATTTAAAGTTTGGAATTGGATTTCCCTGGTATAATATTACTCACATGCAAAAATGGGCACACTGTCGGAAAGAGGAGGTTTCCAGGATCACAATACTGAAATTTCAGCCTTCTAGGTGGTCCGGGTGCCGAGATATGCGTTGTCAAAATACTCATACTTTGCTATATCTACGACGCGTATTTAAGGAGATATACGCATTTAAAGTTTGGAATTGGATTTCCCTGGTATAATATTACTCACAGGCAAAACTGGGCACACCGTTGGAAAGAGGAGGTTTCCAGGATAACAATACTGAAATTTCAGCCTTCTAGGTGGTCCGGGTGCCGAGATATGCGTTGTCAAAAAACCCATACTTTGCTATATCTACGACGCGTATTTAAGGAGATATACGCATTTAAAGTTTGGAATTGGATTTCCCTGGTATAATATTACTCACAGGCAAAACTGGGCACACCGTTGGAAAGAGGAGGTTTCCAGGATAACAATACTGAAATTTCAGCCTTCTAGGTGGTCCGGGTGCCGAGATATGCGTTGTCAAAAAAACCCATACTTTGCTATATCTACGACGCGTATTTAAGGAGATATACGCATTTAAAGTTTGGAATTGGATTTCCCTGGTATAATATTACTCACAGGCAAAACTGGGCACACCGTTGGAAAGAGGAGGTTTCCAGGATAACAATACTGAAATTTCAGCCTTCTAGGTGGTCCGGGTGCCGAGATATGCGTTGTCAAAAAACCCATACTTTGCTATATCTACGACGCGTATTTAAGGAGATATACGCATTTAAAGTTTGGAATTGGATTTCCCTGGTATAATATTACTCACATGCAAAAATGTCGGAAAGAGGAGGTTTCCAGGATCACAATTTCACAATACTGAAATTTCAGCCTTCTAGGTGGTCCGGGTGCCGAGATATGCGTTGTCAAAATACTCATACTTTGCTATATCTACGACGCGTATTTAAGGAGATATACGCATTTAAAGTTTGGAATTGGATTTCCCTGGTATAATATTACTCACAGGCAAAACTGGGCACACCGTTGGAAAGAGGAGGTTTCCAGGATAACAATACTGAAATTTCAGCCTTCTAGGTGGTCCGGGTGCCGAGATATGCTTTGTCAAAAAACCCATACTTTGCTATATCTACGACGCGTATTTAAGGAGATATACGCATTTAAAGTTTGGAATTGGATTTCCCTGGTATAATATTACTCACAGGCAAAACTGGGCACACCGTTGGAAAGAGGAGGTTTCCAGGATAACAATACTGAAATTTCAGCCTTCTAGGTGGTCCGGGTGCCGAGATATGCGTTGTCAAAAAACCCATACTTTGCTATATCTACGACGCGTATTTAAGGAGATATACGCATTTAAAGTTTGGAATTGGATTTCCCTGGTATAATATTACTCACAGGCAAAACTGGGCACACCGTTGGAAAGAGGAGGTTTCCAGGATAACAATACTGAAATTTCAGCCTTCTAGGTGGTCCGGGTGCCGAGATATGCGTTGTCAAAAAACCCATACTTTGCTATATCTACGACGCGTATTTAAGGAGATATACGCATTTAAAGTTTGGAATTGGATTTCCCTGGTATAATATTACTCACAGGCAAAACTGGGCACACCGTTGGAAAGAGGAGGTTTCCAGGACCACAATACTGAAATTTCAGCCTTCTAGGTGGTCCGGGCGACGAGATATGCGTTGTCAAAAAACTCATACTTTTTGGAGATATACGCATTTAAAGTTTGGAATTGGATTTCCCTGGTATAGTATTACTCAAATGCAAAAATGGGCACACCGTTGGAAAGAGGAGGTTTCCAGGATCACAATACTGAAATTTCAGCCTTCTAGGTGGTCCGGGTGCCGAGATATGCGTTGTCAAAAAACCCATACTTTGCTATATCTACGGCGCGTATTGGGGTGGGAATCTAAATTAATAAAATGCTCAAGCATATGGTCTGCTACGCTGTCCCTACCATAGAATATACTAGAAGGGACTTTCCGAGCCGGTTGATCTTCGCTCATACGAGATAGGTGACCAGCCCACCGGATCCATATGTGAGTAGGTACTGGGAGAACCATGTCCAGTGCAGCAGAAGCTTTGAAGTTATGGTAAGGCTTCTTGATTTAAATAGCTTTGGCAGACTATAGTGCGAGTTATTGGACCCCAGGAGCCCATGGCTTGTATCTTGCATCAACGTATTTTAATAAAACTAGACCACTGCAATACAAATCTAAAAATAATTTAAACAATAATCAATTCTTATTATAAAGCGTTAAATAATAAATTTATGTTACCGCAATAATCTGCGAAACAAAAATAATAATCATTATCCCCTCTTAAGGATGACAAAAAGTCCTTAGCCAAAGTTCTTAATGCTTAAGGCCGATTCAAGAGTTGGTATTGGTTTCTCAATCTCAATTCCGAGATTCATTCTTTTATTATAATGGTTTAACAACAATAAAATCCACTTGACATGGTTATGACAAGTGGTCCTCGAGTTTGCGCTAGCCAAGGCGCTATAATGCAAGGCAAGTCAATTTTATCCGTATACCTATATAGTGTGGCACTAGCAGTGCTTCTGGCATCTGCTGCTGCAGTATAGATGACTATAGAGTGAATTAAGGATAGATGAGTTCTTATCGAGTAGTTAATCTTAAAATGAATACCTAGAACTTTTTTTCACTTTTGCATCATTGCAATTGATGGTTTGCCGGACTTTATGTCGATGACGTTGTAAATCAATGGTGTTCCTTGTTTATCCCCGAAGCCGTTCTAGTTCAAGGCGATTCAAATTTATTTATATATTTCGAGGTTGAATATATTTTTTTATGATATAGATAGTTTTGCTTATTAGAATTAGAGTCGTTGAAACTTGTCGAATAGAAGTCGGAAGCGAAAGAACTTTTTGTTAAGTATGATTTCTCTGGACTTTTTCTTATTTAAAATAGAGGCCATGTTTTAGCTTTTTGGAAAGATAAACATTTCTTCCCTAACCACCGTTAACCATCAAGCTGTCAAAAAATTTCGTACACTTTTTATGTGCCTGTAATTTATTGTGAACATTTCTCATTTGACTTTCAATGATTTCCAAGCTTTTTAATTGTTGTTCTTTTTGACGGTAGATACTATTTGTGAAATAAAGGGTGATGGTTAAATTTTAAGAGCCGATGTTGAATGTGAACCGCAAATGACGTCAAGTTTTGTTCTGCATTTCATTTGACATTTCTCAATTTCAACCATGGAAAGATACACAATCGATATGAAAATGGGCGCTGAAATGAAAATGCATATCATGCAATTTTCGAAGAAAATCATCTTCAGTGATGAGGCACATTTTCACCTCAGTGGATTCGTCAATAAGCAGAATAATTGCAGCATTCGGGCGAATGATAATGCAAGAGTGATAGTTGAAAAACCAATGGACCCACAAAGAGTGACTCTTTGGTGAGGTTTGTGGACTGGGGCGGCATCATCGGCGTATTTTTTCCAAAATAAGGAAATACTTCTTTGTTCTCAGAAAATCCTTCGTTTTGAGCTTTCAAGTCGTTCCTCATAGTTCATATCATAGGGCGCATAAATCATTCGAATCGTTTTATTCTACCGTACATTCAAGAATATTGATACACTTCGACGAATGTTATTGATTTTTGTGAAATAGTTTTCGAACAACTTGCAACTACCATATTGACATTATGTTAGATGGAAAACGTTTTAAGGGTGCAGACTAAAAACTGCGTATGTGTTTTTTTTTAGCAATTTCTAACTACTTTACTATACACATATTGAATCCCAAAAAAACACGTTTAACGTTGTTAAGGTTTCTAGGTTAGTCTAAGAGCGGACAGCAGGTTTTCTGTCAGGTTTCTTTTTCAGCCAAGCTCCAGTGGGCGTTCGAAAATTGTATTTTTTCCGATTTTGAGGTCGAAGTGATAACTACTTATGTACTGATGACAAAAAAGTGGGTCTTAGGCTTTTTACTTTCAGACTAAGGTTTGCGAGACAGTACGAAATTTAAACAAAAACAAACTTAACACCATGATTTCAAAAAAACTAAGCCAAAGGTAAAATAAAACTATAATATACTCCAAGTTTTAGAAGGGAAAAATGAAAGCCTTTGAAATTCAAAGGATTTCGGCGAAATTTCAAAACGCCTTTTCCAACTTTTGAAAGTATTTCTACTTGAGTGAAGACGATATTTTACCAATAGAAGAATTTATATGTACGCCCTTACGGTAAATGACGCCCGATATCAGTTGTTTTATAAAACTTGTAAACCAACTTTGGAATTTTTATTTTAAAAACATGAAACGGTAATAGTTTAAAATCCTGCATTAAAATACCGTTTTTCATTCAAGTAAAGGCCTACTATTTAACTGTTAAACCTTGGACGAACGTACACTGTCCATAATAACGGGTGATTTTTTAGCTGGTTTGGTTTTGGCAACACTGGTTTTGACAGCTGACGTGTGTTTAGTACCTTGTGTCACTGTCAAACAGCTTCAGTTTGGTTTGCAATTTAACCATGGATCGTCTTACAAATGAACAACGCTTGCAAATTCTTGAATTTTACTATCAAAATTCGTGCTCGGTTCGAAATGTTCATCGCGCGCTGCTTATCGAAAAATTGTGTTCAGCGATGAGGCTCATTTTTGGTTGAATGGGTACGTAAATAAGCAAAATTGCCGCATTTGAAGTGAAGATCAGCCAGAAGCATTGCAACAGCTACCAATGCATCCCGAAAAAGCCACTGTTTGGTGCGGTTTATGAGCCGGCGGCATTATTGGGCCATATTTCTTCAAAGATGATGCGAATCGCAGCGTTACTGTCAATGGTGAACGCTACAGAGTGATGATAACAAACTTTTTTTTGGCCGAAATGGAAGTTCTTGACTTGCATGATATGTGGTTTCAACAAGACGGTGCCACATGCCACACAGCACGCGAAACAATGGCGCAATTGCGAGGCGAGTTTGGTGAACAGTTAATTTCACGTTTCGGGCCGGTCAATTGGCCGCCTAGATCGTGCGATTTGACACCATTAGACTATTTTTTGTGGGGGTATGTCAAGGCTAATGTCTATAGGGACAAACCCGCTTCGATTGACGCACTGGAAGCCAACATCCATGCATTCATTCGTGAGATACCGGCCGATATGTGTGAAAGAGTATGCCAAAATTGGACTCAGCGGATGGGCTACCTGAGACGCAGCCGCGGTCAACATTTGCATGAAATTATCTTTAAACATTAAATTGCAAGGTTCAAACTATCGATTCAAATAAATATTTCATTCATTTTTTCGAATTTTTGTGTTTTTTTTTTTTAAGTTCTAAACCTCTTAAAAAATCACCCATTATAATCAATCGCAAGAGGAACATGAAGAAAATTAATGGAACCGGGTCCATATATTGTACAGGTTCGGACTGCAAAACCACAACCTCAATCTAGACGAAGTATTTTTTTTTGAAGAAGACTTGAATCGCATTGCCCTCAAAAACGATTCTGCAACCGTCTTAAAAGCAAATTCAAAGGAAAGGAAGTCCTTAGTAGGTGGGTATATTGAATAATAGTTGTTCGTATAGTCTTGGACTGCATTTTATTGTTTTTCGCTCTCGATGAAGTTTTTGATGCTTTCTTGCAATTTTTTCTTATGTTTTCTGTAAGCGTTTCAGGGTGTTTTTGTTTCTTAATAATTTAGGTTTGAAAATCTTCTAAAATTAATTTGGAGTCCTTTCCAATCCAGTTTTACATGTTTTAAGGTTTTATAGATGTAAATAACTTCTGAAGCTGATTAGTTCTTTGTGACAGTTCTTTACGATTCTCTTGTACGCAATCTTGTCCCTAGAATCTAGATCCGTCATTTGAAGAGAGATGTGTGTGTGTGTGTGTGTATTAGTGCGTGTGTACATAGGTTTGTACGTTCGTACGTTCGAGATGCAATTTTTTGTCCACGATATCTCAAGAACGAGTACAGATATAAAGATAAAATCCAGTTAAATTTTTTTTGACAGGTTATAACTTCAAAAAATGCAGAAACGACTTTTATAAAAATTTGTCAAGCCGTTTTTTCACTATAACAGTTTAAAAAAAAGTGAAAAACTTGTAGCAAATATCTCAGGAACAATAAATTCTATTATCTTCCTTCAAAAAAATTTTTTTGTACACTGTAATGTGATACATATTTTTTTTTTAAATTTGGAAAAATTTCAACATACCGTTATTTTTTAAAAATAGAAAAACTTTAAATACACTCAAATACAAAATGAAGGAAAAATGATATTATCTTCAAAATAATTTTCTGCTATGTGAAATGATGTTTTTGACATCTAGTAAAATTTGGCAAAAAATTAATTTTTCAGTTCTTTTGCAAAAAAAAAAGCTACTAGAGTATTTCGAGATTGGACGAAGATATTGACTTCATATTTATTTTATACATTATACAACTATTAACATGTGCTAGAATTTTAACGAATATTGAATATTGAATTGACAGTTTTTTTACGAAAAAAAATAAAAATAAAATATACCAAAAAGTGTCAAAAACTGGTTTTCCACTACAATAATTCCAGAAATTTCTTAAGTCTAATAATTGTTATGAATCAACATCAAAAGTAAAGCGATTAATATCGAAAACTTACCGGTTACACAGTTTTCACAAAAATTAACAAATTCACAAGAATTATCAAACTTCAATAAAAGCCAAGTTTTCAAAGTAATTGCGAAGTTATCAGTGTGGGTCACAGCTAGCCTATTTTTTTAATTTTATATCAAAATTGAAAAACCCTTTTTCTTGTCCCCTATTTTGAAACCCCAAACTTGCAAATCTTAGAAAATAATATTTCTGTGGGATTATATTCTCACAACTTTTAATATTATGTCCTTAAAATCTGGACTCATTTTTCGCTTAATCATTTTTTATGAATTTAATTATTTCCAAACAGATGTTTTTCTCATTTTTAACCTGACTCAACGTATTTGTCAAAATTACATTAATTTAGCTATAAGGATTAAAAAGTTGGTAATTATTATATTTTAAATTTGAAAGGTTGGTACTTCAAGTATGAGGTCATTAATTGGTAACCAGAATTCCGAAAAGTAAATAAATAAGCTTGTTTAAACGAAAATTGAAAATTACAAAAGCTTTTTTAGTATGTGTATGTTACAGTTATTGGTTATACCTGTAACCTAACTTTTTTGGTCCATCTCTCCTACTCTCGTAACTCCCTTCCCCCACTCGGAGTATGCCTTGTCGACTGTTTTATTTTCAAAAGAAAATAAAAATAAAATATACCAAAGATAGACCAAAATTACTAATTATAAAGAAATAATCTTCGCATCCGGATACGAATATCTGCACATAAAAATACACTCATCTTTTTATAGAAGTATCCGTAATCCAAACAAACGCTATCCCTGGATTAATTTCCAATAGTGTGTAGGTATTTGTATTATTGTTATCCTTATCATATTCTTGCTTTCCTTTGCTCCTTTCAAAGCAAATTAAATTAATAGATGTTAAAATGTGTCGTTTCGGCAATGATAACCGTACAACGCAGATGCTTTTAACCTACAAGGTCGTTTCATTAAATATCCAATTACATTATTACTAAATATAGCACACATTACAAGTGCTACAGCATTTGGTACATAATTTCATTTTTGCCTCAAATTATGGCTGTGTAAATTTACTGTAATGAGTAAAAACAACCTCCTTGCAATAGCTTAAACACATACGACGAGTATGTATGTATGTATTTATGTGTGAAGGTATGTATTAGGGCTTACCCTGAAAGACCGACGACGAAGACGACGAACGTCTTCGCCGTTTGCCGTTCGCCGGCAGTCCTCAATATTTCCAGGATGAAGCTCAGACGAAAATAAAGTCTTCGATACTTCTTATTTCACCTTCTTTTGGTTCTGAAATAGTGTGAGAACGTTGAGTTTCACCCCCCCGCGATTTTGTTTCAATAATAATTTTTGGAATATGCGCACTTTATTGTGATCCAACTTTTTAGTCCTTGTCATACAATTGCAGATGGACTTTCCAGAAAGTTCATGGAAAGATAATTTCACTGCAGCAGTTCCTCAAAAAAAAGCTTAATGGAAAATACTTGTAGGTAAATGGAAGATGGTCTTCCACTTTTCCATGCGGCATTTTTGGATAGAGGACTTTTACCCCTAACATTTGTGATATCCATGTGAAAAGTTCACCGAATGCCGGTCGAAAAAATAGAGATGATGACATAATGTCGATTGAGTAATGGATATGATGAAACCAAATAAATGCAGGAAACCCTTAAACACTACCAAAAAAAAAAAGAATTGATGATAGGAAAAAAAATTAATAAATTATAATAATTATTATGAGCTAAAAGGTTTTGTACGATTAATTATTTATAAACAAAGAGATAGCTTACAGTTTTCGAAAACAATTTGTCGCCCTAGTGGCGGATGAAAGTAACTTCATTTTTAAGATTTTTCACTTTTGAGGCGACTTTTTTGAGAAAAGAGCGTAAAATATTATGACAAATACGTGCATCTTTAAAAAGTGATACGGCTTAGAAGTTCACACATTCTTTCCATAATACTAATGCATCCAAAATTTTAGATGTAATTGTATTGTAAGTAATTTACTAAGCCAAAAGGTGGTTTTACTAATTTTAAACGATTTTAGCATTTACTAAAGTTCGAAACAAATCCTTGCGAGGAGAAGAGAATTGAAGACGTTGGAGATTTTCACTTTTGGATAAGAGTAGACAAGAAAACAGTTTGGTTCTTGGTTAAAGTTAAAAATCTAAACATCTAAGACCTAATTATAAACCGTGGGCTTTTAGTTTCATGGAAATCACAATTCATTGGCATTGATGTTGGTAAGTAAACTTCCTATTGGAACCCATGTTTGTACAACAACAATTAATCTTTGATCTTTGAGGAGCATTCTACCTATAAAATGGTCCAGTCTGCCTTCAATGAAACCAAAGTGAATCCATATTTATGTGACTATCAATTATAGAGGAAAATTTTATTTTGAATCTCTTCAACAAAAATCTTCACATCAATACTAAAATAGCTTTTTAAAATGTGTAAAGCAGCTTCATTTTGAATTTCTACTGCTGTTAATGATAGTCCGCCTTGTAGATTACTGCAATACTTGGAATTTCACTACTAGTATTAGTTTGAAAAAAGTCTAACGGTAATGATTTTTCGAAGAGAAAACGGAAGGAACGCAAGTGAGCAATAAAAATTGTGAGAAAGTACAAATATCTTGGAACCAATAAATTCAGAGAGCTTAAGTCGACATAAGCGAAAATCGTATTTTTAATTTCACGTATTGACTATTTTATACTTAACTTTCATTTAGTCTGGGTCTCGTTACTCTACGATAAAAAATATTTGTTAAATATCTGTCTTAATGGAAATAAAATGCATTTTCACAACAGCTTATTTCTACGATGAGAACAAAGTTATCTAAACACAAAGAAAATATATTTTTTTGAAGTCATTATTGCTTGAAATCAAACGAAATCATAGCCTATGTTTACATAAGTTACTTTAATACTAAGCAAAGTGAATTATTAAGAAATTAGTTTATAGGGCCTATTATGGATCACAACTCAATTAAGTTGAGTTGTAATCGAGACAACTCAATTTGAAGACAGCTGCAAAAAAAAATCGTATTTAGGAGATAAATGTTTTCAGTTGAGTAGACCAATTACGTTGCCTACTTTTCTGTGCTTGTTTTGTGTCAAAATCAGCTGTGTAAAGTAAAATACGAATTTCAAAGTTTTAAATTCAGTGCAAAATTTTATTAAAAAGTCAAAATAATACAAAATTTAAAGTTCTATTGATTTGTTTTTTTTTTTTTTTTTTGAAATTCGGAAGAAGAAAAGTCCCTAAATGTTGCGCTGATAAGTAAAACTATTCGAGATCACTACAATCCATTTGGAACTTCCAAACAAAAAGTATTATTTGTAAGCAAATAATTCTTTGATGAGAAGTGTTGATTTAATGTCTCCGTTTTGTTGCAGATTTACTTATATGTTATTTTAGACTCAACAAAGACGCATTTATGTACTAAACAAAATCAGAGATTATTTGAAACAACACACAAATGCACTACACAATCGCTAAATAGCAGTTGTTGAATTTTGACAACAATCACAACTGAGAGACAACTCAACTGGCTTACATAATACCAAATTAAGCTACAAGCACATGTAATGAAAAAAACTCGTTAGCCTAGCAACAACAGCTTTAAAGTAATTCCCAAAAAAGTCTTAAAAAACTAGTTCACAAAACTTTGATTTGATCATACTGAAAAATGATGAAAATTAACTTAAGCTTTCTTAACTTATAATCAAGATCTAGAGTGATGGTAGTTTCGAAAAGCTCACCGAAAAACTATAGCCATTGTTTTAAATGCCTTGAAACAGTACATAGAATAACTGCATGGTCATCAAATTTACATAGCATTTAGGTTTGGGGATTTCTAGAATCTACACTAGATACTGGAAAAACTTAAGGGAAAAAAAATCCTAATTTTTGAACGTTTTCAACAGAAAATGTTCGTCCAAGAAATCAAAACAAAGAAAATTGTGGCTCCAAGTGTCTTGTTTTGGGATAATCAGTTTTTGAATAATCTTATAAAAACTTTTTGAAACCTACCTTAAGCTTTCTTTCAAAGACAAAAGGAGCCATTTTTTATTTGAAAACCGATATCTCAACGAGAAACGAACTTACGAAAGTCTATAAAAAATAAATTAAAGCTGAATAAGTGAATAAGGAACTTATCCAAGAATCATATTGGAAAAAATTATCCACGACCGTAGACAAAAAAAAATTGAAAATTGTCGCTAGTTTTTATATGATTACTCAAAAACTACTGTTCTAATCCAAGACACAATTTCCTATTCGTGGACTTTTTGTACAAGCACTTTTCTTGAAGGTTAGCCTGTTGAAAATCCGCCAAAAATTTTTTAAAATTAAGTTTTGAAAATTATTTCGTAAAAAAAAAAATTGCAAAATACACAATCGACTATTTATTTTGGATTAAATAAGTTCATTTTCGCAGTCTTAACTTTGACTCGTCTGTACAAAATGTAGAAAGTTCGAAAGTCAATTTTATACCAACTTAAAAAAAAAAACAAATTTTGATAGCATTTCTTTTTAAATCTACAAAAGCATCTAACATCTAACTACAGAAACAACTTACTGCTCGTTTTTTACATAACATGCGAAGGAAAGAAGGCATTTTCTATCCATATGTCCGGTGGTGGGAGGAATAAGACGACACATGGTTTTCAAAACAGTTTGTTTTGGAATTAGAATCAGAATTAAGAATTGCTCAATCTCTTTAATTTTCTTCTCAATACTATTAAATTTACTCTTAGAAAACATTTCGCTTTTTACAAGAAAAATATTTCTTATTGAGACCTTGAATATGATAATTTTGGTTAAATATTTTGCGTACTTATGAATAAAAAATAAAAATATTTTTTAGAAAACATTTCGCTTTTTACAAGAAAAATATTTCTTATTGAGACCTTGAATATGATAATTTTGGTTAAATATTTTGCGTACTTATGAATAAAAAATAAAAACATTTTTTTAAACATTTTTTACTTTTAACTTCAATACTTAAATAAAGAAACCATTAATCTATGAAAAACACTATTAACTTTATTTTAATGTTTGCTAATCAAAAAATATTTTGGCATTCTTGATTTTTTACCTAAATCTTTTTTTTTCTAACTTTTCTTTATAATCAAGTTAAAACTAATCCTATTAAAATAATATTATCTGATTTAACAGATTATGTCCAAAACTTTTTTGCAAACAATTAATTTTTAATGAAAAAAAAAAGAGCACACTTGTTTCGATTACTTTTATACACAAAACGCAGCTTTGCTAAACTTTCATCTTTGATGTCCAACGGCACAGTGATTAAAGCACTAATTAAAAAATGTTTTATATAATTTATCAGTTAATCAGAACAATTATTTTTATTGAAATTTGTTACATATGTATTACATATGTATATAAAAAATGATTTCTCACCGCTTCTGCTAATGCAATGCCTCTAGTCATTGTCTTATTTCATTTTGTAAACTTTATTTTTTTCAATTGTTTGATACTTTGACTTAAATTAAAATTAAATCAAACAAAATTAAACTTCCTGCGAACAACAATAAAACAAATAAAGTTGTGTGGGGTTGATTTTAATTACAACAAATGAGAAATAATCGAAAATCCATTAAAAATAATAACTTTAAATAGAAAGGTCACACAATTTCATAAAATACAGGGTAACGACGAATTAATGATCAAATTTAATTTTTGAATTTCAAGTGACTGCCACCATATCCCATGTCTTTTCTAAAACTTCGAACCTCGAAGGATATGTGTATACAAAATTTCATGATAAACGGTTTATACATAATACTATATGTAAGTAGGGATTGCTGTTTAAAATTTGTCTATACTTTAATGTTTGTTTGTATCTGTCACTTTAAACCATTTCAATTTTCGAGGTTAGGTGTCAGTTTATTGTTTAAGATAGTATTCAGTGCTTTTAATTTTTACTCTGTTCTTCTTCAAAATGCCTAGGAATGGAAGCCTAAATCCAATCTGTCCAGAAGTTTGTTACGAAATCAAGATTCTTCAGCCAATACAGAGCTCAGTTTGTATTTAAGTAATTTTACATTAGGTGTTCGTTTTTTTTGGTAAGATAAAGTGAAGTAGGATTTCGCAAGAAAAACGTATCCGCAGTCGTGCGATTTGTTTTGTTGTTTTGTGACAAATTTTGTCGCGTTTTTGTTTTGCGTTAGTTTGGTTGCATTTATTTATATTCGAGACTCGAGCAATTGTCAAAATTCTATCCTCAGTTAAATCCTTATTACTTCTACTTTCATCGGCAGTGAGGATGTTGTATTTATAATACGTGTAAAAACATACTTTACTGCCGATATTTTTCCCAAAAAAACACACCTATTGATTTAGTTCTATTGGAATGTAAAATGTAATGAACTTTGATATTTGTTTAAGGACTTCAAAACTATCGAAGACGCGGATAAAACCTAGTAAGTATATGTAAAAATATCTATAGTGAAATACATTAAGCAGTTTATTGTGAAGATTCATTAGTAACTGTGAAGAGCTTCAATCAGCATGATCAACATTAAATCCCCATCATCCATTAAAACAACAGAAGGCTTATCATACTGGTAATATTTTCCGAAATAAAATTGTTGAAATACTCCAAAAAAAAAAAAAAAAAAAAAAAACTAAGTGAGACTTACGAAGGCGACTTTAAGTGGTTACGTTTACGCTTTTGTGAACCTCCCATAAAAGTACAACAGAACCAGTTAAGAGCAACAAAAAGAATTTCCAAAAAAAAAAAAACAACAACAAAAAAACATCCTTTTCAATCCTAGGGAAAATAATAATGATTATAACCCAACTCGGACTCATTCCAAACCTACCATAAGCTAAAAACTTTTGGGTGGTAAATGGAAAACATGAATCGCCATACAATTGACTCCTCTTTCCTCCCCCCGTTTGAATAAAGTGAAAAGTTGAAAGGTTGTAGAGGACTGGGAGTGGGACTCTTCGAGTGAAACCAAAACGAGCGCAAGACTTTGTGTCTTCTTTCTCGCTATACACAATTATACTCGTACCAAATGTTCTGTGGTAAAACGGGGGTGTGGAACGTAAAAGCAGAAGTAGATGCTGCGACAGCAAACTCTTAAGCTGATGCAGGCTCGTTTGTTGAATTATGTGCATTGTTGGAAACCGACCGACTGACGACTATATAGCCCACCCTGAGTCCAGACTAGACGGACTGCCGACAGGCACAGTTGCAAAGTTCTGAAAAATGCATTCGTTTATTCGCAACGAAAAAAAAGCTAATCTGAACAGCAGTGTCGCCAGTAGGCTCTCAAAGTTTGACTCCCCGTCATTGCTTTATTAAACGCAATCAGTTTTCTAAATAGAATGAGTAGAACCACAAACTGTGTGGAACGAATACATGCATAAGTATATGCATGTAGTCAAATTATGATGACTCGCGACGCGAATCGGAAAAATAATATTGGCATTACCGTTTTCGAATCGCCTAGTTGACATTCGCCTTAGATGTCAAAAAATCTACGAATTGAAATCTCGCTCAGTTACCTTTGGGGAATGTTCGTTTTTATCTGTCAGAAGCGGTCCAACTGTAATTGGTCGTTATACTTATATACAAAATAAAACTTGTGACAATAGAAAAAGGTATTGAATGTTAAATTAATTGAAAAGATTAATTTGTATACTTAGTATAATTTCCACTACCGAGACGCAGCGCATCTGCAAGTTTTATTAGTGGTGGAATTGCAGAACTTCGAGTTGTCATAAATCCTGATCTTATGTTGTGTAAAATTTAATATAACCAAACTAGAGAACCCGGTGAACTTTGCGCCGCCTCAATTGAGCTCTAACAACACGCATTGCCTAGATATGTCAACAATCGAATGAAATTTTCATTAATCTCGGAACTTACAAAAAAAGTGCATTGTAGCGATCGGAGATTGTAGCGATCCATACGCCACCTTAAAAAAACTTTCAATATATAAAATGCCCTTCTGGCAACTCTTATGTACACGCTTTTAATTGTAACCTGAATAAATGGCAAATAGAAATAACAAAGTAAAAATCAAAGCACAAAATGAAACTTCAAAATAGAATTAGTATAATATAATAATCCTTAGAAATATTGAAATAAAATCACTTGACGATTTGATCAGCTCGGTGGAGTACTTCCGCCTTTTGATTGTTTTATCACGTTTCTTAAAAATAATAGCTCTGAACTGAACCAAAACGATTCCCTTCCTACTCCAAATCCCTATCTTAGCTCAGTACGGTAGAGTTACCTCAGCCTCTGAGTCTTTTGCCTTTCCTTTTCAGCACGACAGTACCATACCTCGTCGCTTCTTCTCTGCTCTACTACAGCATCTATAACAAAATTATTTTGTCCATATTTTCACACTTTTTAAACCTTCGCTGGACTACGACAAACATTTCAAAACCAAAATCAGCCAAATCGGCCAAGCCGTTTTCGAGTTTTAGCGAGACAAAGAAAACCATTTAAAATCTCAAGTATCGTATAATAGTGTATTCCAGCTTAGTAACTGAAATATGAAATGAAACGCGTGCCATCGTCTAGAATAACTCTCTCTTCTATTAAATCACTCTATTTAAAAAAAAATCTCATCAAAATCCTTTGTGCAGTTTTTGAGATCTAAGCATACATGAGGACATAAAAAACGTGAAGGGACTTTGTTTTATACTATGTAGTGATGCATATGCTTGTTAATTCGAAAGTATGTGTGTCAAAAACCTGTAAAAAAAAAACAATTGAGTCGGTCCCACAAATACGAATACAAATATCTGAAAGTTGAACGTTGAAGTGAGTTGGAGTTATCTCTTGAACTTCTTCCGCTCTTTCGTTTTCATCTTCAAAAAATAAATCAATACTGTTATCGTTGTTTGTTTTATTTAGGTATTCACTTTTTTTTGCAAATTGTAAAAAATCATTTTAAATGAATTTGACGTTTCACTTTGTCATGATGACATTACATATTTCAGTTCATAAAGTTGGTAGTTTTGTTTTCAAAAGCAAACGTTGACTTGAGTCGAACGTTCGCCTCCCGAGACTTGACAGGATTGACAGGGCACATATATTATATTTTTATATGTATGTATATGATATCTACATATGTATATGTATGTAAGTGCATACAAATCATTTGGTTTATTTTAAGATTTATTCACATGAAGTAGGTACTGTCACAAAATGTGATCTTCATCGCCGCCGTGCATTGGTTGGAGGTTGCAACAACCAGAGTCAAGGCCTGTCTTCCGTTTACAATTCTAACCATCTATCCATATCGTGAGTCTTCTCGGTCTAGATATATTTACATACGACTATATAACCATCTATCTCGAGTAAATATATATGTGGCCTTTTTGCCTGAGTTTTGCACAAAAGAGTTTTGAAAATATTGGAATATTTTTTTAAAATTAATGCACATACATACATTATTATATATCAGCACTTCAACTGTACATTTTTTTCGAAAAAAGCTTTTAGAGCTTTTAGGATTTTGTGGCAGTTATCATGTGTATGCCAAATGCAAACGAAAAAAAAAATATGAGAAAACTTGGCAGTTATCATTATCATAAAAACTAGGAAGTTATTGTTATCTGTCCGAAATGTTCCACAAACATGGACGTTTTAAGGTTCCAAGAATTTAAATACGTAATTTTTAGTGAGATGTCTGTGTGTGCGTGTTGACGTTACGTTCCTACGTTTGAGATACCTCAAAACCGATTAGAGATATCCACTTTTAAGATTTGAACTGGTTATAATTTCAAAAGATGCATTAAGGACTTTCAAAAACATTTATCGATCGATTTTTAAACTATGGAAATTTAAAAACAAAAGTGAAAATTTTTCGTGGTCGAAAATATTTTAGGAACAGGAATTTTTAAAATAATTTCTAGGTATATAATATACATACATGGAATGATGTTTTTGGAATCTGGCAAAATTTATGAAACAAATTTATTGACTTACAAAAAATAAAAAAGAAAAAAAAAAAACCGACCAAAAATTGGTTTTCGACTCCGATATTGACTCCGAATATTTTTTATACTAAACATAATACAAATGTTAACAAAAAATACAATTTTGATAAAGTAGGAAGTCAAAGTACCTACTTTTCAATTAAATTTCGTGCTTTGCAATTTATCAGCAACTTTTCCATTTATTACCTTTTGACAGTCATAGTAATTCAATTTGATTTCATAATATTGTTTTGAAACTATTTTAGAAAATTACCATAAAGTTTATAACAAAATTAAATCAATTTGGAAGCTGAAATTTCCTACGATTCCTATACCTGCTCTTTGTTTGTAATATATTTATTTGCATACTGTTTTATTTATTCATTAAACTAATTTTTTTGTATATCATTAAATGAATTATTTTCAATTATATTGTGGTTTTTATATATATTTTTTAATTCTTCAATGTTGTTATTTTATCAGTTGATAATTTTATAAAAAATCTTTTTCCGAAAGGGGACAGTTTCTCTTAAAATAACTACTAGTACACTTGGGCGTATGCTTGTTTTTCTTGTTTTAAAATTAGATAAAAACATTTTTATTTTCAATTTCGTACGCAAATCAGCAATTTGATTACTGTTATAAATTTATTTTTACCATTATGTTGGTAATAAAAAAAAGGAAAAAAGAAAATTCCGATATCGAGTTTATAGATTCTAAAATATGGTATAATAAAATCGCCATAGATCTACCATCACAATCAAATTTGTTTTATGGACAGTAAGGTTGTGTAAGTATAAGTCCATTATTATATTTTCTATCTTCACATCATCTTTACAATAGAATTCGTGAAAATAATTATTTTTCTTTTTTCTATACATCCAATGCAATGGTCCTTGCACAATTATTAGAGGGAGCGTCTCTTTTTGTCCTTTTCACATAGGGCTTTGAAAACTAAAAACTAAAATAAAAATATATAAAAGTAGGTAAGGTATAAATAAATAATAATACATAGTAAAAAATAGGAACGAAAATAAATCAACCCCATAGAGTACGATGAGTTGCAGGGACGAACTGATTTATTTTTGTTGCCCAGAAATTCATAAAGGTCCAAGGAATTCATTTAGATGAAATAAGATTTTTAAATATCAATGAAAAATTGATAAATCTTTCAAGAAAATCTTTAATATTAGATTTAATTTCACACACAATATCTTCGAATTAAAATTGATGTTTTGAAAATGTACACTTGGAAATTAACTCATCTCATAACGAATGTGCTATTTAAAAAAAAAAACTGATAAATTTAAAAGTAATTTCTAAACCTAAAAACTTCATCAAAGTCAGATCTCAAAACGGCCCTGGATAGCTGAGTCGTGAAAACCAGCGACGCTGCCAAAGAAATGCTGTTTAAAATTGAGGACACTTCGTCCTTATGGAGGTATTTATTTACAATACATATGTTATCCTATATGTGCGCCTGCAATCCTGCAAATGCAAGAGACCCAAGTGAACTGAGCAGGAAGAAGACTGTTTCATACTTATACAAAAAAAAAAAAACGCGAAAAGATATGTATATCTACATACACATAGAGAAACATATACAAATAAAAAATATAAAAAGGAAATATTGGCACAGGATCCTACTCCATTAGAATCATATAAATGCAAGCAAAATGAACAATTTTTTTTTACCGCATGCAGCTGCACCATTATAAGCAGGTACTATGGGATTCGGATCCACTTGAAGGCTCCTTTACAAAAGGCTGCCGAATAAAAGTTTATTGCTT
The DNA here is from genome assembly GCA_905146935.1 of Scaeva pyrastri. Taxonomy (NCBI): domain Eukaryota; kingdom Metazoa; phylum Arthropoda; class Insecta; order Diptera; family Syrphidae; genus Scaeva; species Scaeva pyrastri. Next base: position 33,130,680 of record LR989927.1, on the reverse strand, counting down.
ACATTTCGGATTCGGGGATATTGCGATTGCGAGAGGCGTAAAGCCAAATCCTATGAGATGAGATATGAAGTTTTCAAAATGTTATTCTTATTATATGTTTATTATTACGTATGTCAATAATATAATTATTATTTCACTTTTAAAAACTAAGTCAACCTTTAAATGGATATAGTGTATAAGAGATCTTGATTATTTTATGATGAGGCTGAGTCTTTTGTTGGCAGAAAGTGTCTCAACAATGGACAAAAAAAAAGAACATCAGTATTTGCGATTGCGATAACGAGTGCGAGTGGGTTGTTTCAATTTGAATTTGTTTTTGTATAGTTAAATGTTTGCATATGACCTTGATCTTTGGGCGAAAAAGGTCCTTGGAAAATATTTCTCACAAATCATTGACATTTATTGTTGTTCCTTGTGCTATACCATTTGTAATGCTTTTACTCTCTGTTTTGATCTTTTCTTTGTTCCTTTGCCTACACCACTTCATGACAATGATTTTTCAAGATTTAAACCATAAAAGGAATGAAAATACATACATACTAGTATATGAATGAGTTTTGTTTTGAGAAAAGTGAATAGGTATTCGATGTTAAGGTAAGTAAGTATAAGTTCCATTCATGCGTGCAAAAAATTCAAAGGAACTTAAGTTTTCATCAAGAACTTGGATTACAGAGAATTATATAGTTAACAAGAAGTGGTTGGCAAATATTTAATATTTACTTATTTTTGAAAAACATACATACATAGTTCGAATGATTGGACTTAGATTTTTATCTGGTTAACCGTTGAAATATTTTTGAACATTTTATCGACATGAAATGAAATTATGTTCAGATTTCGCTGATAATCGGCTCGACAACTAGGATCTGGTGGGTCCTGGCCAAGTCTCTTCATTTATCCCGATTGCGAGTCAACCTCAACCACGATGCCATTCAGTTGTGCACTCCAAGGCCTCGGGCGTCCTGGTTTATACCATCCCACAAGCGTAAGCATAACCTACAATACTGTTTCCCACCATAAAATGTACAACACAGATCTTTCCGAGACGACCAGCCCACCGGAGTCTACCGAGCTTAATTTTGTTCACGATATTTGCTTCGAGAACATATTTAGGAAACAAGCCTCCTCACAGTGGATTAATAACGACATTGGCCACTCAAATATTCTGAACTCATTCAGTTCTCTACCTTGTAACGTCGATTACATCACCCCTTTATCTTCGTTTTGATAAGAACTTCATCGAGATCGAGATCGAGTCACCTTGGGCAGGAGAAGCTATCCACTTCTACATTGATGGTTGGAGGAGGCGTGTACTCAGACAGACTATGTACAATTAAGTCTCTCCTTTCGTCTACCCAAAAACCAAAGAAGTCCTCCCTTGATGGCTGAAGAAAAACGTGATATCGTCTACTTCATCTTCTCGGATAGTCAAGCTGCCATAAAATCCTTAGAATCTGTCTTCACAAATTCAATCGTAGCCCAAAATTGTACAGATCGTCTTTGGTGGAGATGGCCAATCAATTCAACATTCACCTGATCTGTGTGCCAAGCCATATAGAGACATTCCAGGTAATTGCAAAGCGGACGAACTTGCAAAAAATGGAACAACATTAGGTAACAAATCTAATATCGGAACAAGACATCATAAAAAAAGGTGAATCACAGGTGGTCTAACACATTGTCACTTGTCTGGCAACAAAAATAATTTGGCCAAAGCTTGCTTAACGCTCAAAGGAGTTCAGCTCGATTGGTAGATTGAACATTAGCTCTATCATAGGTGTCCTTACTGGTGACTGCTTAATGGGCAGACATGCCTTACGACTTGGAGCTGCGGCAAACGATTTCTGTAGAAGCTGTATTGATGAGGAAAAAGAAGAGACAGTAGACAACACCTAGGAGACTTCTACTACTATGATCCCATCAGCGATCTAATTAAAGTAGACATTCACAGTCTTAAACGCTCTATTGTTAGCTCCAAATGGTTCAACGAGTAGGAGGATCTAATGATCTATGTGGCATCACAATGTTGGTCCAAGTGGTCTAAGTGTGCTGGCCTTAACCTAAACATAACCTAACATAATCTGCCTGGAGGTAGATTGCATACAGTTCATGATTGTAGCGTCTCTCAAATTGTAGCAGTTTAACTTCGATGTTGATAAATCAAACCCAATCCAAAATACTACAATAAACATTTCTTGGAATAAAACAATACAATTTGATTAGCAACAAATGTTTTTCAGGAATCCAACAAAGAGACATAAACAAAAAAGAAGAATCTCATTTTTGGGATGTAAACAAATTACAGGTATTATGGCCAACCTGATGGACTTTAATTTAAAACACCCTGTTAAATCAATAGTTTTAGGTAGACCGTTATTAAATGTTGGTATCATTAAACAATAAATAAAATTAAAAGTTTATCAAAGTAACCCGAAACTCGCTATTAAAACCAAAAACCAAAACATACGAAAAATTAATGGAATCCATAAAAATCTTTTCATTGCCAGATGTTATGGTGGGTGACATTACCCACGAAGGATATAAATACATACATATATGAATATATTAGGATATAATCAAACAGAGTTCTACGAACCTTTAAATGTAAATTCAAAATCCACAACAAAATGACGCATTCTACAAAACACCAAGCAGCCCCCGTCTCCGCGCCACCGCCACGCCATCGTTGATGCAAAACTCAGTATTCATTATTTATGTTGAATTCATGTAATATGTTAAACAGGCAACTGGTAAAGTAATATACATACTTCTTGGAAGTTAAAGTATGTAAAATATCAACGACCACACCCTCAAGTCTACCAACACTTCTTTATTTTTTGGACCATTTAACTGCCTTTTACATTTTAAAACCGAAATCTTCACTAAAATACTTTTACTGATTACTGACTTATTTTTTTTTTTCACTATAATCAGCTGTTGTTGTTGTCCTTCCAAGATTTTGCGACATAGCGTATTCACTTACCATTTTTATATAGGTGTTGTTTTTGGGAAAAATGTCTGCAGTAAAGTAAGATTTTACACATTCAAAATTCAACATCTTTACTGCCGATAAAAGTAGAAGAAGAAGCTCGAGTCTCGAATATAAATGTTGCCACACTTGACAACTCTTGTGTATCTCGAAGGCAATGCTTGTAGAGTACGATAAGTAGTATGTTTTTTAGCATTTTTCATTTGTCACTGAGAGTTTACTCCTTTTACCAATTCCTCCACATTTTGACATTTCATATTTTTATCTGCAACCAAACTACAGCAAAACAAAATCGCGATAAAATTGAAAACACTGTCGATAGAAAAACATTGCATTTTGTATCGTGTGGGTGTCGTAGAAAGCTGTGTAATATTTCCTAAGCCAACGGGTTTTATAGTAGCAAGATTAGAGGTTTTAGCTGTTTAAATTTAGTACCTAACTCATGACAGTATAACAGTTACTATCGCGATAAAGCGTTCTTATTAAAAACGCTGCGCTGTCGAGAAATCCAAAACTTACTAAATATGTTTTGATATCTGTCAAAAAAAATTAAATACAACAAAACAAGTCGCACAACTGCAGACACGATTTTTGGGAAATTTTACTTCACTGCGGATATTTTTCCCAAAAAAACACACCTTATATCTAAAACTTGTTTCTACAATTCTGATACAGGGCGCAAGTTTGGTTGAGGTACTGATCATGATCATAAAGGTCATCATTTAAACCCTTTAATTAAAATTCATAAACCCTTAAGTGCCAGTAAATTAGAAAAAAGAAAGTTTAATACTTTCGAAATTTTTAAAGTTCCATTTTTGGAAACACTATAACAACTCAACTTTGTAGTTTACACAACTGAATGCCTATTTTTACCTGAATTATTGCTTGACACGTTTTAATGAAATATTCATAATCAAATACGTTTTATATATGTAACTTATTTTTCAAGAGCGACACCTTATGTCATTTAATTTGTGAACTGAAAATAAGTTTCAATTACTGTAGATGAAAATAAATTTAGCCATACACAAAATATTTTATCAAATTATCAATAAATACATATATGCATAGTTATATACTTGTCTGTATGTATATAATCCTGTTCACATGTGATTTAAGTACACAAACAGAATGTTATTATATGGGACAGCAGTATCCTTACTGCAGTCTTCTACCACCTTATTTCTCCAACCTCTATAACACCACGCCAAAGCCCAACCCAATATCTTACCCTTTCCTTATACTCATTGGTATGTATGTATTTATGGAGAAGGAAGGATATAAAAATCGATAAAGCAGTATGTCGTGTCGTGGCTTTTACGTAGGTATGCCACAACAAAAAAATGTGTAAAAAGGCATTTCAAAGGATATGATGTTTGGTTTGTATTCTAACGTCACATTTTGTATCGAACGTCGACGTTCGTCGTCGTCGTCGGTCGTCAAAGAGAGTCCGCCAGACAAGAAGGCGGTGCGGCAGTGGTCGTTTGGTGTCAGTCAGTATCGTGATATATCTCAGCAACTTTAGTATTGTGTTTTAGGACTGCTGTGTGTTACGATGGTATCTAAGGAGAACCCCTTTGATGGTAGGTATTATGTATGTTTAACTTTTTTTTTTGTTTTTTTTTTAATTTTTAGCACCCTTTTTATAAAAAAAAAAATCTCTCTCTGTAAAAATACATATTCAGTTTAAAGTTTAAACTACACTTTGAATGTAGGGGATTCGTTATACACGATCAGATTACAACACCAGAGTCTCTTCAATGTCACATCCGGTTCTGACTTTGTACCTATTTTAAGGCTGGCTATAGAGACGTGCAGGTGCAGTGCAGTCCCCCAGGATAATAACATATGTAATGCAATTATCGTACGTAATATGAAGATTTAAAAAAAGAATATGTAAATAACATTAAATCAAAGAAAAACGTACAATTCAATTTTTAATTCTCTAAAAAAAGTAGAAAATATATGAATGTCTTTTTGTGACAAAATGTGCTGAATGTTAAGAATTTAAAATGTGCTGTAATGTAAAACAAACAGCCACAAAATCTGTCTTCATCATAATTCTTCATAGCACAGATTCGAAAATCGCTGAAAACCTTAACTGACAAATCATCAAAATTATGAAGCACTTCGCATGCCATGAATTTCTGTAAGAATGAAAAACTTTGGTTGAGTGGGGTATGCACGCACTTTTTCATGAAATGATGAAATTCGGTAGACACCGGTAGAAAACATTTTTTTTTTTTTTCATTCCACATTAGTGTTTGTATATGGAACACTTCTGATTCTTGGAGAATGGTAATTGATAACATTACATGAAGCAATATGGGAGTTAATGTGTATAGAAAATTTAAATTCAATACTTTCAATCAAAAAGGAGTGTTAACAACCCTCTGTGAAAAATTAATCTCCTTTTATGCGAGGGAACCTGTTGCCGTAGAATCTAGGAAAATGAATATACATAAAGTTTGGTTCGATTTGATGTTCTTAGTATTTTTTAGGGAAATATATCCGCAGTGAAGTAGGATTCCCCAAAAAAAACCGCTGTTGTGCGGATTATTTTGTTTTTTTTTGACAGATATCAAAACATAAGTCAAAAGGTCTGTTCGCAAACTTTAGTTAGTTTTGGATTTCTCAACAGCATTAGTAACTGTTATACTGTCATATGTTACTAAATTTAGACAGCTAAAACCTCTTAGGAGAGATTAGAGCGCTTTCTATGACACCAATGCGACACAAAATGCAAAGTCTTCCTATCGACAGAGTTTTCAATTAATCAATTAAGTCGCGTTTTTGTTTTGAGTGAGTTTGGTTGCAGATAAAACATGAAATGTCAAAAAGGGCAGGAAACGGTAAAAGAAGTAAACTCTCACTGACAAATGAAAAATGCAAAAAAACAAACTATTTATCGTACTCTACGAACGTGCTTTCGAGATACACAGGAATTATTAATTCTACCAAAATTTATATTCGAGACTCGAGACTCTCTAAAACAACTTCAAAATATATTTTTACTACGTAAAATCACGTTTTCAACAACTCGTACAATCTTCGAAAAATTGAATTGGTTTTTCTTACAAAAATTAAAAACTACATGAACAATTCTATTAAAAAGTTTTCAAAAATTGTTTTCTCCGACATATGTTGGCAATGAGAAAAGATATTGATATCAAAAATATTTTTTTTTACAAAATGCGATTGTTAACAAATGGTACAATTTTGAAATAAATTGAATTGTTCATATTTTTGAAAAAATAACAACAGTTTTTTACATAAAAAAATGAAAAATAAAAATATAACCTAATTTTTCAAATTTAATTTATTTAATTTAATTAGGATTTAATACCTGATACTTTTTCTTGGATAAGTGTGTTTATTATTACACAAAAACTTCAAAGAACGCCAAGTTTTCAAAGACAAAATAAGAAGCTATCAGTATAGTTTATAACCACTCCCTGTAGCCTTTTCCTTTGCTATTGGTAAAAATTTGGTTTGCTTCCATCTTAACGGGAAAAAGTCATTTTTAATGCACTTATTAAAAATCAATGATAAAATATTATCCAGACGAATAGGATTTTCTTTTTTTTTAATAAAGTTAGATATGTTATCGTTTATGTTACGTAAACTAAACTGTTTCAGGATTACAAGCCTTGTTAATTAATGAAATTGCAGTCAGCCAGCAGCAGCGTTCCAGAAAAAATAGTTTCTTAGAAAGTTAACTCAAGATATAGCTTCTAGCTCAAAAATAAGATCTTCTATTGCTCTTTCTGAATAAGATGCAGAGTTAACATTGAATGCCTTTAATTTGTACTACTACTATCATTCACTTCTTACATATTTTAAAGAACGTTGTGATTGAAATATCTGTACCGAAAAAAATTACGACCCGTTACTCTATTGATTTCCTTGAAAGCCTTTGTTAGACGAGGGCCTAATTTTGCTTCGTTTATAGAGCTAAAAAAGTTGCTAAGATCGAGGTTAACATTTTCTATGATAATTTTATCAAAAGCACTGTATTCTTTCATGAAGTTCGGGGTATTCAGGATCAATTCTATGTATTGAGGTAACGATGGTAAATTCTTTTGAGATGTGTGAAAGTTTCTAAGTGAACTCTTACAAGTATTTTTTTCATGGTTTTCTTCATTAATCATTTGGTAGTGTCTGTGTTGTCCACAATTGACTTTTTTATTGTGTTTAAGTCTTTAATCAGACTTAGTAAAAATTTAACAAATATTTTATCTATGTTTTAAATAAAATAGTTTAGAAGCAAGTATCTTAGTTATTTCAGTCGAAAAAAGCAACATTTCTGAAACAAAACGGTCAGTTGAATTCTGTACAAAGTTTGCCAATAGTCGAAAGCTAAGTATTGTCTATATTTAACCTACATTATAGATAATATTATATAAAACACAGTTTTTCTGCACACTTTAAGTGGATTAAAGAGAACTTTTATTATATTGAATAAATTAAAGAAAAGAAATAATATATGTATAAGTGTTATATTGATGATATAACAATCTACAAACACATACGAAATTCACGCTTACACCTATTTCGCAAGAACACCTCTCCTTAGATACCCAAAATCCGTTCTTCCTCACCAAAAACCAAAAAAAAAAAAAAAAAGAAGGAAAAAGACAATTCAGGTACCTACACATTACATTCTTCTTCGATTCTTCGAATTACTCTGGAATGACATGAACATCTTTTAAGTTTTCTGCACTCCTGGTTCAATCAATTCTTTAGACCTTTTTCAAAAACGTTATCTGCACTGTACTGGAATGGAATGATATTTCTCTCAAACCATATGTTCTACCAAAAAAAAAAGCTCAGCACAAACACCAGAGTCTGAGAGCGCAGGCCTTTAAGAAAGAAGAAAATACATCCAACGACTAAATAGTATCTACTTACTAAGTTCAAACCTATAACTTCCCTAACTGTCACTTTTTCACAATTTTGCTAGGGGAAACTAGTTTGTGTATTTCTTTTTTTCATGCCCTCCGTCGTTTTCCCCCCAAATCATCCACCAAATGCGGACGCATGCCAAATATTTTCGTCGTGATTTTAGACTTGCTGGATTCGAAGAGAAAATCTACATCAACTGCACCTAGTACCAACCAAACTGCTACCTATTTAAGAAGCAAAGTAAGAAGCCGGTTAACGCAGCACCAGATTTTTCCATGTGAAAAAAACATACATATATAAAATATATATATATAAATGGAAAAATTCTTTCCTTAACCAAAGAAAATTTAACACAAAATTATGTGCACACCGAAATTATAAACTTTATTGAAGAGAAGAAGAAAAAAAAATTGCGTGTACCAAAATCCGTCTAAAGTTTATTTTGGTTTCAAAGTGGATACTAATATATTGTTACCATCATCATCGCCCAAATTAAATCCCGAAAATTACAAAATTAAATTCAATTCAATTAAATTAAATTGACAAAAATAAAAAAAAACCTACAGAAAAAGTTAAATTTTTTGACAAACATAAAAAAAATATCTAATTAAATTCTTTATATGTAAGTGCTTAATTAAGACTGCAAATTGATTTTCATTGTCGATTCACAAAAAAATAATATATACAACCATTCAACATATATTCTTATATTTATCCAAAAAAAAGCTTATTAAAAGAAATTTGCTTCTTCGCTTTAAAGTCCATTTATTCAATTAGTCAATAAGAATATATTAAAAACTTTATGCAAAATCAGTGAAAAAAAAGTATTAATATATTTAACAAGAAAATAAAACAAAAATTACAGTTAATCAACCTTTTCGACAAGTAATTTAAGATATTTAAGCTTTTTCTGTCCATTAAAATTATTCAGCGTATAAAACTAGCAGCAGTCAAATAAAGGTGAGTATTTTTTACTTATTTTTTTTCTTTGGAAAAAAACGTCTTCCTATTTTCCTTCCTCATATAAGTATGTACAGTACATTATACACACAAATATACTTATATTAAGTTAGTTATATGGCCTAGTGAGAGGAGCTAAAAAAATCGAACGGTACACCCCACTTTAGGAAATTTATAACTGTAGTGGTACAGCAACAACAACAGGCTGACACGCCATCCATGGAGAACCAGCCCAAACCATATACCTGTCAGCTGTTTTAGCTCAAAAATCAATACGGAATCAGATGCTTTCGTTTCAATTCTGTTCGTTTCGAATCACTTCGTTTTATTTCGTTTTCGTTTTCGTTCCACTTCATTTCGTTTCGTTTTGAATTTTATGGAAGGCCGTGAAGTCAAACATTTTCCAACTGCACCATGTGTTTCTCCAATTATGCTGTTTCCCACCCATACGTCGTCACTCGTCGTCGGTCATAGTTGTATATGTAAAAACATATGACGATAATGAGGTGCGCCTGTGCCATAATGGCAATGGGAGCTATTGTGCCGGCAATTTCATCAGAAGTTTCCTTCATTTTTGTGTAACCTAGTGGTATCCTTTGGAAGTGTTTGTTGTTGTTGTTGTTATTTTTTTTTTTTATATTCCAGTTGTTTCCTGAAGTTTTTCGTACAGGAATATATTCTGTCTGAAACAAAATATAAATTCCAATATTATTTAAAAGACGCAATTTCAAAATGTGTGTATACGATTATAACAAATATTTTTTAGAGATATAAAACTTTTTTTTACAATTTCTAGATTATCTATCTGCACACCTTTTGTATAAAACAATTTCCCTTTTTTTCTAGATCAAGACTAATCTTCCTTAAGGTTCTGTTTGAAAATAAATGATATCAAAATACTGGCAACTATGTATTACGTTTCCAGCATTGTAACTTTGAGTAATATGAAAGCTTTGAGTTGTTTTTCTTAAAGTAAAACTCAACTTGTTTGAAGTTTATTTTGAGTTATGTGTTTATGAGCAATACAACTGACAGTTGAATGCAAATTATTTAACACACAAATATTCTTCTTTATTTTCACTCTAGATACCTCAAAAAGTCCTGCATAACCACAGAATTTAATTTTGAAATTACTACTCAATTCAATTTGACTATTTATGTATTTGAGTGAAATAACAACGATACCTCAAAAAAAAGCTTGTTGTACTTAAACATTTGCACTCTAATACAGATTTTTCAATTTATTGACCTGTTATTGAACTTTTTTGAAAAACACAATAATCATAGTACCCAAAACAGAAGAATTGTTTTACCCTATTGAGTGAGTTTTGAGTGAATTATTATTAAAGATGACTTTTTTAACCCTGATGAAAAGTAAAATCTCGAGTAAAAACACTTTCTGATTTTTTCCGAAAATCCACTCAACTCGAGTTTTTTTTTTTGATAATTTTCCAAAAAACTTTTTACAGAATTTTGTGTACAAAAAGGACCGAATCGGCCATAGTTGTCATCAGTCCAGCCGCAAATAACATCGCGAGCAAGTGTATTCTCGAACAGTTAAAAGGTATTATTTATATTATCTATCATCAGTGGAAAACGTGATTTGAATTCTTTCTACGAAACTTCTAATTAAAAACAAAAGTATTGGATTAACGAAAACCCTAAAATACGTACTCCTGGATTTGTAATAGGACCTACAACAGTTGAAGTTGATTATAATTGTATCGGTATTAAAATTAGTAATTGCTTAATTCATTGCGGATTTCTAACATCCCGTTTTGGAAATGTTTCAAACGCAATACTCGTAATTCCAACATATTATGTCGTGTAGTGTTGTTTTTGTTCTATATATAGTTAGTAATCAAAGTTGCAATACTGGAATTGTTTTCCACAATCCACATCATATTATAAAATGAAAGGAATTCCCTTCCATTATTAAAAGCTCTCCATATTAAAGCAACAACTCCCACTTTTGTTATTGTATTCCAGCTCAAAAAAAAAAAAAACACACACACATATCCTCGTCGTCGTGGTCGTCTTCAACGATGCAGAAACCTCATCAGTCTTCGTCGAGCTTTCATTTCGAACAGAAGTAGCCAATCCAAAGTTCAATTTGATAAAACTAGCCGCTGTGGTATTATACCATCAAACCATTAAAACTACTTGACTTTGTTCAAGAACATAATAGGGGCGCCATATATTGCACCACCTCGTGACAAATAAATCAATAAAATTAAAAAAAATAAAAAAGAAAAGAAAAAAGAAAAGAAATAACTTCCCATACACTCAAACACTTACCCTTAAGCAAAGCAAATACTAGCTCTCTAGCTATTCGCTTTACCTCTCAACCGGACACGACCATCCATATTCCATATACTCGTATACCCACCCAAAAAGGATTGCTTTCTTCCGTTTTAAGTTCTTGTGGCTTGTGGTTAGTTATGTTACGCAGTATTTCCGAAACAGAAGTTCATAGTACAGCTACAGCAGTTTAGTTTTGTACATCGGCGGGTGCGGTTCTTCTCCTTTGTTTCTCACTCTTGGGCCATAAACTACACACTCTTGCATAGTAATACTATTTGTTTTTCAAAACATGTTTTCTATTTTAAAATTATAACAAAACAACAATATTTAAATTTTTAAAAAATCAAAAAAAAAATGTGTGATAAAGGGTGAAGCAAATGACGAAACGATCACCATTTGCTATATATTTTGCTAATACAACATAAAATTGTCAGCACCGATACATTTAGTTTTGAATTTATTTTTGGAAAAAAAAAAAAACGCGTGGATGTCAACAACACATTGCAACATAAGTCACGGCCTTAGCTGGAAAAAAGAGCTATACACCATCCCGCAAGTGAAACAAAAACTGCAGTGTGTTTTTTTAGTCGTACGAAAATAAATCGAATGCAGTTTGCAGTATTCGTCTGTCCTTTGAATGCAAAGTACTCAATTCTTATGGAATTAATTTTTGAAATTTACAAAAGTTTACTAATTTGTAATATTTAAATTCAAAAGTAGTGATTTTAAATACCACTGAACGTTAACTTATTTAACAAAAAATTCTTCCAAATTAAAAAAGAAAACAAAAATTAAGAAACAGTGTTTCCCTATTTACATACTTTGAAAAATATGTGATAAATCTTCTAAACCAAAAAAAATTAATCAAATTTTTAAACAAATAGGTTTTTTCATTTTTCAAATGTTTCTTACTTTGTAAGTTACCGTTGTTTCGTTGTTTTTTTTCGAATCGATTTATTTGCAAGAGTATTTATGTACTCAAACAACTCCCTTGGCGTGAGTCATATATTTTCGAAACCGAAATTGAAAAGGCTTTTTCTTCGTTTGCCTCATCCGATATCACATACCTATTACCAAAACCAAAAACCAAAATAATACATACATATAAAAAAAACTCCACCCCTAATTATATCCTTAATGAATATTTATTTATAGTCAATTAATCTCTAATCTCTAATCTCTTTTTCTCTGTTTTTCTTTTTTCCTTTTTTTTTCGCTTAATAGCATTGCAGAATATACATTAAAGAAAAAAAACAAAAGCAAAAGAGTATAACTAAAATATAACTTAAGTAATAACATCTATATATAAAAAAAAAGACTTGAGTAACTTTTCCAGTAAAAGTCATCCATTTTAAACCAGCACACGGTGCAGCGGTAATATACATATACATTCGACATTTTGTGCATAAGTGGTGTTTAAAATAGAATTTACAAAAGTATAATTAAAACCAACAAAAAAAAAAACAACAACCCTTAGTGACAGCAATTGTTGTTATAGTTTAACTTAGTGTTTTAAGCTTATAAAGTTACATAGAAAAAAAACTCAGTCTTTTAAATTAATTGATCACATCCAATTGATACTCTTTTTGTTAACTTAAACAAAAAAAACCGAAGATATAATCTGTGATGGGGGATCAAGCTGTTGTTGGTCCCAATGCTGGAAACGGAGCTGGATCTGCAATCGAGCAGAACGTTGCAGCAGCAACAGCAGCAGCGGCAGCAGGAGAACAGTCTGGGGTGGCAATGGCTGGCAATAATGGAGTTTTAAGAAATGGCAACAATGGAAGTGGCGATGATGGTGGAAATGGAACTGAAGGAATTAATGGTGGTAATGCAGCAGACAATGCCAATGGCGGTCATCCGGTTCCGGATAATTTAAATATTATCACCAATGGTATGACCCAGGCAAATGGCAGCGCTGGCAGAAGTGGTAATGGGGACAATGTAGACATGAATGCTGGTGATGCTGGCGTTGCCGAAGAGGATGTCGTCGGACGTGCTCCGATAGATACTGCTTGCTCCGATGCTGATGGTGGACCATCTAGTTTGGTTGGTATGGTTGGGCCTCCAAGTCCCTTGACTGGCTGTTATTTGCTGATTGTATTGGGAGAGCCGAATTCAGACGAACACAAGGATCATATTTTACAGAATCTCCTTAAAGGTAAGCTCTTGTTTTTTTTGCTTCATATCAATATGTATAAATCATTGCATCTAATTTACTTGAACCATAATCATCATAATAATTATCGTCATAAGAAATGCAATCAAATTGTCTTCCCAGATAATTTATATTTGATTACGAGTGTACGAGTAAATGCCTCCTCTCTGTGGAGCAATCAATGTTCAGCATTCCTAGGAGAATTAAATTGCACTAAGCCGGTAGAAAAGTAAAACAAAAATTCATAGAAATTGTTGTTGCGCAATAATTAAACTCAATTATAATGGCAATAAATTCTGATTTCTATTATAATTTGATTAAGAGGCTTTTGAAGATTTCTTCTTGCTTTTTCGATTTTTATTACATGTACATATACGTGCCAAGAAAATATCGTATATAATATGGTATGTATTTAAATTTATTATAATATTTATTGGATATATGGCAATGCCTCCACGAAAAGCTTCTAAATTCAATAAATATAATCTTTATTAGTTCAAGCAGAAACCGCTTGCGTTGGCGATGGCGCTGGGTGGACAAAATGTACATGATTTTTTTTTTTTTCAGAAAATGCAGAAGCATTCTAAATCATAATCTCATAGCTTAGAATGCCCTCTTTAAAAATTCAGTCAGTCATCGTTAGTGTGGAAAAGTTTTGTACTATATTATGACGAACTTCTAACAATTCAAATTTAAAGTTGAAAATACCGTTACATTAATGTTAATGTTCCCTATTTAATTTTGAAATTCTTGTTGCTTTAGCGATTTGACATCTGCTGTTCTGCACCTGTCAATAAAGGTACAAACTACAAAGAAGTTGCTTGCACAATAGTTTTTGAGTGGTCAACAAAATTAATACTTTTCCAAATAATTATTTTTTTTGCTCCGAATATGGTGTTTTTAAGGCAAAGTTAAAACACACAAAAAATTATTAACAATAAATTGTTGAATTTGATTTTGCAAAGTACAAAATTTTTATCTTCGAGAAACAGTTGAAATCTTTTTAGTATTTCACTTATTTTTTTGGAAATGCTCATTTATTATGAATGGTTTTAAAAAACCTTAAATCTTGTGCTTTCAATGTTTTGTAAAACACGTTTAGGAGTTTTTTTTGTGATAATTTTGACTTCTAACTTTGATTTTAGCTATAAGTTCAAACTTAAGAACACTATTTTTATATTTTTTCAATACTTATTTTAAAAACTTATATGATTGACTTGTTTATATATGAGTAATTAATTTATCAGAATAATTTTTGCTTTTTTCTATTAAAAAATGTTTTAGCAACGTTTCTTTTAAGTTTATGTGGGACAGGTGCAAACACTAACAATTAATCAGAATTTTGCGAAAAGTAAATGAGATACTGAAAATATTTAAACTGAATATTGACGATGGGATTATTGATTTGTGAAATCATCATAAATTTTATTGAAAACCAAAAAATACTTCATGATTTTATCTCAAAAATCTGACGTGATAGAGTGATTTAGAAGTAGAATTTAAATTCGAACTCAGATCAACCAAAAGTTTAATTTGATTGTCAGTTAAAAAATATTGTTGACTGGTATAATGTTGTGCACACATCAATTTTTGGAATAGTATTTAAAAAAATATTTAAACTTGCATTTTACGAAAACATTTAGCAGTCCGAATTGCTGATCATTTAAATGTGAGTTTAATTTCTGATTACAATCATTATGCCTTATAACTCTGTTGGTTGAGTTTTGAAGTTTAGTAAAAATTTTATAATCATTAAAGTGAACTTTTACTGAAATAAAATAATATTTCAATCTAATAACTTTCTGCAAACGAGAAAGGAAAAAAACTTAAATATTTTTGGAGAATATTTCTAGCTGCTATGGTTATCGTAACACAATGCAATGTTACATCATACGATATTCGGAAAATCTCTACACTTTCTTTTATTTTCAGCAAGAGTGAATTAGATCATTTTTATATGAAAAGTTAAATCGAATTTCATTAAAAATCCTATTTGAAAAATTCTGGAACAACTTGGCTTTGCTGAGTCGAGTAGCGTGTGTCAAAGTGATCCGATTTCCGCAACATTTTTTTTTTTTCGATTTATTATAAGCAAATGGATGGATACGAGATTTAAAGAATCTAAATTTTATTTGATTGGATTAAAAATTTTCTAAGAACGGTCCAACTTTCAAAAATTATCTCTTTGTTTAGTTCGCAACATGGACTGGCACTGGATACCCTAGTTTAAATCAAATTGATTAGCAGAAAGGTCATTCTGAGTTTAATAAAAAACCTTAGATAAAATTAAAACCAATACTTAAATTCCAATTTTAACGTAAAATTGAAAGTTATTACTTCTTTTTATTTTATGTATGACAAAATTCAAAAGTTATTTGAGGCTTTTCCAGTTCTTGAAGTATTTAGTTCAAGCCAGCTCAAATTTGAACATTCTAAGTTATGGGCTATGAATCTTATTCCACTAGTTAGGAATAATAAAAATTGTTTCTCTTCATTCAATTACTATATTATGTTTTACTCCTTTTTGGAATAAAATGGTTTATATACAAAAATCTGGGAATATTAAAGATATTAAAGATTTATGTAACTATTCATCATAGAATTAAAATGTGTACCTAAAAATAATTAACATATCGGTTGGTATGCAGAGAAGAAAACAAAAAAAAAAAGTTTTTCATTTTTCGTTTAAAATAAGAAAAAAAAATATATTCGTACCTCCCTCTGGACGGGGAAATTCAATTACATTTTCAATTTCAATTTCACGCCCGGGTTCGGGTTTTATGCCAGAGCAACCAGAGGTTGAAGGTCGACTCAAAATTCGTATCTGAAGTAGGTACCTACATATATTGAATACACACATTTGTAGGTTGAATATTGAACCACATTATACATACATGTGTTGGTAAAAAACTGTCAGATACGAAAGGGATCAACATTTATACAAAATTGCAAACTTTATAAGATTAGTTCACTATACTCCTTTTACTTGAAAAAAAAAAGAAGAAGGAAAATTACCGACTTACAGATTGAAGTCAAATTCAACAAGGGGGGTATAAATCAATGTCATCAAATGATCAACAAATTTGATATTTGGACAAAATTGACACAGTCGTTCGCTATTCTCAAAACAAAAATTGCCTAATTTGATCAATACTTGCAAATAAAAGCAAAAGTAGGTTTCTTATTTGCACAACATGAACTCTAGGGATCTGATAACAGTGGCGTAGTAACAATAAAAAAAAATAGAAAATTCATTGAGCACGAAAAATATAATCAAAAGGACGAAGGATTTTTTTTTCTGTACAGCAAACATTTCTTATACATATTCTTTTTATTTATTATGGTGACCTTATCAAATGCCGAACAATAAATTAAAATATCGTAAAAAAGAGTGAAAAAAAAACATGAAATGAAATTGAAAAATAAATTAATTCGCAAGTGAGCAGTACATCCTTTGTATAAATAGTATGTCCATGTTTGTATATGCCATGCATGCATGTAGTAAGTCGTATGTGTGCAATAGTAGGTACCCCTATTTACATTCATATTCATATTCTTGAATAGTAATATGAATGTCCTCTAAATGAAATAGAACATCGTCCTTTTTCATTGCTGTTTTTGAAAGATATATGCTCCATAATGAAACTTATGATTTATACCCTACTTTATTTTCCACTGCATTGTAATTGTGGTCAATTTGAATGTAAAAATTTAAAATGCCTCGGTTGCATTAAATTATTTAATATATATAAATTACATGTCACGTTGTTTGTCCGCGATGGACTCCTCAACTACTTAACCGGTTTAAATCAAATTTGTACACCGTATGTATGATGGCTATATTATTTTATTGCAAATTATTTGTCTATTATTATCTGACAGTCACAATTATCGGTTAGCTCCAAACGATTTTAACAGATGGCGCCTTCTGTTGACTGGATTGAGTAAATATTCAATAGATGGCACTATGTCAAACGTCAAAACGTTTTTCAATGATCAAATACAATATTTTTGCAGTCATTTAAAATCGAAATTCAACTTTAAAATCATTTAATTCAACATTTCCTATTAATTTTCAGAAATGTGTTTTTTAATTTGTATAGAGCACTTGATAAATTTATTGATCTTTTTCTACTTAATATTTAGTGTGGTTATTTAGAACCGTTTAATTTCTTGAATTTTGGTGACAAAGCACTTGTAAATCTTGTCAATAGCCAATTGAATCCGCAGTGGTTCGCTTAACTCCAACCCGAAGATGTTTGATTGGGTTAACGTAAGGAGATTGTGGTGGCTTTGGCAAATCTAGAAGCGCGTTTTGAATCGTGTTCTTATTTCAATTTTAAAGGACTTGTAGTAGTCCCTATTCCAGAACTCGAATGTTTTGATCGAAATTCGATCTCTCTTACACATTCACTTATTACATAAGACCATAAATGAAGTCTGGGGGGCTATCGCTTTAAATGACGTCATAGTGTTTTGTATGTTCGAAACTACTCTACAATCATAGCTATCGAGACTCGAGACGTACTAACTTCTAAGACTGAAAAACTCCACCCAAAACCACAGTTGGATTTCATTTAAATTTTTATCGGCAGTACTTTCTACTGTGGATGTTGTATTTCTACTGCATGACTTTTCAAAAAAAACACGGCTAATGATTATGTAGGTATCTATAAATAAATTACTGCTAAGTGATTGGGTTATTTGTTATAAAAATAAAATATGTGAATCTCAGTGTTACAGTTAAGTAATTATAATGTTTAATAAATGTTAATTCGTCTCATTTCTGTCACAAAACTTTTTCCCCATTTGGCTGTCAAATTAATCAGCACACAAATGTGAATCAAATTACTTTTTCTTTTTTTTTTTTGAGAATGAGAAATCGATGAAATTTTATCTTGTGCCAACACAAATTTATTACATACCCATCAAATAAAACTCTAATAAAAGAATGTGATTCCATTTGCCCATTTTCAATAATACTCGTACATATATTTAACTCTATGTTTTATTTACGAGACCGAATGAAATGAATTCTGAACATGCCATTTTATTGTGAAATTTAAACAATATACAATACCATACACAAACAATCAAACATTTGCATGAAGAAAAATGATATTATGGATATGGGTAGAGTTTCAAGTAGAATAAATATGTACATATGTATACATACATATAGATACTACTTGAATATAAATATTTTTATTTCTCGCACCTTAACGGATGACGAATCGATCTCGTAGAAATATCTCTCGACCCAAATCCTTGAGAGGCAAATCCAAAGAGGCATACAAAAATAT
Source organism: Scaeva pyrastri (assembly GCA_905146935.1). Classification (NCBI taxonomy): domain Eukaryota; kingdom Metazoa; phylum Arthropoda; class Insecta; order Diptera; family Syrphidae; genus Scaeva; species Scaeva pyrastri. The sequence goes on along the minus strand of LR989927.1, from coordinate 33,112,061 downwards.
AACCAAGGATTATTTTTACACATTTATGTGTACAGCCATTATCAAAAAAAAAATCTTTTACAGAGACCTTCGGGTTAAGCGGGTAAATTTGAAGTTTCAAATTTGAAGAGATTATTGCCAAAGTACCAAATCTAAACTTAAACTCGCACCTTCGTCTGATAGAAATTGTATTCCTCGTTGTAAAAACATTCAAGGGATAACACGGATTAGGTGTGTTTTTTTGGGAAAAATATCCGCATTGAAGTAGGATTTCCCAAAAATCGTGTCCGCAGTTTGTTGTATTTTTTTTTTTGTTTTTGACAGATATCAAAACAAATTTAGTAAGTTTTAGATTTCTCGGCAGTGTTTTGCATTAGAACGCTTTATCGCGTTAGTAACTGTTATACTGTCATGAGTTACTAAATTTAGACAGCTAAAACCTCTTATGTTGTTGCTACAAAAACGTGTTAGCTTAAGAAAGATTACAAAGCTTTTTATGACATCAACACGATACAAAATGCAACGTTTTTCTATCGACAGTGTTTTCAATTTTATCACGATTTTGTTTTGCTGTAGTTTGGTTGCAGATAAAAATATGAAATGTCAAAATGTGGAGGATTTGGTAAAAGGAGTAAACTCTCAGTGACAAATGAAAAATGCTAAAAAACAAAACGAGATACAAAAGAGTTATCAATTGTACATTTTTAATCGAGACTCGAGCAAACATCAAAATTCTATCCGCATCTTACTTCTACTTTTATCGGCAGTGAGGATGTTGTATTTGTAAAATCTTACTTCACTGTGGATATTTTTCCCAAAAAAACACATCTACTCAAATTTAAAAGCGTTTAAAAGTTTACATCGTAGTAAAAGCTTTTTTACTGACGATATAATCAGAATGGAAAACTGGAAAGGAGTAATCAGGGTATAATATTTGTTTAATTAGGGTAATTTTCGTTTTCTAACCCATTAAGTATACAAATATTCAGTCAAATCCAGTCAAAAACATAAAATTGGACTTAAGTAAAACATTAGAATTGTAAACTTTCAAGAACTAAGTTGATTTTCTTTTTCAACTGGTGTTGAGACACTGTATCACACGAATTCTTTGAGTTAAGGTGAAAACATCAGATGTTATAGATAAACGAGTATTAAAGACTCAAAATATTTTTTCACCTCAGACACATTTATTAGTTTTTTTTTGTGCGTTTTGAAGAAGGATTTTAATTTGTTCTTCTCCTTTACAGAAAATTGCAAACTCTCTAATTAATCAAAACCTCTCACTTTGAATTATTATGAATTATAAAAGGATGCTCGCAAAAGGTTAAAACGATGAAAAGAATATTTAATTGAAATTTTTAATTCAAAACAGTACTAGCATATGCAATGCATCTACTATTTCAATAAGCAAGGTATTGTCGATGCGTGGCTAAATGTTGATTGTTGTAATTGTAAGAATTAGCAGACTCGAGATGCTTTTTACATCGCATCGGTTTTAATTAATCCATAAATTAAAAACCTTCCAACCATAATTGCGATACAAACATACATATTTTGATAGAGGAAATTCTAGACTTTCAAAGGAAATAAGCATTTAAATTTTTCCTCTAAGCTATATGGATGTATGTATGTATATAAGAGCCAATATTACAATAGTAACCATAACCATTCCGGTTTCTATCTATTAGATAGTATGATTTCAATAAGGTTATACATGTGTTTCATTGTTCTCTTAAGCTTTTTAGAATGCATTTATATTTTTGAGGAAAATTAAAATAGTGCAATACAGAACTCACTCAGGAAATAGAAAATTACAAAGGATGAATAGAAAAATACAGTTCTACACAAATGAAAAACGAACACGCCTCTTCGGATTGCATAATAATTTATTTTTTTTTTTTCTAATGTTTTTTCAAAAATTAAATCGAAAGAGCGCAGCTATACAAATCTACATAATTCCGTACAGATAAAACTATCAATAGTTTTGTTTGTAGGCTTCATTAAAATAAAACCTCGGAATATTTTAACAACATTAAGTTTGTTCAATAAAAATGTTCCGAACAGTTTAGAACAACTTTTTGCCTTTCAATGAGATTTTTGCTGCTTCAAACAGTTCTTGTTTGCTGTTCGTTGAGGTAATCTAGAACAGTTTAGAACACTTCCTTTTTATGTAGAACAGAATTATGAGAAGTGTCAAAATCTCCTGTCATCAACCATTTCAAATTTTATGTCTTGTATTTGATTGCTATTTCTTTTGTTATCCTTTTTTTTTGTTTTGTCTGCGAGTGTAAAACAATAAATTCAACGTCAATGTCGTTTTCACGATCACACTCTACGAAAATTGAGTTTTGGTTAAAAATGTTTACAAAACGTAAGTCAAAGCAAAATAATTTTTTGATCACAACTTCAGATGTCAGATATTTGACTGTTCTAAGTTGTCTGACGTTTATTGTTCTGTGGTGTCCTATTCTACGATGTTCCTCTCTTTTCTATCCTAGTTTAAAATTTATTGAACAGACTTATTATTGCTAACTTGTTGAAACTATATTGGCGTTAATAAATAAGTCAAATTTCTTTACGAAATCAATGTCATTCCTGAAAATGGCATTCAAATCGATCTAGAAGTTCGGTCCTTTCAAAATAGCCCCCCACTTTGCTACGTACGTCGATAAGAAATATGGTGTGACACTAAGAGGTTGATCACATTGAACACTCTACTAGAATGCTTTGAATGCATTCTTTTAAGTAAGAATGAAGGAAATGTATATCTATGTATATACTTTTCATGTTCAACTTTAATACCTTAAATGTGTTCATGTTCCCTTTACGTCCGATATAATGAATTAACCTATGTTTTGTACATCATAGTTTGTTCATCTTTGACTATCTCCAGAACAATCAACTTTGACGTTCCTTAACAACTAAACGTTGATAAATATGCATTTGTAGAAATGATTTTGACATACTTACAGTGTGAACTATGTATCTATATAAAATTCAAAGAATATAACTTCTAAGCACTTTAAAACAAACAATAAAACTTAAAATGATGATTAAAAGGCAAACCTAATTTTGTATCAAAAAATTTCTTTCCACAAAAGTGCCAGTATTACTGTACATAATCTATTCACAAGTTATAAATTAAAAGAAGCCTCATGCATGATCTAAATCCAAAGCTTAAAAGTCGATACAATAATGGGGTACACTAGTGCGTATACGCAATTTTTTAAGTATCCGCGTGTTGAATGTGCCACCGTTTTTGGTTTTCCATTCAAATTGGATTAATAAAATGGTGTTTTGTGGAAAGTTACGATTGTAGTAAGATTTATGTATGTATGTAGCATGTAACATGTACAAATAAACCCATCATAACCTTGGTTCAGGAGAATAAAAATAATAATAATTATTACCATCATCATTATGATGCAAGGCAGATCTTTGTTCTTCAAGAGAATTTTTTCACATCAAAAATAAATCCGAAAATTAGAATACATGCATACATACATACATACATAAATTTTAATATCCATCTGACAGCAAAAAGGATCAAAAGAAAAACAAGGAAAAGGGATGAGAAGTTTTAATTAGCAATCAGAACACGTCTGCTTAAATAAACAGCTTAATTGTTCACGCGATTGTGTACCTCTTGTGGAATGTACATACATACTTACATATATTTGTATATCGAGTTTTCATTTCGTCTTCATCTCATTCTGCTTTATATGTATGTATTTAGTATTGTTGTACCTATGTATGTTTGTATTTTAAAAAAAATTCTTAAATGAGAAAATATTCTTTTTTTTTATTTGTTTTACAGGATTTCTCTCTTGGGACGTATCCGATTGTCATGTCGACCTAGAGGATGAACTCAATACAATTACACAACATGCCCCAGAGGGAGAAGAAGCTCGACACGGTAAGTGAAAAATGAAACAACATTTTGGTTTGGATATTTCCAACAAACAAAAATAAAAGCGGCCATGATATAGATACATACATACATATATGTATAGATACATTGGTTGATACAACAAGGACGAAAACGTGTACAAGTGCCTTATACATACTCGTGTGTATTGAGCTTTGCTTTAAAATAAAGGAAAAACAGTAACAACCTAAAGAGGCACGTTTACATATATATATGTACATATATACTTATGCACTGCCCATCATATTTGGCATTACTGTATATACATACATAAATGTTTCTATAATAAATCCTTGATGGTATATGATAAACCATTGAGGATTCCATTCAAGGTAGTATTGAATTGAATGAAACAAGATAAGGACACCTTTCATCATAGTCATCATTCATCAGTCTTCTGTTGAAAGCTTTTGTGATGTACGATTGATTAAAAGCGTATTTATTTAGCGTGACTCGTAAATATGTACTTCCAAATACATACATCAATCAATTATTCTGCGTTAATTTGAAGGCATTAAACCAACTTAATGTTTTAAATACATATATTAGACTGCTTCAAAACAGTTTTTAAAATCTCTACATAATATAAAACAAAGTCGCTTCCCACTGTCTGTCTGTTCCTATGTATGCTTAGATCTTTAAAACTACGCAACGGATTTTGATGTGTTTTATTCCATGCTTTGTTTACTCCTAAAAGCTGCAATACGTTACACGATAGTTGAGACATAAGAATCAATTTCTGTTTGTTTGTATCGCTAAATCTCGAGAACGACTTGGCCGATTTGGCTAATTTTGGTTTTGAAATGTTTGTCGTAGTCCAGGGATGGTTTAAGTAGTGAGAAAATATGGACAAATTGCGAGGAAGACAAAATAAAAAACAACTTCATTTTTACATACAATTTGTTCTACCTGATTGTCAGTTGGTTGTCAATTTTTTTTATAATTCTGTCGTCTACCAAATATTAACAAAAAGTTATTAAGTTGTCTGTGATTCTGTCACCATTATTCAGTTAATAATTCAGGATGTCAGAGTCTGAGATGAGGTCTTAAAATGTCAAGTAAAAGATAATTTTATTTTATTTATTCGAACAATCTAACAGCCAGGAATGTAAGGGACAAAGTTCGCAGAGTCCTCTAGTTAAAAATATAACAAACAAACAACAGAAAGAAAAATACAAACACTGCAAGATTAAGTTTTGTTTGAAGATTGAAATTGAAAACCTGATACCACTATTTGGATTGGTGAATTCATTATAACACACAAACTTTAATAAAAGTCAAGTTTTCAAAGACATTAATTAATGGGAAGTTATCGGAGGCGGGTGGGTGTTGCTTAGCCTCGTTTTTTTTAAATCATTTTTTGTCTAAGCTTCGAACTAAAAATACTTATAAAGCAGTACGAGCCAGTGGTGCATTTTTTATTTCGCATGCATTAGCCTTTCTTTTATAGCATACATACAAACGTATACATATACATACATACATATGTATGTGTGTACCATTTTTAATGTGAATGCATTTCACGTTTAACATGTTAGGGTGCTCTAGTGCAATATAGTTCCTAGAGTGCTCTTGATTTTAATTTCAAAGAGACTCAAGCAAGCATCAGCTACATTTTAGCTAATGGAAATGGGTGTATGCAACTATATGTATAAATGTATGTAAGAAACGACCCTTCAGGAAGCAAGGAAACGTTTAAAAAAAAAAATGTACATTCTTACGCACGAAGTGGCTTTCAACTAAAGGTACGTCTCTGCAAAGCACAATTTAGAGTTTAATTATTATTTATGTGAAAGGACGTGAAATAAAATTAAGTAGGAAAGAAAAAATTGTTATTTTTTTTTTTTTTCAAAAGAAAACGCAAAATTACGTTTTATTTGCAATTAATACAACACTGAAGCGGCGTTGTATTATGAGTATTTTACATAATTATAAGTGACCTGAAAACTGTCGATGCGATTATAATGAGTTTTGTTTTTTTTATGTTTACAAGAAATATTACATGTATCAACACAAGCGAGATTCTCAAAACATAACGGTAACAAGGTTCGTTGTCTATTCAATGGTCCTCATATTAAGAGTCCTATCATTTCCAATAGAAGAGGGATGCATTACTTAACTTTAACTAAGCCATTTAACCAATCAAAGAAACCATTTCCAATACCATTACAACAAATGGAACAACTACGAGTACCTACTGCCTATGTACCATCCGTATGTTGTGTAAAAGCAAACCCCATTAGCACTTTTGAGAAATCTTCTTCAAATCCCTTAAATATCCTACAATAGAACTAAATACATACGTACATACATTATATCGACGAGTACATCTGTATGTATGTATGTATGTAGTTATAAACAGAGTTAAGTGGTCTTGGGTGCAGGAATCCGAGGAAATCATATTAGCTAGCAAATATTTCCACACAAAAGCCTACTTGAAAAGGATAAACCCCATTTCCGTCGGCGGATTTAATTTCATATTTTTATTCAGTGGCTGGGGATCCCCTCTCTGTATGCCATGGTCCTGAAAGCTTTCAGACAATTGTATTACAATGGCAATTGAACTTTTTTTTTGCTCGGGGACCTTTTTCAATGTGTCCTTTATTGTTGTGAGAGCAAGTAGGCAGAGTGAGGTATGATTTTGATTTTATTGCCTTAAACCCTAACTCATTGGTAAAATGATGAGACAAATTTGGTAGAAAAGTGTTTTCGAAAAGGATTATAATCTGAGAATCAATAAAGTGCCTATTCAATTGAAATTCCTATACAATGACAGTGGTTTAGTTTAGAAGAGAGAAGAATGCAACAGGGTAAATTATCTGCAGACAAATGTATATGTAAATTTAAAGAATTTAAGCGTCGTCGTCGTCGAACAGACCTTCTCATATTGTTCTATTTTTGATAATTTCGGATGTAATTGCAATTAGTTTGATTTTGTATAATTAAAAGTTTTGATTTTGATAAATCTGGACCCTTTAAGGTCTCAAGAATGTGAACTTTTAAATCCATCATTTTTAGAGAGAGTCTGTGTATTCAACTCTCAACCATTCCTTTGTGCGAGTAATGTCAGAAATAAGGGGGACCTACAATTTGTATGCCAAATCCGAATGGCTGATTTGAGAATGCACTCTTCATGACAAGAAATACTCTTGCAGGATTTATCAATTCCTCAGTGCTGCATCCGTGATAAGACTTTCAGCTGTCACATATAGGTGTTGAACCCACACATGACAATCCTTCTATTATTATGTGTTTTTTTTTTTGAGGAAAATATCTTCAATGTAGGATTTCCCAAAAAAAATCTATCCACAGTTGGGTGATTTGTTTTATTTTTTTTTTTTTTTGACAGATATCAAAACAAAAGTCTAAGGGTCTGTTCAGAGACTTTAGTAAGTTTTGGATTTCTTGACAGTTTTTTTCATAAGAACGCTTTGTCGCATTAGTAACTGTTATATTGTCATGAGTTACTAAAATTAGACAGGTAAAACCTATTATGTTGGTGGACAGCTTTCTATGACACCAATGCAACGTTTTTCTATCGACAGCTTTTTCAATTTTGTCCCACTTTTGTTTAATTAGTTTGGTACAGGATGTACAGGAAATGGTAAAAGAATTAAACTCTCACTGACAAATGAAAAATGCTAAACAACAAACTACTTATCGTATACTCTACGAACATGCTTTCGAGATACACAAGAGTTATCAATTGTGGCAACATTTATATTCGAGACTCGAGCAAACGTCAAAATTCTATCCGCTCGGGAGTTGGATCCTACTTCGTACTTTCATCGGCAGTAAGTATATTATATTAACTTCACTGCGGTACTGCGGATATTTTCCCAAAAACACACACCTAATATTATTTAATAAACCATATATTATAAACGTACAGGGCAACACTTGAACGCTGACACCTACCACAGCTTTCAGCTGTCATTTAGATATGCTAACTTCGGATCAATCCCCTGAAATGGAAATGACCAGTCTTATAAGTATGTATGTATGTATGAATGTATATTCTAAACTCACAAAGCACATGCGTACATAGTAAAGTAACTTCTTAAGAATACTGTTACGAAAAAAAATTGGTATCTACAAGAAAGTTGTTTTGATTCAAAATCAATATAAATATTTTTGTTATAATTAATTTCTTGTGGTTTAGCCACGTGCAGAAACCGTTGAAAAAAAAAATAATTTCACTTGAAACATACATATAAACGCATATATTATATATGTACATATGTATGCCTATTTTACTTGCATAATGTATAATTATTTACTATATATGCAATGCAATATATCTCAAGTCATTTGAGATACATCAAGAACATCTCCGTCCACTTACTTGTACATCTTTAATCTTTGTATTTTTGAATTTCATTTGTATACACGGCTTCTTTTGTCTTTCGACAATTTTCAAAACACTAAAACATTGAAGAATAATACGAAAAGGACATCTTTTATGTCTTTTTCTTCGTTTTGTTATAGACATATGAATGTAATGTGAAAACAAATAACAAAGACAATCAAACACATAACAATGGCTATTTTTATTTAACAATAACCTCTGTCGTAATTCGTTTGTTTCTCAAAAACATTTGTGTTTTGAAAATCGTATAAAGATATGTAGATCTAGGATGAAAATAAAAAATAAAAAAAAATACAGGATGTTTGGTTTTGAAAGACAATGACTTTGAAACAAGTTGATTTACATATATGAAACACAACTTATATGGAAATGCATACATATAAGTGATTATATATGATTAAAATACTGCAAGCTTTTTACTAGATTATAAATCTCAATCATTCCTGAAATTGAAGTAAATTCGAATCAATTTTCATTTTATATATTTCTGTGCCAAAAAGTATCAAGATTCATGAAGCATTACATGACGTATCTATGAGAGATAAATGTGGTATGTCTTCTATTAAAATATAAGCAACATTATGCTGCCATTATCTTTTACATTCTTGTTTTTTGTTTTGTATTGTATCTTATTCTTGTTTAAACAATGCAAACAAACAAAAAGAAAAAACTTTATTCGGGCGGAAGGAGAAAAACACAATGGCTGCCTGGTCCATAAATTGCAAATACAATTAGTTTTTATTTCACTTTTAGCGTTCAAATGAAGACATTTACTTTTTAATGAGGTACACAAAATAAAATATTTACATATAAGATAAATCTGAAAAAAAAAACTGTAAGATGCATATATGACTGATGCATATTCAACATTTGCTGTTGAATTCAATAAATTGTTTGAGGCTCCATTGAAGTCTATTTTGAAACGGAATTAATGAAAAATATATAGTCACTAATAACAATGTTCTTAAAAGTTTTTGAACTTCAGGTAAATCAGGTAAGAAACGCATTCAGAGCGTCGAAAATACAGACACTTTTTATCGATTAAATCAATTTCCGTAATAGAACAAATTAAGGGTTATAAAATTATTTTATAACCCGTATTATATTGTTTAATTTGTTTAACCAGAAAAATGACAGTGTAAGGTAGTGTAGTGCAGTTCCGGTTCATGAAAATGAAAATTGCCAGGGATGTTAAAAAGAAGAAAACAAATTAAATTTGGCACAAGTAAAATGAAAGGAATAATATTTGTTGTGTTATATTCACTGCTGTATAGCTAGTGCAGCATTTAAGTTAATAAAACGACCAGAATCACTTAACATATATCGCCAGCACAGCTGCCATTATTTTTGTTGTCTCCAGTAATCAAATTGTTGTTGCTTGCAGAGGGAAAAACAAAGCTATTATTCGAATAATGACAGTGGTTTTGACAGTTTTCACCAACCTGCAATATCTCAAAAGTATTGGAGAATATTCAGAACTAGAGTGCACTAAATTGTAATCAGTATAAGTCTGTGCAGACATTTTCTCAATGAACACACTTTTTTGCTCAAAGTAGTTCAGTGCAGCTGGTTGAACAATGCCATTAGGTTGTATCTATTATACCCAACTGGATAGCTTTTATTTTTTTAATCAAACATGGAGTTCACAACCATCTCAGTAAAAAACATTAAAATGAAATTAAATCAACACAATGCCTATTGCTATTATAACAACAAAATAATTAAAGCGTAAAATTAATTGTGATGTTTCTTTTAAGAAATACAGTTAAATAAATAAAACAGCAAATATTTGTCTCTTGTTGTTTTTCTTTGAACTTTTCAATGACACAGCTTATTAATAAAAAAAAAAGAAAGAGACAATTATTAAATTTCTTATGTTTTTTTTTGTTATGTATTTTAATAAGTAAATGACATTTATAAAAACACATTGTTCAATTTAATTTCAATTGTCTTCTTTGGACTGACATAAAAGATGACCTTTAGATTCAAATGCTAAGAAAATTTTGTCAAAGACAAGGTCAAGGAAAAAGAACAAGATCTAGATGGCATATTTTTGAATACATATTAAAAATTGTTGTGCGTCTCGTTCTAGTCTTAGTCTTAGTTTTCTTTCGCTGGCACATTGCCTTAGCTTTTTTTTTCTTCAATACATTTATTTAATTTGTCCTGTTTTGACGATTGTATTGTCTACATCTGTCTTAATGATAATAACATTCCATCAGTTTATGTATTAAAAACTTTTGAGTTTTTCAAATTGTTTAATCCTTTATAGACAAAAACCTCTGCTGAAATTACAAAAACTAAGTTTTATTGAGTATACAATTGCCATCATTACTTTAGTTGTGTTTTATTCAATGCTGTATAGCTTGTGCAGTATTCAAGTGGATAAAACGATCAAACCCACTTTGCATATATCGCCAGCACAGCTGCCATTATTTTTGCTAGCTTCTTTTTTACCAGCAATAAAATTGTTGTTGTTTGTCGAGGGAAATTTTGCTGCGCTAGCTAGCCAGAAAGGAATAAAACACAGCTAATGTAAAGCGAGAAACAGATTGACACAGCAACTTTGAAAACAAAGAAAACTTCGACCAAAAAGTCATGTGTAACAGATTAAAACGTGAGCATCGCTTTTGACATTGTTTTTTTTTTTTTTGAGAAATTTCGTCTTAAAGTTGGCAGCATTGATTCAGCAACATCGAATTTAGAGTTAAGGTCTAGCGTTGATGTCAATGTCGATGTTTTTGGGTTAATGTATTCAAAGACATTTAAAACCACTGGCTCTAAAATGAATGATGATGTTGTTCTCCAAGTTGGTGTTGAAGATGCTGTTTATAAGGGGCTCGGTAAACCTAAGATTTGTTGTTGAAAAGCCTCTCCATCTTCTCAACGTGTAACTGTTTGGTGCGGTTTATGGTCCGGTCATTTTCGAAAATGATGCAGGAGCAACAGTTACGGTGAATAAATTAAAGTAAACATCCGATCATTGATCTCAAAAAATTATCAAAATAACACCTCTTATTGGAAAACCCTGTACTACATATGTAAAATTCTACCCTTATCTAATTTTCGACAACTTCTTACGGTGTTAAAATAAAGAGGGGCAAGTGGCATACATTTTATAAGCTCACAGCGAAGATAGATAAATAATTAGTCTCTAATGTCTTTTTTCTAATTCCCAGGCGAAAGACTCATTCAGTACGCTAGTGAAAACCTAGTCACTGAAGTGCTGATTCACCCTCAATACAACACCTTGATACAATGCATGAGAAATTTGTTGAGCAGTTTTACAAGGCACAGGCATATAATACATGCCGGCTACACATTTACAGGCAATGGTTCCTGGATACTACAGGTATGGGTGTGACTTTTTTCTTTAAGAAGACTACAGGATTAATATTAATTAATTAATTAATTTAAAAAAATCAAATGCACTTGATAAACGATATTTTATAATGAGGAATTCTTTTTAACAGGACGGAACCTTTTCGGTAGCCGATTTTTCAGAAGCATTTCAGGAACATGATGTGCAAAGGGTCCTACGTGCCTATCCTGATACAATCACAATGAACATTCACTGTGCCGATAACGGACTGTGGAATACTTTACCAGACAAATCATTTGCCAGGCTATGTAGGATTCGTATAAATCCAAATGATGTCTTGAGCACAAGTAACGAGAGCATAAATGCATTTATTGGTAAATTAAATAGAGAGTGAAAGAAATTATATGTACATGTTTAAAATTAAATTTGTCCTCCATTTTTCTTAGATTATCTTGCCCCGTTACTCACTCCGGCTTCTTTAAGCGAGTTGTTGCAAACTTCAGATGTAGTGGGTAATATAAGATTCACCCATCCAACGCTTTATGTCTTTCCAGGAGGTCAAGGTGATGCAGCACTTTTTGGCATAAACGGATTTAATATGTTAGGTAGGAAAACTCGCATTTCGTACAAAGTTTTAAATCGGTTTAACACTATAAATGTAAAAATTTGATTTTTCAGTCGATGGTGGATTTAACAGGAAAGCCTGCTTTTGGGATTTTGCTCGTCATCTTGACCGTTTAGATGCTGTTCTTTTGACACGTATCAATAACAGCAATATTAACGGAATGGCGGCAGTCATTGAACGTAAACGTGAATCACATGTCTATCCACAAATTGGACACTTCTTTTGCAATATTCCTGATCGCAAGAGCTTGCCTAGTCCTGATGGTGACAAAGATAAGGATCCACTACTTGTAGATTTGTTTGAACGCGGTCATAATCTTCTTAGTGGGGTAAAAGCATTAGATTTAAAACCACAAACTTGCTACCGCAATTCAGAGCCAATCAATTTATACCATAAAGTGGGACATGGAACATTGGATATGTATGTGATAAGTCCATCCAGAGACTCAAAAGAAGTAAAAGACTTTTTACAAAAGTGGAATTCAGGAGATCAGAAGCTTTTTGGCGTCAAGGATACAAGAGATTTCCAATTTCCACTTCAGAATCTTGTGTCAATTTGTTCGTTATTGGTATGGCAACCTGCTGATCCGGATGATACAATTACAAGAATTTTGTTCCCTGGCAGCACACCTGATTACAAAATTCAAGAAGGTTTAGAAAAACTGAAGCATTTGGAATTCATGAAATACTCCACTTGTACTGCCAAATCAATTGCCCCTGTTATACAAACAGTTACATCTCGTAGAGTATTTAAATCCGGACCATTAGAAAAGGGCATTCCCGAACCAGTTGTTCCGTCCAAAGTTGGCAAATCGTTAGACCGAGACGCAAATGTGATTGAAACTAGAATAAAATCAACTTCAACTATTCAACAACATGAAGACAATAAAATAAAAGACACAACCATAGAAGCCATAGAAAAGAAAATTGAAAAAGTTATGGATAAAGAAGAAGAAGACGATAGTACTATGCCCAAAATAATAGATAAGGTTTCGAAAGAATTAGAACACGACCAAGAGAATAAGGACGAAGAAAAGAAGGACGATGAAGACAATAAGGAAGTTACGGAGAAAAAAGTGGAAGTAATGATCGTAAAACCACAACAACAGCAGCAACCAGAACCAGCTTCCAAAGACGAAATTCCAGAAATTATTAAAACGAAACCCAAAGCAAAAACTGAAAAGCCACGCGCTGAAGTGAAGCCAGTTATTCGGTCACGAATAGATACCAAGCCTCCTAAATCGATGGAGAAGAAGGCATTTAAGAAAGAAGATAGAAAAGCATCTCCAACACATACTCCACGTAAGCAAGATATTACAACTAAGCCCTCACAGCCAATAAAGGAAAAAGAAATAAAGTCAAGAGTTGTTTCAAGAATAGCTAAATCAAGTCCAAGTAGCACACCAGCCAAAAGTGCAAAGGATGCAAACAACCGTAAAGTGTTAGAATCTAAGCACCATATATCTAAAACGTCTACTACAAGAAGAGAAACAACAAGAACAAGTACGACAACTGAGAAAAAAGAAACTAAAAAAACCGAACGGAAACCAATTTCAAGACGTCCTCGTGGAACTTCACCGACTAAACGAGCTCCAGGTAGTCCAGTTAAGGTTATGAAACCAAGAACCGAACTGAAAAAATCTCGATTAGATAAAGGTGGTACTACTGATTCTAGCTTAGTTTCCACTCCTAGCGCGGATGAAGTACCTACAGCTAAGAAAATTCAAGAGATTGTTACTTCTCAAGAACTAGATGCTGCAAAACAACGTGAACTTGATGACCTCAAAGAAGAACAAGAAGTAGTACGTGAAATCGAAGCGGTTTTCAGTAGAGATGAAAAGAAAAGAAAGATTGATTTAAGCTCAGATTGTCGTGAAATTGCCAAACAAGACAGCACAACGGAAGCGGATGAAGATGAAGAATATCTTATAATCGAAAAAGAAGAAATTGAGCAATATACTGAAGACTCTATTGTTGAGCAGGAAAGTAGTATGACTAAAGAGGAAGAAATTCAGAAACATCAACGTGATTCTCAAGAATCAGAGAAAAAACGTAAAAAGAGCGCTGAGGAAGAGATAGAAGCAGAGATTGCAAAGGCCGAAGCTGAAGAAAGGAGAAATAGACAACAACAACAGCAATCAGAAGCCGAGGGAGAAGACGAAGAGGAAGCAGAAGATGATGCTGACATTCAACCTGATTCTATCGAAGAGAAAATTAAGTTGTCAACTCCAGAAAAAACTGATTTAAAAGCTGAGGTCCAAGAGATAATTTCTTCAGCAAAAGAAATAGTAAAAGCCAGAAATGATGAAACAATAATTAAGACTGAAGAACTATCATCACCTTCACCTGAAGAAAAAATAAGCAGTGCAAAGAAAACTTCCGATACAAAAGATGAGCCTATTGAAGAGCATGACGCAGTAAAAGAAACTAACTTACAGGAAAGTCTTCCCGAAGAAAAATTTTCGACAACAATTGAATCAGGAGCAACAACAGCTCCAACTTTACCAGAGGACGAAAGAATTCCACTTGATGAGATAAAAGAAGACTTGGTAATTGAAGAAAAGCACGTTAAAGAAGAAACAAAAGAGGTTGAGGCAGTTCGTTCGCATCCTAAGCCTGTGACAACGAAAGGCATACCAACTGCTTCTGAACGAGTCCTTCCACTTAAAATGACTTTTGAAACTCAACAAAATCTCATGCGAGATGTTGTCAAAACTCCAGATGAAGTTGCTGATCTTCCGATGCACGAAGAAGCTGATTTTGGAGTGTATGATGAAAAGGAAGCTCAAGATGAAAACAAGTCTTTATCATTAAAAGAAGAAAAGGAGGTGGAAGAGAAGGAAAAAGAAGAAGATGGAAAGGAAGCAACAACAAAAACTAAAGATGAATTCAAAGATGAAAAAGCCAAAACTCAATTAGCAACGGCTGCTGATATAACCACACACAAAGTTGATGGAGAAGAAATTAAAGTTGAGAATCAAGAAATTGAAGTCGAAGCAACTTCTAAAACTCATTTTACAGATGATATCAAAGAAGCTGAGGATATTGTTAAGAAAGAAGAATCACAAGTAGTAAAGTCTTATAGTCCCGATGAAAAGGAGAAAAGTGAGATAACATCCGCAGATGAATTGCCGGAACATATACCAGTTGTTCAAGGAAAAGTAACAGAACTAAGAGACAAAGA
This sequence comes from Scaeva pyrastri, assembly GCA_905146935.1. Taxonomy (NCBI): domain Eukaryota; kingdom Metazoa; phylum Arthropoda; class Insecta; order Diptera; family Syrphidae; genus Scaeva; species Scaeva pyrastri. The sequence goes on along the minus strand of LR989927.1, from coordinate 33,096,655 downwards.
AGATACAACTTCACTAGAAAGCCCAGCTACCATTGAAGAAGCCATTGAAGTAGAACTTGAAAAAGATTTGCATGAAAGAATAGTTTCTAAAAAAGGAGAGCCTATTTGCAAGAGTTTGTTAGAAGAATTGGAAATTGAATCCAAAAAGAAAGAAAAAGAAATACAACTATTGCGTATAGAAGCAGAATTAGAGTCTGTTAAGCAAGAACAAGAAATAACTTCAAAACATTATCCTAGTGCAGGTCAGCCAAAACTACAACCCATAGATGAATCCAGGCCAGAATCCGTGGATCCACAACCAGAAAAATCTGTCAAAAGTTCTCCTGTTACAAGCCATAGAGATGAAAAATCATTACCACCATCAAAGGAATCATCACGACCAGAATCTGTTGAACCTCAACCAGAAACTGCAGACAAGACTTCTCTTCCCTCAAGTCCCAAGGATGACAAATCAGCACCAACATCAATAGAAACATCGCGGCAAGAATCTGTTGAAATTCAACCAGAAACTGCAGACAAGACTCCAATTCCTTCAAGTCAAAAGGATGGGAAATCAGCACCGCCATCAAAAGAAGCATCCCGACCACAATCTGTTGAACCTCAACCAGAAACAGCAGCCAAGACTTCTCTTCCCTCAAGTCCAAAGGGCGAGAAATCATCACCAACAACAATAGAAGCATTGCGGCAAGAATCTGTTGAACCTCAAATAGAAACTGAAGACAAAACTCCACTTCCATCAAGTCCAAAAGATAAAAAATCGGCACCGCCATCAAAAGAAGCATCCCGACCACAATCTGCCGAACCTCAACCAGAAACTGCAGACAAGACTTCTCCTCCTTCAAGTCCAAAGGATGAAAAATCAGCACCAACATCCAAAGAAGCATCCCGGTCAGAATCTGTAGAACCTCAACAAGAAACTGCAGACAAGACATCTCTTCCTTTAATCCAAAAGGATGAGAAATCAGCAACGCCATCAAAAGAAGCATCGCGGCCAGAATCTGCTGAGCTACAACAGGAAACTGAAGCCAAGATTTCTCCTGTTGCAAGCCAAAAAGATGATAAATCAGTTCCCCCATCAAAGGAATCATCCCGGCCAGAATCTGGTGAACCTCACCCAGAAACTGCAGACAAAACTTCTCTTCCTTCAAGTCAGAAGGATGAGAAATCAGCACCACCTTCAAAAGAAGCATCGTGGCCAGAATCTGCTGAGCTACAACAGGAAGCTGAAGCCAAGATTTCTCTTCCCTCAAGTCCAAAGGATGAGAAATCAGCACCACCTTCAAAAGAAGCATCCCGGCCAGAATCTGCTGAACCTCGAGAAGAGATCGCAGACAAGACTTCTCATCCCTCAAGTTTAAAGGATGAGAAATCAGCACCACCTTCAAAAGAAGCATCCCGGCCAGAATCTATTGAACCCCACCCAGAAACTGCAGATATGACTTCACCTGTTGCAAGCCCAAAAGATGAAAAATTAGTTCCACAATCAAAGGAATCATCCCGACCAGAATCTGTTGAACTACAACAAGAAACTGTAGACAAACCTTCACCTGTTGCTAGTCAAATAGATGAGAATTCAGCAACGCCTTCAAAAGAAGCATCCCGGCGAGCATCTTTTGAACCTCAACCAGAAATTGCAGACAAGACTTCGCCTGTTGAAAGCCGAAAAGATGATAAATCAGTAACACCATCAAAAGAAGTATCCAGGCCAGAATCTGTAGAACCTCAACCCGAAACTGCAGACAAGACTTCACCTGTTGCAAGCCAAAAAGATGAAAAATCAGTACCACCATCAAAGCAAGCATCACGGCCAGAATCTGTTGAACCTCAAGTAGGAACTGAAGACAAGACTCCTCTTCCATCAAGTCCAAAGGATGAAAAATCGGCACCGCCATCAAAAGAAGCATCGCGCCCAGAATCTGTTGAACCTCAACCAGAAACTGCACACATGACTTATACTACTTCAAGTCAAAAGGATGTAAAATCATCACCGCCATCAAAGGAAGCCTCGCGGCCAGAATCTGTTGAACCTCAACAAGACACTGCAGACAAAACTTCACCTGCTGCGAGTCAAATAGATGAGAAATCAGCAACGCCTTCAAAAGAAGCATCCCGACGAGAATCTGTTGAACCTCACCCAGACATTGCAGACAAGACTTCACCAGTTGCAAGCCAAAAAGATGATAAATCAGTACTAGCATCAAAAGACATATCCAGGCCAGAATCTGTTGAACCTCAACCAGAAACTGCTGACAAGACTTCGCCAGTTGCAAGCCAGAAAGATGATAAATCAGTACCAGCATCAAAGGAATCATCCCGACCAGAATCTGTTGAACCTCAACCAGAAATTGCAGAAAAGATTTCGACTGTTGAAAGCCAAAAAGATGATAAATCAGTAACACCATCAAAAGAAGCATCTGTGCCAGAATCTGTAGAACCTCAACCAGAAACTGCGGACAAGATTTCGCCAGTTGCAAGCCAAAAGGATGAAAAATCTGCACCACCATCAAAAGAAGCATCGCGGCCAGAATCTGTAGAACCTCAACTAGAAACTGCAGACAAGACTTCTCTTCCTTCAAGTCAGAAGGATGAGAAATCAGCCCCACCTTCAAAAGAAGCATCGCGGCCAGAATCTGCTGAGCTCCAACAGGAAACTGAAGCCAAGCTTTCTCCTGTTGCAATCCAAAAAGATGATAAACCAGTACCACAATCAACGGAAGCCTCACGGCCAGAATCTATTGAACCTAAACAAGAAACTGCAGACAAAGCTTCACCTGTTGCAAGTCAAATAGATGAAAAATCAGCAACACCTTCAAAAGAAGCCTCGCGGCCAGAATCTGCAGAACCTCAACCAGAAACTGAAGACAAGAGTTCTTCACCTTCAAGTCAAAAGGATGAAAAATCAGCACCAACGTCAAAGGAAGCATCGCGTCCAGAATCTGTTGAACCTCAACTAGGAACTGCAGACAAGACTCCTCTTCCACCAAGTCAAAAGGATGAAAAATCGGCACCGCCTTCAAAAGAAGCATCGCGGCCAGAATCTGTTGAACCTCACCCAGAAACTACAGACAAGACTTCTTATCCATCAAGTCCAAAGGACGAGAAATCAGCACCATCATCAATAGAAGCATCGCGGCAAGAATCTGTTGAACCTCAACCAGAAACTGGAGACAAGACTTCTCCTCCTTCAAGTCCAAAGGATGAAAAATCAGCACCAACATCAAAAGAAGCATCGCGGCCAGAATCTGTTGAACTTCAACCAGAAACTGCAGACAAGACTTCTCCTCCTCCAAGTCCAAAGGATGAAAAATCAGCACCAACATCAAAAGAAGCATCGCGGCCAGAATCTGTTGAACTTCAACCAGGAACTGCAGACAAGACTTCTCTTCCATTAAGTCAAAAGGATGACAAATCAGCACTGCCATTAAAGGAACCATCCCGACCAGAGTCTGTAGAACCTCAACCAGAAATTGCAGATATGACTTCAACTCCTTCAACTCAAAAGGATGATAAATCAGAACAGCCATCAAAAGAAGCATCCCGTCGAGAATCTGTTGAACCTCAAACAGAATTTGCAGACAAGATTTCGCCTGTTGAAAGCCAAAAAGACGATAAATCAGCAACGCCTTCAAAAGAAGCATCGCGGCCAGAATCTGTTGAACCTCAAACAGAAACTGCAGACAAGACTTCACCTGTTGCAAGCCAAAAAGATGATAAATCAGCAACGCCTTCAAAAGAAGCATCGCGGCCAGAATCTGTTGAACTTCAACCAGAAACTGAAGACAAGAGTTCTACTCCTTTAAGTCAAAAGGATGATAAATCAGCAACGCCTTCAAAAGAAGCATTCCGGCCAGAATCTGTTGAACTTCAACCAGAAACTGCAGACAAAGCTTCACCAGTTGCAAGTCAAAAAGATGATAAATCAGTAACACCATCAATAGAAGCATCTATGCCAGAATCTGTTGAACCTCAACAGGATATTGCAGAAAAGATTGCGCCTGTTGAAAGCCAAAAAGATGATAAATCAGTAACACCATCAATAGGAGCATCTATGCCAGAATCTGTTGAACCTCAACAAGATATTGCAGAAAAGATTGCGCCTGTTGGAAGCCAAAAAGATGATAAATCAGTTATACCGTTAAAAGAAGTAAAGCGGACAGAACCTGTTGAACCTCAACCAGAAACTGCAGACAAGACTTCGCCTGTTGCAAGTCAAGGAGATGGCAAGTCAGTACCACATTCAACTGAATCATCCCGACCAGAATCTGTTGAACCTCAACCAGAAACTGCAGACAAGACTTCGCCAGTTGCAAGCCAGAAAGATGATAAATCAGTACCAGCATCAAAGGACTCATCCCGACCAGAATCTGTTGAACCTCAACCAGAAACTGTAGACAAGATTTCGCCGGTTTCAAGCCAAAAAGAGGATAAGACGGTTGGACCATCAAAAGAAGCATCTATGCCAGAATCTGTTGAACCTCAACCAGAAACTGCAGACAAAACATCTCCTCCTTCAAGTCAAAAGGATGACACAGTACCACCATCAAAGGAATCATCCCGACCAGAATCTGTTGAACCTCAACCAGAAACGGTAGACAAGACTTCGCCAGTTGCAAGCCAAAAAGATGATAAATCAGTACCAGCATCAAAGGAATCATCCCGACCAGAATCTGTTGAACCTCAACCAGAAACGGCAGACAAGACTTCGCCAGTTGCAAGCCAAAAAGATGATAAATCAGTACCACCATCAAAGGAATCATCCCGACCAGAATCTGTTGAACCTCAACCAGAAACTGTAGACAACACTTCACCAGTTGCAAGCCAAAAAGATGATAAATCAGTACCACCATCACAGGAATCATCCCGACCAGAATCTGTTGAACCTCAACCAGAAACTGTTGACAAGACTTCGCCAGTTGCAAGCCAAAAAGATGATAAGTCAGTACCAGCATCAAAGGAAGCATCGCGTCCAGAATCTGTAGAACCTCAACCAGAAACTGCAGACAAGACATCGCCAGTTGCAAGCCAAAAAGATGATAAATCAGTACCAGCATCAAAGGAATCATCCCGACCAGAATCTGTTGAACCTCAACCAGAAACGGTAGACAAGACTTCGCCAGTTGCAAGCCAAAAAGATGATAAATCAGTACCAACATCAAAGGAAGCATCGCGGCCAGAATCTGTAGAACCTCAACCAGAAACTGTAGACAAGACTTCACCAGTTGCAAGCCAAAAAGATGATAAATCAGTAACACCATCACAGGAATCATCCCGACCAGAATCTGTTGAACCTCAACTAGAAACTGTTGACAAGACTTCGCCAGTTGCAAGCCAAAAAGATGATAAGTCAGTACCAGCATCAAAGAAAGCATCGCGTCCAGAATCTGTTGAACCTCAACCAGAAACTGCAGACAAGACTTCGCTCGTTGCAAGCCCAAAAGAGGATAAAACCGTTGCACTATCAAAAGAAGCATCTATGCCAGAATCTGTTGACCCTCAACCAGAAACTGTAGACAAGACTTCACCAGTTGCAAGCCAGAAAGATGATAAGTCAGTACCGGCATTAAAGGAAGCATCGCGGCCAGAATCTGTAGAACCTCAACCAGAAACTGGAGACAAGACTTCGCCAGTTGCAAGCCAAAAAGATGATAAGTCAGTACCAGCATCAAAGGAAGCATCGCGGCCAGAATCTGTAGAACCTCAACCAGAAACTGTAGACAAGACTTCACCAGTTGCAAGCCAAAAAGATGATAAATCAGTAACACCATCACAGGAATCATCCCGACCAGAATCTGTTGAACCTCAACCAGAAACTGTTGACAAGACTTCGCTCGTTGCAAGCCAAAAAGATGATAAGTCAGTACCAGCATCAAAGGAAGCATCGCGTCCAGAATCTGTTGAACCTCAACCAGAAACTGCAGACAAGACTTCGCTCGTTGCAAGCCCAAAAGAGGATAAAACCGTTGCACTATCAAAAGAAGCATCTATGCCAGAATCTGTTGACCCTCAACCAGAAACTGTAGACAAGACTTCACCAGTTGCAAGCCAGAAAGATGATAAGTCAGTACCGGCATTAAAGGAAGCATCGCGGCCAGAATCTGTAGAACCTCAACCAGAAACTGGAGACAAGACTTCGCCAGTTGCAAGCCAAAAAGATGATAAGTCAGTACCACCATCACAGGAAGCATCGAGGCCAGAATCTGTAGAACCTCAACCGGAAACTGTAGACAAGATATCGCCAGTTGCAAGCCAAAAAGATGATAAGTCAGTACCAGCATCAAAGGAATCATCCCGACCAGAATCTGCTGAACCTCAACCAGAAACTGCGGACAAGACTTCTCCAGTTGCAAGTCAGAAAGATGATAAGTCAGTACCAGCATCAAAGGAATCATCCCGACCAGAATCTGTTGAACCTCAACCAGACACTGCAGACAAGACTTCGCCAGTTGCAAGCCAGAAAGATGATAAATCAGTACCAGCATCAAAGGAATCATCCCGACCAGAATCTGTTGAACCTCAACCAGAAACTGTAGACAAGATTTCGCCAGTTGTAAGCCAAAAGGATGAAAAATCTGCACCACCATCAAAAGAAGCATCGCGGCCAGAATCTGTAGAACCTCAACTAGAAACTGCAGACAAGACTTCGCCGGTTTCAAGCCAAAAAGAGGATAAAACCGTTGCACCATCAAAAGAAGCATCTATGCCAGAATCTGGTGAACCTCAACCAGAAACTGGAGACAAGACGTCGCCAGGTGCAAGCCAAAAAGATGATAAGTCAGTACCAGCATCAAAGGAATCATCCCGACCAGAATCTGTTGAACCTCAACCAGAAACTGCTGACAAGACTTCGCCAGTTGCAAGCCAGAAAGATGATAAATCAGTACCAGCATCAAAGGAATCATCCCGACCAGAATCTGTTGAATCTCAACCAGAAACTGTAGACAAGACTTCGCCAGTTGCAAGCCAAGAAGATGATAAGTCAGTACCAGCATCAAAGGAAGCATCGCGGCCAGAATCTGTAGAACCTCAACCAGAAACTGGAGACAAGACTTCTCCAGTCGCAAGCCAAAAAGATGATAAGTCAGTACCAGCATCAAAGGAAGCATCGAGGCCAGAATCTGTAGAACCTCAACCGGGAACTGCAGACAAGACTGCGCTCGTTGCAAGCCAAAAAGAAGATAAAACTGTTGCATTACCGAAAGAAGAATCTATGCCAGAATCTGTTGAAACTCAACCAGAAACTGTAGACAAGACTTCGCCAGTTGCAAGCCAAAAAGATGATAAATCAGCACCACCATCACAGGAAGCATCGAGGCCAGAATCTGTAGAACCTCAACCGGAAACTGTAGAAAAGATATCGCCAGTTGCAAGCCAAAAAGATGATAAGTCAGTACCAGCATCAAAGGAATCATCCCGACCAGAATCTGTTGAACCTCAACCAGAAACTGCGGACAAGACTTCGCCAGTTGCAAGCCAGAAAGATGATAAATCAGTACCAGCATCAAAGGAATCATCCCGACCAGAATCTGTCGAATCTCAACCAGAAACTGTAGACAAGACTTCGCCAGTTGCAAGCCAAAAAGATGATAAGTCAGTACCGGCATCAAAGGAAGCATCGCGGCCAGAATCTGTAGAACCTCAACCAGAAACTGCGGACAAGACTTCGCGCGTTGCAAGCCAAAAAGAAGATAAAACTGTTGCATTATCAAAAGAAGAATCTATGCCAGAATCTGTTGAACCTCAACCAGAAACTGTAGACAAGACGTCGCCAGTTGCAAGCCAAAAAGATGATAAGTCATTACCAGCATCAAAGGAATCATCCCGACCAGAATCTGTTGAACCTCAACCGGAAACTGCAGACAAGATTTCGCTCGTTGAAAGCCAAAAAGAGGATAAAACTGTTGCATTATCAAAAGAAGCATCTATGCCAGAATCTGTTGAACCTCAACCAGAAATTGTAGACAAGACTTCGCCAGTTGCAATTCAAAAAGATGATAAGTCAGTACCAGCATCAAAGGAAGCATCGCGGCCAGCATCTGTAGAACCACAACCAGAAACTGCGGACAAGACTTCGCCAGTTGCAAGCCAGAAAGATGATAAATCAGTACCAGCATCAAAGGAATCATCCCGACCAGAATCTGTTGAACCGCAACCAGAAACTGTAGACAAGATTTCGCCAGTTGCAAGCCAAAAGGATGAAAAATCTGCACCACCATCAAAAGAAGCATCGCGGCCAGAATCTGTAGAACCTCAACCAGAAACTGGAGACAAGGCTTCTCCACCTTCAAGCCAAAAAGATGATAAATCAGTACCACCATCACAGGAAGCATCGAGACCAGAATCTGTAGAACCTCAACCAGAAACTGTAGACAAGACTTCGCTCGTTGCAAGCCAAAAAGAGCATAAAACTGTTGCATCATCAAAAGAAGCATCTATGCCAGAATCCGTTGAAACTCAAAAAGAAACTGTAGACAAGACTTCGCCAGTTGCAAGCCAAAAAGATGATAAGTCAGTACCAGCATCAAAGGAAGCATCGCGTCCAGAATCTGTAGAACCTCAACCAGAAACTGGAGACAAGACTTCGCCAGTGGCAATTCAAAAAGATGATAAGTCAGTACCAGCATCAAAGGAAGCATCGCGGCCAGAATCTGTAGAACCTCAACCAGAAACTGGAGACAAGATTTCTCCAGTTGCAAGCCAAAAAGATGATAAATCAGTACCACCATCACAGGAAGCATCGAGGCCAGAATCTGTAGAACCTCAACCGGAAACTGCAGACAAGACTTCGCTCGTTGCAAGCCAAAAAGAGCATAAAACTGTTGCATTATCAAAAGAAGCATGTATGCCAGAATCTGTTGATACTCAACCAGAAACTGTAGACAAGACTTCGCCAGTTGCAAGCCAAAAAGATGATAAGTCAGTACCAGCATCAAAGGAATCATCCCGACCAGAATCTGTTGAATCTCAACCAGAAACTGTAGACAAGACTTCGCCAGTTGCAAGCCAAAAAGATGATAAGTCAGTACCAGCATCAAAGGAAGCATCGCGGCCAGAATCTGTAGAACCTCAACCAGAAAGTGTAGACAAGACTTCGCCAGTTGCAAGCCAAAAAGATGATAAGTCAGTACCAGCATCAAAGGAAGCATCGCGGCCAGAATCTGTAGAACCTCAACCAGAAACTGGAGACAAGACTTCGCCAGTTGCAATTCAAAAAGATGATAAGTCAGTACCAGCATCAAAGGAAGCATCGCGGCCAGCATCTGTAGAACCACAACCAGAAACTGCGCACAAGACTTCTCCAGTTGCAAGCCAGAAAGATGATAAATCAGTACCAGCATCAAAGGAATCATCCCGACCAGAATCTGTTGAACCTCAACCAGAAACTGTAGACAAGACTTCGCCAGTTGCAAGCCAGAAAGATGATAAATCAGTACCAGCATCAAAGGAATCATCCCGACCAGAATCTGTTGAACCTCAACCAGAAACTGTAGACAAGATTTCGCCAGTTGCAAGCCAAAAGGATGAAAAATCTGCACCACCATCAAAAGAAGCATCGCGGCCAGAATCTGTAGAACCTCAACTAGAAACTGTTGACAAGACTTCGCCGGTTTCAAGCCAAAAAGAGGAGAAAACCGTTGCACCATCAAAAGAAGCATCTATGCCAGAATCTGTTGAACCTCAACCAGAAACTGTAGACAAGACTTCGCCTGTTGCAAGCCAAAAAGATGATAAGTCAGTACCAGCATCAAAGGAAGCATCGCGGCCAGAATCTGTAGAACCTCAACCAGAAACTGCAGACAAGACATCGCCAGTTACAAGCCAAAAGGATGAAAAATCTGCACCACCATCAAAAGAAACATCGCGGCCAGAATCTGTTGAACCTCAACCAGAAACTGTAGACAAGACTTCGCCAGTTGCAAGCCAGAAAGATGATAAATCAGTACCAGCATCAAAGGAATCATCCCGACCAGAATCTGTTGAACCGCAACCAGAAACTGTAGACAAGATTTCGCCAGTTGCAAGCCAAAAGGATGAAAAATCTGCACCACCATCAAAAGAAGCATCGCGGCCAGAATCTGTAGAACCTCAACTAGAAACTGCAGACAAGACTTCGCCGGTTTCAAGCCAAAAAGAGGATAAAACCATTGCACCATCAAAAGAAGCATCTGTGCCAGAATCTGTAGAACCTCAACCAGAAACTGTAGACAAGACATCTGCTCCCGCAAGTCAAAAGGATGAGAAATCAACACCGCCTTCAAAAGAAGCATCCCGGCCAGTATCAGTTGAACCTCAACCAGAAACTGCGGATAAGACTTCGCCTTTTGGAACTCAAAAAGATGATAAATCAGTACCACCATCAAAGGAATCATCCCGACCAGAATCTGTAGAACCTCAACCAGAAATTGCAGACAAGACATCTGTTCCTTCAAGTCAAAAGGATGAGAAATCAACACCGCCTTCAAAAGAAGCATCCAGGCCAGAATCAGTTGAACCCCAACCAGAAACTGCAGATAAGACTTTGCCAGTTGCAAGCCAAAATGATGATAAATCAGTACCAGCATCGAAGGAATCATCCCGACCAGAATCTGTTGAACCTCAGCCAGAAATTGCAGAAAAGATTTCGCCTGTTGAAAGCCAAAAAGATGATAAATCAGTAACACCATCAAAAGAAGGATCTATGCCAGAATCTGTTGAACCTCAACCGGAAACTGCAGACAAGACATCTCCCCCTTCAAGTCAAATGGTTGACAAATCTGCACCCCCATCAAAAGAAGCATCCCGGCCAGAATCTGTTGAACCTCAACCAGAAACTGCAGATAAGACTTTGCCAGTTGCAAGCCAAAGAGATGATAAATCGGTACCACCATCAAAGGAATCATCCCGACCAGAGTCTGTTGAACCTCAACCGGAAACTGCAGACAAGACTTCTCCATCTTCATGCCAGAAGGATGAGAAATCAGCACTGCCATCAAAAGAAGCTTCCCGACAAGAATCTGTTGAGATACAACAGGAAACTGAAGCCAAGATTTCTCCTGTTGCAAGCAAAAAAGATGATAAATCAGTTCCACTATCAAAGGAATCATCCCGACCAGAATCTGTTGAACCTCAACCGGAATCTGCAGACATGACATCTGCTCCCGCAAGTCAAATGGATGAGAAATCAACACCGCCTTCAAAAGAAGCATCCCGGCCAGTATCAGTTGAACCTCAACCAGAAATTGCAGACAAGATTTCACCTGTTGCAAGTCCAGGAGATGGCAAGTCAGTACCACCATCAAAGGATGCATCCCGGACAGAATCTGTTGAACCTGAACCAGAAACTGCAGACAAAATTTCGCCTGTTGAAAGCCAAAAAGATGATAAATCAGTACCACCATCAAAGGAATCATCCCGACCAGAATCTGTTGAACCTCAACCAGAAACTACAGATAAGACTTCGACTGTTGCAAGCCAAAATGATGATAAATCAGTACCAGCATCGAAGGAATCATCCCGACCAGAATCTGTTGAACCTCAACCGGAAACTGCAGACAAGACATCTCCCCCTTCAAGTCAAATGGTTGACAAATCTGCACCCCCATCAAAAGAAGCATCCCGGCCAGAATCTGTTGAACCTCAACCAGAAACTGCAGACAAGACTTCGCCAGTTGCAAGCCAAAGAGATGATAAATCGGTACCACCATCAAAGGAATCATCTCGACCAGAATCTGTTGAACCTCAACCAGAAACTGCAGACAAGACTTCGCCAGTAGCAAGCCAAAAAGATGATAAATCAGTAACACCATCAAAAGACGCATCTATTGTAGAATCAGTTGAACCTCAACCAGAAACTGCAGACAAGGATTCTCCACCTTCAAGCCAGAAGGATGAGAAATCAGTACCAGCATCAAAGGAATCATCTCGACCAGAATCTGTTGAACCTCAACCAGAAATTGCAGACAAGATTTCACCTATTGAAAGCCAAAGAGATGATAAATCAGTAACACCATCAAAAGACGCATCTATTGTTGAATCAGTTGAACCTCAACCAGAAAGTGCAGACAAGGCTTCTCCACCTTCAAGCCAGAAGGATGAGAAATCAGCACCACCATCAAAAGAAGCATCCAGGCCAGTATCAGTTGAACCTCAACCAGAAATTGCAGACAAGATTTCGCCTGTTGTAAGCCAAAAAGATGATAAATCAGTAACACCATCAAAAGAAGGATCTATGCCAGAATCTGTTGAACCTCAACCAGAAACTACAGATAAGACTTCGACTGTTGCAAGCCAAAATGATGATAAATCAGTACCAGCATCGAAGGAATCATCCCGACCAGAATCTGTTGAACCTCAACCGGAAACTGCAGACAAGACATCTCCCCCTTCAAGTCAAATGGTTGACAAATCTGCACCCCCATCAAAAGAAGCATCCCGGCCAGAATCTGTTGAACCTCAACCAGAAACTGCAGACAAGACTTCGCCAGTTGCAAGCCAAAGAGATGATAAATCGGTACCACCATCAAAGGAATCATCTCGACCAGAATCTGTTGAACCTCAACCAGAAACTGCAGACAAGACTTCGCCAGTAGCAAGCCAAAAAGATGATAAATCAGTAACACCATCAAAAGACGCATCTATTGTAGAATCAGTTGAACCTCAACCAGAAACTGCAGACAAGGATTCTCCACCTTCAAGCCAGAAGGATGAGAAATCAGCACCACCATCAAAAGAAGCATCCAGGCCAGAATCTGTTGAACCTCAACCAGAAAGTGCAGACAAGGCTTCTCCACCTTCAAGCCAGAAGGATGAGAAATCAGCACCACCATCAAAAGAAGCATCCAGGCCAGTATCAGTTGAACCTCAACCAGAAATTGCAGACAAGATTTCGCCTGTTGTAAGCCAAAAAGATGATAAATCAGTAACACCATCAAAAGAAGGATCTATGCCAGAATCTGTTGAACCTCAACCAGAAACTACAGATAAGACTTCGACTGTTGCAAGCCAAAATGATGATAAATCAGTACCAGCATCGAAGGAATCATCCCGACCAGAATCTGTTGAACCTCAACCGGAAACTGCAGACAAGACATCTCCCCCTTCAAGTCAAATGGTTGACAAATCTGCACCCCCATCAAAAGAAGCATCCCGGCCAGAATCTGTTGAACCTCAACCAGAAACTGCAGATAAGACTTTGCCAGTTGCAAGCCAAAGAGATGATAAATCGGTACCACCATCAAAGGAATCATCCCGACCAGAGTCTGTTGAACCTCAACCGGAAACTGCAGACAAGACTTCTCCATCTTCATGCCAGAAGGATGAGAAATCAGCACTGCCATCAAAAGAAGCTTCCCGACAAGAATCTGTTGAGATACAACAGGAAACTGAAGCCAAGATTTCTCCTGTTGCAAGCAAAAAAGATGATAAATCAGTTCCACTATCAAAGGAATCATCCCGACCAGAATCTGTTGAACCTCAACCGGAATCTGCAGACATGACATCTGCTCCCTCAAGTCAAAAGGATGAGAAATCTGCACCGCCTTCAAAAGAAGCATCCCGGCCGGAATCTGTTGAACCACAAGCAGAATCTACAGACAAAGCTTCACCTGTTACAAGTCAAAAAGATGATAAATCCGTTGCACCATCAAGGGATGCATCCCGGCCAGAATCTGTTGAACCTCAACCAGAAGCTGCAGACAAAACTTCTCCATCTTCATGCCAGAAGGATGAGAAATCAGCACCGCCTTCAAAAGAAGCTTCCCGACCAGAATCTGTTGAACCTCAATCAGAAACTGCACACAAGACTTCGCCAGTTGCAAGCCAGAAAGATGATAAATCAGTACCACCATCGAAGGAATCATCCCGACCAGAATCTGTTGAACCTCAACCGGAATCTGCAGACATGACATCTGCTCCCTCAAGTCAAAAGGATGAGAAATCTGCACCGCCTTCAAAAGAAGCATCCCGGCCGGAATCTGTTGAACCACAAGCAGAATCTACAGACAAAGCTTCACCTGTTACAAGTCAAAAAGATGATAAATCCGTTGCACCATCAAGGGATGCATCCCGGCCAGAATCTGTTGAACCTCAACCAGAAGCTGCAGACAAAACTTCTCCATCTTCATGCCAGAAGGATGAGAAATCAGCACCGCCTTCAAAAGAAGCATCCCGACCAGAATCTGTTAAACCGCAACCGGAAACTGCAGACAAAACATCTGCACCCTCAAGTCAAAAGGATGAGAAATCTGCACCGCCTTCAAAAGTAGCATCCCGGCCAGAATCTGTTGAACATCAACCAGAATCTACAGACAAAGCTTCACCTGTTGCAAGTCAAAAAGATGATAAATCCGTTGCACCATCAAGGGATGCATCCCGGCCAGAATCTGTTGAACCTCAACCAGAAACTGCAGACAAGACTTCGCCAGTTGCAAGCCAAAAAGATGATAAATCAGTACCACCATCAAAGGAATCATCCCGACCAGAATCTGAACTTTCTCAAAAAGAAGCCGATGGTCTAGAAGTAACACATTTATCTTCTGATGAGCTTCAATTAGTAACAAAACCAGACAAAGAAGACTTTAAACTTAATCTTCAACAACTTTCCTTAGTTACTGCTTCTAGTCCTGTAGATATAGCTTGTTCCGAACTCAAGGATTCTCAAACTAAAACAACATCCGGTGACTCTGTACAGCTAGAAACGTCTATTAAAATTTCAGGTTCTGGAGAAAGAGATGAATTGGCGCATAAAACTGCATTGTCTGCTAATGATTATGTTGAAACATCAGTACTTACTGGAAAGCAATTTGGCTCTGGGGAAATTTTAGGAGAGGTTGTCGAATGTTTGAAATCCGATATTCAGCAAGCTGTAAAAATATCATCCTCAATTTGTGACGATTTGAAACAGATGGCTGTAACAGTAGAAACTATTGCGGAAGATTCTACAACTACTGTGCAAAAGGAGAGTATCTTAGGTGATGTAAATGTAAAGCAAGTAACTGAAGAAGTCGCAGAAGAAACTGTTTGTGAAACTATAGAGTCTTTAAATGTTGCTTACGAGGTCAAGAGCTTCCATACTGAACTACGAGAAACCCATATCACCACTATTGACTCACCTGCTCTCGATGAAATTATATTGCATGATATTAAAGAAGAAGACGAGGAGCATCGGTTTTCACCTCCTAGGGAAACAGCTTCTGATCATTCACAAGTATCAACTTCTGTACAAGTAAAAAGACCAGTTTCACCAAGGGAAGTGGAAGTTGCTAAAATTGTTGCTAATGTCGCTGAAGTTTTAAAATCCGAAAAGCCCATTACAGAGATTATACCAGACTTCAATGAGCAGGAATTAGAGAAAAAGCTTTTAAAAACTAAAGAGGAAGATGCTGCTACTGTACAAAGAATGCTAGTTACAGCGAGTAGTGAAGATGGAGGAGAGCAAATCGAAATATGTCCAAAGGGATCAATTGTGTTCACTCCTAGCTCAACGCCTGATGTTCTATCAGGAAAAGTTTCCCCCGAGTTAGAAATTAACATAAAAACTGAAGAGCAGACTTTAAAATCAGAGTCAGAAAAATCGTCTCCAGATATTAAGTCCGGTCCTATTTCCCTTGAAGAAAAGGACAAAATAGAAATTTCAGAAAAGATGCAAATAGGACAAGTGTCTTTAGACCGAAAAGAATCCACTAGCAGTGTAGCTGAATATCAAACTGAATTGAGGAGAGAGTCAGCAATTAGTAATTTAAGTGAAAAGGACTTGACCAGAGATGAAAGTACCTTCGATGAAAGACATGATTCATCTGATAGCCATGACTTTGGTAAGTTTTCACCTGAGCCTGAGCAGAGCCAAGAAATTGTTAGTGAGTTAACAACAACCTCAAAAGTTGTCTCCACTTTAGTTAGTAAAGATCAAGACATAACAGACAAAATTTCGTTTAAAAAACAAACCGCAAGTGCTTCGTCAGTTGCTAGTGCCAAAGAAAGCACAACTTTTTCGTCTACAATGGCATCTACAACTGAAAGTGAAGCTCAAACCAAAACAACACTGTTAGATGAACAAATGCATGGAGTTTCTTCCCGGGTAGAATCCATAACTTCCACAGCAATCTCCGTGAGTGACAAGAATAAAGAACAGACGACAGAGCTGATTGAAACACGAAAATCAGAAATTTCAAAAACTAGTGTTTCGGCCGAAAATGTTTCGGAAGTTACTTCTGCTCAAACAAAAATATCATCCATCGAACAAACTGCGCTAGTCGAAAAAGCCAAAACTGCTTCCTACTCTGAAGCTGAAGATAAAAAATCAAAAACTACTACCTCAGAGATTATTAATGTTAGCGAAAAAGGATATTCCTCAAAAGAATTTGCTACCCAAAAATCTTCTTCAGTTTCCAGCATCAAGGAAGATATATCAGAAACATCAGAAATATCAGAAACGAAATCTTCTTGCACTAAAGAAATTTTGACAACTTCTACTAAGTGCGATAGAGAAGACAAATCAGTAGTTGATTTCCATGAACCCTTAAACTTGCAGACTGACTCTACAATTAGTTCAACAGTTTCAAAAACGAAAGCAATGTCAGTAAGTGAGTCAAAAATTATAAAGAGTGAACACGCTTCCGGATCTCAATCTATGTTCTATGTACCTGGATCCCAGGAATCGTCCACAGCAATTCACAAATCAGATTCAACATCAAAATCTATGTTATCAAGCAGCAGTGGATTTTGTACAACTACTACCAAGCAAATTGATTCATTAGATGATAAAGAAAAAATTGTTAAAAAAAAATCAAATTCTGAACAGTTTTCCGATACTATTGCACGTAGAGAATCAATTCTAAGTCAAAGTAGTGAAGGTCGACAAACCGGTTCCTTGAGTGATCATGAGGATGGATTCGATGAAGATACCGAAGACATTTTGAATATCAAAGAGAACCGTTCAAAATCTATTGCAACAATTATGATGACAAGTATTTATAAGCCTTCAGAAGAAAGCCAAGCCTTTGATGCACTTGAAGAGGAGGAATCATTTGAAGATATGACCCAAGAGCTACCAAAACTTTTAAAAACTGAAACAAAAAGCTACCATTCAGTTCACAGGTCTATAGGTCAAGAATTTGATAAGAATCATCTGCAGCACATACAAAAAACAACCTTTAGTACTATTTTAAAAGAAGATCCATCTCCAGAAGAGGCTATAGACAGAAAAACACCACCAACTGCACCAGTTAGTCCAGGAATAAAAACAACCTTTTCTTCGGAACATAGAGATGCTGTTCAGCAGAGTAGTCTTACTACAGTGCATAGAAGCGAAACATGCGGTATATCTGTGCCATCATCTCCAAAAGATGTTTCTGGAAAATCAAGCCCAGGTGCCTTAACATCAGAAAGTCATTCTATTCCCACTCCAGCAGGTCGTGAATCAATTACAGAAACTCCTGAATCGTCTCCAAAACCAACATCTCCGTTTCCAAGAGTCACAAATGAAGACATTCAATCAACAGCTTCTTTTGATACAGTTGAAGCAGTAAGAATTTCTACTCCAGAAATGTCTGAATTAACATCCCAAGAAAGAGCATCACTAAGTGGAAGCTCCGAAAAGGTAATAACCACAACCATTACCACCGTCACCAAAGTTATTTCTAGTGATGGAAAAGAAATCGTAACCGAGGAAAAAACTATCACAACAACTGATACTAGTGAGCCAGCTGGTGATAAAGTAACAGTCACAACTACTAGAACCACTAGCGAAAGTGATAAAGTACCTTTACAGCCAAAGGAGTTAGCTATGTTGCGATCAGAGTTCCGAAGCTCGACACCTGGCAGCGAGGATGAACGACTCTATAGTGATGATGAAATTCCACCATCGCCAAGAAGTATCACATCTTCTCACGCACATAGCTACGATCTTCAAAGATCAAGTTCAGGAATTAGTAAAAAATCCGATTTAGACATCGATGAAAGTCAGGATGATATTCCTCCTCAGTATGGAAGCGAAGAACATTCATCTGCTCTTTCAATATCAATGGCACACAAAATAGTAGACCCAATGAGCACATCGTTTTATGGCGTTCTTCCAGATTCATTTGGACCACTCACAACATCAACTTCAGCCGCAACAGAAAAATCTGATCCTATTCCCATCAAAACTACACGAACTATTGTAAGCAGAACCTTCATGGACTCTCCAGCTAGCCAATCATCAGGAAGCGAAGGTGCCAGCCAAACTTGGCTCTCTCGACATAGCGGTGATCACAAGTTCCTTGATGAAGCTGATCTTGATTTTGAAAAGGCCCTAGAAGAGCACCGACAAGTCCGCGGTGCTGACGTCATGTCTAGCGTTACCGCCAAATACTCGTACTCGCCATCGAAATCTACAATCGAAGAGACTATTAGCCAATCCAAATTTCCATTAGGTGATATACAAAAACCAAAAGGGGCTGAAGGTACATCAACTTCCAGCACAGATGAAGAGAAAAAAGACCAATCCGATGTTAAGCCCAAGGACCCCTTAAAAGAATGGGGTAAGCCTTTGGGTCTTCCATCACCTGCACCAGTTACGGTTGAAAATGACGTTCGAACCACCCCTAAGAAAGAACGACGAATGGTGGCTGCAAAAACAAAACTAAACAATGAGAAAAATCTTAGAAAACGGTCTGAATCTCCAAGCAAAACCAGAAAATCAAGTCCTGTATATGTGGACTTAACATACGTTCCACACAATGGAAACTCATATTATTCACATGTAGAGTTCTTCAAGCGTGTACGCGCCAGATATTATGTATTCTCTGGAACTGAACCCAGCCGTGAGGTTTACAATGCACTACTCGAAGCCAAACAAACGTGGGAGGATAAAGATTTAGGTAATTATTGCCAGTTATTATTTACGTATGTATGTAGGTACTTATAATAATAAGTAATAATGTTCTATTTACAACTTCCACCACTCATCTACTTTCGGATCAAGCTTTATTTAAATAAAATTAAAATTTCTAATTTAATTGTTTTTCAGAGGTAACTATCATCCCAACATACGATACTGACGTTCTTGGCTACTGGGTAGCTGAAAACGAAGAACTCTTAGCAAAATACCACATTGACCTGTCGCCGTCTGCATCGAGATGCACTATCAATCTTCAAGATCACGAAACATCATGTTCTGCATACCGTTTGGAATTCTAGGCCACGGGGATGTTTATAGCTTTTTCCCCTAGGATCGATTCACAAGAATTTACCAATTAATTGCTTTAGTTATCAACATACAAAGTTAAAAGTACCTACTTAAAACTTAAAAACTATTGTATGAAAACAACAAAAACAATCCGAGAAAATGAAGCAATTAAAAACACCACTTAAAATGAGAAAACGAAACTGATTTTCATTTTGCAGTACTATATCGCTAAACCTGGTGAGAGATGTGTATTGTATAGTATACATGTAATGGCGGTCTTTGGTGTGATTATTTGCTTTTTTTTTAAATAAAAATACACCTGCTGCCCTTACTAATATCTATCACAATAAGGAGCAAAATTCACACAAACAAAAAAGAAGAACAATGCTATTGTCCATTAGATTTGCGAATTAAACATGGGATTATGTATTTAACAAACGAATGTTACCTTATTTTCTAGCTACCTATTATATAATATATTTATACACATACATACAAATATAATTTATATAATTGCTCCTAGCAAATTAAAAAAAAAAATAAAATTAAAATTACAATTAAAAAAAAAAACGCATTACAAACTATAATCAATGTGCCTCTGTGAAGCAAAGCAATGAAAGTCCCAAGGAGTTTAAATTAAGTTATAATTTTATGTTTTATTGCGTAGCATAACTTTAAATACCTAACCTATGTATATGTAAACCTCTTAATATGTGACATAAAGTAACAATAAAACTTAACTTCCAATGTTCATTTATTTGTCTTATTTATAAATATAATTTGTATCCATGGAAAAGTGCCATGTAAAAAATCTATAAGGGACATAATATTACAGTTAATTATGTACATGTACTCAACTCACGCTCTAGTGCACTTCCTTTTTATTTAACTTTGTTTTCAATATTTTGAGAGTATAAGCATTTACTTTAATCATATGATTGTATTAATCAACTAACTGATGCATTTGGCACCTGATCATCAGATCAGCTGTCAAAAAGTTCTTTTTAACTAAAAGCTGAAAGTGAAAACTGGTCTACTCAAATATTAAAAGTCAAAAAATGTAAAGTACATTCAAAAAATGAAGATATTTTATTGAATGCGTGGCCAACAACAACAGCAACAGAATTTCTTCTTTTGATAAATCATGTCTCTATAATTCCACTTTGGATCAATCTTGCTAGAAGATTGTGTAAGTGCGTTCGCAATGAAAACACTATCAACAATGGCATTCAAAAACTCCAAATATTTATGAGCTATATAAGTAATACAAAAAAAAATATGTTCAAAAAACCAATTTTGAAACATGAACATGTGCATTTAAATAGAAATGTTCAATGAACATTAAAAACAAACAAATTATTATTATAATATGAATGTTGCGTATAACTTTAACTATGTGTAATTTATATGTGTAATGTTGAACAAATAATGACAAATCTTTGAAAAAAAAAATACAAACAAACAAAATATACAAATCAATAATTCACTATTAATTGTTTACATGAGAAATGAATTATAGATATATGTATGTAACTTGATATTTTTGTGTAAGGTTGATGTTAGAAATACATACATACATAATGTAATAATACCATTCAATGCTTGAAAAGTTAAAAAAAGGAAGTTTTACTAGGATATGGCAGCTGTTCTGCAAAGGCCATTAAATTAATTAAATTAAATGTTTTTAATCAACTTTGCTAACTCTTTCTTATAATTTATTATTGATTAGACCAGGTTTACATACATACATACATACTAAATACATATATAATGTTAGAAAGAAAACATGAAACAACAGTCCGCCATCAAAAACTTACAAAAAACAAAAACAAAATTACAGTAGAACTAAATTAAGAAAAAAATATATGTAAGGAAAAATAGATAAAGTAAGAAGTAAATTCCTTTTTAATGAACTTAAACTACGAGTATAAATGTTTTCCAAAGTCAAAAATAGCTTCTCACCCACTCTTTTCAGAAAAATATTTTTAAGACAAATCATTACTCACAAAATATAAATACATATACATAACTACTCATAATATTGTGCACCGTCCACAATTGATTTTGCGAAACAGTTACAATTAATTTTTTTTTTTAAATGTGATCTTTAAGAAGAATATTATAACAATACACATAATAAAAGTATAAACATACTTTTGGAAGGTAACATCAATACATAAATTGAAATATGCTAACTCAGATGCATAGCTTTTTTTTATTTAATTTGTTAATAACTCCATCTGGGTTAAAAATGTACCTAACCTACTATCGAAATATTTGAATTGAATAATCGTCAAGTCGATGTATTTCAAAAACCATGGAACTTTTTCCTAGTTCATATATGTACGTCATAATATGACACACGGAAACCTAGGTGATGGGTCTAATTTAGGTGTTTAACAAGAGGACAACAATCTTCAGCTTCTTTGGTACTATATGAATTTAATTATTTTTTGTAGTGAAAGTATTGTCATTACGGTGTCCGTTCAAGAATTAAAGTCAAACAGTAAACAAACAATTTTGATTGAAACATTATAAACTAAAAAAGATTAATTGGTAAACATTTTAAAGAATACTAATATTATTTATTATTATTATATTATTAACATTAACTTGAACTTATTTACGTGATCTATTGTGTTCTCTTACTTGTAAAAACATAAATCATGTCCCTATAATTTAATTAAATACATACATACATGTATGTATTTTTATTTAATGATGTTATAATTTTTCCAAATTTCCTTTTTTTATCAAGGACTTACATACAAACATACATATGTACATACATACATATACCATATGTATGTGTCTAATTTTTATATACAAATACAATTTTAAACTTACAGAACATGTGATAGAATAAGTATTTCACTAAAATGTTTAGGAACATACGAAAATGGCAATGACAGGGATAGTAAGTATACCTAAATAGATATACTAAGCTACGAACATGCTACTATTTTTATTATTCGAAAATAACATAAATATTGTTTGTGATATATTGTTTGAGGCGTTGTTAATGTTTCGCAGAACTTATCCAGCAGCATACACAATCAAAATAAAAATGTGAGATGTTAAAAGTCAAATGAAATTAACAAAGCAACTTTTCAAGGAAAAAGAATTTTTTTTTTGAAACGAACAAAAAAACTATTTTTTAACGAATTGTTTTATACGTTTATGTATAGTAGATAGTTTTTGATTGACAGGTATTGAAAAATAAAAAAAAAAATACATTCAATTGTATGGTGATTCCATTATACTATATTTAAAGCAAATAAACCAAAAGCACGCAAATGAAATTGCAATTAAACAAGTGCTTAAACTTTTTTATTTTAAACAATTTTATGACATGTTATAGATTGATGGCGCAGAGCAGAAGATTTTAAGTTTTTTTCTAAACATTTACATATTAAGATTGAACATAATATTATTGAGTCTATTTGAAGAATCAAAAAATACAAATATATGTACTTCTTAACGGCAAACAGGATATAAATAATTTCAAAAAAATAAAACGCACTTCAAAAACAAAATGAACTCTCTAAACATTGTAATTGATTAAAAAAAATCTATACCTAATGAAAAACACAAAGTTTAAATGGTTATAAAAATAAATATATATATATTGATATTTATAGAAAAAATAAATAAAGATTTGTTGTTAACGTACTGCTTTTTGAAGGAAGAAAATATATTTATATATTTGAACAAAGTATAATAATTATAAAAAATTTTGCAATATAATTTTTACTATTTAAATCTTTTAACGGTAGTACCCGCAGTGTTTGTTTATTTATGAGATACATTTTAAAAGGAATTATTCAGAATTTGCCTTTCATTCAATTACCTAGTGCCCAGTAACGTAAATAACGTTTACATTTTTTCCGTTGCAAATTATATTTGAAGTTTATTGATGAGAAATTGTTATTTTCATATCTTATTGAAATTAGTTACCCTAAGTACATAAAATAAATATTAAGTATTATAAGGCATAAGAAAATGACAAGAGAAAAAGTAAAATTTTTAAATGCTTTTTCTTGAAGACAAAGCTTATCTCCAAATAAAGAAGATATGTATGCATATGTACGTAAATATACATATGTATATATTATATATAAACAAAATAAATAAATGTTTGTTTTTTTTTATTAAATTTCGGGGCAAAAATGTTCTTAGAGTAGGTAAGTTAATCAGTGTTAGATTTAAACCAACAGATCCGAATGATGGGGGTCCTAACCGGATTTAAAAATGGATGGGTATGCTTTATTATAATTTAAGATGCCAAAACTAAGGCAAAGTAACTCGCGCCGCACAAGGAAATCTGGGGCCCAACCATGTAACCCGATTCTATAATAAAAATATTCGAATTCGCAAATTCTGGACTCTATAACTCTTTTAATGACGCTTTAATATGCGATAATCGAACAGCTATAGTGGTGCCAGCTTGGTTTTTATGTACTTTCGTATAATCGGAACCACCTAACTCGAAAGTTAATGTCAAAACAAAGCAGACATCAAATGTGTTTGCGAGCACATCGTGCGAAAATCGCAAATCTGTTGAAAAATGCTTGGCATTACTGGCGCTCTATTCTTTTTCCATACATAGTAGCAATTAAAAGTAGAATCGCAAATAGGTTTCGAATAGAATCAAAATTAGAATCGAGTTACATAGTAGGGCCCCTGAATTCAATATTCGAATAGTGTACCAAAACTTTACGATCGATGAAGTAAAAGCTTAATTTCTGCTGTGGCACCCAAGGTCCTGTGATGCAATATCGGTAGAAAACTAGAAACCAAGCTCGGAAATGCTTGCTCGCATATTCGTGATAGCTTTGTCGACTCTAGACTTTACCAAAATAAGTAAATGATCGGACCATATTCGAACGTTGTATAACAATAACAATTTTAGCCTCGGCACGCAGAAGCCACCCCTTTATCGATACGAACCATGAGCAGAACAAACATTTTAAACAATCTTTCAACTAACGAAAAATTGCATATGATCGCATATGGATGATGTGCGGATTTTTTAATTCCCTACAATTTTCCTATGCTGACGGACAGTACGATAAATGGAGTAAATGGCAACATAAAAGTTTAATTACCCAGAATGAACTTAACTCTCTGCACATACGTGGTGTCCGACAGACTACACACAATTGAAAAATTAGGTTGACGTCGTACATACTTGATAAATAAATCTGATTTAAATTGTTTACATATAATTTGAAGTAAAGGCCATATTATGCCAAGCAAACCGTTCCAAAATGCAAACGTATACATCCCGGCTAAGCAGATTGTCCCATCATAAAGCTAGTCCTACCCAATTTATTGTTCCTAATTTGTGATTAAAACTACAACATATTACCTATTCAATTAAAACGCGATTTATTATTTCATTTTTTTTTCTACATCCTTAAAACATATCTTTTTCTGATCTTTACTTCACACCAAAATGGTATACAATAATAAATTATTTATTTATTTGTTTATTTATAATTTATTAGCTTATGATTAAAATTATAAAGTAATAATAAGGAAGAGCATTACCTACTTAGGCTTTCAGCTGTGATAGTGGAAAATATAGATGTTTTTTTTTTTTTATTAAATAATTACTAAGTATTTCAAAATTAATAAATTAAAGTATAGTTAACATTATATATCTAGTTTATATTTTTTTATAAAGGAGTAAATAAGGGTTATATTTTGATGGCTAGGGCTTTTTAAGGCTTTGTTGATTTCTGATTCATGATGATAGGGGTTAGGTAACCCACAGTTTTGTCCTTGTAAAATATGTTTTATATCCAGTTGAGCATAACAAGTTGGGCAGGTTGGATTGTTTTCTTTCAAGAGTAAATATTGATGAGTGCAGGTTGTATGTCCAAGTCGCAGTCTTATAAAACAAGTGTTCATTATTTTGCTCGTGGTAGTAGGATATAAATGCTGGATTTTGTTTCTGTTTATATACGCGTAATGATGATTATAACTATTCCAATCCAAGAGCAAATTTCGGGTAAGCGATTATTGCTAGTTGAAATAATAAATTAAGATAAACATGTATGTATATTTTAATAAAGGAGTTTTATTGATTTAAATTAAAGAGATATGAATTTTGTTTTATAACACAAAACAATACAGTTATTACTAACAGCCTATATTCTGACACTTTCTGAAAAGAATTTCATAAATTTAATTGAATGGACAAGAATATAAAGATAACTTCTGATCTATGCTCGAAGTGCTGTAAACTGGTGGAAAACGTCTAAAATATGCGTATCAAGGTCTGATGTAAAAAGCAGTGTTTCCAAAGTGCTGCTATACTTTTGCACTTGTTCGTGATGCTAAATAATAATGACACAACAGAAAAAAAAAAAGAATTAATATATAAGTTATTTATAATGCAATAAAAATAATTTACCATCAAAAAGACTTGTTGGAGTCTTCCAACTGTCCATCGATACCAATCTGTATCTGGATCACGACCGTCTGTATCAGATCTTACCAAATGTTCCGAAAGGATCATGATAAATCGTTGAAAAACTATAAGAAACAAACGCTTTTGGTCAACATTCGCCGCCTCGAGTTTTTCCTCCATACGTTCCACGACCTGTAAAATATTAAATTACTGTTAATAGCTGTTTTTGTAAGATTGATATAATCCTCCATGTAATAATTCCCGAGTGAAAACATAATTCAATCACAAATTAAAATTATCCACATTGTCAATTAAACAACTTATAAACAAAAAGTCACAAGTCGTCTCTAATTCACCGATTCCGAAACAAGAGAAGCAATGCATATGCATATCAGATTAACTATAAAATTAAAATTCTTAAAAAATTGATATAATATTTAAACAAATTTTGGACCCAGTTGAGCTGCATCTGAAACATTATTATGCTCATGTTTCAAATACAGCTCACAAAAAATTTACTTTAATCTCACGAATACCTTTATGAGTTTTTACTTGCTTAAGAGTATTATGATGATACGAATACAATTTTTAGTATAAAATAATCCATTTTTCTTCCACAACCTATATCATTTTATAAAACTGCCTATAAATGAAACTCAACATTTCATTCAATAATTCCCATGCTATTGTTAATAATAAATTCATTCAATATATTAACAGAACTTGTACATATATCGAACATACATTTAACGGTCCAAAAATGATACAACATAGAGAATCAACTTGTGACGTGCGTCGTCGTTATGAAAACTATAAAGAGTAGTATCACCCAACCAGAAGAAAGGTTTATACTCTTATAAACAACCATGTTCTGGAATCAAATTAAAAGTATACCATCAATATTTATCATATTTTATAACTCTACTTATTTAATAGACAGGTTTAACGACAATACTTTCGGAGCAATCTTTCGGTGTCATCACGCTTACCCAAAGACATACCAGACACTACATAGTTTTTGGTCTACTTAACATCCTCTTCATATTCATCTTAACCACAACCATGCTATACCATAAACGTAATAGAAAAACAACAATCTTCCAGAACAACAATCGATTTACTTATAATATAATGTGCTTATTTTAATTTTAAGTGAATACTGTTGCATTTTGAATGAGTTACTATTTGTATGTACCTACACAGAAAAACCTTCACAAAATAACTTTGATTTTTAATTCATTTTAAAATAGTCGGTTACAAAATATTTATTTAATGTATTCATATTTACACAAAGCTATAAAAAGTCACAGATGCATTTTAGGACAAATTAAACTCTAAAAAGAAAAAAAACACAATCTTACCTCTTCTGTTGGCTTATCTGCATTGTGTTGAGGTTTTTTGCGTTTTTGGACTCCACCCTCTTCTTCCGATTCACTTGACGACGAATCTGCTTTAGCAAGTTTCTCCTTCGCTTCTCCCAATTCCGTACCTAGCAAATTATTAATTTATATGCATTTTAAAAGGCACAGCTAAAACAATAACTAAACGTGACACACTCACTTAACTTTATAACATGTTTATTCATTTTTTTTATGGTAAGATGAAGAATTTCCCATAGATACATCTTAGTGAACTCAGAAGTCATTTCTTTCGAAAAAATCCAAGTGGCTACAGCTGAGCATTCAACAACTTGTGTCTTTAGTAATTTATCGATTATGACTACCATCATTTGCTGGTGATTCTTCCATAGTTCAAACACGTTATGGAGAATACATATCTGCGCTTCTTCAGATTCAGCAAGGGCCTTGAGTTTCAAAATCGATACAAATATTTTCCAAAAAAAAAAAAACTTGTGAAAATTACCTTAAATACCAAATGAAACTTTGATATTGCTGCGAAACTATGCGAGAACGATTTTGATCCTAAATTCAATAAAGTCTGAACAAACACGTCAATTTTAAGTGGATTGAAGGAGCTCTCAGACATTTCGTTGTCCCCATTTTCGCCGGAATTCGGAAGTTCTTTCAGTACATTAATTACTTCTTCAGGCGTGCATTTTTGTCGTATGGCAACGACAAGTTGGTGAGCTGTAGTGGTACCTGGTAGTGCAGCTGTGAAACAAAAACAATAAATGGAATAAGTGTTTTGTCACAGAAGCAATAGATTATGTTACATGGTACTTTTGCACTCTAGTGGAACAACATTAACATTTTTTATAAAAGCACCAGGGCGTGAATTCAATAGTAATACAAGAAAAACTTTCCTCCTTTCACTGGCTCAATATTTTGATTCACTTTTAACAATTTCTTAAAAAAAAGCATTATGGGGGTAATGTCAATGGTGTTCCCGAATTGAAGTCTCTTTCCAACGAAACTTAATAATCGTGAACTTCACTGAAGCTCAACGATGAAACTAAAAGTGGTTAGAGCACATAATTTTTGTTGAATAGACTGTTAATATAAGAATTGAATAAGATGCCCTAACGATGTACATAACAATAAAAACTAAAATAGAGGGGAACATCGTTACAAAATGCTAACGCAACAAAGTGGAAAACCATCCTAGGTGATCAGTTGTTTCTTGCGTGTTGTAGAGAAGACAAAACACAATAACATAGCGGAATGTATTTCGAAAAGCTATTGTTTTTAATTTCGATGGTAAATTTATGAGATAATTATAAGAACATGTTTATAATAAATTCTAAATTATAATTATTTAAATTCTTTCAGTTTAAATTAGCTAAAGGTGCAACAGAAAGAGATTTATTGCTCACCCGTAAAGAAAACCTTCAAATAAATGGCCGAACGCTCTTTTATAACCCATCCAGCTATGAAGCAAATGGAACAGAACCATGGGAAGAAACTTTGAAGCACCTTACATTTTTAACTCTTTTTACTGAAACTAGCAGAAGCAGTGCAAACTTGAGGTGTGTGTGTTTAAATTTTAATTTATTAATTAAATTTAATATAATTTGTGAACGATTTTGTTACTTAAAGTGAACTTCGAGAATACAGAGATTTTATGCATGCACCTTATATAAGAGCTCATGAGGAGTATTCAAGATTTGGGGACATTATCACACTGGCTCGGGGATGGTTGGAAAATACTGATGGTTATAGTTTTAAAGAAGGTTTATGCGAGGGGGTTTGTCTTGACAAAGCTTTGGCAATTTGGAGAGTTCAAAAAATTCGGCATCGTGATCCCCTAAGAGGATTTCGCTTCGAAATGAAATTCAGTATAACAGCTCTAGATAATAAAAACCTACTGCAAATCGCACCTGATATAAATGATCTAAATGAACGATATATCAATTCATTTATTCTCAAAGATGATGAATATCCAAAGAATTTTAACGTTCTAACACGCAGATCAGATAGTATTGAGAACTTTTCTAATGAACGCGAAGCTAGAATAGTCAATCATGGCTCTCAACAAGATTTCACACATATTCCACAACTAAACATCGGGGAATTTTTTAAACAAGCACCTAAAGCCTCCTCTAAAGTTGGTTATTTATCGAGTTCACGAAACGATTTACCCACAACCTATAGACCAAACTATCGAATGAGATTCACAAAGCCTGTTTATGAAGAGCCAGAAGATCCTAAGACTGTTGTGACACATCATTTCCATCATCATTATTTTATGAATGATGCAGAAAGTTCGACCCTTCGCGAAGATAATAATCCTTATCATGTAATTCCGGATGCAATACGAATTATAAAACCTCCGAATATTGGTTATTTACAACCCCGAAATGTTTTGACTACAACAACCGAAGCACCACCCACCCCGTCAGCTTTTTATATGCATCAACTTCCTTCGTATACACAACAATCTTTTTCTCAAGTCAAAACTACAACTCGGCCGTTTAGACAAAGTGAACAGCATTTCGAAGAAATGCGTTATTCTGAACCAGATCCTTTTTACGAAAATTTAGATGGCATTCGAAAGGAAAATACAAACAACTCCATGCATTCGGATGAATCTTCTTCTGTTCAAACTCACTTCCAAGTTGAAAGGCCAAGGACAGAAGAATATAATGTTGTGAATGAGCAACTACCACAATCAACTGAAGACCAAGACACTCATGTTATTAATAATAATAAAAAGCAAGAGACTACAACAACAATAAAACCCACCACACTTTTGTACCAATCTACTCGAAGGACTCTTTTACCAAAAAATAAGTTCTTTATCACATTGCCGTCAATAACAACTTCAACAACATTATCAGACAATCTTATACAACAGGTGACTAGATTTTCATCTAGAGATCGAAATAATTTCCGTACCACAACAGAACAGCCCATTTTGAAATGGAAGGCAAAGCGAAAACCGAAACAGAGCAAAGAAATAACTGATAGCTCGGTGGCACAGACGGTTCAAACAAATACAGAAGAAAAGATCATAACCGTGACCCCAAATAAAGTGGAACTCGAGGTGTCAACGCAGAAGTCTTTTAGTAAATCAATAAGTGTTAAAGTTGGAAATTGTTCAAAAGAAATTCCGTTAACCATAGAAACAACAACAATTTTCAATGAAGACGAGGAGGGTACGAGTACGATTGACGTGGAAACTAATGAGAACGAATCATAAATTAGTAATGCGGGTATGTGAATCTAGAAATTGGAAATACAAGTTTATTGTTTTCTGTTTAATAAATCTTTTTTTTTTTTAAATAATAATTTTATTTGTATATGGCTTTTATTTATATCTGAAGTGAAACATATATTTGGTCGCGATATGTTGCTAACGCATCCTCTAAAATAAATCACCAAATAATAGTTAGAAAAATCAATTTAAGCAAAAAACAGTTTAACTGCATTACAAACAATGTTGCTTTCTTATTTTTTTTTATTTTAAAAGGCCGGTAGGTTTTGTTTTGACTGAGACAGGTCGTGAAAATTGTGATCACTCGGAGTTGAACCTACATATGTACATAATTATATAGTCATGTTCATAGTTTAGTGGTATTATTCTTTTCCCATTACACCCTCGCCGAATTAATATAAATGTATGTAAATTGAGTAGGATTTAAATTCACAGCCCATGTGACGTATTTTGGATGGCCTTATACATTGATTGATTAATTGACAATCGCCTTCTTTGATGTCAAATGCAAATTCAAAGGAAAGGTACTCCTTACCGTGGGGTGATTTCAAATTTCCAATTCAAGCGCATTCAGTTCTCCGTTTCATTGGCTTTTGAAACCAGAAAACTGATTGGAAAACACTGTCTATCATATCGCTAACTACTAACTTCGATTCCAGTCAAATAATGAGATCATAGTAAAATTTAAATCTGATCTTTTTGATGTTATATAAAACTGCTATGAATTAAGAATTGTTAGAAATAAAATATAAAAGTATAAAATGGTAAAATAATTTATGGACAATTTCCGAGCATATCACTTAAAATAAGTAAAAACTATTTACAATATTTGCTCTAAATTAAAAGATATTCTTGATACTGAGTAAGAATTTCAATGATTTGTCAATAATAAAGGGAGGCACGATACATGTACTATACATACCAAAGAGAAATGCAACGAATTATTATAGAAAATACAGCTGAAAAACCGAACTACTTGAATAGCTCTTACTCAATAACTTCTATTATTTTATCATACATTGAAGTATAAAATACAAATAAAAGGTATTGTTTTAAAACTTACCAGCTCCTTCTGAAGCATATTTGTAGTTTGGTTGAGGGGCGATTGGTATCAGCTGCGCATATGCTTCCGGCATCATTTCTGTAATCCTCTGATGATATGACAATCTGAAAAATGTATATTTTAGTAAAGCTAAGCTAAATAAATAACAATTACGTACCGGAGACATTTTTGTAACACTTCTTGTATAAACTTCGGCCTGGGATGCTCAGCATCCAACAACAAACAACTATCCCATTCATCCCAGGACCAAGTAAATTTGAAGTTACTCAAGTGGTAGGAAAACCAATTAACAAAACGATCAAAGCACGATGTGTTCATTGAGTCTATTCGCATAAACAAAATTTCGGTTGCCTGCGCCAGTACCTGAGGCAAAGTTGCCGGCTGGAGTTTACAAAGCTCAATAAGAATCGATCCATACACAATGTCTAGATATCTTGGAGTCGGCATATGGAATAACTCAGCAAAAATAACCTCAACAATGCAATATTCTAAAGGAATTTTGTTCTTGTAGGGGAAAGCAAGTAATTGTGCTGCACAATCCTTTCGCTCCAGCCTATGCGTTTCAATTATGTGATGCAAATGTTCTTCAATGAGGAACCTCTCAATGGAATGTGCTCCTGGCAAATTTGGACCATCCGGACAATCTGTGTAATCGAACATGCGATATACCACCCATGGCATGGGATAAATATATGACTCGTGGTGCTGCGGTGGAACAATCTGCGGCAAATTATGTTGTAGAGCTTCACAGAGCACAGAATCAAATGCCAAATATGGTCTCGGAATATGTTTTTCTGCCCAATTATCTTGACGGAGCTTTCTGATCTGTGCCCACAAGCAGTCAAGGTATTCCTCTTGAGGATGAGGTGCATCCACTGACCACACTCTCAGCGCATTGTGGTGCTTCTTTGTACGTTTATTTAAGAACACCTCGATTCTTAGCAAAAGACTTTCTAAAGATGATTCCTTCTTTTCATAAAGGTCTCTACCAACCCATGGTAGGGTAGACAACACAGCAAAAACATACCAATCACGTCGAACTTGTGGGACGTTATCCTCATTTGAAACATCAATCATTACATCTAGCAGTTGCAATAAACTTGATGCTGATATGACGTGGCAATTAACCAAGTCGGCCAAAAATCTTAGAGAGTATCTGGCTGCATCCCATCGGCACGATTTTAAACTATCTTTAAATGTCTTAACCATATGGTCAACAAATTCTCCTCCGAACTTATAGTTCTTGGCATTAAGTAGTCCCACCAACGTTGTGTAAATAGTACATTTTTCCGGCATTTTGATAGCACATTCTGATAGGATGCGAAGTATTTTCAAACGAAATGTGCCCAAATCAGCTTCCAATACTGACACCAATCCCTCGAGATTAGATTCTACTGACGATGTACTCCGTTCGCCAACGCGAAGAATGAGAGATTCCAATCGATCTTCAATTTCTTGATTTTCGGAGACACGACGACGTTTACGGCTACGATTGTCTAAAACAGAAAATATAATATAAAAATAATTTTCTTAAAATATTGAACCCAAGTTTTGTAGGTTAGCTTTAATTTTCTTCAAAACGAAACTTACAGTATCCATCGTCCTCTTCGTGAGCACGTCTTCTGTTCATACTTGGAGGAATTTTCAACTTTGTTTAAATAATTAAGTATTATTTTATAATTTTGCAAAATATTCGCGAAAATGATTTACGAATCAAATTAGTAAGGATAAAAATACAAGACGCTGCTTAGTGCTTTGCTTTCAATTTAACTTTCAATTCAATAGCTAGAGCTCTTAGCTAGTGTCAAATGACATTGACATTGCAGTCGGTTGCCATTCCACGATTTTTCACCATTTTATTTCTTAAGATAAGAACACAATGATTTTCTTCGCACACTTCCAACGACAATTTACAAAAAGATCTGTTCGTTAAATACTCAAATTTCATATACATTTCTAAAGTGGATTGAACTACTTCTGGTGTTTAGGCAACGATGGAAAACCTCGATAATAACGTATAATACTACGTTTCCACCAAAAAATAATCCGATATTTAAGGCAAGAGATTTCAAATAAATCATGAGGTGTTCCTACCAAAGAAAAGGGGAATTATTTGACGTTTGCTTGATGTCATATCAACAAAACCTCAAATTATTCTTCTTCTTTAGAAAAGAAAAAAGTAAGAAAGTTGAAATTCGTCTGGTTTCAGAATAAAATCTGAACTTTAGTTTATTTTATATAAACTAAAGTTCAGATTATCTTTCTTTCCTTCTCTGAGGTTAGTAAATCAAGTAAAAGAACAAATTGACAATCTTGAGAGATTTGATTGATTTTATTTGAAATCACTTTTACTACATAATGTACATGATAAATTTTATAGAGCACAATTAACTTTAAATAAATAATATTTCCTCAAAAATATAATATTTCATGTCGTTGTAAAACATTTTTCCCACAAACATTATTTAGTTAAATTGAAATGTCAATTTGCTGAACTGCAGTTTAAAGTTAAACGACAGAATACTCTAGGTTAACTTGAACTGCGAAATAAATTGAGTTGAAAGCTTAAACAAAACTGTTTAACATTAACCGAATAAAATCATGAACTGCGAAATTGGAGAACAATTTATAAATACTAGTTATGGGTAATTTGGATAGGAGAATACTTAGTCCTCCGCTGTCCAGGTTTTTCATTGCTTTTTTTTTGTAATTTGTTGATTCATCTACTATGCTTTTTTAGTTTTATTGTATTTTTGTATAAAATATATTAGATAGATAGATAAAGGAATTCTATTTATTGAATCATATTTTAGCATATGTACCATATATATATATTTTACAAAAAAAAAAATGCTTAAGTTTTGACATCATTTATAAAAATAAATACTAGTATTGTGTAAAATTTTACTAATTTTTGTTTGTTATTTTTTTTTACATAAATGTACATACATACATATATGTAATGTTTTAAATTCTAGAATTTGAAAGTATTTAAAAATCATAATAAACATCAATTTAACAAAGAAAAAAAACATGACAATTATTTTAAGTAAAACTATTATCCACTTTGGAAGAAATGGCGCTGTTTGCATTAAGAAGGAGACTATACTATTCAAAAAACCCAAGTATGGATACTACCCTCATACAATTTTGGTAGAAAAATATTAGTCCAACATCTATTGGCACGTTAACGGTTAAACTAAAATTTTGTGAAGTGACTAATCATAGCATGGTCAGTGTACGGAAATCATCACCTGTAATACGTACATATACATATATATTTTTGAAAGTGTAAACAAAATCTGAAAAACATTGTTCCTGTATTTTGAATTATTATTGTTTATTAATTGTGAAGTTCGAAAAGAAATCGACAAGCGTTTTCGGTGAGCACAAGTGGCCGAAAGGTGTGTAGTACATATATAAATAAAAATAAATAAGATGCATCAAAGAGCTACAACGAGTAGGTTGGATTAATACAAGAAAAAAATCGTGTGTTTAGGTGTGAGGAGCAATTTTATAAAAAAAAACATAAAAAATAATTTGGAAAGCCAGAAATCTCTTATTTAATTTTCATTTTAAATTTGGTGGTTGGGTTTGTGAATAGTTTTCGAAAAATTATTTTTCAAACTCGAAATTTTGCAAAAAAAAAAGATTAAATTTTCAAAATCTATTTTTTTATTGCTCAAAAACTACCTACCACTTTTTCCAAGAAAAACAACTTTTTTATTAGTTTTAGGGCAAGAGTACAAAAACTTAGGCGACAAGATCTTATAAAGGATTTCTATAGAACAGTTCAAAACAATCATTTTTTTTACTATTGGAAGGGGGTCTATATTAAGTTTAAAATAGGTTCTTTAAATGGAAAAGATTTTTTTTAATAACGGAACCTAATACCAACAATTAAGAATTGTACATTTGCAAAGTTAATAGCCTGTTTTTTCAGCCTGCTTTTAAATCAAGTGAAATAAATTCATCATTATCAAAATTTGCCCAAAAAAAGTTTAAAAAATAGTTTGAAATTTGATTTGATTTTTCAAAATTTTAATTTACTATAGACATTTGTTCATTTAGAATTCGTTGCTCTTATTAATTTTTATCCAAAAACTGAAAATATCATGACTTTTTCGAGAAAATTAAAAATTACAAAAACTACTTTTTTAATTTAGTTAATTTTATGGATTAGAATATTGTCAATTTTTCTTATAAATACAGCTTATTTAAATGTAAAAGCAACTTTTCATGCGCCCAACCTCCTCCCAAATCCTATAATGTGCCCAAGCAAGGTGGTTGCAGGAGTTTAACATGCTCCCTTTTACATACCACACTGTTTATAGTCCACCACTGCCGCCGCCGTAATGCGTTCTTAATAGTCTCCACAAAGCTGTCTTCTATTTTAGGCAGAACCATTAACTCTTCAACGAATTGTCATCGCCCGTGAATCCATGTGCATTGTTCATCACATCATCACATGTAACAGCACATCATGTCGTTCGCAAAATGCTTCTATTTTCAAAATTCTGTAGTAGTCAGAGACAGACAGGTAAACCCTGAAAACGTTCGTTTGCTTAATGCTTATTGACACTTGAACCAAATTTTAATTTAAAGTACCTGATCCTAATTCTAAATCAGTCAGTTAGGCTTTAGGAAATATTCTAGCCTCCAACCTTATCAAGGACTAATAAGTGTGTTAATAAAAATGGGTTAAATTGCAAGCTATCACGTTAAGAAGTTTTGATATTCCTTCTAGATGATGAGCTTTCAAGGCATCAGTACAATATAATCCAAAGAAAAGATAAAGCAAAGTTACCATTACCATGCTGTTCTCTAGTGTCTAGTTCGACAAGCAAAAAAATGAAAAACCCCAAAAATATTTTAATTTCTGAATTTTGTGGCGAAGACAATTAGCTGTTTTGTTGAAGTTCAAGGAGAAAATTGATCAACTTGAAAATCTGAAACTTATATTTATATGTAAGTGGGAATTTGATAGCAGCTCTGGGCAAAGCTAATATAAACAGACTGTTGAATCAGATGATATAGAAGTCGATGAAAGTATGCAAGGATGATATGATATACCTATTATACTCGTAGTTTTGTACGATTCAGAGGATTTTTTCTTCAAGGCATTGGTCAAAAATTTTCTGCGGCATTTATTTAACTTACCCGGGCAAATAGCGTTGAAATGCGATAAAGTGCATTTGTTTGTTAAATTTTTGACATCTTGCTTAACTTGATCTTGAACATCCGACAAAGTGTCCATTGCGAACTATTTTCACAACAGAATTTTTAAACTAAAATTAAATTTTCAGAGATGTTAGCTCAGTTATTTAAAGGAAGCATTTAAAAGTAGGTGAGGATAAAAAGGAATTGATTTTCAATCTGTCTTTACATTTCCCAAAGATCAAATGAAATCTACTCTATCTCTCAGCTTGGCACTTACTATTTTCTGTTGATCAGCAGCTGTGATATCAGACAACAGAAAAATATAATGCTGGAAATCACTCCTAGATCCTTTGCTCCTTTTGTTTTATAGATAATAATATTAAATTAAAATACATACTAGATATTAATATCGATTTTAGAAGGACTTTAAAAAAAAATTACTTCAATAAACCTCGAAATCAAACCAAAAATCTAAAATCTGAAAAGCTGATAAAACAAAATTTAAGTTTACTTTCAAAATTATATCAGCCTTATTTATAATCCTCACATAAAGCCTGCATAAAGTTATACACTCTTTATAATACCTCTTAACTCGAAAATGTTATTTATAAAACTTATGCAACGTTGAATAGAGCCATAATGAGCTAAACGCGTTTTGAGGTTGAATAGAGCCTGAATAAGGAAATTATAGTGACAAAATGTCATGGTTTGTGTCCATAATAGAAATTAGAAAAAAATTAAAAAGGCTTTTCAATTTTCTTCCTTTTGAAATGATTTATATAATTTAAATCGTGTTACCATGACGATGAAGAATTTAAAAATAAATAAAGATTTTCGATAGAAAATATGAAACAAATGATGGAAATTGTCTGTTCTGACCTCAGCAGGGACAATTGAGGAGCCCGTAGATATCCAAGTTATAGCTACATACATATATGTACATTATCGAACGAATCCCAATTTGACGAACGCATACTCTTCCCTTTCGATTCCATTTTGTATTATTGTTATTATTTATTTACCTATTTCATTGAAAGAAAAAACAATTGTTGTTTTAATTATGACATCTAAATGGAATAGATTTCTCATTTTGGTACTTTTTTTGATATAAGAACTGCGTAACTATAATTTGTAGGAAAATGTTTTATAAATACGAATTTATAGAACGTTGAATAGAGCCTACATAAATCCTTATACACTGCATAACTATTCATCTGCTTAGCGGATTCTATTAAATAAGGCTGTATGTGATTAACTTCTTTTATTTTAAGATTTTTTAAATTCAACATTATTCTGTCCAAGATATTGTAATGATCTTATTTGTACTTATAAAATGTTTGTTTAAAGTTATAAATAATTTATACTTAATGCCTTATTGGTAAATAAGCTTCAGTTTTGAATCTAAGAAATTTTTTAAAAAGAGTCTTAGGTTTTATAACTAGAATTATCCTTTAATTGTTCTTTAAAACTGAAGTAGTTGAGTGCGGACGTAAGAAGTACTTAGAAGAAGAAGATAGAGAAGTAGAATGGGGAAAAATGGTAAGTTAAATACACAAAACCTTGGATAACTTTCTTTTGCTCACTTTTAAAATGTACTGCACATACATAAATATGTACGAGTAGGTCTCAACGTCTGCACCGATTTTCATCGATCTATTTTGACTGGACATATGGAAAAAAAAAACAAACATAAAGATGATGCTATGACCATGATCCGTTATCCGCATAGTCATATTATCTACCGATATGTACATACATATATGGATCTTGAGCGATGATAAAATACGGCGGCGTACATACGCTAACACACATAACATCCCTTTCTTTAATTTTTTGTCAAACAATATCAGGCAGTCGTCGTCGGTCGGCCTTATCCAACAATCTGATAATACGATTAAAGTAATTTCAAAATTGAAAATAAACCAAGCATACAAACACAATCCCGTCGCATTTGCTGAGGCTTGCTTGACAAAAAAAGGATTTCCGTTTATAAGCTGTAGTACGATGGGCTTGCGTTGAATATATTCGCTTAGGTATACGAGTATACATAGGTATATCAATATCAACCATCAGATGTTTTTCTCCATCACACAATAACAGTAGAATCCCCAACTTATTTCTCCCACCACCCCAATTTAATGAACAATAAAAGTATTATGCTAATACCACCACCTACTCGTATTCGTGCCATCAACATTTCATCCTGCTATAGACTCGACTCCATCAACGGCCAAACTCTCCGAGGAAAACAGCAGCGCATCTGAGTGTCAAAATATGGTACATGTGACACATAGCTGCACGTCGCACGTCGCACGACAACGAACAAGGAACGACATAGATGCCACAGGAAAACAATATAAAAAAGATTTTCATCGTAAAGCTCTTAGTATTGAAAGATTCTATATACACTATAGCAACAGTCGGAAGAAGCTATCCTGCATCCATATACGGGTGGTAACTATGACACAATGCGATGCGATGGGAGAAGGACACCAAAGCATGTGAAATGTTTTAGAGTGGCACTGAAAACGATTCCTTTTCATACGTATAGATAGATACATGTGTATATTTACAGTTGTGTTTTGTTTGGATTCCAATTGATTCCCAACTAACTCATGGCGATATGTAGGTACGTACTTGAAACGTGGATGTCTAGCAATCTAGAACCTACCTATACCAAATACAAGGGGGAACCTGTGATTTCAAACTAGAGGACTAAATTTTACGAGCTTTTATATATTTACTCAGGCAATGTTTGATAACACCTTTTTTTTACTCTTGAACAAAAACAAAAAATCGAGACAAGTCAATTTAAGAACAAATTGAATTTAGTAGATACCTTGTTATTTGTATCTTATAAACCAACCAAATATTGGAGCCCAAAAGGGGCACGTGGAACATACTCGTAGACGTGTATTTTATACCTTCTAAAATCGCAGATACCCTTTTTAAACCTTAACAGGTTTATAGGATGTTTCCTGTTCCTCGGCGATTCTATCTACGCTATGTGAGCTTTACTTTTTTTTTAATAATTGATGCTCCATCATATTATTTGTATTAACTGTGATTGGAGGGTGGATAGGGGGGGTAAGTATTTTATCCCACACTGTTTTGCAATTCAGAGATATCATTTCACTGATGCAAAACCAAACCATTTCAATATCTACATATAAAACTCGTCTATGTAGAATAAGGATTTTGAGACAAAAAAAAAAAATGAAAAAAACCTTTGTGAAAAAAAATTAAAACATACCCATCCAACATCCAACAAGAAAGTCATCCAATACCCGCCCCCAGGCAAACTCCCATCTCGGTGTGAATCGACAAGGATGTGCATACATTCAGGAAAAAAGTATTTAACAATGCTTGAAAAGCATCCGTCTCTGGAAACCATTTGAGGAATGGAAAAATAAGTACACCACGGAGTGGTATTTATTACAAAACTGAACAAATTCTGTACTTATTGAATACAGGGCTGGCTAATATTCCTTCATACGCAACGGCCTAACCTATACTTATGTGATAACCCGTTATTTAGGTAAAATAATGAAGAATTGACAATGAGGTAAATAATATAATTATTTTATAACAATTCGTCTTTTATTTAAGACCTATGGTATTTGTTGTAGTGGAAGGTGTCATCAGGTGTGTTTTTTGGTAAACATATCTGCAGTGAAGTAGGGTTTCCCAAAAAAACGTATCCGCAGAACAAAAGTCAAAGTTTATGAACTGTTATAATGTCACTGTTCAACTAAAGTATGAAACAATGAAGGGCCGACCCATATAATCCGTCGCCATGCGTTGTATTGAACTGACAGCTCGGTTATTTATTTATTTGGTTTATTACAAGCTTACAAAATTATAAAAATTATAAAGTAAAGTATTAACATGGGAACTAATTACATAATAACATAATCAATATCTTCTCAAATTCTTTTGAGAAGCGATCCATAGGCAACGCATTCACCGGACGCAATGCAAAAAGTTGCTGAACTTTTAACTTTTCACTTCGGCAGGTTCGTTGACATCAGTTGTCAATAATAGGTATGTTCGATGAAGATATTGCATACAAATTTGTTATTTTTCATATTTGTAGAATGTAGAAGAATAATTATTTCTTTAATATTACTTACTGAATTTTTATAAATATTCTGACACCTTTACACAATAAACGATTTTTAATCTTTGTTCAACTGTGAAGGTCCCAACAGTCTGTATTTTTAACTTTAAACTATAATAAAATACGAAAATAAGCTTCCTCATAATATTCTGGTTTTTTTCATCATTTTAATAGTTTTGTGATATGCCAATTCCGTCAGTTTTTCAGTTTTATTATATTATCCAAACAAATATAAAATAGAGATAAAATAGAGAACGTCAATGTCAACGGATACGGTGCCGCAACGCATGTGACGGATTATATGAATCGGGCCCTTTAGTTAATTAAAATCAACAGCTAAAACTTTTTATGTTTCTGCTATAC
The DNA here is from genome assembly GCA_905146935.1 of Scaeva pyrastri. Classification (NCBI taxonomy): domain Eukaryota; kingdom Metazoa; phylum Arthropoda; class Insecta; order Diptera; family Syrphidae; genus Scaeva; species Scaeva pyrastri. The sequence continues at coordinate 33,055,776 of LR989927.1, read as the reverse complement.
AAAAAGGCGTTGGGTAAGGAAAATTTACATAGCTTTTTATAAAACCAACAAAATGAAATGTTATGTGTAAAATCTTACTTCACAGTGGATATTTTCCCCAAAAAACAAACCTATTATCAGAAATGCATCAACAACTGAAATGACGCTGTTGTCGTCAAAAGTTAGTGCATCTAAACAAAATTATCGTCACGTTAGCCGAAGTTCTTTTAAGTACTTGTTGCTTGTTGTACAAACTCTATGTTTTCTACTTACAAGTTCAACTTTTTGAATGAATTTCGAGCTTATTTGTTTACCTATACTTTAAAAATAATGAAATAAGCACGAGGTTAGGTCAGGCTAGGTTAAAGGTGGCTCTGGGAATTTAGATCATCAATAGTCCATTGTGATACCACATATAGATCATTTGATCCTCCAACTCGTTAAACCATTGGGAGCTAACAATAAAGCGTTTGAGACGGTGAATGTCTACATTAATTATATCGCTGGGATCATAGTAATAGAAGTCACCGAGGTGTAGTTTTTGCAAAGAGCACGACAATAGCAAAGAAGATGAGGAACTGACTCTTCTTCTTCCTCATCTATACAGCTTCTACAGAAATCGTTTGCCGGAGCTCCAAGTCGTAAGGCATTTCTGCCTATTAAAGTGACCTGTAAGGACACCTATAACGGAGCTAATGTGCAGTTTTCCAATCGAGATGAGTTGCTTTGAGCAATAAAAAAATAAGCACCAACTTGGATGAAAGGCCCACCTACCCTCAAGGCTGTCCTGTGTTATACAGCAAACAATTGAAAAATTAAAAAATATATGAATGTATTGAAATGGATATACACCGACATAGTACTGTGCTATAAAAGCTTTCAACAATTGCTGTCGGTTTACCAACACTTTTTTCTTTTTTTTTTTTTTTTTTTTTTCTTCCCGTTTTGGTCCTTTCATCCAAACACCCATTCCTCTGGAAATATTAAAAAAAAAAATAATAAAAAAAAAATGAAATTTGCATGAGAGGACGTTTAATGGTAGAAGAACCCAGATTGATGCAATGTTGTCTGTTGCGTTACTCTGTGATTTCTATTTGTTGCCTCAGATGCTTTTGTTGGTGATGTTGATGCTGATGATGGTAAGGTTGATGTTGATATGGTTCATCTTTACCTATCTACCATACACATAACATATATATGATTTACTTGCTTTTTTGAAGCACGCGCCAATACAACAAAAAGCACTGACTGCGCTGTACACTCGACCCTTCTTCTTAAGCGAGGAGAGGGTGGATTTTAAAATGTGTTCTCGGTTTTAGATTTAACACTCACAATGGTTTGCGGAGAGGCGGATGACGTTGTCGGTTTTGTGGTATTCTGATATTCACTTATTCAGATTCATTTGATTTTAAACTGTCACTAGAGAAGGTTGTTATTGCGTATTTTTCAAAAAAAAACAAGAAGCCTAATTTAAAAGTACCTACCTATTGTTTTTTTAACTTTTGGAGACTTATTTTTAAAAATTAATTAAGTGGTGAATTGGCGAAGTAAATTAAGTGAGTTGTTTATAATAATTGTTTGCTTATTTCAATACAAACATGTTCTTCAATAAAAAGACCGGCGGGAATTTAAATTTAAAATAAGTACCTGAATTTATCAAATCAAATAATTGTTCGTGTTTTTATTTTACAAAACAAAATCTTTGTCACCTGCTTTAGATATGTAATTTTCGTGTCAATCAATAATAAAATAAACTAGATTTAAGTGATTAGAATCGTAACCCTTTTGTACTTAAACAACCCCGACGACCGACGCACGACCGGCCAAATGAAAGTATATTTATGTACCACTTGTGGCTGGGAAGTACTTCATCAAAATACAACCCCAATGATAAAGTGTTTGATATGAACTTGGCAGTGACAAAAGGATACAATTCAATTTGTTTGGTGGATATACATATACAATGCACTGTACACACATACAGCATGTAATGTATGTTACGTACGTACATACATACGAGTACACGCAACGAATTTACAAATGTGTGTACAATAGATTCATATTGAACCCTTTGCGTAAATAATAATGCGTTGGGGTTTACTACTAGAAACAAGCGATTAGCACTGCAACCCTTAGATTCGAATTTTCATTCAAAATTTTGAGGGATGACAAGGTTACATGTTTGCTATTTACAATGCTTTGGTGTTTAGTGTGTGGTATGACTTTCGTTACTCGCGTTTCAAATATGACAAACTACCTTGTTAAAAGTACGTTATCAAATTTGTTATATGCACGAGTATATGTATTTGACTTGAGTTTGAGTGTGAAACCCCGTATAGTTATTTTGATGGATGTTTCTGAGACCTTAGAAGGACCAATGTTAAACCGTCCGTCACCTCGTGTCGCGTTGGTCGTGTGTGGTTACTTTTCATTCATGTGGATAGTATTCAACATACATATGGATTAAAAATGAAAGTTAATATAATGTGCTGAAATCATTTATAATTCCGATTCATATATATATATTGTTACTATTGTTATCTATATATGTATTACAGTCCAGTGAATAAATTGAAAAAAGATTTTTAATAATTATTTGAACAAAATATAATCTATGTAAAAGCGTGAGTTGTAAGATCTGAAAAGCTAAAATGAAATGGTTAAAGTATTTAAAATTAAGTATATATTAAATTAATGTTACCTAATCGTTTTCATAAACACAATTAAATGACTAAATTAAAACGGTAAAATTGAATTTCCCCTCAAGCGATCCAAACAAAACAACTCAATTCAAAACTCAAAGACAACACAAAAGTGAAATACAAAACAAAAAATAAAGTGCAACCCACACTTATAACTTCCTTTTTCCTATTGTTAATGTCTTTTGATAATTTACACCTGATGGATTTTCTAATAACCGAATACACGTACTTTTCAATTAAAAAACTTTAAATAGAAAAGAATGTAATTAATTGAACTTTAACTTATCTTTAATTATGAGATAATCGAATTAAAAAAATCTCCATCTTTCTATCAAACTGACATAACTGTAGCTTTTTGGAATCCCACTATATGGAATTTGTTTCACATTGGATAATATTATGAAAAATCGTATGACTCAAAAACTTTAAACTCCTTTTCTGAAGAATCATGTTTTTAGAGTTATGCCGGTTTTCTTAAACAGCGACGATATGTATGTATGTAAAAATCGTCCTTAAAGTGTTAAAAGCAAAGGGTAATTTGTTGCTGCTATTTTAATTTCAAATAACAATTTTCGTCATAATGAGAAGAACACAATTTAATTGAAGTTGACGGTATTATTTGCCATTAGAATATAACCAACTGTAATGTCCACTTTTTTGTTTGCCATAACCGTTCTATTAATTTTGTAATGTTTTAATAGATCTCTACGCATCTCAATTTAATTACTTGCAATATAAAATAATATATTTTAAAGCGTTAGATCTTTATATAAACGATGGATTGGAAAGTTAAAATTTCCATTTGACAATATGGACCGATACGATGTAAGAAAAAGAAAACTATATATTTTCATATTTAGACAATTTTGTAATTTAAATTAGTGATCAAACATAAACTTAAATTAACAAATTGCACAGTACGCCAAATTACTTCTATGCGATAAAAGGCTATAGTTTGTAATCCCTTGAATTCGCTCTCTGACAGATTTAGTCACTAAAAACTGAACAGACATTTCTTCAGAAATATTTCGGTTAAATATAGATAACTAGCTTTTACCCGCGACTTCGTCTGTAAGTCGCCCTGCAACAATGTCCCACTATCGTGTTCCGGTCCTCAACTTCACATCAAAATCCGTTTAATCGTTTAGGCATGATAGAGCAAAACTCCCAGCAAAAACCATAAAAAAATCACTAACTCAATTCAGTTTTCTGCCTACTTTCTACCCCATAGGTACGATGACGTGATCATTTTGATCTTATATCCGTTTTTAGGTAACCATCTATTACCTTACTAAATTTCATCAAAATCCGTTCAGCCGTTTAGACGTGGAAGAGCAAAAGTCCCAACAAAAACGACTAAAAATCACTAACTCAATTTAGTTATCTGCCTACTGCCTACCCCCTAAGAACGATGGCGTGATTATTTATAGCCTATGACCATTTCTTGGTTATCATCTATCACCATACCAAATTTCAACAAAATCCGTTCAGCCGTTTAGGCGTGAAAGAGTAACAGACAGACAGACAGAGTTACTTTCGCATTTATAATATTAGTATGGATATTTTTACCAAAGGTGCAAACATATGAATTAAGAACTGTACGGCAAGACTAACAAGCTACCACAAAACAGCTTTGTATCTCATCCGTTAAGTTGACATACGTAAAATAACACGTAACGTGGCAACAGCAGAAGCCAGAAAATTGAAATATTTTTTACTTTTCTTTATTTGTGTCTTGGTTGTGTTAAATAAAATTGCATACATTCCCATACAATTGTCACAAGTTTCATAGATGATACTTGCAACAATATATACTTGCAATAATAGAAACATCTTAGCACTTGTTTTGAAACTCCTTGAGATAAATACCTAGCAAATATGTATATTAAATAAAATATTGTAAAAAGTATAACAAAAATAAATAGCAGAACCAAAAACAATACAGCCTCACTGTGTTCGCTCGATTTTCTCCAGAATCTTATGTTATAAGCTTTTGCTGTCCTTCGTCTTCTTCCTCAAGTAAATCTTTGACAAATATCGTCCTTAGAATCTAATTATGTATGTATACAATTTTATTTGTAGATATCTGAGCAAGATAGAAAGTGATACCTTTTTTCATGAAAGAGTAGAGATTTAAAACATATGGAAAGGGCTTTCAAAAAATTGTGTCACTTTTCTATTGTGAATTTTTGTATATCAGTTGGTAAAACAAGAGCGTTATGCTACCTATACTGTAAACTTCCCAATATGATTTGAAAACTTGGCCTTTATTGAAGTTTTCGTATTATACACCGTTCCTCAATGAATGACGGCTCGGGTTACTGTCGTCACAAACAGATTGATTGACACTCTCCACGTTTTCTAACGTTCTTTGTCCACTTCCGAGATAATCGAGTCAAAAAATATTTGTTACCAATTTTTGAATTTTTTTTATTTGCTGTAAGAAAAAAACTGTCAATTAAATATTTATCATTTTTATCAAAAGTTATATCAACTATTACTTAATATAAAGCTGAAGAGTTTGTTTGTTTGAATGCGCTAATTTCAAGAACTACTGGTTCGAATTCAAAATTGGATAGTCCATTTGCCGAGAAAGGCTTTAAGCTATACAAAAATTACGCTGCGACCAATAGGAGCGAAAATGTTGCAAGAACGGGTGAAAATTATTCATATTTATGTATTTCAGATCGCGTTGCGGAGAAAAAAATAAAATTAAAGTATCATTTACCCAGAAATTTATACCAAATCATTATTACATCATAATCTTAAGAATAAAATTTATTTGAAGTCAATAGCCATTTTAAAAAAATAAAATTGTGCCTTTATTTAGTAAAAAATCTCTCAATTTTTTATGAAAGCCTTTTTACTTTATAATTTGTTTAAGAAAATTTAATTCAAGTCAATAACTTAACTCATTCTGAAGATATCGTAAACGAAAAAAGGTATCTTGGATTTAGATTCTATGGACCTTAAAACGTCAAATTGTTTCAAAAATTTCAATTCGTCAAATCGGACCGATAAAAATAACTTCCTAAGGGAGTTCAATTAAAACAAATCGAATATACAGCTTTGTAAGTAGGTCTGAGAAAATGTTTATAACTATTTCTTATACCCCTAAGGGCTAGTTTTTCAGTTCGAGATCATCCTTGAGTAAGAGTTAACTCTGGTTTAAATCTTCATTTCAGTTTTTCAATTCAATTTAGTCCTGAAGTTAACTCAGAGTTAACCCTGGATATTATTTGAGTTAACTCAGGGACTAAAAGAAAATATTTTAACAGATTGACAAATAGATATTTTGCAAACAAAAATTCAACGAGTGAAGTGAAGATATTTTGTTGAAATTTTATTAGAAATAATTAAAAATAAATAGAAATGAATAATTTGAAATCATCTTTTAGACATTTTATTATTTTAAATTTTGAATAATTTCTTCCCAACACACACAAAATCACAACTAATAACTCTGAAAACATATGTATATGACAACTGAAAATGACATTTCAGTGACGCCAAATCAAATCATATACTTTAACTCTTTACTGAAAAACTGATTCAAGAGTTAACTGCGGGATGAGGATTAAATAACCTCAGAGTTAACACGGAGTGAACTCACCACTCAAAAACTTGCCCTAAGTGGTAATGGTGGTCCATTTTTTTTTATATTTTAGAAACTATTTTTTTTTTGGCATTAAAAAATTCATTCAGCAATAAAGTTTTATCCTTTTACCACCAACCCCTATTTTTTAATAGCATTTTATATTTTTTTAACCCCTGTCGATAGTTGATTAATCAACACTTATTCAACTATCCCCGCCAGGGTTCTACCGGTGGTGTCAGAACACGGAGTAGGAACGAGACCACTCTCCTGTCTCACTTGCAGAATAAGCTGTCTCCCACTTCCTAAACAGTTTTCGGGATAATTTCGAACAAACAAGACATTAAAAGATAAAAGCAATGACACATTATTTGGAAAAATATAGTAGGTACCAACCATTATTCAACTTTCCACGTACGCTGATAAGATCAATGCTTGCTTGAAATTATCTCCACTGTGGCTTAGTGTTGCAAAGTACATAAAAATGCGTGTCCAAACGCTCTAAGATTCATCCGCTAAAACATTCTCAAAACAATTGATATATATAGGTGAAGCGGTAAAGTTCCTAAGGATGAAACTGGATGCATAAAATTACCTACCGATTTCTGCACAATTATTAATCCATTTCCCGATGTACACACACGATGCATTCATCATGACTGGCTGGCAGAAAGAACGATTTTAGCACCAAAAAATGTTGACGTCAACGAGTTGAATCTCAAGATACAAGAGTTACTGCCGCAGGTAACTTTGTGTCAAACAAATCTGTTGATGCAATTGATGCGATGCCACTGAAACTGTATACATTTTCCAACAGTTTTCAAACTTATTGGATTAATCTTTTAAAAATTATTGAACAACTTTGTCGAAGCCATTATTTTAAAAGGCAAATTCCGGGTTGAAAGTACCTACATATATTACTTCTTTATTGTAATCAAAGATTAGAGGTATTCATTTTAAAAGCATTTCGTTCCCCATTATATTGGCATTTGCAAAATACTATCAATAAGTCTCAAGGCCAAACTACAAGTCTGTTTGTGGCTTAGATATGAGCAAACCATGTTTTTTACACGAACAGATACGTGGCATACTCTCGAGTGAGCAAACTATGTACTTTGTTTGTGTTATTTAAAGATGAAACAACAAAAGTATTGTACACTCCATTGCACTAATAGATAAGTGTTGTTAGCAAATATTATCATAATTTTTTATATATCAAATTTTTAAAAATAAGTTATAATAAATTAAAAAAATTAGTACTTGGCGTGTTATTTTTACATTCCGTATATAATCGCTCACAGCACTCCATGAGTCCACTCATATACCACATATCATTACACACTTACAATAAATAAGATATATTTGTATAACCTAGAAAACAACGTTTGCCGGGTCAGATAGTATTATATAAAACATCACAAAAATGGGCGATTTTTTGCTTAAGAATGAACCTTAATACTTTTTTTTGAATATCGAATATGGGTTGCATCTCAGCTTCCCAGACTCTGTTTTTTATTGTTAGAAGTTTGTAATATTGTGCATGTAACAACAAAAATCTGCAAAGATGCTTTGGACTTTCCTTAAATAAATCTATTGATAAAACGACCAAATCAAATCTCTCTTTGAATCACTATTTCAATATAAATGTATTCTAGAACCCTTCTAGATGTGCTTTATTTATTCATTCAATGCAAAAAAAAACGATAAGTTTTGGAAATATCGGTTGGTATATTAAAAAATAATCAAAATAAATTCGCGAAAAACTTCTGCTGCCAATACATAACTTTCATCAACCGTGCACATGCTATCTTCTTAAAAAACATTGAAATCATGTCATTTCTGAAAATGTATAAAAAGAAAAACATTTAATTCCTCTATACAAAATGGCATTTAAATTTATAATACTAAGCCATAAGAAAATTCACGTTCACTTGGTCTAATTCTTAAAACAAACATCTTCTGTCTGAAATTACTTCTTTTCTTACAGTTCTATACTTGTTTTTCTACAATTGATTTTTTTTTTACTTCCTTTATCTCATTCCTATTTTATATCCTTTTAAGGATCTTACTTCTTGCAATTTATATGCAAACACAAGAATTGAAAAGAAGGAAGCTGCATTTAATTGCCTCAGCAGAAAAAAAAAATGTAAAAAAAAAAAAAATTACCGACAACAAAGTTTCTTTGGAAAAGTTTTGCGTTCTTGTTGAATATTTGTCTGTCAACAACTTAAAAAGTCATTGAAGCACTGGATTAAGCCAGCTTATTTATTCCTCGTAAAAAATTCGAATATTTTATTGTTACAATCTGTAGCAGAATGTCTCCCGGTTGAAAATTAATACGAACTTATATTTACCACCACCGTACCGCACCGCACCGCTACCATGCACGACACTATACCGCGCCGATGTTACACCACCAAACAATGCAAATTTTAATTAACAAAAGCCGCCGCTAAAAAATGTTATTGTTCCTTAATAAATTCATTTTAGAAACTTTTTCATTACCACTTGAAAAGAGAATATCCTTCTGCTCCCATCCATCCATAAATAATTTATAAATTCACTCGTGTAAACTGAAGAGCTTTCTTAATTAACATAATCTAATTTGAATGAAAACTCTTCTCATTTTTACGATATTCAAAAAAATGGGGACGGGCCGGCCCAACCTGGTGATGGTGGCGAGAAAAAAAGATTTACCGGGGGAGACAGAGAAGGCATCAGGCAACACTCACTACTCACTCTAAAGATTTTTCTAAATAAGTTAAACGTCAAGGAAGACGGATGAGGCAGTGAAAATTTGACAATATTCAACCATGCTGCCAAAAATAAAAAGGCAAAGGAGAACTCTGAAGTGGTTTCACAAAAAAATCACGACAGATTGTGGTACATTTTTTGGTGACGTTTTCAACTCATTTGGAAAATTTGAGTAAATATGAATGTGAATATGATGGCAAAAGCGGTGGACATTTAAGGCGTTAACCGTTATTCTTGGATGTCCGTCAATCTGTCATTGCTGCACATACAACATACATATGCATATAAACCTCACACTATAAACGGAATATTGTACATGTGTTTTCGTAGGGCCATTACTTTGTCGTACGTATTTGCCTTAACATGAATTATTATTATTTGTCTTCATTTATCTACTTTTAATTGTCTGTGTTCATGAAGATCTGTATTTTGATATTCTTTTTTTTTGTAGAAATTTAATAAATAAAGTACATTAAATGCTTATGAAATTTGATTATTATGTATGTATTTTTTCTATTTAAGTTTCGAAGATTGATTGATTGGAAAATCAATCTTGTGTTGCAAGTTCCAAAAAAAAAGGTATATGCGAGAAACAGATTGACACAGCAGCTTCGACAGCAAAGAAAATTTCGACATCAAAAGTCATGTGTAACACATTACAACGTGAATAGCGCTTTTGACATGAGTGACGTGGTTGTCAAAGTTGCTGTTGAAGTTGTGTATCAATCTGTTTCTCGTGATACTCTCGAAATTGATATCCCTACTTTAATTGGGGTGTGTTCGAAAGATTCGCAATACATACTCTCCGATCGAGTTGATCGAATTTAAAAGTGGAAGAATTGCAATATTCATTATAATGCAAACCGAGTTGGTTTTAAATATTCCACACTATATTGATTTTTCAGTAAAACCTAAAACTTTGGGAAAAGGGCGATGATTAGCAACTTAATTCGTTCGATGCCATTGCCCGCTTATTTTGGCAGTTTGCTGATGAAAACTAGAATTTTCAATGACGTTTAACAATGTGTATGATAATTTGAAATATTTATCAAAATTACTCGTATTCGAATTTATACATTTACTAGAGGGCCCGGCGAACTTCGTCTCGCCCCGATTTATGGCACTAATTCAAGCTATGGAAAAATATTTTGTTGCTATTCTATTTTCCGTGCAATTTTTTTATAGTTTCAAGATGGTCCGTTGTGATTTGTGTCACTTATCCAAAAGATATGAAAACTCTCCCGTCGCTATAATGACTGATTCTATTCTATCCAATCTTTAAAAAGTTAACTTCAATCTAATAGTTATTTGGAAAAAAAATCTAAATCTAAAAGCTGCGCATTGCCTGTTTGGAAAAAAGTGATCGAGCGGCAGGACAACCGAAGTTCATGTCCTAGTTGTTGTAACATTCTGTTCTGTTATTTTTAACGTTAAACAATAACCGAAGATTGCTTCAATTTTTTTTTTTTTGGTTAATGTTGATCCAAATAAAAATCATTGAAGCACAAATTAACATCACACCAAAAATTCGTTACTTCAATAATGTTATCAATTAGGATGGAGAAAGTTTTCCAGGTTTAAATACAACCCCCGAATAATAAATAAATAATAAAGTTACTTGAGAATATATCGAGACCTTACCGCTAAAAAAAGCGACACTTTTGTCGAAAATTCGTTTTTTTATCGAAACTACTTTTGAGACATATTCATATTTTCTTCCAAAATAATATCTTAATATTTTAAAATCATAATTAAAAATGTACAATTTTAAATTTTTGGTACATTTTAGCGTAAAAATACTTAAAAAACATTTTCCTGTAAAATTTGATTTTTGTCGCTTACGATAATTTGCCGGTAAGGACAATTTTTTAATTTATTTATTTTTTAATACAAAATCAAGAAAATAAAATAAAATAAATTAAATTAAAGGTCGATGATAGAAGGTTGAAAATTAAGGGTTGCACGAATTTTGTATTGCCACATTATAAAAAAATGTCTAAAAAAATTAATTTTAGTGGTGGACATTGGACAACCCTCACCACATAGAGGTATGAAAAATAGATAATAGCCGATTCTCAGACCCACTGAATATGCATATAAAATTTCATATGAATCGGTTGAGCCGTTTCGGACGAGTATGGGAACAAACATTGTGACACGAGAATCTTATAAATACATATGTATATAAGAATATCAATTGATCACTTTTGTTTTGTTTTTGTGAAAATGTATGTTTAAAAATGCAATAACTATTTGTTTTCAATATTTTCAATCAAACAAAATGGAAACACTTTATTGTGCAGCAGATGTATAAAAAAATATCAACGAACGTACCCTTTAGTCTGACAACATTTATGTATTTATTTTTTGCACCACTTAACTGCCTCCTACATTTAACACTCCGAAACTTTACTAAAATACTTTTACTGGGTACCTACTGATACTGACTTATTTTTGTTTACTTATCCGTTGTTGTGGTTTTACATTTTAAATTTCGCGTTGCATAGTCACTATTCTTATTAAATTAAATGTAGGTATATACATTCATTTAAACAAAAGGCCATTTAAAAAATAAATACAAAAAGAAATAGAAGACCCTTACAAAAAATATGCAAATCTAATTTTTATGCCGTTTATTTTTTTTTTTTTTTTTTTTGAATAACTTGTTTTTTTTTGTCAGTTTATTATTTTTTGTGTTTTAAACCACTTTGAAAATAAAAAAAAAGATTATACAAATTTGATCCTTTTTGTGTAACAAATCACTCTAAATTATTTAAACTTTGTTGTTTCGAATGTTTTAAAATTTAAATACATAGCTAGTATTTATTTTACTTTCAAACTTGCAAAAGTTTTATATAGGTTTTTATTATGAATTAATTGCCATTTAGTTATTTTAATATTAATCGTTCATATTATGTTTTTCTTTTACTTAGTATGAGAAAATAATTTTGACTGAAAAATTTTGATAAGAAAAAATGAAAATGTACATAATACATATATAATTATGCTTGTACATCATATGTATGGAATATCAAATATAAAATTTTCTAGGGTTAAATTAACTAATTCTTTTAGTAAATGATAATTCACTGTGCAATGAATTATAATAACGTGTCGATAGTCATCGACTTAAAATATGCGTCTTAAAAGTGTATCTACAATAGTTTCTAATTGATGAGTCCAACTGTTGCACTGCACCTGGGCTAAGCACATTTTGGATAAAAAGTCGCACAAAATCGGTACGGTGGATTTACACATAACACTACCTTTACCGAAATATAAGGGTTATAGCACCTTTACATCACACTCAAAACAAATTCGTGCATGCTTCCTATAATGCAATTTTGGTTCATTTGTGTGGATTATAGACCCATGAATTTGCTATGAACTTAAAAATATTCCAGAAAAATGGTGGCCCATCGTCTATCGATTTTTGGTCCAGAAAAAAGTATAAGTTTAATTTCATACATACATATGTACATGTGTAAATTTTTAAGAGTGTTAGTCAGTCAAATACGCACTTTTATGTTCAAATTTAAATCTGAACTTACTATGTACAGTAATCCGTAAAAATAAAACATAACGGACTTTTGGTTTACGTACAACAGCCAAAAATTGTAACACGATGGTCAAAATTTTTCTAGGATCAAGGTAAGCGAGGAGTCAACGGATATATACGGCTTAATGTTTAGCGTGGAACATAAGATATCATTAAGACTTCGGTCAATACATAAGTTCCCTCATATTTAGGCAAACCTTTTTTGATCAGAATATAAAAACTTTTTAACAGATATTTGAAAGTACCTACTAACTAACACAATCCATATAAAGAAAAATTTTAAATATTAATCCGTGACGTAGAGATAACGTCTAAAAACTTATTTTTAATCGCTCATCATTTCAAAGATCGGTTATAAGCCTTTATTTCAGCCAAAACATTTTTTTTAACCCAAAACCATGATCATATTCATTTTCTTTTAGAAAAGTATGTATAATAGAACTTCAAACTAAACACTTCGAAAAATTGAATTTTTTCTACTACATCCCCACTGTGTGACGTAAAGGTGTAAAATTCATTGAAAAGTTCTGAAAATTTCGCATAATGTATTTCTAAAATTCATTATTATACTACTACTACTTATTATGCTATCTACATATGTTTTATTGCTATGTACTCTTGATTAAGTTTATGTTAAGATTCTTTCTCCAGTAAACAAGAAAGGTATATCTTTTTATAGAAGTCAATTTGGTTTTTGTTTAAAACAGCTTATGTATATTACAAAACCTTAAAGTTGTCTTATAGAAATGACCTATAAAAGTGAATAACAATTTCATCAGCGCCCTCAACGTAATTGACGAATGTTAAATTTAAAGTTAAAAAAGTCTTATCTACTACAAAGTACCAAGTGGTTAAAATTTGTGGGTGTAACCTTTTGAAGTTTCTCTGAGTTCTTATTCATGCATTGTTAATTTATAAAAACGCTTTTTTCAATTTATCTATTTTTGTTTATAAATCATTAAAATATTATATTTGTTCACTTTAACCATGGAATAAAAAAAAGATTAGAATCCACATTTCTCCTTAGCTCCATTTTTCACCTTTTTTTCTTTGAACAAGTTATCTTCTGATCCTTATCTACTAAATATAGTTTTGAAAAGTAAAAATACATATGTATAGAATATGCACTAAAATTAGTAAACCTGTATTATTTTATAGTATTTGATCAACGTATAGTAATAATGCCGATTTTTTTATTGTTTTTTTTTTCATAAAATTTGAAACATTTTTTTGGCGTAGAACTGTAAAATTTCAAATCTAAATGGAAAATGCAATGACGACATAAATTAAATTACACAAGTATATTTTTAACTTTTAATATTAATAATATACATATGTATGTATTTATATTTATATTTTAAACAAATTAACATTGACCAATTGTAGTCGAATTCAAATCACTTTAAAATCGTCAAAGTCGAAATGTATAGGACGCATAATTTCGCTTAAATTTAATTTTGAAAAAAATTAAATCGATATCGATAAAAGTGGAATTTAAACACCAATTTTTATTTTTAAATCGATTTTAATTCCTTTTCGAGTGAAAGTTAAAGGTAGAACCTATGAATGTAGCTGATAATCTTTTCTTCAATGCTTCTTTTCTAATGTTTGGATCAAAAGATACCTTTGTATCTACAGTTTAAATTTTCACGAGACATAACAAAAAAATCCACTTCATAGACACGAAATCGTTCTGCTTTTTTATATATATATGTGAATATGTATATGCATACATGATATATACATATGTATATGTTATATAGACGTACGAAATTAAATTTAAAATTAAAAAAAAATAATTGTCCTTTTTGTATGGTTCTGAATGATTGGTTTTAAATATCTCAAAGCAAATAACGTTCTGATAAAAAAAAAAACTTTAAAATAAAAAATGTCAGAGATAATGAATGCATGTATTATTTTTGTAACCGTTATTTATTTAATTATATTGTTACTCAAATATAATGGACAGTGAAATTGATATCCCAGATATAAATAATTTTGTATGTTTCCCTTTTCGAACTGTTCACAGGAAGAATTCATATTCTCAGTATATGTATGTATGTATTTGAATAAGATTTTAAAATAAACAATCTAAGATAGATTATAATATAAAGCACAGTGCACAGACCTTTTACGTTAAAAGAACACTTTCTTATTACAAACTTTCGTTGTTTGTATTGTCCTTACAAATCCGTAGTTCGTTTATTTTGTCTTAAATACATCTTTGGACAGAATATTCAATAGAGAATTAGGTATGCAAAGAATAAATCTTTTGTTTTCGTTATACAAATCAAAAACAGCTTAGGTAATAGCAAATTCAAGATTTAATTCATACATACATACATATGTATATCAGACAACACAATATACAGAATACAGATGCAGATACATACATACATACATATATTAAGTGCTATTGGTAAATTGTGGAAAAAGAAATATCCTTTTGCTTTTCTTAATCATGTGCATACCTATGTAAATATGTATTGTGTATAATGTTCTTAGTACAGGAAAAGGAAAAACAATTAGAGCTTTAAAAAAACGTTTTCACATTTGAAAATTGTTGTATTCTGTGAAAGTACTTATGTGTATAACTTTATGGTGTTTTTTGTTCATTTTGATGTTAGAATATTACTTAGGGGTAATTACATGGTAACTCACGATACATTTATATAAAATCAGTTTTATGAAAATTTTATGAAAATTTTATGAAAATAGCAAAGTAAATTTAAATTGTATGTGTTATTCACATTAAAGATAAAAAAAATATAAAAATTAAATAAAAAAAAAATTATTACTTCAACGAAAAAAAAACGGAATTTTCGTGTTAACTCAAGTTACACGAAATTGGTAGCTCATGTTACATCCGCTTATGAAACATAAAACAAATTTAAAAAACCATTTTATTTGCAAAAAAGAGCGTGGTTGTGACCTATACTGATAGCTGCTTATTTTATCTTTGAAAACTTGGCGTTTTTTGAAGTTTTTGTGTAATAATAAACACACTTATCCAAGAAAAATTATCAGGTATTAAATCCTAATTAAATAAATTAAACTTTAAAAATTCTGTTATATTTTTAATTTTCTTTTTTTTATGTAAAAAACTGTGTATTCGGCTTGATTTTGATTTTACTATTGATAACTGTTTTTCCAAAAATATGAACAATTCGATTTATTTCAAAATTGTATCATTTGTTAACAATCGCATTTTGTAAAAAAAAATGTTTGATGTCAATATCTTTTCTCATTGTCAACATATGTCGGAGAAAAACAATTTTTGAAAACTTTTTAGTAGAATTGTTTATGTAATTTTTGTAAGAAAAACCAATTCAATTTTTCGAAAATTGTACGAATTGTTGAAAACGTTACTTTACGCAGTATACATTTATTTTGCAGTTGTTTTAGGGACCTTGAAAAGTCCAGATTTGTCAAATAATTTAATTTGACAAATAGGGATGGTATTTATAACGTTATATTTGAAGTTAATAAAAGGAACTCATGTTTCGCCAATGTTAGAACATTGTTAATTAAAAAAATAAATATTACGTTGCTTTTATTTAGAAACGAAAACGTCATAGAAAAATAAAATTTTACAAATTTAGATTAAAGCTGACTGAAATACGTCAGTTATGTTTTTATTACTTGAAACACAAATTCAATAAAATTCTCTTCTTATTCAGTCATCTTGGTTAAGTGCAGAAAGTAATAAGGTCTAAAGGTCCAACTATAGTATACTTAATCAAGCCTAAGCTAATGTCAAAACCGAAAAAAGTTTTCGAAAGTTTTGTTTATAACGAAAACTAACTGTAATTGATTCTGGTTACTTAAGCAAATGCGTTTCAAATTTAACATTTACCTAAGTTCAAGCCATTTCAAATTCAAATGCTCGAACGAAACTGAATGTATAGAATATAATGAATACCTTATTATGTACATACATACATTGAAAGTAGATAAATAAATTAAAATATTTAAATATTCATTTTTTTTATAGAAAAAATGACTGAAGAACAACAACATCATCAGGAAACGTCAGCATCTCCACAAAATCAAAGAAAGTCTCCACCGAAGGAACGCAAAAGTATTAACGAACTACGAAACCAAGATTATGTAAGTCGCCTTTTAGCCGCAACACCACCGTACTTATACTCAGCACCGGTTGGGCCAAATAATTTTTTCTTTAGCGATATGTTGAGATCTCTTGTTCAAGCTAGAAATAATGAAAACGCTCGAAATCTCCAAATGCAGCAAGCTGCAGTTATGGCCAGAAGACCTAGAAAACGTTCTTGGAGTCAACATAGACCGTATTATGAACAATTAAGGGAACGTAAAGGACTTGATGAAAAAATTCAAATGCCCGAAAAGCCTCTTGAACTCACCAACAAACAGTTCTCACCTATGGTTGGTGTAAAATATCCTAAGTCTGATCCCTCTACAAAAGAATCACTTTGCCCTAAAGAATTAAACGATTCGGGATCCACCGAAGGTCAAACTATTGCGCAAGATAGTCCAGCAGCAGCTTCTTTGCCACCACAGGACCTTGTTCTCCCTCCTCCACCACCAGTTTGGTATCCACCTATCTATCCTCCATACGGAATCGACCCGCTTCACTTTTTTATTGATTTACGAGTATCTGGACACATTTATGATCGTAAAAAGGAGAACGTATCACCTTTGGCTAGCGCCGAAAATAATACACTTGTTTCCTTGGACTCTGAAACACCCGCAAAATATAGACATGGCTCTGCGTTTTCAGTGCCAATTCCTCGAAGTGAATCTAAAGGCTCTTCAGCAATAAATTTATCTTCGTCTTCTTCTTCGTCGTCGGTCTCGGAAGCATCAAGTAAGATTGAGAATTACACAAAATATTATGATTTGGGTGAAACCAAAGAGAATCTTCCAAGTCCCAAACGAAGTTCTAATTATATGCTTCAAAACCTTCCAAGACTTTATGGGCAATTTGCATCATCTTCAAAAGATATTCCCGAAGGAAACTCGTATGAAAATGATAGTAAATCGGATCAAGATTGTGAAGATTCTATAGATGAGCATAGTTGTGGAAATTATAGAGAAAATTCATCTCATATTGATGTTGAAATGATAGATTCTACAAAATTTCAAAACGATGACATCAGTAGCGGTTGTGCAAGTCCTGAAGATTGCAAGGTCAACGATCATAATAATGATTAATTTATTTTATTATTTATTTATTTATTTATTTAATTGAAAGTTAACAAATATATCTACATACATAATTCGAATTTAAATTGCCATCAGAAATTCCTTCTTCTTGTTTTTTTTACTTAAGATTATTTTATAAATATGTATTTTGAAGGTTAAATGCATTTATAATAATTAATAAAAGACTACTTGTACATGCTGATGATTTACTGAATTAATGTAAGGAAGTTTTCGACAAGGAGTAAACAATGAATATAGGTAAATGTCCCAAAAACAAGTATTAAATAGAAAAAGTGAAGTTACATTTTGGAAATTAATAATATTGATATAAATAAATTTAAAATTAGATAATCTTACTGTGAGGAACTCAACTCGATGACAATAATACGCTCTGCACCGGATATGCATTTGAAATTTGGAATACTGTGCTTGAGTGCACGTTTGCACTTTTGTAGACTTTTCGTCTCGTTGCCCACTACGGAGTTAATGGTGTATCAATCATCAATATATTTCTTCTACTTCTGTCGTCACAGAAACCGTACAAAACAGCACACATAAAAGTGGCTGTTATCAGTGATGGTAATTCTTACTCATTCTACCTCATCAACTTTTCGTAAATCAAAGCATGAAATTATTTTACACCTTATCTCTACCGTCGTCGTCGTAATTGACGATGGAAATTCAAGAGCAATTTCATAAATCATTTACTAACTTCCACATCGAAAAATTGTATGAGTAGCTTTGTAAATACATTTTCAAAAGAAAAACACTGGGATTTTTATTTTTACCATTTTCGACAGGATATTAATTTTCTCTTGTACTGCTTCAACGACGCCACCGCCCGCCGAGCCGCCCGACGGTATTCATATTTTTTACATTTTTATCAATCAATGGCCGCTTTTTTTTTTTTTGTTCACTTTCAGCTGAAATTTCAATTGACTGCTTCGAGTACCATCACGTATAGATATGTATTGTACGAGTGTATGTATTTTTAAAATGGTCATGATGCTGAGCCATGAGTTGATCCAGATCCACATCGATATGCAAATAATTGTTGCCACTCGATTGAATGCAAGTAGAAATCAGCTTTGAGTGCCTACCTACTCCAATTTTGGAAAGAGATTTTTTCACGATGACCGTTATGGCATTTCGCTTGATACACCCTTTTTAAATTAGTTTAAAAGCCAATTTTACTTTTTAATACGATAAAGCATTAAGTTGTCTGGAAAGGGGTTGAAATTGAAGCACTTGGTTTGGTGTAGTATGTTTATGAAAGTTACCGAGTATTATGAGAATACTTTAATTTCAAAGCGAATCCATAAATCTTTTTGTGTTTAGTAATAATTCATCTTAGGGTTTTTTTTGTTGGGATTCTATTAGATGGGTTGGAGACTTTTTCTCCCCCTCTCTTAGCCCTAATCAAAATTGACTTGTGGAATGATACAATGACAAGGAATTTCATAAGATGAATTGCTTCGTAAAAAGACTCGCTGTACCTATATTTGTCGCGAAAAAGATACCCCGAGGCAAACAGATTGTGTCAAATGAGAGAGTGGATGGGGAAAGCAGATGATTTTTTTTTTTTGCTTTTCAATCATTATTTTAATACTTTTTATCATGAAAGGGAGGGGCGTTTCTGGATGTGGATTTTAAGATTTTTTAACAATTGGTGGTGGTTGAAAAATGAAAAGCTTTAAAGAAAAGAAGGTTGTTTCATCGATGTCCTCTTCTATATCAATGTATTAGGTATGTAGGTATGTATATTTTAATAAACTAAAACCTTAGATGAAGAACGAGTACATTATTCATTGAAATTTTTAGTTATTGGCTATATGCATCTGAGAAATAAAAATGAATTTCAAGGTTAAGTGTACCAACTAAAATTTGACTGCCCCATCAAAAAGCTCCTCCTCTTATTTTCTCTGGATTTTTTTTTGTATTTCCTATGAGAATACCAACAGAAAATGAGCTTTATTTTTTTTTCTATGAAACCATTATTACTCCGCATGCTTTAACACCCGCCGCCGCATCATTGCTTGGCTTGCCAGTGTATTGAAAATGCATTCTAATCCTAATACAGTCTAAGAAGAGTGCTTATACATACATAGGTAGATGGTAAAAATACTAATACGCCTTCTTTGGCGGCAACGCCCACAAGCTATAATAACGGTTAACATACATATGTACCTACGTATGCTATTGTAATACAAAAAATGTTTCTTTTAAATAAAAACAAAAAGTTTTTTTCCCATACGTCATTCAGCATATAAAATAAAAAGAGCATATTTTTTAATTATGAATAAAGATGTTTATGATGTACCTATGTTCATACAAAACTACAAAGTGCAACCGTAAGTATGGTATCTTGGTAAATTACTTTAATTCTTATAACCAAACCCCAAATCCATGGTAGCTTATGCTTATTCCTACAATTATTGATATTATAATTTATTATGTATCAACAGAGTTTAATAATAATAATATTTTAATTCTAATTTGGATTTTATCCGTTGTAATGATATTTTTGCTCTAAATTTTATTAAGACAACTTAATTTTAAAGGTGATTTTTTAATACTTCATCGAGTGAGATTTTGCATCGATTTCAATCATAAAATTTCTTGAATTCATTTTTTTGGATCTTTGTAATGGTTATTAAAAATTTAGAGTGCCATTAAAAGGGATTTTACTTGTAACTATGAAAACCTATTTATTTCCCAAGGAATATTATTCTTTTCAATTCATTTAGTACTTAAATTCCTTTTCAATTTTTAAAGCACTTTCAATTAAATAATATTGCTATTGTCCCGAGATGAAATTATAAATAAAATTATTCTCTAAAGTTTTGCGATATAGTCTACTTCTGAGATAAATATAAACCTTATTATTAAATTTCTAGCCACTTTTAATCTTTAAAATTCATTTTACATATTTACAAATTTTATCTATCTAAGAAAGCTAAGTAGGTAGAGCTGTAAAATTTTTAAGTTAATGTGTAATTTATTTTATATTAGTTCATAATAAAATATAAATTAAATAAAAGAAATATTACAAAGGAATAGAGAGTAACAGGTAGAAATCCAGGTCCCTACTCAACATTTTTAAGTACAAATATGAAGGAAATGTACTGGTACCTGAAAAATTCAAGTATTTTGAAACCTGGTTTTATTTTATTCCGTTTTCTTTGACTTTTCCAAAAGTAACCATCAATATTAGGTTTTTTCTTTTTTAACTCTGAGCAAAGCACTGAACAGAGCCTTAGCATGTCGAATACGCTCTGAACAGAGTTTGATCAGAGCTCTTCGATTTATTTATGAAACATTGAAACACGGTTTAGCACTTAACTGTCAAAAGCAGTTTGTCTCTGTCATACGACACGAAAAAAAGTGAGTTAGGATCATTCTGCTTTTTCCTCCATTACCTCTGTCATTTTATTTAGAGCTCATAAAGCTCAACCTGAGCGATCATTTTTTGACAGCTCAGTTTCCTGCTCTGAGATTAAAAACAAAAACGAATAATATATCATCGCCTACTAGTATAACAGCCAGCACAGCTAATAAATATGTACTATTGCGAAGCTCTGAGCCGATTATATTCAGAGCCATTAGATATAATTATGAAACACACGCTTAACTGTCATTTGCAATTTCAAATCACTAAAAAAAAAAATAAGTGAAGTTGGCTTCGCTCAATGTCCTCGGTTATTTTATCCTGACCACATTCATCAAACTCTGAGCTAGCTCCTATGCAAAAATGTTGTGCTCTGATAGATATATGAATCTGAGCTAAAAAAGAAGGAAAGATTTTTTTTTGACAGTTCCGTGATCTGCTTCAGGGCCAAAAAAGAAAAACGCCATAATTATAACTATTACAATGAGCACTACTCAATGTCATCCCTGTTAAGATTTGCACGTGACAGCAATTCCTTTCGATAATCACTACCAACTTCACTCTATACTTAAAAAAAACACTGAGTTACCTCAAAACGAAAATCCATTCCTGGCCGGAGTGCATCGTGAACCCGATATAATCATTTTTCACGCAATTTTAAAATAAATTCAAAAAATTACTATTTATTATAACACAATGGCGGCCCGTCTAATCCAAAAAATTGTAAGAAAAAAGACTTTCTGTGAAAACCAAAAACAAAAATCCTCAATTCCTTCGTAAAAATTATGGTGTGAAATTCAAAGTGAAAATCATATATAATTTAACTAAATGCTAGTCGTATATTATTATAAATTAAACTGATTGCTTATAAGTAATAATTCCTTTTTAATTTATTTGTAATAAATTGTAGTTAAAAAGTTTGGGACTTAATAACAAGGGAGGGGGGGACGTGGCCCAAACGGTGGTCAGTATTTTGTGTTTTCTTTACATAATCTTAAAACCATTATTTGTAGAGCAATCTATAGAAATGATTGTATGGTTTAATCAAAAAGTTAGGCAAAAATTTCCTTTCTGACTAGGTGCCAGAATTAACTGGATAAGAATTGCAAATAATTTTTTCTTAACCTCCATTCTTCGTTCACTGGCACATTATGTAACCTCGTTTCCACCGAAATCATTTTTTTTTTTTTTGGCATCGAATCTTATACTTTTTTATTTCTTAGATCACTGCCCCCACATCCGGACGAGCATACTCTTCTGGCCCAAAGAAGGTCACACTTATTCCTGGTGATGGTATTGGTCCAGAAATTTCAGCCGCGGTACAAAAGATCTTTGCTGCCGCTAATGTGCCTATTGAATGGGAATCTGTAGATGTCACTCCAGTTAGAGTAAGAAAACTTAAACAAATTCTGAAACCAAAAATAATAATTATTGTTTCAATTTAGGGGCCTGATGGAATGTTTGGTATCCCACAAGCTGCGATCGATTCTGTAAACAAAAACAAAATCGGTCTCAAGGGACCCTTGATGACACCCATTGGTAAAGGACATCGGTCTTTGAATCTTGCTCTCCGAAAAGAATTTAATTTGTACGCAAACGTGCGTCCTTGTCGCAGTTTGGAAGGTTATAAGACTTTATATGATGATGTTGACGTTGTAACCATTCGTGAAAACACGGAAGGTGAATACTCTGGTATTGAGCACGAAATCATCGATGGAGTTGTACAAAGTATTAAGCTTATCACAGAAGAAGCTTCCAGCCGTGTTGCTGAATTTGCTTTCCAATACGCACGCGATAATGGCAGAAAAAAAGTCACCGTTGTGCACAAAGCCAACATCATGTAAGAGAAAAAAAATTATTCTACATATGTTATTCCACAGTAAATGTGTTAGCCTCACGACATAACATGAAAATTAAGTTGAATTTTCTCAGTTATGTTCTTGAATTAACATATTAACTAACATTTGTTAATAGTATTTATTTAGTACTTAAGTTAAAACAAATCATCAGCATTACTCACGGGATCGAAGAAAAATATTTGTAGTAATTTTTTTTTGGGAAACTTTGTCTTTCCTCTTTCATTAATAAATCTGTATGCTCGTAGTCGCCATTTAAGAATTAGATTTTTATTTTATGACATTGGTCTATAACTAATTATGCTTTAAATGAATCAATTACTCGGTTTGTTAGAGAGACACATTTATACTTAAATATCATCTTAAACTTCATTATTTAATAATTTTTAATGACTGTATTTACGAACTAAGATAGTTATTTAAGCACTATTTTTTTTAGTATTATATCTGATTGAGGAAATATGTAAATAAACAATGAAGGGGATTTTGCGAAAGTTATAAAATTATCCGAAAGACTTGTCTACCGAAAAGAAAAACCCAGTTTTGTCCTGTTTTATACCATCCCCATATTAGAATTGCATTTAAGTCTTATTTTGGTCAATTTGTGTTAGCTTCAAGTTTAGCAATTTAATGAAACAGTTGTCAACCGACTACAGCTTGTTTATATAAGACTCTTTGTGTTGGTGCTACTTTTGTTCAAATAGAGAAAAATAATCTGTTTTAAAATTATTAAATCTAAATACATTAATAATTTATACAATGTGAACAATGCCAATGTCTTAGAATTCCAAAACATAAATGGATGTCTAAAATCAAATCTACTAAGGATAAACTAGGATTTAAGTACGCTTTCAACTTAAAATGGAATAATGAACGATTCCAAACTCAGAAATCAAAAAAAAAAAATGAATTGCATACAAATCTACCTATATCAAAAATGGTGTGTAAATTAGTTAGAATACTGCTTTCAGGATTATTAAAATGATTTGAGTCTATATTACACCTAAACTGAATTCATTTTAACAAATATTTTTACAGAACTTTTTTATACTTATTTAATTGAAGTATTAAAAAAAAAACTTTTTATAATCCTTAGGCGAATGTCAGATGGTCTTTTCCTAAGATGCGTTCGTGATATGGCTGAAAAGTATCCCGAAGTGAAATTCGAAGAACGTTATCTAGATACTGTTTGTCTGAACATGGTACAAGATCCAAAGAAGTACGATGTGCTGGTAAAGAACATAATTTTTATATCAATGTCCAATATAAGAATTCAAATTTTCTGTTATAGGTAATGCCAAACTTGTATGGTGACATCTTATCTGATATGTGCGCTGGTTTGGTCGGTGGACTTGGTTTGACACCATCAGGAAATATTGGACTTAATGGTGCCCTCTTTGAATCGGTAATTAATATATTTATGTTAAATTTTAGCCAAAATAAATACATTTTTGAAATACAATTAGGTTCATGGAACTGCTCCAGATATTGCTGGCAAAGACTTGGCAAATCCTACTGCCTTGTTATTGTCTGCAGTTATGATGCT
Organism: Scaeva pyrastri; assembly: GCA_905146935.1. NCBI lineage: Eukaryota > Metazoa > Arthropoda > Insecta > Diptera > Syrphidae > Scaeva > Scaeva pyrastri. The sequence continues at coordinate 33,031,216 of LR989927.1, read as the reverse complement.
GAGACATATGGAACTTATGGAACCCGCTGCCAAAATAGAGCGTGCCTGCTTTGATGTTATCAAAGAAGGAAAATTCTTGACGGGAGATCTTGGGGGCAAAGCCAAGTGCTCAGAGTTCACCAACGAAATTTGTGCAAAGATCTAAAAATCCTAGTATAAATTGTTTCAGAAAGCTAGTTCTTCGAATAAGAGAAAACAGAAACCGAACCTCCTACTTAATATTGTTGAAATTCCAGTAAACTTTTTGGATTTCTAGTTGGCAATTATTGTAATTTTGTTGATGATTTTATTTAAATTATTTTATTATTTTATTTATGATGCTATATTTGATGTATGTAGTTTTCTTTTTGACTTCAGCCCCTTCTATTAAGATTTAAAGATCTAGAGCTAATATTTAATTGATTTCGTTTTCAAGGAGATAGTATGGTGCTGCGACCAACATATTAACTGTTAAATTCATCCTTTTTTGTCAAGTCATTCAAACCAAAAAAAAAAAACAATGTTATTGAACATTATTCTCAACAAGGGCGTTAAGTCGGAGTAGCTATAAGTCACAATCAAAACAGATTTGTTAATTACATACTGTTGAGCTATTGCATAACTTTTAATGTTATTGATAGCTTTCACAGATTTGCAAGTCGATTAAAAAATGCCATTGAATGAAATACAACTAAGCTAAAACCATATATGTTAACAAACTTGTTTTTAATAATGTTCTCATCCACGCCACTCCCAAAAACTAATTTTCGGTCCTGGCCAGGTATTATAATTAGCAAAAAACCAGTTTTCCCGTTTAAAGGTACATATAATGAAACGCTATCAAACGAACATTCGATGCAAAAATCCAAGGTTCCGGGTGCTTGACGAAACCGTGGCTGCTGAGATAACTGAAGAATTGTGATGAAAAAGCCCTTTAATAGGCTTCAGACAAATAAAGGTAAAGGAATAACACTAACTCTCTATGTCAGTGAGAAGACATTTGGCAGAAAGTATTTGCACACACAATTTTAATATGGAGCAATATTCTCTAGAGCGGTGAAAATAAAGGAAAGTCTAGCAAGGGTCGTTAAGAATATGTAGGGAGTTGAAAAAAGGATAAACAGTTTTCTACGGAAATAAAATATAACTTAGAAGAATTGGATATTCGCTTCCTTTTGCCCTCAAATCAATTATTAGACATGTATGTATCGGCCCTAGAGAAGTATCCTAATTTCCAACCTAACAAGTTGCAAGATATTTAAAACAATGCAGCACATTAGAAATACCCATGACAACTATGTAGGTATGAATCCTGACAATAAAGCGTTGCCTTAAGTTTTTAATATATGTAGGTACACTAGAATTGAAACAACGTTTTCAGAATTTGTAAATGTTTGAGCCAGTTAAAGAAAAGATAAAGACAAACAAATAATAAAAACCGTTCCACATAATATTTACGTAACGTAAGCCTAGCACGATCGAGAAGACAAAATGTATCTCTACAAAAACTAAATAACTGCAGCGCAAAAGTTTGAAGTTGGAGAAATAAAAACAGTAGCTATAAAGTATTTGCTTGGATAATAATTTGTTAATATATTATAGACACTGATTTTACAGAAAATATTAATGTGTTCCGCTATAGCTATGGTGTAGTGGAGGCAATTGTATCTAGCAAAATAAAAAAAAAAATCCTTCAGGGTCAACCCCTATCTACATAAGCCTAGTACGCAGATCGGGAAAAATTTTGTCTCCCATACATTTTTTGCCTCAGGTATTTTTCCAGGCAGTACGCTGTTCACGCGCAAAACTATGAAGTTTGGCTGGATGCTCCTCCACCAACCTGTTATACACATATATATGTATGCTATTTAATTGATATATTTCTTAAGGAATTCCTGATTTCCTGCAATCCTGCTACCGATATCAAATTTTGTCTGGCAAAACAATGATTAGAACTTAGAACATTATTTTTCCGGATAACTGAAGTGGAGACTTTCTATGCCTGTTTAGTAACTTGAAAACTTGAGTTATTAATTTTTTTCTAATTGTTTTTTTTTTTTGTGTTGCTAGAGGTTTAATTTGGGTTGCAGTGCTAATAAAAATAAAAAACAAAAGAATTGACGAGGATTTATGGCCAGCATCATGATATAAATCATAGAAAAGAAGGCAAATTACAGTGAACGTTCCCCTTTGCCGGCAAAAATAAAAGGAAAATAGCTGTCAAAAAGAGAACTATTTAAGAAAGAAACATGAGTTTTAAGGGGCCAGTTATAGCTATCATTGGTTTTCATCATTGAAATTTTTTTGACAAGTTGGTTATAGCTATCATTGAAAAATATGTCATTGAAAATATCCATCATTGAAATAAAAAAAAAACTCGGTTTTTTACACCACCTCTACCGTTTGGCAAAAAGAACAAATTAGAATTCAAACAACCGTGTAAATGATAGATTTATTTAAATTTCTTTTAAACACTACGTACAACTGCACAATTTAAAAGAAAACAAAACATAAACAAACATTTTCCAAGAATTTGAGGTTAGAGTTGATCATTGAAAGAAAAAATGATCATTGAAAGAAAAACTGACAGGGTGGAATACAACGAGAATGGAATGCTTTCATTGGAACGATTTTGTTCCAAATCGAATCAGCTGTTCATTGAAAACGATTTCATCATTGAAAAATTAAAAGTTAACTTACAGAAAAATTACGGGTTAAAATTAATGTTTTTTTCAATAAAAAAAATTCTCCAAGCTTCATTTTGATACCTCCAATGACAAATTTGACTTTCTCTATCGCTTTTAATAGCGAAATAAATTTTTCAATGATGAAAACCAATGATATCTATAACTGGCCCCTAACGCAAAAATGAAAATGCGAATCTTGGAATCTTTTTTCCATCCCTTTCCTTCCTTCTGAAAATCACGCTTTCTCTTTCGAGAATTAATTCTTTTTTGTGTCAATGTAACCAGCCACTTATAAATGATAATACCTGAAGAACGCATCCTCAATAATAATGTGATGCAGTCCGCGTTAAAAGGTTCCAAGAAGTACAGACAATGTTGAGATTTTCATTGTGTGTGTGGTAGAGGTCTATCTCTTCCCATCATACAGCGAAGATTATTTTTTTTTAGTGTGTTTGGTTTTACCTTTGTAGGTAGAATCCATGTACATTCTGTATTGACAGTGAGTATCTTTGGATAAGACAATAGAGATATACCTATGGCAAAAAAAATAAGTGAAGCAAATAAAAGGCGAGTTACTTCGCGGTTGCTTGGTTTTCAATTCTGATTTTTGGAATACTTTTACCATTCTTAGAAATCTAAACTGGATAATTCAATCAATAATGGTCTTTGCATTTTTCAAATATTGCTCGTATACATAATTCATAAACAATTTCAACTAAGGAATTGAAAAGAAAGCTGTGAACAAATGGTGTCACTTCCATTTTCGGTCGCCTTTGACAAAAAATCAATATTCGGTTTTTCGTAGTGCTTGTGTCTACGTTAAAGCTTTAGGTACATAATAAAATTTTTGGGGTATACAAACATTTTTAACGATAAACTTCCATAAACATATCTGTTTTGTTAACTTAACAAAAAGAAAAAAACCCAATTAAAAAATTATAATATCTAAAACATCATTTATTTGCCAAGAATATAATATTGGGTAATATATGTTTGTCTCTAACAACTAGTTCGACGCGCGCAGCAAAATTCTTAAATTGATTGCATTTTTGTTCTGTTGGCAAAAGTAAACTCGACAATTTGAACATGGCGTCACCTGATTCAAATTCATCATCGTCGTTGACAGCTTTGGAAATAACTAGTGTTCCGCCTAAGATCCAGACAGCGTCCTTTTGTTCATTACGAAAAGAAAACACATCTTCTGCTTCATCGGGCGATACCGAAGCACCCGTTTTTCGGAGCCTAGCTTCTCCTTTCAGTCATCAAATGGATACAACTACACCATCTCCTCCAAATGTTAACTTTGATATACCCCAATGGAAGAAAGATTTAATTAAACGAAGGAAGACAAACATTGCTAAAACTATTGCAGCAGCAGCTGGAAATAGTATAAAAGAAGGTAAATAATTTTAATCAATTTATAGTGAGACGTTGTTGAAAAAACATTCGTCTCCCAACATAATCGCTCATTAGATAGGGAAACCTTATAAGATCCATTTGAAAATTTGAATGCTAATTGAAACTTATTTTAGGATGTGTTTTCAAAATACATCAATGTGAAATAATTATATACATTATATCCACTATAGGAGGAGAATTAGAATTATGAATATTACTTGTAAATAAGTGTTCTTTTTTGTTCTTTGTACTGTGTTACAATTCAACTGTTTTCCTTCATGGCGATCTTAATATTAAATTTTAGATATTAAGGTTACTAAAATTACTTAAATTGGAGCCCGTACTCATTTGCATACTTTTCTACGTTTATTCTCATACTATGTAGTTCATTACCAAAGATAAAACTAATAAAATATGAAAAAATTGGAAGTTGGTCATTGTAGGGTACCATAATATTGTAACTGCAAGTGTGAGTCTAGAATGTATTGGTATACCAACCGAGTTATGTAGGAGGAAGTAATTTTCCAAAAATGTACATACACAGACAATAATACTATAATTGTTTTTGAATAATGGTAATATCTTCGTTGTTATGTCATAACTTTTTTAAAATCAAATAATTTTTTGAACTGCAAATAGTTTATAAATATTAAAAACCTTATTTAAAATTTCATGATATTTACCACTGTTTTTATTTTAAGTATTCAATATTTTTGGCAATTATTTATAGTTGTGTTTTATTGACTGCTGTATAGCAAGTGAATAAAACGATCAAACTCACTCCATATTATATCACTAGCACAGCTGCCATTTTTTTACTTGCCTATTTTTCGTCATCAATCAAATTGTTGTTTACCGAGGGAATTAGATTTGATAAAACTACTTTTTTATGAGATTTTATAAACAGTGCCCCTGCTTGGGTACACTATAAGATTTGGGGTAGGTGTGAGGTTGGGTATCTAAAGTTTCTTTTGCATTTACATAATCTGGATTTAAAGAAACTTTAATTTTTCCTTTTCGAGAGTGAACTTAAGAGTCTTGAACTTGAATAAGTACAAATCTTAACTTAGGTGTTAAAAAAGTAACTTTAGTATAAGTGTTGAAAGAAACAAAGAAAAGTGTATCGGTATCCTCGCAATTGCCGATAATACGGATATTCAGCCCTATTGAGGTATTCGTTCGGAGAATTTCCGTAACGAAAGTAAACCCCGATCGGAACTTAGTTTACTTTCGAGGTATCCATAAATGAAGCAAACAATCGCGTTCGTTTTAATATTTTACTTACAATTTTGTAGTTTAAATTTCAGAATAGATTCCGCAATGATGTCGGACAAATTCTGAAGAAATTCAACGCATAGCGATGTATTTTGTCGGAAAATGTGCGAAATGCTTATCGGAACAGATACCTCGATAGAAAATTTTCTTCGATAGGGGTGAATATACTTATGATAATAAACGACATAATAAACTCTAAATTAAATTTTAACGACCTAATAAAAGTATGGGTGGAAATGGTGCATTAGATGTAGTGCTAGATTGCTAATCTAGAGTCTGTGAGTTGAAGCCTAGATCCAGGCAGTTTTTTTCTATTTTCCTCCAGTTTATACTGGGCGCCACTCGGGTAAATAATAATTGTCCACTGCACCGAAAATCTTCTTTCCTATCCTTCTTCTTACACTGACACGTGGTCGTAAAGATAATTGAAAGGGTAATCATAACCCCTTGAGTGCCAGTAAATTATTTAAAAAAATGGAATAGCATTATTTCTAATGAACACGATTCGATAAACAGACTTTCGCAAATATGTATGATTCAGTTAACATTGAGACTAGATAACAAAAAAGAGTCGTGTTGGAAATTAAATTAAATTAAATTCAGTACATTCTGGTAGAAGAACATATATGAAGAACATATACTATGTATATAATAGATACATAGAATTACAGAAAAAATGAAGATTTTTGAATGTTATCGTTATCATTTTTTGATAAGATAAAAAGTTATGAGTAATTTTTTTTCAAGATATTAATATCTGAAAATTGCGATAACATGAATTCCAAGCTGTTCTAAAATCAAGAAACTGCATTGGCATGCATTTTTTTCAATTTATTTTTGAAATGGGCTTGGTAGTTAAACCAAAGTTGCACTTTAACAGTTGTTTCATATAATAATTATCCTAAGGTATAAGAAATATTAGACACGTTTTATTTATTTACATGATGTCATCTCAAATCAGGTCTTTAAAATAAAATTTTATAAACAAGTACAACAACCGTAAGCCCAACAATGCCATGTTAAACCTATAAGAAATCTCTCTTCTTTAATTCTCATACATATGTAAGTATGTATATACATATATTATAACTCCAAATCGTTTTTTTAAGACCAAGAAAATATCGTAAATATGTATAACCACATGTTACTTGGAGGTACAAAAATTTAAGCGGAATAAGTGGTACAAAGCTAAATGTATGGAAGATTTTTGAAAGACATTATCGTTATGCACTCTTTCGTAAAGCTTTTCTACTGCACCCAGTATGCTGGCTGATATAGAAAACCTTTTAAATTAGAGCCCCAAAATCATACTAAATCCTTAGACATGGTCAATTTTTCTCGAAATTCCTTCTTCAAAGAATACATACAATACAATGTTGTCAATTGACTTTGAAAAGTTTAATACAGGATTGAAATTCATATTGTTTTGAACACCCTAATTAAATGCACAGGACTGTGAAAAAAAATGTTTCAAATATTTTCTTAACTAGATAATTGGTCATTGTTCAGGTTCAACCATTTTACAAAATAAACAAATAAAATAGTTTTCGAAAAATGATTATTCTTAATTTTTAAAGTTTGGATACTTGTAATTTTAGTTATTTGAGTATACTTGGTGTTATTTTCGACAGCAAGTTAAGATTTAAACACTATCTATTGTATACATTAAAAAAAAAGTTCGTCCATTCCGACAATAAGTATCTTACTAATAAAAACAACTCTACATTAATACTGTTATTACAATTTATTGTTAAAAGTATAATAATATCAAAAATATCCATGACAAATGCTTAAAATCTGTTCTGCAAGTTATAAAACCAGAATATCATACATATGTACATATATCAATAAATAATATTATTAATATTTGCATTCGGAGCTTTTAGAGCAACACCGATGTTGAACATATTTTTTTTTAATCTGGTTTGCCCACCATCGAACAATGAATGGATTTTGTCAAATCCAATATTTTTACAATTTACAAACTTCGTGTTGACAGTTCCTTGAAATCCTCAGTAAAAGTATCCTCTCTGATTATCCATCTGCCCTCTCTACCAAAGCCACTGTTACCCTCATGTCCACCAAACTCAACAACATACAAAAATGAATAATTTTGTATGATAGCTTTGCAACCCTTACTGTAAAAAATATTAAACAACCGTACATAGATAAAAGGCCAGCTCATCGCTAAAAACAAAAGATGAAACTATTTTGTATTCTGGAACTGGTATTATTATTAAAAAATCTGACCATAAAACTGCACAACAAACGCTTTACCCAAGAAACTGTTCTACAATCATGATTCACTTCTGAATTTAAATAAATAAATATTGACTTGACATTTAAAAAAAAATCCAAAGAAAGAAGAGAATATAAAATTGATATATACAATTTAAAAAAATTGAAAATTGATAAACTAACTTAATTTTTTATATAATAAATTTGGGTACATTAAAAAAAGCTCCTATAGTTTTTTCCAAGCTGATGTTGCTAATGCTTTTACTTGTAAGTTTGTAATCAATTTACAATAAAATAATAACAATAATAATGAAGTTTAAAAATTATATAAAACATTCTTATTTTAAATCTATTGATGAGTATACATAATACATAATTATTACTAATTTTTCGTTAATTCTACATCATCACTTTATTGGGGTCAAATTTTATTTAACACATATTTGACACAATTAAAACGGTTTCATCATATTCTTGAGCGATATTGTTGTTTTTATTATAAAAATTTCATGCACATTTTAAATTTTATTATGTCATTAAGTCTGGTCATCTTAAACTTGTTTAACATGAAGGAACTACGAACGAAGATTTTTCTCAACTTCAACTCGTTAACTTGTTTTTAGCGACCCCAAGACGTGATTTTTGATAAACTGTTTTTAATAAGATACATACATATTCTAAGACCAAAATAATGTCAAAATGCAAGTCAAAAGGATTAAATAAAAGAATTAAATGAATAGAAGGTTTTTAGATACAACTTCCCTTTAGCGAAGACATATGTATATTACGATTGGTAAATACACAAAAATTGGTTGTAATAATTTTCGGGCGAAGAATTATGTATTTCTGTTTTCAATTAGCTATGTAAGTTTCACTTTTTTATATACATACACGAACAATGATTTATTGTTTCTTCCACTTATTTTAACTTTTGTGGATTCATTTTCGAATTTTTTTTTTTTTTAATGTTTCTCTTTTTAGGCATTTATAAAGATATTTAGAGGAAATTTCTTGTTTTCACTTTTATGCACTTAAAACCAATTATTTTCAATATTATTTTATTGCCGTTGGCAATAACTTTACAAAACATTTATTTTTAAAACTGTTGACAAAGCTAGTCAAACGTAAACTGTTATATTATTTACAGATAAACAACATTTGTGTTTTTATACAAGTTTTTTTTTTAAATAAATAAAACAAATGTAAGTGAAATGGAAAAAGATAAAGTCATAGGTATGCCAAATAATTAAGATAGGTATAGTGATAAAGAAAATTAAAACTGTATTTTCCTTATCCACTAACTTGGAAGCCGACATTTTTACCCTACGTGTCGTCGGCGTTGGAGTGGAAATTTCAGCTCATTTTTAAGTTGTATTTATCCAATCAGAATGATTTGACTAAGTATTCACTACTTTAGTGAATGCGCCCATTATCGCCCGTTTGACGACTGTACAATCTTCATACCCTAAGCGAAGCAATGCAGTTGCGTGAGCGGGTGTAACTCCGAATAAGGCAGTTTAAATTCTAAATAAATAGCGGGCCACCCGAAGGTATTACAGGCATGTACAGTGAGTTACACAAAAATTTTACAAAAAAAAAAATGGGTTAAAGCCGAAGAAGAAAATATGTATTTTGTTTTTTGTGACTTACCGGTGTTTCCTCACCCATGTAATTTAAACCTAGTTCTGTTGAGACAACCTGAAAATTAAAAGAAAAAAAATTATAGATAATCTATATTTTAAAAATGGGTGTGTTAAACCTACATACCAACTTAAATAATTTTTGTTTACAAATAAATATATATATATTTTTTTACAGATACTATTGCTAATGCGAACAGCACAGACGCTCTAGGTACATTATCATTATCACCAATCAGCGATTCTAAAAATGGAATAATCTTTGCCAATAATAACAGTGATACGACACTATGTTCGTCAAGCGTTAACACAAATGATTTAATCAAAAATACGAGTAATACTAGTCAAAGTCAAAATTCCATTACTAACAATTCAAAAACCATTAACAATGTGGTTAAAACGCCGGTTACACCTCAGCTTCAACAACAAAAAGCCAAAATCGAATTTTTATGTGGAGGTCATTACACGCAAGTTAATAATAAACCTTCTGGGGATTCTGTTCACCATTACAGTGAAAAAGTGCAAACGAGGTCTGCATCTGTGTTACAATCGCAACAACAGCAGTCATCAGTTTTAGTGTCGCGATCAGTTGTTGTTGGTTCTATAGAGAAGAATATCAATGATGGCAGCAGTACAACATTGCCACAAGAGAATGTGAAATTTAGAAAAAAAAATACCGAACAGTGTGGAACGATCAACAACACAAGTTCTGATTCTCTTTTAACTTCAAAATCCCGTTTGAGTTCAGGTTTAAAAGTGGCGGCAGAGGCTGAATTTAATAAAAAAAACAGCAATGACAACAATTCTAGTGCAGTGTGTGTTAGTGACGAACAACAGAATCCACACGTATTTCAACAAAAACCTGATTTAACTACAAGCATAAGCATAAGTAAAGGCAACAATAATGACAATGGTGGTGGTGAACATGGTGAAGACGATGAATACCATCAGTTAATCTGTAGACGCGAAAGTAATAGCTCAGCGTGCGTGGTGAGTCTTAATGATTTCGACGCTAAAGATATAGATTCAAAATTGTGTTCAACAGAATATAAAAATAAAACAAACGTTAGTAATTTGACACCCTCGTTAAAATCAGCGATTGGAATTAATAAAAAACCATGTGGCATTGAGTGTGATTCGGTTAAGTCGTCATCAGGTTCTTTGCAATTCATTAAAAATCAAAATATCGCTAATGTCAATCTAGTTTCAACACACCATAATTATAAAATTAACACAAAAGTTCGTTCAAATCAGAATAGTAGTATAACACCCTCCGTTCTTAAAACCACAGCCGCAAGTAACGAATCGTCTAAAGTCGTGACTAATAATATAAAGAAAATGGTTGCCGTTCGTGATATGAACGAAATAACTAAGAACGAACTTGATTTTGATCCATCTGAAGAGCTGCAATATGGTCCGGGTATTGTGTCAAAGTTGCGTTGTCGCTATTTAAGTTTAGCTTTGCGACAATCCATGGGTAAACAGCGATTATCCATAGATTCTTTACGTCGTGCAACTTCGCTTAATAATCTACTCGATGACAATGAAGACGATGACGAGTATGATACACCAGGTACTATTAACAAAGAAACAACTAGTCCTTCGGTTACATTATCACAAGTAGAAAATAAAGGAACCGAAACTAACGAAACGGTGATTGGTTATAAAAGGATTACAAAAGATAATACTGAAAATAATAAGTGTCCAACAGGATTATCTTACAATAATCAACATCGTTCACGTCATATTAAACGTGGAAATGATTCGTTAAAGCGTGCCAGATCAGTTGAGGCACTGTTGTGTGAAAAAACACCTTGGAATTTTTCCAATAGTCAGTTATTAATGGAAACTAATACTGCCACTGATTCAGTGACGATAGATGACAAAATTAACAATGCACGAGAACGTCTGCTATCTGGTACTGATAACAATCCTCCCAAGCGTCTAGCATCTATTATAGATGATACCGAGCGTCCACCACCTGATTTAGTTAAGCAAACACTTAAAATATTCGAAGCTTCGACCAACCGTAGAAGTCACACTATCAATCGTAATAGTGGTGAAGTTGCTACAAAAGTTGCAAATTATAAATTTATTATAACGCAGAACAAACCAGCTGTTACATTCCCCAAACCCCCAGTTAGTCCAAAAAAGCCAAATCAAAAGTCAAAACTCACGTCGGATGCTACAAACAACACTGTTTCCACCCCAAATCCAAGTGTTGTTTCCCCAATACAACAGACAAACAAAATTGCTTCTCCTTTAAGTTCAACACCAACTACAAAAACTTACAATAGCAATAAAATGTCGGTCAAATCTAAAAACGATTCCACATCAACAAGAAACGTTGGAAGTGCAAGTAGTGTTTTTGAAAATGTATCAAATAATTCACCCGACATTATTCCTCGCCATAAGTTATTTGAGAAAACAGTGTTGCCAATTGATTCCCCAGTAACTGAATTAACTAAATCTATTGAAAAACTTCGAATAGAATCGCCAACCACACCAACCCAAGCCCATCTTCAAGAAACGTCATCTCATAAAGAACGTCAAAATAAATGTTCTTCGGAATCGTCTGAACGAGATTCAACAGATGATGACGATTCAATAGTCGGAGAATACGTAATAAATGTGGAGGAGAAACAAATTTCAAAATCGGCTATGGAAAATATTGCTAAAGCTGGATCCAGTCAACAATTTCTTTTTGCAGACCAATACTCTTCGCCAATTTTAAATGGAGATTCCCCTGCTACCAAGCAGATGCATGATATACCAACGGTTGCTCCAAGTTCTACTTCTTCGACAGTGAAGCAGATTGGAATAATAAGACCACTTTTAGCAGAACCTCGAAATACGAATGTTAGAAATAATTGTACTGAAGAAATTTCTTTTAATCAAGTTCAATCTACACTTACCAGCAGGGAGATTGAGAAAAATAAAATTAATAACGAGAAAAAAGTTGAGATATCTGGCGAAAATGTTTCCATTGAAAAAATAAGTGGAAGTATTGTTACATCAAATTTAAACAAAGTTGACGTTGCTGGAAGTGAGGATGATAATAATTCTCAAGCCCTCGGTTGGTCATCTGCTATTATCCCCAGGAAGAAACGAACAGCAGCTGTAATTCTACCTGAAAACAATACTATGATTTTTAATTTTAAAGATCGTAAGGAGGTTCCCGATTACATAGAGAATGATGGACTAATGTTTAAACATAAAAGGGAACTTCCCAAGGTAAGTAATGTGATTTAAACTGTATGTTATATGCAATCTTAAAATTAGTCATTCATTTCCGGAATTCTTTCCGGTAAATAAAGTCGGAACAAAGACATTCTATCTACAAAATAATCTTAAACTTTTTATCTGTTCTTGATAAAGTATTTAAAAAAAAAATTTTGTTCGGAAGTTCGCAATGTGTATTTTTACTCATAAGTAAAAATGTAGATAAATAATTCATTCACTACAAAAATATATAATATATCAAATATTTATATACACTCGAAATCGGAAAGCTGTTATTGTTGTGTGTGTATATTAAATTCTGTTCTAAATATGTAAGTCTTGTTATTGTTTTTGTTATTGTTGACAAATTTAATTATAAGTGAAAGAGCAGCATATTAGTTTTAAAATGGTTACATACTTTTAGAAAAATGTTTCCATATTTAGAAATTGATTCAAATTTACTTGAAGCAATTATTGTTTTATGCATAAAATAATCTATTATGATAAACATCAAATAGTTCAAAATAATCATTTAAAAAAAGAAATGTATTTATAGGTAGCTGTATTATGGGAATTTAAAAAGAATTTATGAAATCATAAGAATTTTACTATAACATATTCTTTAACGTGTTTATGTACATACTTATGTAAGAGATGAAATGCCTTAAATCTGGTAGTTCTGATTTTCTGTTAAAGCATTAAGAATGGACAGGAGTAGATTCGAACAATTTAAAAATAACCAAGCTCTCCCTCTGCGTTAGGTGATTCAACTCAATTCAAATTGATTATGTATTTCCAATAAGAATTGTCAAAATAATGGTAAATTTTTCAAGTGATAGAAATATTATATCGAATCTCTACTCTTTATTTCCAAAATCGAGCCAGAAAAAAAAAAAAATAGCGGGCAAATGTAGTAACATTATTACATCAAATACTGGTGTGAACCTTAACACCAGCAAAAACACCGCGATTTTGTTTGCTTTTCGGTGTAAAACGAAAAAGATTTCAGTGCAATGGACAATTATATATTTTTCCAACAGAGGTGGCGTATAGTAAAAAAATAGAGGAAATAGAAAAAAGTTGCCTAGAACTCACAGCTTCTAGATTAGCAATAATACATCCACTGCACTATTGCCACCCTCAAGATTAAACCATCACAATCTGCGCTATATTTATCAATTAAGTTTTTTAATAATAATTTACTGGCAGTTTTGATAAAATAACTTAATGTGAATACATTTACATTTACGAAATAATTTCTTCTTTATCGCTACTTGAAGACGCCCAATTCTCCAAAAAATAAAAAATTAGGACGAATCAATAAACATGTAACCATAACACATCCACATTCATAGTTCACAATTTTAATACATTTTGGATTCAGACCATATCGTTAAGCTTCCTTCAAAAGTTTTTGAAACCCTACGCAAATTTTTGTGGATACAATTAAGGAATCTAGTTTTTTATCATTGGTTTTAATTAATAAAAAAAGCATTGCATTTTTTTTTACAAAATTGAGCCTTCAAAAAATACTTCCACGAAAAATATGTCTTTTTAAAAATATATTCGCAAACTTTGTAGATTACTGTACATATTCTGATAAATTTGATTTTGTTAAAAAGTCAATGGCACTTACAAAGAATACACACAAAGCAAGTGTTGCTAGAGTTAAGTGACGTCGTTGTTCCAAATCTTATTAAATATTTTGTTTATTTGACTGTAGGCAAACGAATCAGGTTTCGTCCTCTTAGACGATCTATCTCTAGAAACTTCAACAGATCCCGATGATGAATGGTCTATGTGTCCGCCTTCACCATGCGATGTTGAATTTGAAAATGCACACGTCATAATAGATGGTAAATCCAACATTAAAATTGGACATAAAGAATCAAATGTAAGTACTTGATTCGAAATTATATTTATGTACATATATGTATAAATATTCATATTAATTTTTTTTTAATAGTTCCATGTACAATTCAATGATACACTTACTTCAACATTTGAATATCCATCCGAATCATCAGTAATTGCAGACTCAGACAGTTTGTATGCTGATTCAAGTTCTTCAGATTTATTTAATACATCGAGGTCTCCATGTGGAACTACTACGAATGAGTTAAGTGAAGAAATGGAATCGCCCACAGTTCACCATCATGTTAAATCTGAAGAAATAATACAACTTCCACACAATAATAAAGTCTTAGGAAACTTGTCTTTAGGTAAGTAACTAACAAAACTAAAGAAACCCTATAATTCCTTACAAATAAAAACAACCTTAAAAACTACATCATTTATTATTTATCAAATTCCTGTCTTACAAAAATATCCTTTATTTAATCATCTCATCGTTGGAGTATTATGTTCCAAAAGAAAGTAAAAATACTATAGAACAAACAAAACAATTCAATATTATATGAAATTTTACAGGAGATATTTCCGCTGATATGTTAAAGTCTTTCCAAGCGATAAAACCATGTAAAACAAAAAAGAAAAACAAACTATATAAAATCTTGCTTTGTCCATTGCGCAGGTTTTGCAGGTTAGTTTTCGTACCAATCAAAAGCATTTCCTTCATTTTAATTAAAAGATAATCGTAGTGGGCTAGTTTTATTAAAATAACGTACAATCACGTGTTATAATTCGAAATAATATAAAAATTTGTTTTCTTATAACATGTATTTCGATAAACTTTTTACAGATTGTTCACGTGGTCCGAAAAATATAATGTCTCAACGAATTCTTCCGGTACAAAATAAAACGAAATCGACTAATTCAATTTTCAATAATCCACAGTATGCTCGATTTTTCTTAAACGGAAATGAGATAAAGAAAAATAATGAAGCTCCAACAGCAGTCAATTTCTTCAAAAATTATATTTACTAATTTATCTTATAAACATATGTATGTATAAACATAATGTGCAAACCCTAAGACTATCAATTGAGATATTAATTTATAAACTAAGTTACTTCAGTTTCGTGCTTGAGAAGAGAAGTGACATACATAGCTCGTAATATTGACTTTTATAAATCAAAAACAGTTGGGGGTTTATTTTGTAACATTATTGGCCAATTTTCAATTGTCACTGAAACCTACATAATTAGCATATATGTATTCTTAAAGCACCAAAACTAATTTTAAAGGAATTTTGTGTTTTAAATTTTAATTGGATCTCAATCGAATCAGAGTTATATTTCAAAAATGATGATTTTATTTAAATTCTATACGATGATTTTACAATGATGTTTTACTGACAGTTGAAAAATATACAGTTGCCAATTTTGCGATCGACAGCTTAGATATAAGCAAATAAAAAAATGTTTTTGTCCCGAAATCGGTTAAAAGGACTGTGAAATTCCATATTACACTTGCCTGCTAATACGTTAACAAATAGATATAATTATGTTACGTGAACGTTTTAGAAACATCAGCGCCAGGAGCCGAAGAAAAATTCCACCTTTGACAAAAAAAAAAAAAAAAAAACACGAATTTAGCTTGTCAGCAGTCACCTTAATTTGATCACCCCATCAGGATCGTTGGATATCTTTTAAAAGTTTAAAAGTAAAACCGATCTGTACGCCAGCTTTGATCCTCGTGAGTATTGTATGTAAAACCTCATAATGGTTGCTTTTTATGCAATGGTTTTGTAACCATATGTCTTATAAACATTTCCGTTGAAACTATTCATTGTTGTCTAATGCACAGCTGTGGGTCAGATAGCTTTCTCAATTAAAAAATTACCCAATACAATTCAGCAAAAACAGCCTCGAGTAATTTTAAGCCAGTAATATTTCTGTTATGTTTTGGTCTTCAATTTAATGACCTCAACCCAATAGAGAACATTTTGTGCGGATATTAAAAAAGTTACTACAACTTTAAAATCAGTTTCTACTATGTTACTACTGCATAGAAAGGTATACCATTAAGGAGATGTAAAGCTTTCGTGAAAAGACAACTATTGTTGTTTTTTTTTTATTTTATGTTTTCGGGGTCCTAAGTAATAACAGTAATTATAATAATATGACTAGTATAGTAATTAGTTAGTTGCTGCTAGTTTGCTTTGTTCAGCAAATCCACCTTCCATAGGTACCGTCAATCTCATTTTAACTTACTATTTAATTAGTTTATATATTAATACATATTCACTTTTAAATTTGCATCAAAAATAAAAAATACAATTAAATATGCCTTGGGTTAAGTAAAATTTGTCAATTGACTTATAAAATTATTGTAGGGAAAAAAAATTGTTTGGTATAAATTCTTTTTTTTTAACATGGTACACAAGGTTTTTTTTTTAAGTCAAATATCCCAATTCAATTAATGCCACAAGTTTTAGTTTTTGAATTTGACTTATGTAAGTAAATCTATCATGTCCATGCTTATAAACTTAGACATCAATGACTTCTGCAAAACTTACATAATATTTAAGCGTTATTAATTTAAAATATTAAAAACTTTAATTTGAAAGCGAAGAGTTCAAGATTAAACTTTTTACATAAACAACTTTAATTGAAATAAGAAAAGTTGATTCAAATTCATTTGGTCTGCTAATATAGTTTCACTAATAGTCGCCCTAGAGACACAAGAGCGTATGTAATTATATTTTTACAAATGAGTATTTTTCAGAATATAACATTGTATATTATGGCAAAAAATGGTTCTCTAAGTGATGTAGCTTAGAAACATTTTTTTTATTAACATTTTTTCCATAAGTCCAATGCATACAAAATTCACATTTTTTAAAAAATTTTTGAATATAGTAGGGTGTCGGCAGTGCTAAAACAGAAATGACCCCCAATGTGTTAATGTGTGTCCCAAGTATATTCTTCACATCTTCGCAATCATCGCGTCCAAACCATATAAAATTTATCCACATCGTTCAAATACTTTTTGAGAAAATGTTACCATCCCTTCGTGCTTGACCACTGACAAAACGTATTTTGAATTGAAAACTATTTTGTTGACTTCCGATGGTGGAAAGATGAAATACGTTTTCAGTGTTCAAACGTAAAGGTGGCTAGATCGAACGTTTGTTGGTTTTTCTGGTACGTCCTTAGTCCGATATATAGAATTAATGCGAAACGATCAAGTTTAAAATACTTACCTAAGCATTCTAAAGGAATGAAAGAATGGAAGTTTTAGCATAACAAGGACAGCATTAGAATCACAAGCGCAGACTTTAACCCAAATAAACATCTCTTGTAGGACGTAAACTAAACATTTGCACACCATTGTTCGAAAGCCATTGTGCCAGAAAACCATTTTTCATTTTCCTCTATTTCTTATAAATAGTGAAGTTTAACAATTTGTAATTTGTTATTTATTGTTTGAAAGAATAAATGCTGGAATATGTGAAATCATTTTTGTGTAGTAGGTTGTTCCGATTATAATTTTTTTAAAAAGATTTTCGATGGTCTCCACTAAAAAAAAATTGTATGTGCAATATTTGCTTTGTTGCTGTTGTTGATAGTACCTTATACACGCTGATTAATCATTATGTTTATTCAGGTAGAAATATAAATTACAGAATATATTTTTTTTATTTGTTATTTCCCTATATACAAAATTCACACGACTAATAAAGTACACAAATACAACTTCAATAACTCTTGTTTTTTATGTTTTTGGAAAAACAACAAGTTCTTATATTTAAACTTCAATGATTTAAAATTCGTCAGTTGTAATAACTTGGTAATGGATTAATGGATTTTTGAAAATGTTTCTTATAACTTGAACGCCCATTCAATAAGATGCTGAAATGGAAACAAAGACTCTTTCAATTTAATAAAACCATTAATTATTATAAAACTTAAAAAAAAAACCTCATAAGTTAAATTTCCAAATTAGGATTGGTTTTTGCGATTATTTTTGCAGAAATCGGTATATTTAGAAGAACATCAGGATTCACTATGCTAAATTCCCACATAATCATACTTCATTGGTAAATTAAAACAATGGAATACATAAATCACAATTCCTTACATACGATTTTGTTTTTATTTCAACTTAAGATGTATTTGGAAATCAAATTGACCCTAACAAAATTTACATTCATATTATTATATTTACAGATGTTGTTTAGAAAAATTCACTTCATCATAAATATGTTAATCCATAATCCATAAAATCATCAACAAATTATTATCTATTTTTTCATTGAGAGTTTAAAATCTATTGATTAAGAGGTAACTAAAATTAACTAATATGTATTTCAATTCATTTTAATTGTGCAGAAATTTTGTTTAAGGAAATGAAAATTTTTATTAGTAATATTTAGATTATTCATTTGTCGCTCAAAAGCGAGCGGCTATGATGCTTGTAGTACATATTAATTTATTTGAATTATAATTTTAGGCTCAGCACCCCTAGGTAGTTACACTCCAATAACGGCAAAAACAGAAAACATGTTTCAATTAGGTGTAACGCGTGAACCAAACAGTCTATTGGGTAAAACTGATGATGATGCTAATTCAAATGAAAAGCTACCCGCGGACTTTTATGGAGAGTCTTCATTGGAATATTTAAAACCTGCATCTGATGATCTCACTATAGCTTACAGTGAAGGTTCTTCAAAAACGGACTTACTTTACTAATTTGTATTCTTTTTCATTTAAACTAAATACAATATTATTATTATAATTATATTATTATTATAACATAAAGTGAAAAAGCTTTATGTTTAACCCAGAATTTTGCAATAATTTGTAAATAAATTTTGTTTTCGCAAACAAAAGAAAAGTAGTAGCTCCACGATGAAATAAAAAAAAATAATTATAAATACATAAGTATATTTGTAAGTACAAGTTTAGTTTTGCGTAATTTATTTGAATCCGATTTTTTATTTTCCTTTTATGAAATGTTAACATTCCAGGAAGCCGCAATAAGTCTGATTTAAAGTAAACAATATTAAATAAAACAAAATAAAGTGAGAACAATTTTAAATTTTTAAAATAAAGACTGTTTGAGAAAAGTTAACTAAACATAACCATTTAAGTAAATAAACACTGCGATGCCAAAAACATAACATTTAGCAACAAAGAAAAATGAGTTTTCAGATTTTTTTTTTATTATTTGTGTTGTAAAATTATAATAAAATGGACACAGCAGGCTTACAATTTTTGGTTGACTGTGACACGAGCAGACATGAGGAGCACACATTTTTGTGTCGATAGGAAATACCTCATTTAGAAGAACGGATATTGGAAATATTTAAATTGTATTTTGAAAAATATAGTTGTTAATTTTAGTTTTTTGTTTTAACTTTTTGAATTGAATTCAGCACTATATAATTATTATATTAAGAACAAACCTAACTAGTAATCGGAGTAGATTAAAGTTAAACAGATAAAATTACTTTTATACAATATTCAGTAAAATAATATGAAATATATGTAAACAATTATTTCTAACATGTGTTACTTGCTTGCCAAAAACCACTTAAAGAAAGGTTTAATATTTTTATTTTACATATTAACCGCGACTAAAGGAAAATGTTTATAACTACACACAATTTGATACAAAAAATTCATTAGATCGTTTAGTTTGTTCTATAAACTTATATCAAAATTGTTTTATTTTTAAAATTATTTTTATTTAGTTTTATATTGTTACAATAATGAAAACTTAAATTCCATACCATAAGTCTGTAATTTTAAATTTTAATTTTTTTCTTTGATATTAAAAAAATTATATAATTATAACTTTATATACACATAGTCCATTGATACTCATAATCTCTGTAGTAAATTGGACTTTAATCAAAAATACTGTACGAAATCAAAATACAAAATATATTATTGTATTTTATGTGATAAAAATAAAATCGATTTTCACGTAAAGTATGGGTTTCTTTTATTTGACACCGGTATGTCCATAAAAGTCGCAATTATTAAAATTGATAATACATTTATATATATAATAAAATCTTTAAAACACAATCCTGCATGACAGCCTGCACATACAAGTTTTGATACATGATCATTCTTATAAATAGTTCTGAATAGTTCTCACTACACGAAGACTAACCTATTTTGCCACCAACAAGCATGGAAGATTCCGGGGCAATTAACTGCGAGTTTTTTTTATCAAGAAACATGCTTGACTTTTAATCTTCGTTCTTTTATTTTTGATATTTAATTATTTTGATATTTAATTTGTATAACAGCATATATAATCGCAGGACTAAATTTTTACATTTCCAACAATTAAGGACAAAAATACGACAATATCCCAAACGCAATAACTACAATTACAAATTCGTAAACTGATTTTCTGTGGTCCAATTTGTCCTATTATTTCCTTTGCCTTAACCGTTTCAAGCGAAACTCTTTCTTGAATGTAAAAGTATCAGAAATTTCGTAATTTATAAGCGGTCGATTATTTTGCCTTCGTCTTTTTAGCACGAAATTGTCACTTATATGTATCACTATCGATGCTATTATACTTACGAGACGTAACGACATTTTTAAACTGGAAACGAGATTCATATTGAAAATAACAAATTGTAATCAAATCTACACATCATCTTTTTATTGTAAGAAATTTTCATAAACTGAACAAAATTTTAAAGTTATTTGATTTAGTGAAACACAAACTTACAAACTAAAAAAAAAAAAAAACAATAGTTTTGGTGAAACGAAAATAATAAAATTTTTACAAATTTCCCTTTGTAATCAACAACTACAAATTTGTTTAAAAAGCACTTGTAATTTACAATTTGTATAAGTTAGTGAAGTAGACCACTGATAGGCGTTAAAAGACAAAAAATAAAACGACAGTGTGAACGCCTACCTACCAAGTACCAAGTCAATTATTTCTCTTGTGGAATGCATTCCTTCGGTATTTTGTTAGTCGTTTCTTTTTGTAAATCGACCCGAAAAACAACAAATATAGTGGTCTAGAAAATTGCTGCCGACAAGAAGACAAATTTGAAAAATTAAGTTTTCTTTTAAGTTTAGTTCTTGTTTTAACAACCTTAAACTATTTTTAAGGGTAAAAAAAAACAATCGACTAGATGACAGAAATAAAGTTAAAAATTTTAAGGTTTCAGAAAATTCTGGTGTGGGATGGGAAAATTTAGATAAATTTATCAATTTCTTAGGACCACCAATTAGAAATGTGAAAAAGTAAGTATAGTATGTATACACATATGTATAAGTATCTTGTCTTTTTTCTTTATCTTCACGGGAGTTCCATACAAAAATAACTTGCCACACAAATTTTTAATCTTTTTAAACAAACCGGTACAAATATAAAATTCAAATTTTAATTTCTAGTTTAGTAAACAATTTTATAGTGTGAAATATCATCCGTTTTTTGTGGATCGCGTGTGGAATCTAAGAGAGAGAGGGTGGTGGCTTTTAAGTTTTGGAATATGGAATAAAACACCACGCCTTCCGAAATAACGGCGACTGTCAAATTTTTGTTGCGATCGCTACCACTTGTGACTATCACCGTACACAGATTAAATTGATCGAAAATCACCTGAGCTGATTCTACCCCGAGTGGGAGCCAAAGTGAAATTAATATTTAGAAATAACAGAAAGGGAATAAAATAGAAACATCGTGTATATTATAATGAATGACAATGTTAACTCGAACTTCCAAATCACATTTTCTCAAATAATTATGATTTCATAGTTGAAGGCGACTTTCAGGCAATATTATTGGAATTCAATTTGTTTTTGAAACAACTTGAGATTTTGTGAAGAGAACCAAAAATATACAATTATTTTTAAATTTGTTTTCAAAAATTCTTGCCACTTCAATGTCATTTATATTACATGGATTAATTATAGGCTTGCCTAAAAAAATAAGAATGTTATCTTTATCTTTTGCCATCCTTTCAAAATAGTTTCTCGTTAAAGCAGTAATACAAAATTTTGTATTTTTAATTTTAAAACAGCTTTTAAGGTTCTTACACTAAATTGCGATGAACATTATTAAATAAGAGAATAAAGACTAAAATATAATATTTAATTTAAAAAAAAAGTAATAAAAAAACCCTAAAACAGGACCTAAGCTCAAGTAAATCCTTAAGGAATAGGGTATTCCTAAATTTCTTGCGGTGGTGGGTAGAATATTTGCCGGGAAATAGGAAAAATGAAAGAATTTTTTACCAATTACAATGCATTTTGATTTTAACCCAAACAACAATTTGTAACTATTTGGGAATGAGTTAAAACTGAACCCATTATTCTTAGAACAAGTGTACATCTATTTGTATTGTCCTCTAAAATGCCCAGAGATCAAATTCTACATAGTTGAACATCATCGACATACCTATGAATGGAAAAAGAAATAATGGAAGGGATTTCATTGACTTAATATTATTTATATCCTATTCCTCAGATCAGATCAGAAAAATTCCGAACACCTAATTGGAAGAATACCTCGAAGCAAAAATACTCCGAATCGTACAAAATCGGAGTATTTTCCGCTCGGTATTACTTTCAACCATTGCAGTTTCAATAAATTCATTCAAAAATAATACGTTCCCCCCTACAACACTATCATTAAAAACAAAAAACGGCTTCATTTGTATGCAAGAAATGAAAATATTTGTCTTTGTTGTGACGTTATACATATTGTACATATACCTTATACATATGTATATACGTTGAAATAAATATTGTAATGACATTTTGATTTTGGATTAATCGCTACCAATCTACCGATCTGACCTGACCTGACCTTAACCTCATCAGCTCTTCGATACAAACCCCAAAATGGAAGAACAAAGACTTTTATTACTTCCATTCCACAATGTGTCCACTCAAATCATACCCATAAGATACTCAAAATTTAGATTTGTGCTCAAACCACTTTCCCCTACGTTCATCGAGTGGTTCCAGCGAAGAGCATTTGAGCTGAAGTTAACTACAAAATATCCCAGTTCAGAAAGTGCAGGTCACACCAATACCAATACATCCAATTTTTTAATCTCTGTTTATGTTTTTTTTACAATGCGTACGTGCACCATTCATTTAAAATATACATGCGTGTCTACTGTAAATATAATGCGTGTAAAATAACACACATTCTCCTACGTAGGTACATCTACACATATTACATATATAGTTTTCGTTCTCAGATAATGACGTGGGTATTTTCAAAATTCAATTAAGAATTCTCGGCGATAGAGATCGGTTGGATTTTGTGTGTAAAACAAAATTGTCCATCAACAATAAAATTAGGGTTTGATATCAAAATTACAAGTGCGAACAAAATATTTTATTTTGGATGTTAAAAAGTGAATTGTTTCTTTTTTTAAATTATACACATAATATTAATTATACTATTAGTATTAACTATAAAAATAACTAAATAGCTATTTCAATAATAATCGTTACTTTTTTGGAAAATGGCTCTTTCGTTAATAACAACTAAAATCTTGAGAAATTCACGGGAACTTATTTCTAAAAGTGTTACATGCTCTTTTGGAATGGTCAATAGGACTGTGAAAACTGAAACAAGGGTAAGTCGGAGTACCTATCTATTTCATACATAAAATCAGATAATTAATTTTAAAGCAATGGAGAAGAATGCATTTTTTTAACATGACCGATAAGATAGTTTTAAGGTTTTTGGTTTCTGTAAACAAAAAGCAATAAAAAAAGTTCTTGTCGATAGGTAGAATTTGTTTTTAAATCAAAATTCAAATTAAAATAAAACAGTCAAATACCTAAATTTGTATAATGTGTATGTAGGTAAACCTATTTTCATTACGTCCGTCGCGATCGGTCGTCCGTATATACTTACAAAAACCATGTATGTAAATATTTATTTCGATTTTAGTCTAATGTTGTTGTATGTATGTATGTGTAACTATTGATAAAGATAACAAGTTTTTAGAAATATATTGGTTTTGTTCCAATTTTATTGTCTTAAATTTTGTGAGTATGGTAAGTACTGGATCTGGTATTGTTGATCATTGTGTTTTGTTTGTGTCAATCAATGCTTAGGATCTCTATGAAGTTTAAGACACTTTGCTTATAGTCAACGATTTGATATGTTATTCATCAGAGATGAAATCAAGTTTTTTGGGAAAAACTTACATACATACACATATGTAGATCGCAAATAAATAAATTAAAAATTTTTGTTGAAGACTTTAGACTTGTGAGTGTTTGGCATGAACGCTTAGCAGAAACAACTTTAAAATTAAGTTATTGTTATGAAATCATTTGTTTTATTCATAAACAACAAAATTTTTGCTCAAACCCTATAATTAATATGACACCAAAAGTGGAACAGTTAATGAATTAAATAGTTCCACTTTTAAAATTCACATAAAACTTATGTTTAACTATTCTTTTACGAGTAAATCAATCAAAAAATAATTCATGATTCATGAATAATTAATTTTGAATAGCTTGGAAGCACAAACATTTGTGCATTGACATTAATTTTAAAACATTTTAATTTATTTAAACTTAAACCTAATTTAAAAGCATAAGTATACCAACTTTAAATTCAATCGGAATATAAACTTTTAATAATAAATAAAAAAAATAACTAGAAAACCATGTTTCTTCTCAAACGTGATGACAACTCTTTACCATTGCCGATAGCCATATTTCAGGAAATCGTTAGAACTTTGTCATTAGCAGGACATTGCCAGGGCGCTGGTAATATTCGAACCCAACCTTAATTGGGAAGGATTTACGACTGACCGATCAGAAACACGCCTTACTTTCAAGTTCCTTCTACCGCCTGAATCTGTCAAATATTTATAACAGACAAGTCTAAAATTTAAATCAAAAACTGTAAAATAAATAAAAATTGGTATTCTAATTATTAAATAGTTACATTATTGCTTTAGCACAACATTTTGTTTTTTTTTAACTGTGAATTAATTTTTATATTTTTTTCCAGACATTCTCAATGCTAAGGGCAAATCATAGTCGAAATACTATTATCATGAAAGTAGTACGAGAGTATTCAAAAAGCTCATCAAAAAAACCATCTTATGCCTACGATCTTGAATCGGATTCCGACTCCGATTCAGACAAGGATTCCTCCAATAAGCAAAAAGAAGATCGAAGAAAACATTTACAAAGGGTGAGTGTATAGATTTATATTAACTCTTATTCATAATTTACGTTATATTCAATATATTTAAATGCGAGCAGACGGCATATAAAGGCCGCAAACGTTTGCGGTTCCGTGTCATTTTTACGTTCGGTATCATTTGCCACTATTGACGCATATCATCTGAACACCAGTTTGGGACAATCCGCATATGCACGTATATGGTTTGCGAACGATGTGCGGCAGAGAGACTGCACATACATATTATGTAAATGTGCGGCTTTTTGCATATTGCCTGAACATCCACGCATATTTTCTATGACAGGAAATCTGAATTCGAATAGTGTAGCACCTGAAGAGTTAATTCATTACAAGTGACTTCCAGTTTACCGATTTTATTCTTATATGGTTACCATCTATCTCCCGATTGGATAGGTGGCCATTAAAAGAAAAACTTTCAGTGGAATAATTTTGTTCCAAATCAGAAAATTAAATATCAGCTGTTGATCGAGAACAATTTAAACGTTTAGGGTTAAATTAAGTTTATTTTAATACCAAACAAAATTTTTTTTTATTTTAGATCTCGAAAAAAATAAAATAAAAAATGATCTTTTTTTTTAGGGAGAAAGTGAATTTTGGCGCCGAAAAATGCGAACCCTTCATAAAATTCTTGATGTAAATCGTGACGGCGTCATTTCATTTGATGATTACAGTCTACTCGCTAAAAGATTCACTGATGTAGGCAATTTATCACCTGAAATGTCTGCAGAGTTCCTTGATGTTATGAAAGTAAATATGTACAATATATTCAATTTTCCTATTTTACTTTACTAATCTTAATTTTGATTTTCTCTGATATAAACAGAAAACTTGGGAAGAACAATGGGGCGAAATAAATCCTTACAATCTTATTACCGCCGAACAATTTTTGACTGAACTACATCATAAACTCAATGATAAAGACTTAGTGAACAAAATTGGACGTTTTCTTCCGTACATCTTTAAGGCAGTCGATATTGGTCATACTGGCCACTTGAATCTTGAGCAATACAAATTATTTTTTCGCTGTCTTGGGCTCACTGATGAAGACGCTGCAATATCCTTCGCGGTGATAGATAGGAATGGAGATGGCCAGCTGTCATTAAATGAATTCGTTCATCTTGGACGGCAGTATTTTCTTAGTGAAAACGAACGTAAAATATCGAAAATGTTCTGGGGCCCATTGATTAAACATTAGTTAGGTATGCACATGTTTTATATTAATTAATTCTTTATATTATATTTTGAGTTTATGTAATAAAATATGTACATATAAAAAAATACTTTCGTTTATTTTTCTAAAAACAATTTATATTAAATAATATTGATACAAAGTAGTGGGACTCACTGTATGGGAGAGATGCCCAACACTCATATTTTAAAATGAATACAGTTAGGAATTTTTTATGTTATTTGGTTAGTATTTATAATTTTATATGCGATATGCCCTCCCACTATAATCAAAGTATAAGTAGAGATCAAGGCAAGACATCAAAGATGGGATTTTTAAATTGTTAAGAGAATACATTAACAAAATAAAAGTTATTCAAATATTATCAGCTATGGATCAAGGTAAGAACAGTTAATATAACTGGTTATAAATATTGTAGTTTCACATTTACGATATGTGCATAGTTGAATTTATACGAGCAGTAGAGACCCTGCACATTTCACTTTTTAAACTGAACGCAAATTTGAAGGAAAAGTAAAAGTAACATGCGTTTTCCGTATTTTACTACTAAAAAAATGGCAAATATGAAGATATTGTTGAATATTATATCTAAACGAACTGTTCTACAACAAAAATGGCAAAGTTATTGCATGAGTAACGCAATTTTAAAAACCAATTATAAAAGAAGTGGCTGAAGCACAGTGAGCAATATGAGGTTCGTTAAATATGAAAGAGCATGGTGAAATGGAAGGTGTTTGTTAACTCACTCTATACACCCCTATAAAAAACGGTAGGCCAAAGCATTCCTTTGAAGAAAGAAGCAAAAATTCAAAGCGCAGGAAAACAGCGATGTTCGTGCAGAACGTAGATCAAATCCGTTGACGTTTGCAGTTCAAATTAATTTGAAAGCTGGTGGCAAACCACTGAAGCTGATGTTCTGAAAAAACTTTTAAACGTTTCAACTTACGCTAAGGATTGTATGGACATCAATTCGTCAGTTAAAATTAAAAAAATTACGCTCTCAGAGTTCAACACCAAGAACGTGATAGTTTTAACATTTAATTTTCGGCGGTATTCGTAGAATGAATTCAATTTCGCTCGAAAATCGAATTAAAATAATTCAAATCCACTATGAAAATGGTCGTAGATCCGCTCACTTCATTCAGGAACAAACTGCTGGTTGTATATATAATAATAATAAATAAATACTAAATTAACTTTGACTTTCTTGAACTTAATATTCACCCCTATCGAGGTATCCGTTTGGAAGAATATTTTTTCCGATTTGTTCGAAATCGCTAAGCATTTTGTATTATTCTTCCGACAAAATACATCACATTCTTTCGCTCATTGGTGCAGTTCGATTAGGCAACAATTTTTGACAGCTATATAATTGCGGAATCGGTTCGGAAATTTAAACTACAAAATTGCAAGTAAAACGAACGCGATTGTTTGCTTCATTTATTTAGTTCCGAAACGGATACCTCAAAAGTAAACTAAGTTCCGATCGGTGTTTACTTTCGTTACGAAAATTCTCCTAACGAATACCTCGATAGGGCTGATTATCTTGAAATTAAAGGCCACAGACTTAATATAAATTGTTTTATTAAATAAAACTAAACAAGAAGTTTTTTTTTGTTAACTTAATCCTTCGTTGAGATTTAAAAAAATTCAACTGGATAAATAAATATATATATTTGTTAAAAATATTAATGCAAACATATTTAATTAAATGATTTTAGTTATTTGTTTCTTTTTTCATTTTTGTATAGTTCACCCAGAATAAATCAGTCATTTAAACTTAAAAAACAGACATTGAAAAAATAGCAATGTTTGAACGGATATTGTTAAACCAAAATCCGCGACATTTTATTGAGCCCAACTGCCTCTAGTTATTTATTCAAATAGAACTATTGTTATGAGATTTCTTCGCCGTTTTGACCCAGCATAACCATAACCTCTGCATCACTGTCATCATCTTCACTATTAAAAACTTGTAGATCTTCATCATAGTATGGTTTTGAAGACATATTTTCTGTAAGAAAAATAATAGATTTAGAAAAAATGTATGCAACTGATAACTGATTACTATGAACAACAAAACAAACTTTTTATTGGGGAACGAAATATTTCAGTTTCACCTTGTTCATCTTCTTCAAAGAGCTGCCTTTCCTTTTGTGGAAGAAGTGAAAAATTGTAGTACCTTTTTACACGATTTTTTCTCGCCTTGACACATTGAATAACAAAGGCGATCATTACAACAACAAAAACTAATACACATCCAGCTATAGAAACGAATATCAATCGTGGCATACCCATAACGTGTTCATCCTTTTTCAAATAAAAAACGGTATTACTTGTTTTTTCTTTTACTTGTATGACTCGTGATGTGGGGTAGTGGCCAGTTGATTCAATCTCAACTTTTAAACTACCCGTCGGAACGTTGTTCAAAATGTAACCTCCGTACTTGTTTGTGAAATTAGTATATACTTTATTTTTGATTTTCGTATATATTTTAGCATTTTCAATTGGGTGATTTTCATCATCCAGAACAAATCCTGAAAAGAGCATAAAGATTATGTGATACTAATAATTTACTTTAAAAAAGGTTAAACAAATACAATTTTAAGAAATGTTAAAAACTAAAGAGGATGTTCCGAGTATTTTTCTTTAAAAAAATGTGTAGGATAACAAAATTCAATGACAAAAACAATAATATATTTAAAGGACATTATAAAATATAATAAGACCACCAGTTTGGGAATCAAGATCGCCACCACGTTATGTATTTAATCCAAAGCCAACATTTTGTGTATACATTCGACTACCGCATTTGTTAAAATTTAAATGAACTAGCTAGTTTGTTCTTAAAATTAATATATGTAGGTTCATAATATGTTATTAATTTTATGATTGGTACTCACCGAAAATGCTACCAATCTTATTAAAGTTTATTTCGTCAATCTCGGCTCTGCCTATGCCTTGGCCATCAGAAGACAGTTCAACAACATCCAGGTTAACAAATTTATCTTTATCTGTTGTAACATGTATATTTTTTGTTTTATATCCGGCGCAAATGATTTGGAGATCATATTCCCCAGGTGGAAGAATAATCTTAAACTGAGCCAGATTTTTGCTGACATTGTAGATTTCATTCAATGTACTTATTTTAACGATAGCTTTACGTAGAGGCAGACCACTTTCTGATACCACGCGTCCTTTTATTCCAAAATCAATTAAATGAATAAAGTTTAATATTTTCTCAATGTTTTCTCTCCACACGGATGCTAGCTGTTCTTGAGAAGGCATACGACAGCATGAAATACCAAGACTAAACAATGGTACACGATGAATTTTATAGAAAAGGTTCGTTAAACGTTGCGTATTTTCTTTTTGAGATGTTCGTATAGATGTCATTGGGCATTCTGGTCGTGAATAAGGTATTTCTACTTTCTCGATCAGGCGAGCAAAGTTTTCAAATAGTGGTTTTTGAGGATACCTTTTTTAAATGTAGAATAAAAAAACTGGTTATTAAACATGAGTATTTTTTGGAGAGAATTCTTACATGAGCTCATAATTTCCAGCAGTAAATGATAAAATTAAATCAAAATTTTCTCTATCAATCATTTCAACAAATAAATCTCTACGTTTGTCAGATTCTGGATCAAGAATCTTCTCGGCCAATTCATTACCAACGACGGGATCACACACAGTATGACTGAAATAGAGCATAAACTCATACAGTGATAAAAATGAAATAAAATTTGGATAGGTACTCACTTGTTTTGGTAAATGTTGTAGATTTCTTCAAAGTTCTCCATATTTGGTAATAGATAAATAACGCTTCTATTTAAAATTTTTAATATTGGTGGTTCTTGGATTCGATAACCTTCAGTTAAATGTCTTCCTAGATTAAGAATCATTTCTCTTCCCATGGGTGAAGTAGTATCAAACAAAGAGCTTAAAACAAGGATTTTATATTTGGTTTCATCTGGTGAACCGATCTATTAAGGACGAGACATTATTTTCAAAAAAAAAAAAAAAAATTGATAAAAAAGCAAAGCATGATTTTTTTTAATTTACATACATATGTATATAAAACTCAAAAAATGAGTTTAAAAAGCAAACAATGTTTTGTAATCTGCTACAAAAACAACGAAAAAACTCAAAAGCAGTAATACAAAGAAGGAAACAATATACTTATTTTATCGTGTCAAAGGAGCAAACGTACCTCACTAGTCATTTTTAGCCAGTTGAAGCCGCTTTCAGTTTCGGTGTTTTGAGAGCTTACAAGGTTAACATTTTTGTTTTCGAACTCTCTCATTAAATTTCTGATTTCTGGTTTAGAATGATACTTAGTATGGAAAATATTTTCTATGATTCTATAATCATGTGCTGAGGCCCAGTGTTGGGGATCATCTCGCATCAGCGATATATCGAGTCTTAAGCCACAAGGCTTATCCGAAACAACAAATTCTTCATGATGAACTTCAAAGCTGTTTAGTTAATAAGTTCGTTATATTAAATAAATACATAAAGTACGTGCAAAAAAATACCCATCAGCTATAATAGTTATGTTGTGTTTTCCTTGCGTAACCAACTTCCAATAATCACCCTGTAATCCACTGTATGAAGTATGTGTTGCATTATCAAGAAATATTATAGCATTTGCAACTGGAGTTCCGATTGAACTTCGTATGTAACCATGCACTGCACATTGAATTTGTTCAATAAATTGAAGCAATGGTTCTCGATTTTCATCCCAATATTTTGGTAACTCAGATTCCATGGGATATTTGTCACAACCTAGCTCAAGAGTTAGTTCAAGTACTCCAGCACGAACATAATTCCAGTCCTGCATTCCTCCAGTTACGCTGTACCATTGGGCACCGTTGGTGATTCCATCGGTAAAAATTTCCTTCTGGAAAAGTGGACAAGGTTTACCCAAATGCATTGTGGGATGTGCCTGTAAGAAAATCGACAATAACATTTAAAAGAAATTTGTAAAAATACATTTTTACTATACTCACATTGGAATAAACTTGAGCTAAATGCTTAAATAGTTCGTTATCATCAGTTGGATTAGCCTTTCGATCTTTAATACTAATCCTAAGTTTGCTAAGTTGACTTTGGAAGTCATTCGAATTATCATCGAATGGATAGTTTGCTACTAGTGATCCTCCATGAAGATTTGCTGACAGTACAAATGGTATTGAAAGTGTCCAGTTCATAACAGCTTTAACTTCAGGTTCTTGTTTTTGGTTGAAGGAATCAGTGCCATATTGATCAGGAAAGTTTCTGTTTAAGTCGATATCGTTGAAATTTGCCCGACCAACAGCGCTTATTTTATCACCTAGCACAATAATTTTGAGAAATTTGATAAGAAATTTACATAGGAAAGTCTTTTAAGTACATATATGTGTACAAATCCACGTACGTAACTAAACGGATTTGTATTATTTTGTTAATCATACTAAAAATTTTTACTTCTTTCATTATTTTTAATTCTTAATTCCCTCCATGCATTTCAGTGGAAGCTAAAGACCTGATTTTAATTTTACTCATTCGATTGATAAAAAGGCTAAGTCAAATAGTCAAATTATCCTTACAGACACTTGGTCAATTGATTGAATAATGTTCTATGCAGCAGTGAATAAAACACAACTCATACATATGTTTTCTTTGCACCTTCATCCTCATCATAAGGAGAATTAGAATTTGGTGGAGTATCCTAGAAAGCTAAACTCTCAATTAATTGCAATCACAAAATTGTATCGAACAATTTTTCGGACTTAAGACCTAATGCTACAAAAAAAAAAAGTCGAACTACTTTCAAAACAAATTTGCTATGATATGGGATCTGATCGTTTGTCACAGTATCCAAGCAGTGATATTTTTTGTGAAATTTAAATACTATAGTGATTGAAGAATAATATTATAATACACATATATGTATCTCGGTTTGGACTGTACGACTTACTGCAGCCAAAATTCTTGTAGTTAAATAAAACTTGGAAAAAATACATTACGAATAACACCGATTCTGATCAAGATTGACGGGCAGTATAAATTTTGATAAAGTATTTTTAAATATTAGAGAATATTTCCATGAAAATATTACACGGTTTGACTGAATTATAAAATTTAACGGTATATTTTACAACCTTCCTTTGCTATTTCATAGCCATCTGGATTCATGCTGAAGAGAAAATGCAAGCGAGTGCCATTTATAATTCTTGTAACTCTGTCATCTCGATTATAGTGTTCACAAAGATATTTTGCAAGATAAAGAAGCATTTCCCGTCCCACAACTTCATTTCCATGCATATTGGCCACGTACTTGAATTCCGGGACACCGGGTATATGCTGTCCTGGTTTTGAAAAAATTTCCATTACCCACAATTCACGTCCTTCAACACTTTTGCCAATCGTGTATAATCTCGTTATTGATGGATAGGCTTTATTTAGATTTCGAATGAATCTGGATAAAAAAAGATTTATTTATTAAAATAAGTTAGGTACATATTTTAAAAGTTTGAAAGAAATGTACATAAAAAATGTGCATGAGACTGAAATAAAAATGGAATAATAATAATTTTTAGATTAATATTAAGAGATCGCTACTCACAATATAAAAAGACATACATAATATTTATGTAAATCAGGGCTTTTTATTCTTAGCGTCTCTATTTTATAACTTTAGAACCGGAATTGAAGCAAGTTATTACTATTATGGACCGCAACACCAACAAATTAGAATAAAAACTCATTTCCTGTATTAGAGCTGCATTTCCAAAAAAAAAATACAAGAAGACATACATATAAATCTGAAATTCACCAACAACGAACTTTAACCAAATTGAATTAAACTTCAATTAATTTTTCAAAATATTAATTACATTGAGATGGGAGGAAATTATTTTATTATTATAAGGGATCTATCATAGTCATTTTGTATCATTTTTGTTGATGGTACCCTCTGCCACCGGTGTTACCCAAGAGGAATATTGTAATTTAGACAAGTTTTTATAAAAAAAAAGTAGTGTAGGCATTTTTAAGTCTTCTCTAATAATAAAATCTGTCCTTTGTCTTTTGGCTATTGTGAACAATATCTTTAAAAAATTTGTTGGTCATTTACAACAATTTAAATTTAAGTAAATTTTATTGAAATTTAACAGAATTACAGTCGAAAAACTTGTCTTTCGAGTTGGAAATCAGAAAATTAGCGAAAAATGTCATTACATTGATGTTTCGTTTTTTTTTTTTCAATAAAGGATAGTAATTCAAAAAATCAGACTTATCGGGTTTGACGTAGGATCTTATAGGTATGTAGACTTAGCAATACATAAACATACATACAAAATTACTCATGGCCTAATGTTTCAGATTTAAATGGTAAACATACTACATATCTACATATATGTTTTGTTGACCTAAGCTCCGCTCCGTAGGCTTCCTGCCTCTCGTACCGCTTTTCTCTTTATACATATAATCTTTTTTTGGTTAAGGGTCTGATTTTTAAGTTTTTTATAAATAGGTTTGAAGAGAATATTTTTAAGATATATGTATTAATTTTAAGGTTATTTTATTTTGGTTTTAAAAATGTACTGTAAATCATTAACACAATGATATGTATGCCGGAGTAAATTATAATTTTTTTAAAACACTAAATCCTTAAATAAAAAAATTAGCATAACAGTTGAAAAGTTTACCCTTTGATTATAAGAAATAATTTACAGTTTACAAAGTTTCGTTTTAATTCTTTAAACGATTTTTTCTGCAGAAAATGTTCACATTTTTTTTAAACTTAACCAAACGTCATCATGACTTTTAAAACTAGAAACAATGATGAAATGAGTCCTAAAAAAAAATTCAATGTTAACATTAGCTGTGTTTTATTTTATCTGTGATCCAGATCAGATCATCTTTTTATTAACGTTACAACAACAAAACCAAATCCTGTTTTATGATTGGATCTATTTTTGAGATCCAAAAATTAGATTTGAAATACAAAAATAACATAATGATGATCCTGTTGAATTGAAAAATTAGTGAAAGCTATTTTACAAAAACATTGGAAATTCTTAGATAAAAGAAACACGTGCGTGTTGTTCTAGATGAAGAAGAGATTTTATTTTATTTCAGATAACAAAAAGAAGTGCGGAAGTAGAAAGAGACAAATCTATAATATAAAGGACGAAATGAAATTAGTTCTTAGACGCGTTCAATATTAGAACAGAAAGATATGTGAGTTTGTTTTGAACTTCAACAGATCCGAGTTGTTTTATTTTCCTTGATCTAATCCAGATTGGATCATTGCTATAATAAAACACAGCTATTGTTTCCACTATTTTCATAAAATCTCATAAGCTGGTAGACGAATACCTACCTAATATTTTTAACAGCCAGAAAAGCTTAAAATTAACCATGACTTCTAACGACTTTGGACAATCACTTCAAGGGCTTTATTAAAAGGTAAACTCCTTTAAAATAATACTTACACTTAAACCATTTCGGCACGTAAGTTATAAAATAGGGAAGCTTAAAACGTAAGATTTTAACGTTATTTTATTGGAAATTAAAAAATATAGCCGCATTTGTTCTTAAGCGCTGAAATGTTATCAGACTTCTATTTTACTGAACTTTAACTAACAGGCATTCAAATTTGGAGACATTTTTAAATTATTTTTAATCAGTATAGTGAAGGTATAGAACAAACTAAAAATGAACTTAAAATATATGTATGCTTTCTATGTATTGATCAATATGTTAAGATAATCTACCTATGTATGTATAAATCGTGCAATTTTATAAAATTAATCAAAATTTTTAGTTTAAAATTCAACAAAATATAAATCAGAATAACATCGTTATTTTAACTGTTAGTGTTATTTTATAATTTACTTCCACTCAACATTCATCTTAATCGTGAACAAAAAACTTCTTAAATTCACAGAAACTTTCTTTTAGCACTTAGAGATAAGCTTAAGGCTAAAAAATAAAAATATACTAAAAAAAAGTTGTCCCTTATACAGTATGAATATTTTCCGTATAAAACTTATATCACCATTTTCCTCCCAAAAATCAAACATTAGTAAGTATTTTTTAACTCGCGGTGATTGACTTTTTTATTGGGAATAAATATTAAAATGATCTTTAATTTTAAGATTGTTTGTTATTAACTTTGTTTAGTAAATATAATAGACATATAATTATGTTAATTTTAAAATGTGACGAAGTGTACCACTTTTTATTTCGATTCGTTATGCGTAGGAATAAAAATAAAAAATAACTTGAGATCATGTTTATTACCTATCAACATAAATATTTCAGCAAAGTAAACTTATGTCTACCCATATTCTCATCCTCTTTAAATAATTCTGAACAAAAAGCCTAAAGGTTATCCTGGAGGAATTTTCTGCGTTTTTATGGTTATATTTTTGACGAAATTATAATATTTTTATTTTAAAACTTTTGATATTTAAACAACATTTTTTCAGTTTTTTCTGATTGAATAATATGTAATTTCTATTTTAATTAAATTAAAGATTTTTTTATAATTCACTGACATTCAGGGGGTAATCGTTATCTTTAAATGATTTTTACGAGCACGTGCCAGCGTGGGGAGAAGAACAAGGATATTGATGCTATTCTATTACTCTCGGAGTAAGATTTAATTTTCTCAATTAAAGGGTATTCCGAATAATGGGTCAAAAGTAGCCCTATACATGAATTCAAGAAGCTTTTAACAATTAAGATGAGTCTTTAGAAATAAAAAAAAAATTTAACTGTTTTTGAAAATATAACTTAAATACAAATAAAAAACAAATATTTTTACGCACTTTTCCATTTGCGTATAGTTGTGATGCACAAATTTCGTTGTTGCTGAAAAACCACTTGAGTTATCATCTGATCTTTCCACTTTGACCTTTCGGAATGAGTCTGTAAAAGTATTTTCAGATTTTTCATAAATTTTCAAACACAAAGACAATTAAATCTATCATAATTAAAAGCAATACCCCAGCCAACTTAACCAACCTTCACCAAAATACACACCAAATAAAAAGCATTTATCCAACCATCTATAATTGATTCTGTCAGTGTATGTATTTTTTTTTTTAACATTATCGTAAATACATTTCTATAACATAATTTTATGAAAGTGTTTTATTTATATTATTATGCTTAGTATAATTTAAAATACAAATCAGTACAATTAAATAAATGAATTTAAATTAGTTGAAACCAAATCAATGAAGTGAATTAAGGTGATCGTTTTTAATTGCAAATTACAAATTTATGTGAGGTAAACATCAATATATTTTATATCTTTATTTATATATATCATCTATATAAGCTCTGCTTTCATATGATGAATGATGAATGTGAAATCTTATGTATTGTTTTTATAAATATTCTAAGTACAATAAGAAACAATGTATTTACTAAATCAAATTTAAGTAAATACACAATAATAATTGAATGAATATGAATACATATCGAAATTGATTAAAATAAAACACCATTATTTATTTGCGTGCATCTTTTATGAACTAATGTCTAAAGTAGTAAGGACTATAAAAGTTGTTGATACCATCATTAAGCGTTTCCGAAGGTTTCAAGTTAAAATCTAAACGAATTGGTTCATCTTTATTGGAGATTTCAACTTTATGGACTGGACTTGCTTCATACCTGTTTGCAAAAACAAATAGAATGCTTTTTATACAAAAAATAATAAATATTAGTTTTCTTACCCAAAAGCTAATGCTTGAACGTTATAAGTTCCAGGAGTAAGGAGTCGCCAGTACTCCCCACGCTTTGTAGTGCGAATTATTTTATCTTCAATTCCTTGAACAACGATTTTAGCATCGTTAATGGGGTAACCATTTATATCTTTAACCAAGCCCTTTAACCCCATATGAACCATTTTTAATAGACTTATTAGACTTCTTCTGTTTTTATGCCATTCATTCGGTAGTGTTGATGCCAAAGGATACTTGCAACATGAAAGCTCAACTGTTAGCTCGAAACAATTGGTAAACGCATAGTTAAAGTCTTGCATACCGCCATTTAATTCATACCAAAAAGCACCGTTTGTAACACCATTTTTAAAGGTTTCATTACATTCTTTTCCCGATCGCATTATTGGATGATTATCTGAATATGCATGGGCGAGTGTTTTAAAGACTAAATCGTCGGGCGTCAGACTTTCTTCACAACATTCGTGGTGGTTTCTGGTTTGTAAAGATTAAATGTATGTTTAACCAAGTTAAAATAGTTAAATATGTTTAAAGCAAGTATTAACCCTAATTTATAAACATTAAATACATTTATTCTTGAAATCAAATTTAAATATTTTGTATGCTTTTTTGTTTTTGATTATCTGTTTATCAACTTTTTTTTAATTTAGTACATTTTCTTATAACGTTAAGAGTTTATATTTCATCTTTGCATTTTAAGAATTAATATAACAACAAAAATTGTTCTCATAGTAACATAGTCCATTATATCGAATCTTACATTGAGTTATCGTATGGATAACTAGCCACTACAGCTCCCCCGTGAAAATTTGCAGACAAAACAAACGGATTATTGATTAGCCATTCAATAACAGCTGCTGTTTCTGGTTGCCTTTGGGATGCTTTTATTTGGATTGTGTGTTCATCTTCTAATCGATCGGGAAAATCTCTGTTTAGGTCCATTCCAGCAGCATTATGACGACCAACATAATTGCGAAGTGAATCGCAATTTCCTTCCTTGAAAAAAAATGTAATTTACCAAAATAAATGCATTAATTTTATTGAAATACAATTTGGGTTTGAAATATGGCTTTAAGCACCAAAACGTAGTAAATTCAAATTTTCAGTAGAATAGCGGACATAGGGTATGGCTTCACTAAAAAACCACTAGGAAGCAAAGACAAACAAGACTACACAAGATGATTTTAAGGTGACAAATGACAATCAAAAGTAGTAGTGTGTTCGAAGTGACTAAAGATGAATGTACTACAAAGGACTTTCAGAGCTGGATCCTCTTCGCACATGCGAGACCAACCAACTGTAGTCTACTTTATTCTTTTCTCGATATCTGCTTCGAGGTTCTGCAGGTCATGATTGTCTAGTCAAGTCTCCTTAAAATTTTCCTCTCGAATGCACCTAAGAGGTCAAAGTGTGTTATACTATGCATCCAGGTGTCGGATCCATATGGGAGTTCTGTTCTGATAGGACTATGGTATTCTATGTTGTTATCAGCTGCGGCAAACGTCACCATAAGTTAAAACGACGCAAATGTACAGCGGGGCTTAGACTTCCCAATAAATACGATGCGGGAGTGCTTTCTACGTTTTATTTAGCAGGGAACAAAAAACTAATTCAAGCATTTCAGAAATCGATGTTTAAAACAAAAATGCAACCAACCTACAAGTTTAATATCTAAGATAAACAACACGCAATATGAACATACATATGTACATATGTGTATACATCATGTTTAATGGTAGGTATTCGTTCTAAAGTAAATTGAGACATTGAGATTTGAAAATAGGCTTGGGCTCAAATGTCTTGGGGCGTACAAAGACAGCTTGAGAAATTTATCATAAAAAGATTTCATTAGGTTTTTCTCATAAAAAGAAAAAAATACATTCAATGGCGAGGAATCAAAAATTGACATATGTATGTAAGTACTTTGCTATAGCAAAATTTAAGTATCGAGAAGGTGAATACGATTTGCATCGAATGTATCTACACATAATGTACACACAAATTTAAATTAAGAGAAAAAAAACAAGATACCTATAGGTACCATATTGTTCTTACCTGTGATCTGGCGAATCCATCTGGATTCATTGTAGGCATAATATAGATATCAGTGGTATTTACAAGCTTTGAGATCTCTTCACTTTTGTCGTAATTATGCAGTATGTATTGAGAAAGATATATTAGGAGTTCCCTGCTGACTGCCTCGTCACCATGCATATTGCCGATATATTTTACCATAGGTGTTAGTAGATTACGATGACGTACATTCTTTCCTATTTGTAGAACCATTAAATTTCTTCCTTCCAAGGAATGCCCAATGATATGAGTCTTCGCATATTCGGGAAAGTTTTTCTGAAGTTTCACGAAAACGTCCTCCAGGTGTTCTTGTGTGTGATAAAATGGGTTCTCAATGAATTGTTCATCATTTTTAATAATATACGATTGAGTTGTAACCACTAGTAGAGCGATTTTGCATAACACTATCAATATCATCTTTGTGGCAAATCTAATCACACAGCTTTGTTGGGTTGGCTATCAAGTCGATTTAATTTATTTTCTTCACAATGTATTCTATCATCGATTTTTTTTTTTTGTTTATTTATAAGCTTTGGTTCTCAATATTATATGTATGTTTAACTTGGAGAGATTTGTTTTAGCTTTAACTTAATTTTTTTTTAACAAAACGAGATTCCTAAAAAACTACACTACACCAAGAAAACGACAAATCAATACACGACGCGGCCATAGACAGGGTTACTCATATAAAGTATAAACATACCAATAATCATAGAAATGTATGGAAGTGTAATTTTCGATTTTCCCCACTTGCCACTTGCAGTGTTGCAGACAATCACACTTGAGAAGATGAAAGAAACATTTATATGGTAATGGTTATTGTAGACGTAAGTGGGGGATCAAATCTGCAATAGAAATGTCAAACTGTGACCGTTCTTTTGAAAGAAAGTTGTGCAGGTAAGAAAGAGAAAAAACAAATTATAAATTTTATTAACAGGGATGGATTTATGCAACTCAATAAATAGATAAATAAGGCCACTCATTTATTCGATTTTAAACACATACGCATAACAGACTTTTAAAATTTAAAATTATGGAGAAAACGTCTTTTAGGACTTAAGAAACCGTTAAGTATTTAAAAAGGTTATATGAAATGTATTATTATTTTTTAATGGAAAGATTTAACAAATTGTGTCACTAGAATGACACAATTCACACTCATAACGCAAATAATTTTGATTGAAAATACATATACTCGTATAAGGCAAATGAAATAAAATTGACCGAATTTACAATCTTAAGTTACATAAGATATTTTTCCAAATTAATAAGAAGAAGAAGGAGAAAAGAAAAATATTTGGCATATAAGTTTTTTATCTTTTGCCTGGCCCGCAATGCAGTTATTACCTTTTCGAAGCGTATGTCCAATCCACTGCCACTTGCGCTTCGTATAATGGTATCTATGGGTTCCTGACCTGTTAGGCCAGAAAACCCGTAAGATGTTTCGAAGACACCTATTAACGAAGGTTTGCAGTTTCCTGGTTATTGTAGTTGTTATTTTCCAGGTCCATATAGCAGAACTGATTTGACGTTGGAGTTAAACAGTCATAGCTTTGTGTTCAAGCTGAGAGATGTTTTTCTCCAAACAATAGACAACATCCCGAACGCAGCCTTTGCTTTTCCAACAATATTTCTAATAAATTAGGAACAATTGTTAAGATATTTTCAATATTATTTTCCATTTTGTTTATATTTTAATTTTAATTTCAAGCAATCACTTCGCATAATTTGTTAATTATTCAAAAAATATGACATTTAAAATCTTTGAATGTGTGAGTGATTCTGTTTTTTAGCTTCTGATTTCAAATCCAGAATCAGAACTGTCACTTTTGCCCAATTGAACGCTTTCAGAATGCTTTTTTCTGCTTCCAGATTGCCAATTGAAAACGCTACTAATCTATACACTATAGTTGACAACTTAAGCTGATTTACAATCAGAATCAAATGCGGATGCCATTGCACTTTCTATAAAAATAGGATCAATGTCTAAGATCTTCCTTATACAGATATGTATGTAAGCATTTTTGAACAGCTGACTTTGGGATCAAAGTCATACTATGTTGATGGCCAAGCATTTCATCACTAAAATTAGGTATCTTTGGTTTTGACGTTTAGGAAGTAGAATCAATTCCGATTTTATTTTTATTATTAAAAACAAAGAATAACATTAGTAACTTCGCAACAATAATTAACTCAATTTAGGTAAACGAATTAAACCCAGAGAAATATATGTATGTAAATAAACTAAACCACTTAATTGATTAAATGTATTTAAAATCTTATGTGTGTGGTATTCTGTAAATGGCCAATATTAAAGTTCTTTACATTTTGAATACATTTAATTATTATTAGCCAACACTTATCTTAATTTTTCTTTAACATAACCAAATATACCTTATGTTAAAATAAAAGTATGTTAAAGATTTTTAAGTGAAGTACCTTTGATCAAGTAAATTTAGTTTTGTTTATTCTAACGAAATTAGTGATAGATGTAAATATATGTAAACTGAAATGTTGAACCAATTCTCAAGGACTTTATTTAACCAAGCGGTATCTTATTCAAGAAGATGGTTGTCGAATTCACATAACTGTTACCGATCGTTCATTATAAAGGATCATTATGACTTTGATCGTAAAGTGAGATATTCTTTAATATATGATTTATTATTATTTTCATAATATTTTTTTGAAGGTAATCAACAGTGATAATCCAGTTATAGTAAATTTTCATGCTGAGTGGTGTGACCCTTGCAAAATACTTACTCCCAAAATGAAAGAGTTGCTTGAAAATTCAGATGAAATTGATCTGGCTGTTATAGATGTAGACTCTAACACAGATTTGGTGGAAACTTTTGAAGTAAAAGCTGTTCCTGCTGTATTGGCTTTCAAAAACGGAGTAGTTGTGGATAAGTTTATTGGTCTTGTGGACGCAAATAGTATAGAAATTCTTATACAGAAACTGAAACCGACGAAATCTTAAATTTATACAAAATAAACAACTTTATTTGAATTAAATACATATTTTTTCATATTTTTCAAACTCTTGATCATTGGAAGCATTGGAAGCCAATATTCAAGTCACCATTGACACCATACGTCTAGATTACATAATTGGAACAGCTAAAGAAAAATTAGACTGATCGAATGGATAATGTAACACGTATTCAAAATAATCTACCGGATTAAAATACCTAATACAAAAATAAATTTCTATCTTGAGTTATTTTTCAAAAACTTGGAAAACACTCTATAGAATAAAAGAACAAATCGTAGATAGGTATACCAAAAATAAAAACGTGTTCCAGGTCCGAGTCCAAGAAGAATAGATACAACAAATTGAATTTAGGACTTTCTTAAACTAAGCAACTAACATAAATAAATAAGTTTATGATTTAAAGGCAAAATCATGAAAGACTTACAAACTATAAATCCACTTACCTACTGTTTTATTGTTGCTTATTTTTGTAGACAGAGGAAAACGCAGCCCGTTCTTATTTAAAGATGAAATTCAAATTGACAATTTTGCTTACCTAGAAGAGAACATAAAAGAATTTTGTTTTAGAAAACCAATTAAGTTAATAAATTGTACTTTACCTTTGCAAGTTTCATTGAACTCCAGATCGTTGGTTCTTCATCAAAAGACAAACACTAACCTTAACAAATAAAAGGGAAGGGAGCTTCACTTTTCTTTTAAATTGACACTTTACTTAACATTTTTTAACACACCAGCAAAAAACACAGAAACATAAAAACAGAACCTAATTACACTGATTTTGAAAAATAAAACACTTTTTCTTGATCATGTTTTTGCTTCATTAATCATTATACATTCAGTTATTTTCCTTACTACAGCTATAGCATTAATGTTTGGCAAGATGTATTTTACAGGCCAAGGACCAGATAACTTTCCTTCGTTCTTTTTTTAAACAACATAACTGACTTGAATGGAATACAAGTGTTTAATATCTGATTGGTCAGCTATCAAAAAATGCCTTGCAATTAGTGCCTTTTTTAGGGAAGTTAGATTAAGAGTTAGTCAAAAAAAACTTCCATTTCTAATTAAGTAAAGTATTTGCATTTCTACAAATGTTTGTGTCAAGTTCCAGCTTATCTAGGAGCTGTGTTATTCACTACTGAATAGAAAATAGCTATAGAAGCAAACATTTACCTCGGCAAATAACTTGATTGCTGACGAAAAGGAAGCCGTGGTGGCGGTATATATAAAGTGAGTTTGATCTTTTAATTCACTTAAATGATGCCCTAGCTATAAGCACTGAATAAAACAAGTGATTCGTGACATTCGTGTAGTGATTTGTGAATGATGTTTGTGGGGTTGTGCAGTTAACTATGTAAGTATGAATCAAAACAGTTTTGGTATTTGCTCAGGTTTGTCAACTTGTACAGATATTTTGTGTCATTTGAAAAATTTTGTTTTAAAGCACACTTGAAAATAGAAAAAATTAAATGGATAATAAAAAACATAAGTTGTAAATGTAGAATCATTTTATTATTTACGAAATGTCTTTCTCATTTTCTTTCCATTTTAGTTCAGTATCAGTATTCAATTTCAGTCTTATTTATTAACTCGTATTATCGGTGGAGTAAAGTTACTCAGACTTTACAACGCCTTTAATACTGAAAAGATTTGTATTATTTGAAAGAAAAGGTGT
The DNA here is from genome assembly GCA_905146935.1 of Scaeva pyrastri. Classification (NCBI taxonomy): domain Eukaryota; kingdom Metazoa; phylum Arthropoda; class Insecta; order Diptera; family Syrphidae; genus Scaeva; species Scaeva pyrastri. The sequence continues at coordinate 32,987,029 of LR989927.1, read as the reverse complement.
AGGTACTTCGGTCTATTAAGACAGCAACAATTCAAGAGCTAAAGGATGAGATATGCCTTAGCTTCATCGAAAATTTGGACCATCGGATGGAGGTGTGCCGCCATTTGGCCGATATTTTGTTCCATACATAATTAAACCTTACCAATATTATCATATTTAAAACAAATAATAATAATTTCCTAAATTATTTGGATTTTATTCAAAATCAACCCTGGTTTGTATGTTTTTTCGATCGAATTATTCTTAAAAATTGGAAGTTATTTTGAGATATTTATTGTTGGAGCAAACACTTTTAGAAATTTGTTCTCAGTTTGAAAAAAAAAAAAAAATTTAAAGATGGAAAATTACTGGATTTAAAATGTGTTAACAAACAAGGTATTACAAAACGATACCGGTATTTTTCAAATATATTTTTGAATAGATTAAAATTAAAGGTTTTCTAAAAATTTAGCTTCAAATTAAACAAGTTTCGGACAGTGAGATCTGATTAACCAAAAGACGAGGCGTGGTTTTCAAAAATTAAATGTTTTTATGTAGTATGGTTTATGCCGACAAACCAGAAACTCCTGAAGCATTGGAAGTCAATATTCAAGTCACCATTGACACCATACGTCTAGATTACATAATTGGAACAGCTAAAGAAAAATTAGACTGATCGAATGGATAATGTAACACGTATTCAAAATAATCTACCAGATTAAAATACCTAATACAAAAATAAATTTCTATCTTGAGTTATTTTTCAAGAACTTGGAAAACACCCTATAGAATAAAAAAACAAATCGTAGATAGGTATACCAAAAATAAAAACGGGTTCCAGGTCCGAGTCCAAGAAGAATAGCTACAACAAATTGAATTTAGGACTTTCTTAAACGAAGCAATTAGCATAAATAAATAAGATTATATGATTTAAAGGCAAAATCATGAAAGACTTACAAACTAAAAATCTACTTACATACTGTTTTATTGTTGCTTATTTTTGTAGACAGAGGAAAACGCAGCCCGTTCTTATTTAAAGATGAAATTCAAATTGACAATTTTGCTTACCTAGAAGAGAACATAAAAGAATTTTGTTTTAGAAAACCAATTAAGTTAATAAATTGTACATTACCTTTGCAAATTTCATTGAACTCCAGATCGTTGGTTCTTCATCAAAAGACAAACACTAAGCTTAACAAATGAAAGGGAAGGGGGAAGGGAGCACTCATTTTTCTTTTAAATTGGCACTTTACTTAACTTTTTTTTTTAACACCAGCAAAAAACACAGAAACATAAAAACAGACCGTGATTACACAGATTTTAAAAAACAAAACACTTTTTTTCTTTTTCAATATCTTTCTTTTGATACATCACAAAAAAACACTGAATAAGCACAAAAAAAGGCCATATGAAAACACAGATTTCAAGAACTTGGATTTTTCATATTGAACCCGATATTTTCTGAAATGCGGAAACAGCTCACGCACTCGAAATACGTAGAAGGAAACACAAACCGACATCCGGTACACCAAATTATACAACGATACAAAAAAATCATACGAAATATTACGAGCAAGATTTTATATTTTCACCGAACCACTTAAAATACGAAAACACGACGTCTTATTTATTTAAAACCCGAACAATTTATGTAGGAACATATTTTAAACTTTTTTTTCAACACTTTTCATATTCTTAAATCGCACAACATAACGGTAAACTGACTACTGGAGCCCCGATTTGCACAACATTTACTGAGACCGAAAAAGCCAATAGGAAACGAATTATTATGTATATTTTTTGTATCGATAGCTTAGAACTTGAATAACGAAACACTAAATTATTTTTTCAAGACCGAATTTATATTTCTAATAGCTTTTTTAAATATTTTTTATTATTAGCAACAGACGAACGTCCACTACCCGTAACACGAAAATACAATACTTAGTAGTGTAAGAGTTTTTGTACAGTTCGGTATGAAAATGCAAGTTATCCGTGGTACTCGGATAAAAATTAGCGCCAAATTGAATTTGTGGTCCATTCACAATGACAAAAAAAAACTCGTAATGTATGGAGCGGAGAGTATCGGAACTAAAATTGTAGTAGTTTTGATATTTTATTCTTATCTCGTGGCAATTTTGTTGGGGTCAATTATGGGATATTTTAACAAATGGCAATATTTCGCTGACGAATTTTGTATAAAATCGAAGAACTCATTATGTCAGGAATTTGAAAGTTTTTTTTTTACAGACGAACATGTTCTTTGTCTGCATTTTGTAAATGTGTGACATTTTGTGATGTCAAAAAAAAAATACATAGATTTATCGAAATGGATGAAAACAAACGGGACATTTTGTTTCCTTTCGTGGAGGTAGTGGAGCCCAGAACCTTTTTTCTTTTGTTTTTTGTATTATGTCGCCAAACTGGGAATTCTACACTATGGATCTATATTGTCGATACAGTTTAAAAACATGCTCTTGTTCTTGGTTCTGAATACGTCATATGGGCTTATGGTAAACTGGCAAAACAAACTGAATAAATGTCAAATGATTTGACAGATGTTCCTTCAACAATATGACTGCCTTCAATTATTATTGTCAAAGCTTTGAGTTTAAAAACAAAATCATATCAGCTGTTCTACATGGGGTGTGTTCGAAAAAATTGTAATTAATTTGTAGGGCCGGTCGAGTTGCAAACTCCATAAATATGGTAGTTGAGTTTAATGGACATATTACCACTCGCGAGTCGCTAGTCGAACGTTCGCCTAAAGTCGAATGTTTTGGCGAATTAACAGTTTGGTGTTATTTCAAAGTCACCAAGAATTGAAGTTCGACCGATTCTGACAGATAAAGGCGAGCATTCGCCAAATGGTAATAGAACGACATTTCAATTAGCCAAATTTTTGAAGTTTAAGGCGAACGTCAACTTGGAGAATCGCAAACACTAATTCGAAAAAGTCACATTCGCTTATTTTTTAGTGTTAATGTATTCAAATCCAAAGCCTAAAATCATTGGTTCTAAAATGAGTAACTAATGTGATTGTCAAAGTTGCTGTGTCAATCTGTTTCTCGCAATATGCTAAACAGATTAATGTCGTTTTCAATTGGCAATCCGGAATGAGAAGTAGAAGCAGAATCCCAATTGAACACTTTTTGTGAATTCTAGAAAAATTGAAGTTTGGTGTGACTGTATTGGTAGTTTTGTAATCTTGGCTTTTTAGAAAACTCCTGCAATAGAAAATTAACTGCATCACTTGCATCGTCATCACTTGATGAAGAAGATGAGGAAAACGACTCCAACAATGTTTCTAACAAATTAGGAACAATTGCTAAGATATTGTCAATATTACTATCCATTTTTTTTTTATAGTTTAATTTTAATTTCCAGCAATCACTTCACAGTTCGCACAATTTGTTAATTCAAAAATATGACATATGTCAAGTGTGAAATTTAAAATCTTTGAATATGTGAGTGATTCTGTTTTTGCTTCTGACTTCAAATCCAGAAGAAAAATCTCTTCTTTTTCAGAATTATAACTGTCACTTTTGCCCAATTGAACGCTTTGATAATGCTTTTTTCTGATTCCAGATTGCCAATTGAAAACGACATAAGTATAACTCTAAGAACATTAAGCTGAAAATTATCAAAATGTCTGTTACTTTCAATGACAGATTGTCCGGTGGCCAAATTCTTTATTTCCTATACATAGAAATTAGACATTCTCCTCTTTGAGTAGCTGCAAAAAGAACGTGTGTGAGAGTCAGTTTTTTAAGGTTCCAAGAAGAACAGAAAAATTTGAGTTATTGATGTTGCTCAGGCGTAAGACGTTATCGTTATTATTAAATATATCTCAGTATGACGAAAATCAAAACATTGCGTACCTATATAATAGAAATAGAAAGCTAGTACAAAGAAAAACATAATTAAACTATAGCGAACGTTACCTGTTAAATATTTTCATCGCTGTAGAAAGGAACTTAATATTGAGTTTAAGGTAAACAAAACAAACAAAACAATGTCTCATTCCGGGAGAGGAGGCGATACTTCTGCTACCGTCAGTGCTTCCTCGACAAGTGGCCCTCAGCCGCTTGTTAAAATTGGACATTATTCCTTGGGAGCAACTTTGGGAACTGGTACATTTGGAAAAGTGAAAATTGGCGAACATCAGCTAACTAAGCATAAAGTTGCTATTAAGATTTTGAATAGACAAAAAATCAAAAGTCTTGATGTTGTTGGGAAAATTCGAAGGGAAATACAAAACTTAAAATTATTTAGACACCCTCATATAATAAAGTTATATCAGGTAAGCAAATTATTCATAAATGAATGTACACGACTAAAGTTTATTTACATGTAATAAAGGTCATCTCTACGCCAAGTGATATCTTTATGATAATGGAATATGTAAGTGGTGGAGAGCTTTTCGATTATATTGTAAAAAATGGCAAGCTACAAGAACATGAAGCTCGTCGTTTCTTTCAACAAATTATATCAGGAGTCGACTATTGCCATCGGCACATGATAGTTCATCGAGACTTGAAGCCAGAAAATTTGCTTCTTGATCATAATATGCATGTAAAGATAGCTGATTTTGGTCTTTCAAATATGATGTTAGATGGAGAGTTTTTACGTACTTCATGTGGCTCGCCTAACTATGCTGCCCCTGAGGTTATTTCTGGAAAACTTTATGCTGGACCTGAAGTTGACATTTGGTCATGTGGAGTTATTCTGTACGCTTTGTTATGTGGAACCCTCCCATTTGATGATGAACACGTACCAACATTGTTTAGGAAAATAAAATCTGGTATTTTTCCTATTCCCGAATATTTAAATAAACAAGTAGTAAATCTAGTATGTCAGATGCTACAAGTGGATCCTCTTAAAAGAGCTAATATTGAAGAAATTAAGAAACACGATTGGTTTCAAAAAGATCTACCATCATATCTTTTTCCATCTTCAATTGAACAGGATAGCAATGTTATCGATACGTATGCTGTTTCAGAAGTTTGCGGTAAATTTGGGGTGAAAGAGACTGAAGTTCATAACGCCCTATTAAGTGGAGATCCACATGACCAATTAGCCATTGCTTATCATTTGATTATAGACAACAAACGCTTTGCTGATGAACAAGCTAAGGCAGAAATTACTAATTTCTTTGTTGCTGGAAGTCCTCCACCCGTTGCCCACTCACCCAATGAAAGGCCACATGATGTGAATAGTGCCTTTAATTCCGGCGTAACGGGAATAAATTCGAGTTTTAGACCTCACCCAGAGCGAATCGCTCCCCTAAGAGACCGTCAATTTGCAATGTCAGCTATAAATTCGACGTATTCTGATCGAACAAAAGGAACGCCAATTAAACGAGCTAAGTGGCATTTAGGTATTCGTTCACAGAGTAAACCAAACGATATAATGCTTGAGGTGTATCGTGCAATGAAGGCATTAGATTATGAATGGAAGATAATCAATCCATATCATGTTCGCGTTCGTCGGCAGAATCATCTTAATGGAAAATTCTCGAAGATGTCTTTGCAGCTATATCAAGTTGATGCTAAAAGTTATTTGCTGGATTTTAAATCACTCACTAATGATGAAGTAGAACAAGGTGATGATGTTATTATGGAAAGCCTTACTCCACCCCCAATTATGAATAGTGGCATTATGCCACAACAACCAACAGGACACCACACTATGGAATTTTTTGAAATGTGTGCTGCTCTTATAATTCAATTAGCACGTTAGTCTTGCTGTTGTCCTGTTTAAATCTTTGTTGATATCGTATACCTAAATAAAAATATAATTTGATAATGATTTAATCATATAAAAAAATATTTTGAGTGTATTTGTGGGTGAAATCATTGTATTGAAGTACTATTTAATTCAAATGTTCACTCAGTATTAACACATACTACATATAAAAAATAATTTTAGGCAAAAAAGAATTCCATGATGTGGCGAATATTTCAATGTTAGTAGCGTAGCTAAATGAAAAGGAGGTGTTTGCAACATGAAATTCCCTAGCCCTTGTCATAACAAACGATTTTTTTGATTGGAAGTCCCATCATTGAGAATGTAAATATTATTCAATATCAATACCATCGCTAATACCAATGGGATTTATTAGCAAAATGGTAAAATTTGTGAAAAAAAGATAAATTTCACGTTATTAAAAAGAAATATTATAAGAGCAAATAAATTAATATTTAATAAAAATATGTATCCGATTATATTAAATAAGAAAGCCCATTACCCAGCAAACTCAATGGAATATAAACAATAATTCTACCTTCAATTTAAAAGAAACTAAAATTTCTCGGGTGTATCTTTGCTTATGAGCCATTTGCGGCACACGCCTTGCATGCTCTTCGCGGTCGATTGCAATAAATTTCTTTTGAACATAAACTATGTGAAATTGCCTCAACTGGATAAAATACAAAAATAATAAATAAATCTATATACATATTTATATTATAATTTATTAATCAAAATTTTTCACTTTGTGCTGATATTCCATGTATAGATAAGCTAATGAGGATAGATGGAACTACTATAATATGTGCTTTACTCAATCAACATAAAGAAAAATAAAAACATTAAAACATAATATTCAGTGATTTAATTTTTATTTATTGAATAGCAACGGCATTCTTTTCGATCCAAGAGCGTAAATCAGGAACTGAAGAATATACACCTGGATAGTCTTTACGAGCGCACATATTACCCCAAGATACAATTCCAACAAGTTTACCATTAGAAGCTAAAGGTCCACCAGAATCTCCTTGACACGCATCTTTGCCACCTCCTTCAACAGCCGCACACACCATTGTTTCGCGAACTTGGGTTCCGTATTTGTATTTCTGTGAGGAACAGTCACTTAACGATACAATATCAACTTGAACTTGTTGGAGTATTTTCTGTATGGAACCAATTAAAAATTTTTCAGTTCCCCATCCGCTAACAACGGCCGGAGTTCCCGTCTTAGGGACAGATTCGGCTAGCTTAATAGGTTGAATTTTGGAAGTATATCTCACTGGTGTGTCCAGCTTAATGACAGCCACATCGTTTGTCATGATACTACTATTGTAGTTCTCATGGTATTTGAATGATCTTACAGATACCAACTCACCCCCAAACAAGTAGTTGGCAGATCCGAGTCTTACTTTAATATCCGCGGGTTTATAAGTTTGTAGGCAATGAGCTGCAGTTACAATTACATCTGGAGAATACAAACTACCTCCGCAAAAATGGCTACCTCCTTTTTGGAGAGAAACTTGGTATGGAAATTTTTCGATAGTTGTTGGTTCACCACCAACAATACGTCCACCAAAATTATAAGGACTATACCGATGTTCAATTACTCCGGTCACTGTTAGACCTATAAGGGAAATAACGATTGCTTGTCGAAGCATGGCTTACACCGAAACTACAAAAAATTGACGTTAACTGATTGCTGCTTAACATCAGGGGCTGACTTATAAAGCGTTATTCTTTAGAAGAAATGCTATTACTTTTCATTGATAAGCTTTAATGTAAATATAAGTTATCAATCATTACAATTCAATACGAGTATTAAATAATTAAAAGCTTAAAATTAAGTCAGTCTAATTCCATGAATATAAAAGTGTATACCAAAAAATAAAGAAATCTTATAATATTAAAGATAATGTGAGGATTATTCTAATACTTTAAGTTGTGGGAAAAACTTCTTGACTTTTTAGTAGGGGCATTAAAAAATAGCTTCTGTCAAATTTTTCAAATAAGAAAGCTCATTTCAAAACAAAATTATACTGAAAGTGTGTGCGAGATAAAATAGCACTTAGATAGTGTTACAACCTACATATTTCCAATTCTATTGACTACTTCAAATTGCTTTATAAATAGCTTTTTGAGTTTTAGACAGATAAACAAAATGTGAAAAAAGTTCAGAGAAGGTGTATTGTGCGCGTTTGGATTTAAAAAAGTCTTATATTGAAAATAGATATAGGTAGTACGTAAAAAATGCTTTTTTGTCCCACCAACAAAAAAGGACATTACAGTGAGAGAAAAAAGTTTTCTCAAGATGGTAAACATGCTATTTTTAACACTCTAAGCAGCAGGCGGGTTAATTTCTGAGATAGCTGACCTTAAAGTTTGCAAAAAAATTAAAAAAAAAAAAAATGGAAAGTGTTATACATCGTTGGAATCCTCTGAACGCGTAGTTTTTGAGATAAAAAAATGTCTAGAACTTAGTATTCTAACTTACCTTCTGTTTATAGACTTTAAGACCGCCTAAGACAGCATAGCCAGGGTAAGACTATATATACAAAGCCATAAGAGAATTCGACATCCCAACCAAATTAACACGACGTCAGACTAACTAAGGACTGCTTTATACGCGTTCATAAAGTCAGATTTTCGATCGGACTAACCTAGGCGAACTGCAGTACCGACGGTTCATAAACGTCATTCTTTCGTCAACGTAGTGCAGTTAAAATTTGTCGGCTGCAGAAAGGGCGCAATTTTATAAAATTGTTTTTTTTTTTTCAAGTCATCAAGAAGCACGAATCGGAACATATTGCAAAAAATGTAAGTTATTGCAAATGTTGTATTAATTTTCTGATATAAATAAATGTAAATTATTATTTTTAAAGGGATGATGAAAGTACTGTAGGTACGGTTTGGAACCACCAAAAATATACTATGCTATTAATAACAAAAAGAATTAGTATGGAAATGTAGTTTAAAGCTGGTAAGAAAATAAAAGTTGCACATTGGAGGGCGTCATTATTCACTGATTTTTAAGAACTCTGTTTACACACAAATTGGCCTTTTGTTTACTGCAGACATTCTGCAAATTGAGTGTGTTCACAAATGCAATAGAAAAGAACTGCAATTGTACTAGCGCAGATTTTCTTCTGTTCAACCGGTGATTCTGAAAATTCCATTCTTTTTGAAGTTACAAACAAACTTCTGCATCTTTCAAAATAAACGGACTGCCACCAAAGATGTAATTTGTTTTTAAATAGTTTTATTAACAGATTTAAAAAATCGTAATCCATTCATTCACTCCATATATTTCTATAAATTTTTAATTAATAATTATCAATTAAGCTAAATTGATTTAGTCTTATTATATTGAGATGTAAAATTGTTAATAATATTTTTCTTTTCTTTTATATTCATTAAATATGTTTTCTGTGATGTTATTTTTATTTTATTTTTTTATGTTTAGTTTTTTCTTTTGTATTTAAATTTTATACTTCTTATTTCAATTAAGTAATCAAAAAAGTTTTTTTATATATATATATATATATATCCATTATTTATCTCCTTTCAAATCTAAATCGTAAAATAATTTTCTTTTCAAAATAAATTTTATGATTTCTTTTTCACAATGATTTGAAATAAAATGAAAAGAAGAAAAACTCAAAAATACTATTTTCGGGTAAGATACTTAAAACTAAACAATAACAAGAAGAGATGACTTAAAAACAATAATTTCTTTGGCAATAACATTTCACTTTTTAAACACTAGCTTTATTTTATATATATTTTTGTTTTTGTTTTTTGTTTTTGTTTTAATTTATTTATAACGTTACGTTTCTCGCTAGGAAGACTTGATCTTCAATTCATGATATTAAAAAATACATAAAATGCATTATATTTTCTGGTGGAAAACGCAAATCTATATATGTATATATATGTGTTCATTTTTTTACTTTTAGTTTTATTATCTGCAATTTCACAAGTTTTTGTTTTTTTTTTTGTTTTGTTTTTAATTTTAATATTTTCAATAAGAATTTGGCATCGATATTGGTAATTTAATTAGATTTTTTATTTTTTGAATTATATTTTGTTATCTTTTGCGGAAGTCTTGATGATGTTTTAAGTTGTTTTTTTTTGTTTTTAATTATTTTTATTTTTTATACTAACATTATTATAAACTTAGAAAATTGAAACATTTAAGTTAAGGTTTTTTTTTGTTTGAATTAAATTTAAATTTAACTATTTACATTATATCTTCTTTTTTTAACTGTCGATTGAACAGTTTTTATTTTTTGCTTATTTGTTTGTCATTGTATTTGTGGACTACAAAGTATGTATACTTATTTATAGTATTTTACATGTATCATACTCAAAAGCTGTTAAATGTTTGATCACATTCAAAATTTGTATTATTGTAGATATATCATTAAGCGATTTTTGTGTGTGTGTTTTTGTAATGCTATTATTTTGTTTTTGTAATTGGATTTTTCTAATGATCTGTTAGGCTAAGATGAGCGTTTTGTGGAAAATACGGATCTTGATTTGTGGGACGACAAAAGAAACTTTAAAATTGAAAAGGTGCTAGAGGAGCGGTTACTTTTAATTAGAAAAAAAAAACAAACCTGGCCTACATAAAGACTTCCTGGTTGATATCATTTGGAAGTTTTAAAGGAAATAGCTAAAAGCCAAGCCAATTTAAGAAAAAATGTCTTATAATTACGATTGGCTTAGTGCAGATTCTCGATGTTTATGAAAACGTCCAGAGTTTCAGATGAAATACTTTGGGTACACTGTAATTAAACCTCGACCAAGAAGTCTCAGATGGGAGACAATCAAATTGTCAAAAAATGGCCATGGTACTAAAAAATACTGTGGTGATGGTCATGTTATGGCTTGGAACTCTATGCCTTATTATAGTCTAAGAGCCCGTGAACGCCAGACCTTCGTTATTTTGGAAAAGCTGAATGTTTCTCATGTTGAGCGATAGACAGTTTTTAAGTTTGGATAATGGTGGCTTTGGCAGATAAACGATACTAAAAGTGTGTAAAATACCGATCTACTTGCGTCACATTATAAAGTTTGATTTTTTTTAGTATTAACTTGAGAAAGTCTGGTTTCAAGCTGCTCTCGTCGGCTAAATCACCAGATTTTAATGCCATTAGTGGACAGAGCTTGAGAATGAATTTTGAGATCCTAAGAAGATTATATCTCATTAATACTAAAAAACGTGGTGAGATCAATACCTAAACATAAGGAATATCCAACACAATATTAAAAACTTTAATTTAACTTTTGTTTTCTTCATATGATCTCTTTAAATAAATTTTTTATTTACCACAACTAGATAAGAGTCATATTTAAGTAAGAAAAGGACAATTCCTTCTGGTACTTTAATTTGAAAGTAGGACAATTGAAATTTGGGTCGGATTTATCAGAGCATAGCTGCATTGGCATCGGCTTACAGTGAATAAATGAGAATCTATCAGCAAATCTAAGTAGGCTAAGGTTTAGGACAGTTGGAATAGAATAGGCAAAGTTAAAAATCAGCAACGAGAAAAATACATATATCACAATTTTTCAAACATTTTTTTCTTTCTTTTTTAAATGTTAAAAATGTTTTTGAAGGGATCTTACTCAGCAATATTTCTGTTTTCTCCTTTTCTCTGTGTTTGTGTTAAAAATAATCAATTTTAAATATATATATATAATTTCTTCTTTTTTTTTTTTGAATCTGATCTCGAGAGAATTATTATTTCTGACGCATATCTATTTGACAAAGAAAAACAAAATCTACTCAAATTATACAATATAAATGCTAAATGCTATGCAATAATAATAATAATAATAATTAATAATTATAAGGTTTATTGTCAGAAAAATAAAACTCTCTACTACACTAAGTGGCCATCGGCGTCCGTATAGCCCATTTGTGATGTATTGAATGTGCTTAAATTGTGCGAACTGGGATCATAGCCGCCGCCAACTAATAGATTGTTACTAATACCTGATGAATTTTGAATATTAAGTAATTGCATGCTGCCCGATGTCCCACTTGTTGAATGGGACATCCCAGGACTAACGCCAATGCCCATAATTTGACCAGTTGTACTGTGATTCAGTGGTGGCTGCGCTTGCAATTGCAAATTGCGCTTTGGATCCTTTAGGATACTTTGTGGCAGCTTTGGTGTTGGTGTGCTGTGTGATTGTGGAGGCCCTTGTGAAAAATTATTATTCATTTGGGCAGTGCCATTCGATGTAGAAGTTTGTGTTGAAGATGATATTGTGTTGCCCAAATGCAAATGATCCAGTGTCAATTGCTGATGGGGATGACCCAGATGGATGTTTGTGTGATGAGTGACGTCTGGCGGGGGTACACCGACAACGCCGCGCATTATTCCGCGACGCAGGGTGCCGCCACCGCTGATCATTGTTGGTTGATTTTGTTGCAGGTGGTTAAGAGGCAATGGCGGAGTTGGGAAATCAACTTGGGGATAGTCCTGAAAGAGACAAGAAGAAAATATTTATAGAAAAGTAAACATAGGTATAGTGGTGTGCAAAATTATAGGTGCATAGGTTGAAAAGGTTTTAATTTCCCCAAGAAAGTGTGGAACAAGTGCTACTAAAATGACACATAAAATATGTCATATACTCTTGTATCGCCTTAATGCTGTTTCACGTGCATCCAGCCGTTGTTTTTTATTTATTGTCCCGTTAATTTATCCGTTGCTAAAAACTACCAAAACTACAGATCGACTGATTACAAGGGCTGTTAAGACCAACCCGTTTATTAGTTCAACACAAATAAAAAAGGTCCTAAACCTGGATTTAAATCCTCAACAATTAGGAGAAGGTTGCTGGAAAACAAACTGCCCTCTAGAAGGCCGAGGAAATGCCCATTGCTAACTATTCGACATAGACAAAGACGGAAACACTTTGCGCAGCAGCATCTTCTATGGAACAAAGAAAAATGGCGGAATATCTTATGGTCTGACGAGTCAAAAATGAATTTATTTGGTTCAGATGGTGGTAAAAAGTTTGTAAGAAGACCAAAACTAAAACAGTTTTCACCACAATATACAGTTAAGACAATAAAACACGGCGGCGGAAGTGTGATGGTATGGGGATGTTTTTCCTGGTTTGGTGTTGGTCCAATTTTCTGGATTAAGGACATTATGAACTCAGAAGGGTACATAAATATTCTCAAGAATGTGATGTTGCCGTATGCTGAGGAAGAAATGCCCCTTAGGTGGTCATTCCAACAAGATTATGACCCTAAGCATACTTCGAAGGCAGCAAAGACGTGGTTTATGAGGAATAAGATCGATGTGTTGGAGTGTCCGGCCCAGTCTCCAGATCTTAATCCAATAGAGAACTTGTGGAGTGATGTGAAGAGGGCTCTGGGCCAAAAAAAACATGCCTCGAAAGATGAATTATGGCAATCGGTAAAAAAAGCTTGGGAGTCTATTCCTATTGACAGGTGTCAAAAGTTAGTGGACTCCATGCCAAAGAGGTGTCAAAGTGTTCTTAATAATAATGGAATTGGAACAAAATATTAAGTATAAAGCACATTATACATTAAAAAAATCCTCGAAAATTCAATATATTTCCCTATATTTTCAGATAACTTCAAGGTTCAAGTTATTATACCTATTTTTTTGCACAGCAGAAAATTCTTAAAATTCATCTTTGAATCAAACGGAACTGTTTTTGTTATATTTTTGTTTATATAATTCATAAATGGATACAAATAAATAAATTATGTTAATTTCACGCGTCTGTGTTTAAATTTACAATTTTTATAGGCGTTTTTGGAGATTTTCTAGGACACACCTATTATTTTTCACACGACTGTATATCTACATATTATGTACATCATAAATAAAAGCAAATCGTGTTAGTTACACTAGATATTTGTAACTCAAGAATGGGTGGACCGATTTGGCTGAAATTTGGCACAGAGACAGTTTATAGTCTGAAATATTTCTCTTAATTTTTGCAATCCCGCCAGAATGGCTGAATGGATCTAGATGACATTTTTCAACAACTAGGACATGAACTTCGGTTATTCTGCCGCTCGATCTACTTTCTACTGTCTAAGAATTTAAAAAAAATTAAAAAATGTTAAAAATAAAATATTTTCCTATTGGATTTTTGTAAAAGCCAATTTTTGTTTCATATTTTGGAGTTTAAATAGCCAAGTAAGTTGTTATCCTGAAAAATAAAATGGCACCTACAAGAGGGAATATTGTAATCAAGTCCAGATAGAAAGTTGCAGTCGACACAAATATGCGACTCTGAAGATTCAGCGAACCGACCGAGAATCAGATAAACAAAAATGATCGTGTCAAAGTGGTTCCAACACAAGGGGCGGCATTTAAAATCTGGCAGAACATTTTAAAGTCTAAGAAAGCTATTTGAATCTTGAAAAGTAATCATATTCTTAGCTTCAAGTTTAAAGAACTATTGGTATGAGCATGTCAATACTAAGTACCTTTCTTACGGGAAATTTCGAAGATGCTCCAGATTGTGTGATAAAAGTAAAGTTCCGAAGATTGCCGTGGGTAAGTCTCATAGATATTAACAATCGTCTACTTAAAGACAGGCTTAACACTATTGAAGAACTGGAGAAATTGCTCGATTATGATCCTGGACAAACGCGAAAATAGCTTTCTTCTGAGGCGTATCATTTAAAAGCGATTCCATGCTTTGAGAATTATTTAAGAACAGGGAATTTCGGTCTCTAAGAATTCAAGATGTGAAGAGGAATGCGACTGAGCTGAACAGTTCACGAACAACAGCGATTGTACGATATTAGGCACAATACAGTCATTCTAGAGCATGATAACACTAGGCTTCATGTTGTCAAACTCGTTAAGACCTACTTCGTACCCCACCTACTTTTACATGTTCCACTCATATGAAGACATCAATAGATTTGTAATCTTATAACCCAAACTGGAAACTCTTCTGTTTCAACTATCAAAATCTTTATATACATTTTATAATATGAGACCTGTCCGCTAATGAACAACGGTACCTAGAATGAAAACAGAGGGTATGTCGGATACCACCTCTTTAAAACACCCTTAACTGCAAGGCGTTCATGTTAATTAAAGCCCTGAAGGTTTTTCCTTTCAGTCTACAAAACCTATTCTGGCCTAATTGAGCAAAAGTAAAAAAATACAAAATTTGAGACATGGAATGCTGGATTTCTGAATTCTGACACCTTTTGATTTCCAGTTTCACTCAGACACCTTCAACATTCACTTCTTCTTGTTTTATAAGTTAAGTACGAGTATTTTAAAACTTTCCCTTCCTCCAGACCCCTAGGAACTTATGAAGGCAAACACTTCAGCTATAAGAATAAGCACCCCTTCAACCTTACCCATACCTGATGGAGTCAAACCCTTCACATTATTATTCCCCGAAAGTGTCAGTCGTTTGCTCTTTTATTTTGTATCCCTCATACCTCCGCATTCGACGTGTGTTCTCCTTCATCTCAATGGGCACAAACCTAACCTACACTCTTGATTATATTTTACATATACAAAAGAAAATTTGTTGGCAAGTTAAAATAAATGACGGACAGCTACGGCTACTGCTTCGGCTTCGACTCTGTCTCCAACTCCGACTACGGCTACTCAATGTCTCGTATTCCATCACCATCATCAAAGTGTGAATTTGAGTAACCTAAACGAACTTACAACAAAACCTAACCTCCTATACATCCATCTAGATAATATATGTATGTATGTAAATGTATTGTGTATAGGTTAGGAATACAACTAAAACCCTTTTGTTCGTTTTAAAATTACAAGACAACCTTCAACCTTATACTTATAGCCATCATACCAAATCCATTTATCAAAGGAAAAACGATGAGCAGTGTAATATTTCAGGATCTCATCATTAAATCTAATACAAGTTTTTACGATGGCGCTATTAAATGAAATCCTTGTCATAAAAAGCTATGGCCTTTGAAAAATATGATATCGGGAGCCTTCTTCAACATTAACATCCAAATCAGAAGCTCAGAAGTCGGAGTCAGGACACAAAGATGATGATGGGCAAACGATTGTGCTGATAAAATGCTGTTGGAATGCATTCTCATTTCTCAAATATTATTATATTATTATTATATCAACCTTTCCCGGCAATTCAACTTCCTTCCGACACCTATCCCTTGCCCTTGCCCTAAAAAAAAAAAAAAAAAAAACTCCGACCAGAAGAAGTTTAAAATAATATGCCCAAGTCGAATATTTAAATTGCACTTTTGTACTTATATTTTATGGCCCGCTCATAAATATTAAACTTTAATTTATAATTTTCTTCTTCGGAAAATGAGTGAGCAAAAGAAAAAAAACCCGAAAACAAAAACAAGCATTTTTTCGGGGGGCAAGGGGTGAAATAATAGGGCAAATTCTCATTAATTGCATGTGAGCCAGGAATCCTCCATACATACTCGTATGTGCACACTCTGATTCACATACTTATACACACGTTTGTGTATGTGTGATGTTTGTTAGGCATTTCAGCATTTCAGCATTTTCTTTTTCTTTTTTTTTTTTTGGAAAGCAGATGCAAAGGACACACATTAAAGAAACTAAAATCATAAATGCTGCAGAAGGTGCTGCGCGGCGGCGGCGGGCAGTGGGGTGAATAGAAGCATAAGAAGAAGTTAAAAATCAAAGGATGCAAGGAAGAACAAAATACAATACGAGTCACTGCACTCGTTTTTATGAGAACTTAAAAAAAAAAACTACGACCAGGACGAGGATAACGATGACGACGCGACGGAAGAGGGAGGATAATGACGAACACACGGTGGATTATAATAGTTAGGGTTACCATCTCGAGTCCTACAAAGGAAAATGCTTTAAACCGACTTCAAAGACGAAGTTCAAGGATTCATACGTTTTGACCTTGACATCTGTGAAGAGGAAAATTTATGCTGATGTCGATGAATCTAGTTGAGAGTAGAGTTTAAGTTGATTATGAGTGAGAACTTTACTACAAAAGAACATGAGTCCTGACACAACATAGCACTTATTTTTACACACTTATATATGTACTTTGAGTCTAAGGAAGGATTTATGAGTGATTGAACATTTGTCCAGAAAGCATTGGAAAGATGACATCTTCTGATGAGTCGAAGATGGAAACTTTTGGTGGTTCAGGACTTTTTTTTCCAAAAGTCTTGGAATGTGTCTAGGTATTTTTTGCAACCCTAATTTGTCAGTATTTTCCAATCTGAATTTCTAGAGACATGTTTAAAACATTCAGATCTTCTAAACTGGTTCAAAAATCCTGGGTAGAGCTTGAGAGTATCAACATTCCTAAATCATAACTGATATAAGATTGAGGAAAATGAACGACCGACGATTTGGTCCGGGAAAGATTTCTCTTGATATTTTTCACAGAGTTCCATATTGGGTGAAGCAGTTTAAGCTCCTGTATTTTTTGAATGATCTGTTATACAAACTTAAGATTTTAACGAGATCTTCTGAAAAATTGATCTATAGGACAACGAGCATGAGAGACGGCTTCTTTTCAAGGCATTCCTTGACGACCACAACGAGCTCAATGAGATGGCTTAAGAGAAAGGACATTTTTTTATCTTCTTCCTTAGTGATCAAATTTAAATTACAAAATAGGAAAGTAGGTTAAAACAAGAAGTTCTAGGTTTGTTCCATTTTAATATGATGGATATAAGAAGCTCTACCAACCCCCAAAAACATTTCATTTTTCCCCTTTCCATTAAAAAATATCCCATATGATTTAGGTTCTTCATAAGGAACTTATTTTTTGACTCGAATGCAAAGTTGTTTATTTATTACAAAATGACAAAATGACGAAATTAAAAATTCGAAATCAAAGAATATTTTTATAATAAAACAAAAATAAAATTTGTCAATTAAAAATCGATAATTTTTTCTATTGAAGATTCGGTATAGAGAAGTTTGACTGTATTTATTTACTAGTTCCAAGTTTAGTAAAAGTTAAAATTATTTTGCTTAATTTTGGATAAATAAAATCTAAACTTAGTCACAAAGGTAAGCCTTCGAAAATTTAAGGCTAATGGTTTTTTTTTGTTAAGCCTTTCAATACTTTTATTTGTAATTTTAAGAAGTAAGTAAATAAGTAAATAAATAAATAAATAAATAAATAAATAAATAAATAAATAAATAAATAAATAAATAAGTAAATAAATATATAAATAAATAAATAAGCCTTAAAAATGATGGCTCAAAAATTGAATCCATTAAATTAAATATTAAATCCATTTTAGGTCAGTTACTAACCTACAAAATGGTTTTACTTATTTTAAACGGTTTTAACATTTTACTTAAGTTAAAATCACAGTTTGTGATCTATAATTGTTTTTTCTTAAGTTACATTTACATTTTTTTTAAAGACTTGGCTGTGTGCAGAAAAGCGTGATGTTTTGAGTAACGAGCAAACCCATTCAAAAAGTTGAATGATGGAGAATTTTGACAATGACAATATTTCCGTTTTTAGGCCGGCCATTCACGATACAAAAGCATGCGGAAATAGGGGTTTGCACAGACTTTTTGAGTTGGGAATAGGGTTGTTTGTGCGGTTTGTGCAGTTAACTGCTTAAAAAATAAAAATAATTTTGATATTTCGCTCAGGTTTGTAAACTCAATTTGCGCAATTATTTTGTTTCGTGAATGCCCGGCCTTAGTTAAAAACATAAATTTCCAACACTGTATTTTTTGGTAGAGGTATAAATAAATTTCCTAATGGAACAAATGATCTTAGGTATAGGCATGAAGTATTCCAGCCAAGTCTTGAGAAAATAATAATATCATGAACTGTTGCAGTTTAGACGTGTTCAGATGCCCCCATTTTAACACAACAGCAAAAAGGTTTAACATTTTGGAACAGGTCTTCAAAATAGGTTGTTTTAATTTGCTCCAATTTTCTTAAGTCTTTAAAATATACAAAGAAAAAAGTTAGATGCAATTTTGTAATCAATTTCTTATAAGCTTTACAAAAAAGTTTGATTTAGAAAAAAAATCTGTGAGTCGTTGTGTGAAAAATAAAGGTTTCTAATTTAGACAACAAAAAAATGTCTATTAAAAAGGACTTTAATATCCCGTTAGTTGTTTTTTTTTCAATGAAAGTCAAATTTTGAAGCTTTTTCTAGTTCTAATTTATTTTAAGACTCTTCTCAAGTTTCATCTTTTTCAATTTCGAGGTCAAATTAGAGAAGCCAGAATTTGCGACAACAGAAAATTTAAATGCAAAATTTCTTAACAAAATCTAATCCAATTTTGTAAATGACTAACACTGAATTCAATAATCGAAGACTAAAAATGAAAATAGTTTTCTTTACATTTCAAAAAATTATTGTTTTTTTGAATACAAAAAATTTTCAAATCAAACACAGGCAATTTAGAAGAAACTTTGCGCTTTAAGAACTCGTAAACTTTGACGTAAGTCATATACCAGACTAAATTTCACAAGTTATTAACGAATATTTGTAAATTATTTCCAGACTTTACCAGCAGCTCACTCAAAATTTCAAGTTTTAAAATTGAAGAAAGAATTTTATTTAAATTAGTTTTCAATGTTTTTAGCAATCAGCCAATTGGGATTACTTTTACATGGAAGCTTACATCTCAACTCAAATGTTTCAAGAAATTTCAACCGCCTAGATACTGTTTTGAGTTTTGTTCCATTTTCTGATATTCTCAAAAACTACACTCAAACTTTTAAATCATTGGAAAAGCTTATGGATTTTAGTCCTACGAAAAAGTTTATCATTCCTGTGGAGTGTGGATTTTTATAGTCGTCGACGTCGTCATGAAAATAGATTTTTATTGGATTTCCAATCCAGTTGCAGTTGAAAAATTGAGATTAAATCAGTTTTAATCTTTATTATAATGGAAATGTCAACTTTGATTGACATCTCAAGACTTTGATTACATAAATCTCAATTAAAAATCGATTTTGTTTAACATTGAAAAATATGGTCACTCCAATTATAAGCACATATGCATATAGTGGGGGATATCTTCAATAAGCTTGAGATTGAGAGTAGCTCCAGCTCAAGCTCCAGGGAGACATACAGGATCCGAATTGCATGCAATCTATTGGTTAGTTAGACGGAGCTATATTCAGATAAACATATGTTTGTGTGTGTGCGGTGTCATATGCATGGGCGTTACACATATTCTTTCAGCATAATAATCACTTATTCAAAATGGGTGCACTTCCCCCTTCCCTCTGATGGAAGCTTAGTCCTTGGACAAACAACTTTGCCAGAGAGCAAGAGCCGAAAGACAAACAGACGGTTAGACTGCTACATTGTGTTTGCAGAGTGCCTGCTGAAGCTGTAGCTGTTAGCTGGTAGCTGGGCGCTGGAAGCTGTTAGCTAGATGTGCCTGGGTGCATGGAATTGTAATTGGGGGGAAGGAATTGGGACCGAGAATGGGACTGACATGGAATGGGATAACGATAAAAGCGTTCTTCTGGGGGTTATAATGTGTACAGTTATTAAAAAATAGAGAAAACAAAATCCCTATCCGAGCTTATGCAACATATACACATACATAGGTACTCGTACATGAACTTTTTATGGCAAAGCGCAACAAAAACAAAAAATACAAAAAAAAAAAAACAACACATTTTTAGCGTTACATTTGCAAAGTAATCGAACATTTGCGTGTTTTACGGCACAAAGAATATCCCAACAAGGACGACGAGCGACGACGACAACGACGAAGCTAACTACCAACTCGTACGAGTAGAGCTTCCTACATGCTGCACCTTTTCCTCAGTCCTGTCCTGATGCCATTTTGGAAGTTCTGGAAGTAGAAGGTGCGGTATGGAGTTCCAAGGTATTACGAGTGGCAATGGATATCCTTTGTTAAACAAAGAGTACAGAATTGTAGTTAAACATTAAACAGGAAAAAAAAATAAACCAAAAACTTCTAACGTCCATAAAACCGACCTCCTACTTCCTTTACAACACCCACTCCTGAGGGATAAGTACTGCAAACGACTAACGATAAGTGTGACTGTGTATGTGCGTTTCTGTGTGTGTGGATATGCATATGTATGTATGTATGTGTGGAAGAAGGTATATTGCGTTGCGGTGCTTACCTCAAAACATTTGGCAGGTGTTGCATGATAGTTGCGCTTTTAAATATTTTGTTAGATTAACTTTGCTTATTTAACATTTTATTTTCCGAGTTTGTAGAGAGTACAAGGTGTCTGATGATGGTTTTGGCAAATTGAAACCTGAGCCATCATAACTTTGGGAGTGGCAACTGGCAAGTACATATATGTATATGAGCATCGACCAACAACCGACAACGAGGCGACGACGACCGACGACTATGACGTTAGATGGTTGCACTTTAGAACTTATGTAGTTAAGCTTTATTTTATAGTTTTTTTTTTCGAAACTAATTCTTCTTAAAACTATGCAAACGTAACTGGATATGAGATATTTTTGAGATAGTTTAAGTTGGGGCAAATGTTTACGGCTTTAGTTTTAAATTTTTGTCAAAATAAGTCCAAAAAGTTGTATGAGAAAATATTTTTGATTATACAAGACAGAGCTGCACAATTTTAAGTATCTACCTTATAGAATAACCATGTACCTATGTATTGGGAACTTAAGGCGAAGTACATAATATGAATACTGCTGGTTTCTACCGTTAAATACTTGAAAATTTGTAGTACTTTATATTTTAAGATACCCATACCAATAAAATCGAAGTAAAGGAAATAACACCACACCTTTTGTATGTAAGAATATTGATGTTCTTAAATACTTGAGTACTTAAATGGTCTAGTGAAAGATAAGAGTTTCAGCTAAAGTGATAAAATGGATCTTTGGTTTTTACTTATGATTTGAACTTGACTAGGTAGGAACAACTCAAAGCTTACGGTTGAAAATTATTATGATATTATTATAAATGAACTTTCTTTCAAAGTTAATGCATTGCGGAATTTATTGTGTCAAGTCTAACGATTTTGCATTCATTTCCCATCCTTAAAAATTCACAAAGAGCATACAAACAGTGAGGAAAATTTATTCTGATTGTGATTTAAATTTGCTGTTTAATCGTCAAACTATTACATAATTAAGATTTAGGCGAATTAAGAAGAAATAATTTGACAGCTTTATTGTATATCTGAGTAAAACTTGATCTTTCGTCTAGGTAATTTGATTCAACTCAATTTAAAACCTTTTCGATGAAATGTGGACAAAAAGAAGTCGAAACATTTTTCATCATGACATCACAAACTCTCACAAATCAGTAGACAGAATTTGCGAAGGATCAAAATAGTTGCATCATTCCTGATTTCTACGTCCTAAATCGGTTCAAAGGCATGGGCGGAAATAGTATACTCGTATAAAGAGCAACCCCCATCTTCGTCTTTAGGTAAGATTAAAAATCGTTAACATAATGACTAAGAAACGTTATTCGAGACAAATAAATAATAATCGTTCGTTTTTATTTTATAAACACAATTTCTAAACGCTAATAATAAATAAAAATTAACTACGTTTTAAAATGCTCGTATACTTACCATAGGTGGATAGGAAAGATATCGATCGCTGTTCATATTATAATAAGAGCCATCTGGCGGTGGCGCCGGCGATGGGGACGGAATATATACTCCTTTACTAAGGAGCATTTGATCATCACGTGCTCGATGGTCAAGATTCGTTGTATTATGTCTTGGATGTGGTAATGTTCTTGAATTTGCTAAAAAAAAAAATTAAAAAAAAATTAAAAAAAATTTTTTAAAAAAAACAGAAATTTAAGTCACATTCATCTTAAAATGCAAAAAAAAAAAACAACACTCAAAACTTAAATTGAATTTGAAACAATAACAAAACCACTGATTGATTTATTTGATCCCAGTGCTCTCCAGAATCCCAATAAAGAAACTGCACAAAAAACAACCTTTTTTCCAGCCTTAGACCGTTATAATTGTTCTTATTTTAAATGTCATGTTAAACAAAGAAAGAGGAGCAGCACAGAAAATAGCAAAAACATACTGTAACAATGTGTTTTCTTAATTTTATTGAATCAAAACAAGACGTTTATGGAATTCGCGATGGAGCTGCGGAGGAAAGGAACTGAGGAACAGGAAATAGTTTCCATCATGTTCAGTAAGTGTGTCTATGTGTGTGTGTCTTGCATATGGCAGTTGTTTAGTGCGCGGCGGGATTTCCAATGCTCTTTTTGGTCCTTTGATTCGAAAACTCCTACATGACACAAACATATCTACTATACACTTTATATATAGGTACCTATAGGTACAAACATACATCCAAATGATGGAGGTTGAAAAATGTCAAACTTGGAAGAAGATCCTTGAATATATTTCAACAGAAAGACAGTATAGAGAACGCTACTTATGTATGTACATATATTCATTCCATTGCAAGACTCTAGCTCAGTACTCCAGACACATCCATCCGGACGAAACCGAACTAAGACTGAAAGACATCCAACATAGGGTAACATATAATTTTTCATGTGGAACACGTTAAGAGAGCAAAGGCAAAAAGGAGCACCAGCAGCAGAAGCAGTATTAAAGATAGTTGAGCTGTAGCATCACAGTGTGTAGTGTAGCAGCCAGAAGCACCAAATGGTACCCTTAGTAGTAGTTTCCATCTCTTCGAATCTTCCATCCACATCCATCTATTTATTCATTTTTCAAATCTCAACGGGAGTCGTCATGTTGTCACTTTTTGCCCCCAGGGGTCCTTGCAAAGAAAATACAAAAGAGGGCTCTCGTTTCGTATGTTCGTTTTGTTGGTTTCGTTAGTTCTTTAGTTGGGTTTGTTTTCTTCTTCATTTTTTTTTTCTTTTTTTGTGAGAAGAAAGTAGTACATTTTATGATTTTCCATTTTGAGCGAGAAGGCAATGTAGACATTTTTTTGTACATTACATAGTTGGTGTATTTTTGTATTATTACCTTATAGTCTTCCGTTTATTCTATTCTCTTCTCAACCCTCAACCTTTCCTCCCTTTTCCCATCTTTCTTGTCCTTTCCACTCAACCCATCTTTAAGCCTCAATTCTATTCTTCTGTGTCTTTTGTTCCTCAGTTTCCTTTCAACTCTCTGATGCAGAGTGCTAATTCGCACTTTGATAGTGCAGACTCTTATTACAAAAAAAAAAAAAAAAAAAAAACGAAAACAAAAACAAAAACAAAAACAACAACGAATACAAAAACTTAAAATTAAAATGACGATAAAATTGCCAGAGGTTGAAAAACACAAAAATATGATTTTAGAAGAATGAATTTCGATATGGCCGAGTATTAAAATGTGTAATATTTTTGTCATATCATATTTTGTTTGTTTAAAAAATGTTTAAAATTCAAAATGGAAGTTTGATTTGAAATATGTAACTTACTTAAATTATTTGGATAGAGGGAAGGTAGGGTTCCATCTTTTTGGTAACGAGGCGGTGGCATATCTGCATTTTCAACCAAATATGTTGAGGCAGCTTTTTTCCTTGCTTCATCCTGAAATAATAAAAATAAAATAAAATACAAAAAATACATACATAGATAGATAATAATGAATACATTGATGTTGATAGAAAAGAGAAGAGTTGGAATAAATAAAACGAATTGAATAATTGTAATTGATATTTCCAGTCAAATATTCTTTTCTGTTATCAGAATATGTAAAGTTTGTTGTAGAAATATTTTTTGTTTTTTTTACTACTCCGTTTACCTCGAGAATTGAATTTCAATCGAATCTGAATTTAGTTCGTTTGAATTCAAGTATGATTTCTTGAACTAAAAAAACTTCGAATAGAATTATGCAACGGAAATCAAATTTTCAAAGTTTGAAAAATCGAATTGACATATTTTTAACTTCGCAGATGATTCTCCTCTTATCGCTGTGATTAATTATGTACGGATCGAAATATTAATTCCGATTCGATCTCTTAAAATCCACTCATGTAAATTTGAGATACTCCTCTGCAAGTCCACAATTCAACTTACATTCGATTATTTATTTTTTAACTGAAACTAAAACTATTTTTTATTCACAATGAATCAAAAATTTGACATTTGTTTTTCAGTCAAAAGAAAGTGACAACTGATGACAATTACAACAATAAAAAAAGTAACGTTTTTATAATTTATCAAATGCCGTAAATATTTTTTTCCTCACCACCAAATAGAAAAGATTAAGAATCATGACCTCACAATAACGACATGTGTTCGATTCACAATAAACTAGAGATTTCGTGATTGTGATTTATTTCCTGTGAAGATAAAGACAGCTTGATATGAAAATCTCATAGATCCAAATCATACTTCTTTGTAAATAATGTCTGGAAATTCTATACAAAACTCAAGTGTGTTATTGAAGCATCCGTTCAAATATGTGAATTGCACTCTAGTACTGATAAAGGCGTTGTTGGTTCCCCACTTAAAATCCTGTCGAGTCCAGTTGCCGTTGAAGTTCCACACCCAAAGAACAAGGATGTGAATTAAGCAACGAATATGAAAAGCAGAAACCAATTCAGTGAGGGGTTAGAAGTTTTTCACTAAAAATCATTTATAAATACATTTAGGGAAAAGAGTCGGAGAAAAACGGAGCTCTGGTGCACACTAGCAAGTATTTTGCTTATTTCAGTTTTTTTTTGGTACAAACGAACTGGTTGACTTAGTACTTTGACTATTAATTAAAAAGTGAAAAATGTTGTCTCAAATGCATAAAATTGTATCAGGCTTGACAGATAACACTTTTTAATAGTTGGCGAGACTAATTATTTATGGGAACATTCGAAATTTGTCCACCCAATACAGTTGTAAACTGTTAAAATTGATTGAAGAATGTCAGCTTTATCGATTGATATAAAAACAAGCATCTCGGAAATTCTTCAACTCATGCTTTTTTGGCTTGACAAAAAAAATGCTTGACGAAGATTCAGTAAACGTATCCCAACTATTTATCTATTAACATAAGAATCCATGATAAGTTGTACTACTTATTTTGATAACTTATATGTGTACAAATTTCTGTTTTAATTTTATTTGAAACTAGCTTTTGAAATCATGCTTTTGTTACGTTTTAAATAGAAACAAATTTTACTTATATTTCACCAACTCTTATGTCAGAAATATTTTAAAAAAAATCATCAACTGAACTCGATTTCATTACAAATTCTAAAACGGCAGTACATACTATTTTTACGTCTGATAAGAATATTTGGAAAAATTAATAAGGAAAAATTAATCAAAGTTGCAGAATAATGTTTAAATGAAGTATATTAATTTTATTATTTATTTTACTTACAATATATTCAGGTTGGCTGCCTTCATTCGAATAGGAATCACTTTTTTCCGAAACACTTGATAAAGTTTCACCGGTGACTGTGTCATTGTATGAACTCGGTGCATACATTTCAATTGTTGCTGTTTTGCTTGTTTGATTTGATGTTTCTGTTAAAATAAAAAGCAAAAAATAAAATATACAATTAAAAACACATTCTGTAGAAAATAATTATAAGGAACTTCTTTGAAAAAAAAAAAAAAATAATTATACATATCGTCGCTGTTTAAGACAACCGGCATAACTCAAAAGACACGATTTTTGAGTTAATGATATAAAAAAACAATTCTCTATCGTTCTGTCAAACTGGCATAACTGTAGCTCTTCGGAATCCTGCGATATGGAATTTGTTCCAAATGTCACATTGGATAATAATATGAAAAATCGTATGACTCACAAACTTTAAACTCGTTTTCTAAAGAATCATGTTTTTTGAGTTACGCCGGTTTTCTTAAACAGCGACGATATGTACTGTACATACATACATATTCTAAAATTAATTTAGTCGAACACTATTCAAATTATTGTCATATATACCTACACATTTGTGATACAATTAAATAAATGATTGTATATTATCAAAAATAGTAAAGTTAACTAAACTTTCACGTAAAAAAACTTAAAACTAAATAAAATTACGTTAGATGCATAAAATGAATGATTCGATCAAATAAAATAAATGAAACAAAATGAAATATAACCAAATAAAATTATATTACAGACACACACACAGTTAAAGAACATTTAATAAAATTAAACAAAAAAATAATTTTAAATTGAATTGATGTTAACTAAATAAAAACAAAATGTAACTGAATCAATAGTTTTGGTTTTTCGCAAATACAGATTTAAAATCTAATGTGCACTCGAAAAGTTCTGTTGCTATAATCCATTTGATGTGCATTTTCATTTTCACATTTATTCAAAATCAAAAAAAAAAAAACATTAAAAGTTTCATGTTTAAAACAAAAATTTGTGTCAAAGCAAAAATAAATTAAACCAATATCTTGTGGGAATATGAAATGTAAGTCATTTAAATGCATTCATCATAAATCAACAAAGCATGAATAGAAAAAAGTTTGATTTTAAGTTAAAGTTATCAAAGTATAAATTCCATATCGTATTTTATTTTATGAAAACTAAAATTTCTTCATATCCACATTAAAAAGCATAAAATCAAAACTTTTATTTTTTTATTTTTTGGTTGTCAAGAACTGATAAGCTCTTCAGACAGAAGAAGAATATAAACAGAAACGCTCATATGCATAAAGCTGAAGAAAGACATATAGATACATGACATATTATTGTGCAGACACACAAAGTTGTATCATTTCAAAAAAGAATTTAAAAATGAAGAAGAGATGATAGAAACTTATTTGAAATTTGAATTCTAGAACAGTTATTATACAACTATGACAGACAATCACCATCACAACGATGGATAACATAAATTAAATGAAAAAGTTTAATTCCTTAGACAAATGAAATTCATTGAAAAATCATAGCAACACTTAAGAATGAAAGGATGTCCGAATCCGAAGTGAATCCTCTGAAGATAAATACACTTATGTATGTACATCACTCATGTTTTCTACTTTGTCATAAAAAATAACATATTTTGAAATTCCCCTGTAAGACTGCAAGAGGATTTCAAAAACTCAAAATGGCGCCGAACGAAGTCATTTGCAGCACATTTGTCTTAAATGTTTATTATGTAGGTGCATTTTGACTGCATAAACGTAATTGTTAGCAGGAGAGAGAGCTTAAGGAACGTTAACCCACTTTCGGATACATAGATCCTTTTTTATACTCCATCAAGCATCGCTTCTACGAAAAGGAAATTTTTCTTTTTATTTCTTCACAGAAGGGAGACCCATATTTGTATAAATTTAGTACAAGGACAGACAAAGTACATAAATAAACTTAAAATAAAATCACAAATTAACAAAAAAAAATAAAAATATAAAAACAAACCTCTTTTACGTTTTTGATGAACAAAAAACCACGCAACCAAAGCAGCATTAACCAATAAAAACCCAAATGCAGCCAAGGAAATGCCAATTATAACCAAATCCGGAGTGTTTGATGTTCCAGTATATTCCGCTGGCAACAGTTCAAGTCCTTTTTATCAAACAAATAAAACAAAAAAATAAAACAAAAATAGAAAAATGATAAATACACATTCAAGAACATAAACGAAAGAAATCTCGAATGAATAATACGAAAAATCAAAACTAATCGCAACTGTCAAATTCATGTAGATAATTATAATTCATGTCCTGGGATAAGCGCAAAATACACATACATACACTCGCAAAGCCATTGGCAAACTCTAATACATAACAAAAATCTATATGAAAAAATCCTTGACGAAAAAAAAAAGAAGAAAATCCTGTAATGCATTTTCTATCCATTCTACACACAATAGTGTGTAAAAGTATGTGTCTATATATAGATAGATGTACCTCGGCGCTTCATCCGTTTCTGATTGCGCTTATGCAAGCAGCATCCAATTATGAAAACATTGAGTAATACCACGATAATCCCAGATGCCACACCAACAAGGAGTAACATCCCCGATGTGCCACCTATTGGCGTCGAACTAGTGGTCGGTGGACCACCGAGCGATGAGGCCGGCTGCGATGGAGGTGGTGCTTCTATTTTAAGTCCGTGTATTAAGCAGCAGTAAAATTAAATAACACATAATTGCACAACTTATTAAAATATTGCCATGAACAGGGCATAGAGATATTAATCGGTGTGGCTTTATGTCTTTGACATCAGCGATTAGTTAGATAGAGTATGGAAATTAATATTGGGGTATGTTTTTATGCCCAGTTATGCGGCCAACAAGTATTACCTTTTGTATGGGCACGTTGGAGATCCGGTAAATATTTGCTGCTTCCGAGTTCGTTTGTGGCCATAACTGAGAAGAGATACAATGTGTCCATTCGCAGGTTGGATATTGTTAACTTATGACTATTGGGTAGGCCATCGATGTATTTGTATTGTTCCGAAGATGCTTCCCTGAAATTAGAAATTAATGATAGGTTCATTAAATGCATAAATTTGATTTAGAAAAATTGTATGAACACAATGGTTAAACAATAATAAAATTTCACAAAAAAAGAAAATGTTCTAGGTAAAGATCTGTCATTTGAGTTACAATTTACAATTACAATTAATAAGTTTGAGCTTACAATTTTAGCTAAGACTTTGGACTTATAAAAATTAAACTGAGGAATTAATGTCAACTAAAATTTTAATTACATAATTTGATTGTAAAGACAAATTTTACTTTTGTCAAGTTTTTTCTTTTTGTTTATTGAAAGAGTCAACTTTAAATTTTAGTAAATACTTAAAGTCAGTTAACATTTCATTGCAGTCTCTCGACCCGTTAGCCAATGTGACGGATGAGTCTATTGAATTAGGAAACTTAATTTTACAAAAACCAACGTGAAGCATAGCCAAAATTTTGCATTTAAGTTTACTTAGTTCTTAAAAATTTGAAGTCGGCTTTAAAGTTGATTCTTATTAAGCTCTATTTTATATCGAAAAAATAAATCAGTCAATAAAAGCCTAAAAAACGGTAAGAAGCTAACTCTAGCTAGTCAAAACTTTAACCAGAAACTAAAGTTAAACAGATGCAGCTTAAGCTTTGTTTTATTTGAATAAATAACAGAATAAGCTAAATAGTCTTAGCTGACCAATTTATTTTTTTTAACGTTTTTTTTTTGCTGCTTATTTTGTAATCCATATGGATAAGAGCCATTTCCATAAATTATGTAGAACTCGTAATAATTAAAATATATTTTTAAGAATACTAAAGAATTAAAAGTCAAAAAGTTTTTAGACAACACAAAATTTTGAGCATACAAAGTTTTTATAAAAAAAATCAAAGAGAATTTAAATTTTAACTTGACTTAGAAAAATATTACTCCAATTATTAATATAAACCATTTTAATGCTTATAATAAAAGAAAAAAGTAAGTATACGCCTATTGTATCAGAATAACTTTTTATTTGGGTTTTAGTTAAATTTCACTATAAGTTTTTTCGAAAACCAATATCAAATGTTATAACTTATAATTTTTTAGTTTTTTGATGATATACTAACTTGGGACTGTCGCAATGAAAACGAATTTTAGGTCACAAAGTAAGAATAGTAAGAATTAAGTGAGAACTTAAATATGCTACTTTATTGCTATTTTCTGTGACTGTTCTCCCCTTAAACATATAACTAATTATAAATTTAAGAATAATCAAAAAAAAATTCACATAAAATAAACGAACTTAGATAAAATTTAATATTTACCTAAAACGAACTCGATAAGACGCCTTGAGTCCCCCATCGAAACCCGGAGTCCATGCAACTGTCACCGAATCGTGTGTTACATTTAGAATATTTAAACTTAACGGTGTTTCAGGCGGTGAAGTTATTTCTAAACGAACATTCTCCTTTGTTTCACCCAACTCGTTTCTGGCCACACATTCATATGCTCCATAGTCGGCGGGGGCAACTTTTTCAATAATCAAAATCGATTCGTACGTTAAGGAATCAATTTTCTTCTCTTCGACTTCATATTTATACGTTCGATTAATATTCAGTTCCTTGCCGGATTGCATCCATCTGAATGAGGGCTTGGGGGCAGCTTGCGCCCGACACGGCAATCGTCCTCGTTCACCAGTTCCACTAGCAGCTCGCAATAATGTAGGTGACTTATCGATCTCTGGAGCAACTATATTCCAAGTAAGAAAATGTAAGTATACAAGATTCATTCATATTGAACATGGAATTAAGTTTTATTGATAAGAATAATACACTATTGGGAATTGCTACCGTTCTCAACGTATAGATATTTATTTTTTTCCCTCCATCATAGTGTATGTATGTGTTTGTGTGTATTTACTTACATTTAACTATTAGAAGAACATCCCGATTTGTTGGATTCGCAACCCTATTGTCAGCAATGCAGCGAAAATTTCCAACGTCTTCACGTTGGGCGCCTTTTATGTGCAAGAACGATGTACCATTAGCGAATGCGGTTGATGTCTTTACACTCATGTTATAACCCAATCTCTCCCATTTAACATGCTCTTCGTTTAATGGTTTTCCCTCAACTGTGCATGACAGCATTGCATCCTCACCAGGATTCACCACGACATTTTCTGAAACCGATTTGATTGCGGTTCCATCTGGAATATAGAATATTATGTTATATAGGTTATGTCTCCTATCATTATAACACATATACATATGTATATATATATATATTTTTTTTATCATCACTCGATGTACTTAACCCTCGCAAGTAAAACGAAGGAAGGTGCTTCAACATAAAGTTTGAGTTTCCTTTTTTTTCGTTTTAATTTCGATTGAAAATGAACATTTTCGCAGATTCTCATCCTTGTCAAAAGGACAAGGTTCAGAAATGACGTACGACGACTAGTGAGTACTATATCCTTGACGTACTCTGCAGCGCATACTTACATTCGACAATGACAGTTATATTGATGACAGCAGTTCCTTGGGAGTTGGAGGCTTCGCATTTATATACACCCGCATCGTTACGATGTAGTTTTGTAATATTGAGAGTCGAGCCATTGGAAAATATTCTTTGGTCTATGGAGTTGCCGGCCTTGGACACAATTGGCAGACCATCCTTGGTCCAAACGTATTTAATTGACATTGGATTTGCATTTGCCATCAATGGCACATACACTGATTCGCCCTCAACGCCTACCACAGTCGACGATGGCGGAGGAACAAATTTCGGGGCATCTGGAAAAGGAGGAGAAAATAAAACATTAATAAAACCATTTTCAATGATACATATTTTCTAAAAAGCTTCCATATTCTGGAAGCACAAATGACATTTCTAGGTTGGGTTGGTGCAGTGTGTGTGTGTGTGTTAAACTTACATAAGACATCGAGACTTATGGCCTCGTGTACACTCCGTTGAAGGGCTTCATTTGAACTTTGGCAAGTGTAAACGACTCCGTTCATCTCTTGTGTAACATTGATTTTGAGTTTCAATGTAGAAACTGTGCCTCCCCATAATCCAGATTTCGAGTGGTTTTTGGTTCCTGTAAAATAGTTAAAAAGACAGTAAATATGAATAAATGTATGTTTCGATATTGAATTTTATTTTGAAACAGAGAAATGCTGAATGGTATAACATTTTTCAGTTGTGAATGTGTGTGTGTGTGTGTCGAATAACTAACATTTCCTAATACATTCTTAATTAATAATGACTTTGTAGACTTTTGAGGGTTTATGATCTGATGTAACATTTTTGGAAAATCTCGAAATTATTTTTTGGGAACAATTAAAACAACAACAAGCTTAGTGAAAATCGAGTTTCTTTCAATTTTTAAACCATATTTTGGCAGTTTTTAAAAAAGAGGATTAAGTTCGTCTTTATGTTTTGTTTGTAAAGGAGTTTTGAAAACGAACAACTAAATCGTTCGAATAAATTTGAAACCAACCAGAAAACATCCTCTCTTGCATTTAAGAACTGTCAGCCAGGAATGTTATAAGATTTAAAAAATATTTACTAGTCGAAAACAGCCTATTTTTTCACAACATTTACATTTGTGATAAATTTATATTTCTGACCAAGAGACGAGAAAGAGCTCGGCCTGGTCTCGTGAGACCGAGAGCTTAAAAACAACACGGAAAGAGTGCCATTCTGTCATTGAAGAATAGCTCAAACAAGGTTTAAGTTGTCATTTAGAAACAAATGTTTTATCTTGTTTGTTGTTCGTATACTCAAAACGAGACAAGAAAGACACACAAGGATGGACCGATACGAGATTCACAAATTTTACATCCCAAATAAATGGTCTTTTAAAGAAAATATTGAACCACGATAATGAAACTGGCCCTTAGAGTTGCTGGCAACTTATTTGCATAGTTTGTGCTCTCGAGTGAGCTTTAAGTTGTGGGTGGCAAAAACTGACTTTGATCAAAGTTTTGCTGCAAATTCAATAGTGAAGAAAACTCTAAACCAATTCTGTCTGTATTTTCATGAATATTTAAGCTCGATCTACATTTTCATGCATTTTCCACCCCAATCTGAGAAATGTATTACAAATTTTGGCAGTTAAATTAACAGTGAGTTACTGAGTAAGCTAAAGTTTACCAATAAAACACTACTTAAGAATATACCTACATAACGAATTTGAAGTCTCTGACTTTTGTGATTTTGAAGTTATAAAGGAAACGAAAATCGCTTGAGTTTGACCTTGAGAAGGACTTTTAGTTTTCAAAAAAGAATTATATGACTTTCCAAAAACAAAAGACGATGAATTTTGGCTTTTGATATAATTTCTAACACGTATGTCGTATATATTGATTTTTTATATTTAATAAGAATGTCATCGGAAAGGTTTCCCTACCAATTTTTGGAAAAAAGAATTTACAACAAAACAAAATTATTCCAAAATACTGGAATAATTTTAAAAAATATGAAAGTTTATTTTGTGTATTCTTATTTTAGTCTTAATGAATTTATTTTATATTTCACAGCATTTTTCGAAAACGTATATTTAAAGATAAAAACTAAAGTGAATCAGCAGGTTTTTTGTCTTTAAACTAAAAAAAAAACTTATTTGGCAAAGTTTTGAACAACCAAATTTTTCTGTTTAAACAAAATAACAAGGAAAACATTTCTTCTTCAATGTCTCCGAAGAGTTTTGAATAACAATCATAAATGCATAAATTTGTTTCCTCAAAAAAAAAAAAAAAAAAAAAAAAATGGCGCCCAATCTGAAACTATACATAAATCAAATACCAAAACAACTTCCAACCCAAAAGTCAACAGAGAATTATATTACCTCTAAAAATATACACACATTCAAAAAACCATACAACTACATATAATAAATTCTCAACAGACTGCACTTTCTCATTCGCACGAAAAAATGAACGGTAAAACTTTTTGAAAACCAATATGATGCGTTTAGAGGAATTTTTCAGAAGACGAAGAACGTAAACAAAAAAATAATAAACTTCTTGACAGCCAGCGCTTTTCATAGGGGAAATAAACATACGAATCATAAAATGCGTTCTAATGCACAAGGGCATAAAATTGACAGTGGCGGAGTTGAAATTCAGGCCCGAATTTTCTTTTTAAAATTCTATATTAAAACGACTTGAATTTAAAACTGTCAATATCAATATTTTGATATGATTATTGAATATGAATTCTTTGTTATTCTGTCAAAATTAATCAAGTAAATTTTGATTTTACTGAATAAATGTGCAAACGTTTTTTTAACAAAATTGTTTAGATTTGTTAAATATACATTATAAAAAATTGTAATCTTACATTTTCTTTAGACATACAACTGTTTTTGAATAAACTGCTTGCAATATAAAAAGAAACGTCAAAAGTGACAGCTACTGTCATTTAATAAAAATTGAGGGATGCAGAACTATAAAGCTGGTATTCCCCCAAAATTCAGTTTCAATAAAATAAGGAATTTAATTTTGTTAATGAATGACAGAAATGTCATGATGAATTTGACATTTATGGCTAAACGAGGGACAGTTAGTAAATAAAACTACCTACATACATAAATCCACCCCTGACAATAATGCACGAATAAAGATTTACATTAACAGCAACACATTTATCCATTTTCCTCCGCATGTGTTAACTTGATTGAAATGTTCAAACAATTTCTTATACGGAAACAATTTGAAAAATCCCTTACTTATGCTATTTGATTTTGTAAGACAAATGATGGTGATGGAGAACTAGAGCGAGTGAGATGTATGTACTCGTACATTTGTATTAAGATTTTTGACAGTTGTTTGAAATTGTAAAACTATAAACTGTCAAAGAGTTGAAGTTATCCCTAAACAAAAAGCAAAAAAACACAAAAACTCAATATGATCGACTGTTCATACCTTCAATTGGAATACCATCCTTCCACCAAGACAGCTTTGCAGGTGGATTGCTCGAACTGGAATCACAGATCAGGGTTGCTTCACTGCCCGGCTTAAGTTCCTCGGGTTCAACACGGATTTTCACTGTTTCTGGTGCAACTACAAAAAAAAAAAAAAAAAAATAATACAAATAAATAGCGAGTTACAAAGAATTTGAATCAAGTTAAACAATTTAATTTGAATTTGAAGTTTAGAAAAAAATAACGATGAAAAATATAAGTGGATAAAATAGTTTTTACTTACAGTGTACACTTAAAGTTGTAGACTCAAATAGGGGAATTTCAGTGGCACTATTGTGGGACTCACAGCGATAGTGTGCCTGGTTGTCGGTTACATTTGCCAGGATTGTTATTTCAGCTGAAACAGACTTATCGCCTGCTCGGATGACAGAGTTCACCTGTAATAAAACACAACTTATATTATATTCATACTTACAAAAAAAAAAAATAATAACGTCTATCCTTATTGAGGAACTTTTGTTATCTTATTTAAAAAATAAAGCAGGCGAGGGGAGACAGAAAGAGAAAATGAAGATGATGGGAAAAAAAGCAATCATCTTTTGATCTCGAAAACCTCCAGTTTTATATCCTCAACATATTAAAACGTTGAACCCAAAATAAAACAACAACAACAAAAATACAAATAAAAACAAAATAGAAGAAAACATAACCTTTAGCCTCATAAAAGGACTTTTTTGTTGTTGTTGTTATTCTTGTTTTTTTTTTCTGAGAAGCATTGAAATGGAAGTTGGTAATCCCTTATCCTACGGCAAGATTTGCCTTTGTTCTCCAATTATATTTGTGTAGTGTGGAAGTTTTTTTGTTTTTTGTAAGTGAACTCTCAGGACATATTCAAGACAGAAATAACAACAAAAACACAAAACAAAAAAGAACACATGGTGCATTCACAATGATTCCTAATAAAAATGTATTCAAAAAATAAACAGTCAGGTGCAGGGAAATTGGATGAAATGTTTCTTCTTACACATTTTAAAATCAGTCTTATTCTGCGTTAACAGTTAATTTTGTACTGTATTCTTGCATCCGCAGGACGAAAACAATATTTCCAAAATTGGAAAAAAATCACAATAACAATTAAATATGGGAATTTTTTAAAAACATACAATAATTCTTGTTGTCTACGGTTTAATATTTGAGAATTTCAAACTGTGTTGACATGTTCTGTTCAGTAAGGTTTTTCAATTCATTAGGAATTGTTTAACGCCAGAACAACTCTTCATAATTTTGGAAATACACTTTGAAAAAATTAAATGTCTTGGCAAAGTTCATGATCTATTTTTTTTAATGTTAAATAAATTAGAAGTCATTAATATTGTTTTTCTCACGACCTCGCACAAAAACGCTATTTAACTTAGTATAAAATTATTCTTAAGTTGAGATTAATTTTTGTTCTTTAGAAATTTTAGCCTAAAAATATTAGTTTGCAGATTTTCTGATTTAAAAATTAAAATCTTCAAATTCTTACCAAATTTTTATGACAAATACCTTATTTTTTTGTGACATGATATTTATGATGACAAAATTTTCTAAATCTTTCTAAGTTCTGATTTGTCAAAGTTTGCTAGTTCTTGAGATATGGCCAGTCATATCTCGCACGACATCTCACTAAAAATGATGGACATAGATTCTAGGAAACTTGAAACCTTGAGATTTCCAAAATTTTTAATTTGTTAAATCGGATTGACTACAATAACTTCAAATGGGTAACAAATTCATGTGCCCTGTAAAGTTTCGATCTGTTGGGCCTTATTAGGTTGTTTCGAAACTACATAACTGATTTTAATCAAATTTCAAAAAACACCTCATCAATATGACAATCTGTCAGTTGAGTATTAATAAGATTGGAAAATCGAAAATGAAGGTGTTGTGCGGTAATCGAAAAGCTCTAGTGGTGCAAACTATATTTTTATAACTAACTTAACCTAATTCGAAATTTAATGTCAAAACAAAGGAAAATCGCAAATAATCCAATAAGTTTCGAATACAATCAAAATTATGTAGAATCGAGTTACATAGTAGGGCCTCTGGGATGCGAATCACCAATCAAAGAAAGCGTATTAAGTACTCCCTCTTGCAGTCTTCGACAAAACATAATTTTTTTCAAATTTTGTCAATTTTTGTAAAAACTGTGTAATCGATTTACTTTTGATGTTTGTTGAGAACAACTTACTAACAAAAAATTATATACTTTCTCTGGATATGTAGTGGAAAAACTATTTTTACCAATTTTTGGCAGAACTTTTTGTAGTTTTTTCTTTTTGTAAAAAAAACATCAGTTTGATATTTGTCAAACATCAATACACTTGAAATCAATCGCTTTGCTTGTTGTGAAGATGTTCCTGTCGAAAATCAATTTTTGACACTTTTTGGTAATTTTTTTCTTTTATATGTAGTTATCTATTTTTTTGTAAAAAAAAAACTATTGTTGATAGTTGTATTATGTATCTATAAAAAAATCTTTCAATATCGTTTTGCTCGTTCTCGAGATATTTGAGTCGAAAAACATTTTGTTCCTTTTAATTTATTTTTTAAACTGTCATTTGAATTTTTTTGCTGAT
Organism: Scaeva pyrastri; assembly: GCA_905146935.1. Classification (NCBI taxonomy): domain Eukaryota; kingdom Metazoa; phylum Arthropoda; class Insecta; order Diptera; family Syrphidae; genus Scaeva; species Scaeva pyrastri. Next base: position 32,949,416 of record LR989927.1, on the reverse strand, counting down.
TTTTTTTTTCCAAAATTAGTACCAATTCTGTATAACATCACAATAATATAGAATAAATTTAATTCGAAGTCAACAAAATTATTTGTTCCCGAGATATTTGCGACCAAACAAATTTTTAAATTGCTATAGACCCCGATTGTCGTTGTCGATCAACAATCGAATCGAAATGTTTCGATTAGTTTTCATATTTCGTATTGTGTAACGTAATCGAATAAAAAAAAGTATAATATTGTGAATTAGCCTGGTTTCTAAACATTTTAAAATGAGTGCAATCGAATTATGGTTTAGCGATTTTGATACAGATACTGAAAGAAAATATTAAAATTTCCAAAAAAAAGAAGGCATATATCAGATGAACCTCTAATCGTTTTGAACTGAAAGAAACAGTAAAAGATTTATGGAAATATTTTTGCTTGCCAAGCTTCCATATATTTCCTTTATATTTTGTATAACTTTTTAAAATACACTCTCGTGTCCAAAGAAAGTTTCAAAGACCTTCTAGATGAAATTAGCCCAAAATTCAGGCCAGCAATAAGAATCTCTTCGATTCCCAATATAATAAAGCTTTCTACTACTTTGGTATTCTGTGTCCAAGGGTCGTATCAAGTTAGCATTGGGAATGAATTTTTTATTGGTCTTGGACAATCCACTGTTTCCTTAATACTAAAGGAACAGGCTATCAGTAATAAATGTATTACTTTCAACTATACTGAAAAAGTTGGATACCAGGTGCGAAAGGGTGATAGCATCTCCAAAAATAGAACTTTAACTCGCATATTACAATAGCTGTAAAAGTCTCCTGGTGCATTGAATCTTTTTTTGTTCTCATATGGTTTCTTATTTATTAATTATTGCTTTTGACCTACAAAATTGAATATTTGAATATAATTTTAAGTGAAATAACTAATTAATTGCAAAAATAATTACATTTGCCAGACATCAGCTTCCTAAGTCGATCACAAAATAACAATTGAATAGAAACTAATGTAAAATCGAATAGTTTCGATCACAATCGACAATCATAATATGAAATATTAAAATCGAAAGTCGATAGTCCAAAAAAAAAGTCCATAGTGAAAAAACCGCTCGACCGATAATTTTTTTAAAATAATAAATAAAACATATTTATATTGTCGAACAAAATTTAATCGGAATTAATCACGGCTGTTCTGATTTTCGTTCGAATACTAAAACGTCCCGTTATCGAATTTTCTTATTTAATCTAAAACCCTGAACGAATCTTAAAGGAATCAAATAATCAGTAAATGCAATTCGTAAAAAATATAAAATCACCAACAACACCTTAAATAAATTAAATATTATAAAAGAATAACTTTTCAAGTCAGCTGCATCAAAAATAAAAACTTGTTTTACAACTCTTCAGAACAGACAAAGCTGATTTCGAATTTTCGAAATTACTTGCAATCCACATTGAATCCGTTCGGAAGTCAGAACAATCTTTTCCAATCCGTACGGATTCAATTTTCTTTTCCGTTTTACAATTCGGTCGAAAATCAGAACAGCCATGAATAACTCTTTTCAGTATTGAAATATTTTTTTGTTTCAATTTTAACTTTTCTTGTAACTTTGTTAACTAAACTGTTTGTTAAGTTAAATTACTTAGTATACTTAAACACTTATAAAATATGGAGAAGTTTTTTTTTAGAAAAGTGTTTAAAAGTCATTTCTGACATTAAAATCTTAAGCACACAATTACAAAAATAAAATATATTCAAATTCATTTTCAATAAATGGAATTTCGAAAAAATATTTTACAATATTTTGAAAAAAAAAATTGATAATTGATTTAACTGTTTTTGCCAACTTAATCACCCCTATCGAGGTATCCGTTCGGAAGAATTTTTTTTCCGATTTGTTTGAAATCAGAGAATTTCCTATCGAGGTATCCATTCCGATAAGCATTTCGCATAAATCTTCCGACAAAATACATCGCATTCCTTCCCTCAGCGGTGCGATGCGATTAGGCAACAATTTTTGACAGCAACGCGTTGAATTTCTTCAGAAATTGTCCGATGAAAAATCATTGCGGAATTTATTCGAAAATTTAAACTACAATATTGAAAGTAAAATATTGAAACGAACGCGATTGTTTGCTTTATTTTATTTAGTTCCTCAACGGATACCTCGAAAGTAATTTGAGTTCCGATCGGAATTTACTTTCGGTTCTTAAATTCTCCGAACTAATACCTCGATAGGGCTGAATTTGTATTTATTTTTCGATTTATACATAAAATTTAAACGATTTGGAAAAAAGCCATACTAGTGATCAAATGTAAAACTCGAAAACTTAATCAAAACTAACTTAAAAAAATTACTTTTTAAGGGAAATTCGATATTATACTCAAACAGATATTTTATTAGAAAAAGTTAAAAATAAACAATTGACAAAAATATACACTTGATGAGTAACGTAAGTTTTCTCCAAAAAATATTGTGTTATATGTAAGTATAAAATTAAATACATCTTTTATCATATTAAAAAAATTTTATCAAATTTGATCAATTTTAAATTGTATGTATTAACAACTTTAACCACTGTTCGTAACTACGATTTGACAACGAACCGTTGGATTTTTAATCTCGCAACTTAAATTAAGTATTTCAGCAATTTTTGGATTACAAAACAAAAGATTCAATTAAGATTTTACAGAATTTGTATAAGGCAGTATCAATAAATGATCCAGGATTGAATATAGGAAATTAAAAAAGGGTGTTTTTATCCAACTGCAGAGTGATCACTTATTTGAAATCTTAAATGCTCTTTCATTGACAAACTTCAATTCGAAAGAAAACTGATAGTTGAATGTTTATTAACACAATACTGTTATTTCATATATAATTCACTACTAACTTCTAGACTATTGTATTTTTTTTTCGTCTTAATATGTATGTGTTTTGTGTACGTACTTATTCTTGTATATGTCGGTATGCACGCCAATGCGGATTTTTAATTTGTTTTACAAAAAATTCACAGTCAACCAACAAACGATTCTAAAGTGATATCCTAAGAGCTGACTTTTGTTTGTCCTACACTCGGGCAAACATCATTTTCTCGAAAACTGTCTTTCTAAATGTCGCTGTCGTCCTCGAAGCTTGTAAAACTTTGTTGAAATGAACAGAAAAACAAAAAAAAAAAAACAAGGCATTTTCAGTTAGCTATGTGTGCTCCCGACTTTCACTTGCAGAAAAATGCATACCTACAGCAAAACAAAAAAAAATAAAAATGAAACAGAGTGGCAAACAGTTTAAAAGGACATTTAAGTGTCCTTATCCTTTTAGTAAGGTATATGCATACTGCATAGGTATGTATATGTATGTTTTGCATATTTTCTATACTATAATATACATGCATGCACATACAACCATATGTGTTCTTGTCTCGATGTGGCCGACGAACAACACTTTATTTTTTTTTCTATAAAGGAAAAAAAACAGGACATGTTAAGCTTCTTTACCTACACATTCTCTATACCTTTTCAAAACCCTAAAAAAAAACATTAAAATTAATTACTTTTGAAACTTGAAAATAGTTTATTCGAAGAATGTTTTTCTCTGCTATTTAAAATTCATATCTACTATATTTTTGTATTCGTATCTCGTTTGTAGGTAAATAAAAACCAGGACCTTCAAAACAAAAAAAGTAATTAAATTGCTAGTTTTTGTACATAATTAGTACCAACATCAGACAATTTGCAATTTGTAAAAAAAACAAAAAAAAAAAATACAATAGACTATATAGACACCACCTGCTGTACCTCCATCTAGTAGCAAATAGTTTTAAATCCCTCTGTGGTTTTTTTTTTCAAAGTAACTCGTATACATAAATGTTTTAGAAAGTATACTCGTTTTCAAAAAGTTATTAAATTTTGAGAATGAACTTACCCTTTTATCGTTTTTGTACCACGTCAAAGTGGCCAAAGGATTTCCACCTGATGAAACGCAAAGTAATTTCTGAACAGAACCAGCTGGAATAATTTGTCCTTCGACATAGCCCGAAATTAAAGGCGGTGAAGGCGGATCTACAAAAAAGAAGAAGAAGAAGAAGAAGAAAAATATTTTAATAAATAAGCAATTCATTAGATTCGGTATTCAAAGTGAGAAATAAACAAAATTCCATACAACATAACACACAAATGAGTTTTAATGTTTGTGTACAAACATGAACATGTAAAAAAATGTAAAAGGACTTTTGATACCTCAACGTCATCATCATCATCATCATCATGACATCACCTCAAGATGGAAGAGATGTTGGTTAATGCATAAAATAATTTACAAACATCCGCAGTAAAAAAAATATATATAATTTCTGTTCTGTGTCGAAAGGATTTTGTTTGTATTTTTTTTTTTCATTTTTTAATATTAAAATCTCAAAGGATTTTTTCGAGAAATTTAATATTTCTTCTGTGTTGCCAAGATTTGTTGCGTTGTGATTGATTCAAATGTATATGAAAGGTGATTCCTTTTTGCATTTTTCTACAAAATTTCTTATTTTATAGGAATGACGTTCTTCAATTTATAAAAAAAAAAATCATTTTTATGTCATTAATTCACTTTTATATAGATGTAGTAATTTAACGATGTCATTATAGAAGAGAATGCAATCTTTTGCGAATGCATTCATTTATGACTTCAGTGGAAAATTTGCATTAAATGAGTTTTAATTCAAGACTTCAAATACGTACATATTTCGTAATGAATCACTATTCATATCTGTCATTCATTTGAGTCTTTTGGGAATTCTATGAATTTTATGGAATTTTTTCAAATCTATTTTTAACCCTCATTAGGATTACTGCGATTGGAAATTTTAATTGTTAACTTTGAAATCGCATTTTGTGGTTCTTTTGATGACTGATTTATTTTTGTATTTTGATTAAAAGAACATCTTATCTATTTATAGACTATTATAGACCACCTCATATTTGTGTGTACATATATAAAGCTTTAAATAAATTTGACATCTCAAAATTGAAGACTGTGTAGGTTGGCCACGACCAATATATAGAAAGTAAAATTAACCAGACTATACTTGAATCGACAATCTTTGATGGGCTTTGACAATGAAATGCTTGGTATACAAAAATAAATAAATATGTGGGCGATTGCTCGGAACCTTTTCTAATGAATCTGTCAGAGTTCTTTATAATCAAATGCCTAACTACAACTTTTAAGCTGCCTTAGAAGCGTAAATGAATCCAATGAAAAAAATGTCAAAAATTGATTTTTTTTAATTATTTTCACTGACTTGGCTGACGCACGTGAAGTGCACTTTTGAAAATTAACTAAAAATTAAAACAAAAAATTGTTTACAGCATCATATTATATTTACGTAACAAATTAGTAATTTATTTTGGGAAAAAAAAATATTTATTTTTGTAAGTCCGACCACTAAACAATAAGTCGTTTTTTTAACGCACTTTTGAAAAACAAATTAACTAATATAATAATAAAAAAGAAAAACATTTTAAAAATAAATATTTGGTTGCCAACTTTTTTATAGTGAAAAATTCTGCTAAGATTTAGAGATTAGAATTTTTTGATTCCTCCCCAAAGTGACGTATTTTTTTTTTATTGACACAGCAAGAGTCCATTTTTACCTCTTCATTTTGGGATTAGAAATAAATAAAATTAGTTTTTTTTTTTTTAAATTTAGATTTAAAGAACAATTACGGTCATTTCTCAAAACATGAGCCAAAATTAGACATCATCCTAGAAGATATATATCGGGTTTTTTCAACAGGGACGCTACAAAAGTAGAGCGACAGGGACAACAAACGACGCCATATTTCTTGCCGCTTTTTTGACATTTCTGATCAGTAAGGTTTGCCATTTTATGATGGAAAGATATACGAGCCAACAACGAGTCGAAATTATTAAAATTTACTACCGAAATTCGGAGTCAGTGGCCTCAACATTAAGAGCGCTACGTCCAATTTATGTTCGTCATAATTTCTGGCTGAATGGCTTCGTCAATAAACAAAATATGCAGTATTGGTCACGTTACACTAAATGGGGATCGCTACCGTTCAACGATAAAAGAATATTTTTTACCCCAATTGGATGATATGGACTTGGAGAAGGACATGTGGTTTCAACAGGACGGCCGGCCCCACAAGCCACACAGCGAATGTCACAATCACTTTATTGGAAACCAAGTTTGGAGAACGTGTTATCTCACGAAATGGTCCAGTCGCTTGGCCGCCTCGGTAGTGCGATTTGACGCCGCCGCCGTTAGACTATTTCCTGTGGGGCTAGGTCAAGTCTATGGTCTATGCCAACAAGCCAGCGACGATTGATAAACTTCATGAAATTGCAGCAGTATCTGTCATTTTATGCTTGAAAACCTAGAAATTGGGTTCAGCGTCTGGACTTCTGTTAGCGTGCCCGTGGTAGCCATGCAAAAGAAATCGAGTTCCATATATAATGGCATCAAACGTACTTTCAGAGGAATAATGAATTTCATCCAAAACCGTTTTAGATATTTAAAAAAAAACTTTTGTAGAGCTCTTAATGAAACACCCTTTGTTTGACTTAAAATTGAATCCTCAAAATTTTCATCTTCAAATCAACTAACTTATGTCCGCACATTGTCAAACATAATTTCCTGTTAAATCAAACAACTGTCTTTCTAAAAAGCTCAATTTATTGTTTAAGCTACAACGAAAGATCTCAAGATCTATGGGATATCACAACGAACGGTCGAACCATTAATTTAAGTTTCTGGAATTTTAAGCCAGTAGCCAATCCTACATAACCTTCCCTTCATTGTACTAAAATTTGCTTTGTCAATTTAAGCTAATTTTCAACTTCCTTCGCAAAACTTTGTTTCCTACTAAATCCCATGGTATACAAATTTGTTTATTATGTATGTATGTGTATATGCATATGTATGTAAAATACAATATTGACAAAATTTAATGAATACAGAATTTAATATTCCTAAGCGAAAAATGTTAGATAGAAAATGTATCAATAAATAAATTAAATTACATTCCAAGAAAACCCTAAACTATCAACATACACACAACCACATCCAACACACATACATATGTACATATGTATGAATTTATGTGGTAGTAACGTATGTGATAAAACAAGCAATCATTGATTACTTTCGATTTCTCCGTAAAAGCGAACAAACAACAAACTCCTAATATACAAACGTCTAACATGGACCAAATATTGTTGAATAAATAACTAGAAAAATAAGGGTTCAAAATTTGATTTAAAACCAAAAACGAAACGCATATCAAAATGTATTCGTACCATCATCAGTTCACTTAAAAAAAAAAAAAACAACAAAAAAACCTACAAAGTATAAGGAAACAACAAAATGGCAGACGGAAGGAAATGTTTATTGATCATTTCTCTCTCTCTCTCTCACTCTTTATCTGTGTCGGTTTAATTGCCTTTTTAGTAGAAAAGGAGACACTATTTTTAACCAGAAATTGACCCCCTATATTACACCCACACACTCACACATAAAATGGAATGGAAAACCGTAGAAACTTATGACACAAGTTCAGGAAATCAAAGAGGACAAATTGAGTTTTATTTTTGCCATTCCTTGTTTTTGTTTCCTTTTTTTTTGTTTTTTTGGACGCTTCTGCAAAAAGAGCCTCTTGAACGTCAATGTGGTATTTGTTTTAAATGGAGTACCAAGCGAACTACCTTACCTACTATATACTAATGCAGAAAATAGAAGCGAGTGGCAAAAAGGGAACATCGAAAGGTGATAACTGCCGTAGAGAGTAAGATAGAATGAAAGGTAAATCGAGAACAAGCAATGTTTGAATGTGGCAAAGAAATTCTGCAAGTGCTACAGGTCAAAAGGAAATTCAATTACGTACTCATGAAATATGAGTTCAACATTTGGTTGCACCTTTACTTTTTTTTTTTTGAAATTGATGGAAATATATTTTGCGTGGGAAAGAAAGGGAGAAAAAAAAACTGTATAGACTGCGTGGTGTAGTTTCTAAATGGGAAAGGATTATTTGACATTTTTCTATCGGTTCGTGCTGGCCATAAATCTAAAAAAAAACAACTGGTCTTTTTTTGTAAGACTGAACTCAATTGGTTAAAACTTATCATTGACAGGTTTTGACATTTGAAAAAACTATTGTGATTTCTTTTCTCAAATTAATATTCATGAATTGACAATTCTTGTTTAATCCCTTCTGTGAACTCTTAAGATTTTTGCACTTAGTTAAAGATTTTTAAGCATTTATACATATATTCTAAGAATAAGGTATAAAATTATTTATTTTTTTTACCAAGCGGTTTTAAGTTAAATTTTACGTCATCTACTTTCTTAAGTGTGATTTGCCTGCCTTAGTGCTTTAGCTTATGGCAAAAAAAAAATGTAATTAAGCTTAATACTCTCTGTGGCAAATCAGACACTTTCAGCTAGAACACATAATTATTCACTATTTTTGTAAAATATTACTGTCCGAATGTTTTTTATCAATCGTGTTCAAAGTGACAACCAGATTACTATTTGTTAAAACTACCTACAACTTAACTTTCCGGACTATAATTTTTAATACGACATGTTGAAGATGTAGTCAAATCAATAGAAGTATATTTCTTTTCTTCTTCTTTCAGTTTCAGTTTTTTTTTCTTTGCTGCTAAAGTGTGAAGTTTAAGTTACCTCTATCTCCGCACACTTCTACCAATCAGCTTTTTTTTACCAACCAAGTCAAAAATGCTTTGAATTAATCAAAACGTATACGATGAAAAAGAAGAAGAGTACTCGTATCAACCGGTGCGATAAATAGAATAAAGTTCTTTTCACGCTATACACGTGATTGTGGTTATGTATGTTTAGGGGAAATACACTCTGCATCAATAAATTGATATCAAGAAAATTTAAAAAAAGTATGTATACGCTCAAGTGCACGATATTGTTTTAAAACTTAAAAACGCATATTATATGGAAGCAGTTATAAAGGGTGTCTTTTTTTAGACGTGTGGTTTTCATCATGGCAATACTTTTTTGGGGGTTGATTTTTTGACAGCTGTCATTTGATTTATGCTCATAAACAAATAGTAAAAATGTATTACTAAAATAATGGTTCTGTTAGCGCGACGCATCGTGCAGCAGAGTCTGTAATTCGAGCAACAATGGATTTACCATAGTGGATAATCCGTATTTTTGGAGACACCGAAGACTTTATTTAACTGTGAACCAGAGTATCGAAGAAGACCCGAATCAGTCCATCCGTCATCTGCTTTATGGAAGATTTTCCCGAAGAATCTTGCTTTGCTGGATTACAAAATCCAACTCGTGCAAGAATCGAAGCCGGACGACCATCAAGCGTGTCGAATGTTCGGTGAATGAGCCCACAACGAGGTGGCCACCGATCCCGATAGCATGGCCTCCAAGATCGTGCGATTTAACACAGCTGGACTATGTTTTGTGGGGTTATGTAAAGTCGCTTGTCTACGCCAATTTATGACAATTGACGCCTTGGAAGAAAATATTCAACGCGTTATTATGCTGACATACAGCTCCAATTGCTGTAAAAAGTGGTTAAAAATTGGGCTTCTCGGCTGGAATTTATTCAAACCACCCGCGGCGGCCACTTGCCCGAAATCATTTTTAAAACACAATGGGCCATTATTAATGGCAAAACCTTATTTTAATAATAAAGCTAAATTCTTGGTCATAACATTAAATTAAATGCGCTTTATTTCTTCTTGAAAACCACACGTCCTAAAAAAACACCCTTTACTAAAAATTCGCATTTTATTTAAGAAAATAGTATCAATAAAGATTAGGAAAATATGTTTTGTATACAAATTAATTTCACGATGTTTAATTTTACTTGCTCCACCTTTTAAAAAAAAAAACCGATCTCAAAGTGTATATTTTAAGTTTAAGTCCCAAAATTGAACATTAATTCCAAAATGCAAATGTTTAATTTTGCGAAAATTCGTCACTATACATATTTTATTGTTCTTATTAAATATATTAATTTTCTGTTCCAACTAATAGCATGTGTTTCCAGTTAAATGGAATATTCAATATTCAAAATTCAAATTATAATGTTTTATGTTTTTCATCAGAAATTGAAAATAACTTAAATTCAACTATTTATACAAAATTTATTTAAAACATTTCTTCTTATAAACTATATTGATAGTTTTTTGAGTTCTGAGAATTATGGAAAATTGGAAATAGAATTAGGAATTGAATATTGTTTAATTGGAAAACTGTTTAATATTGAAACATAAATATGAAATGAAAATACATATTTGAAATATTAGAAATTGATTGGCTATTAAGTTGTTATAAAAATATATATTTTTCATTTTAAATGTAAAAAAAACATAATAATACTGGGAAATCTCTATACCCCTGAAAGTTTTCCAGGATTGACACGAAATCATTTTTGACGTTTAAATTTGAAAAGTATCAAATGTCCAATCATGAATTTCAGGTTTTCTTTTAGACTAAGAAATTGTGTTAGAGATATCTAAAAATGGCGCCTAAAAATAAACGTTTTCGTAAACAATCCACAGAGGGACTAAAAAATGACATCTAACGAAAATTGAAATATAAATTGCCAACAAGGACAAAATTTATTTCAAAACATTAACAAAATATCCAAATCTTTATAATTTATGTCATAAGGCTTAAATTGAATTAATGGTTTAAATTTTTAATCACGAATTCCATCTTTGAGGGCTTGAATCGACGCACGCTGGTCTGTTGGCGTAGACCTTATACTTCACGTAGCCCCAAAGGAAGAAGTCGCAAATTTTTAAATCACAAGATCTCGGAGGTCAATTATTGTGATCAACCCTTCGAAAGATAACATCGGCACGTAGCGCCTTCTTGTTGAAAGTAAACGTTCGTTGTTTAAATCAATACCATCCAGTTCCAGCCAAAAGAAATCTTTAATGGCTAGGCTTTTCAACAATAAATCTTGGGTTTTCCGAGCTACCGAGGTGGAAATGGGCCTCATCAGTCAAGATGATTTTTCGATGAAATTCAGGTATTTCAAAGACAAGGACAAAATGCGGTGTTGAAGTGTGTATCGTTCCATTTTTATTAATGGCGTAACTTCTACTTGTCAAATGTCAAGAAATTACACCATCAAAAGTGCCATCTAAATTTTAGGTACCAGTATCAAAGTATCAATTTCGAATCTGATTCTGATACCTGTTCTTGATATTTGACAGGACAGTACATCTACGATATCACTTAACTGTGAAAATCTTCAAAAAACAGAAATAATTGCAATATACTACTACTAAGTTGATTTTTTGTCTGCATAAATATATTTAAAATATTTCAAATTGGAAACGGTAAGGTTTCTAAGTAAAGAAAATAAAAAATATTCAATATCAGAAATTATAACACAAGAGGGGGGTCCTTTTTTATTTTCTCTGTATTTTTTTTTTCTTGCATCACGCAAATTAAATTTTGTCTAAAGAACTAAATTTGTTTTATTAAATGAGCACCACCAGTCATAAAAAAAATTATATGTTAAGAAATATTTAATTAATTTTTGTTTTATTCAATTCATTCTTTATGTTCTTCAGGAACGACTTTAATCAAATGACTCGGAGTGTATTACCGTACACCTTGCAGAATGTCGGCAATTTCGACGTGTTACACGGTCTTGTATGTCATGTCAGATATGTAGATACACCTACAACCCTTATATTTTTTCCAATCTAATTTGTGCACTGTCATTTTTTTCCTTTTTATCAAAAAAAAAAAAATATATATATATACATACATAGTAAAATATATAAAAAAAATATAACATCAATGTTGTTTCTTTTTTTATGTAGAAAAAATATCTCCTAATATGGGACAAGTTCCTGCAGTGTTTTCATAAAGAAAATTGAATTTTTATTTTTATCCAGAGTTGAGAGAGCAAGAGGGAGAGAGTGAGGCATAGAGAGGGGGGAAGTGGGTAATTTCTTAAACATACATTCATATATGTACGTATAGCCTTTCTTTATGCTACATCATAGAAATTCGAGTTAAAGAGGTGGGGCGGCGGAGGGACGTATGTGGGGGGCGGAAATGGGTTGAGTGTTTCAGTTGTTGCGTTTTCTTGTGATGTTTTTTTTTTTTGTATATTTTTTATGTAATAACACTTTTTTATATACATTTTTTGTGTGTTTGCACGAAAAATTGCTAAAATTTTTTTTTATTATATTCATATCCGCGAAATCTTCAATTTAATACACGAAAATATTTATGCATAAAATTCATTTTTAAATAGGTTGTGAAAATATAAATGGAAATGCCTGACATTTTTTTATGTCATCTTTACTCTGAGTCGATTTCGATTACTTTTTTATTTTTTGAAAAAAAAAACTAAGGAGACAAATATTCTAAGAAAAAATACAAGAGTCATGTTAGCATGTGAAAAATTTAAATTAATCTATGAACAGGTAAAGGGAAAATATTTCAATCTACGAAAAATGAATTATTTCAATTTCATATACAGTTTTTCACACCGAGATAAGGGTTCGTTGTCTTCCCAGAATACTTTGAGAAGAAATTTCAAGGATTTATGATTTTTCAGTGGAACTTAAATTCGCTTCCTATGGTGTCAAGTTATAATGCCAAACTAAAAATGTACTTCATTTGGCCAAATTTGAGACCACTAATTAAAAAAAAAAAAAAACATTCAAACAGGATAACGCAATTTTATAATTCGATATTTGAATTTACTCAAAAGATTGAATTCGTCCACTGCAATGGCATATAAGCTACCCAATCACAACTTATTTGACTCTAAGATAATTGCCATCATATTTTAATTTTTTTTCATTAGTTACAAAAGATAAAAAATCAAAAATAGCAAATGGATTTGAAGAAATGTAAATGAATGCAATCTATTTTATGGTAAAAAAATTGAATTCACTCTTTTGAATGTAACTCGAAGAATGTATTCTTTTAAATGAAGTTATTAGAGATGAATTTTACAATTTATGAAAGTTTCGAAAATTCAATAATAGAAAAATAAGAAGTGTTTCAAACAGGAGCATAATTTTTTCAGCAGATGTGCCTTTTTATAGGTTGAAATAGTGTAACAATGAAAATTAGTAGATAACTAATTTTTGTGCCAATTTTTGAAAGGTAATATTGTGATCCAAGATTTCGAAGATTGTCATAAAAATTAATCTATTTTATGGGGTGATAGTAGACGCAAAGTTGTTTTGTGAAAGTATTTTTTTTTGTAAGAAAAAAAGGGGTAAAAATACAAAGTTAATTTTGAAGTTTTGTGTGGTGGACTTTGAAGAATTCTTTGGAGGGACAAACTCGATAAATTTACCTGATACACTAAATACACAACTAAAATATTTTTAATAAAATATAATGAACTAGCTTTTACCAGCGACTTCGTCCGCATTATTTTTTTTTTTCTCCTGGTTGTAAGTCCCCCTGAAACAATGTCCCACTATCGTGTTCCTGTGCGAATGAGATATTTTCCCGGAGTAAAAAGTAGTCTGAATTTTGGTACCTTCCTACCCTATAAGTTAAGTAGTGTGATGGAATGTCGCTAAGTTTTGATCCAAGTAAAACTGTTAAATAAAGACAGTTGCATCAAAATGTTATCATAAATTCCCTAAATTATGGCGCCTACCTATTCTCTAAGTTAGAAAAGTGATCAAATACTAACTTGACGTCTTAGTAACACTCAGTTAAAAAAAACATCAAAATCATTTCAGTAGCTATGGCGTCATGCGCTTCTTGACACGATCAAGCTAGATTTCCGCGGGAATGAGGTATTTTCCCGCCGTAAAAAGTAGCCTGTGTCCGTGCCTAGGATCCTATCTTTAAATTAACCAAGTCTTATAAAAATCCGTTCAGCCGTTTAGGCATGATAGAGCTAAACTCCCAGCAAAAACCATAAAAAAATCACTAACTCAATTCACTTTTCTGCCTACTTTCTACCCCCTAAGTACGATGACTTGATCATTTTGATCTTATATCTGTTTTTAGGTAACCATCTATTACCTTATTAAATTTCATCAAAATCCGTTCAGCCGTTTAGGCGTGAAAGAGTAACAGACAGACAGACAGATAGAGTTACTTTCGCATTTATAATATAAGTATGGATTATGACATTTGACGGCAACAAAAAAAAGCAAATCAAAGTCGGTCGGCTCAGCTAGTAAGCACATAGAAGTTATTATTTCGAAGAATTCTTTGGCGGGACAGACAGATTTCAATTTTCAATAAACTAAGGTACTGTAATAAAATTGTATCATTAAAATAAATCGAATTGTTTATTTAACAGGAAACTGAACACAACTGATGGGTCAGCTAGTAGGAAAACAGAAGTTATCAATTCAATATTGTGATTTTACTCATACTCGAATTTTTTTAATATCCGTTGCTATACAATATTTTTCTAATTCAAGTATGTACATACATATGTATGTTAAAAACTGGCTTTGATTTGACAGGAATTTTTTTTTTTTTCAATTTAATCCAAGTTTTAACCAAATAAAAATTTAATACAAAAACTCCATATAATAATTTAGAATTGTTTCAAAAACCTTCTAGTTAAAAAATATGGATTTTGGCGTATTTTGAGTTCTCATTCCTTTTCAAGGCCGACAATATTTTTGTACCTAAGAGAAATCTAATATTCACTTAACTCCTACTGTTCTTATAAATTTCTTCATTCTACAAGAGGTATGTCTTTTAAGAAAAACAAATCTTTAGAAAAAATGGGTGGATGCCACGCCTTATATTCGAAATATCTCAATACAAATGTAAACTTCAATCCAAATCGATATAAATGTATAGATTTATAACTTTACAATTCGAAGCACTGCGCTTAATTGACACCAATTATGAAAAGGTGGGCGGCTACTAAACCCCCTCTAAAGAAAAAATTGCAAATTTTCTATTGCGACAATTAAAAGTTCTATGACATGACTTCAAGAAATGATGTCTAAATTGAGGGATCTGACAGTAAGTCACGATTTTCTAAGTGCTTTGGAATTCGATGAATGATTCCGACTGAGATTGAAGATTGATAAAGAATCGGCTAAGCAAAACCGCCATTACAAGTTTGAGCTAGACAAGTTTCTGTTGTTACTTGATAAGAAAAACCATGGCCTACAAATGAATTTACTTAAGACTCCTTCACCATAACATCACATTTTAATCTCGATCTTGATAACCGACCAAAATATACAAGTTCATAAATATGTAGTTAATTTTAATTTCGGCATTTTTTTATGGCAATATATAGAAAGCACAACAATTTCAGTCGTTATCATTTTAACCTGGGGTGGAATCGGCTTAGCTGATAGTTGAGTATCAAATTTGACTATCATTTTGACTTTCAAATTTGATAGTCTACATTTTTCCGTCTGTGTAAGATGATCACTTTTGTGTCACTTTTTTGCATAGATTTGGTATCACTTACAAAAAACTAATTGTTATTTTTTAAGTTTAAATTTATTTGAAAACAAACCTCTGAGAATTCTAAAGGAACTTTTTAAAATGTAAGTAAATTTTAGTAAAAAAATTTAAAACCATAGCTTAAACATTTTAATTTATGCCTAGGCACACGCTAATAAACACCAAATGTCCATTATTGCTAGTTTCATGGAGCAGCATTCCGATTTGGCCAAATCATTTGCTTCAGGGGAAACACCATCTAACGAATTTAATTTTGATCAAATTGACATCTAAATAGGTGTCACTTAAAAAAGTCAAATAAAATTTGACAGTCAAATTGACTATCACTTTACACAGATCAATTTTCTTAAATTTGACTGTCAACTATCAAAAATCACCTTACACGATTCCACCCCTGATGTCTTTTTTGATTGACACATTTTAAAAAGCCTCGTCAATAATTATGAATCAACTACAACATCCATTATACCTATGTACATATGTGCAATAGCAAAACTTGCATCGTTATCTTTGCAATAGCTCACCTGAATTATTGCGAAACTCCGTATTTCAATATTTTGAATTTTTTGATCAGAAATATGTGTAAAACAGAAAATAGCAACAATTTGCGAGATATAATCGTTCGCATACAATAATTCAATCAATAAAATTCCATTACCAATGTATACCCTGTTTTTTTTTTTTATTCCATTCAATATTTCTTTTATTTTCGTAAATAAAATAAAAGTAAAAAGTGTTATGACGAATTCAAATACCGGAGGTCATTCTGTACACCACACTACATAAACTTGGTACACACATATGCACATTATTTGAATTTGTATATAGGCTTAACTTTTTGAAGAAAAACAAACAATATACGAGTATGTAAATAAGTGCAGATAGGTGCAACTGTATACATACATATACTATAATTGTTTGGTGGCATATCCTTTGAATGATGCCTGCCTTTAATTTGAATTGACAAAAAAAAACATACAAAAGATTTGAAACAATGAAATTGTGAAATTCTAAAAATAATGGCAGCTGTGCTGGCGGTATATGTAAAGTTTGATCGTTATTCACTTGAATGCTGCACTTGCTATACAGCAGTGAATAAAACACAACTAGAGTTAAATCAAAAATCTGTTTATTTATAATAGCCTTGTGCCAAATTTAATCCAAATCCGTTCAGCAGTTCTGGTGTCTTTAAAGAACAAACATTCATCTAAATTTTCACATTTATAATACATCTTAGTAGGATTGACTTAAAACAGAAAACAATTGTTTAAAAATGACGGTAAACTTGCAATGCCATGTTATACCTTTTTGAAAGCCAAGGTTCGTGAATATTTTTCAAAAAAAAAAAAATAATTTTTAAACTCGAAATTTTGAATATAAAAATTCAAATTTATTGTTTTCAAAATTCAATGATGGACTTACCAATATCCAGTAACTTGCATTACTAGAGTCACAATAATCCACAAGTTAAAAGCGAGAGGGGTTCATATCGATTTTCTTTTTTCAAGAATATTTAATTTACTAATGTAATTTTTAAAACTTCATATTTTGCATCCTATGCAAATCACCCTGTATATTTCATCTACCTTTATACACACAAATATTATATTATGCAAGTGAATACAATGTGTCTTATATTGCGAATTGACAAAAATATTAAATTCAAAAGAAATACAAATTTAACTCGTTATGCCGTTGATATTATTTGCATATTGAAAAATGTTTTAAATCGAATTGAACACCAAAATTAGAATGGGATTCGAAATAAATTTAAAAAAATACATACATATCACTTGGATTAAATAGGATTTAACAGTAAAACAAAAAAACATTTATTCTTTTTAAAAATTTCAACAGATTTAACAAAATAAAAAAGTCGAAATGTAACATTTGCACCACATCGATCACCCAAATATTGCTCTTGAGGATGGAGAGCCTTTTGAACAATCATTCTTGGATTTTCCGAAAACCTAAATGCACTCCTAGGTGAATACGGACCTCATCATTGAAGATACTTTTTTTTGTCATTTTGATGCATTTTTAAGGATGCTGACGAAAACAATTTAGTCGTCAAAATTTCGCCGAAAAGCTTTATAGTCATTGTTAGAGTTTAGACAGTGATGAAGTTTGTTGGTCCGTCGCGGTTAACGGGCGTTTGATCGTATTTACGATATTTTATTTCAAAAAGCTCGATCTTAGCATTTCGAAAACGAAATTTACCTTCAAATCTCGAACGTTGACTCACAATTTTGTATAAAAAAAAGTAAAACTTACTTCAATTTTCAAAATTGAAACGAAATAACTGACAATAAAATAGTCATTTGACTATCAAGCCTTTGACCGAATAGAAAATATACCTACTTTTGCTTTGCTGGGAAGTTTACGATATTACGACATAAATGCCATAGTCTCTTTACGATATGTCAAAACCGGGCTATGAAGAACACGTTTAGCGACTGGATAATGTCAGAATGAGCCTTCATCAACCGACAACTAACTAACTTGACACCAATTTTTTTATCTTTGCCAACAAAAGCAACCACGTTAAGAGACCTCAAAGTCTGCTGTATACATTGGAACTCGTCATCAAACGCTGAAGGAGCTGTGTGAAGTACTGCCACCCAACTATTCAGATGAGTGCTATTCCATAATTTCATGGATGTAGCTTCAAAAAAGCTTATCAGAATTTTATCTAAATAAAATTGAATTTTTATTCTAAAAATATTTTTAGTCTAAAACACTTTAGGCGGCATACAAAATTGGATTAGTATTAAATTTAATACTTTGGAAATCTCTGCCTCAGGATGGACAAAAACTTTAAAAACTTTCAACGCATTTCTCGAAAAGTTATTGATTTTTTGAATCTTCTCTCAAGGTTGGAATAAAAAGACCAAATTTGGCCTTGAAATTGAATTTTATTTGTTAATTGGCATTGAATTGCTCCTTCACAGTTTTCACTGTGCTAATTTAACCCACTCAGTACATTTAAAGGATGATTCCATATGGCAACTGCAAGTTTTCGTGATTTCTTTTTTCAAAACTATAAGAAAATATTCAAAAACTTTCTGTCAAACCGATTTTGTTTGGTTCCAAGTTTAAAGTAAATCAATTTGTTCATTTATACTAAAACTGGTTTAAAATTTCAAGTTAGATTGTTTTAAAAACACATTGCTTGATTTTAGGTCAAGAAGTAGGTAAATCAAAGATTATGAATTAACCTAAAGACTCTAAACTAAGGCCCAATTATTGAGTGCAATTTTAAGTTAAACCTGGATTAACTCATCCAATATAATTATTACGGGAATTTTCCGTTAAAAAACGTCAGATTCATGTTATGTGTGTAGCTTTAGATGAATTAATTTATTTATTTTATCAGTTAACTAATTCTGGCTTCACTCAAGACTAAAAAAAACTTCGACAAGTTGGAAGTGAATGTCTTACAAAATATTTTTTTTTTAACTCAATAACTTTGAATAAAACTCACGTAGAATCGTACATTGTATAAGTATATATTGTATATTAATGTAACCAATACAAAACCCAACATAAATCAATGAAAACAATTTTAAAATATTTCACTAACGAACCCAATTTAAAAAAAAAAATATTTTTGTACATTTACTGAGACGATACAATATTTTTGTCTGTTCAATATTCGATCAATTATTTAGCTACAGTTGAGGGAAAGTTTAGTAGTACGAGGGGTGATGGTAGTCTACAATTTCAATCAAATTACATTTTTGTTTGTGTATACTTTTCAAATACAAACATATTTCATCTGAGTTAATAAAAAATCAATTATCAAAAATACGAAGTTGTTTTCGATTGAGGTAAAAATAATTTTCTTTTTTTTTTTTGTAACATTAATTCAAAACGTTTTTACCATCAACTGAACCATTATTATTTTGATTTTAAGTAAGAATTTGAATTTTAAAATTTAATTTCAAAAATGAAGCATAATTAACACACAACAACAATCCTTCACCTATACTCTACATAACCTAAGTTGTCCTTACTCTGTACTAACAGGACATACTTTTATAATGAACTACACGAGTAGGAGTGCAAATTTATATTCGAACAAGGTGGCGCAAAATTAATCTCAATTTTTTTTATATATTTAGTTATTTACTTGTCAAAAATATGTTGGTACACTTTTGAGCCAATTTTATCGCAAGTTTCCATCATGACATTCCACAAAATTACTGATGTCAGTTAGAATATCTTTCTTAAGGGCTGTGATTGTCTTAGTCCTTTTGGCATTAGCCCGAGCCCAAAAAAAAAATGGCTAGGCAATCATTCTGGCCATTCCAAACGCCCCTCAAGCACATCAAGATATCTATCAGGACTCTTAAAGGTTGCCTACTGACAGTTATCTTACTGCCAATAGCCTCCTTAAGAAAAATAAGGTGTAGTCACTGATCCCTCGCGAAATCCCCACCGCATACATATGTAATGGCTTATAATGCGACACACGGGGGTTTTCATTCAGTACCCAAGAAACGCAAGATTTTCCTTATTGATGAACCCGCTTAAGAGAAATGCTTCGTTGTTGTTGAGTTTGGTGATAATTTGACATTTGACAGACACTCACGCATTTTCTTTTGTAAACACAAATGTCAAATTTGATTAATGTACGACGCCATTTTCAAATAAAGTGTCATTTATTTCTTGACTTCAAATTATTAGCGCTGGCTTTTGAAGTTATTTGAAGTGTTATAAAATTGTTTAATGACATTTAATGACAAATTTCAAACTTAATAATGAAAAACAATTTTCATGAGAAATGTATCGCAATAATTTTACTTGACATTCGAAATAGAAAAATTGATGACCCTTTTGCGCCACCTTTTAAACACAAGCTTAAAAATTTATAAACGAACATAAATATGTTAAATGTGCACTTTTCATAAGGTTCCAAGAAAATGGACTTTAAAAAAAAAAAATAGGTTTTAATTTCTCTAGAACCGTTTACATCAGCTTCTTAAGTTGTTAACCGTGCATAAATCAACTGTGTGTTAATTTTAATAAAAAAAAAAACATATAATTTATATATAAGTATGTAAATGTGTGCGTTTCACTTACATAAAACATTAACTGTATGTGTAGACACCACATTCTCAGTTAACTGCATATTCAGACCATGACATATGACAACTAAGGACTTCTTATTCGGTTCAACGAGTGCTGTTATGTTTGATGTTGTTATCCAACCTCCTGCAATTAAAAAATAAAAAACAAAATATATAAATATTAAGTTAATTTAGCATACTCTTTTTAAATACAAACAAACAAAAAAAAAATTGGAGAAGATTAATTCAGAATGTAATAAAACAAATGCAATGACGTTTTTTTTTACCTATAAATAGTTCAAGTCCTTTTTTGTTAAAGTGTGTGGGTGTGTGTATAGTTGCGTAGAGAATATGCATATTTAATTTGCATACAAACCAGCATCTGCTCTTATGCATATGTAATACATGTTTGCTTTGTCAATAAAAAACAATTTTATCATTTTTGACAGTGCTGTTTTGACAACTATTTTTTTTTTTTTATTCCGAACTCAATCCCTTTATGTTATTTTAGATCTGACTTTAAAAGTCAAAGTTCAAACCGAAATGACAGACTCTCGAATGTAACTAGACATATCGTAAATGAAATTCATCACCTACCTACTTTCTTTTTAAGCTTATAAAGGATACGACTCATAAATCGTGTCGGTCGAAAGGTTAAAACTCACTAAGTGCACACAAAATTATTCATCAAAATTTTTAACTTCAACTTTTCAGTTGAGTTTAGTACATGGTTACACTAAATCAAACAGAAATGTCAAAAAAAATTCAAACAGGTGATTACCAAAATAAGGTTCATTTTCTGAAATGAACACTATTTACTCGAATGTCAAAATAATGTATATTATTTATTCAACTCAACTTTTTGTTTGAATTTCAAAAGTAAGCATGACAACGTGTAATTTTAAAAATTCGAAAAAGTAGTCTTTTGAAAGTTTTATCATGTTAATATGTTATTAATTTCATTTTGACATTTTATTTGGTTCAAATTTTTTTTTACTTTGTTTTGACAATCTAATAAATTTTTTAATAACCGTTTTTATTTGGTAGTATAATCCCAGTCTAATACTGGAAAATCAATTTGAAAGTGATGTTCCAATAAAACAGAGGCGAGATGAGATATAAATCAGAAATATAAAGTCTAAAACACAAGGAAATCTATAGTAGAATGCAAAAAAATTGTCTAAGGACCTGAAAAAGTCGGCTTTCATCTTTTGACGTTTACTAATAGGTTATGGTTTATTTTCGAAAATACGTTGTCAAAAAAAAAATTAAACTTTAGAAGTGATGTATTATTAAAATCAATAAAAATGATCAAGTTTATACATTATAATTAATTGATGATAAATAATTATTTTTTCAGTTGTTCAATTTTTTTAAACTAAAAATAAAGAAATACAGAGACATCTGTTGAGCATTAAAGCAACACAAGGATCAACATTATTTTAGAAAGAAAAACCGATGCAATAATAAATGATATCCGTTTTTAAAATTAATATTGCATTGAAATTTCGATTTTTTAAAAATATTTTTTACAACTGTCAAACTAACTTTTAAAATCGGTTACATTTAAAGAATGATTAAAATTGGAAAAAAGAAAAAGACAGTAACAGAAACAATTTTCTAGTAAAAATATTTTCAAAAAAAAGATTTCCACTGTGTGACACTTCACCTTAACCTTCTGACAATTTTCATTTTTGGAAATTTAGACTGTGAACCCAGCCTTAAATAAATAGAGATCTGTCAAACAATCAGTGTAGCCAATTTAAAGTTCTCTTCCTCGAAGAAAATAACTCGTATTTGTTATTCAAAAATCAAACGACTTTTAACTGGGACTAAATAATGTTAAAAAAAACTTTTTTTTTCTACCTTTGATTAGTCTTTAAAAAAATACTTGAATATTATGTTTACACAAAATTAAGTTTTACTTGAAATTATAAAAATATGCAACTCACAAAATAATTAACAATTTAATTATCAAAAGTCCAAATAAATTTTATAACTGGTCGCTGTATAACAAAAAGTGACACCTCTCTAGGTATCATGTCTGTTGTGACGTTAAGATTTGACGAATTTTTAAATTAAAAACTAAAAATGTCATATGACTTTTGAAAATTTTCTATCCACAGCACTGTAACAAATTGACTTTATGAATTGCTCCAAAGTGTGTACTCTACCTATATAAATAAAAAATATATCTACGCATAGCTTAGCACATACATAAATGTATGTATGTATATAGATGTATATATGTACATATGTATATTGTATATATTTTTGTTTGCCTTACCATCTGGGCTAACTGAAGTCCTTGATGTCGCATTACGTATCTGGCGTCCTCCCACCATCCATTTTACTTCGGCTGGTGGATTTGATGGAGCTGTTGTACAGGTGAGTGGCACAACATCACCCACTCTCGCTTCAGTTGGTCCTGACACTGACACATGGGTTGGGGCAACTTTTCGTTGTTATAAGATTGACATGAAAAGAAAAACAACAACAACAACAAATAAATATAAAACAAAAAGAAAAATAATGAAAATGAAAATGTCCCGCATCATATGCAGAATATATCGTAAAAAATTAGAATTTTGTTCATCTTATTCATTAATATTTAAGTAGTACAGGCACACGGTATTTTTTTTTTTTTTTTGGTTTTAGGGTGACCACCTTTTTTTATATTTTATTTAACATAATTATTTGTTTATTCAGGTTTTTTTTTTACAAAAAATACAATATAAACCATATTTAATTTATTTATTATTAATCAATTTTCTAGTTTTTACTTAAGGACATAGAAAACTGCAGATATTTTTCTGTGGTGCAAGAAAGGGTCCAACATACTTTTGAATTTCTTTTAGTTTAGAAATATGAACAAACTGCAAGTTTAAATTAATGTAGTCTTCCATAAAGCTAACTTTTGGAATTTATGGTTTCAAATATTATTCTTATATTTTTTTTAGAACTTTTGATTAGAAGACATAAATGAATTTGGTTTCTATTTCAGTGAAGTTTATGTCAAAAACCTGAGTTTTCTGATCTTTCAATTGGTGTTGTTAAAACTTCTTAGAAAACAAGACACTTATGAAAATTAATAATAACCTTTTAAGAGGGAGGGAGTGTGTTGAAAGCTAGAAAAGGACACACTAATGTAGTTTATATTTCAAGCTAAAGATTTTATTATGAAAAACATAATTCGCTTTTTTTACTTTCGGAAATATGGTCACCTTAACTACCGAAAATTCTGTCTCTTGCAGTTCAGTCAAAGTCGAACGGAATACAAAATAAGGAGAGAGAGGGGGACTCATACTCAGGTGTTATACTCTATCAAGGACACATCGAACAGGTAAACAATATAACAAAAAAAAAAAAAAAAACAGGGACACAGAATCCCTCTTTGTGCAGGAAGTACCCATAAGTGGGGAATGGAGGTTCCGTTAGTAGATTTTTTAATTTTTTTAATAGCATTCAGGAAAAATGTGTGTTGTTTATTTTTTTTTTTTTTGAGAAGGGGATCCTTTCATCCACGACTGCGACTGAGAGTTGAGTGTACTTTTTGTCTTTTCTGGTCGTTTGAATTGACTTTGCATGTGTCTGATATATTTAATCAAGTTGTACTTCCTACCTTTCAAACACGACCCGCCCCCGACTATTTGTATTTCTTTTTTTTTTTGTGTTTGCATTACGCACACGTTACATTACGTACGCATATCTATCATATGAATATAATGTGGAAGCAAAGTAAACATATCCTTATGGCATATACTTTTACTCTTATGTATACGTAAGTATGTATGTATTTGAAAAGCTAATGAACTTTGGCTTATTTTACTTTATTTCATTTCATTCTTTTTTTTTTTTTGATTTCTTTTTGTTTTGTATTCGCATATGGATAATGTTGGTACATAAAGAAGACACATTTGCCGTTTTCGAGTCTTCCTTTTAATGGCTGACATACAATCCTGTGTGACAACTGACAAGTAGTAAAAGCCAGTCAATATTATGTCATGTACGTCATTGTACTTTGTCATAAAATAATCTAACTATGTACATATTGTTTTTCTTTTCTTTTCCTTTTTATGTGTGTGTGTTTTGTTTTCATATATTAATTTGGATATTACATTAAGGTATAATTTTATATCAACAGGGTGATTCGGTTTTTCTTGGTACAGAGTATAAAAACGTCGAATTGACAAAGCTTAAGACAATGATCAGTCGACAATATAAGGTACAAGTTTTATATCCTGAAATATTCTGAATCTTTGAATTTGATCTTCATTGTCCTATCCGATTTGACATTTTTTGAGGTGATAATTTTTACTGATGACCAACTTCATTGGAAAACATAAACTTTTAAGTTCAGATTCAGATTTTAGATTAACAGAATCGATCTCAAGAAGGAGAGTGATTGGATGATATACAATCAATTAAGAATCGGACTAATACCTTAGTCAGTAAAAAATAAGGGACTTATTCATCAATATACGGAAGGCGAACATTTTAGCATCTACATAAGCGTGGAAAACTGAAAAACGTTTCCAAGTTGTAAAGAATTGAAAAAGTGTTGCTATTGGAAACAAAAATGAAGGCCCAATATTGAGAAGAAAGACAATGAGAAAAGCCCATCATTATTTACCAGTTAAGATCATTTTTGGAAGCAAATAAGTTAAAAAATAAAAACAATAAAAAGCTAGAAGCAAAAATGATGGCTTTTTTATATCGATCTTGCTGATATTGACGGAAGGCAAATGGGAGAAACAATAAATCTGAAAACTCAAAAACCTGAACTAAAAACGGTTTAAGATCATCATATTTAGACTAAATTAACTAAAATATAAAAAAGACAATTTTTAAGCTTAATTTAGGATCACCCTGTATCTTAGTTCCTTAGTCTTCTGATGTCCAAAAGTAAATTGTTTATACTTTATAAAAGGTATTTTCCTACATCAATCATTCTACACGAATATTACATATTTATACATACATACATATACTCCTATCCTAAATATATACACATATATTATGTAATGTACATAATGTAAATATACTTACATAGAACAGCTAAATCAACTTCAGCTTTGAGAGCAGTTTGCGACATAACATTGCTTGCCTCACACCGGAATCTTGCCTTATTGTCTCCAGCTTCAGCTGTAAATGTATAAATATTTTCCGAGAGTCGTCCTGAGGTCCTGTAACATTTTCCAAAAAAACAAATAATAATAAAATGTTATAGTTTTAGACTTTATAACAAATGTAGTAGTTTTAATTGTTGAGTATTTACATATACATAATGGGGGTCTTTTATTTACATACCTGTAAGCCATGCGAACTTGAGAACCATTCTTGTACCATATTAATTGAGCTGGAGGATTACCACCTCGACTACGACAAATGAGTTCAACAATTTGACCCCTTCGTAGTGTTTCACCTTGGGTATAGCCTTCGATGTATGGTGGACCAGGTGGATCTGGAAAAAAGGTTCAAATTAGACAAATTATGAATGTTATACTTTTAGAATAAGATAAAGGGAACACATAATAATTTTTGTTTATTTTTCTTTTCTATTAAAATACGATGCGATACCCCTGTTTTTTAAAAACTCGAGTGAAAATTAAACTTTCACTTAACATTTTGCAGTGAATATTATTCGAAACAAATGCCGAGATATGTGTTATTTATTTAGATTCCACTGACAACATAGAATGAACTACGGCGGTTGTGGAACGTAGTGAAATATATACATATCTTACATTAAGGTCTTCAATCATTTTTATTTGTTAAATAATGAAATGAAATTTCTTAAATTTTAAGATCACAAATGTTCACTTCACAATCTGCAGCGAATTATACGAAATACAGTATGTTGAAACAGCACTGTAAAATGGAAGTACAACGTGATTAATTCTTTTTTTCACGTGAAAAGAATATCCATAGTTGTGTGGAAATTAAATTCACAGCTGAACTGAGTGAAATAAACTATTTTCACTGGGCATCTTAAAAACGTACTGTTCACGGTTTTCAAATTTTATAACATTGTAAAAGTTTGAAGGGAAAAAATGGAGGGAAATTTAATCCTTATACTTAATTTGTTGGCTTAATCGCACGGGAAATTCAGTAAACTTTATTTTCAGTGAGAATAACAAAATATATTTTTCACTTTGCGAACAAAGATTTCAATGAGTTAAGTGTATTGAAATTATATAGGATACAATTTCACCGCCTTAAGCTAACTTCCCAGTGAAGTGAAAAATCCAAAGACGTGAAATGAAATATTATTTTTCACATGAAAAATAAAAAAAAAAATATTAATTTCTTTCCATTATGAAATTTTCAATTTCAATTAAAATCAATTTTCACTTCACCACCATAAAAATAATTTCATACAAGTAGGTACTCACATAAAACTGATAATTGAACTGTTGAACGCATAGGCATATCTGGTGGCAGAGCTTTATGTTTCGCTTGGCAGGAATATTCCGTATAATCATCATCCGCTGTTGGTTTTAATTTGATTTCGGAAGTTGTTGTAAATCGTTTCGGTGAAATTTCATCCACTTTATCTTCACGGTCATCTATAAGAATAAAAGAAAATGTTAAATCAAAGAAAATTCATTATAAAATATAAAATAAATACGAATGAAATACATAATTTTAGGAAGTCTCTTCTTTAAAAAAAAGATATATGTATAGGAGTAAAGACCAGTACTCGTTTTTGTTGAAAATTTGTGTCATTATTTTTGTGAATTCATTATTTCATGGATAAAATAAAACGTTTTGGTTAAATTTATTTGTATATTAATCCGTGTTCTGCATTCGAAAATTTTAAATTTACAGGGGCGGATTAGTTTATGATGAAGTTTTCGTATGTCTTTAGGGCCTTTTTCCTTTTTTAAAAAATTTCTCAAATTTTGTAATAATCTCGTTCAAACATTGTTGTGATGAAATTTTGACTTGTCACTTCGGAAAATTCAGATTTGTCAGAGGTTTTGTAATCCATCGACAATGGAGTCGATCTTTAATTAAATTTGACAGTTTATAAATTGACAGATTGTCTGTTGGCACTTTGGGGAATGACGAAACTGACACGGGCGTTAGTCTCGGAACACAGTATAGTCTCGTCCAACATATACTTGAAGTCAAAATTTGTATCGTTTTGTCTCGTACAAACTGTCAAAAGTGACAGAATAACCAAAACGTGGTTGGATGGGGTAAACTTCAAATTTAAATTAGTTCAAAGTTTTCTAAGAAGTGCTGATGTTGAAGAACAAAGATTTCTGGAGCTGTGTGCAACATTTTTGACTTTTGAAGTAAAGGTTCTTATAAATGATAAACTGAACGATTTGTCAACAAAGAGTTTAACGGTTTGAATTAATTTATCTGTTATCAATTAACAGTTGTGTTCAATTCAAAGTGTCAAAATATTCACTAAAATTTGTGCTTTGATATTGATTGTAACAAAGTATATGAAAGTAGTGAACAAATAATTTATCAACCACTTTTGATT
This sequence comes from Scaeva pyrastri, assembly GCA_905146935.1. Classification (NCBI taxonomy): domain Eukaryota; kingdom Metazoa; phylum Arthropoda; class Insecta; order Diptera; family Syrphidae; genus Scaeva; species Scaeva pyrastri. Next base: position 32,921,407 of record LR989927.1, on the reverse strand, counting down.
TTAATCAATTTTCGATATTAATCTACTAAATAGTGGTCGTCAGAGTGTCAAATTACGACAAGGTTTGGACCATCATCTTTATAAAATGGAGATGGATTAAATTGAAACTGGAAAATCATAGACACACACTGTAAGTTCACTGATTGGAGCTTCAAATGTTGGCCAGAAATCCGGATGTTGATCAAAATATCATCAGTTTAATTTTTGATTATTTTTAGTAGTGCTTGTGACAGATATGTCAATCTTTAGCGAAATGTCTTTGACATAAAGTCGTAAAAGTTCGCAAACATGAAAGACTGACTGTTTGGTGTGGTGAATCGTATGTTGACATTTTGAGACCTCATTTTTTCTTCTCATGAGCTGTCAATAGTTTTAGGTAAAGTGTTCAACTCACATCCCTATACAAATTGGGTCTAACAAATCAAGGCTTCATCAAATAAAACAATCAACACTTTAGTTGTGAAGATATTTGGCAACAAGGTCATTCCACAAAATGATAAATTTGACCTACTGCTAAAGGTATTGCCAGCTAAAACGAAACGGTCATTTAAAAAGTTTAAATTGTTATAAATGAGCATTTTGGATTTCCATCCTTAATTAAGACATTATACTGTTAACTGGGCCCCAAAACCATTTCCAATCCGCTCCTGAATAAATACCATCATTTATTATAAAATATCCTTTTCATAACTTGAAATTTATGTTGATGATGACATTTTTGTTTATACTGTCATCGCGCATTTGGCCATCTTATCAAAATTATCCTCCGTTTGTGGTCCACACAAATAATGTAAATGCATAGATATTATAATATTTAAACATTATAGAGCTCTTTTATATATGTATACATGTATATATGTATGTATATTGTATATAGAGTATATGTAGTTGTCACTAGGTACTAGGATACATATTTTTATGTTAATTCTTCTTGTAAACAAAGTTCAAGCTCTTTCCATTTCAGTACACTTTTATGAAATTAATGAAAATGGCTACACCATTTTTGAACATTACGTTACGATACGAATGTAATGAGAAAAATTTTGATGATGATGGTGCGTTTTTCCATTTTCTTTTTCTTCTTTTTCGTTTTTTGTTTTTGCTTTTCCAGTTTCGTATTTTACTCATCTAAATTGCTAAAATGACATTACATAAAATGAATTTTATCCGTACACAAAGTTGAATAAGAAGTATCTATAAGTATCTTTAAAATGATGAAGAGTCGAAGAGGATTATTATGTGTAGGTAAGGGGTATCTATGTAGTTTTTTTTTAAAGCATCATCTCAGTTGTACAAAAGTAACAAATTTTATTTTATTATTATAACTTGAAGTTACATTTTAAGGATGGTATATTTAGTTTAATTTTTATATTTTTTCTTTTGACAAAATCAAGCCTTTTGATGTAGAGTCTGAACTGTGAGGAATTCACTCTTCTTAAATTATTCAAGAGCACTTTTTTACAACATTACGATATTTTTCTTTTGGATTCCCTACGATACCTACACTCATAAATGAAGGTAGATTTTCCAATTTGTGACTAAAGACATTAATGACCTTCAACATGAAAACTCAAGGTTTAACGAAATAAAACTTCGTTTGAGAGTTATGTACTGTACTTCTCAATTCGTTTTTTTTTGTATAAAAAAAAAGAACTCTATAAAATGTTAAAACACTCAATTGGTATAAAGAATTTATAGCTTCCAATCAATCTTGTTTCAAGTTTCACAAAAAGCAAATTAACAGGTATAGTCCTAATTGTGTAGATAAATAAAATATACGACGTAATTCGTTTTCATAGAAAAATTAACCCTCATCTATTATTTAGATAAATAAAAGCTTTTTTTTGTCAAAAAAAAAAAAAAAATGACAAGAAGCCAATTAGATTAATCTCATGACCTTTTTTTCTTTATGCAAACGAACAATCTGTACAGTGTAACGAATTATCTAGCTGACAAACGTTTTCAACGAAATAACGAATTGAAGTAACGAATTATATAAAAAAGATAATTCTACAAACGAATTGTAATGGAGAATATGAACATTTTAAGAAACTATTAAGTTTTATAATGATCAAGAGCCATCTGTACTGTAAGGATATAATATTGTGGTATATTTACATATATTTAACCCAAGTCACAGCTTTTTTAACTCGTTGATTTTGGAGAGCTTCAATCGTCGTTTAAGATTCGTGCCTATCTGTAGTAAAACTGTTAAGCCCCTGTATTAAGGAACCACGGACTTATTATGCCCTATGTCTTTTTATCGAATTAACCAAACACTCGTTACTTTTATTTGTTTTATTTTATTTTCTGAAACAATTAAATTTTTGCCTAGTTATGACAAATATTCTTTTGAGTTACTTAAATACATTTTTAAAATTTTGGTAAAACGAATTTTGGATACAAGAAATTTTCAGATTTTTGGTATAACCAATTTTCATATACCGAGTGATTATATACAACGAATTGTCAATATACATACATAATACTTAATTTATGGTATGTAGAGAATTTCTAAATGACATAAGAATTTCTCTATGACATAAGTTTTTTTCCAAATAACGAATTGATAATATAATGAAGATACTAAAGTAACGAATTCTTAACTCAAATCAAAGTCAAGAACTATTTTGTAAAACGAATAAACAATGATATGAATTAACGATATACATTTTTGGAACAACGAATTTTTGGTATTTGGTATTCTCGATGTCACAAATTTTCTATACATATGTACATATATCGAATTCGTTTATGTATTAAAACTCTTAATACTTTTCGACAAAGCAAATTGTTGATGCAACAAATTTGTATACAACAATTTTAAGATATTATTTTGATATAATGAATTTTGAAAACACCTAAATTCGATGCATGACATTTTCGCCTTACTTAACACGTAGCATATACTAAGTACCGAATTTTTGATAAAACCTATTTCAGTACCAAAGAATTTTGGACGTATATATTTTATTTTGAATACCTATAACAAACTTTGTACAAAGAAAAATATCGATGTAATGAATTGACGAAGTAACGAATTCGGATTGTATCGATAGCAAGTATCGATGTCAGACATTTTTAATAAAAATAAAACGAAAAAACATTCTTCGATTAATGAGTTATCAATGTACCTAATTTTCGATGGAAGTAATGCCTTTTATAACAAGGTTTTGTTTATTACAAGTAACGAATTAGGATTTTTTTTGTATACATATGTATAACGAATTTTGAATATACAGCCAGGAATACGAATTTTGGGTGGGGAACGACACCTTCTCGATATTCATATTCAATGTTTGATATATTAAATCTTCCATGTGACGAAGTTTTGCTATAACGAATTTTTGATGTAACGAATTTGACGTAAAATTGGTACCATTTTACTTATAATGAAGTTTTTGATTTATCTATGAACAAATATTTGAAATAAGATTTTTCAGAATTGTACAGAGTTGTTGATTTAATAAATTTTGATACAACAGATATTTCATAAAAAAAATGTTCAATACCACGTCACGATGTTATGTGGCTCTATTAAACATCAAGAGGCTCCTGTTAATCTCTTTATGACACTCGAAATTATTTTTAGTCATTTCTAAGAACAAAACATTCTGAATGCATCTAAAAGCCAAAGCCATCACACAATTTAAACTGATGACACTACAGTAGCTATACAGTAGCTGATGGTGGCTTCTGTAGTCCGTGCATGAAGTGGTCGAATCCTTACAATTCCAGGCCATAAAGGAACTTCCATTGTGTGTGTCTCCAAATATCGACTAAAGAAACTTTATTTCTGTACATCAGCAGTGGACTATGTAATAGCGAGCACGCAACCGAATTTCACTGCCAAAGCATTGTCTGCTTGTAATAAGAGTTCGCCACCATCAGGAGGCGTACCAAGAGGAGTTTTTGCTTCTGACAGTCAATACAACTGCGACGAATTCATCTGCATCATGGTTCGGGCTATATATCGAACACATATGAATAAAATCCTTTTAACCATCATTTGAAATTTTACAAGAACTCCATCTACGAGTATCTATCGATGGCAATACCATGACCATGAGCATCAAGGATTTCAATAGAGGATACGAATATTTGGAGACGAAATAATAGATCAGCGGGAATTTTGAAATCGACATCATGCGACTCCGACATAGATAAACTCTAAATATTCATCACTGAACCTCTGGAAAAGCCACATCATAGGAACTTCTATAATCGGTTGTCATTGCACCTTTTGTTATCGATTTCAAAATATCGGCCTTTTTGAAATGTGACGTGATGATGAAAACGAGAATAAAACATGTGTCCGTCATTATCAGTGGCGCCCCCGGACGTCACTTTAGTCAAGTCTTATTGATAAAATGAGATACTTTCGTCACAATTATGACAAACAATAAATTGAAACTCACATGTGTGTCAAAGGTTTTTAGTCTAGATTTTTGGATAAAATATGACATGACAAGCTGAGTTAAAAATTTGACATTTCTGGGGTATTTATGTGTTTTTGTTGATTGAAAATGAATTTTGGAAATTTCACTTATATCATGGGATATTTCTTTCACTCGAAAAGTATTTTGTTCGGAGAAATGTCCAAGCACAGCGAAAACTCTCCCAGTCCAAGTGAAGCTTTCGGGAAGTATTCATTTTCCAGAGATGTTAAAAGTTCATTGCTTTATTGGATTTTAGTTCGAGGGAAATTTATTTCGAGTGAAATTCACCATTGCACAAAAATATATCGAAAGTAAACATTTTGAATTAAAATAAATCCAACATTGATTATGTTTGAAAAAAATTTAAATAGTTAAAATACATTGATCTCTCCATTTAAGAATCGATTTTTATTGCTACTTGAAATGTCAACTGTCAAATTGTATTTTTTTAGGGTTTGCATAATACTTGATGACAGTACATTTTTACTAAATAATGTAACTTCAAATCTAAGTTGAGAAGATTATGATTTCTAGTTTTAACATAAAGTCGTCTAAATCCAAAACGAGGCTTTTTTTTAACAATTTTACTGAAAAAATTTGTTACCACTGATAATAGTCTTTTGATTGATTGCAGTCAATTTCTTGAAGAATTTTTGTACAAAATTATACAAACAATAATAAATATAAATAGAAAAAACAATCTTTTACGAATCTTGTTAGGGGAACTAAGATAGAACCTTGTGGAACACCAAAGAATATTTATAATTATCCCGCTGTTCGTTAAAATTAAGGCTGTCCGTGAGTGAAACACGAAAAATTAATGTTCCCAGTCTTGAAACCAAGAAGACATGAAACAATATTTCTTAAAAAATTTTCAAATATCATGGGCGCCGATTTTATTTGTCTTGTCAGTTTCTTATTTAATTTGTTTAACATAAACAAGGGATTAAAAGTGACATTTGAAAAGAAACGTTATAGCGATGTCAAAATATGTATCTTTCAAGTTGACATAAACCAAAAAAAATTGAGACAAGATGAAGCGAGAGGAGATTGACGTTTTCCGATTTTGACAAGATTAGTTGAGTTTTATTCACTGCTGTATAGCTAGTCCAGCATTCAAGTGAATAAAACGATCAAACTCTCTTTGCATACATACATATATCGCCAGCACAGCTGTCATTATTTTTGCTGGCTTCTTTTTTGACAGAAATCAAATTGTTTTTGTTTGCCGAAATAAATTTTGCTGCGTTAGCTACCCAGTAGTGAATAAAACACAGCCACTATTAGAAGCCTTATTTAGTACCTTTCTTGAAGGTAGCCTAGAATTTCTTTGACTGGAAGAAAATTGATTTCTTCTGGGGAAAAGTGGATCAATTGTTACCAACTTAATGACTTTATAGAAGGGAGGTTTTTCTTGCTAAGAAAATATTATTCAACGGCAACACTTGAAACAAAAATCAAAGATCAGATTTCCGAAAAAAAAAAAATCAAATTGAATAAATGCGTTTAGGAGAAATTAAATTATATTTAGATGGATTTTCCATTGAAATTATTTCCAGAAAATTCTTACTAAAATTAGGTATATTGGAATCCATTTCTATAATGTTCTAACCTTCTTTGGAATTTGCAATTGATTGATTGGCGCTGGAAATATTGCATTTGAAACTTCAAAAATAGAAACCATTATGAAAAATACTTGAGGCTACATAAATTTCGAATGTAGGTCGAGGTTTACAAATGAGAGACAGAGTCGTCATCGTCATTACTTGTATGTATTTGGAGATTGATTAAAATCTTAATATAGAATTTTTTTTATTAGTCTTTAACTTATCCTCATCACGACTTAAACTATAAAAAAAAACTTTAAAGACAAAATGAATAAAAAACGAAATTAGAACAAATTGCAAAACACATAAAACTTTAAACTTTACGGCCGACGACGACGCGGGAGGGTGGTGACAGGCTTCGCGCCCCGTTGACGTTGGTTGGTTGGTGAGGCGTCAAGAGAAAGAGAGGATAAGTTTAATCACATTGCGCCATCCATTAACTGAAGCCCTCTACCTACACGATATATCCCCAAAGGAATTTGATGACGAGCAGTCCCTGAAGCACCTTAATTGGACACACATATACAAACACATACCAACTCACCTATCTTACCTTACACCTACACCTACACCCACTGTCCAAGAACTGAAGTAATTATTCTAGGACCAAAAACAAGAACAAACAATTATCACAATCAATTACTTTAATAACTTTAAGTTTTTGATATCAAATGAGGGGCGTATGTACAGTACAAAATTGATGCGGCAATAAGAATTTACAAACACACACACACACAATTATATATGTGTATGTAAGATAAACTTGTACTTGGAAATCTCCATTAAAACTTCACATTTATAAATAGATGGTGAACAAGAACAAGAACATTGTTTTAATGGATTTGTCGGAATATTAGGCAAGTTTATATTTTAGCACCCAAAACATACAATCCTACTCAGGAAAATACTTACGAAGTCATAAGGGGTATCAGGTAAGAGGTACATAGATATCACTAACACCATATACAAGGTGGCGCAAAAGTATTTAACACATCGAATGGCATTTATGCTTTTTGCAAATGGCGTCGTACGACAATCATATTTTGACAATTGTGAATTTGACAGTTATTATATTGAAATGAACAAGCGAGTGAATTGCTGTCAAGTGTCAATCGGTCCTCAATTTCAACAAGAACGGGGACGATTTGTGTCAAAATTCATCATAAGTGACGGAGCCCATTTCCACTTAACTGGATACGGCTATAGGCTAAATCTTCGTCTCTGAAACAATGACAATTCGTGTAGAGCCAAGATCCATTGCATCGAAAGGAGTGATTGAGACCTCCAGGAATTTTTTCTGCAAGAATTAGATCGTGGTTTGATGAACGAAACGGTGTAATTGGAAATTCATCAGGAGCCACAATATGGAAGGGTTTCATGGATCCGAATTGGTCAGTTTTGGCGATTTGACATGGCCAGCAGATCGCCCGATTTATCCATCCTAGACTTTATTCTTTGGACCAACTTTAAGTTGTAGGTCTAACCACAACAAGTTTGAAATATTCAAAGCCCCCACATAAACAAATTTGATAAAATACGACAAATGACAGATCTCAAGATGGAAAAGATGACATCTGTCATTATTAAAAATACTAAAAAAAAACCTAATTGGCTGGTTAATTTTGCACCACCTTGTTCATCCTACAGAACTACAATCGACCTTACTAGAATATGCATGTAATCTACTTTTATACCAGTACCAGCCAAGTTGATTTTGCCATAAAGTGAAATTTCTATCTCAAAATATTCCCACACTCACCGGGGCCTGTCGTCCTTTAGTATGTCGTCCTGCCGACCGGCTTCAACTTCAAACTTCGGCTTTGGCATTTCTCTGAGTCCCAAAACTCTCATTTCCACTTCCAAAATCTAAAGATCTAGGTACCCTTAACTTTTATATACTGACTTCCAAATGAGGGTGACCTAATATCCATTAGTAGTACGAATCCCCCCCCTCCCCGTCTTCCAACAGAAAAAAATACATTTTACATTCTAAGGTCAAATTCAAAAGTACGAGTCCTTTAAAAAAAAAATTAATAATTAAAGACTTTTATGCAATATTAACTTCTCTTTGAAAATTCCTCTCTCTCTCTTTGTGGATGGTGCGGGAAAACCCAGTGCCACCGCCGCCACCGTTGTGCCCTTCTGTCCATCCACATCCCCACATCCATATCCTTGGCGTTTCATGAGTTCTTTAATTAATATTTCTTTATCGTTTTCCTTTGTGTTAGTAATTTAAATTTTAATGTAGTTTAAAATAGGACTACGTTATTGAATTTTCATAATTACTCTCTTTTTACTCAAGATTGGTTGGTTTTTACACACCTCACCCCACCCCACCATCATCACCCCTCTCTCTCTTTCACTCAAGGAATAAAATTCAAAAATAAAAACCTAAAATTCCTTTAAGCCATTTCTATTTCCCGTACCTCCTATATACAACCATCATAACATCAAAATACACAACCACGCTACGGCCGGTGCGGTGGGTGGTGCAGTGGTGGTGGGGTTTTTTTGAAGGACGAGCAAATGAAAGGACGAAAACGGACGAACTTACGAGCAGACGAATAACGATAGGACAATGCTTTTATACTTTGTCTCCTAAAAATTGTCAGTACAGGGAAGATAGGATGTTTGCCTTTCATTCGCACTATTTTCTTTTTTAATAAGTCTTTTTCATTTGAAAGCTCTTTCAAGCTCTTTCAGAGTTGACTACTGCGAACAATGAAATGGCAAACATTTAAAGAAAACGTGTTGAGGGTTACCTTGGTTTAATATTGAAATTCTTTTTTTATTTATAATAATGAAATAATATTTATCTTTGCCACACCACTAAGAAGTAAGATAAAAGGCGCGTTTTTGAAGGGTATCCCCAGTAGGCGTAATCCCTTTTAAATAAATAACAAGTGGAAAATAAACATGTATTCTTACATATTAATGTAACAAAAAATAAAATTAACAATCATAACATAAAACAATATCACAAAAATACACGAAGTATCAATAAATCTACCGCACGGTACGAAAATCTACGCAAATAGTCATTTTCTCTGCAGAAAAGAGCTTATCCTTTTATAACTGCATTTAAACGGATTTCCCGCACAGTGCAATGCAAAATGTTCAACACCAAGTAAACACTTTCTGCTTAAGAACTTTTTTAAAAGCCCTAAAAAGAAAAGCTCGTGAACAGCAACCATAGGAAGAACGACGATACAAGTTACCTACATTGGTAAGGCAACACTGCATATCATAAATATAAATATAACATGAGGGTTGAAATGCCATAGACTATACTCAGTGATCAGTGATCAGTCCACACTCAGATGTGTGGCAGAATAGTCGTGTGGGAGCTGCGTCAGATTAAATGAGAAATTCAGTGGCGGGTAGTAACAATTTTGTTTCGACTTTTTTCAAGTCAGTATAGTGTGAAAATAGGGCGAGCTACTGCTTCAGAAAAAGCTCTCCCATAAGGCCTGTACTGACAATTTTTAGGAGACAAAGTATAGTTACGAAAGAAACGATACGAATACGAATAAAAGACATCCCGCTATCAAAAGCCAACAAAAATAGAAATAATTATTTTTGTATTTTTATTTTTTGTTGTTGTTGTTGTTTCTGTATTTTGTTTGTTATGAAATGATCCTTCAGGACGAATGTTTCCGTTTCTATTTTTGGTGTATCACAATAAGCGATGGAGGGTATAAGAAAGAAGGTAACTACATATATATAGTGTAAGAAACTCGAAACTCCTACACAAAGAGGAGAGTGCTAAAACAGTGTGCGATGAGTTTCAATAAACATCTCTAATTGCATTTGTAACACGAATGTGTCAAAATGTTTCGTAGTTTTTTTTTTTGGATTCTCGTTTTATTTTTATTTTATTTTCGTTTCTGGTTTTATATTTATTTTGTTTTGTACCTATATTTAAAAATATATCCTTGGCACGGTTCCATTCCTTTTGATGGTGCAATAAATTTTAAATTTGATACTTATCTATGGGGTACAGTGCTGTGCAAGAGTTTTGAACAGTTTATTTTTTTTTGTTAAGGAATGTTTGGGACAACTGGAACAAAACTTGGAATGGAAACGGTTTTTTTAAAAATTGTTTTATGGAGAAATTCATACAACATATAAAGAGTGTTTTTTAAGACATGTGATTTTCAATCTGGCAATACTTTTTTCGGAGTTGGTCTTTTTGACAGCTGTCACTTGATTTAATTTTAGTTTGGTTTGCCATTTCATAATGAGTAGACTTACTCCTGAAGAACGTTTGAAAATTGTGCAAATTTTTTACAGAAACAATGGTTAGTTTTGCGTCCAATATTCAGTCGACAAAATCGCCCAGCAAAGTCTGTAATTCGAGCGACAATGGATCGATTTCCACGTTTACTCTAGTGGATAATCCGTATTTTCAATGATCTTTGTTTACTGGCTTACAAAATCCAACTCGTGCAAGAATTGAAGCCGAACGATCATAAAGCGTGTCGAACGTTCGGTGAATGAGCCCACATCAAGATGGCCACCGATCCCCATTTTCACAGGAAAATTTTATTAAGCGTGAAACTCATTTTTGGTTGAATGATTACCTTAATAGTGATCATAATCCACAAACTATTGTTGAGAAGCTACACAGCCATTAAATTCTCAAAAAGTCACTGTTTGGTGAGCTCTCCAAAAATTAAGCCGGCCATAATACATATAACAGTCAATGGGGAACGCTATAGAGCCATGATTAATGACTTTTTTTGATGTGGACGACCTTTGGTTCGAACAAGATGGCGCTACATGCCATAGGAAACATTTGGTGAGCGCATTATCTCATATCGTGGGGGCCTGTGACATTGCCTCCAAGGATCAAGATTGTGAGATTGATTTAACACCGCTGGACTATTTTCTGTGGAGTTATGTGAAGTCGCTTGTCTACTCAGATAACCCCAAAACAATTGACGCCTTGGAAGAGAATATATTCGGCTCATTATTGCTGACATACGGACCCAATTGCTGCAAAAAGTTGTCGAAAATTGGGCCTCTCGGGTGGAATTTATTCGAGCCAGCCTCGTAGGCCACTTGTCCGAAATCACATTTAAAACATAATGGCAAACTCTCATATTTATAACAAAGCTAAATTCTTGCCCATAGCATTAAAATATTTGCGTTTAATTTCTTCTTGAAAGCCACACGTCTTAAAAAACATCTTTTATATTCGTGCATGACAAATTAATATACCTTTACTACCTCTATATTTAAGTGTCGAAAAGACAGACCAAAAATTTTCATTCTTCAACTAATTTTTTTTTTGTGTTAAACTTTTATTTTTGCTTCAGCATTTTATTTAGCACTACTTAAAGACAATTCAGAATATAAGTTTACATAGTTGGATTATGACATACCTACAAATAATTCGTTTGGTAAAGTTTTCAAATTAAATAAACTTTTTGTTTTTTTTTTATATACATATATATAATTAATACAAAAGAAGGCAGCACAAGTCAAGCACATTCCAACACTGTCGTTATTATATTACTGTTTTTTTGTTCGAAAATAGAAAATGCCAACTTCACGCACAACTACTATACGAGAATATAATGTACTCGAAGTCGTATTTGTTTTGTACGAACCAACGAGCGACTCATTGTAATTGTTCCCATTGTTATTTTATTAATTATGTTTACAGCTCAATGTTTTTACTATATTCACTAACGTTAATTGTATTTCATTTCTATGTATATGTACTATGTGTGTCTTATGAATCCGCATATAAATACGAAAGTAGGAAAATCATGAACTGAATTTTCCACAACTACACAATCAGGAACATAATTAGAAGCGAAAAAATATGTTATACATTAAATATATCAAACATTCACAAAGGCAACCAAATGATTCCTTTTTCTTCTTAATTCTATATGTTGAGGATTCCAGAAACAACCCACCCAACTCCCCCACATCCAACACCTTATTCGCGGTTAGAGAACTTTCATATCGAAGGCAAATACGAGTACATAGAAAAAACCAAAGAAATCAGAAATCGTATTAAAAGAAAAGCAAGAAAATAACTAAAAGAAAATTATACGAATCTTTTCCACATTTCCGGTCCCCAAAAGGGAAAGACGCTGATATGTGTGTCAAGTAAAAAAAAAAAAAAAAAAAAAAAAAAAAAAAAAAAAAAAAAAATGAACATTACATTCATTACAAAGATGAACACATTTAGTGTAAGTAAAGTAGGTATATGAGTGCGAGTGTAAGTAAAGCATATCAGGTACCAATCCCATCGTCGTCGTCGTGTTGTCGACAGGATGAGCAAGGACTCAAGTCGAAGAAATGTGCTGTGGTGGCAGCGGCCGGAGACGCGGGCTGCGGCGGAGAAATATAGTGAGTGTGATTAATAATAAAGTTTTGCGGTGATGAGAACTTAATACACGAACACGATTATACCTAAATACTCGTGTGTATGGAGAAACTAGGTAGGAAGGTACATATTTACGAGGATGTGAATGTATATTTCCACACAAATCAGGACGAACCAAGGATAATATGTACTCTTATGTGTCATCCAGGAGGAATGTAGGTACTATACATCTATACAGAAACAGAAACAGACACAGATAAACTCGTATTTCGTATATTTCTTGTATAGAAGTGTAAAGCCTCTTAGTTGTTGACAAGTGGTATAGACGAATATCCGATTGAATTTCTGTCACTAGCATTCATGACACATATGAGATACAACGCGTTCCATAAAGGATATGTGCGATGTTAAAGGAGGTGAAATTGGGTTCTGCATATATGTACATGTACATGCATGAGTATAGGAGTGGGTTTATACTATTATACGATATTACACTCGAGTGCAAAATAAAAAAACGCCCAACACTCTCAATTTTTTTTTTTTTTGAAGTGCTAAAACCTGTTTTGGCACTAATAAAATTCTTCAACTTTTTATGGATTTTGCATTTGTGTTGTTTTGAAGTAGTTCTTAACCCTTGTTTTTTGTATTTTGTGTTGTTTTGGGTTATTTAGAGCATCATCGACTTATTGCAGGTGTTAAAAGACTAATGCAGTGGTACTGTAAGCGAGAATTAGGCCAATCACATACTAGAGTCGCAATGCTTTGGCTATGATCAGAATATAACCTCGTTTCAAAAAAGTCATTATTGATGTGACAAGTGAAGCATTTAAGTCTACTGAAGAAAGACTATTGTCTTCCTTGTCAAATATGACATGATTAGAAAAAGCTCAAGTACCTAAACTATTTTTTAACCGTTTAAGGACAACATGATAACTTAACAACAATTTAACATACATAGTTAGAATTGAAGGTTCTAATTGACAAATTATTTACAAAAAAAAAAAGATTGGAAACTTAAAACTCAGTAAATTGGTAAAATCTAAAATAAACCTTTTTGAAATATTTTTTAACGAAACTTTGCATTAAGAAGCATGATTTAAATAATTTTGGACAAAGTAATGGTTTGTAAAGCTTTTAAGATTCGGATATTAGTGAAATTCTCGAGAGAATCGAAAAAAATTTTTGTGAATTTATTTTTTGATTTAAAAAGGTAGATTCTCACGAAGAAGGTTGTTTCGCCAGAATGTTTATTTACTTTTATTGTTATTTCAATTTAACAATTTAAAAAAAGGAGAGAATTAAGAAAGCTTCGGTAGCCCTATTCAGACAGATCCTTACTTATAGTATGGCGGTATGATATGGTGGACTGCTTTAGAAATTGTTACAAATCGTGGTAACTGATAAGCAAAGTCCAAAGAACTGCGAGCCTAATTATTGGTGGTGCAATTCATTCAACCCTCACCGCAGCGCTTGAAGTTCTATTCCATCTCATATCGCTAGACATTTTCAGCAAACAAACTTCCGCTAACACGGCAATCCTGTTCAAAGCCTCATCATAGTGGATTAATAACGACATTGGCCACTCGAATATTCTAAACTCATTCAGATCTCTATTTTGTAACGTCGATTATCTTTGTTTTGATAAGAAATTCAAAGTGTCCATATCTTCTAGATCCTCATGGGAGATCGAGTCAACTTGGACAGGAGAAGCTATCCACATTTACACTGATGGATCCAAAACAGAGGAGGATGTTGGAGGAGGCGTATAATCAGACAGACCAAATCTTAGTTTCGACTTTCGTCTACCCAAACACTGTAGTGTGTTCCAGGCAGAACTTCTTGCCATGAAAGAAGTCCCCTCTTGGCTCAAAGAAAACGTGATATCGTCAACTGATATACGCATCTTCTCGGACAGTCGAGCTGCCATAAAATCCTTAGAATCAGTCTTCACTAATTCAATAGTAATTCGAAACTGTAGATTATCTCTGGTGGAGATGTCCGATCAATTTAATATGCACCTAATCTGGGCGCCGTGTCATAGAGACATTCCAGGTAATTGCAAAGCAGACGAACTTGCAACTCCACATTTATTAGATAACAAATCTAATATCGGAACAAGAAATTATAAAGAAAGTGAATCACAGGTGGTCTAACACATCCACTTGCCTGGCAACAAAAATAATTTGGCCAAAGCTTAATGCTAAACGCTCAAAGGAAATAATCTCAATTGGTAGATTGCACATCAGTTCTATCATAGGTGCCCTTCCTGGTCACTGCTTAATAGGCAACCATGCTTTACGATTTAAAGCTCTGTCAAACGATTTCTGTAGAAGCTGTATGGATGAGGAAGAAGAAGAGTCAGTTCCTTATCTTCTCTGGTATTTTCCTGCACTTGCACAAAAACCTAGACTACACCTCGGAGACTTCTACTACTATGATCCCAGCGATCTAAATAACGTAGACATTCACAGTCTCAAACGCTTTATTGTTAGCTTCAAATTGTTCAACGAGTAGGAGGATCTAATGATGTGTAGTGGTATCACAATGGACCATTGTTGGTCTAAGTGTGCGGGACTCCTATCTTGTCTTTGAGTTAAAACGCCATATTCGGCCTATAGCAATTTGTATAACTATATACACATTTTTAATTCAATTAAGTATTATTGAAACTAAAAAAACATTTGTCAAAGTCTCGAAGTTGCCAAAAGTCTTGTTCTCAGAAATAAAAAAACAGGAATTTAGAACAATTTTAGGTTCC
This sequence comes from Scaeva pyrastri, assembly GCA_905146935.1. NCBI lineage: Eukaryota > Metazoa > Arthropoda > Insecta > Diptera > Syrphidae > Scaeva > Scaeva pyrastri. The sequence goes on along the minus strand of LR989927.1, from coordinate 32,906,257 downwards.
TGATAATGTCAGAGAAAACTTTCAGTAAATGCATTTCTTTCAGCTTCTGATTTTCATAAAAAGGGTTGCCATGCCAATTTTGCACACAATTTTTTTAAGACCATAAATTGAAGTAAAATTTCTCGCTGTTCATATACAGAGTCAGATTATTATCAATAAGTTGCAAAAAGTTATATTTTAAAGAGGATTGAACTAAAATTCAAATAAAACTCGATTTTGGCACAGAATTATCATTTGAAAATATTTAAGCTGAAATGATTGAAGTAAAATATTTCTCTAATTAAAATTTTGGAAGAAAATCCAAGAAACTGTCCACCTGAAGTTGTATTCTATTCTGTAGAACTTTTTAAAGTCCTCATTTTGAACAGGGTACAAGTATGAGAGGTTTTAGATTCATCGCTTTTAGTTCCGAACAATAAATTTGCTGATGATTTTGTAAAGTCTAAATATTGTTTTTTTTTTTTTAAGATAAAGTGACATTTTGTTTAGGATTCCTTTTCAAATTAGGTATGACCATAGTTTTGAAAAATTAGTTTTAGAGTTAATTTTTGATGCTGATTTCGAATCCGAACTTCAATGGTATTTATCAGCTTGAATTAAAAAAAAAACACCCATTTTGCTTTACTTTTCATAAATATACTTTGAAAAACAACCTTCATTGTCTCGTTACAAAATTTCAAAATGAGATTTTAGGACCACTCTCGACAATATAATGTCCCAATTATCTACAAAAGTTCTAAAAAAAAAGAAACGTAAAATTAAGGCCAATTATTCCAAAACCTTGATTTTGGAATGCTATTATAATTTTCAAAAATAAGAACCTTGGACGAATTTTCATAATGATACAATGCAACTCGTAATGCACCAGTACCAAAGTGCCATCCATAAAAACAACATTTGTATTTCAGTATTTCTATCACACTTTCGTGGGACATAAGTCCATATAATCGCAGCTGTGTGGATTGATAATTTTGTTCCTTCTAAAATCTCCATATTTTCGAAAACTAAATTGCTTTTGAGGACTCTTGAAATATGTATACTCGTGCAAGTGTGCGAGTGCAACTGCGAGAATATGATGTAGGCTGTGTAATATGCACCCGAGTGTATCTGAATGCCATAATGCAATCTTCACATTAAGTATTATTTCAGATATAATGTCATGTTCCACTATACATAAATGCTGTTAACCACGGTAATATGCCTGAATGTCTGCTGTTGCCGCTGCCACCGACACGACGACGATGATTATGACGACGACAACGTCGACGCTGCTTGATATGCGGCGGGCTGCACTGGTGCCGATGATATTGCGATTTGCGAGAAATGTCTGTGGCTTTGCATTTTATGCTACAAGCGATGCTTTTAACGTCTTATACTCGTATACGGTACTCCTCTGCACACTTGCACACTTCTAAATACGAGTATAATGTATGTAGGAAAGGTATAAAGGACACCTCAGCTGCCTCCTTGCATATCGCAATCTCAAGCTTAAGCGAATGTGTACTGTGTTGTACCTGCTCGTCGCGTCTCGTCGCAGTCGTCGTCGGTCGTCATTCAAGGTACAAAAAGATACCGAGTATCTGCAACAAATTTTTTTTTTTTTTTTACGTAACGCTTTAGATGCTTACCTGTCTTGTACTCAATATTTCCACGGTACCATACAATTTGCGCTGCTGGTTTGGCACTGGATACGGTACATTTTAATGTCAGTTCCTTATTTTCTCTTACTTCTACTTTGGAGTTGTGTGCATGTCCCTGTATTTCGATTGATGATGGTGGTGCTGGAATGACAACAACAAAAAAAACAACAACAAATTAGAATGAGAAATCTGAAAAAGTTCGTTTTTTTTTGTTTATTTGTGAATATTTAAATTTGAAGTTGATATTTTGGCCGCGCCGGATATTAAAAAAAAAAATATACAGGAAAAAGAGGATAAAACGCTTTAGAAATCAATTCTAGCAGACGAGCGAGCGACGACGCGGGCCAAATACTTTTGAAGGGGATTCTAGGTTGATGAACACAAATAGAGGCAGGTATACAAATTTAGTTAATATTAAAAAAGGACTGCAAATAAGTACATACACACAAATGTATATGAGTTAGTGCCTTTTAGCTTTAATATTAAAATTTGTTTCATGAGCCTCGATATGAGAATTAACTTCAGAGGCAGTTAGTAAGCGTTTAGAATAACATTTTTACAGAAAGGATATGTAAACATAGTAGAGGACTGAAATGTCAACTTTGAGGCATATCAAGCTGTTATTGGGTCATAGAATGATAAATCGATTAGGTTATTGTATTTAAAGTGTATCTTTAATCTGACTCCCTTTTAAAGTATTACTTCTAAGTAGACAAACTTCCATTAAGTGGATCTGGATATAAGATCGGATTGTAAGAAAATTGGGAGGTTATTAAACGCCCCTCTTTTAAATAATTAGCTGTGCAAGAACACACTTTCCTTTAACGAAATTTCACTAGAAAATTCCTACTAAAAATAGTTTTCGTAAAATTTTTATGAAACATTTTACAAATAAATACTTTTTTAAAGTATTTTTTTGAATAATATTCTTAAAAAGGTTTTCAAGGACTTTCATAGCAAGATTAACTAAGCACCTGCTAGGCTTAGCTGACCATGTCTAATCATATGATTCAGAATCCAAAATTTTTACGTATGAAGGTGTTCCCAAAGAGCAGCTTCTCTGATTAGAAGCTTTCCATATTTGCTAAACACTTGGTCATACATATAAGAACTCGTCCTTTTTTCAGATTGCAACTTGGCGAATTTTACAATATGAACTATAGTCTGGGTCCGTAAAAATGTTCACAGATTAAGGGTGTAAAGGTGGGAGACCATATATAGAGAGGCTCTGGATGAATGACCAAATATGATGCATCTCAAAAATGTCATTGATCAACGCCTCCCCGCTGCGGTCGATGGTGGGTAATATCAGTCAACGGTTACCCATTTTTGTTGGTGTGATACGTGGACGATATGGAGATGGACAGGACACCAATGACTTTGGACTTTAACAGGAATGCATCACATACGTAGCTTTCGCTCATTGGATATAACGCAGGAACGACTTTGGGGAATGCACGAGGCAGGTCCGAGAGTACTTAGCCTCACCGCCAACAGAAGGGGATAGTATCTCAAGAAAGATTTACTATCGTCGTCGGTAATTGTCAAAATAAAAGCCAAAACGAACGTGGTTTTGTTATGACACCGCGTGGAAGCTAGCCTGTCCTCGAATTTTAGAAAAATGGAAAAATAGCAATATCGGCGGTGATTCCAATCTTGATTTGGGAAGGAAATGGCGGTGCAGTGAAATCAAAGAGCGCTTGGATTCTTGGATATTGTGCATAGTGAATCCTTTCTTTCGTTGGGGACCGTCAAAAACTGGTATAAGGAGTTTCACGGAGGGTAGCACATCGGTTTTTTATGAGCCGCGCCCAGTTGTCCAAAAAATAAACTGTCAAACATCAGCCAAATTGGACTTTTCGTTTTATTTTGACCACTTGTGGAAGCCTAGAATTTTAGCAAATGGAAAAAAGGAAGCATTTTGGAAAGAAATCATGCAGCGAAAACAAAGAGCGCTCTGTGGTGACTCTTCTACTTCGAAGATGACCAAGTTTTATGGTGGTCGAAAATCTGTTTTTTAAGAGCTCCTCTCATCAGGTGCCTCGAAAATAGCTGCCACGGAGGATAACGTTGCAGTCTGCCGCCGCCGATTAAGAAGAGCAACGATATAGCTAAAACAGTAGACATCTCAAAGGATCGCGTGGATCATATTCTCCATGAAATTTCGGGATTAAGAAAGCAATCAGAGCGATGGGTGCCGCGTTTTCTCACTCCGAAAAACAAGCGTAACCGTGAGACAACTTCAGAGCAATGTTTGAAGCTGCTTAAGAGCAATCCGAAGTAGTTTCTGCGTCGTTCCGTGACTGTCGACGAAACATGTATTCACTGGTATTCACCCCAGAGAAGGCGATGTGAACCGGCTGTCGAGGTCGTGGAATATTCTGAATTCACTCGGCACAGCTCAAGCTGATTTATGTGCTAACCAGTAACCATGGACATTGGAAATTTCGAATACGAACCATCCAGAGCCTAAAACGGACATTGGAATGACCTTGAAAGGCCTTCAATTTAATTAAGGAGGCGCTTAACGAAAGACTTTGAAGAATGCTCTCCTTATTTTTATATAAATATCTTGCTTTTTTACTTTTTTAAAATTTTGTATTGACAAGTATTTTATAAGTTAAGTCAAGCTATTATTCAACTTTTCAACACAATAAAAAAAAAACATACCAACATAACTTCACTCATTCCATCATTTTTGTACATTATGTACTTGTATCTTTATACAACTAAGCTTTGGCAATTATGTAGTCCTTTTAGATGATAAAATACAAAATTCATTTTGAAAGTATATAAATCAACTTTTGCTCCTCCAATTTTAAGCTATAAATAGAGACTACATTTTGTTAAAAATCTCAAAGTCAATTCAAAATAATTTCCTATTAATATACATATGTTTCCATAACTACTCAATTAAAAGATAAAAAAAAGATAAAAGAAGACAGAAACCTGTGACATTTTTGTTAACAAGGTAACAATAAATTAAAACTCATGACCAATTTGAAAGTCCTGGGAAAGACTTTTAAAATAAAGTTAAATTAAAGAAATTGAATGATTTGAATAATTACAAAATTAAACTTATATTAATTTAAAATTCTAATTATGTAGTTATTTAAACAAAAATTTGAATGTCAAACCACGACATCAACGAGTTCGAATTCAAAGTAAAAACATAAGAATCCTTTACTTTGGTTGCAATGGATAACCTGATTTAAGTCGATACTAGAGGACCCGGCGAACTTTGTCCAGTCCCACTTGAGTTCTAACAAGATGCCTGGCTGTTAGATAGTCGATATTCCACCAACCGAGCAAAATTTTCATTACACTCGGAACTTAAAAAACAAATCTTGAATTGTATTGAGTTGAAGTTCGTCTTTTCCTTGACATTTTAAGACCAGTAAATCTCAGGTTCTGACAAACTGATAATAAAAGATTTTAATAACTGTATAATGTTGACAGAATGAAAAGTAGCTTTGGGTCGTATTATCACTCGCAAATCGCCTAAAAAAATAAGCGAATGTGACTTTTTCGAATTAGTGTTTGCGATTCGCCAAGTTGACGTTCGCCTTAAACTTGAAAAATTTGGCTAATTGAAATGTCGTTCTATTACCATTCGGCGAATGTTCGCCTTTATCTGTCAGAATCGGTCGAATTGTAATTCTTAGTGACTTTGAAATACCACCAAACTATTAATTCGCCAAAACATTCAACTTAAAGCTAAGAAGATAGAAGATCTCAACTATTTGAAGAATAATACACAGTCTAGAATGACGTTTTAAATTCTAAAAACAATTTTTTTAATTTTAAAAACATATTCTTGTCTTACATTATGAACTATTCTCTTGAATCACTCCAACTTCAAAAATAAAAAACGCATCAAAATCCGTTGTGTAGTTTCAAAGATCTAAGCATACATAGGGACATACAGACAATGTAAAGTGACTTTGTTTTATACTACATTATGTAGTCTTTCGAACTGAAAAAAGTGTGTTTTTCGTGCTCAAAATTTAAAAAGAATTATACAACAATAAATACTTGTAGACATTTTTTATCCTCAAAAAAAAAAAAAAAAAACATGGTTGATGTCAAAAATTAAACTTGTGAAGAATTAGTACTTAATTTTTGAATGTGCAAAAACTACAGGTAAATGTAAGTTTGCAGTTTTATAAAAAAAAAAGAATTAAATACAGTCGAGATACGATGACTTTTGTAATATCGTAAACTGTCATCTCGATAAAAGTTTAAGTGGTATTTTTAAAATATCACAAAAATTTGATTTTTTTAGACGGTTTTAAATCCATCAAAGTCATTGCTATCCTTCACCCAAATTTGACAGTTAATGACTCTGAATTTGGACAAGGAAAGAAATTTGATAGATATCCATAAAATATACCCTTCCAAAAGTCACTCCAAAACTGCGATATATCATGGTAGGTAAAGTACCCCACTACTTGACGTCAATACGGTATAAAGCAGCTTTTTATGCAAATAACTAATACCAAAGAAACGTCAAATAAAAAACGAGCAAAACTGTCATAATTTTCAGGAACATTTGCTAGCAAAAAAAAAAATCAATGATCCTCTTCCTGTTTTTATTGTTTCCAGAAAATATAGAAGTAGTCCCTGAGCATAATTGTATTCTTATGTCCATTTAAATGATTAGTTAATAATAAAAATTTAACGATATACGAGTACACCCATTAAAATACACTCCATCATCAGAAGAGGAAGTTATTTTTTTTTTTTTATTATTTTTTCCTTCTTCTTCTGGACATAAAATTTTTACTTGCCCTAAGGATTCAAGAGAATAAAAATAAAAATAAACTCAACCAAAGTTCAAATGTTTTATTTTTTATTATAATTTAAAGACAAATATAACAACAAAAACAACAACAATAATAATCATCATGAAAAATCATAAAAATAAACGAATAAATTTAATAGGTCCCGTTTTTTTTTTTCATCAGCATCCGGCAGACATTATTCCTTGTAAACTAAACTCTCGCGCATATCCTCCTCACACGAACATATCAGGATAATTCAAGAGTGTTTAACTAACACCAATATACATAATATTACCTCTTTGCTACCGCTCAGCGGGATAATTGAAAATTGCATTCGCTGGCAGGATAAAGCTTTCGAAGTAATAAATCTCAGACAGTGTTAGGAATCAGCAAACGTCAGGACGAGTAAGTATGTATGTATATGTTAAGGTATCGGATGAAGGCAGAACGAAAAATACTCGTAAACAATTTAGGGGTAAGTTGGGTGCCGAGCGTTGCAACCCTCCTTCAAAACGCAGATAGGTACAAATAAGGATTAAACTTAAGAGAGCTTAACTTGTCCGCAAGGGAATCCGCCTCGTCATTGCAGTGCCACGCCACAGTACCAGACGTGAGCGTAGGTACATATTTCAATTTAAAGTCTCATTCTTAGATATTAAAAAAAAATGCGTTTTTCAAATAAATAAAAATAAAAAAAAAAAAATTAGAAGGAATAAAAAAAATATATTTCTAGCGCATTATAGACAAGAAGGAACATTGCACCAGAGCAGAGAGTCAGGAATAGGGAGCCGGTAGCCGGTAGCAGAGCAGAGAGTGGAAACAGACGTAGGCGAGATTGTCGTAAAACTCCTTCAGGTAGCATTAAAATAATTCACGTGCACTTAAGACCATCTCCTTCCATTAACTGCGCGTTGGTGTTGGTGTTGTATTTTGTGTGTTGTGTCGTGCCATGACGCTGCTAGGAAGTGGATATAGAAATAAGGACATCGCGTATAGAGCAGAATGCTGTGGTATGCTTAAGGAACTGCTTCATTCTGTTTCCTATAGCTGGCTGTTTGTTGTTTCAACAATAAAACACACCTCAAAACTACCACCACCCCCACCACCCCGCTCAACACAAAATCTCACATAGTTTTCTATATCCTTCGCTTGATAACTATATGGACTACTATATAGGGGCTGGTGGGTGCGAGTTTGTGTGATGTGAAAAGGAAAACACAACACATTTTTCCTTAAGATTTTCCGCTTATTTTTCTACTTTCTTATTTTTGTTTGTTCTTTTTACAAAAAAACACTTCTTATTCGATGACGACAACGAAGAATAAGAAAAAGAAGAGAATTATAAAAAAGTTCTGTGGAAAATTCTTTTGCGCAAACGAACAGAAACTTTTAACTTGGTTTAATAAGAGCCTAAGGAGACAACAACATCCTTTTCTTTTTTCTTCCATTTTTTTTCTTCCCTTTTGTTGTCTCCTTTTTTTTTTGTATGTTTGTATGTGTAACGAGTTTCGATCTAGTTTTTGGTTTTATATTTAAAACTTCTTCCTATTTATATCTATCCCTATACCCTATCTACAAACACATACACACAGAAAGACGACGTAGCGGTATATCCTTCATTTTAACCATCAAAACCAACAGCAGCAGCCGGAAGATATAAACAAATATAATATTAACTTGATGGGATTTAAGTAGGTGGATATATACATACATACAAACACACATACATATATTTGTATATAAGTTTTGTATTTTTTATTTTTTAAGGACAAGTAATTTATTCGTAGAAAATAAGAAATTTGGTTGATTTTATTAAGTTGGGTTTTTTTTTTCTTCTCCTTTTTTTTTGTTGGTCTTTAAAACCCCATTTACGATTACAGTAAAAGTTATAGAGTTTTTTAAACGAGTTTAAAGTTTAAACCTTATAGCGGTGTTTTGAATAAAATAAAAAATAATGTTCACAAAATAGAAAAGCACTTTATGACTGATGTACTAATGGCAAGGACATAAATCTTCTAAAGGCGTTTGAACTGTGTTTGAGGTTTTGATCGTCTTTAATTGAAATTTAAAAGTGATTTTTATAGAACTAAATAGATGAACGTTTATTCGTGGGGTTTTAGAGGAAGAGAGAAGAAGACTGTAAGAACAGAAAATGAGGATCAAATTTCGAATATTGATTATTGGCCATTGACAGCAGAAAGAGTTTAAATTAAGAGGCAAATTTAGTATTGATATCTTTTCAAAATCTTTTGAACAGTTTAGAAAATTGAGCTAAATTTTGGAAAAAATACTTTAACTGGCGCATTGTTTCTATTTGACAACTTAGGTTTGGTATTTATTTCTATCACTTGTTTTTTTAAACCATGAATTTTGATAGAAAATTAAGTTGTTTTTATTTCAAAAAATAAGATTTTAAAAATCGGGTTCATTTCCCATTTCGGAGTCAACTACAATTACCTTAAGAAAGTTTAATATTAGGTGTGTTTTTTTGGGAGAAATATCCGCAGTGCAGTAAGATTTTACACGTTATTACAAATGATACAAAATCCTCACTGCCGATAACAGATGAAGTAGAATTCAACTACTACGGACAGAATTTTGACGTTTGAACGAGTCTCGAATGTAAATGTTGGTACAATTGACAACTCTTGTGTATCTCGAAGGCATGTTCGTAGAGTACGATAATTAGTTTGTTGTTTAGAACTTTTTATTTGTCACTGAGATTTTACTACTTCTTTAATCGTTTCCTGGACTTTTTGACATTTCATGTGTTATCTGCAACCAAACTAATTGCAAAACAAAAACTTGTCAAAATTTAGAAAGGTGTTGATAGAAAAAGGTTGCATTTTGTTTCGCCTTAGTGTCATAGAAAGCTGTGTAATATTTCCTGAACCAAAACGTTTTTAGTAGGAACAAAAGATTTTTTAGCAGTCTAATTTAAGTAACTTATGGTTTCATACTTTAGTTAAACAGCAACAATTAACAGTTACTAACGAGAAATTCAAAAGAAGTTTAAGTCCACGAACGGACAATTTGACTTTTGTTTTGATATCTGTCAAAAAAAAAAACACAGAACAACAAGACAAAGCGCACAACTGCCGATACGTTTTTTGGGAAATCCTTCTTTACTGCGGATATTTTTCCCAAAAAAACACACCTAATTATATTATTGGATCTTTTATGAAGCCGGAATAGAGAAAGAATCCCAGGATTCTTTGACATGCCAGACTATGTAGACACCAAAAAGTTTTACAGACTTTTATCTCCTTCAAATTTAAGTCGTGTGAAGAATTGAAAGCGCTTAAGAAAGGTCTAGAACGTGAATTTTAGGATCTCAAAATAAAATTTTATCATCTGCGATCGTCAAACAGCACTCTAAGACACCTTTTTGAAAATTCTCGCACATAATTTCAATACTTAATATTTTGATAAGAGGTGTGAAGAGTTCTCTTAATATTCACGTCAAAAATCCTTCAAAATGTTACATACGAAAAAATCTCATGGCTATTCATTTAAAATTGAAATGACAATGCAAATACGGTATATCACATTTGACAATTGTCAAGTCAAGGTTTAAACAAAGGGAACCTAAATTTCTTTAAGAATTCACAAAACGGATCTCTTTTTATCTTCGAAATTCTCCTAACCAGAAGTTCCTTCTCCTATCCTTTTATTGCCAAATCAAGAGTACCTCAGGGTAGTCATTTAGGACCAATACTCTTTATGTTCATGAGTGATGTACTTTGCCCTTATGAGTTAACATTTTGAGTTCATGTAACATTACAAGTTAGATCGTTTATGTAATCACATATGATTAATTTACAATTTATAAGGTTTCAAAATTGACTGTTATTCTCAGACTTTACAAATCTTAAGTTCACACTATAATTTTATTTTTAACAGGTTATCACTCTAAAAACTTGACTTTCGAAATAGAAGAAGAAATTTTGATTGGTCTCCAACATCTCTGAAACTAAAAATGCTATTGACTTCAAATTAATTTTATTTTGTAACTAGCGGCTCGTACCGACATCACCCTGGCTGATAGTAAAAAAAATATAGCCTATGTAACTCAGGGATAATGTAACATTCTAATGGTGAAAGAATTATCGATATTCGTCAAGTAGTTTTTGAGTTTATTCGTAACAATAAAAAAACATGCAACGTTTTCATCCAGATCCTTTCAGCCATTCTGGAGTGATTGGAAAAATTAAAAAAAGGCTTCATGTCTTTGCCTGTCTCTCCTTTCTAAACTACCACCCCAAAAGATGATTGAAATTTATTTTGATTGACGAATTTTTTATAACCCAAAAACTTCAATAAACGTCAAATTTTTAAAGGTTCCAATGTGAAGTTTTCAGTGTAGGTCGTATCTATGCTGGATTTGGAATTCACTGATCTTAAATGTCTCACAGGTTTTTAAAGAAATTCTTGGTTCTAAGCATATTTCTTCTAGTGAACTTTAACAACTTTAAGAAAAAAGACCAACTATTTGACAGCTGACATTTAGTGTTCCGTTAGTCAAAAAATGGACGATTTCAAAACTTTTTTCATTCCTTGTTGTTTTCATTGAGAAATTTCAGAAAATAAAAGCTTATGTCAAATTGTATCATATGTCAAAACCTTCGATCTAATGTCATCAACTACCTACGACTCTTTCGTATTCTTTATATTTTTTCCAAAAAACATTTTCCAATATTCGCTTAGAATTATATTTATGTGAAAAATAGAGACGTGAGGGAAAGAAGCAAAAAGGATGATCAAAGTCTTTTCCTGTTGCGTCAATAATACTTTAAGATGTGAAATAGGTAATGGCGGGAATGTGAGGGGGGTGAGGATTTAATGCTATGTTTTTTCTTTTTTATTCTCTCGTTTGTTCATTCTTTAAAAGGAAGTTTTGACAACAACAACAAAAAAAAAGAAAAAACCTAAACGAGGATACCGGCAAAGGTGGTCGAGACAGAAGGGAAGTAAAAATTCGTAGAAGGATAAACTGAAAATGACATAAAGTTACAAAAATTTCATCTTCATATTTGATGAACATGTGTTCGTGTTTGTGTTGTTTTCTTTTTTTTTTTTTTTTTTTTTTTTGTGTTCAGCGTGTTGGTGTGAGTTCAAGTTGGCAATGTCTCCCGAGGGAATTCCAAAAATATGTCACACTTTGTTTTCAGTTCCTTGAAGAGTTTTAATGCAACACAGTTATTTTTTTACCCCCATATACCTACACACATACACAGTGTACAGATACAAACATAAATCTAGGTACATTATAAACAACAAAAAAAAACACACCTGACAAATTTTATTTTTCAGGCGTTTTAAAAATGACGCAGTGGATGCCAGCAAACAGCCAGCTTTGGTTTGGTTTAAAAAGCCTCCCGGGAAAAGATGGATATACTCTCAAGTCTAGGACACATTACAACCGGAGGAACAGCACCAGCGGACCCTCGGAGCGCCTCACACAGCACAGCGCAGCGCAGCACAGTAATGAACCGAGATTTTGTCAAAATTAAAAACAAAAATTTAACTTTGTGCGGATGAGTGAGTAAAGTAATTTCAGAGTTAAAGTTTAGTTTATTTGACTTTTGAGATTGTTTAAAGAGTTTGAAATTTATTTATTTATTTTTTTGAAAACTTTATCTGCTAGAAGAGGTGACTGGAAAACGTTGTTTCATTGATTTATTTATTTAAACGAACTGTTTCGAGTTTTTGAGAAACTGTTTAATTCGGCAACGGTTAAAAGTGATTCCTATTAAAGTATTTATTTAATAATAATAGTTTCGTTTCTTTACTCAAAAAAAAAAAAAAAAAACTGTGAAAAATTATGGAAGCAAATCTACTGGAAAAGTGTTCAAATATATCTTTGTATACCTAGAAAGTTCGACGTTTTGTTTTTGATAGATAAAAGTGATAATAAAAGTTATCGGTTGGTTTTTGAAGAGAAACACATGTAAACGAACACTGCTTACTAGAACTCCAAAAAATGTTAAACGTTAAATAAAGAATACAAGCTCTGTTCAACCACAAAATTGTTAGCATAGAGTAGCGCAGTACAAGTTCATGATAACTGTCAGAAAGTAAAAAACGTCATACGTCAGATGTTAAATTCAGCGTAATAAAATTGCAAGGAATAGTAAACAATTTACTCAAAACAAATAATATAAAATAATGACATCTGCTGATTTTGACAGTTAAGCTCATTGAACGCGTTAAATCACTGCAAGTCAGTCCAAAAATTCTATCATTGAACACTAAAAACCTGCACTTTTCTACTTGGAGTAGTCCAGTGCAGCTGGTTGAACAATGAACACACTTATAAACTGCCTGAATGCATTCATTTCCACGTATGGTATGACTTTGAAAAAAATGTATACATTTTCCCCCAGTTTTACAGTGGAAGTTTGAATTTCACTTTTAGTTTAAACCACAGTTCAAGAATTCAATTCGGTTTCATAGTTTTGTTAAAACTTTGAATTTAGTTTATTTCGCAGTTCAAGTTAACTGAGGGTATTTTGCCGTTTAAACTTCAGTTTAGCAAACAAAACTGATTTTTCAATTTAACTGAATAGGGTTGTTTGTGGGGGAAATATTTTACTGAACGTCGCGAAACGTTAGTTTTTTTTTTTCATAAAATATCATGATTTAGAATTATTTAGAATTTCTTAAGCTTGTTTGTTCTTTTCTTGCTTTGTTTATATTAGAGAATGAAAGGAAAACAGAAAAGACAAGGATAGAAACTTCACAAAAGTGACGTTTGCATACGTTATGTCACGTTAGATATTTAAAAGAAGTTCGGAGTTAACTCTGAAACCGGTCTAAAAAATCTTCAACGCTGCCGTTTAAGGTTCAGCTGAACTGAAGTTTAAACGTTCGCTTTTGACATTTGGAGTTATTAATATCAGTCGAGCGAAGATTTAAAGGCAATTTGGAAAATACATATGTTTTGTTCCGTTGATAACTTTAAATATACTATTTATTTTTTTCAAAGTTCAGTGTTTTAGTTTAAAATCGAAAGAAGCTCTGATAAATCCGGAATTATAAATTTGTATCTCAAAAAACTCCGCTTTCCCAAAAAATAAAAATCATTAGACAATAAATATTTTTTGAAACGCTACAATTTTGTTTTGTGCTTAAAAATATTCAAAACTAAAGGGCCCGGTAAACTTCGTCTTGCCCAATTTAATGCAGAAACTCAAATTACCGACAATATTTTTGAGTACTTCGTAAGTAGATCGAGCGGCAGGATAACCGAAATTCATGTCCTAATTTTTTGGAACCATCTGTTTCGTTGTGCTGAATGTAAAACAATAACCGCAGATTGCTTCAATTTTGGTGTAAGACGTGGTCAATGTTTAATCCTAGTAAAATACCGGGATAAAAACTAGCGTATGTGCTTTTCTGGACTATAATAATCTATCTCTGAGCAACAATTTCATCTAGATCCGTTCAGCCATTCTGGCGTAATTGAAAAAATTCAAAGAAATCTATCCAGATAAAAAGAAGCCTATAGACTATTCTACACTATCGCCCTTATTACGGTTGTCAAAGATCAATACGATATTTGATATTTATCAATAAAATTAATGAATCGGTATTATCGTTGTCAAAAATCAAAATTTTTGATAAATTGTGAACGCTCTTCAGAAATTAGATCTATTGTGAATGATTTAAATTGACAGTCTTGGTAATATGGTTGTCAAAATGTTTGTTGATTATCAAATTTTCAGTCAATCACAAATTCCTTGTTGATAAAATATTTTACGGATTGCGAAAGCCAAAAGCATGTCTACTATAGAACTATTTTTCGGTGAAAATGAAATTGAAGAAGAAAATACTTTGGAGCAAGCAAAGATTCGAAGAAAATTACGCGATGTGAAGCATGGATTTGGCTGAACATATGTATGTAGATAAAAGATCCTTTTTAATTACATTACAAAAACTAATTTGGCTCGCTTCTAGATTCATTCAAAACTTTAGACTTTCGAAAGAAGCTTTCCTTAATGTATTTTTAGATATCAACGACAAGTTCATCCCGAACATACTAAAATTTGCACCTGTCTTAAGTAAATAGGCACTATTCACAATAGATTTTTGATCTTTGTTCACAATGGATCAAAAAATGATCAACTCGGGTTCATAATACCGATGTATCAATTGATTGACAAAAGTATTTCAATTGTCAATTAATTGATCTTTGACAACCGTAATAAGGCTGTATAAATTAATTATCTGTGTCAAATTTCAACAAAATCGGTTCAGCCATTCTTGAAATAACTTAACTTTTGGAATTTCACAAAGGATTTGGAGCAACATTGCTGTGGATTTGTCAATTTTAAAGATTACATAATGCCATTTTTGACAGTTATTAGATATTGACACAAATTTGAAGTGTAAAAACTTTGTATGGAAAAATATTTGCTTTAACGGAATAGGTCTTCAGATTCAAATTGAGGACACAAAAATCATTATACAAATTTAAAAAAAAATTTGTCAACATTTTCAAAATGATTTTGATAAAATTTTGACAGCTTTGGATAATTTTTGAATGTGTACTTTAATATTTGACCGCTGTATTATAAATTGTATCAGAAAAAAAACATGACTTTTCGGATAGAATTAAAATGAGTTTCCGATACACCTTTTAAGCCTTAAATGTGTCAGGATGTTCTCCAAATCTTCTTCAAAACTATTTGCCTACCGAACTTAAAGAAAAAAGACCCAATCGCGCGTATAACTATGTAGTCCTGCAAAATAACACCACTACGTATTTTCATTAAAATCTCGACTTCCATTGCATCTGCATCTCCTGCCATTTAATAGACAGTAATGTGAAATGAAACACAGTAGACATAAGGTGCACTGGCTTGAAAATGAGAACGTCTGCTACTGATTGGTTGTAATAATCTGACATCAAAGAAACCGATTCAAAACAACACAACCCTTACAGTGTCAGAACTATTACATTAACGACAAAATTTAAACCTGTCTTCTCTTAACTACACCGCATCCAGGACACAGGACAAAGTATGCACAAAATACAAAAAAAAAAAATAACAGTAACTTCATTAAGGAAGTACTTAACTTTTAATGAAACTTCCTCGCAGACAGGTGGATCATCAACAAAAAAAAAGAAGGGAGAATTGAAAAAGAAACAAAGCAAAAGAAAAACAACATAAATTGATGGCTATTTATTACGAAACGCGTATACCGCCACCAAGCGACGATGCGACGCAACAAAGTGATGCTTATACAAATTATTATCATTACGTCATGACGAACAAGGGTGGCTTCAAATTAATACACCCTGTAGTATAGACTCTGTCCTGCGAAGGAAGAAGCGTACGAGTACGAGTATAATAAACCCAGCGGCAAAATAAAATGGACCCACTTATCCTGCGTTCGTCCTTATATAAAACGAGACCATATACTCGTATAGCGATATCTTATACACTCGTACTAAGTTCATACTGATGATGTTCCGTTAATACAGTATACTCGTAGATATACTCGAGTATATGATGGCAGAGCAAGTACGAGTATATTGGGTTAAGTAAACCAAGCATAAAAGGAAAGAAGGGCTCAATTGCCTTCGGGGTGATCTTCTTCTTCTTCTTCTCCTTTTTTTTTGCATTTTTATTTTGTTTAATATTTTTCTTCCTTAGCATGTTCCCATTTTCGAATGAGCAAATGGAAGTCTAACCTTTCCATACCTCTCAGCCTAACGCAGAGCAGAGTTTCTTGCCTGCCTGAAAAATTCATTGTTTTATGTATCTTTGTTCATTAGGTTCGTATACGAAACGAATCAGGAGCAGGAGCATACCTACTCCACTCCAGATATTTCCACATTGCATATTAAATTATGCATGGAAAAGGAATGCAAACACAACTACATTCCTAACCTATGTACATATGTAGATTGTAGGCCTTATGCAATTATAAAGAAAAACCCTTTATCAACTATTCAAAAGAAAAACTAACAAATTTCCCAAGCTATGTACCAACCGTTATTCGTACAAAGGAAAGGTGGTACTGGCAACTGACATGCGTGTAGTATTGTTATATTAGAGAAGCTTTATAGAAACTTACATATGACGGTCAGCTTGGCATTTGCTCGTATCGCTGAATTAAGTCTTGCTGGTCCAACTTGACATTGGAATTCGGCATCGTCCATAATGGATGCATTGGAAATTCGTAAATTATAGACTCCCTGTTTGCGATCACCCAACACTGAGTACCGGGGGAAGCCGGGTATGACGGCGGAGAATCCGAGTGCAAAGCCATCCTTTGTCCATTGAACGGCACCGGCTTGATTTGTCACCTCACAGCGTAACAATGCTTCAGAGCCTTCCAGCACCTGAAGGTCGTGTGGGGTAACGCGGAATTTCTGTTGTTGCGCATGACTCGTGGATGAACTGATAAGTGTGATTGTGGCTGCAATTAGAAAAAAAAAACAATGTCTTAATATTGGCTTAAAAGTTATTAAAGTAGAAAAAGAATTTATAAAAATATGCAATAAAGTTAGAATAAATCAGTTGTTCTAATGGGTGTGTTTTTTAAAGACGTGTGGTTTCCTAGATAAAATAAAATGCATATTATTTAATACTATGACTAAGGATCCAGCTTTATTATAAAGATAAGAGTTTGACATTATGTTTTAAAAATGATTTTGGACAATTGGCTTCAGCGGCTGGCTCGAATAAATTCCATCCGAAAGGCCCACTTTTTGACCACTTTTTGCAGCAATTAGGACCGTACGACAGCAATAACCCGCCGAATATGCTTTTAAAAGGCTTCAAACGTCTCTGGATTATCTGCGCAGAAAAGCGACTTTACATAACTCCCAGCGGTGTTAAAACGAACGATCTTGATCCTTGGAAGCCACACCACAGGCCGACGACGATAAATTGATTGTGTCGTTGGTTGTATGACATGTAGCGCCATCTTGTTGGAACCAAAGGCTCTCCACTTAAAGATACTCCAATTCAGTCACAAAAAAGTCATTAATCGTGGCTCTATATTGTTACCCATTGACTGTAATATTATGGCCGGCTTCATTTTTGAAGATATATTGACCAATGATTCCATCTGTCCATAGAGCCCGCCAAACCGTGACTTTTTGAAAATATAACGGTGGCGTTTCAATCAATGGCTTGAGAATTATGATCACTCCAAATATGATAATTTTGTGTATTAACTTACCCTCTTAACCCTTCATTGCTGAACAAACTCTTCTTTTGAAAATCGGGATCGGTGGCCATCTCGCTTTGGGCCCACATTCACCGAACGTGTGCTACGCGCTTGATAGTCGCTTCAATTCTTGAATGAGTTAGATTGTGTTAAGAGTATGGACATTGGGCACAGCTATAATTATTACAAGCGATGACGGGTGGACTTCTTCGATATTTTGCGTCGCACTAACCAAACCATTATTTGGGTAATAAATTTTCAAGATTTGCAAACACTTTTCAGGAATTATTCTGCTCAATATGAAATGGCAAACCAAACTGAGCATAAATCAAGTGACAGCTGTCAAAAAGACCAACTCCGAAAAAAGTATTGCCAGATTGAAAACCACACGTCACCCTTTATTTCAGTGATGTCTTCTTTTGAAAATTCTTTAAGAAAAATACTCTAAATTTTAAATCTTTTTTGGTTTCCATTCTAAAATATTTCCAACTGACATTTGACAAAGTGATAATCAACATACGAATTATATAAAGCAGCACACCGTTACACATTTCGGTTAATTCACAATTTCCGCCTTATTTGTTAAAAACGAGTTCTTATCGTCTGCGTCAGTTTGTCATCAATGTGACGCTTGTCATAATTAAGCTCAAACAAAGCTAAATTTATGACTCGAAAAAAAAGAAGAAAAATTCAAAAAATACTCTTCGTTTTGGTGAATGCAAATAAGATTTTCTTTTTTTTTTGAAAAAGAAAATAAATCCGTAGCCTGAAATCAATTTTTCTTTCATTATACCACGACTATGCCAAGTTACCCACCTACTTTGAAATTGCACACACATTTATCGTCTTTTTGTTTTTTGTGATTTTTTTTATTTTTATTCTTCTTCTTCTTAAGGTTTTTGTTTTGTTTTAATTTTCTCTTAAATCCTTGGCATGTTCTTTCCATCAGTTTCTCATCACTGGGACTCTAGAGGATTAGTAAAAGTCTTTTTGTGAAAACTTAATTATTTCCCTTTTTTGTCTCGTTTCTTTTTTTTTTCCTTTTTTCCATCACCATCATCTTGTTCGTCCTTTTCTCTTCTTTTGTTTGATGCCTTCGCCTTGGACGAATAAATGAGTAGGTGTTTTTTTCTTTTTAATGAAATAAATTTTTCGTTTGCATTCTATTAAAAACGTGACTCTCTTATCAATTTTCTTCTTATTTGCTTTAGGCGTTAGTGTATTATGTTAAAAGTTAAAACAAAAAATTAAAAAATATTAAATAATACTACATTATGGCTTGACTCTCTTTCTGTAGGTCTCCCTGTCTCTTTAGAGAATGAAGAGTTTTAATGAAAAATAAACATTCACCATTTTCAGCCAAAGCATATTTCCTCATTCCTCTTTTAAGCTCTTCCCATAAAACCTGCTGGAGTATGCCAAGAGAATAGAGAATTATCATTATGTCGCTAAGCTTTTCTTTTTCTTTTTTTTAAATAATTTTTCCCTTTTTTTTCTTATTTTTTCGCTGCGGAAACGAAAACTTAAGAAAATACATAATGTGAATTTATTATGAATTGCTTTATAAAAAAAAAATTAAATTTATATAAATATATAGTATGTATGTATGTATGTAGTTTCCTCTTTATACGAGTCGAGTATGTATGAAAAAAAAAAAAAACACATCCTGGTGGCAAATGTCCTTGCAATGGGATTTCCTTTTTTCTCTCCTGTCTGCCCTGCCTTTGCCTTTGCTGTCAGGATGTTTGCGCGAATTTTTGTCTGTGTGGAAAGGAAGGAGAGTCTCTCTCTATACTTTGAAGGTGCAATTTTTTTTTTTTTGGTTCTTTTAGTCCTTTTGTCTCAGAAAAGGAAAATATTTTCATTAACAATATCAGAAAAAAAAAGAAGAAAAACGAAATAAATCCTTTGTGAAAATTTGCTGAAAACAGGTATGACATAAAAGTGGCTTTTTATTCTTCACTTAATTTTTTGGGGAGACAAAGTTTTTTTCCTTGGGTTTTCCTTTTTTTTTTAACTTATTTTTTTTTATTCGCATACGACGACATACTTTTTAATGCGAATGTTTGAGAATGGCTTTAAATAAATGATTCTACTACGAAATAATTTGCGGTTAACCAATTTCAAGCAAAAGGAACTTAATTTTCTGTTTAAAATGTTTCTTCATTTTGGTCATTATACACAATACACATACACATACATACATGCCTATACATATAAATATTATAATAACAATGCCCCAGTGAGCAGCAGATTGAAATTAATCTTTAGAAAATAATTTATATTTACCGCAATGAATGGTTGCATTTTGGGAAGGGGGTTTTTTGACCAAGATAATGACCACGAAAAGATAATTTAAGTCCAATTCAATGTGATGTTTAATGGAAAACTCAAATGTCCATTTCATTTCTTGAAAGTTCATATTTTTTAGGAGTGTGGCACACTTTATAGGCCAAGGTGAAGTTTTTGAATTAAATTATGTAAATTTTTGTAAGATATGGAACGAACAAATTAACGTGTCTTCAACAAGATCTCGGTGGCCAATTGTATTCACATTTTCCAGAAATAAAAATGTGAAGAAATTCTTCTTGAAAAATTGTGATTGTTTAATTTCTTGTGTGGCACCTATCGCCCTCTACCGGCTCAAATTCGAGCCGTGAGAAATCATTAATCATAGAGCTGTCAAAAATTTCACAATTAAATGCACTTCAACGAAATTTGACGGGTGCGTTAAATAATTGAAGAATGAATACTTCCTTTGATTCGAAGATTGTCTAGCAGGAGCGTTATTGTCAATTTGGTCGATGTGGCCGAGCCAATGAAGTCGACGTCTTAACTTTTTGAACATCGTCCACGTCTTGCAGATCATAGAGTTCCATTTGCCCTCTTCGCACCATCGAATGTGTCCAGCATCAGCTCTCCTTTTCTGGTCCAGCAACCAGCTCCATATAACAGAATTGGCAGTGTAAGGGTTTTATAGAGCATGAATTTTGTCTTTCGAGAGATGAGTTTTTAACCCATTTTTTCTGCCAAACCGAAGTACCAGAGATTCAGTAGGGTAATTCATCGCCGATTCCGAGGTATATGAACTCGTTAACTTCGAAGTAACTGCTATCAATAGTGACATTGTGTCCAAGTCGGTGGATAGATGTATTTTGTTTTTGTTGTATTTCGTCTTGTCCTCGTTAACTTCAAGACCTACTAGTTTCACCTTTTCTTCTATTGACGCAAAGTCCTCAATAAAAGCACTTTGGAAGCGATCGATCATATCTATGTGGTCCGTATACCTTCATAGTTAGATCGATCTGTTATAGATAGTTCCTTCCGTACTATTTCGTAATTGTACGTTCCATCGTGTATTTTCTAGAGTTGCACGACACAACTGGATCAGTTTTTCCGGAATCCCGAGTTCTTCCATCGTCCTATAGAGTTTATGATGATGGATGCTATCATATGCGGTGTCAAAGTCGACAAAGAGATGATGTGTGTCGACTTGAGAGTCGTTGGTCTTCTAAAGGATTTGCCCAAGCGTGGAGATTTGGTCGAATTCCTGGGCCGGAAGCCACACTGGTATTTGCCGATAGTGTCACAGAAGGGCTTGAGACGCTCACATATTACGTTGGTAAGTAGTTCCTACAGGACTATTGAAGATGGAGCATACGGTTTTGGTTGACCAGTCGTCGGGCATGATTGCCTCCACCCATAAGTTATTGATGATATGATGCATGCTAAATATCAACACATCTCCGAAGAAATAATATATGGAAGCAAAAATCCTCCGAATAGTACAAAATCGGAGAATTTTCCCTTCCGAATTTGCTGATTGTGTTAACTGAATTAGGAGACTTAAAACCTCGAAAAATCATGGTTTCTGTCAACACTATTATTTAAAACCTTCAAAAGTCAATTACCCAAATAACGGGCTATTCAAAATGAAACCTCTTTTTAGAAAATCCTTTAAAATGGTGAATTGATTGAAGCACCTCAATCTGCAATAAACCAATTAAATAGATTCACATCAAAACGAAACAATATCTCAAACTAAAAATACTTTAAAAACATCAAAGTGACAGAAGATGTCATTTTTTTCAATTTTTCGAAAAGTGATTTCGAAAATGAATTCACTTAATTTCTGTTCGATTTCGTTTGACTTGAATTCTGGAATCTGTTTCTGTAAGCCTTGTAAGTAAAGGGTTTTTCAATAAGAGGTGTTATTTTGAATAGCCCGCTATTTCAGTAGATGTAACTTTTGAAGCAGTAATTTTTGGACATTTGGCAAGTAGAAACTACGCTATTAATAAAAATTGCTCCTTGCTGATTGGGTCCTTGATATGCATGAAAATGATGCGGAATTGCATCGAAAAATCATCTTGACTTATTAGGAACATTTCCAACTCTGGGGCTCGGAAAACCCAGGATTTATTGTTGAAAAGCGTGTAATCGTTTGGTGCGGTTTATGGTCCGGCGGGGTCATTGGACCTTACTTTTTCGAAAATAAGTCTGGAGCACCCGTTACAGTGAATATTTGTGCTATCGAGATATGATTAATGATTTTTTTATGCTTGGAATTGCATGCTATTGATCTGGACAATGTTTAAATTCAACAAAACGAATCCATCGATACTTAAGGGAAAAGTTTTCGGTCTGACCGTGTTATCTCTGGAAAGGGGTGATCACAATAGACCACCGAGATCTTGCGACTTCTTCCTTTGGGACTAGATGAAAGATAAGGTCTACGCCAACAGCCCAGTCAAGACCTCAAACGAATTCGTGAAACTATCAAGGGAATACAGAAGCCACTTTGCAATTTGGTGATTGAAAATTTCATAAAAAGATACGGTTCTGCAAGAGTAGCCGAGTATAGGCCATTGGTCTGACTGACTTCCTCTTTACATTGAAATAAACATCCTATCATTTATCTCTTATTGAGGAACCCGTTAGATAGACATTAGTAATTTTTGTCAATATTTGAACAACCATTTGATTAATATTAAATAAAAGTGTTTGTTTCACAATTAAAGAAAAACCGGATGCTCGTTTAGTTTTTAAAAAAATATTTGACAATCTGATTGAAAGGGATAATTGTCTGTAAAATTTTGACTTCCTGTACAAACTAAACTCAAATAACAAATACTTATTACAAAAATCACAAATTATATAAATATTCCCGATTGTTTCCTCTAAATTTTCAATTACATTTTATTGATTTAAAAAAAAAAAAAGCTTTCAGTGAAAATTAAAATCGAAAAAAAATTCCTTGACACGTGTTAGTCAATAACAATTTTTTTTTTATTTTTTTTTTTATAAAAAAAGAGAACAATTCTTGCCAATTATAAATACAATAAATAATTATATAGATATAAATATTTGAACCTATCCAAGTATAGACAGATAAGCGTTAGCTTCCTTAATCATCAAAAAAAAAAGAAAAACAAAAAAACAAACAATTCATTTCATGACAGAACAAATATAAGAAAAATAAACTTAAATCTCTTATGAGCTTAAGCAAAAAAAAAAATAATAAAATAAGTAAAAGCTTAACGATTTGAGAATGTAGGCGTAGGATAAGTACATCATTGAATTTTATTTTTTTAATAAATATTTTTCTTTTTTTGTAGATGTACAAAAGCCGAATTTTTATGTCCATTTTACCATCAATTTTTTCCTCTTATCTTTTTTTTTTTTTAACTATCGACCACCATAATGCTTATATTCTTGTCATAAAAATAAAATATAAATCCTATTCATTTAGCTTGAATTAAAGTTGAATTAAAGCAAAATTAATACTTGCAACATAAAGCATCACATCACAGATGAATAAATCCCGGCCATCAGTTTTGCTTCCGCTGGAGTTTATGAGAGGGAGGGGGCGGGGAGACTTTGACTGCTGATAAGGGAAAATGTTACACAGAAAAAAAAAGTTTCCTAAAAAGTTGATGGTACTCTACGGTATATACCTTCTAATAAGATCTATCTATTCATCTTTTTTTTTTACTGAAAGTTATATTATCACACTTGAAATGTCCTGTGCTTAAAGTTTGGATAAAAAATGAAGGGTATTTCAATTGGAGGGTTTTGAAAATTGACAGTTGATAGAGGCCATTTTGTAGAAGGTATATCTGTCAAATTGAATGTCATTTATTTAGTAAGTTTCAAATGATAAAATGTTACAAGAATGATTCTGTTCGGTCAAAGTTCGGCAAGTTCAACAGTTGAAAGGTCAAAATACTCATTTTACCTATTTGAGTCTACTGGTGTAGGAAACCATTAAATGACAGCTGTGCGTCGACGAAACGTCAGATCTGTCGAAAATATCATTATAATCCTTGAAAATGTGTAGGAACATCCGAAGCAATCAATTCCAAATCATTGACGTTCATCAACCATAACTGGAAGCCTGATTCGAGCCCGCAGACGTACAAACTTGAACTGGCCAAGGAGCTTAAGGTTTAAGATCGTAGAAACATTTGGAAACTGGATCATCTTTAGCAATTAGGCCTGCTTCTGGACGAATGGATAGGACGATACAAACCCACATGAGATCTGGAAGCTCGTAAGGCATTCTGAGTCACTGTTGGATAGGGCTTTATGGCCAATAACATGTTGGATCACACGGACAGAGAAACTTCGTGCCACATTAAGAATTCTAAACGAGCGATCCGAGTGAATGGTCATCTCACGGGAAAGTGATGTGAGCTGGAAGCCATGATGTCACATAAGCCTCAAACCATAGTGGCCCTTAATCCCAACATAACCCAGTGGCATTTGACCAAAGTCAGTAATATTTCAAAGTGTTTGAAAATTTCCTTGATTTACCCGATATGTTCAATCAATTTTTTTAAAATAGAAAGCCTTCGATGAAAGACCCTGTATTTAGATGTCACCTATTTTATGGGTATATATGATTTTTGTCTCCAGTTCCAATTTATTTTGCATATAAAGGAGAACAAGAAAAAGACGGAACACGAAGAAGTAGAAGCTCCAACAATTATATATTCGAACACCCCAAATAAAACTCCGAAGCTATTAATCATTGTCTATCTGATGATGGTATTGTAGAACTTTGTCAACTATGTAAAATTGTGTGTGTGTGTGTGTGTGTGTCCAGTTCATCTTTTTTTTATTAATCGTCCGCTTTATATATCTATTTAAAGTCTTCGCTGGTCGAGAGATATGATGAATATACTAAATCAAATTAATATTTTTTTGCATTTTTTTATTTGCAGAGCTCCAAGGATCTGGATGGAGGGGGGGGAAAAAGATGGAAGACCGAAGGAGGGAGGAAATCTCGTCCGATTTTCTTTGTTAATTTCATTCGGCTTATATACTTTGTACGAGTACATAGATGTACGTACTATGTATTAGAATAAATGCATCAGTGATTCAGAAGATATTAAAAGGAAAAACATTGAGGTATGTATGTATAAAGAGGGAATTACAAATACATAAGTACATAAAAAGGATTCCTATATATGGATGTCTAAGGATCCCATTCTCATCTAGGCGAATACGTGCACCCTTTACCCTTAGAGCTGCTGATGGATCTGGAATTCTAGAGTATAGGCACATACATACATTTGTAAGTATGTATATTTGTAAAAAATGTGTGTATGTGCATTAGACAGACAAAATCCATTCCAAAGCATAAAATAAGTATGTGGATGAAAATATTCTATAACCAAACGAATACCATCCTCATCCCCGCCCCCTTTTAACACATTACGTCGGTCGTCGTCAGCCGGTTTAGTTCAGTTCAGTTCGGTTGCAAAAGGGGGTGCAAAATTAATCATCCTATTCCATTTTGAAAGAAAGAATCTTTCATTTTGACGTTTAAATTTTTGTCTGTCATTTGGAAAAGATGACATCTGTCAGCGCATTTGTGTCAAATAGACAGCTACAATTATTTGAGGTTTATTCGCAAACTATACACGGTCCAAAAAGCTACCTTCAAAACAACCATTAGGCGTTTTTACTTTCAAATTTAGAGCAGGGAACTCAGCTGTCAAAAAAAGTAAAAAAAAATGTCTGCCTTTTTTTTAACTCAGATCAGTGTTTCTTTTTTGCAATCGAAATGTGGTGTCTCTCTTTGGCACCAACTAATATGTCGTAAGCTACACCAAAAAGGCAGATGAATGAGATGAAAATGAAACACTAATTTAATATTTTAATGAGATGAAATTTACTTTAATTAATTTGAATATAATGGTTTTCAAGAGTAAAAAGAATTTGAAGCGTTAGGTTGGACATCAGAAAACAGAGTGAATAGAATAAAATAATTTTAAATCTAAGTTCGCATCTAACAGTTAGAATTTATGTACAGTATGAATTAAATCTTTGTTCTCGCACATTCTATTTGCGATATATTCACCGGTAGATTCGTGACTGTCGATACAGAGTCGCCACAGTAACTAGCTCAGAGCGCACTCTAGGGCCGAGCTAATGAAGTTGAAAGTGGAGCGCAGCTAGCTTCACTATTTTTTCGTTCTGTATGACAGAGACAGATGGCGTTTGACAGTTCAATTCTCCAGTGTTTTTCATAAATAATTCCGAATTTCCGAGAGCTCTGATTAAACTCTGCTCAGAGCGCTCTCGACGTGAACAGAGGTGTCAGAAAAAGAAGAATGCCTATTGTGACCTAGTCCTCCTTGTTTTTGAAATTGAGGCTAGTTTGACGTACGACTACGCCGATTGAGTAATTCAATTTTGCACCACCTTATTCTGACGGACGTACCGACTACGTTTGCGTTTGGGTCGTTTGCTTTAGTATTTTAGAGCCTTTTTGCCCACATACTTTTATAAGCATCGCATAACACAAGGGCATATGTTTGCTCTTGTTCCATTTGAAATGTGATTCTGATGCCATCATCATATTCATATATCCTGGCGTATGTAGTTTTGTAGTCCTTTATACAAACATACATTTATAGTCAGTCACATATGGATGAGGATGACATACTACGATATACATACATATGTAACATCATTTCACTCTCTAATTCAGCACTAAAATGGGAGTAACTAAACCAAACATATACTCATCACATACGAGTACGAGAACTTGTACATCTCCTGAAGTCGTCGTCGTCGGTCTGCGGCAGCGGAGTCGCGACGACGGGCGGTCGGTCGTCGACTGCGTTCGTTTATGTAAATTGCGATACTTTTCAAAACGTCATTATTGCACATCCTGAATATGGGGATGCCTTCGTATTTATGCATTGCAAAACTTGGCAGAAGAAATTTTTTGGCTTCCACTTGCATCGCAGTCGCTGCGCTTGGAGAATGAATGTCCTTAACGCTAGACCTCTTCATTTCGAGTTCGAACACAACATTTTCAAGGCATTTTTAAACATGTACATCTAGAAGGATGTATAAAAAGGACATCCCTAAGAAAAAAAAAAAAACAACCAAACACACACACATTCATTAATACAGGAAACGAACCATACACACACACACACATATACACAATCCATATCTCTATACTGACTCAAGGACTATGGAAAGATATTTTCAAATTGGCTACCATCCATTGATTATATCGTATCCTTTTTATACTCTCCAACTCTCCGCACCCTGTCACATTCCCTACTCCACCCCACCCCACCATACTCCTGCTTCTGTATTTATAGAGATGCTGAGAAAGGACTAAAGAATAAAAAAAAAGGAAGGAGATAAATAATGTGTGTACGATGTATGATCCGAGAGTAAAAGTCCTCGTGATGGGTCAGACGGAAAATTAATGGCATCGGAATGATTATTGGGGTAAAACAATTTTTATTAGCAGCAGCCTCAGTCATAGTTATCTTATTTGTTTGTTTGTTTGTGTGTCGATATATGTGTGAGTGTGTGTGTGTGTGTTTATAAGAGCGTGTATATTGCGATGCTTTTTTGCAGTTCCGGATTATCAGATAAGGACAATGAGCACATGTTTGGGGCTAACTAAATGGCCAATATATTGAGGAGGGGGCGCGGTACGGTTCTTTCTAATTTGGTTATCAAAATTTTTGTATATTCGTTCGTTAGGCTTGTTATTAATAATGTTATTGTTTAGATACATACATGCATACAAACATATGTTAGAGAGAAATAATATAGTGGGTAATTATTAGGCTGTGGATTCATTTCTTTTTTTTTTTTGGAGGGGTGGGGAAGTACTTTATACCGGAGGAGCTGGAGATGCATGGTTTTAAGTCGAGGGTCTTGTTTCTTTGTTGTCTCAGAAATTTATACTTTATTTTGGCAATTAAGTAGGGAAAAAAATCAAATAAGATTCGATTTGACTAAAAAGAAAAACTAGCTGACCCAATAAACGTTGCTTTGCTTTTTAAAATACTTTCTAATATTTAGAGTAAGTTTTTCACAACCGTCCAAACTCGCTTTCTTAATTTAATCAACGAATGTAATATTTTAATTTAAAGCAGTGAAAATAAAAACATATTAAATGATTTTTAACAGATTTCGACAGTAAGAACCAAAAAGTGACCTAGGCCATGACAGGATTTCACAGAAATGTCAGTTTAAAATATTTTGCTTTTAAATTCGACGACGTAAAAATTGTATTACCATGAGACTTAAACACTCATTTGGGGACTGTGTATTTATTTTTATTAAATTAATTTAATTTGCAGTTTTTTCTTCATACAATGTCATATTTGACATGCAAACTCTTTGACATAATGAATTTTGCATATAGTGTGTGATGCAATCAATTTATAGGAGTTAAGACACTGTCTGGACTCTGTCGACAGTGAATAATGTGATTTCTTGTTTCTTTTTTTTATTGATCATTACGTTCTATTGGTGCCTTGAAGTACCTTTCATAGCTGCAAATAATAATCACGAAGAAAAATACTGAAAGGACAAATAAAAAATGTTCAAATCTTTACGACAGTGCCACCTATCAGTTAAAGCTCAAAACTTTGAACTCGAAGAACACAGAAGAAAATGACTTCAATTATTGATCTAAACACTTCTTAAAAGTGACAAACGAACAAATTAAAACACCACTACAGCTCCACTTGGTAAAATAGCATACGTTTTTATATACTGCAGAGCCATCTAGTGAGTAATTTTAAAGCAAGTGATGGATCTCCAAAAAATGTTATGTGTACACCTTTTTTATTATTTTTGAAATGCGTATTATTAAATATAGACAACACATATTTCGCTCCTGATATGGTCGATTTCTGCTGAACCTGAACTGTCAGCTGTCAAATTGTTTTGATTAAGAGTTATCATAACTAAACTTCAAAAAGAGAAAAATTCATATAAAATTAACATTTATCAAAATCTTAGAACTTGTGCTGAACCAAATGTGCAACAAAAAAAACTGCTAATTTTTAAGAAATTATGGAACCAAATAAGAAACTAATATTTTATTTCAGAATAATTCTAGAACGTCAAGGTCTCGAAAATCTTCACATTTAGGAAACATTCTAAAGTTCATTGTGAACTTTGAAAGGGCCCTTAAAAATCCAAATTATTTGTCGGTACCATTCTATTTCCTTCGATGTACAATAATTCGAATATTAAGTTTTCTTCAAATTCATTATCGAAAAACCAGGACTTATACCTATTTAAAGTTTAACACAACTAAGACAATTCGTTGGAGAAAAACATTCAAGGCCTTATAAACATTTCAATCCGCCCCTGTTTACATACGAACAAAATAGGATATGTGTATTTCTTCATATTGACTTATTTGTGCCTTTTGCAAAAGCAAGAGCATTTTTCTCCATTCCCTTTTGGTTATATAACCAAAGGATAATATGTTGGATGTAGGAAGGTAATAGAACAAAATTGAAGCTAAAACAAAATAAAAACAATGTAACCAACAAAAAAAAAAAAAAGAGTACACAACTTGTGTCCTTTATAATAATAAATAGCTAACTTGGAACATGTTTGGTTAATGAACTGAAAATGTTTTTGCAATAAAACTGGGTGTAAAATAAATATATTTGTTTGGTTACTTAAGCCAGTAATGCAATTGGAATCAAATCAACCACTTATACCTGGTAATAAATAAACTTGCGAAAAAGTGACCTGTTTTATTGTTATTATTATAATTGTTATACGAAGAAAAATTTATTACTTTTGCCAGGGACAAAGTCAGCAAAAAATATATATAAAAAAATACTATAAAATGGTTTATGTTATAGAACATAAAAGAATGTATGTATTAATTTTGGAAGATAGACTTCAAAATACATTTCTGACTTGACGGCAGGAAAAAGCCTCACTTGAAAAAGTTTTAAGCAATTCTATTTAAGTCAAACCTAAACTCAAAATAAATTTTATTACATATCTACTTTTAGCATATGTGAATAATTTATCAAACCACTTAGAAAACTATTTTGCATATTTATAATCCAAAGACTTCAATGTCATTAGTTTGTGTCATTTATGTTAAGTAAGTTTAAGGGTGATTTAGACCTTGTTTTTAATCGATAAAGTAATTTAATTTTGATGAATTTGATTACTGAATTAGATGATATACAGTTCTAAGACAATGTCACACTTGCAAGTGCTTTTAAACTTCAAAATAATTTTATTTCATAATTAATTTTAAAATAATGAATTTCAACCATAAAACAATGGTTAATAAAGTTAAGGGAACAGAAACTTTCTTATGTTAAAAAATAATAAAAGGTTTTTTTTTTTGGCGTGTGGTTTTCAATCTGGCAATGCTTTTTTCGAATTTGGTCTTTTTGACAGCTGTCACTTGATTTATGCTCAGTTTGGTTTGCCATTTTATAATGAATAGACTCACTATTGAACAATGTTTGAAAATCGTGCAAATTTATTACCATATGAGACCAAAGCGAGATGGCCACCGATCCCGATTTCAACAAGAAAATTTTGTTCAGCAATGAAGCTCATTTTTGGTTGAATGAACGTATTTGAACAAAATTGTCGTACTTGGAGTTATTACAATCCACAAACCATTGTTGAGACGCTACACCGCCGTTACATCCTCAAAAAGTCACTGCGTGGTGTGCTCTACGAGCAGAGGGAATCATTCGTCCATATTTCTTCAAAAAACTAGGTCGGCCAACATTATGTTACTGTCAATGAAGAAAGCAATAGACACATGATTAATGACTTTTGTCGTGCCTGAATTGGAGGATGTTGATGTGGACGACCTTTGGTTCCAACAAGATGGCGCTATTTAAAGAAACTTTTGCTTTTGGTGAGCGCAATATCTCGCGTCGTGGGCCTGTGGCGTGGCCTCCAAGGATCAAAATATTGCGATTGATTTAACGCCACTGGACTATTTTCTGTGGAGTTATGTGGAGTTGCTTGTCTACGCAGATGACCCCGAGACGATTTACGCCTTGGAGGAGAATATTCGGCTTGTTGCTGCAAGAAGTTGTTGAAAATTAGGCCTTTCGGCTGAAATTTATTCAAGCCAGCCGTGGTGGCCAGTTGCCAGAAATCATTTTTTAAACATAACAATAAAGCTAATTTCTGGACAATTACATTAAATTGTATACGTTTTTTTTCTTCTTGAAAACCACACGTCTAAAAAAAACACCCTTTAGGAGCTCATAATTTAAAGTCTTCTAAGATCTTATCAATCAAAAAATGAAATTATTGAGTATCACAAACCATGGACTTTAGTAGTAAGTTATAAAATATATATTACCATAAAAGTATTATACGTTAATTGAAAAATTATTCCCAACCAAACAATGCTATCATTCAAGTTCACTTAGGCGTATGCGTACTTTTTTTCTTTTTTCAAATACTAAGTGTTTCCTGCCTGTTAAGTAAAAACTGATACTACTAAAAAAGATATAAAACTTGAGTCACGAAGATTTAATGATGTTGATTTTCATTAGTTGGAAGTCAAAACCAAAAAAAAATATGAATACTAATTTGCTTGAAATTTCTGTACCGATAATTTTCTTGTTTTTTTGATGATTATTTATCTGAATTTATTTTTACGAAAAATTCTTATGATTGTTACCGCAATTTGGTAAAATAATTAACGTACAACTTTTTATCATAAATACTAATGTGGTAATTTTGAGAATATGGTTTTTTTCTGAAGTAGGAAAATCAAGCAAAAAGTAAAAACACGTTTAAGGTCGAACCAACATCTAAGTCACGTCACCATCTAGTGACCATACAGTTAAGATAATGTTCATCACACGCTCCTCAAACCACCTTCTTAACTTTTTCGTTCAAAAAGAAAAAAAAAAACCTTGAAAATCATGAAGGGACTTTTACACTGATAAAAATCAATGATTCGCTTCACGGATAAATACTACCAAAAGCAGCCTACTTTTATGCACCTCCAACCCACCTCAAAATTTGTCAAAACATAAGCTAAATTTTGTTTAATTAAACTTATCGAACCAAAAACCCTAAGTTTACGAGCTAGTGTCGAAGCATAAGGTCATTAAAACTTTACACATTTTTATTTGAGTCAAAAAATGAAATAGAAAAAAAAAAAACAGATGCGTTTTTCTTTATTTGTGTTGTTGTTAGCGTTTAAAATGTGTGTGTGTGTGTGTGTGTTTTATGTTCCAGTTCCAGGATAAGTATAGTCCATTTTTTAATTTTATTTTATCTTCCTCTAGAAACCTTCAATAACAAACTACGTGACAAACTAAGTCAATTCTCTTGAGACCAAAAAAAGAAAAAGAAAAAAAGTCAAAACGAATACGAAAACGAAAAACGTAAAAAGGTATAAAAGTGTCTCTATAATAAAAAGTCCTTTTCCAACTCAAAGCACACGGTACTACTGCGCTCTGGGGAGCCGATAACGACCATATTTAGTAAATGCCGCATCAAACTCAACGCAATTTATACTTATGTACATTTATACATACATACCATACATCTACATAGAAAAATATGAGATGAACATTTCACTGTGAAATAAAATTAAATTAAGAATTTTTTCAAGTAAGTTCTCGTTAAATAATAAAATGCGAAAAAATGAAAAAAAAAAAAAAATAGAAAAAAATACACAACTGACTAAAACCCCTATAAAATGTCCAAACGAACGTCCATCATGGAATGAAAATAATACTTATACAACAGAAAAACGAGAAATGAATGGAAATAAAATTTGGCGAGCTGGAAAATATTTTTTTTATTTTTATTTTTCCTCCTTTTTTTTCCAAACCCCCCAAACCAAAAGTCGAAGTAAAGGGAAATGCTTATGCCTACCTACATAATATAGAGGCCCAGTTATAAATGTGTCAACCAAACTACCAAAAAAAAAAAGCCGAAACTATAGAACATGTAGGTCGTAAATTCTTCTTCTTCTTCCCTATATAGGAGCACAATATGGGAGGAAAAGGATAATCAATTACTTCAAATAAGTACAAAATATCATCCCTGCTAACCGCAACCTACTCACACACCAAAAAAAAAAAAAAAAAAAAAAAACCACATACAGGGCAACTTAAACTAAGCTAAAGGTATACACGATACGTCAAACGAGGGCATTTAAAGTGTGTAT
Source organism: Scaeva pyrastri (assembly GCA_905146935.1). Lineage (NCBI taxonomy): Eukaryota > Metazoa > Arthropoda > Insecta > Diptera > Syrphidae > Scaeva > Scaeva pyrastri. The sequence continues at coordinate 32,873,171 of LR989927.1, read as the reverse complement.
GTATGTATATGAAAGGACTATATCTATGAATGCCTTTCAAGATCCTGGAGGATATGAAAAAAGGGTTTCATTCTTCGACTCCGACTCCGGTAATAGCGAACTTTAGAACGCAGCAGTTATCAGCTTACGACTTATCCAGTAACTCGGGTATAGTAGGGTATGTGTTCTTAGTTCGGTTTTGAGGCTAACAGTAGAGGAATGTGTTTCATGAATCATATTCCATACCCTACTCTATACAAAATAAATTATAAAAAAAAAAAAAAACTGAAATAGAAGGTACAGCGAATATTTGCGGTTTAATTAAATTTATTTAAAAATTTCACAACCTTGTGGCAGTTAGATATAAAAATGAAGAAGAATACAAAAAAAAAAAACGCCAAAGTTAAAATTTACTTTAACGTATCTATGCACATGTATGAACGTATGTATATTTACTGTTTTGTATGTTGATATATTGTGTATGTGATGAAAGCTGTGCGGGGGGTTTAGGAATGGGCTTAGTGGTACATGCGGCCCTTTGTCTAATGGGCAGCGGTTAGGAAGCTTACATGGAAACCCTACTCAAAGTCAGCTATTTTCTTCTTCTTTTTTTTCCCATTTCCTTTCCTTTGTCAGTAAATGTGTGCGGTTTATTTTTAATACAAACATACATATACTTATACATATTTATACCTACCGATACTATGTACATATATTATATATGTATGTATGCTTGAATGTGAAAAAAGGATGCGTTGTTGGGTTAATTTCTCTAGCTTGTTCTTATTTAGAACTTTTTAACTTGCAATCTAAAGCTTATAAAAGAGCACTTTAAAAATTCACAGGAATACAGAAAAAAAATGAAAGAAGGATATTTTTCAGGCACTATCGGAATTTTAAGGTCATCTAATAATGGTCCTTTTTGATGCACCTTATTGAAAGGAAATAACTACGTTTAATCAAGGTAATGCACAGCTTTAAAATATTTCAATACTGAGCAATAAAAGATCACTCTGGAGTGCACTAATTCTGAAGCCTTGGAATTGAATTCCAAAGTTACAAAGGAATAAACATGCAGAAAAAATAGTACTCGAAATATGGTGTTATAGGATCCATGTTTTTCTTCTTTTGACAAGGGCTCAATTGCTCCAGAATAATGGACATGGACTTCATCGTCAAAAGTGCAACTTCATTATTTAAATTTCATCTTGTCACTAAAATAAGTCTTAGAAGGTTTAATTCAGATGGTTTAGTTCAATGACTTTCATATTTATATTGGGGTTCCTCAGGGTAGCCATTTAAGACCACTTCTTTTTATCTTAGTAATTAATTGTTTGTCTCGCTAAAACTCGGGAACAGCTTTACCGATTTTGCTGATTTTAGTTTTGATATGTTTGTCGTAGTTTAGTAATTTATTGTTTAGTAACGTCCTTATAGTTCTTGAGTCTTTTTCTTGGACAAAAGTATTGATCTCATCAAATAAATCAAGGCTTAAAAAAATTTCTGAAGAAAAGTTCTAACAGAAAAATTCTAACAGAAAAGTTCTAACAATTATGGTTGAATTTTATATCTTATCGGTCAAATTATAGCATAGTGGTTTAAAAAGAAGCTAGATAGAGATTTGAGATTGCTAGACTACACTAAAGCTATAGGAATACCACTGAGAATGTCCCATTATTGGGTCAAGAGTCTGTAAATTTGCAGAATGTTGAAAAGTGGTAGAATAAAAACAGTGAAGCATGACCTAACTCTTCAAGGAGAGCTAAATAGTCCAGTAATAGGCTTTAACATAAAATCTGAACAGTTTTAATAAAAAGAAAAACTGAACAAATCATGAAAAGCAGATCGAATTTTAAGTTGAATTTAAAACAAGAGTCAGTTAACATTTTGAATATTCAGTTTTTCAATATTCAACAAAAAATACTTTTTATTAAAACATAGAATTATTATATTTTTTATTATGATCCTAAGTGAAATTTAGATCCTTTAATTATTATTATTATTATTATTATTATTATTATTATTATTATTATTATTATTATTATTTATTGAACTATACATAAACAGCCTTATTTATATACGCCACATAAAGCCTGCATAAAGTTATACATTCTTTATAATGCCTCTAAACGTTAAAATGATATTTATAAAACTTATACAACGTTGAATAGAGCCATAATAAGCTAAACGCGTTTTGAGGTTGAATAGAGCCTGAATAAAGAAATTATATTGACAAAATGTCATGGTTTCCATGGTATCCATAATAGAAATCAAAATAAATAAAAAAGCCTTTTCAATTTTCTTCCTTTTAGAATGATTTATATAATTAAAATCGTGTTACCATGACTAAGCGATGAAGAATTTAAAAATAAATAAAGATTTTCGATAGAAAATATGAAACAAATTATTGAAATTGTCCGTTCGGACCTCAACAGCGACAATTGAGGAGCCCGTAGATATCCAAGTTCGTCCCAATTTGACGAACACATTCTCTTCCCTTACGATTCCATTTTGTATTGTTGTCATTAGATATTTATTTATGTACCTATTTCATTGAAAAAAAACAGTTGTTGATTTAATTATGACATCTAAATGGAATAGATTTCCCATTTTGGTACTTTTTTTGATATAAGAACTGCATAACTATAATTTGTAGGAAAAATTTTTATAAATAGGAATTTATACAACTTTGAATAGAGCCTACATAAATCCTTATACACTGCATAACTATTCATCTGTTTAGTGGATTCTATTAAATAAGACTGAAAATGTACAAAACAATACTTAAAGCTAATAGCTACCAGGGCTTTCTAGCTGAAATGATAAAACTAGTACATATTTTGAATGTTATGTTATAGGTTGCAAGCTGCAAGGGGGCGGACGGAGTAAGTAAGAGTTAAAGGACTAACTTACTCCGACCGCCCCCGCAGTGGTTTTAAATAAATAAGGGTTAAATACTCTGATAGATATTTAGTATTTTTAAAATTTTGAAAATATTTTTTATGTTTTGTTCGGAGGGAACCAAAAGGAGATTTTTAAGATTATTATTGAAAAGTTTGTGACAAATTTCATTGATTTTCGGGCAGTCTGTTGTTAAATGGTTGATGGTGAGCTGGATATTGAGTTGGCAGAAGTGGCAAGTGGGTGGGGGGTCTTTGTTGATTAGGTGACTGTGGGTGAGCTGGGTGTGTCCAATCCTCAACCTAGTGAAGCATTTGTTCATAATTGCTGGCGTAGAGGTGGGGAATGTAACTGGGCTGCGATTTTGGTTGATTGAAGAGTAGTGGTGATGGTAATGAGACCAATCTATCATTTTTTGATTATGCAAATAAGAGCAAGACAATTTTAAAATATCGTTTTTGGTAGGTTGGTATTTTGATATTGCTAAGTTGCTGTTCCTAGCGGTTATTTTGGCTTCATGGTCAGCATGTTCATTGCCTTTTACTCCGATGTGACCTGGCACCCAAAAAATCTTTATAGCTTTGCCAAGTTTGATGACGTTGTCTCTGATTTTGCCAATGTAGGATGATCGATTGTTGACGTTTTCGATGGCGACTAAAATTGAAAGACTGTCCGTGCATATCACTGTTTTTTTCTTTGATTTGTAGGCGAATTGTGTGGCTTTTAAGACCGCTAAGGCTTCGGCTGAGAAAACAGAGAAAAATGGCGGTAGCTTTTCTGAAGAAAGTAAATTGTTGTTTGAGTCGACGATTGCGAAAGAGGTACCTTCCTCACATTTAGAACCATCAGTAAAGAGGATATTCCAATTGTTGCTGATGAGAGGGTTCATTAGTTCGTGAAAATGTTGAAGATATATCTGTCTCGGGGTTAAATCTTTTTTAAATCGAGCGAGTGTGGTGTTGATGGATTCATTTGGGAATAGCCAAGGCGGGTTACACTCGACAACTTTTTTTTTAATTGTTGGTTCAATGCCGATTTTTCTCGCAAACATTAAGGTTATGTAGAGGGCAGATGGTTTTTTTGGTGTCTTTAGGCGTTTTAAGATTTTCATAGAGTCCAAAAGAATTGGAGAGTCATAGGAATCAAGTATTTTCCCTACAAGTCTTGATGTGAGGACTTCTTTTCTTTCCATGATCGACGAAAAACCTCCCTCAGTTAACATATTTTTTATAGGACTTGTCTTAAAGGCTTTGAGGCTGGATCTGATTGCTGCGTGATATATTGATTGAATAGGTTGAATATAAGATTTTGCACAATTGCCGTATATAACAAGTCCATAATCAATTTTTGATAGTATAATGGCTTTTGTAAGGTTGATCAATGAATTCGTATGGGTCAAGCTATTTTTTGAAGCTAAATATCTTATGATGCTAAGCCTGGTAGCTAAGTTCGTACTTAAAGCTAAACAATGATCCTTAAAGCTAAATTTACAATCAAATACAATACCTAGTATACTTAATTTATTCACAGAGGGAATAAGGATATTATTAATGTTAATAACAGGACATGTATGTTTTCTACAAATATGTAAGTGTTTGCTTTTGTTCAAAGAAATTTGAGCGCCGGATTGAACGCACCAAGAGTTTATTCGTGCAAGGATTTCTTTGAAGGTATTTTCTGTACGAGAGTTTTCTTTAAACTTTGATAGAATGTAGAGATCGTCAGCGTAAAGGGTGTGATCAATGTTCTTGGATTGTGAAATTATATCACTTATATCATTGTAGGCTATAATGAAGATTACAACAGATAGAGGCGATCCCTGAGATATACCGTTATTCAGGTTGTAGATGTCTGAAAAGGTGTTATTTACTTTAACTCTAAATTTACGATTCGTTAAGAAGGATTTTACAAAATAGAATATCTTTGGTCCAATTTTCCATTTGGCTAGTTTGTTCAACACAATGTGGATACCTATACGGTCGAAGGCTTTTACAAAATCAATGGATAAGATTGAGATTGATTTTTTGATGAAATTGCTGTAGAAACAAATTCGTCAATATGAAGTAATGAGTCAATTGTACTGCGGCCATGTTTGAAGGCGACTTGATTGAGAGCAATTAAATTATTTTTTTCTATAAACCAAAGTAGTCTCTTTGAAACAATTTTTTCTAGCAATTTTTTTTTTTTGTTTTTTTTTGGGATGGGAAGCGGCGAGAGAGAGACGTATATTTTTATGATGACTGAATTGAAAAGGTTCAATCTCAAGTTTTGTAAAAAACACTTTATAAGTTCGTCGACAGTTTGTGTTTCCTTAGAATATCAGAAAGACAATTTTTTAATACAACAATTGGGTGAATTTTATATAAATGATCATGTCTTATTTTGCCTTAACGAGTGCACTGTATATTTTTATCTAATAATAAGAAATGATCACTTGGGCGTATGCGCACTATTTTTTTTTTTTTGGAAGTGAAATAAAAATCAATTTTCTTAAATTTTTTGTCGTCCAATTCACATTCTACTTCCATAAAATGGTAAAAAGACTTATAAAATTGATGAAATTTTTCAATAAGTACAATACTCTCATTAAAAGCAGTCAAAGAAATCCAGCTATTGACAATTCAATATCATAGAAAATCAAGACAATGACGTTTTCTAGCTTATTAAGATTTTAAAAGCAGTTTAAATTTGAGTCCAATTATGTCTTGAAATCATAGTCATTGGTCAAGACCAAACTTCATACGCTTACAAATTTGTCAACAAGCTAGATTTTACAATATGTACAATGTACATATGTCTGTAAAAGAAAAAGGTGTGAGGTCAAATGTTTTACCTGAATCTATAAATAATTTTTCATTTGCTAAAAAATAAAACCTTCTAGGAATTTTGCCAAATGCATCTGTCTTTTTCCAAATTTTTTTCATTTGAATTTCATAGTTTCACAAACTGAATTTTAATAAAATGCAATTTTGCTTAAAAGAATTCCTGGAAAAATTTCTATTTCTATAAACGCCTGTAAATGCATCAGGAAAAAAGTCACTCCTTTGTGTTAAATTTATACTGGATATCAATACTTCTTCTTTTATCATCATCGACGAGTGTTGTCAGTCAATAATAAAATCCATTTATTTTTACCAAAATTCGGTGAAATGGAAAACCAACGACTTAATATGATTTCAATAGAATGCGTGAGAGGGAGGCATTATATATATGTATTTTCCGCACTGCATGTGTTTTAAAAGATATTTTGCACACGGACAATTTTCGAAAATAATTACTATTGATGAAGGTGATGCGAATTAGTTATCGATATCGTTCGAATTGACCTCCTACAGACTTCACATCAATGCGGCCAATAAGCCCCAAAGCCACAAATCACCACCCCAATGAATTAAATGCCTTTGGTAAAATTCATCACTATATAGTCACTTCCCACTGTATGTCTGTCCCTATTTATGCTTAGATCTTTAAAATTACAAAACGGATTTTGATGCGATTTTTTTTTTTACATAGAGTGATTCTGATTATGTGTTTTTTAATTAAAAACTAAATTTTTAAAATTTTATTGTACACAGCGTTCAATTTTTGTTTGTTTGTCTCGCTTAAACTCAAGAACGACTTGGCCGATTTTGCTTTTAAAATGTTTGTCGTAGTCCAGGGAAGGTTTAAACAAAAAAACTTCATTTTCCCATACAATTTGTTCTATCTGAGAAAAGGTGTTTTTGATTGTCAGTTGGTTGTCAAATTTTTATATTTCAGCCGCCTTGTCCAACGTGAACAAAAAGTTATATTTTATCATCAGTTTGTTAGGCCCAAGATTAACTGGTCTTAAAATGCCAAGGAAAAGATGAACTTCCAACAGCCATGAATGTTATTAGAACTCAATTTGGGTGGGACAAAGTTCGGTGGGTCCTCTAGTACATATGGATAAACTCGTAGAAGTGAATACAAAATTTCTCATTCTACGAAGACTTGAAAAACTCACAAATTCCTCTCGAACTATAAATTTCAATGCATCCTCAGTTTTTCCAGTGCGAGAGCTTTTAACCGAATTCCATCCTCATTGGTGATGATGACGATGCAAAAACAAGCCAAGTTTATTGGTTACCACACAAATATTGGTTAAATTTTATCGTCACAGGTTATAGGGTATTTTAAAAGTCTTTCCCTCGTTTCTGAACTTATAGGATGTGTGCTCATGTCTAAGGACTCAAGTACATCTCCAGAAGCCATAACCCATTACACACATACATACAGGTGTGATAACTGTCTCCCCCCCCACTCCTTCTGATGCTGATCTACATATAGAACCGCCAATCCAGCCATCATAATAAAACCCAGTCGTTGCGACCTATTTGAACACATTATTTCACTTTTACCCTAAAGAGGATAATCCAAATGTGAATTGAAATTAAACTTTTTGCGAGGCCCAATTTAATTTTTTTTTTAAATTTTATTTTTCACAGCGCTAGCTGTTAATCTATATTGCTGTCTAATATGGTTCAGTTAACTAGAAAAACCGTTAAAAGGGTGGATATTTAACATTTTATGTCACAGGGGCTATGAATTGAATATAGGGTACGTATTAACTTGGTTTGTATACCTATGTACCTATTATATTATCCTGTATGTATTAAGGGGAGAAGTGGGTGGTAAATGTAGGTTAGATAGAGAGGCTGAGGTAACCGTCATCAACCATCAGAAGCAGTAGCACCACCGCCGAGCCGCCACCAACACTTTAGCCTATGATGATGGGGGTTGGGTTGGTGCGGTGTAAGTTATAGAAATTCGAGGAGTATTTTGCATAAAATGGGGCACGCGTTGACGTTATGGATTTAGAATTTATATACATATATTGTATCGTGACACGGGGGGGGGGGAATATTATGTAAAACCTACGAACGTAACAGTGTGGCATAACATGTTGTAAACAAAATGGGCATGGGCGGACTTACTTCGCACAGATGAGGTAATCAACAAGGCGACATCTTTGCTCCGACCGGCATTCGAAAAGAACAATGTTCAAGGCAACTGCAGTTCCTCTTCGTAAAGATCTTATAATTTTTTGAAAATAATCGACTTTAGAAATTTGAATATTCTTCCAAAATTCAGTCTAAAATTAATTAATCTTTGCAACATAAAAAAAATCTAAATTCTTTCCTAAAAAAAGTTGTTTCAGAAATGACAGAAACAGTACAAATCTTCTGACGAAAAAATGAACCTTATACCGTCACCGTTCATATGTCATTTTGATGTTGCACTCCAAGTCCGCCCATGGTGGAACTAAGAAAAGTCTCCACTCCATTTCATTGCGCTTGTGAAAAGTTATCAAATATATTTGGCGAAAATACAAAACCTCTATACATAGCACTTTTAGACGCTAAAAACAACTTTACCCTTTTAGTTTGTGAACATTTGTATATTCCGCCTCGTGCGTCGTGCGTCAAGCGTCACTGCCATCGTCGTCGTCTTCGTTGTTGTCGTCCTTAGCTTGGTACTTTTTGGGTAATCTAATATTGCATACGGGTTGAATGTCAATAAAATCACCAGAAGATAAAACCGAACTCATTCTCAAAATGTCAAAAGGGTACCTACCTATACTACGTTCATTTTGCCAGTCCTAGAAGAAAGAAAGGATCGAGGGAGAGTATTTAGGGGAGCTGTTGATGCCAACAGCCAAGGAACAAAATGTTATCTTGATGAAGGACCAAGGATTTTCCAGTGCGTAATTTAATGCCACTGATTTTAGACGGAATTTTCTAAATGAGTGCGGGGGTATACGTATAAGTATGTATGTAAGTATTTATTTAATTTTTTTGTTCTCCATTTTATTGTATTTTTTTTATATATAAATAAAATTCAAGTGTGTCTATACGCAACAAACAACAATGGATATGAACGTGCCGCCTACACCACTCATATACAGCGGCTTAGGTTTTGTTTATTCGCTGTTCTTGATATGGGCTTCCACATTCCAGCCCAGAGAGACACAACCGAGGATTTTGAAGAGAAAAAAAAAATTAAAAAAAAAAAAAAAAACAAAAGCATCCAGAATAAAAGTTAAAAATGCTTTGTTATACTAATTATTCGGAATTTAATCATAAACAAAGGGAAAATGTGTTCATTAATCAAAAATAAGCATAAGTTTTGGTATTTTCTACCATAACATTGCCAAAATGGACAAAGGAGGGGGTAGCGGACGAGACGAGACAAGACAAGGGGCCCAGGAAGAGTGGCTCGGCGTTTTAAACATAAAAGAAGAAGAATTTATTGTTTTTGTAGAAGTCGATTTGTGTGTGTATTCACACATGTGTATGTATTTGTATAGGAATGTATGAAATTTGTGGTGAAATGATTTTCAAAACCATGATTATAAGGATATACGAGTACCTAAAGTTTAATCTCGTAAACTGTATGCGATGGTAAATATATGGCAAAAAGTTGCCCGGAAAAGATAATAATGGTCAGAAGAGATTTAGCAAAACATTGCCATGGCTTTTAAGCGTTAAACTGAGGTTAAAACTGATGACTAAAGAGATGTGGAATGAATGAAGACGGTTTTTATATTTACAACCATTAATTTTGGAATAAATTTTGTTTTCTTAATGCATACATATTTACATATTAGTCGCCTGAAAAAGTTTATTTTAAAATGACTTACTGTATATTAATTTTTATTGGTTAGCAATTTAACTTACATGACAACGATATGATCTTAATCGAATTTTATCCTCCATTAAATCACATTGTTAGCTTATATTTATTTCCTTTACTAGATATACACATGTATGTACATAATGTATTGTATGTACTTATTTAAAAAAAAATTCATGTTGAGATTGTTAAGAGTTCGACTTTTTATTTTCTAGACATTGTATTCGGAGGAATAAGTTATGAACTTGGTTTTAATAATAAGTCTGTCATTAAGACAATTATACAGGGTTTTCCAAAAAGAGGTATTATTTTGATATTCAATAAGAAAAATGGCATTTTTTGAAATAAGTGATCGAAATGTTTATTTCAACTTAAAGAGGAAGGTATGCCATTAATAATTTATAAATTAATACAAAATGTTTTCACTCTTTTTGAGAACACGGTCAGTCCGAAAAATTTTCCCGTAAAAGATCGATGATTTCGTCTTGTTGAAAGTAAACATTGTCAAGATCAATACCATTCAATTCCGGGCATACAAAAATCATTAATCATCTCTTGATAGCGCAATCCATTCACCGTAACTGTTACTCCAGCCTCATTTGCGAAAAAGTAAGGTCCAGTGACCCCAGCGGACCATAAACCGCAGTTACCCGTTGAGGATGAAGAGGCTTTTCAACAATAAATCTTGAGTTTTCCGAGCCCCAGATGCGACAATATTGCTTATTGACGTAGCTACAGAGATGGAAATGAGCCTCATTCGGAAATTTCACCATGTTGAGTCAATTTTTATAGTTTCAATGCATTTATATTAATGGCGTAGTTTCTACTTGTTAAATGTCAAAAAATTACACCATCAAAAGTGACATCTACCGAAATAGCTGGCTATTCAAAATAACACTTATTATAAAAAAGCCTATATTATGTGAAAGTTTGGATGCACAGTTTGTTGCTCAAAAACATCAGAACGGCTTAACGGATTTGGATGAAATTTGGCACAGAGATATTATAAATAAAGTGACTTTTAAAAATTCAAAAACTACTATTAATATGATGTCTTCTTCTTTTTTTATCTATTTATTGAGTGCAATGATGGGCCGAGGTGCTAGTAATCTATAAAGATATGTTCTAAGAGTTTGGTAGTTTATTGGCATACATCAATGCCTTAACTTAATCTCCTAATACAGTAATCGAGTGGCGTTAAATCGCACGAACAAGGGAACAGTTAACAGGATCATTGCTGAAAATCAAGTTATCAAAAAATAAATGGTTGAACACTGTTTGATGAGTTGCACTGTTTGACTGCACTCAAATATTGTCTAAGTTAAGCTGAAGAAATAAAAATCAGTCAAGAGCTTCTTACCCATTTAAAAAACATAAGGACCAATGATGTCTTAAGAGTGTAAAATGCACAAACTTGTCAATTAATGGATTCTTATTGACCAGTTTCAATTCGATCGTTATTTGGCTCAAATTCTTGCTTTATTTTATAAACTTTTCACTTAGTCAGAGGACAAAAGCCAACAAGTTGAAAACGGCGACGAATCGATTTTTCAACAACAATATTCCATTAGGGACCTGTTGCTGGTTTTGAATAAAGACGAGAAAAATTAAAGTAAATTTAGGAAGCGTTGTTCTAGCGTTAAATTGTTTATTTTCCAATTCTAACTGAACTGAAATATCAACAAATTTTGACATTCCTAACTGTCAAACTATAACCAACAAGAAACATCTAAACCTTTCAGGCATTTAATACCTAATAATACCAACCAAAGTCAAAACTATGTTGATTCTCAAAACACGATGTTCGCTCATTATGATCATAGTTTTCTAGTAAGTACTTACTATTCTATTCTATGGCCAAGTGTACAAATACCTTATAAATTAATGTTTGTGTTGGGATTTGTACATGAATAACATAAATTTACAAAGGAAAAAATATACTTTAAATTCAATTTAATAAAAAAATACTCATACGCCTGAGTCTACCATTTTAATATCGTCACGTGAAGTGACGTTTTGAGAAAAAATCTTTAACAAAATTGTATTTGTTAAACGAGACTTTTATCATAAAGTTGCTTCGTTATTTCAATTGAACTCAGTACAAGCATTTCAGTTGTCAGTCCCTGCCCGGGTACGTGTATTGCCTCTTGTAAGGAATTGACAAATTTTCCAAGAGTAAATTCTAGTCATGAAAAGTGCTTTCACAAAAATTTAACCATTCGAATTTGCCATAAAAACTGTAGGTCCCCCCCATCCCTGACATTAATCACACACAGGATTGAAAATTTGAAGTCACTAGGCCCTTGTAATTTAATTAAAGCTTGCACACCTTCATATATTATAAAAACAACTCAAGAAATCAAAAAATATAACCACGTTAATTTCTCAAGAACTGAACAAAAGTAAAATAGAAGAGCCATCTATTGAAACCTTTTAAACTTTAATTCATCTAGAAAGTATTACAAGTACAACTTCATGCCGTAAGATGGAGCTACTCTTGTTTCTATATGAAAATCCGCTGTTAAAAGGGTAAGATATAGCATTTTTGAACATGAAATGGAATGGATTCCTTTATCGATTCTATTTTCGTCAAGCATATGTAATGAAATATATCATGCAAGAAGACCGAGGACTAAAGGTGCAGACTTTGCCAACCAAAAATCAACTTCAGTCGTGTATTTCATTGACAAAGATACAAGTATTATGGTAACATTATTTTGGCATACCATAAAATATTTTGACCTACAGCATTCGGTTCTTGTTTTTTGGGATAAATTTGGTTTTGCAAAAACGAAAAAAACACTATAATTGGCTACATCCAAGAAATAATGCTTCGAGCCATGGGAGATCATAATCTTTTTCGTTTTTTTTTTCCTCTCCCTTTTCGTTTTTTAAAAAATAATAAAACAAAAAAAAATTCAAAACGTATTTCCCGAAATGATGGTTGGTTCCGATGAATTCCTTGTTTTTAAATTTACGTACATTATTTAGATACATTATTTTCTGGTTGTTCCTGTTGATGTTGTTGTTTTTATTTTCTCTCACATTGTTACACCAACGATGATGATTAATTGAATAAAGCTCTTGATGGGTCAGGAATAAAAAAAAACGAAAAAAAAAAGAACAAAACAAATAACACCAACTACCAGTGGCGCTCCATGTTCATTTGGCAAGAAAACAAAATAAAAATTAATTAAAAGATGTGCGGGTGATTTATTTCAAACTCCTCCCGTAATTTCTATCTCTCTATACATACATACATTTCATAGTAGATAGGTACATATAGGTACGAACACACACACACACACAAAAAAAAATCTCTAAAAACATAAATCTCCCCGAAATGCAGGAAAAAACTTAGACCGACCAAAAAACCAAAACCAAAAACAAAAACAAAAAAAAAGGAAGTTAATTGTTTTCTGTTTTTGTTTTATTAACATTTTTTCGTACGTACACACACACACATCCAGGCACACCCTGTCCATATACACACTCACAACAAACCTACATACGACGACGACGATGTATCAATGGCAAGGTAATGAAAATTAGTGAACACAATTACTTTCCCTAAATTAATGGTTTGAGATTTTGCTATGGTTGCCTCCTGACAAAAAAAGCAAAAAAAAAAGGGAACACCAGAAAAAAAACCAGAGCGACGACACAAGAAAAGGACATCCCATGACTACAAGGACAATATAAAAAAAAAAAATATCAAAAAATTGTCGTCGTCGTCTTGGTAGTCGTCGTCGTTTTCAATCTCTGCGTCAATTTTTCGTCAAGAACGTTGGAGAATTTACTCGTTATCGAAATTTAGAAACTAGAGGTATTCGTATGCCCGCGTAAGGACAGATAGAAAAAGAATAAGAAGAAGATAAAGAGAAGAAACAGAGAATCAGAGGGCGTGGAAATAGTAGGTGGTTCTGGTTCCAGGAGGTGGACAGGCAAAACGTGTTCTAACTTATAATGTGGTTTTTAGGTTGCTTCCGAAAATAAAAAAAAAAAAAATAAAAATAAAAAAGTATAAAGTAAAATAAAACATTTAAAAGTTTGATTTTATCTTAAAGTTTCAAGTTACTTAGATATGCATCTAACCTTAAAATGTGTATGTATATTGTACATGGATAGGTACATATAACTTTGTATGTCATCCATTAACATGACGGAATTTAAAATCAAAAAAGGACCTTTATGTGTGTATATAATGATTTTCATTGGCATACAGTCAAAATACGATATGTGCAATTTTTTGGGTTTTTCGAAAGTTTGAATTTTTTGGTTTTACTGTCAAAGTGACAACCATGAAGTCACTAAATTTTTAAAACCTGGTTACACTTCATTAATTTAATCTCAAAATAAAGCGACCACAAATATGAAATTTTTATAAAGGGTGTTCTTTTTTTTAGACCTGTGGTTTCCTATCTGGCAATACTTTTTTCGTAGTTAGTCTTTTTGACAGCTGTCACTTGATTTATGCCCAGTTTGGTTTGCCTTTTAATAAGGAATGACTTATTCCAGAACAACGTATGAAAATCGTTCAAATTTATTATCAGATGAGACCAAAGCGAGATGGCCACCGATTCCGATTTCTACAAGACAGTTTTGTTCACCGATGAAGCCCATTTTTGGTTGAATAGGTAAGTTAAAATACAAAATTGCTTTATTTGGAGTGATGACAATCCACAAGCTGTTTTTTTTACATAATTTACCAAAAAAAATTCTTACGCAAAAAATAAATTACCAGAAATTAGATTTTGACTGTTCGACCTTATAAAATTCAAATGCTCGAGGCGTTTCAGAGCTCAGAATTACAAGTAGCCAGAAAATTATCAAGGAAGAAAGAATGAGAGTTGAGTTCCATTAACGAAAACACCACCAACAACAACAACAACAGCATCAACAACGAAAAAGTGGCTTTACGAAAACAAAAATAAATCCTTCGAAATTCCCAAGAATTTTTGTATCAATGTACATATCTTTATGTGTATGTGTGTATAGGATGCGATGCGGTGGGGTGTGGTTGAGAGTTAAAAACACACGAAAGATGTATCATCATCATCATCATTAAAAGTGATGATGACTATAATGTAGTATCCCCGGTGGGTTGGCTGGTTGGTTTGGAACTTGGTTTAGCTTTGCATCTGGTGTTTCATTTCCCGACAACTACCATCTAAAGGACAAGGGGAAATTCTGTTGTTTTCGACAAACAGCAGCGGAACGGTTAGCCTGCAGTATAGCATCAGCATCAGCATCAACATCACCATCACCATCAGAATCAGAAGAGGTACATTTGAAGGTATGTATATAATGTAGATATACAGCAACATGGAGGTTCATGACGAAACCATCCTGGAGACAACATTCCTGAGGGCTAAAGCACATTCAGCACACCTTCAACCCTACCCTGCTGTCCCTTGTTGAGGAAATAGAAAACGAAGAAAACCGAAGGTACAAGTACTTACACACCACCACCATCAACATCGCCATCGCCATCGTCATCGTGATGATGTAGCACGTAAATGTTTCTTTTTCGTCGTCGACGTCGTCTTCCCTTAGCGTTTGGATAACACCAAGGACTAAGCTTAAGGGCGGTTTGTATGATTCGAGTCTCAATGCCACAGCATCAGCGTAGCGCAGCGCAGAGCTAGAGAACTTACAGCGCAGAGTTTGCAGCAGGCGGCGGCTCGGCAGCAGCAACATGACCGACAACCTGGGCTTCCCTGCTTTTTCGCTGTGTGATAATGTCAGAAGGTATCCCATTATCATACCTGTACAGGTGCGGTGTAGCCTTCTACATCACCCCCTCCCCTCTCCCCTCCTCATACTCCGCCAAAACAAATTCGCTTGCATCTTTTTGTGTTTTTTTGAATTCAGTTTTTTTTTTGCTTTTTTTGTTGCTGCAATTTCTGTGAGCTGTGAGTTGGTTTTTCGTATTTCGTTGCTGCAAAATAATTATGGCTTCTGGGACTTTGCTGGCTTGGCTGTGTGTTGAGGATGGATGTGGATATGGTGTGCAATTTTGTGCTCGCATAAGAATACAGAATTGTCCCTACTTTAGCTGGTTGAGTGTTTTCCTTTCTCGCACTTTATTTTTGTAAAATTAAAATGGAAAGAAAAAACCATGGAGGACTTTATATACCCTTTAGAGGTGGGTACCCGGTGGTACCTACCTGCTTCTCCTCTGCATACACACACACCCCTTTGCTCTTGAATATGCAATGCTGAAAGGGTTTCAGCAGGGGGGGAGAGGGAGTGGTAGGTTGTTAGGTTGGAAATTCGCTTCATATGATGCACTCTTATACCAAACTACCCGTACTATCATCATAACTGCCATCTCCTTTGCTTGTATTCCCTCCACCCCTCGTCCTCCAGCAAAAGCCAAAAATATTCATACACACTCGGTTGTATTTTTTTTTTTTTATTTTTTTTTCGAGAGGGAAATTCAATTTTTCGTTTTGAGCTTTATGCAATGCGGTATAGTGTCAGTTTATTTTTATTGCGCACAGGGTGTTCCGGATCTGGCATATATTATATTTCACAACAAAAACGACACACACATGACACCCATATGTACAACAAACATGAAAGATACGAGATCTTTTTGTTTTTGAGGGAAATTATTTAATATGCACAGGCACACGGTAGATGGCGCAGCGAGGCGGGTAGAAGAGAGAGCCGTCGGATCGGAGCAATAAATCGCTATCTTTCTATATTGCTTCCGTTTTGCGCGGCTTTTTAATTATTTTCGTTTACTATAATTTTGCATCTTCACTCATCGCTTAAGATTATTTTTCAAAAAATGAAGAAGAATTTATAAATATAATAAAATAATATTAAAGGTAATTGAGAAATTTAATTAACTTTTTGAATGAGATACCATATTTTCTAAATGTATCTTGTTGGGTGTGTTTCATCAGGCGAGGCAGACAGCGGTTTCAACTATGATAATTAAGGTGACCAGTTGTCTTTTTTCGATTTTTTTTTGTCATGAAGGCAAAATATTGACATATCAACATCAAGATAATTCTGCTTGCACGTTGTTTACCAGGTAGAAATGGGTCTCATCACTGAAGATTATTTTTTAATGAAATTCCAAAACATTTTGAGACATTTCTAAAACCCAATCAGCGAATATTCGACGTTTCTGGTAATTGGCCTACTTTAAACGACGATGATCATAATTTCAAAGATTAACAAGAAATCAACGACAAAGCTCGACGACTCAACGACTTCGGTTTACAGCAGGAATCATAGTTGTTTTTGAAAGACAAACACGGTTTCTACTCTTCACGTCATTGTTTTCACCAGTTTAACTATTGCCCACCAAGAGGGTGCTTCCCGACGATCCAAAATGTACGCCATTTTTATAGCGAAAAAGAAAGATGACAACTTCAAAATTGACAGCTGTTCAAACTACGGATGAAACCTTTTCATCTAAGAAGAAAATGATAAAGTTCCGAGAAAGGACTGCGTACGAGTATTTTTGACCTGAGTTCTGTGTCAGTCCCGGAGGTTAATGCCAATGTTCTTAATACAACACCGTATTATGTACATTGTACATATGTACATATAAGAAGATTGACATTTTTTCCGGATTCAGGTAAAGGTTTTACTCGGAGACTTTATAGCTTCGAAGTGACATTTGGAACTAAATATTTTTAGATGTTAAAATTTTATATTGTTGAATATATTCAAAAATTAAGAATTTCTTCGAAGAAAAACTTGGACTGTTAACAAATCCTCTCAAAATAAACATTTTTTGG
This sequence comes from Scaeva pyrastri, assembly GCA_905146935.1. Lineage (NCBI taxonomy): Eukaryota > Metazoa > Arthropoda > Insecta > Diptera > Syrphidae > Scaeva > Scaeva pyrastri. The sequence continues at coordinate 32,855,874 of LR989927.1, read as the reverse complement.
TTTGAAAACTGGAAACCGAGTCGATACTGACAAAGATTTCGTCCGATATCTCGTCAAAATTTCTAAAGATGTATTAAATCATTTGTCTATGGCTTGTACTAAGAAACTGGATTTGTTACGAAGCTTATAGTCAATTCCTAACAAAATACACTTATGACACAAGTTTTTGTTGTCAAACTGCGAATCAGTTACAGTACTGGTAAAAAACTACTTTGTATCGAAGTCTTTACATCAAATCGTTTTTAAGGTATAACGCTCAAATTAATTTTTTTGTCAAAATGGAGGTTAGACTTTATTTGGGGTATAGGAATTGAAAGACTTTGTCAAATAATGCCCTCCATCGAAATTCAGGATTGTCAAAATTATTCGAAAAGAATCTTATTTCTCCAGACGAATATTCAGTAAAAGTTTTGGATCTAAGAGTTTCGACGCAAAAAAAAATCCATCCAATGAATTTGGTGAGGGTATTCTAAAATGTCACTTTGACGTTTCAGCATTTGATTTTACTTCTGAGAATATACATTAAAAATTTCATCTTCCATCATTAAGAAGCGAGATTACATCGATATGCCTTCAAAATTTAAATTTAAATTCCTTGTAGTCAGCTTAGTCTAAAATTTTCAGATTGCTTTGAATGCTTGAAATTAGACTATTTACAATTTGACACAAATAAAAGAATCCACATAGTAGATAAATTTGTCAAAAAAAAAAAAAATATTCAATCATTTTATTGCAATCAATTGAATGGAATCTTTTAAGTCTTCATGGATCCATTTGTTTCCATTCACATCAAATTAAATTATGATATCTCAAATGATTGCAATCAATGAAATGATTCAGTTAAAAATTATTCCAATCGTTTCAAAGTCAAAATTTGAATTAAAAAAAAAATTGTGTAAATAATTTGAAATTTTTATTTAGACACAATTTTAATGAACTCCATTTTGAATTTCAAGCTCAAGGAATTTTAAACCTTTGAGTTGGTAATTTTCAAAGGAATTCAGATCGATTTAATTTTTGATTTATATGTACATAATTTATCAAATTCCAAATTCATATACAAGTATGGTCACTCTAACTAAATTCAACTAACCTAAGTTTCTCAATTTTCTTAAACTCAATTTTATTTTTTGTTTTCTTTTAATTATATCTACATTTCGTAAAAGCCATTTCAATTGCGAAAGAGATAGAGTGAAAGAGAGAGGGGAAAGGAGAAGTTAAAAGGAAAATATAAACACCTTCATTCGTCCGCATATACTTACATACATACACATAAACATAGTATATAATATATTTAGAAGCAAATGAAGGGAAGTTATACAATATTCTAGAAGATGTTAAGAGAAATTGCATAATCGAAACAATTAATTTCAAATAGAAAAAGGCTTCTTTTATTAGGATTCTACATACATACAAATGTATATGTATTTATATACTTTGAGTATATTAGTTCTCTTTTTTGCTTTGTTTCCTTTTCATCATAGAAATTTGCTTTGTATCTTTACCTTCGACTTAATCTATCGATGGTGCTGCTTAAATGAAAATATTAAATGATTCAACTTATTGAAAATTTAATTGCAATCCTTCAATGATTTTATATTAAGCAATATTAACTTTACATCCATCATTGGGTCGTTATAGGAAATGTTAAAATCTTAATAATCGAAACGATTTACATAAAAGGAGCAACAAAAAAATCGATCGTTAATTTTTAAATACTGTAAGTTTGTAATTGAGTGGTTTTTAGTATACGAAAAAAAAAACGTGACCTTTTTCACAAATTAATCAATTCGATGTTACCATAGGCCCCCAGAACGAGGGGGAAAGAGGAAATAGACAGGGCATCACATTGCACCTTTGGGTATTGACTTAACGGTGTATGTTTTTTCTGACTTTTTTTAAAAGCTTGTGTTCTATTTCTATATTTTATTGACATTTGGTTTTTAATCGAATTTAATATTCAATTACCTTTTTTCAAAACAACCCTCACAATCCCACCACCTTCCTTTAGACATGTTTGTATTCCTGGGACTTCAAAAATTAGAATCGTTTCCATTTTCTGAGAGATATTGAGACTTTTCTTTTAATTAAAAATATTAAGTAGTTATTGTTAACAAAAAATAATTGGTTCTATTTAAAAAAAAAATCTTTTTAGAACTGCTGCCAAAATTTCCTACTATTTTTTAAAGTAGAGTTTTTGACTTGTTTTTGAAAATGACTATAGTTAAATTATTTTTTGTATCTTTGATATGAAGAATATGATTTTTAAAAATCACTTTTCTTTTCACGTATAACAACACCAAAAAAAAAAAATAGAATTTTGGAAAAAAAAAACTAAGTCAATTAAAATAAACAATCAAAAATGTATTTTTGACATTTGCTTTAAATGCTGGAATAAAAGAAATTTAGAATGTTTTTGAAATTTTTGTGTTTTCGTAAGTTTAAGTACCAAATTCTTCCAAAACCAAATTAAATTACATACTTGAGAATGCTTAAAGATGTTCATAAAATTTTGGTATAAAAATTAAATAAATCAAAACATAACCTAATACATCTTTGATGTTTGCTATAAAAATAGACATTTTGAAAAAATCCTCTTCAAAGGGCAAACGAATGAAAAACAATAAATAAAATAAAGGATTTCATTTTTTACGTATTCATTTTTTTCTATAAAAATAAATTATTTTTCACGGTGGATACAAGGGTTTGTTAGATTTTACGAAGATGTTGTCGATTTATTGATACAAAGTTTGAAATTCGAAAACCTTCATCGCAATTTTTCTTTTTCAAAAATAAGTACCCAGAAATGTTAAAATTTAATTTTCTTAAATTTGATAACGAAAACAAAAACTAATGGTCTTAGAAAAAGAAGTTAATTTCTGTACACCAAGTTTAACCAATTAGATTTTTATCGACAAACCACTTAATTTTATAAAAATTTTGTCAAACGACGACTTAACAAGATGTCAAAAGTCAACTGCCAAACTCACAAAGAATTATTACACAATTCAGTTCCATTTTTAAAATTATAAAAATCAAAAACACTAGCGGAGATTTGTTTTTAACAAGGTGGTGTCACTTTTACAAATGTCAAGCTAACAAGCTGAAAATAGAATATTAATGACAGATGTGGTAACCTAAAAAAGAGAGAACTCCACACGGTAATGATTTTGGACTAAAATGGTATTTTTTGGAACAATGTTTCATTTTTTTCTAAATTTTGTAATTAGTGTCAAATATTAAACACAAAGCTTTACTTTCCTAAAAATTTGCAAGAATAAAAATGTATTGATCAAATCGTGTTTTGTAATTATTTTTCTTTAGAATTCAATTGAGTACTCAAAAAAAAAATTGACTTATTTTTACTCTTTAAAATAAAATGAAAAAAATGTTCCTAAATTGTTTAAAATAGTGAAAGGCCGAGCTGGGTTCTATTGCACACAAAAAACTTGACATTTTTTTTACTTTGCACTTATTAAGTTGAAGTTTTATGCAAAGTTCAATATTCTTTGCTATTCTTACTTTGCAATACAAAATTTTTGCGCAAAGAAGACTTTATGCGATATTTGCAAAGTCTTTTCTATCTTTTGCAAAACGATTGTGCACAGACTTTGCATTTTATGCGAGTTTTGCAAAGTCTTTGCTCTCTTTTGCAAAGTGATAATGCAAAGTGTTACGCAGAGCATTTAGCCATATGTATTTGCAATTCTGTCTTAACACTTTTCACTTAGCATTACTAAATATAACTTGTTAAAATGAGCCATTGTTGATTGAGCACTGTTGTTTTTGCAACACCATGCATAGGTGGTCTTCGCAACGATTTTTTAGCGAATGCGGTATTTCACAATTGCAGTTGATAAATCAACATTTGCAAGTTTTCTTTGTTTTTGCAAACTTTTAATAAACTTATCAAAATACGCTTTGTAAAAATGAAATTTAATTTTCTTGTGGAATCAAACAGATAATTTTTTGAAGTCTTTACAAATTAGACTTTTCAAAATATACTTTGTACTTTGCAAAAGAGAACGTACGTGGAACGCAAATTGTAAAGAGTATATTATAAAAACTGCAAAGACTTTGGAAATTATATTTATCATTTTCAACTTTTCAATTATATTAGAATTTATAGTTCTGTGGAACACAAAGTTTTGCAAATTGCTAAAAAATGAAAAGTTGATCAATTTGCAATTTGTGTTCCAAATACGTTCTTTTGTGCAAAATGCAAAGTCTTTGCAAAAGACTGCTTAGTGTAAAGTAAAATTTTGCAAGGAATATTGTGGAACAGAAACACTTATCACATTGCGAAAAAAATCAATTTGATAAGTGCAAAGTGAAAAGTTTTTAACTTTTTTGTGGACTAGGGACTAGGAGACGAATCCTGGCAAGAATTTTACAAGTCTCAACTCGGTCTTGTCAAAATGGAAAAACATATCTCTTATCAGTAGGTATTGGTCTCGATCTTGAATTTCGTTTCGGTTTCGGTAAAATTCGACAAAATACTCAAAAAAAATTGTTGTTTTTAAAAACCATCTCAAAAATCCAAAATAAGAAAATTGTCATTGCAATAAATTGTGTATAGATTTTTTTCTAGATGTCACTGTAAAATATGGAGTAAAAAATTACTCCGAAATCGTTTGGTTTTCAACACGATATAATTTTAAGAAAGTTTATTAAAAATTTTTGAGTCAAAAATCAAAAAGTTAAAAACTTGAAACTATAGTCTCGTCTTAATATTTTTCTCGTATCGTGCACAGCTCTAGCTATACAGAAGCTGCAAAGAAGCACTCTGAGCCTCAATGGCAGATGGCTTGGCTTTGAAAGGAGGTTGTTAAATATTTCTATTTCGAAACAATTCTCTTTTATTTTTTGTTAAGTGATGTTATGATATGAAACATAAAAATTTTAGTTTTTTCCCAAATCCTGTTTAGTCAATTTTAAGTCCCGGTGGTGCCCATGATGTAATCCCAAGGTTCAATTTTTTAAATTAAAAATTCCAACATTTTACCTATCAGTGTGCTAAAAATTAAAATTTACTAATCCAATTTAGTCTACATGTAATATTTACCCATGTATGTATACCTGCCAACATAACATTCAAATAATTGTTATCAAAAATCATATCCATAATATTTTTGTTTGAATTTTTTCTTTTGTTAAGTGTTATTTTATTAATTTCCGTAATAAAAAAAAAATAAAAATAAACATAAATGTTCTCATATTATTCATGAGCACACATTTTTATATCAAATGCAGTTATGCCCACATCGAAAATTTTGCTAATTGACATCACTTCGGGTTTATGATCCATTTGACTTAAATTTATTTCGACGAGGGTAAAAGTTTATAAAGGTATTAAATAAAATGTTTTTTTTTTTTTGAAAGTGTGAATCTGCTGTAGAATTATTTTTAACAGTTTTTAGTTTGTTTATTTTTTCTTTATATGGCAAAAATTATGCCTTAATTTTTATTTGTTTTTATTTAAAAAAAAAAAAAAAAAAAACATATATAAAAATATATTGACCTATGCATCCGGTCAGATATACTCTCGTAGGTAACACTTAGTTGGCATACAAATTTAATTAAATTGGTAGAGTGGTTTTGGTTGATGAAGTAAAAAGGATGCTGTGTTAACAGATATCGTTTTAAATTCAAAAAAAAAAAACCTTATATATTTTTATAGATTAGCAGAATTATATTTTCAGTTTTTTAAACATTTTTTTTTTTTCATTTTCGGAATAAAAATATGAGTGCACTCAATTTGGTACAGGGTTTCACATTTTATTGATAACAGTATGTTTCAGTTGGTTAGGTACATCTGCAGTTATTTTTATTACTTTTAGAAACATCAAACAATACGAGTCCAATATTTTTTTTTTTTGTTTTAATTCAGAAAATTTAAAATTGATCAGTAAATTAGAGGAATAGAGTAAAACAATATTTACTGAATTCATTCAACCGATTTGAAGTTTTAGGATGTGCAGAAATGTATCGTCTGAAGTCTCCTTTCAGGGCATTTCGAAACTATTAAAACTGGGTAAACACTGGGGGATATGTGGCAAGTATAATATTTATTTTTGGATAATTCTACTAAAATTTTAGATGTGAAAGTTTGGTTGCATGAATGTTTGCTGCTCAATAATACCAGAACAGCTGGACGGATTTTGATGAAATTTGGCACAGAGATAGATTATAGCACATAGGCTTTTTATTCCGGTAAAATGTATGGTTCCCGTGGGATAGATTTTTTTTTTAATTTTTAGAATTACGTCAGAATGACTGAACGGATCTGGATGAAATTTTGTACAGAAGTAATATACGGTGTTTTTCGATGGTTTTTATGTATGGTTTGACAGTTGCAAAAGTCAAACAGTGTTGACATTTATGTTCAATAAGGTTAGGCCAATTATTATGAAATATTTATAACCCGAAACAATGCTGCCAAATTGGGTAAATTTACTTTTAACTGATGTTGTTCATAGAATATTTTTACCGAAGAATTTCTGGTTAACGAACCACCATTAATATTAAATGTTCTTTACGGTTTTTACGACATCAATTTTTTGCAAAATCAATTTGGTGACAACTTTATTTCTAGAAATGATTCTGTTAACTGGCCCCGTCGATCCTGAAACTTAACACCTTTTTGGGTTACTTTTTATGAGGTTATATTGGGACATTTGTTATGCCAACAATCTACTAACTTTTGTAACTTCTGAAGCATTTGAAGGCAACCCTGATTGACTGGAAAAAGTGATGAAAAAATAAATAAATTTCAGAGTCAATGTCATGTCAACTTAAGTAAAAAAAAAAGACACCCTTTACAACAAATATATTATATTCTAATTGATATTATCTTCAGTAGAAAACAATGTTTGAGTATTATAATGTTCTTAATTTTTCAATTAAAACTTTTTTCAACTCTTTTGTCTACATAAATTATAAATATCTATACATTCTTATATGTAATTCACTTTCAACTTCTAAATATTACATACACACACATACAAAATAACCCTTGTCATCTTATACTCCAATCTATTTACTTTTCGCATGTTTTCGAGTTTTGACATCGACGAAAATATCTTTAGGGACTTTAAAGTTATATACATACATTATACATATGTACATAGATTCTATTTGTATCTAAAGAAAGGTAAACATATCTAAAATAATAAAGAAACCCACCATCATCATCATCATCATCATCGTCGTCGTGAGTCAGATCAGAACATTAATTAAATAAATTAAATGCGCTTAAAGGTTCCATTATATGAATATATAAACTTTTATGTTTGTTTCAAAAAACAACAAAAACACAAAAAAACGAAACAAGAAAACAAACATGAATGGCACAAAATTAAATGCCATAAAAAGTAATATAAAAGAAAGAAAGTTGTGGAAATGAGGATACGAACACAAAAACGCACCACAACAAAAGTCTCAAATTCTGGACGTAAATGGCCTGGCCTGGCCCGTCCCGAAGCCGGTGTAGGTACATACAAAGTGTAAAACCATTTTAAAGACGTAGAAGAAGTCATCCTTGACGTTCGTCGTTGTCGTCGTCGTGTCGTGATGCACTTTTCCCACTTGTTGTAAAAAAAAATAACCAAAAGATACAAACAATAAGATATTCCCATAGATGGTCAACAAACTGGGGATCTTTAGGAGTTAAGTTAAGTATGATGGTAGTTCCCATGTTTGGAATCGTCTCTCGAGAAACATGCACCCCTTCTTGGTCCGGTTCGTCACCCGTCGCCGCCGCCGTCGTGTGGTAATACGAAGCCGATTCTTCGACATGCTAAAGGTACTCCCAGATTCAATGCATACGAGTATTTTAAAAAATGGATATAATTACAAATCCATTCTATTCAATTCATTTCAATTTGTGTGCAAGTTGAGTTTTTTTTTTCTTTCTCTGCAATTCTTAAAATTGAGATGTGCCAAATGCTGGGGTTTAAGCCATCATCAAGTTCGAACGATTTTACATGTCCGTCAGTTCGTGTGTGTGTCTTAACATACATATTAAATGAGTGGGGGGGTTATTGAAAAACCACACATCGGTTATGTGTTTTCGTTTCGTTCATTTTGCGGCTTCCCATCACATCAGAAGGTGTGTGGGAAATTTTAATAAACAACAACAAAAAAAAAAAAAGATACAAATTTTTCTCATACAAAAATTATTCCTTCCCTAGGAAAAAAAAAGGGCAACCAACCAAGTTATCAAGGAATCAAAAGAAGCTACCTTACCCTATACACCTCTATCTCTACGTACTTAAGATCTTTTCTTCTTTATAGGAAGCTTCTCATCTCTTTGGGATTATCATCAAAAGGTTGTATCTTCATCGTAGTAGTTGAGAAGAAGATACTTTTTAATTATGGTGTTTTGTTTCGTCTCATTTTATTTTTTTCTTCTTAACTCCTGAGAAAAAAGGTTGACTAGGCTCGCACTATAATTTGTCTTGTATAATATAACCTCCCACCCTTTTTTACGACCCTCATGCATGTCGATGTTCTTGTTAGAGGGGGCGGCTCTGCTCTGCTGTGGTTGTGGTTCCAATGCGCTTCTTGAGCTTCACATCACTTTAGGATGTTGTTATTATTAGATGAGGCGGGAAGAACAAAAAAAAAAATAAGTAAAATATTTTTCCCTGCAATAAGAGACTTTTAGGGAACCTTCTATCCCTCCTCTAGGGAGCTGTAAACTTAAACTTAGTAGTCCAACTTGTAGGTTGATTCAATAGAGGGTGCAAAAGTTCCAGAACTTAACTTTATAATAACACACATCATTTTGCACGGTACGGTGGTGCGATGGTAATGAGAATGAAGGACGGGGGGGTAAAGGGGATTCGAAGGAGATAGCTCAAGTTCAATTTTGTGGTTTTGTGCAAACAAAATTCAGCACAAGATGTACAGTTCTACACACCTAGACATTAGGAGTATATTGTGTGTGACGGCCGTTTCCTAATAATTTGCAAACTTGGCGTTTTCATCAGCCTTGATGGGTCCTCCCCCTCCGCATAAACGAAGTCGGTATCAGTACCTTAGCTATCTACCTATAGACCTAACTCATTTCGTCGTAACTTACTCATCGATATGTGCAAAAGTTTTTAAGACGAAGAAGTTATACGTGTGTGTGTAAATTTTCGACAAACGATGAAAAACTTTTGAAAATGTTATTTTGTGTGAAAGTAAAAGACATTTTGTTGCAATGAAATGACAATGCACTCGAAAAGTTTTCCAATGGGGGTTGGTTGAGTTTTCCTTGATGGTAGGTACAATGTCTTGTCCTATCCTTAGTCGTTGTGCTCCTAGGTACCTATAATGAGTTCGAGAAGGATATATGAATGTAAGTATCTTCAGGAAGAAAGAAGACAAGATGCAAATGGTTTTCTTCCTTTTTCCTCGTAATGCATCTTGATTGCTGTCTAGGTACGGTACTGTGTTGACTAAAAATTAAACTGCACATACTTGAGAAGTAGATATATGTACGTACACTGTACAAACTTATGTATCCTTAAACATCCGATAAACTCAGGATGTCTATCACTTTTCAAAGATTTCTGTTTTCTATATTTTATAAAATTTATAAAAGTTATGCAATGTTTATCTTATGGGGCTTTGGGAAAATTTTAAGTTTGAACTTAAATTTTGGAGAGTTAAGTTTTTGAAGATACATACTCCTATGTCGGGAGACTATATATTGGCTTAAATTTAAATTAATTTTAATTTAAAGAAGAACAAATATGAATTCTTGATTATTTAAGAAGTGAAAAGTTGTTGGTTTTTGAATAATTCTGATATTTTTTTTTGTTCTTCATTTCAAATTCACATACAATCTAATTATTTCGAAATATATTCGCAATTGAAACATCAACTTCAAAAGCTTATAAGGAGTTGTCTATTAACCCGAACGAGTCGTTAACTAGATTTAAAGCATACATGATCCCAAGAAGAATTAGGAGGCACGAAAAAGCTACAAATTAGGCCAAGAGCAGTCAAGGTAATGAAGAAGGAGACCCTTTGTAAAAAGAAGTAAGGGCGGCTCCCATACAAGCTGACGAAAATTGAAGAGTCTTCTATGGGTAGGTAAGCACCATCAAACCTGACTACTACTTACAAAGGTCTTCAGACCTACGAAGTCCGTTGGTGTTCCCTAGCGGGACAAAGGGCCTCAACTACTCCCTCGCGCCATTACGTGAGTTTTCCAGCGATGTATTTAAGATCACTCCAGTTCTTTCCCAATGTTTCGAAGACACCTATTCACGAAGGTTTGCAGCTTGCCAGGTGCTGCATCAAATTAGTAGAACTGTAGATAGTAGATCCAACGTTAGAGTTAAACAGTAGTAGCTTTTTGTTCAAGCTAGTTCCGTTCTTCCTTCAGTAGATACGATACTTCCAAGGTATTGGAAGCTCTCTACTTTCTCTACTGTTTCTTGAGCAATGTTCATTGGAGCTGATGATTGCGATCTCCCGAGGCTGAACATCTTTGTTTTTCCCGTATTGATTTTCAACGCCACGATTGATGCTTCTCTATTCAACCTTGCTGCCATTTGATAGAGATCCATGATCCTATGGGAAATCAAGCAAAAATCTTCTGCGTAGTCAAGATGTTTAAGGTAAGTTGTCAGAGTCCATCTTATTGCTCCGCTTGCTGTCAAAGCCATCCGCAGTACATAACTTATCACTAATAAAAACAGGATTGGTGACAGTATGCAGCCCTGACTGACGCCACCGCTTTGGACTTCAAATTCTTCTGACAATTTACCTTCGTGTAAGACGTGACATTTAGACCCATCATAAGTCGCTTTTATGAGTTTCTCAGGTATATCCCTCCTCTGCAAAGCAAGCCATATAAACTCCCTGTTGATCCTGTCGAAAGCCTTCTCGAAATCTATGAACTGCAGGTGGAGTGGTGATCGATGTTGATGAGATATTAATAAAAAAAAAAATCGGAGATCTTTTGAAGCAGCAACTAATAGAGGGCACGGAGGTATTTTAAAAGAGAAAATGCATTGAATCATAAACTATGTTTGAAAGAATTGGTCCCGTTGACAGTTTCAGCAATTTTCATCATAGGCTTGAACAGAAGTAGCTTTCAGACTTAAGTTCTAGAAGTCAGACAGAACAATAAAACATCCTGAGAGAAAATGTTCTAACATTAAGATTTGAAAGAATGTCGTCTCACATAAAATTTATAGCTATAAGAGATTTTACTTGACATAAAGTTTTACTAAATAATAAACTATTACAGTCAATTCAAGCAGACATCTTAAAGTCCTAGAAGGCAGACGAAACGATAAATTCTTTGATAAGACATCCTAACTTTAAGACCTTCGATAGCAGACATCTTAGATAAAACCGGGAAGTTGCTAGGCTATCATTGTTTAAAGATCCTAACTCACCATCTGCTCAATGACCTCAATTAAAATCCCGAGATGTACAACCTATCACATTAAAATCTTCTGATGATCCAAATCTCTGTGAATGAAATACAGGACCCAGATTCAGACTACAAAGGGCCGATTTTTTCAATTTTCTTTCAAGCAAGTTTCGAGGATGAAGTACAGACAAATTGAAAACTGATATTTTTGATGGGCACAGATCAGGCAACTTGTGAAACATCCTAATTTAGTCAAATCAATGACCAAAGTCGAATCCAAAGCTTGGAATTCATTTGTTTTGGTCATGAGTAAATTCCTAGACAAAAAAAATCTGACGATCACATAGAGCTTGTTGAGTCCATGCTATCGAATTTGCAACAGCTAGGATACAACAAGAGCATACAAATCTACTTCCTGCACTCGCATTTAAACCGATTTCCACAAAATCTGGGTGATTCTAGTTAGAAGCAGGGTGAAAGATTCCATCAGTATCTTCAGACAATTGAAGAGCTATATCAGGGGCGTTGGGACCTACATATGATGGCAGACTACTGTTGGAATTTGCAACAAGATCAACCTAAAGTCGTTCATTCAAGGAAATCTCATAAAAGATCATTTGATGACATGCAATAGACATTTTGTCGGCATAAATGTATTGATTTTCTTTATTTTTTTGTTAAAATAATTAAACTGCATCTTTCAAAAAGTAAAGCTGTTAGCAATCTCCTAGTATTTTTTCCATAGTCAGGACCATAAAAATACCCAATAACAGACAAAAAAATAAAGGAAACAAGACTTGTGTTGACTGCAACAATAATTACAATGTCAATTAAGAGACATTTAACAACTGTCAGATGAGCATGTGTGACGTTAGATGACAGTACAGGAGAAATTCGGTCTAAGATTCAAGGCATCACTAGCGAGAACACTTCGAAGACGTTTATAGGTGACACATGTGCTCTGCTAACAGCCTAAGATAAAACACATAATCCAACTATAGTCTTAAAAGTTGTTGTCAAGATACAGTCTGGAAAAACTGACGAAACAATAGTGTGAAGTCAACAAATGTCTGAAAGTCATAACAACTTTAAATTCATTATCAAAAACCAACCAAAACCAATATTTCCAAAAAAATACAGTAAATTTTTCAAGAATGCTGTAAGTTTCTTAAAATTACAGTACAAATAAGGAAATTTCATAATTTTTCAGACGTCTAGTCCTCTTGTTACCGATAAATAAATAAATATTTTACACTTATGAATGATATGATTAACAAACGTTACTTTTGAAACAACATAAAGACCAAATTACAGTCATTTCTGTCAGACCATTTTTCGTCTGTCTTCCAAATGATTTTGTCAGATAAAGATACCAAGAAAAATTGTCTGCATGAATAAAATTGAAAGCAAAAATGACGTTGGCTTGATTTTAGTTGCTAAAACTTTAGATTTATCGAGAAATATTAAGGACAAACTCAAAAACAAAAAAAAAATAGCAACAAAAAAAAAGAAATAAACATTACCAAACTTTATAAACAAAAGTTTTTATCAGATAAAGTAGATATCGCCTAATTACTTCAGCTTAAACGAATATGTACTCATTTTTGTTTTTATTATTTCAGGTCATCTTTATCGTGAGTATATATGTATGTATTCATATAGATAACACATACATACCAAAAATTGTTTGTCATTTTTTGGGCGTTGCTCTCGAACAAATGATGTGGGCGTTATTGCCCCCTTAAGCCATCACATCACATTACTCTGCCTAATCCAAGTATAGGAGCAGCACACTATACAATACGAGTATATAATGGTATCTACATGCCATATTCAAAGGACCACAAAATCAACAGGAATTACATAAACCATTTTCCAGCACTCGTCTCGTATAGATATTTTCGGTAGATTTCTAAATAAGTTTTTTGAAAGAAGAAAAAGAAAAAAAAGATATATATAAAAAAATTATGCAATTAGATGCATTCCAGCAGCAGAACCTTCTTCAAATAAAAGATACGAGTCCAATATAAAGCTCAACATTTACCCCTTTCATGTGTATAGAATATAGATACGAGGGAATGTACTGTTGTAGTCCTTACACCCACAATTATTCCTGCAGCTGGTGTTTATACTCGTCCTGGTCGTCCTCATCGTCATAGTCATCGTATGTATAGAGATGAAGTGAGTTCCATTCCAATGGCATATCTAATCTCACTTCTATTCCATTTTGCGAGTCCATGCGGTGGTGGTGGTGGCCTCGAAGTTTTTCAAAGAGCGAATATCTGGGTGTTGGGTGTGGTCGAGAGTCCTTTTTTATTCTTCGCATGCCGTAGCTTCTTTTTCTTCTTCCTTTTTTTTTTGCGGAAATCTAAATTGTCTTAAATCGTACAAATTGGCCTGTTGGATATTAGAGCATTGTGAAAGGACTTTATGTAGGACGACGACGACGACTGCAAGGACGACCGACGACGACGACGACGATGAGTATACACAGTACACTGGTTGCAGTGTATACGTACACCATCTCTCGACTGCCAAAAAAAAATTATAAACGTATCTAGGTAGGTTTACAGTTGGGGTTATAAGTATAAGTATCCTGCAGCAAATGAAAAAGTAGTCCATATACCACCAGCGCGTTTGGCACTACAGCCAGTAAAGTGGAATGGAGTTCCGAGGAGAACCAGAGAGTGCTTAGAAAGAAGAAGGGATGCTCAAAAGCATGCAACCTTAATGTACTTTCGGTTTTTCCTTTCAAAAGGACCACCGACCTACGTATCTCTATCTAGCTATCACTATCTTGGGCGCTCGCTCTACCCATTTACACTACTTAAACCTCTCCAAAAAATACCCTAAATTCCTTTATACGAAAATTTCCAAAAAAAAAAAAAATAAATCAAAAAAAAATTGAGGTTATTAAAAAAGGGCACGAAAATGTGAGAGAGGATATTTGGAAAGTAAGGCCTTAAAAAAATATGTATAATGAAGTATTTTCGACTTACTTAATATTTTGTAGGTTATGGAAAAAATGTATCGGATTTTTGTACCTTATTTATTGTGTCCCTATCGAGTTGGGTATAATTTTTTTTTTTTTAATTCAATTTGAATTTTTCGGTCTGTTTTAATTTTGTTTTCTTTGGAAATTGCATATTTTTATAAAGTTTTTGGGATGACGTGCTAAAAGAACGGCAACAGCTTGACTTAATTATACTTTTCACATTTTCTATTTTTTTTTTTTTGAATTTACTTTGAATCTTTGAATTCAAGTGTTGTTCTTTTTTTTAGTTTTAATTTTTGTCTGTGGGAAAAGTTTTGTATATGTTCATTGGTTTTTTTTTAACTTAATGGGTAGAAACAAAAATGCAGATTTTGAGGAAGTCAAAATGGTCCCAAAGTAGGAAAGACTATTAATTTCGATGGAGGATGAAGCCAGCAGCAGCATTGAAGTTGAAGAAACAGGAATGAAATTGAATTTTCAAGGAAAAGTTGCAGTTTTTGTTTTTAATTTTGTCGAAGAAGAATATAAAATCTTACATAGTTCTTTGGATGAATATAAAACAGATTCAATTAAGTCAATAAATATGAGCTTTTTGATGGGAAAGATAGAAAGGGGTTCTGAAGAGAGATAGCCAAAGACGTTCTCCATACACCGACATTTTGTTAGTTTATTCAAATGGGAAAATTCTTAGATGAACATTTGGGCCAGTTTGGAGGAATGGAAAAATAGAGAAAAAGAATGGTATACCTAAACAAGTTTGTCAAGATGAATGTGCATAGGAACAATATGAGAGGAAAATTGAAACCAAAACAAGACGAAAGTCTACATTTTGGACTGAAATCTACCAAAATTTCTTCAGAATCGTTGGTTTCGTATTTTTTTTAAGCATTACAATTTTTAACTAACTAATTATATACCGGTATCACACGGGATGTATAGATAATAATAGAAAAGCGGAAGTGTGTCAAATTTCATCCAAATCCGTTCAGTCGTTCTAGGTACTGAGCAACAGAGCTTTAAAGGTTGCATTACTTTAGTATTGTGTAGTCAATTGACTGTAAATTAATTGAATGCAGTACTTTTTGACTGGATCCAGTATTTTAGGCATTCCAAAGTCCTCAGTACTTTTACGGTTAGGATTACATTCAAAAAGTCTTTTAAACTGCAGTCTTCTCAAGTCTCATCTTTTGGTCAGTCAGTATTTGAATTTAATTTCTTAGGTTAGAACAGACAAGATGGTCAATCTTCTCCGATATAAAGACCAAACTATCGGTAATTAGTGCACTACGACCCGAAAGATCTATTGTGCCCCCTTCTAGAACTTTACAATTCTTCCTCCAAGTTAATTTCTTTTCGAAACTTGAGTATTTGAGGTACCTTAAGAGAAGAAGAGAAGAAGATTTGATTTGATTTCTTCTACTTTAAAATATCCCAATGGTTTCCTCCTTTGGTGCATGAGGTGTTTCTTCATGACTGTTACAAAACCAGCAATAGGAGGCTCGTAACTGTTCTTAGGATATTCCTATTTAATATCATGTAATCGTAAAACTTTTTTGGTAACAAGTCCCAAGTTATGTTTTTGCCTACCTAATTTTTGAAAGTTCTTTCCAGATTTTTAAAATCTTGTTTTCTACTATTCCACAGTAGAGTTCAGTTTCTAAAAGTGAAATTGAGGCACTTATTTTTGATAAGGAGTCTGCCTCTACATTTCTGTGAAAATCGACCTGTACAGTTTCTCAATGAAGTTTGACAATACTCGTATTTACCTTAGTGTGTTCGTTCAGTGTGTCAATGTGGTCCCACACTATTTTCGAACTAACGGATTAGGAAGTAGGTGTAGTTTGACTATCTCACATAAGGGCTATGTTCTCATTACGATAGTTTCTTCCGAGATTACGTTAAGTGCATTTTTCAATAGCATTAACTTCTGCCTGAAAAATACTTGTGGACTGTCCAATCGGTACCGATATTTTGGTCAAAGATTAAAACACCCGTCCCCTCTTTTTTGCAACTTAACTTCGTTGTCTAATTCTTTCCGAAGTTTTAGCTTTTGATCATCTGTCATGACGAAGGATTTTTGGCTAATGCTTTTGACTGTTCCAATTCTGTGGTTTCCGAGTTCTTTTAAGTTCGATTAATGTTAGAAAGATTGTTTGATTTTTTTAAAAACGATTTCGGAAAAAAAATCGGAGTAACAAAAATCGATCGAAATGCAGAACCACCTAAAATAAATTCACCAGATTTGCAATTTCGAATTAAGTTCATTCGAATTCTGGAACCTACATAAATGTAAATCTGAACTCAATAATGTACTTTGGAATTTTTTTTGATTTGAAACGGAAAATTGCATTAGAACTGTACATTCTGCATAAGTTTGACAAATTTCAATTCTAGAAAATAGTATGCGTAAAAACATAACTCTCTACTTTCTACTACACTACATGTTTAACGAAAACTGGTTCAGTTGACAATCATATTACAAAAACAAGTGTTAAAACGAAATCAACGAACCTGAACTACAATTTCTTGGTATGCAGTTTGAATACCCAGAATTAGTTTATTTAATATTAACGGTTAAAATAAAATATGAAACCCAAAAAAGAGAGAAGATGAAAATATTAATAATAAATCAACCCACTTTTCAATTATTCCACTGACCGAACCCAATGTGGATTTAGTTAAATTCTTCCGAAAAGAATTATCCCTGCCAACCTTGTAATTTCCAAACCATTGTGTTGGCCAAAATGGATCCGCTAATATGCTTTGTAAAAGGTGGCCCAAATTAAATCACCTTTTCGGAAGATGTCGTATTTGACATAAATGTCATCTCAATCAATCTAAACCACAATAATTTTGTGTCGAACATGTTCAAAGGACGAGATTTATTCTGTGTTTCTGTGGCTTCTACGAGTATCTTAGTTTTTCTAAAGATTCAAACCCAAAAACGGATCCTTAATTTTGCGCCACCTGGTTTGTATACAGCTTTTGGTTAATGAATTTATTTTAAAATTGTAATCGTTTTTTGATTAATCATAAGTTTTAAAAATTAATTTCACATTCCACTGAATTGCTAGCAAGTTCTTTTTAAAATGACTTGTGTAATATTTAATGTCCAACTTAAACACCAAACACAGAAGTTATCACATTTATTTTTAAGTCTATATACTTTCAGTATAACAAATCGCAAGCTCCATCTATAGTTAGTAAACACCTACAGTTAACAAACGCCCATTCAAAATTTAATATCTCTTTCAATATTTCGTAATTTTACGCGTATAAAAAAATTGCAAAAATAAAAAAATTAAAATGAAAATATGTCGGTCAAATAAAATCTCTTAAAAAGAGAACGAGTTTTTCTTCCACCTCTTAAAATGAGAGACAACTTATCTTAAATTTTTAAAGCCTAAAAGACAACAAACAACAAGTCCAAGTCTTGGTAACTTGGAACTTGGAATAAAATAGAAAAAATAGCGTAGGCATCTCACTTTTTTATATCTACTAAAGATAATATGTAATAATTTCTGTCTGGAGAATTACACGTGAAATAAATTAAATTCAAATAAAAAATACGAGTATAAATATCTAATCAATGTTCCCACATGTTTTTACTTGTGTTTATATTTTGAATAAAATTTATTTTTTATTTTCCTAATTGTGGAAACAACAAAAAAAAAATAACGCACAAAGAACACTTTATGTCTTTTGATTGAGTTCATAAAGACTGAAATAAGAATTGTGTTTTATTCACTGCTGCATAGCCAGCGCAGCAAAATTTCCCTCTTCAAACAACAGCAATTCGATTGCTGGCGAACAAGAAGACAAAAAAAAAATGACAGTTGTGCCGGCGATATAAGGAGTGAGTTTGATCGTTTTATTCACTTGAATACTGCACTAGCTTGGCAGCAGTAAATAAAACACAACTAAAATTAATGAATTAAGGAATCAAATCAAAATCACTAAACTAAAAACAAAATAGGGATTTTCATGATTTTTGTTAGCTCAGATCCCGTAATGGAATGAATGAATTAGTTAAGAGATTTTCACTCAAGATCGAATTTTTAGCATTGGGATGAAGTTGGGTTCTAAATTTAAACTGCTGACATTTTGGTTTGCATCGAAATTTATAAAGGGCGACTTCGTATTGTCTCAGAAGTTACAGACAGTCGAAGGTAATTTTTTATTTCTCTGAAGTTTATGGAAGGGTTTAGCCATCATTCTTTTTGGGCCACGTGTGTCCGGTTTATTTTGCCATTTTATGGTGTTACGCACATCGTAGGATTTCTTGAATATCCTACTAAGTTTTCCTCTCCAAACACAGATTTAATATCAAATTTATTGTTAATTCATTCACCCATTGTTTATTTTTGAGTTAATATTTTATAATTTTCTATAATATTATCTTTAAAATACCTAAAACTACTAATAGAAAAATTTAAAAAGGAACATTTCAACACTTTTTAACTTTAAAAGCAAAGACAATGCTATTTTTATTAATACGCTAGTGTTTGAACAAATACGTGTACAACATCAAAAATTAGATAAATTACAAGTTTAAAACCTCGAATATAAAAACAAAATACCGTTTAAAGTGTGACCAGCACTGCTATTTTTATTCCATGTTTAAGGTTCATTTTTATGGGGCTTCTAGTCAAAAACTATCTATAAAATATTGTCAGAACTTCACTTTTTTCGTTTCTAAAAAATTATTGGCACGCATCTTAGTATAGGCTAAATATGGATAACTTTTCATCACAAGGTTTTTCAGTTTTCTGCTTAGTTCACTATTTCGTCTGAAACAATTTTAGAAATTCTTACCATCTATCAAAAAAAAAAAAAAAAAAAAAAAAAGTATTGTAAAGTTTCGAAGTTAGATTCGAAATATAAGTGAAAATATTGTCTTTGTTCAGTACATATTTTTCCATTTAAACTTAACTACCACATACAATTCTGAATGCAAAAAATAAAATGTTAAAACTTTAATTTGACAAACTTAATTCAAAAAAGGAGAGAAATGTTCTCTTATATGTATTTACAAAAAAAAAATTAAGAACAAAAGAGAAATCAGAAACTACTTACGACAATGTTTTGTAATTCAGAAAAAAAACTTCAAAAATCAAAATTCAATGGGTTATAATGTTATGCCATTTTGACATAGTGAAATAAGGATAGTAAATTTAAAATCCAAATAACTACAAAGCTTAACTTTAATATTTTCCCAATTTTCAAATAAGGAACAAATTCTAAATTTTATTTTAACTTTTAATATTTCTTTGACTTTTGCCTATTCCAATGTATGTATTTTTTTTAGAACACTACTTAACCCGTCCTCCTTACTTTTTTAAATACCTTTGAAAATAACTTTTACCATTAAAAAATTAAAACTGTCAGGGAAGTTGGTGAGAAAAATAAAATGTATTTTTAAAGGACACTAAATCAATTCTTCGACTTTTAAGATTATTTAAAAAAAAATCAACTACACGATAAAGTATAAAGTAAAAAATAAAAAGTATAAAAACAAAAATCCCCAATCCAACGACTCGGAGTGTAAAAAGTTTGTTACCAAGGAGTGGGCGTTCTTGTTCACCACCAACCGCCAAGCAACGTTATGTCAAATTAAACCACCACTCATTGTTAACCTATGCTTATTTATTATATTTGTTTTTTTTTTTCCTTTTCTTGTTTCCTCCAGATGAGGACCAAAATTTTGCGCAACAAGTTCCAATAAAAAAAAATAAATACACGAGTAAATATGTCCAGAAACCCCCGATGCCCCAAGTTCGATTCGTTGCCAGATGCCAAAAGAGACGAGGACCTTTTTTTTGTTGTTGTTTTTCTTCGAATTTTTTTGTGTGTATTTACAAAATCAAATTTTAATATTTGATTGAAAATATACACACATAATTATTTGGACAGAAATGGAAAAAAGCAAAATAAGTTACAAAACCGGAAACAAAGGCCGAAAAGATACACATAATCATAAAAGAAACAATAACCGACAACAACAACAAAACTGAGTCAATATTGTATTTTTTTTTTTTGATTTTCATTATGCGTGGTATGATGATAAAAAAGAAAAGGAAAAAAAAACAACGAGAATCGGATGTCAAAAGGGGGCGTATTAAATATGCACCTACGTGAGTCGTGAAAGTGTGTGTCTCTATGAAGCTAGATTTTGAAAGCCAAAAGAAAATAAAAACGGACGACAACTCTCGTCTAAGATCGCTTTTCCTCGTATTACTCGTAGCCGGTATCATTTATTCATATGCAATCAATCAGGTTATTGAACCACCTCTTCCACCGCAGCGCAGACCACCGACCACCATGGCCATGTGACCACCGTGTCGTCTTCATCGTCATCATCATCATCATCAACATCATATCGGCCCTGTGGCAGCCCAAACCCACACTTCCGCATAAAAGTTGTCATAAAAACAAAATAACTCGCCATCGCCCGGCCCGTTCGTCGTCGTCGTCGCTATATGTCGCCGTGCCGCAATGAATACTAAGTGCAATCTTTATTCAAACTCCACTCTGACGTGGCTGTTATAATATGAACTTGCATGTATACATAGTTTGAGTTGAAAATAAAACTTCTGCTCTGACAGGGAGGTGGATGGACGTATAGTCAAAGTATATGCGGAGATGGAGGAGGGGGAAGTGTCGTGTTCTTGATAGAAACGCAAAAAAAAAAAAACTGATTATAGAAGGGGGCGTTCGAGGGAAAGAGAGAAAAAGGGAACCTAAAGATCGAACTTTTAATTGGGCATATTTTATTTATAGCTTCGATTACAGAAGAACTATTTTATGTAAACAGCCATACTTTTTTTTTCTTTTTTGGGGGCGTTCAGTTTTTGGGAACGGATAAGAATTTAGTTTTTTTTTTGTGGATCTGAAATATGTATGTCATTTTGGTGACTTAAATAAATAAATTCAAACTATTTTTTCCTGTTATGCTCACAAACTAAGTTGTGGTTATATTGACTAAAAGAAAAGAGGTCGTAAGTGGCTTCCTTGTGGAACTCGGAAAAATGAAATTGTTATAGGAGGACGTATTTCTTTTTGAAATTACATGAAGGTAGAAAAAAAATGTAAGTGATTTCATTTCAATGTCAACTAAGGATTCAAGGGGATTTCGTCATGAAATGTAAATGAAAATGACATTTTGTGGAGTTCCAACACTTCACATATCTAAGACTGGCCAAATCGATCTTGTGAATAGTTTTATTTAATGTCACTTCGAAACTACTAAAATCGAAAAGAAGTGTCAATTAAGAATTTCGACAGTTTATAACTCTGAATTTAAACTATATAAATGTATTTTGACATACACAAGATGTTTGTTTCCAAATGTCACTCCGAATCTATTAAATCGGGTTTTTTCAGAGTATGAAGACGATTTGCCATTAAGAACTCTTTGGAATAAAGATGTCAAAATTTTGGCAGTCAAATAACACGTATCAAATTTGAAAACATACAACATGAACTGTCTGACTACACAAACTTCAAATTTCGGTTCAAAATAAATAGTCCCATCTCGCTTTCGCCTTAGGTCATTATGAAGTTCTTTTGTCTCGTATTATAAAGATGAAACCGATATGAGATTGAAGCTTTTGCGAGAGAAGAATAAATTCAAAAATCATTAACTTCATTATAGAAGTGGGACTTCCAATTATAAAATCACTAATTATTATTTGACATTAGAAAGATTGAAGTCATTTGACTAATAATCAATTGATTGCATTCGTTGAAGAATTCATTCTATTGCAAAATCTTCGCTTGTCACTCACATAACCATATATTATAGATTCTCATTCTGATGTAAAAAAGTATGGACTTGATTTGAACCTGGAGCAAACTGTTATAAAGTGAAAAACGTCTTTTATTAAAATTTACCCTTTTCAAGTTGTTACCAATTGAAATTTTATTTTCCAAGTTCCCATTGTTTCCTTTCTTTAATACTTTAAAAATAGAAATTCGAATTCGTCAAATGAGTGAATAAATTCTGCAATTACTGTAATCAATTAATTGGATTTCAAAATTTGAAGTATCATTCTCAGAGTAAATTAAATTCAATCAATCTTGAAATTGAAAAAGTTTGCATTCACTATAACATTGCGTTCTTCTTCGAATGTTATAAGGTGGTAAAAATCAGACCAGATATTTTAAATTCAAACGAATAAAATTGCGATTCTTTGTTTCAATAATATTTTTTGTGAATTCTGTCAAAAATCTCAACATTGAGATGAATCTTCTTGACAGTAAAATTGATGTGCTTAGTGGATTCAAAGTAAGATGTAATAAAAAAAAACTTTCAAGGTCTTCAAAACTAAACTAAAAAAAAAGGGGACCAAAGTGACTTCCCTGAGGAACTCCAGATTTAGCTACGAAATCGTTCAAGGAAAGGTTTCTCACTTCAAAATGACATAAGAGAAGTTTAAAATCTAATTGACTTTAATCTTAGGTATGTCAAAGTATTCAGTTTGTCTTATTTCGAAAACTTCCAATTAAAACCTACAAACAAAACAACAACAAAATCATGTTCTAAAAACAAAAAACTTTAAATCAGTTTTAAGGTTACACTATTGTAATAAAGAACTTGTGACGATTTGTCAAAAGAAGTAGAAGTCAAAAACCATTGAGAATATTATAATTCCCAAAAAACAAATGATTCTGTCTATAAATATGCAACATAATTTTTATGTAAATCCTAGAAAATATGTCTGGACTAATATTCCATTGATGATGGGATTATTTGGATGAATTGAATATGTACAAACATTTATTGCAAATAATTCATAACTATTGTTTCTAATCGAAAAAGACATGTTTGTGGAATATTAAGTTTATGTTAAGATACTGTTTTGTGTATTTGGTATTCAAATAGGCGAAGGATAACTCACATACATACAAGTACGTAGTCGTCGTTTATAATTTTAGCTTGTTATTGCCAACTATTCAAATAAGAAATACATTCACAACGAAGAAGGGATTTTCGGTTAGAAGATAATTCATCTTCAAGGATAAACAAAATAAAAGTACAAATATTAATAATAAATAAATGAAATTCAAATTATTAAGGAGGCAGACATTTTGACTCTGAATTTGACTTGATTTAGACGTCAAATGTGTTCCATTGGGTAAATATTGGTTAAAGCAAATCAATACCAGAATATCGATCTTAAAACAATCGACTAATTAAGATGAAAAATTAACAAAAATAAAGGGTGTTTTTTTTTAGAATTGTAGTTTTCAATCTGGCAATACTTTTTTAGGAGTTGGTCTTTTTGACAGCTGTCACTTGGCTTCAGTTCAGTTTGAATTTCAATTTTATAATGAATTACTCCTGCACAACGTTTGCAAGTCGTCCTAATTTATTACCAAAATAATGGTTTCGGTTGTCCGATATTCGGTTGACATAGTCGCCCAGCAGAATCGGTAATTCGAGTAACCAAGGATCAATTTTACACCACGTTTACTCCTCAAAGACACTAAACAGTGCCCACCGAAGATGATGTTGCTGCTGTGGAGCAGAGTATCGATGAATACCCGAACGGGTCCATCCGCCACCTCTCGCAACAATTACAGCTGTGCCCGTACCCTTTATGGAAGATCCGCGTATTGCTGAAATGTGACTCCAATTGCTACAAAAAGTGGTCGAAAATTGGGCCTCTCGGGTAAATATATTGCTTGAAACTATTTTTAAAACATAATGGCAAACCCTTATCTTTATAATAAAGCTACACTCTTGGTCATAATATTGAATTATATGCGTTTTATTTCCCCTTGAAAATCACACGTCTAAAAAATACACACCCTTTACTTTACTTTAACTCCTAAAGCTATACATTTTTTATTTGATTTAATATTTGAATTATTAAATTTAATCTTAAATAAAACTTTAAATGTTATTTATGTATTTCGAAAAATCGCATAATAATATCTCATACTACCTTTTTAAATAAAATCAAGAATATTGAATATACTCGTAAATAAAAATCT
The DNA here is from genome assembly GCA_905146935.1 of Scaeva pyrastri. NCBI lineage: Eukaryota > Metazoa > Arthropoda > Insecta > Diptera > Syrphidae > Scaeva > Scaeva pyrastri. The sequence continues at coordinate 32,831,500 of LR989927.1, read as the reverse complement.
TTTACTTTTCTCAAGAAATATAAAACATAAAAATATTTCCTCAAGCACAATTTGTATCTTTTTGTTGTTCTTTGAATATCGTTTTGTATTTCTATTGTTGTTTGTACATAAAAGTTATTTTGTTTGTCTTTCAATATTGATTTTTACCTGTTGAATATAATTTTCTTATTTTTTTTTTTTCGTTGTTGTTGTTGTTGAACAAAGCCACTCAAGAAAAAAGAGACTGTTTTTTTTTTATCCTCGTATTTCTAAGAAATAGTTCTTTTGTATTCTGAAGTAAATTCGTTTATTTGTTTCAGAATTTTCTATTGAAATGTGCAATAATTACGTATCTGAATCGTATAAGCTTTTATATATAAAACTAACACAATAAGATGAAACAAAAACAACAATTAGCTCCTTGGGCATCTTAAAGTAGACTTCTTTAATTTAATCCTTATTTTCATGAGTGGAATGTTCTTTTTAGATTTCTTCGAATTTTCTTTATCAATATTGGTGGTTGAGGGATTTTGAATTTCAAAACAAAATTAGTATGGGTTATAATTAGAATATTCACAAAAGCTTATTTTCGAACAAAATATTATATTCGAACTCACACACATATAGCTACGTTTCATTTTACTTGTAATCAAAACTTGGCATCAATTTGTTTGAAAAGTCATTAGTTTCACTTTGACATTTAACGAGATATATTTACGAGTACATATTGTTTTGTATCTAGATACTCGAGATACTCGTATATTTACATTTAAGCAATATTTTCTTGGAAGTTTTGTTAACTACCTGTAAGGATAGAAATAGCTATGGATTGTATACTTTTAATTACAAACCTATCAAATTACAGTGGAAAGGAAAACTATATATTTAAATAGCCTAATTAGTCAAATTTAATAAAGCGTCTGTCGAACTTTGAAAACTGATAGCGGAGATATTATTGGAGCTACTTCTGTCAAAATGGCTGTAATCTATTAAGTCTACTTTGCAAAATCACAAATGATGAAGTTTCAATGGGCAATTCCTAATCAGCACTCTAATGTCGATAAAACGCAGGATCTGTTGCCTTCCGTTAAAGTTTTGAGGCAATCTGAGCTGATTGACAAGAACTCAGCTTTTCCACAACAACTTGACAAACTGATTGTTAATTTCATTGAAAAATCATCTTCCGAATGAAATTAAATTGTCGAACTTGGGACAACGCAAATCCATACTAATATTATAAATGCGAAAGTAACTCTGTCTGTCTGTCTGTTACTTTTCCACGCCTAAACGGCTGAACGGATTTTGTTGAAATTTGGTATGGTGATAGATGATAACCTAGAAATTGTCATAGGCTATAAATAATCACGCCATCGTTCTTAGGGGGTAGGCAGTAGGCAGATAACTAAATTGAGTTAGTGATTTTTATGTTTTTGCTGGGAGTTTTGCTCTAGCATGCCTAAACGGCTGAACGGATTTTGATGAAATTTAGTTAGGTGATAGATAGTAACCTAGAAAAAGATATGGGCTATTAATATTCATGCTATCGTACTTAAGGCTGGGTGTCCCAGATCGGCAAACTCAAACTTCATGTAAATGACTTTATATGTGTTAGTGCCTTTTTTTTGTCATGAATTTCATGGCATCGCCATATGTGGCCAGAGGAATTTTTTTTTGTTTGTTACTCTCTCTCTACTCTCTTTTTGAACAAGAATACAGTCGAAGAAAAAAAATGAGAATCTTTATAAGATCAATAACACGCTAAAGTGGGAAAAGTAAAGAAAAAACAACAATAATAACCAAAGAAAAGGACAGTCTTTGCTGTAGATGTACGTTTCCTTTCCATTTCAATATATTTTCTCGAAAACCGGTTCCGATCTCATTTGCATTGCAATTGTTTTTGTTTTTGCCAAAGAACAATAAACCCCCTCTCTATTGCCACAAAAAACATCAAGATCAAATATAAGAAACAAAACGATCATGACTTCTTCTACGTCATCAAAGTAAAGGGTGCAAGAAGTAGGTAGATAAACCACACACAATATTGTTCTGCATACTTCCCACCACGCGAATTTGACGTACACTTGCTCTAGTAAACTCATTGACAAAAAAACTGGTTTGTCCTTACATATTCCTCAAATTCCAATAACCGGTTTTTCTATTGCATTTTCTGTTCTTGATGCAAAAAGGAAGAAACAACCAGCAATATGTAAACCAACAACAAAAATATTTGAGAGCGGGTGGGATTTCTTTTCCAAATGAAAAACATTATCTCGAAGCGCTAATTTCGCAGTGGAATTACTGGGAACTGAAACTTCTATGTGTGCGTGTAAAAAGGAAATTTCAAAGGGAAAAACACCAATTTAGACACTTTTTCAAAAATTTATTTTAAAAAAACAATCACCGCAATTAGAATTTTTGAATTGGAGACCAATAGAAAAAATACTGAAAAAAATAAAAAAAATAAGAAAAATATGCACAATCATTATTTTCTCTGGAAAGCTAATTGTTATTTAGGCTTTTTCAATGAACATTTAAAGGGTTAATAATTTTTTTTTCGAAAAAGTCAATCCGTCACTCCCGAGGTAATTAATTAAACTATTCAATAAAATAAAGAAAAAAAATATAGTTCAAAAGGCTAAATAAAGAATGAGGGATATTTGAAAGTCCTCAAAAAAAGAACGTGTTTTGCGTTTTTTTTAGGTTTTTAAATTTTTTAAAACTTTAAAAGTGAATTATTTAAAAAACAATTTACTCGTAATAAAAATATTTGAGACTGGCTTTACAATACTTTTTGTTTCAATGAAATATGTTGTAGATTAAAGAAGTTATACCTGTTCAAACACGCCAAACCCATTGAAAATTGCATAGGATTGGACTAATTTTTTGCCCATAAAAAAAATTAAATAAATTAAAGTCAATCCGTCACTCCCTTAATTAACTTAATTTCTTTTGAAAACACCAACAAAATTAAATAAAAATCTTAGTTATACCAAAAATAAATGGTGCATTTTAAACTACTATCAAAATAACGACAAGATTGTAGTTTGTTTACATTTAAAAATTAAAATGATGCAGAGTGGTAGCCCTGTTTATTTAGAATGCATTAATTTTTATTTCAATCAATTAGCATTCGAAATGTAAAAGTTATCGCTTTATTTGTAACATTCCAGCCGTTTTTTTGGCTGGCCACCCAGCCTTAAGGCGTAGGCAGTAGGCAGAAAACTAATTAAGTTAGTGATTTTTAATCGTTTGTTTTAAAAGTTTATATAGCAAGGTCTACGTTAAGAAATATTTCACTCCAAAGTCAAAACTACACAATTTCCACCCAGTAGATATTGGATCTAAGAAGAGTGTGCAACAAAAAAAAAAGGCGCTGCATGCTGTTCCGCCAAAAATTTGACGTTTTCATTTCGGTCATCTTTTTAGTGGCGGATTGCATTATTTGTTAATTAAAAAATATCATATATTTATTAAGAAAGAATATTAATAAAAAAAAAAGGGGGAACCAAACAACATAAGCTATATTGATTGCTTTTATAGAAAAGCATCCTGACCTGACCTAGGGAGAGGATGGGTAAAGACTGATAACAGGTAAGAATGTATTGGTAAATTGTGGAAAGAACTTACAACTTCTAACGGTCCAAAGTTGTTTTTTAGTCATAAAAACATTTTCTATAAGAAATATTGTGATGCCTTAAAATTAGCCCTACGACCGTAGCGTAGATTTGATTTGACTTGGCTAAAATTAAAATTCACTTCATTCTAAATATGCTGTAAATGTCGAACTTTTGTTGTCTTCGGCAACCCTTCAACTTATTCTTCTTGTAAGCTACACCTCATTCTGTCCCAGATCTCTTAACCAAGAATCTTATGAAAAAACAGGATTACAAGTTCTTAAAAAAAAAAAAAACGTTTTATCCACTTTGTAACTAATTCTTAATTTTACTCCCAAAATTGTGATAAATTTTTTAACACAAACTAATCAATTTTGAGATACCAATTAAAGTCACTTTGATTTAAAACTATTTTAATGTCATTTTGAAGTAAGAAACCTATTCTTGAACGCTAAATCTGGAGTTCCTCAGGGAAGTCACTTTGGTCCCCTTTTCTTTTTTACTGTTCAGAGGATATAATGTCGAAAGAGTATTCCATCGAACGACCATCAATTCTATAGGGAAGATTAATAAGAGCATTTGAAATTCCTGGAGCCTAGGTTACTTCGGATGTTGATCTAAGAAATAATATTAATAATTTAGTGTTATGGTGTCTTGAAAACGGTTTTTTCACTACAGTCAAAATACTATATACTATACCTTTCTGTTAAAACAAGTTCCTAGTTTTTATGATTACAAAATATTTCATTAGTTTTGAAGACCTTGGAAGCTTCTTATTACTTCTTACCTTGAATCCACTGAGCACATCAATTTTACTGTCAAGGAGATTCATCTCAATGTTGAGACTTTTGACGAAATTCACAAAAAATATTATTGAACCACAAAATTGTAATCAATGGGAACTTGGAAAATAAAATTTCAATTGGTAACAACTTGAAAAGGGCAAATTTTAATAAAAGACGTTGTTCACTTTAGAACATTTTGCTCCAAGTTCAAATCACGTCCATACTTTTTTACGTGCAGTAACACCAGAAAGAGAACCCATACCATGGTCATGAGAATGACAATCAAAGACTGCATTGTAATGGAAATAATTCAAATGAATTGTTCAACGAGTGCAATCAATTGATTATTAGTCAAATGATTACAATCTTTCTAATGTCAAATAATAATGAGTGATTTTATAATTGGAAGTCCCACTTCTATAACGGAGTTAATGATTTTTGAATTTATTCTTAATTTTACATCCAAAATTGGTATCCCAAAATTGATTAGATTGTGTTAAGGAAAAATTAAAACACATTTTTTGTTCGAATTGAAAAATGCATATATGCAATGTCTGTTCAACATTGATTTTATTTTTGCACCACTTAACTGCCTCCTACATTTCACAATCCGAAACGTTATCTTTACTAAAGTGTTGAAAGCTCGGTGAATACTTTATTACTATTAGTACTATTTTATATCGTCTTCCAAATACACCCTGTTTTCTCTTACATACCTAGCTAACTTTTAGTCTGTTTAAGTTTAAAGTCTTAATTAAATTAAAAAAAAAAAAGAAATATTTTTGGTCTTAATTATTATGCTCTCAAGTTTATTAAAGAACTCAAACAAATCAACAAAAATCACTACATAGTATAAAACAAAGTGGCTTCCCACTGTCTGTCTGTCCCTATCTATGCTTAGATCTTTAAAACTAGGCAACGGATTTTGATGCGTTTTTCTTTTTTGTTTTTTAATAGACACTGATTCAATTTCAACACGATTTTATTTCAAAATCACATTTTAGACTGCTATAAGTCATTTACTGCAATACATTATACGAGAACTGAAATTTGCAACATATGTACATACATAGCATACTTCAAGGCGGTACACTAATTTTCTTTCTTTATATAAAAATCAATTTCTGTTTGTATGTCTTGCTTAAACTCGAGAACGGCTTGGCGGATTTTGCTAATTTTGGTTTTGAAATGCTTGTCGTGGTCCAGACAAGGTTTAAAAGGTAAGAAAATATGGACAAATTGTGAGGAAGTCAGTAAAAAAAAACTCAATTTTCCCATACAACTTGTTCTATCTCGAAACAAAATATTTTTAATTGTCAGTTGGCTGTCAAAGCTCCCTGTTATTTTTTCAGTACTGAGATTTAATGGTCTTAAAATGCCAAGCATCTCCATACAATTCAAATAATTTGATTATAGATAAATATTTTGTTGTAAATTCCGAGAGTAATTAAAATTTATATCAGTTGGTAACATATCGACAAATCCACTCCATTGAACCCGACAAAGTTCGATCTGTTCACTATGTAAAAATAACTATATCAGTACATTTTTGCAGTGCAGCGGAAGCCTTATGACATCTTCCATCTATACAATTCTCAACCCCTTTCCGTGATGGAATTAATGCACAATTTATCTTTATATCGTCACCATAAAATTAAACTTTAGAATTAAATATGAAGCCACTATTAAACGTGCATAAACCAAGTTACCTACTACCATACATCCATCAACCTGTTCGGTTTATTGCATTATGTGTACTCCTACAAGTTCTGGCTTCATTATTGGATATCTTAACAAACAAAACTTTACGTCATCACCAGGTTCAATTGTTTAACTTTTGCATTTTCAATATACATACAAACATAATGTATATATATTAATTTGAAAAGGCCTTCATGTAATTTTATTAAACTTTAATCTCAAAAATTAATTACTTATACCAACATCAAAACCCAGAAGAAGAAGAGTTTTCAATTGAAAGGATAAACTAGACATTACACGGTAAAAGGCTATTACACACTATACAGGTATGTACATAAAAGGCAAAGGAACTTATCTAAAATAGTTAATATTATTATACTTCGAACTCTGGATAGTTTAAGATGTTGAATTTTGATAGAATTTAATAATTTTCATACATTGAACATGTCAATTAACAATGCAGCCACTCATACACACACATCACATACAAAGTATATGCCTGCAAGTTTTCTCTTGAAAACCCTAATTAAGAAATCCAATCTCGTTAAGATACTTTAAAAAGCCATAGATACATTCCAGTATACAGGATAAAACAAATTGAAAAATTAACTAGTTCTTAGATGGACACATATTGTTTTTAGGACTTCAAACCCAATATCATCTTGCACCTTTCGTTCTACCTACAAACCAACAAAAACTGACAAGACCAGCATCATAAAGCTTTGGGGATACCTTACCGAATAAAATTCACTTAAAATAAAAAAATAAATTCGATGAGATTTTTTGATTGAAAAAAAAAAGAAGATTAATTGAATTTTAAAACAAATTAATTGATTTTTTTGTTTGACTTAGCAATTAATATGGATTATCACTTAAAGCCTATAGCTTCATATATACTTTATCTTATTATTAATTATAATTATATTTTATTTGGTTGTTATTAATAAACTTAACTTACCACAAAAGAGTAATTTAATCCATGAGTTTTGATGTTTAAAGTCCATAATTAGCTTAAAATGTATCCTTTTCGATGGAAAGAATTTTAATTTTTTTTATTTTCTTTGAGATAGGGGGAAAGGCGAACGGGATTGATGAAAATATTTAAACAATTACTAGGATATTATCATTGTTAGATTGATTTATTTTTTGTTACTTATTTGTTGTAATATTTTTGTTTAGAAAATTAATTTCCACACAACCACACAGTTAATCCTTGTTTTTTTTTACAGATTTTTTGTTTAGAATTTGTTTCCAAAAAAGGCTTAAGATTTGTATTTATTTAAAACATTTTTTTGTATATCCGCATTAGATTTTTAATAATTAAATTCTATTGCATACTTTTAGTATTCACTTCAACGAATAACCCACAATCATTCCTGTATTCCTTTTTTTTTTATTTAAAATTAATTCCAATGGAAAAAAAGAGAAATATTTATATAAACAAGGAAAAACACAAACTAAAAAAAAGGATAATTGGTTATCCTTAATTTATTTATATACAAAATTTTTCGTAATTGAATTTAAACCAGCACATGGGATTATAAGATAAGAATTACAAGGACCACATCACACACAACACAAAACACACAACGACAACAACATTGATGTCGTTGTTGATGTTAATGCTGATCCTGATGCTGCTGCTGCTGCTGCTACTACTGATGATGATGATGACGATGCTGCTGAGTACGAGGACGAGAACGACAACGATATTACGACTACGAGGACTACGAGGACTACGACAACGACGACAAGGATGAAGTTTTTTTTTTCTGTTGAATTTTTTGTTCTCCAAAGGACTTGTTTAAATAATTTTTGTTGTTGTTTCTTCTTCTTTTTTTTTAAATTCAGGTGCGGCTATAAATGGATCCACTTGCCTTCTTCCGCGAGGGGCAATTATCCTACACATACACACATCAAAATAAACTATTAAGATTCATAAAGGAAACAACAACAGCAACTAGAATAGGTACAATAAACCATAAAATACAAAACACCAACAAAAAAAAAACACAAAAACCGACCGAACTGAGTGAGTGAGTGAGCGTCCTTTGTGGGGTAGCTTTTGGCGTGCCCTTGTGGCACTTTAAGAGTATTCACAGCGGGAGGTGTGTATCCAATTCGGAATTTGCTAGTGCTGCTGCTGCTGGTGGTGCTACACTTTACACGACCGTCTTAAGGAGCAACAAAAATTCGTCCCGGTTTCTTCCTTATTTTTTTTTTTTATTTTTTGAACGCACATACAAACACACACACAGATACAGACACTAAGCTCTAAATAGACAAAATCAAATAAAATTAAAATAAAATACCAAAAAAACACACACAAACACACACCAAGTAAAATGTATCCTTAAGCTCTGCTGTCAGAACAGAAAAGTCATTTATTTATTTTATTCACAAACTTTTTTCCTCGTTTTTCTTCTTCTGCTTTTTTTTCTTTTTTTCTTTAAGTTATAACAAAAAATATCCTTTTCAAAAAACAAAACTTTATTCGTTTATTTTTTTTGTGTATAATGCGGGTGCGTATATCTCAAGGCTTTTGATGTGTATTAGAATTCAAATGGGAACTAAAAACAAAAAAAAAATTGCCTTTTTTTCTTCTTGTTGTTTTTGTATCTCTCTGGATGGTGAATATAAAGGATTTGTATGGTCTAGATAGGTATATAGATTGAACAAGAGTGCATCCGCACGAATACGTCACTCTCGTTGTAGAATCAAAACCGAACTAACGATATTTTCGAAAGAGCCAAGTGCAGATGGAAACTCCGTTAGTTTGTTCGTTTTGCTTTTGATATACTCAGTAGTCCGTACTCCTCCATGTATCCGTATCTGTAAAGTGAGTGTGGCAGAGCCAGAGTAGTCTACGAAATCAACCAACAACAAATACAACGATGAAGAGACTTTTTGTTGTTGTTGTTGTTGGGTTTGTTCGTCACTTGAATTTTCAGGTTTCATTCCGTCATTCGCCTCCGCATCCACATCCAAAAGGAGATACAGATACGAATTTGTTGTTTTTGCTTCTTTTCTTCTTTTTCTTGTCCCATCCGAATCCGAACCATCTGTTCGGCTTTAGTTAATTTCGAAATTCCCAAAGAAGAGAACCACAGAAATTCTTTTTCACAATCTCTCTCTTTAAGATTAATCTTTCGTTAAGTTTTTCATTCGAACATTGAAAAGATGAATTCAGCTATTTGAATTTTAGAACTTGACTCTTTTCATCATTCGAATTCGGATGCTGGATGAAACTGGAAGTCTGAATCTGGAACCGGTGGTGGTACTTGAGCTCTCTTAAATAGAATATAAAAATTCGAATTTCGAAAACCAAAATAAGAAGAAAAAAAAAGTACATAGAAAAATTCGAATTTCGAAAATACATACGTCATACGTAACATAAGGTTTGGTAGTTTCGTTAATTTGGCTTAGCCGTTTTTCTTCGATTTATTCTTCAGCTTCTTGTTGTTGTTTTATTTTTTTTTATCTATGTATCTTCTAGGAGATACACTTTACCTACTCAGCTCAGATGCTATCTATCTGATATTTCTGTTTTTGTGTGCAGAAGAAAAAAAAAAAAGACTTACATCTAAACTAAAGAGAAAAGTGTATGATTGTTCTCTTTCTTGAGATTTTTCATCGTAGATACTTTTTTATCTATTCCAAAATATCTGAGAAATAGGCATCTAAGCATCGTTTATACTCGTTGTCGCCCTTACAGGTTTTTTGTATTTTTTTTGTCGTTGGGGGGGGAGGTGGTCGGAAAAGGGGGTGAATGGGGTTGGTGTTTCTGTTTTTTTGAAGGTTCGTTCGTTCGTTGGTTCTGTCAAAATAGATTTGCTTTCTCAAGAAGGGTTAATTTTTTGTAGGCTTTTAAGGAAAGATATGTGCGTTGGGCTTGCAGATAGATAGATACTGTGGGGGAGGGGTATATTGAGTTACAGAGAAAGGGGACCGTTCATCTTCTTTACAGTAAACACAGTGTGTGTACTTACATGGAATAGAAGTAATTTTCGCACAAAAATTACAAAAACAAAACGAAGAAGATGACGATGATGATGATGAGGACGAAGACGAAGACGAAGAAGAAGAAAGACTGAGTGAGAGTGTGTACCTGTTTCGTCAGGTAATTTGTTTCCTGTTTGTGCAATTGGGGGATATTTTACTTGTAGATTGTTTTTGTGTTTTTTTTTTTTATATTTTTTGTTTCGTTGTTTTCTGTTTGCTTTGCTTTTATTTAAGAGATGATATTTGACTCTTCTTCTTTTCCTTTTTGATATAAATTACTTAAAATTGACTTATGTCCGTACGGTACTTGTATATATGGATATTGTTGGAAAGAGGAGGGGGTGTCTATTCTGTTTGTACGCATGTGTCTCAATATTTTTTTATTATTATTATTATTATTTATGTTTGATATTTATTTGTGTTAAAATGTTGATCTTTTGAGATGCATAATAAATTAAAAATGATGAATTTATTAAAAAAAAATAATAATAATTGGTCAAAAGTCAAATTGATTTGACCAAGATTCATGATTCATGATTATAAAATAAGATGATGTGTATTTTGGTCGGTTGGTCAATTGGTGATGGGAGAATTTCTTTGGGAGGCCATAGGTTTGTATATATTTAAGGGGAGGTTGGGCAGGTTGGTGTATGGTTATTTGGAAGATTTATAAATTGAAGAATAATGAAGTCATTAGAATTGGGATTTAAACTAGAAATATAATAATTGAAGGTAGTTTAAGTTGAGATGTAGGTTAGGTGTAACTATACGAATCTAGTTAATGGGAATGAGGTTTGTTTTCAAAAGAAAATTATAGGTCTGTAACCACATGTATATACTATGTATCTACATATTGTACATATAAAGGAAGTCTTGTTGATTGAAAGTAATGATGATTGTTCGGAATTGTCTTGGCGAAGAAAACTAAGGAAAATGTTTTTTTTTTATTGAAATTAAACTTTAGCAGCTGTTGTTCCACTTTTTGTAAATGTAAAATTTTAAAATATGGTATAGAAATTGTTAACTGTCTAGTGAAGGAAACAATTTCATTTTTTTTTTTAAGTTTTTGTTAAAGTCTATATGATTTGATTATGTACATAGGCAAGTCTTAAAATGGTATTCATAGGTATAAAGTTTAAATTAATGTAAATCCTTGGCTTTCTAGGGTTAGTTGGATAAATTTCTGAAAAAATTCTTGATTTCAGTACCTAAAAGTCTAAGCTAAGAAGACTTGGTTAGGTAATGTAAGACAGAAGTGTCTGGAGTAAAAGAAGACACTTCGACTAATTAGTTGCTCATTTTGGTATCAAGTGAATGTAAAGAATTTCTTCTAAACACAATTAAACCAACTGGCACTCCTTACGTAGCGTTGAATTTTTGATTTTAGAATAGTAGAATCATTGTTCTAGGTACATTCTGCTCTTTTGAGATAAATTGAGGAACCTTTTCTTATTCTTCATCGTCTATAGAGCTTCTGCAAACGTGTTGATGTAAAGAATAGAAATCGTGTGCGTCGCTCGAAAAAAAAAATTACTGTGTTAAGGAAAACTTAGATTTTTCGATTCCATGTCAATCTATGATAAAGACATTACGCAATCGAAAATACACAGCATTGAAATTAAGGACTTAGTATTTAAACTCTAAAATTGAAACCCGTCGATGAGTGATGAATTCTATTTTCATCTCGTAGGTTACCTGCACATATTAATTAGCAGAATTTTAAAATTTGAAGCTCGAAATGCCTGAGATCTTGTATTTTTTATAGAGCATCAAAATGACACCATTTATCAAGAAATCAAGTATAATCTCCAAAAAGATATCATCAAACAATTAAAACGGTTTATATAGAAGATTGGTGACATTTTGTATATAAAAGTGGATAGCGCGATTTCTCCAGATGTTGGTCCTCTATATTAGCATCTGGTTGCCTTGTTTCAGCCAAAATTTATCATCTACCTATATATGTAAATAGGATACCTGATAAAAATTTTGTGGTACCATTTTCTCAAAAAAGTATTTGACCGATTTCGATAAATACTATGTAGTTACTTTATACACGCATTAACACACTGTGGGTAATTTTGGTTTTTCCACTGGCGAACACAAAAAAAAAAAAAAAATGGGTAATTCCAAATCAAGAATCTTTTGGATAAATTTTCAAGCAATTATTTCAATTTTGTCGGGAATTGTAAAAAAAAAATGAAATACAAATTTGAAAGAAGATTCGTCAGACTGGTAACTGACGTTACAAAATTTCGAATTTTTTTTTAAGAACAATAATTTAACTTCAAAATTTTCTAAAAACAGCAAATAAAAATAAAATGTATGTTTTACTCACGTAAAAGAAAAAAAATAAAAGAAAAATATTAGATCAACCAAAAAATGAAATTTTCGTGGTAATTCATGTTAAACAAAACTAGTAACTTATGTTACATCCACTTACGACACATAAATAATAATATTAAAACAATGATTTTATTTGTTAAAACAGACTTGTTCTAAAATTAACTGATAACTTCCCGTTGAAGTTTTTGTGTTAGAATAAACTCAAAAAATCTGAATAAAACTAAATTTTGTTATTTGTGTTATATTTTTTTACGTAAAAAAAAAAAAAAAAAAAAAACTGTATTCGGTTTGATTTTGGTCTTATTATTGATACCAACTCAAAAAACTAAAAATCCCACATATGTTAAAATTGTACCATTTGTCAACAATTTATTTTGCAAAAAAAAAATTAAGTCACTATCATTTCTCCTTGTTCAGATATTCCGGGAAAAACTTTTTCGTAGAATTTTTCGTCAAATTTTTAATTTTAATTTTTAATTTTTTGTAAGATAAACTATCAGTTCAATTTTCGAAAATTTTAAGAGTTGTGCAAAACGTTACTTTACGCAGTACCGTGGAATTGTCAAGAATTGTCAAATATTTTAATTTGACAAATCGGACCAATATCCATTTATATTTAACGTTAATAAAAGTAACTCATGTTTTATACAACATTGTGGTTGCAGTAACAATCATAAAAAATAATTAAAAAGTAAATATTACGTTGTTCTTATTTAAAAACTAAAACGTCATAGAAAAATAAAATTTACCAAATCTGGATTAAATATAACTGAAATAATGTATAAAGAATGCATATTTTGTGTTACCATTATTCCAAGTAAAAGATTGATACCTAATTTCCTGGAATATCAGAGATATTGACAAGGAACAAGGCAAATGCGACAATGGAACTGTTTGTACTATCTACTTAAGAAATGATCGACAATTCTAGACTGTAAAAGACAAATACATACATGTAAGTTTTTAAATCTCATGAAAAATTGTATTTAAAAACAATAGTTTATTTACATAAGCACTGTGATAAAATGACCATCAACAAGTATGTATTACACCGATAAAATTGAAAATGTATGTTAAAAAAAAAGTGCATATACGCCCAAGTGCACCACTGTTATAACATCGTTAGAGAGAGATTAAATCCGCAGTGAATATAATTAACTGCAAAATTCTGTGGTTTGACATGAAATTCATGAATTAAGCATAAAATGTAACTTTTCAAGAAGTAAAAAAATAGCAATACATCTCACCTGTGCAGTTTAACAATAATTTATTAATAAATTCATAAATTTCAATTAATTATTATTTGACACCAAACAGTTAATATTGTAAATATGTATGTACATAAATGAATTCACATCGCAACAGCCACCTAAATGTGTGCATATGTATTTAAATTTAATTTATATTAATTTTTTGGTATTTAATCAAGAATATTTAAGTAAAAAATTATAAACCTTTAAACCTTATACGCAGTACAAGAAGTCTGCGGGCAAACTCTGACCAAAGTTCAAGTCTTTTAATTAAAGGGTTTCACAATAAGAGGTGTTATTTTGATAAGCACGATATTTCGGAAGATTTGACTTTTGAAGGTGTAATTTTTTGACATATCACAACTAGAAACTACACCATTAATAAAATTGGAACGATACACGCTTCAAAAACGAATTCCTCCACCCATTGGCATTGTAAGAGATTTGAACTTTCCTATAAAAAAAGCTTAAGAAGCTTCGATGATGAAAAATTAAGATATGTTAATACGATGGCGGCGAAAGTCCTGAAAAAATCACTGAGAAATCTAGGCTAAACGTCACATATAAAATCTTATCCCAGAACTGACCAATTGAGCATCGAAAGTCATCCCACAACACTTCAATCTCATATACTATCACTCCGTGTAATAGACGTAGATATTTGGCAAGAAAGTACCCTAGGAAACCGGTGCTTCTAAAATTTGGGGACACAAATCGGTTTAAAATACCTCACACGCCAGTGAACCACGAAAACTCTAATTTTAAAAACCACACCCGTCATGGCGATTGCTAAATCGCTTAGCCAATAACGAACCGGTAATGCAGCCCAAAACCTCAAAAACCCTGAATGCATCGCTATTTGTGGGATGTAGTGTGAATGTCCCAAAAACGAAAATTATGTTTCTTGACGAACATCAAAAAAAAAAAACAGTTTAAACATTTTAACATATTTCGAACCGCTTGTCATGTTGAGTTGGAAAGAATAGCATACTTCAAAGCGCTTCAACTAAATGACCACTCACATGTCAAAACTTTATAACATTATCAAAGTTCTTATTTTTTTAAAGACTTCGACTTACGTAAGAAAGTGTCCAAAGTATGCAGTTAGTAAATTTTCCACTTACTTTATACCAAAATCCCCAATGCGAATTTAAAGGTATTCAATGTTCCCCACAAATCCCAAGGTCTTAGATATGAGCCACCTAATCATACCAAAAGATACTTTAAGATGATTTGTCACTACCTCACAACAGAAATGGGCTGACTTATGCCACATCGTCAGTCCTACGCAATAACCATTATATAATATATATACCAAGAACTTCCAAGAATTTATGTAGGAATACATGTGTCTTATGGCTATTTCAGAAAAATATTAAAATCGGAAATATCTTCCAAGTTCGTTTGATAATAGTCTGATGGTTTTTGAAGCTCTTCTTTCTGTCTTACAAAGTCATTGAAAATCATCTTCCAGGATTATTTAGAATTCCTCTCTCTCAAAAACACACATGTACATATGTATGTTGCTAAGTTGACTTAAAAAAAACAAAAAACAAAAAAAGGAAATAATTTCTAATCCGATCTTGATATATTGATGGATTTTTGGTTTATCGACAAAAAGAAGTCAAATTATCACGAAAATAAATACAAAATAATAAATTTCCCAACTAAACAAACACGAAGAGAAAAAGAGAAACAACAACAAAGACGAAGAAATTAAATCACATTTATCAAACGGTAGGTGACTACATACATTACATACACATACATACATACATGTATGTTAAGATGGCAAGGTCAAGTCGAGTCAAAGTGTATCTTTTTTTTTTTGTGTAAAAAAGTGTATGCATGTAGAATGTGAAAACACCTCTTCTTAAGCTCAAGAGTGTCGTCTTCGAAGTTCGAAGAACCCCCCCTACTCGAAACTCCAAATGAAAGGACAAAGCCAAAGAAAGGCATGAGAGAAGGCTGTAGAGACAGCAGGCAGGATCTTCAGTTAATACCTTTTGAAACGTCCGTATATGACAAACAACATCTTCAGACCATAAGGCGTAATCGGAAGTATTTATCAAATAATAAACAAAAAGGAAAATCACATTCTGAGATTATCGTGTCGGACCGGTATTAAAAATGTTTATTTATAGAGCTCCCCACCAATACCCACTACCACTATACACAGAGCCCAGAGTGTCGATACACACACACAATCATAAACGCATCCCTACGTCTCCAAATACAAATATAAATTATATCTTGAATTCTGTTCTCAGTCCTTACGTGTTATATATATCCTTTCGTTTCTTTTCTTTTCCTTCGGTTTTGGTTTCGTTGTTTTTTTTTTTTCTGTTTCCATCTTCTCATATATCCATCCATCCTCTACCTTCAATCAAACAGCAAACAAATCAATAAAGAATCTGACGATTCAAAGAGAATTGCGAATCATTGTTGTATCCCTTTTTTATGATGGGGGGCGTGGTTGGGGGTGTGGGGGGTTCGAAGAAAGAAAGCCGGAGAATAAAGGATGAATGTTGCTCCTTGTTCAGGATGGATTACTTTCCTCATTTTATATACGTTACGTACTCGTAGGATAGGAGGAAAGAAAACATTATTTAGTGTTCTGCAGAAAAGGCTATCCTCACACTCGCACTCTTTATCTCTGCACACATTTTTTGTGCGCCCTTGGATTCAATGCGATTCCATTCCATTCGATTCGATTCAATTCGATCCGTTTCGACTTCACTCGGGGTATCAGTCAGGTCTTGAGAATTATATACACACTCGTTCGTTTGCCATAGCCAGAGAGAGGGAGAGAGAGAGAGTATCTTCTAGCTGCCAAAAGGACCAAGGATTGGGATATAAGGATACTGTAAATTATTACAACCCAATGGAATCCATAAATCAATGAAATCTCCTGTATCTAAATTAGTTGGGAATTAACACACACAGTGGGAAAGGGAGAGGAAGAGGGCGAGAGGTGGTGAGTAAAGGAGGGCCAGTCAGTCAGTCAGGGCATGGATTGATTTTAAATGTGAATTACCGTCTACTTTTTGTTTGTTTGGAGATGAAGAGGATCACGATAAGAAGGCCACACAAAGCAAAATTAAAAATGGGGTCATACATAATCCTTTTTGAAAAATCATCACAAAACAAAATTGTTGTTCAATTTCCCAATTTTACACAGAAAAAGGACTCCACAACAAACCTATACCTACATACATATTTGTATATGTAAGTTAATCGTACCGTCGTTTATTTTGTTGAAGTAATATAATGAAAGCTTGAGATTTTATGGGTTTAAACTTCAAAGTTAAAGCACTTTATTTATTTTGAGGTTATTTTTGTTATTTTTTTTTTTTTTTTTTTTTACTTTTTTGTGCGTTTAAATTGAATAATAATTTCGATGTGAGGACTTATCTTTTATCTTTGGGATCTGTGGAATTTCATTTGTGGGATATTCTTAGAAATTAAGAATGCAATTTAAAAAAAAAAGTGAGGAATTGGCTAAAAAAATTAACGTTTCAATGGTAGGTCGAGTGGAGAAACATATTCTCTTTACGTCATACAGGAATTTCGTTGTTACTCCACGTGTGGGATATTCGAGGATATAAATATTTATACTCGTTACACAATCTTCATAAAAGTTCAAGTGAGTCATACAATTTGTTGGATTAAATTTTAGGATTTTCATGTGGTCGTCAATATTGTTAGCCCATAATGTGGTGTATTGGAGATAAAGTGCTGTCTTTACGGTAAGTAATTGATAAAAGAGGTAAATTAGATTTTTGGTATTTAATTTGTGGGATATTCGTATTAAAAGTATTGAAAATATTGAAAATATCACAAAGGTTTGAACATTTTTGTTGAACTATTTTACTTTTTATTTAAAGAAATTTGTATACTTATTTCCGATATGGGATATTCAAGTTTTGAGCACAGAAAATTTAAAAATTGCAAAGTTCTTATAAGACGACAACTAATTTATGTATTTTTTAAGCTGTCAGAAAATTTCAATAGCATGTTTCAAACTAAAGTTGTATGTACTTTTGACATATAATGTGGGATATTCATACAAATATCCTATTTGACATATTATGTGGGATATTCATACAAATATCCTTTTTAAGAGGTCAGTAATGGGTTAGAAAAGGCAAGTTGTTCGCTATTACATAATTATCAGAAAACAAATCATTAACTTATGTAAGTCGGTTTTGTGAACACATAATAGGGGATATTCGAAAATATGAAAAAATTTCATGACATTTTTTTTCATCAGAATTTAATGTGTCGGATATTCGCTGACATAAATTTTCTTGGATTTATTTCTTCAGTTATCTGCTAGATTTTCATGTGGGATATTCGCCTTAAAAGTAAAAAAGTTTCATATATTGCAGACATTCTTGGTTAAAAATTTATTGTGATCAGTTATTTTCATCAAATTTTTTTTTGTGGGATATTCGATTAAATCGCTAAAATGTCATGTAAGGTCAAATAGTTAAATTTCTCATGGTCAAAAATATTATATTTCAATAAATATTTAAAATATTTGTGTTTTTGTTTAAAGTCGTAAATGTGGGATATTCAAGCTTAAAGAAGCTTTAAGCAGTCTAATTAATAATTAAATATCCTTTACCTAGAAAGTCAGTTATTAGTAAGCTTTTTGGCTGATCAAAGAAAATGTTATGTAAGAATATATTTTATCAAAGTAATTTGTGGGATATTCGAGAAAAAATCACGTTTCAATTAATTTGTCCTTTACATATAATATTGAAACTTATTATCCTCTTTTGCTCAGCAATTTATGAAACTTTTACCTGCCTAAAATTATTGCGAATATCCCAAAAGTGAAGTTTTAAAGTCGAAAAAGTTTTACTTTTAAATATCTAAACAGAAATTTAGATTGAATTTCTACATTTGACCTCATTTCATACAAAAGTAATGGGTTAATTTTTGATTGCTTTTTGGATAAAAAAAAAATGATAAACAATTATTGACAGTTTCTCCAAACATATTTTTTTATCCGTTAAGGTGCTGACCTCAAAAAATCGAAAGATAATTTGAAAATAATTAAGAAAGCTAAAAAAGAAAGGTCTTCTGAAGCAATTAAAATCTTAACAGGGTTTATATGTATTAAAGCCTGTCTAGGTCTGCTCACATTGTCTTAGTCAAACATTCCAAAATTTGCATGCAAAAAGCTTTTTGATTAAGCCCCTTTTTGAATAAGTTCATCTGATTTTGAAAAATTAGCAATTTCACGGTCTGGAAAATGTTGTTTTCTCAGCCGTCACCAAACCATATTATGTCTTTTGCAAAAAAAAAAAACACCTTTTAAATCTATTTCAAGTTATTCCTTAATATTTATTAAGAAAAAAAAAAATAATTCCATGAAAAAGAAATTGCAAAATCCTTCAAAAAGGTAGATACCTATTTTTTTTTTTATTTTTCAACACAATGCAACGTTACCAAAAAAAGAACACGTTGAAAAATTCAAGTAATTTTTTTTCTGCAGCTCAACGCCATTTCTACTCAATGAAGAAAATATAAAATTCCTTGTCGAATATCCCTAGTTCCAGTTTAACAATGTACCAAAAAAAAAAGAGAGGAGAATGCTTATCCTTTAATACAACAGGGTAAGATAAAATCTTTCAATGTTATCATCTGTCAGTGGTTAACAATTGAAAGCTCTCTGATGTATAGTAGGATGAGACAGGCGAAAAGTTGGACTAAATTCGACAGAAACACAGTCGAAAGACTCAAGTGGGTTAAAGTTTCATTGTACTGGAGTTTTGGGTGTCCAAATAACAAGGATGTGAACCCAGATATGAGAAATAAAGCTTGACCGAAACATGTAAACTGATGGATAAGGATCGTTTATGAATACGTAAAAGAGAGTAGGACCCAAAATGGAACCCTGGGGCACCCCACTATTTTCTTTTCTTTCAAATAGAGCCAAAGAACTAAACGGGGGATAGTTAAATCAGCCAATCTCATGATACTTTTCCATGAGACAAAATGGTTCTTTCTTTGTATATTTCCACTGTCTAAATCACAAAAAATGTCAAAATATGACGGATGACATTAATTGCAAAACCTTTTCCTGATTGGTGAGTATGTTTTGCGCCACAGAACTTAATTCTGCGAATCAAATTATCTGAACTTATTCCGATTTTCCTCAGTTAAGTTATGTCTTTAAATCTCTGTATTTTGTCCCACTGTTCTTTGGTTTAAATAGAAAGAGTAAAGTATTGCTGCGGGTTATAGAAAACATCTACTCCAAAACAGAAGGACAAGAAAAGTGTTTTCCCATTGATTTGATTTGATTGAAAAGCATTAGACGTAAAATGTATTTCACTGACCTAGATTACAAAATAAAATAAAAAAAAATACCCTCAATATACATACAAATGCACAAACACATATTCAAACACAATACAGGAACAATATAGTCATTTTGATTAAATAAGAACTTTTTAAACTTTATCAATTTATTTTTAAGTTCAATTTATTAAAGTTAGCCATAAAACGAATTTCCTGAAGGCAACTATCCTCTGCAATATAGTAAAGCAACTTAAAACTAAACCTCCTCTATGAGTGGCAACTACGACGACGACGGAAGGGGGGAAGCACGAGGATATGACTCCGAGCCTTATGTACGGTACCGTAGCACAATTTTGTATAATAATAATAATACTTCCTCTATACCTCTTTACTCTTCCCAATTGAGCCGTTGGCCAATCCAACAACTCTTCCAATGAAATTCATGTTTTTCAGTTTTTTAGTTTGTGTTCATTTATTTTTTCCACAAAAGCGAATCAGTTGGTGTTTAATTGGAGAACATAATTTCAAACTGCTGATATTAGGTATTTATGAATGCTTAATTAGAGGTTCAATATTTCACGTGCACGTGTTTTATATCTCATAACCAATTAATACGGACAACAAAATTCGCACTGCAAATGCAAAAGCAATCACAAAATGCATAATTACAGAAATAAAATTCAATTCCTGTGATTTTAGCCAGCGCCCGGCCGCCGCCGCCACCCGCCGCCGGTGACAGCGGGATGGGTTTTTTGGCAGGGGGTGGCCAACAAACTCAATGCCGGGAGGGATACTAGGAGGACAGGGGGGTTGGAGGATAAGAGCTGGATATAGGCAGTACATGCGTGGCCGCATTTTGACCAAAATCGTACCTACTTTTGTGGAACCGCAAAAATATTTTATTCCATAAAGAGTGAGTGGGTTTTTTTTTTGTTTTTTGTTATACAGAGCGGGGGATGGAGAAAGAGAGAGAGCGGGCTATCGGTCGGTGGTAGTTGAAGTAGTGGTCGGGTATTCTGACATTGTTAGTGGTAGTGCTGCTGGCCAATGTCATCCCAGAACCAAGCAAACGGCAAAACAAACGCTGCACCATGGGCACTCTGGGCAGATTGAAGTTTACCAACGAAATGAAACTCCAAAAAACACAAATACACACACACACACAAAATACAATAACAACACAAATGAAAATAAAATCCATCCCTGCTGGACATAATGTTTGGGTAAACAGTCTATTGCGTCACCATGGAACGCTTTATTCCGTCGGATGGTCAAAAGGACGAACGGTTGGATGGAGCAAGAAGAGTAGGGCATTGGAATATTTTGTAGGTTTGAAGAGGCTGTCTGTGTGTCTGAGTGTGTTGTACGTATTATAAGCTGATGCTGCCCACTGTCCAGTGTCCAGTCTACTTTAGGCTTCAATGTCCAAACTTAGCCCAAGCCCAGACTCGAACCCGAACCAAAACGAGTCGACTGTAGTGGAGTGGAGTGGAGTGGAATGGAGTGGCAGTAGCAGTGGAGTCGAGTTGGGGTGATGTATAGACAAACATATTGTACGACGCCATAAACTCGAATATTCTGACCGAGAAAGCAACCCAAAATAGTGGCCACTCGCACATATCCTGCCAGCAGCGTATTATGGTGTTGAGCTGAAGACCTATTTGGTTAGTTGATATGGCCAGGTTCACTTTTCTGAATGGCAAAACCCAAAAACATAGTTTTTGCCTTCCAACAAGAAGTATTTTATGCGGCTATAATTGGACGCCAGTAGGTAAGTACCTATAGAGAGTAGGTATTGAGGTAGCCGTATAGCCATAGCCATATCGTCAGTCGCCGCCGCCGCTGTCCATAGCCAATGCCAGCCACCAGCCAGCCATCGCATCATAGAGTTGTTCTTGTTCCAGATTTTGTATTTATTTTTTTCTGTGTTGGGTTTTTTGGTGCACTATTTCCCAGCTTTTGCCTTTAAGGGGTGGTCTGAGAGGTTTTTTTGTTTTATTTTGTTTTGTTTTTTTTTTTTTTCAACTTTATAGTGACCCTCATTGTTTTTATTAAAAAACGTAAAATAAAGTTCTCGTTTTTTGCTTTGGTTTTTGTTTTTTGCGAAATCGTTTTAATCAGATATGATTAAGTTATTTGATGAGGGGGTGGCGGTTGGTTGAACGATATAGGATAGGGTTGCTTTTAACTTTAATAGCCAACAAAATAAATAAATAAATAAATAAATAAAAACATTAAAATGAAATTGGATTAAAAATGGGAGGCATCAAGGGTATATCAAGTGAAGTGATTTAGGGAATAATGACTTTTAATGTGAAAAATTGTCGAGTTTTATGTACATAAGCTTTTGTCTTTTTTGATTTCGAAACATATGGTGAAAGGTAGAGAGACTAATATAATTTAATTTGTGACTAATAATACTGAAGGCCAAGTCTGTAAAATGACTTTATAATAATTGTCAGAATAAAAAATAATTGCTTCTAAATTGGACAAGTCGAAGAAAATGATCTGAAAAATAAACGAAAAATTCACTCTGATTTGTCAAGTAAATTCAACATGTTGACAAATTTTAAAGTTTCGAGGACTCTGGATTTAAATTTAGTAACAATTAAAATAAATTCTAAGTAAAGTAATAATTTTCAATCTGGCAATACTTTTTCGAAGTTGGTCTTTTTGACAGCTGTCACTCGATTTATCGTCAGTTTGGTTTGCCGTTTCATAATACTTACTATTGAACAAAGTTTGCAAATCGGTAATTAGATCAACCATGGATCGGTTTCGCACCACGTTTACTCTAGTGGATCCTCAGAGACTCCGCACTGTATGTACCAAAGCTGCTGTGAAGCAGAGTATCGAAGAATACTCAATTGGTGTGGGCACTTTATCTAAGATTGTGCGGAAGGATCTTAGTATAAAGTTTACAAAATCAAACTCGTGCAAGAATTGAAACTAAACGATCAACAAACGCGTCGCACGTTCGACGAATGGGGTAAAAAACGAGATGGTCACCGATCCCGATTCTAACAAAGAAAATTTTGTTCAGCGATGATGCACATTTTTGGTCCAAAGGGTACGTTAATAAGCAAAATTGTCGTATTTGGAGTGATCATAATCTACAAGCCATTGTTGAAGAAGAAGCCGGTATATCCTCAAAAAGTCACTGTTTGGTGTGCTCTATTCCAGAGTGAATCATTGGACCATATTTCTTCAAAAATGAAGCTGGTCATTATGTTAGTCAATGGGGGAACGCTATAGAACCATGATTAATGACTTTTTCTATCCTGAATTGGAGGATGTTGACGTGGACAACCTTTTGGTTCAAGAGGGCGCTACATGCCATATACCCAACGAAACAATCAATTTATTGAAGGAAACTTTTATCTTGCGTAGTGGCTTCCACGGACCAAGATCGTGCGATTTAAGACAGCTGGACTTTTTTCTGTGAAGTTATGTGAAGTCGCTTGTCTACGCAGATATCCCCGAGGCGATTAACCTCTTGGAAGAGAATATAAGGCTTGTTATTGCTCACATACGGCCCCATTTGCTGCAAAAAGTGGTCAAAAATTGGGCCTCTGGGTTGAAGTTTATTCGAACCAACCGCGGAAGCCACTTGTCCGAAATCATTAAAAAAAACGGCAAACCCTAATCTTTATAATAAAGCTAAATTCTTGGCTATAACATTAAATTATTATTATTATTATTATTATTTTATTATTCATACATAAATGAATAGAATAATACTTAAGATTACAGCTTTAGCATCTTAGGCTTTCAGCTGAGATTTTATATACATTTTTGTTTATAAGGAAATAAGTTTAAAGATATATACAATACATTACATACTATTATGGATAATATAATATTAATCTTAATAAACTTAAAGGTATCAATGTGGTTAAAATAATTTAAGATTAAGAAAAGAATAGGTAGAAAATTGTGACTTGAAGAAAAAAATTGTAAAAAAAAGATTTGTTGGGGGGTGATCGAAGATGCACAGAAAACAGTAATAACTATCTCGATATGCAACCAAGATCACCCCCCTCTCCTACAAAAGGAGTTAAATTAAATTTTATTGTCTAGTTCCAGTATTACAAGGATTTTGTATACATTTTTAATGTTTGGTTCAGAAGGAACTGAAAGTAGGTCTGATAACTTATTATTACATAGTGATAGAGAAATATTGTTGATTTTACTACAACCTGAAGTTAGATGGACGATTGACAGAATCTCATTTGATTGACAAAAGTGGCATATTGGAGGTGGATCTTTGCTGATTAAATGTTTGTGGGTTAGATTTGTGTGCCCAAGGCGAAGCCTTGAGAAACATCTGTTCATCTTTGTGTTGGTGGTGGTAGGATAAAGAGCTTGGGAACCTTCTGGATTGATGGAAGAATAGTGATGGGTGTATTGAGTCCATGTTTCTGCTTGTTTCTTTTTCCAGTGTGTATTTATTAGTTTTTTTAAATCAGTTTTTGAGGGACGATATTGTTTGATCTCGGCTTCGGAGTTAGAGGCAATCGCCTTTGCTTCAATATCTGCTTTTTCGTTACCCTTTATCCCAATGTGAGCTGGAACCCAAACCAGAGTTAATTTATCACCAAGGTGGATTATGTTGTCACGGATGTTATTTATAACGGGCGAACGGTGTTTTATGTTGGAAATGGCTTTAAGTGAGGAAAGGCTGTCTGTACATATTAAGGTGTTTTTCTTCGACTTGACTGCGAGTTGTGTAGCTCTTAGGATTGCTAAGGCTTCTATTGAAAAAATGGAAAAATTTGGTGAAATTTTTTCAGCGCATTTAAGAACAACATTTTCATTGACTATTGCCATGCCTGCTCCATCATCGTTTTTGGAACCATCGGTGTATAAAACATTCCATGTGTGTGTAGGAAATTCATTCAAAAACTCATTGAAGGATTGGATGTAAACTTCATTAGGAGTGTCGTGTTTTGAGTGTTTGGATAGGCTGATGTTGATAGCTTTAGGAGGTAGGAGCCAAGAAGGGAATTTTTCGATGGATATGCTCTTTACATTTGGGATGAGTTCAAAATGATTGGTAAAAGATAAAGCATTGAACAAGGTCGAGGGCTGTTTAGGAATTTTTTTTCTTTTCAGTATTTTGGCGGCGTCATTATGAATTGGAGAACAAAATGATCCACAAATTTTGGGAATCAGCAGTGATGTTAAGATGTCTTTTCGTTCGTCGATTGTTGAGAAGCCTCCTTCAGTCATCAGGTTTTTAATAGGTGTTGTTTTGAAAGCTCTTAAAGATGCTCTTACAGCTGCGTTGTACGATGGTTGCAGAAGTTTGATGTTCGATTTTGCACACTTGCCAAATATAACCAATCCATAGTCAATCTTAGATACTAAAATAAGCTTAGTTATGTGTATAAGAGTATTAGTGTGTACATAGCTGTATTTAGATGACAAATATCTTATTATGTTTAGTCTAGATACAAGTTTTTTTTTTAATTCTAGGCAATGATTTTTAAAAGTAAATTTGGTATCGAATATTACTCCAAGGATATTTAAATTAGTGACATTTTGAATAATGATGTTGTTTAAATTTATACTGAAACTAGAACAATTTATTTTCCTGCAAATATGAAGGTGTTTGTTTTTGGTACAGGATAATAGAGCACCTGATTGTATACTCCAATTATATATATCATTTAATACTTCATTTAATTGATTTTGAGATCGATTCAAATCGTTACATTTTGATAGTAAATATAAATCATCAGCGTAAAGTGAGTGATCAATATTTTTAAATTTTGTGATAATTTCACTTAAATCATCATATGCGATAATAAAAAGGATTACTGAAAGTGGTGATCCTTGAGGTATACCGTTTTTTAAGTTATGGATTTTAGAAAATGAATTATTTACTTTTGATCTAAATTTTCTATTGGATAGAAAAGATTTTATAAAATTATACATTTTTGGACCAATGTCCCATTTAAGTAATTTGTTCAAAATAATATGAATGCCAATGCGTTCGAAAGCTTTCTCGAAATCTATAGAAACTATGGACACATGATTTTTACTTGAAAGTGCTGTAGCGATAAATTCATCGATATGGAGGAGGGAGTCTATGGTGCTGCGACCATGTTTAAATGCTACTTGGTTTAAGTCGATAAAATTTTGTTTTTCTACATACCAAAGTAGTCTTTTTGAAATTATCTTTTCTAACAGTTTGCTTATGCAGGGTAGTAATGAAATAGGTCTATAGCCATTGGAGTCTGTTAACTGTTTATTAGGTTTGGGGATTGGGATTATAGTGGCGGTTTTCCATGTTTGAGGAATTGTACTTTGGTCAAAAATACAATTAAACAGAGAAAGTATACGTTTTTTAACTTGAAAAGGTGAATTTTTAAGTATTGGATATGAAATGCGGTCATAACCGGGGGTTTTCCCTTTGGCTGAACATAGAGAGTTTTCAAGTTCAAGAATGTTGATAGGTAATTCTATCAGTTTGGCAGATTTTGAAGGATGGAAAAGAATGTTGTTTCTGGTCAATGAGTGGTACTTGGACACACAGAAAGGAGCAGGAAAATTAGCGTCACTTGAGTAGGTTGACCAGCACTCGGAAAAATATTCAGCAATTTTGTTTGATTCTGTTATAGTTTCGGAACCTGTATTTATAACTTTGATCTGGGAAGATACGTAGTTCCCTGTTAGCGTTTTAATGTCAGACCAGATTTTCTTACTAGTTGTGTTGGGGTTTAGATTTGCTGTGAATGTTTGAAAACTTTCTTTTTTGGACTGTTTGGCTAACCTACGAAATTGTGCATTGGCTTTGCGGTAATTCAAAGCATTAGTGTCATTTGGATATTTTCTAAATACTCTCCATAAATGTTGTTTCCTTTTTCGCAGTGCAGCGATTTCTGAGTTCCACCAAGGCACGATTTTTATAAGAGGGGTGTACTTTGTTTGTGGAATAGATAAATTTGCGGCATACCTGAGACCCTTGGTTATTTTAGCTGCTTCTTGATTTATGTTTGTGGATGGGAGGTGTTTAATGAAATATTCGTTTGAGCTAGATTGAAAAAGGGTCCAATCTGCTCGATCAGTTTGGAATTTGGGTGCTGGTGTGGAGGGATCGTTTTGTTTACCAAGGCAGATGTTAGTGACTATAGGAAAGTGGTCGCTACCGTGTAAGAATTCATTTCTGTCCCAGGTTGAAACTGGGAGAAGTTGAGGAGATACAAATGTAAGATCTACATGAGTTAGTGTATTATGGGTGGATAAATGAGTCGGCCTGCCATCGTTTAAAAGAGAAAGATCAGAGTTGGTTAGAAAAGTTTCAATTTCTTTGCCTCTAGCATTTGTTATTGGGGAGCCCCAGAGAGGGCTCCATGAATTGAAATCCCCGGTAAGAATGACTGGTGTGTTAACTGTTCTAAGTATGCTTTCTAAATCGGAGGAGTTGAAGGGTTGGGTTGGATGAATGTATAGTGAAAAGATTGTAATCTTAAAGTTAAGTTGAATTTCGATTGCAAGTACAGAGATTTGGGAATTAATTTGAAGGATCTTATGCGGGATTGATTTATGTATTAGAATACCTGTACCTTGTTTTGCAGTAGTAAAAGTGTTAAAATTATTAAAGTATGCTTCGTATTGTTTTGGAGTTTTTACATGTTGTGTGTTGGTTAGGACATGAGTTTCTTGAAGGCAAATAATTGCCGGTTTGTATTCTTTTATTAAGAGATCAAGCTCTAAATAATTATTTAAATATCCATTAAGGTTCCATTGAAGGATCTTAAGGATTAATTTATGGGAAGAAGAAGACTTATGTGCAGTATAGGTTTGACTATACTGCGAAAAATCTGAAGATGTCATGGTTATGTTTTCATTAGTATGACTCCGTCGCATCGACGTTGAACCATTCAAGCTCCTGAGGGAGCTTGAATGTCTCAACCTCGAAACGACGGAGTCTTTATTCGTAGTTCCGATATTACGACTAGATGTTTCCATCATCATCATCATCGGACATATTTTCGTAGAAAGAATTTAATTTTTCATCAGCTGAGATTAGAGTGGTGTTAGAAGCAGGTGCTAGTGTATTTGTTTTTGGAATTTGAGTGATGTTATGTACGACTAGGTTGTGAGTGGGGTTTTGAGTGGTTGAGTTTGAGTGGTTTGAAATGTTATTTACGTTTGAGTGAGAGGAACTGATTGATGTGTTAGAGGTAGAAGGAATTTGAATTGTATTTGTTATTTCATTTGAGATTTTTGGTTTTATATTTTTTGTTTTGCTTTGCAGAAAAGAGTTTGATTGTTGGATTGAGTTTGAGAGTGTGTCAGTAGGTTTAGCACGGTGAGGAATAGAGGGGGGTTCATTGTTTTGAATTATTGAGTTTTGGTTTTGAGAGAGTGTTTTGTTAGATTTTGGTAGTGTTTTTTTTATTTCATTTGAGATGGTTGGGATATTGGTATTAGTGTCTTTAGGAAGATGAAGTGCAAGTGGGATTTCTTGAATTGATTTTTTAGCAACGGATGAGTAGGATGATTGGGAGGTTAAGAGAACGGGAAATTGCTCGCTATATAATTTTTTAGCTTCAGCCATGCTGCATTTTTTTATGGTTTTTATTTTGAGAGTTTCTTTTGCTTGTATGTAACGTTTGCATAGTTTAGAGGAAGAAGGGTGTTCTTCAGCGCAGTTAGCGCATGAGGTGCGAGAACATTTTTCAGAGGGGTGAGGGGGAAGGTTACAGTTATTACACGTTTCATCTCGGGTACATCTTTTTTTGGTATGACCAAGTACCTGGCAATTTTTGCATCGCATAGGGTTTGGGTAGTATTCTTCAACTTTGAAGTCATACCAGCCAACGTTAACAGATGTAGGGGGACGGAAGAGGTCAAAGGAGAAAAGAACAAGACCAGTAGGCCTCACTGTATCATTATCTATTTTTTTAGTAAATTTATAGACGTCAGTGACGCCTTGATCTTTCATCTCTCTGATTATTTCTTCTTCTGGGACATTTATAAGGCATGGTGCGTATACAGTGCCTTTAGATAAGTTGAGTTGGGTATGTATTGAAACAGTTATTGGGCAAATATTTGAGAGGGATTTTTTGGAAAGGAACAGGTTGGCGATGCGTAAAGATTTCACAAGAATTAATAGATTCCCGTCACGGAGTTGGGAGATGGATTCGTAGGAGGTGCTTATACCATCGATGGCTTTCTTTAAAAGAAACACACTGAAGGAGGATAGGGGTTTTTGCGGGTCGGCAGGAGATATAATAATAAATTTGGGATTAGCGGAGTTTAAATGGGAGGGGATATCAAAATTGGTGTCTATTGGAATGTAGGAGATTTTTTTCTTTTTTTTGTTTGGGGGATCGTATTGATGATTAAATACATCAAAACGATTGCCCGAAAGCACATGTGGCCCAGAGGCCATGATAACAATTTTTTTTACACTGATTTAGTTTTTTTTTTTTGTACACACTTTTAAGCGCGAAAATAAGAGAGAAAAGGGAAGGAGGTAAAGGACAAGGTAGATCGGAATTAAGAGAAAACAGTACCAACTAAAGAAAGATAGAGCGTTCGGAAAAAGGTGTTACCGGCTCGAGGTTTAGTCGACGACTGTAACATTAAATTATGTATATGCGTTTTTATTTTTTTTTTTTTGAAAACCACAGATCTAAAAAAAAACACCCTTTATGTGGGTCCAAAAATTAAAGCTTTGTCTTTGTATTATGAATATTAAATATAATAATCAAAGCCATAGAAATTTTGTCTGTTGAAACTATAAACCCAGGAAAGACTGACAATCTTGCCTCTCTTTGTCTAGGATGCTATTGAACATCGCCTACTTTCGTCCTGCCTCCATGAGACGACACCGACACAAAACTAAAACATAAAATATTAACAGAAAATAGCCATAAAAAAATACAAATAAAACCTCCGCAGTAAATGTTCTGTTAAACTTTGACATCTATTTTATTAAAACTTGTTCAATGCATAAAACTCAGATATTTGTCCCTCCTTCCAATTATTATTATTGAATGTATATAATATTTATTCAAGGTCACAAGTTTAACGACATGCACACATGCAAAAATTCCATCTAATAAATCCTTTCCAGGACCACACTTTAAGATCCATATATATGTAGGCCGTTTTAATGCGCTCACACACGTACCTATACCAACTTGAAAGGAAGCTTTTGGTACTAAACCAAGCACCAGCTTTCCCATTTGCTATCTATGCTAGCAAATGTGTGTTTTTCGATTCCAAAAAAGGACTATTATTATTTTTAATTAAACAAATCCATCGTTTATCTTTAGATATTGAACTTTTGCATAAACAACACAAACCCCCTCCCACCCACTTCTACCGTAACCACCTTTTTTCTTTCTTTCAGATGCATGATGCTTGCTTGTATCTCGAATAAACTTTTATAACTTGGGCCAACATTTGGCTAGAGCTGGACGAACTTTTTTATAGTTTACGCAAATTCCATTGATTTACCTTATTTTATTTTTTTATATGATTTCTCACAACAATCATTATACAGATGTTCCACATATGTACTACGGAGTTTGTAAGTGTGACCTTCTCCCTTTTTTTTTGTTTCTTTTCAAGATCGCAAATAAAAACGAAAGAACAAAAAAAAAAAAAAAAGAGGACGAGGACGAGGAAGAAAGTGTTGGACATGGACATCCAATTCATTGCTCAAGGGATATCCTATGAATATATAAAGCGTTAAATGAAAAAGAATCCTATTGATACTCAAAAAGGATATTTTCAGGTCGAAGGATAACAAAATCAAATCCATAAATAAGTTTTGGCAACATATGGTCTCCAAATATATACGAGTTGGTATATATGGGCAATGCCACACAACCACGACCAAAACCTGAACTTGCCAGGGCACAAAAATACGCACTTTTGAGCAAAAGGATAATACGTCCTATACATATGTATGTATAGTATATGCCTGCCTAGGACTATGACACAATACACATGGACATGGACATGAACCAGGCAATCCCACACAACGCATACTCGTACTCGTATATTTGGGAATATCACTCTTTAACATATGGA
Source organism: Scaeva pyrastri (assembly GCA_905146935.1). Classification (NCBI taxonomy): domain Eukaryota; kingdom Metazoa; phylum Arthropoda; class Insecta; order Diptera; family Syrphidae; genus Scaeva; species Scaeva pyrastri. Next base: position 32,800,450 of record LR989927.1, on the reverse strand, counting down.
CCAAGAAAGAAGAAATGGAAAGCAAAAAAAAAATTGTAAACAAATCAGAAGCAGCTCCTAAAAGGATCAAGGAATTGTATTATCGTAATAAATTGGTTCGTCTACTAAGCTATTTGGCTTTGGATTCTATTCCTGTTTCGGTCTTTTGTTGTTGTTGTTCTTTCTTCTATTTTTTTTTTTTTTTTTTGATAGATTTTTCAAAAAGAGAGTATCCATTTCCATTTTATATGCTAAGATGAAAATGCACGTTATTTTAAATAAAACAAATAAAAGAAAAAACAAAAAACAAAAAAAAAACACTGTCGGAAATCTGGAAGTCGGAAAAGACTAAGACTCACAGACTCAGACGAAGAAATATAGAAACAATAGGCTCAAGTGGACCGATGCCATTGTGCCACTCAGGATACATCAGGCAGAAAGTTTTCCATAAATCTGTTGGTTACATGGTCCATGAACATCATAAATGCTATGGTGTCGGTGTCGGTGCCAAGGAGAGAGAGTTATTGTCACTTGAGGATTTCATTTGGTTGTTCCCTGGCTTTCGTTTGTTTTCTTCTTCTTTGACGGTTTGGTTCTCGTTCTTACTTCTTCGTTCTTCAGTCTTCGGTGGTCCTTGGTTTTAGGGGTTAGAGAGCAGAGTATTTTGCCTACCTATTTATATTTATAAATAAACAACGGTATATCTACTCTTAGAACCTATCCCAGCCATGTCCTTACCCATACTCCGTCAGGATTTTATAGCATAGTTCGTTTCGTCGTCGTCGTTGTATTCCATTTTCCGTATTCGGTAGAGGTAGATAGTATTCCAGGAAGTCTCAAGGCACCACTTAGACGACGAAACAGTGGCGCTGCAGAAATTAAATAGAAAGATGGAATATTTCTTAGTCGTCTTCTTCTTCTTCTTCTTCTTCTACTGCTACTTAGATTTCCTTATTCCAAGGATAGGTAGAAGTAAGTAAATGAAGAAGGCACAAGATATATTGTTTGATATTATTGTCTTCCTTCGAAGAAGTCAGCCAGGATAATATAATAATATGTATACACATTTATATACTCATAGTTATTTCATGTTTATGTATAGTATAAGTAGGGCTATATGTATGTGTATGATATGAAGTTTTGTATGTATATCTATTTTGTTATAAAGTTTAACTATTTCTTCTTTTTTTTTTGTAGGTCACAAGGTAGGTAAGTAAATCTTTGGTATAAACGAGAAATGCATTTGCAACGAAAATGTAAAACATTTCTCTGCTTTGCAGGAGGATTTAAATTATTTATTAGAAGAATACGTTTATGTTTTGTAAGTACGAGTATGTAGGTCTTAGCAGAGAAGTAGCAGTAGAAGTTTAACTTGAAAACGGGCTGCGATTAAGTACTTTAAATGTTACGCAAAAGGATATTGTTTTCCAATTCAAAATGTTTTTTTTTTTTAAATACAATTACAAATGTATTAAAGTAACCTATTTTATATTCGTACATACGTAATCAAGGATAGAGGAAGACGAAGACACAATAACTTAGATGGAGCTTAGGCTTGAGATTAAAGGGAACATTATTTGCGCGTTTATGGATTTTAAGTAGAAACGTGTTTTTGTTGTGCCTATGGATATTTGAAACATAAAATTCTACTAAAATCATTCTAGATTTTCTGAGGAGGTTTTTACTTTGAAAATTTAAATTTTTTGACATTTGACAAGTTGAAACTAGACCATTACTAGAAATGGAACGACAGATGCTTCAACAATGCATAGAAACTGTTAAAATTGACTATAAAAATAGTGGAGTTGGAGCACCTTCACGACAGGCAATAATGAAACTGGTGGAAGCAATTCCGCTGTTGTTATATGCACCGCTCAGAATCTTGATGCTGTGGGCGGTAGTGTTGACGAAAACCAGGTTTGCCGTACTTTGTATAAAGACTTATGCCTTTACGTTTTTAAAGTTCACTTAACTCAAGTCAGTCCAATTGATCTAAAGCGTTGGAGTATTTTTTTGGCAGGATGGAGGACCTTGGATCGGACCATGCGTATTGGGAATGAAACTGGTGCGACTGCTATGATGAATTGATTGAACTACCGGATTATGGCTAATGACCGAAATTCGAAAATATTGATGTGGATGACGTTTATTTTCAAAAAGACTGCGATACGTGCCAAACAGGTATTGATCCGGCCCTCATTTAACAAGTCTCTCCATTTATCTCGATCAAAAGCCAGTTTCGCATCCCAAGACTACGGGCGTCCTGGTCTACGCCATATCGTAAGCATGACTTACCATGCTGTTTCCTACCATAACTACAAAACTTTTCGATCTAGTTCCTCTTCGCTCATGCGAGCTAGGTTACCATAAACTTTCAAACGCGCCTAAGAGGTTAGAATGCCTTTTACTAAGCACCCATTTCTCGGATTAATATGTGATTACTGGCAGGATCAAAGTCCTGCACAGTAGCAGTTTAGAGGTTATGGTATGGTTTCTGGATTTAAATAGCTTTGACAGACCGCAGTAGGCTCTATTGGATTTGAACAGCCGCCCGTGTATTTATTCTTCTGTGTTGTTATCGGCTGCTACTATTGACCGAAGGTATTGGAAGAATTGTAGTACTTGAAATTCAAGCTCCGCTAACTTGATTGTTCTTCTCGCTGTCCACACCACCGTGTGCTTTGGTTTTCCTTCAATAATGTGCATCCCAAGATTTTGTGCCGCTTGCTCTATCTGGTTAAAGGAATCATGTTCAGCTTATTCGGTTCTTCCGATTATGTCGACTTCTTCTGCATAAACCAGTATCTGGACCTGGTAACGATGCTGGAGTCCTCTGTTGGCGTGCCAGCAATCTGGCTATTTTAACTTTGGCTTATTATATTGGTCATGGTCAACCTACGTAGTCGTGCCAATTTGTTTGAGATGCGGAATGCTTTTTAAAGTTCGACCCTGGCTATGTTATCGTAGGCGGCTTTAAAGACTGTCAACAAATGGTAAGTTGGAATATTAAATTCTTGACATTTTTTCATCGCCTGTCTAGCCTAATGGTAAAAATCAGATCAGTTGTTGATTTGTCTGGGATGAAGCCACACTGGTATTGTCCTATGATAGTTTAAGCGTATGGGACTGTCCCTTCTTGTACATAAAACAAAGAAGAGTATCTTACAGGCGGTCGGTGCTAACAACATAATACCTCTATCATTGCTGCACGTAGTGACATCTCTTTTCTTGTGCATGGGACAATGGGGCATGTATGATTCTTTTCCGTCAGTCATCTGGCATTTCTTCATGCTCCCTCATTAATAATTTCATGGCTGCCATGTTGGATTAGCTCCTGGGGCTTTGTTTATTTAAAGCTGACTTACAGCATTCTCGACCTCTTCTATACTTGTGGCGGTAGCATTGGGGATTCTATTTGATGGAGCTTCCACTTCTTCTGTGAGCTGACCGTTTAAAAATCCATTAAGGTACACTTCCCATCGCTCCATTATTCCTGCAGGATCAGTAATCAAATTTCCCTCTTAATTCCTGCCTCATGTTTCGAACTGTATGGTAGAACTTTCGCTCCTGGTGCGGACTTCGCATTTTTCTAGTTCTTCTCCAAGGCTGTTTTTTTTTTTTATTTTTTTTTTTAGTCTGTGTAGCTATTTTTATGTTCTTCTGAGCTCTTTGTCATCGCTTGCTGGTCTTCTATGAGATTGTTGCTCGATATGGTCATACCGTAGCAAATTTTAAGGTAGCCGAATTTTATGAAAAAATCTATTTTTTTTTAATTCCTGTTAGATTCTTCAATGTCGTAATAATTTGTCAAAATAAAATAGAAACCTAATTCTTTAGTTCAAAAATATCCAGAACTATGAATCTGTACAAAATGGTCTTCAAGCGAAAAATCACTATCTTCTCAAATATTCAAACTTGTATAGATATAAAACAAAACGTTAGTAAAAAAAAACCTGTGTACATATTTATTTAAAATTAATATTAAATTTTCTGTTTATTATCTGCCACCAACCACTTAAAAGAAAATTAAAAAAAATCAATTATTCATGTTTATACAAAACAAACAGGAAACACTCTTAATGTCACCGTCAAATTAAAAATTTTATTTTTATTTATTTTTTCTTCATTTTCATTAACAACATCTACACATGTTATCGTAGTCAAAAGTTTATATTCATTTTTTTATTGTTTTTTTTTTGGTTTTGGTTTTATTTTAAACCTAATTAATATCTTTGCAGTTCAGTTTCAATAACCTGAAATTAAAAACGAATTAAATTCATATGAAATCATATCCACGCACATAAATACGACATGAATGTGTACTGTTTATCAAAGCAAATAATATATCCTGACCATCAGGGAGAGTTAATTAAAGAAGGAAGCTTTATTGCATATTATATGTGTGAGTTCTGAGTATTAATTATAACCATATGGGGTAAACACCCACGCGTTTAAGGCGCTTTATGTGAGAATACATAAATTGATACATACCGCATATTATGTTAAGTATGTTTGTATACATATGTCTAACCTATAAGGCACCTACCTTACATACATACATATGTACGAGTACATTCATGTGTGAAGGTTGGGATGTATAATACACGTGTGATTATGATGTATACATCGGGTACGTACACGGTACCTTACCTATTCAAACCCCCTTCCACCCTCTACCCAATCATATCTTCATAATGTGTGCCTGTGCCTTTATGTGGATGATGTATAAAATAATTACTCAAGCTCTCTCTTGTCTACTTAAATAATCAACTATTCTATTGAATTAGGAATAAGGACGACTATTATACTGCCTGGCAAAGGAAGTCCGTGGGCATGTGTGAGTTCCTTTATGCGTATACAACTACGACTACGATTACGACTACACTCCGTTTCGCTTGTTAAATGAATTTTATTTTGTTGAAAATTTATCACCGGAGACCCAGCTTCAGCTCCAGCTCACTCCCGGTTGATTTTCGGGGAAATAAAACAAAAAGTTTTTCTCGTCAGAATCAATGAAATAGCCGTCACGCTCTTTGCCTCCATTTAAGTACCAACTAGACTCGAGTATTAGATGGAAAATTGAAAAGTCAGATGTATTAAATGTTGGAACTCATTGATTTTGATTGGATCTATGTTAAATGGTTGAATTTTCCTTGAAGGACAATCATCTCCTTATACGAGAAGGCATGGGGGGTGGGGGTAACTTCGTTTATAGGAAATTGTGTGTACCTACTTATGAAAGAAATAAAAACAAAAGAAAAGAAAATCGTGAAGGACACAATGCGGAGCATCCATCATTTATACAATATACATTCATACATAAGGAAAGGGGGGAAAGATAAAGGAAGGCATTGGTGATGCGTATCGAAAGTTAAGGCCAATTTTTCTTTTGATTGAATTATTGCTTTTTCGTATAAGGCTCATCAAACAAACAGATCAAGGATGATTTCTTCATTAATGATGGGTCTCGGTTATTCGTTTCAAGGTCAATTCTTTTTTAGGGGGCAATTTTTCTATACAAAAATTTCAAATTTCAATTTGGCTTTTGATTGGAGAAAATAAGTATAAACTGAAGTATAGAGGCAGAGTGGAGAGGGATTTTAATGAAACAACTCATGGTTTTCAATGCTTTATCGGGGACTTCTCTTTGTCTATAGTACATATTTATATTTTTATTGTTGTATGATTTTATTATGGTTGTAGTATCATTATATCCCATTTATCGAACAGAACAACTCCTTCAAGGCTACATAAGTTAAAGTCATTAAAGTTTATCTGGAATATATAATTTTTGATGTTATTTTGATCAGTCAGAGAAGGTTACTAATTTTTATTCGACTTCAAAAGTGAAAAAAATGGTACTGAAATACGAAAATCCCATACATGGGATATTCGAAAAATATACATAAATGACGCATACAAAGTCTGGTCAACGTAAGTAATTAAATTTTTTGACTTTTCTCAAAATTAACCTCGAAGATTTGACTTTCTGATCACGAGACATAGGAAATGGGTTATTCATTTTTTTGTCCGGTTGGAAACAATCTTAAGCTATAATTTTTCGACCGAATCAGATGAGGGATCATGCGTAATTTTAGATCAAAAACTTAACATTGGTTGAAACGGTCGCAAATCAAAACACTTTTTGGCAAACTTTAATTTAAAAATGTAATGAAATTGACTTTGGGATTAAAACTATTCATAATGGGATGTTCGAAACAAAGTGCCATATTAAAATTATTCTACAACAGATCCTTAAAAAAACAAATTGTTTCAGTTTATTGACAAGCTTTTACAAGCTTCTGAGAAAATAAATCTGGATTTATATTTTCCCATTAAAGGGATATTGGCAAATGAAAAATACTGAATAAATCGTTGTTTAAATCAGTCAACTTCTTTCATTTAATGGGTTCCCAATGGTATGTGGGATATTCGAAATAAAAAATTGACCTGTTCAAAACCTTCAACAGTGCCAACTCTATTACAAACTTTATTAAAAATTTGAGTTCGCATGGGATATTGGTAAAAATTACATTTCACAGTTGAAAGAAACGTTAAATTTATATCATTTTTGGTAAACTTGAAAACTTTCGATGTTTCCATATGTGGGATATTCGAATAAATTAATAAAAAGTATAGTCAATAATTTTTTTTTTAAATTGACGAATGTTAATATGTTCAATACAAGATTTTGAAATATTGGGGCCAGGATTTTGGAATTATTTGTATAGGATATTGGAAAATATCAAATTGTTTAAATTCATAAATCCGAAGCAAAATGCCTCTGTGGGATATTCATAAAGATATGGGATGTTCACAAAAGTTATAGGATATTCGACTTTAACAAACACGTACAACAAAGAAAAGGTCTAACATTAAGTTACAAGGTAAAAGAGTTTCAATTATTCCTAAATTTCGATTGGTATTATTCTAAGATAATGCCACTTTGGGATATTCATAAAATATATGTTCAAACTATTTTAAAAGCTAGGTTTGTAACTGATCAACTTCCATTGAACAACTTAATAAGCAATCACGAATTACATAAATAAAAGTAAATTAAAATGAACAAAATACAACTGGTATTAAAAAATACAACATGGGATTTTCGAAAGAGGTAGGTAAATACCTCCCAAAAATTTTGTACATTTTCAAAAAATGTACTTCTTTTATTTTATATATTTTACTTTGACATAAAAACACACAAATTAATTTTATTTGGGAACATAAAACTGAATATCTGGGATATTCACAAGTCTGTAATAAATTGATAAAAAAAAGGTTTGTATTGCAAGCGATAGATTTAAGAAATTAATTCATTTAAATGTGATGCAATATGCTTAGCTTGCATTAAATTTATTAGTAGTTCGGAAATGATATAATCGAGCATTTATCGATTTAGTGATTACTGGTAAGTTAATTACTAGTAATTATGTTAAAAAAAAGGTGGTAAAAGTAAGGCACATTTCAGAATTAAAAATAGCAAAAGAAAATGTCTTCAATCAAGTGAAACAGAGTGTATTTGGCCTTTCACACACATGTGTTTATTTCAATCATAACAAATCTAATGAATAAGTACGCAAATATCTACCTAAGTACCAATATGTGCGTATTTAAGGATATTTAGAATATTTAAGCGCTGTTGTTTTATTTTGTTTTTGCTGCCAAATACCGCTGCTACTGATGATTCTGCTGCTGTTGTTTTTGCTGCTGTTATTGTTGCTGTTGCTATTGCTAGCGCTGCGGGTAAAATAACCAGAAAATTAACTTTTCAACGCTAGAAAATTGTTATCGTGCGTCATTGTCTTCGTCGTTCTTTGTCAGCGTCGTTCGTCGTCATCGTCGTAGTCGTCAAGCGACGTACGTTGTGTCGTTTTAATAGCAGCAGTCGACATCTTATACTACTAAACAATAACTCACGAATGATCCTGACAGGACCCTCGCAACAATAAATTACACGAAACTTTCATTTGCTCATGCGGGACTAAGAATTGTTCAAACATCCTCCGCAGATAAAACATTTCTTGTTCTTGTTCTTATTCTTCTACTTGGTTCTTCATATAGTCACATAGTCCTCTCCGTCTTCATTTCTTCCTTCGTTTCGGTGTAGGTAGTCATAGTCATAGACGTTGTCGGTCGACGACGCATCACAACTCGTTTTCTCAACTCGCATACTCGTATAAACTTACATATGTATACGCTGCTATGCCTAGGATGTGGAATGGCGGTATGATGGTATGATGATGCTTTGGCAGACGTATCCTTTTCCTAGATCCCTATATTCCCTATATACCCTCCTCTATAATGCTGCTGTGTATAGAAATAAATTTAATAAAACCCTCAGAATATTCCTAACGACTTAAATAGAATAAGTCGACGAATATAAGCAGCAGAAGGGGTCCTGTGTGTTATGTAGGTCCTGGGCCTGGCTATATCACACCCCTACCACCCTAACCCCTCTCACCCCCTTAAACCACCATCTGAACCATTTTATTTGGCAATATACGAAAGAGATGCGTTTAACACTTTCAGACACATCTCCTTCTTCCGTTTAGGTAGTTCCAGATAAACTTTGAGCTCATCTTTATGTTGTCTTCGTCAGTGTTGTGTATCTGTATAGGCAAATGAGTGTGACGGGAAGGGGGTGTTAAAAACAAATTGCCAAGGGGTAATGTTGAGAACACCTCTTAACTTTTCGCGCGATGGCGGGAAGAGTAGAAAGCAGCAGCAAACCAGCACCAGCCAACATTAGAAAATGGCAATGGCAGTAGCGGCATCTCCCTTTGCAATTAGTCATGAGTACAATCATTTTCTTATGCTTAAGCAGCTCTAACAACTATCGCTACACCACCACCACCCAGTAGCGTCTTCATAGCCCGGCATCACCCGCCAACGCTTCCTTCGACGACGTCGCCATCTTCGGATGCACAATAGCTTTTTAAGGCCATTGCGGTTAAGCTAAAGAGATTTCAGAGACATGCTTCGCCGAAAAACTTTATTCGCATCACAGCTTAACCTCGCACCCCTCCCCCCTGATCATCACCCCTTTTCCAGGCATCACCCCGTCCACTCCCTCGCTTGCTATGTGCAATTCAAGACAATAAACAAAATCATACAAGAATTAGTTGTGTTGTGTTTGTTGTTGTTGTTTTTGTGTTTTTGCCTGAAATTTAGTTTAGTTTTTAAGTTCACAAGCTGCAGAAGGTCTAAAATAAAATTTAATAAAATAAACTTATATAAAAAAAACACGAATAACTCGACAAAGTTTAGGCTTGAAAGTTTGTTAAGTTTGGGGGGGTTTTGAAAATTTTAATATTTATTTCTACGATGGGAAATTAAGGGACACGTTTCGGCTCGGCCAAGTTATCTTGCCAATTAAGTGGAAGGTATGACATAGTTTTTTGGAATGTACATACGTAGATATTTTCACAGCTCAAGCAGTTCCCATCCGTCGCAACCGTTAAGAGTGGTGTGGTGTACTTAATATTTAAGTTTACATTTATTTAAGGTAAGTGATATTTAAAAGAAATTGTTGCATATAGCTTGCCAAACCCTAAAATCCTTCGAAAATGTTCTTTAATATCCCAAGGGTCTTTATATCGAGCTTTAAATGGACGCAGAAAAAAAGAAAACAATAAAAGCGTTTTAACGACATCCCAAATAGGCACTCATTTGAAGGTAGTTTTACGGTTACTGCAGCAAGTGGTTTAAAAAACATACGATGTTTTGGTTCATGTCAGAAACGACGGACGAACTTAGTTCAAAAATTTAGATTTAATGAAAGCATTGAGTCTTTGGTTTTCGAGTTTCATACAATTTCTTAGAAATTTTAACACATCTACTTCTACCTCCTAAAGCCCGATGACTGGACTGGACCACAAAACTTTTTATTTCTTAATAAGAATTTGAAGTACAAATATCTTATGAAAAATATTTTCCAAAAAAAATTCCTCTCTTAAGATCGTAGTCTAACGTTTCGACGCACGACTAGATACAATTATTTGGCCTCGTATTTCAAAAATAAGTTCAACTTTTCTAACAACAAATTTCAGCACTAAACAGCAATACACAATGTAAAGTTGAAAAAAAATAAAAAAATAAAAAAGTTAAGTATACGCCCAAGTGAACCCATCAATTAAATATGAAAATATTCCTCTATTTTATGCATTCTTTTAAGTAAGGTGTGCGTCATTTGTAGGTGGCTTATTCCTGAAGGCCTGAGACTTTACACATGCGCAGAGAAAATAGTCTGAATTAGTAGATCTAGGCGACTACTGTAGGAAAACGTGAAATTAAATCATCACCAAAATGATTTTTCAGTCGATTGTTTCACCAGCTCACCGAGACCATTAATTTGTATTTCAGGAAGCACATGGTCATTTAGCGTGGAGCAATAACGGTTACTATTGACGGTAACATTTTCCTCATTTTTGAAGAAATATTGACTTATGATTCCACCAGCCTATAAACCACACTTTACCATTGTTTTTAATGGATGTAATGGCAGATCTTGGTACTCTACGAGTTGCTCATCATTCCGTTTATGGCAATTTTGGTTATTAACGTGTCCAGTGAGCCAAAAATGGGCTTAATCACTGAACAAAATTTCACGATAAAACACCAGATTTTCATTGAGTTTTTCCCCAAAGTCCATTAACTGAAAATACAACGGTATTTCAAGTCAAGTGATTTCAATTATTTCACTAGTTGGCAAATACGACAAGCCAAGCTGCAAAGAACGAGAACCAATTTATTTATCCTTAACGGTCTTTGATGACAATCACCTCTTTACTACACGCTGGATGTGGTCTTAGCGGTCGAGTATCATCAGTGATAAAAACTGGGACTCAAATTTGCGAATGGTTATGACACCGTATCGTTCAGTTCCTCGAATCTCATGAAGAACAGAACACAGATTTTCGAATGTTGTGAGCCTTTCCATGATGACTTGTCAAACGATACTGAACAAAAATGACAAAACAGTTTGATGGGAGTCACGATTGATCTGCCAAAAAAAAACCTACTGAAAATAAAACCACACAATGAATCACCCCATACCATACACCTTTAAAACTTAACACTTGGAAAATATTGCTATTTGACATTTTAAAGAACCAGTACCAACGCTATTATCGTCCTATGCTTGACATTTTAGAGCTCTCGTGTGTAACCTTAAATCCGATAACACTTGGGTATTCATCTAAAAAGATTGAATTTAAACCCAAGATTCTCCCCAAAAGTAATTTGAATATTTAACTCGATTCAACAGCATACAACAATTATGAAAGGATACATAACTTCGAAACACAATCTCTCCATCTACATATAGATAAATCATTACAACCGTGTTGAAAGGTATTTTTAGATTTTTGTCCCTTAAAATAAATTTAAATCAAAAGCTATCACCAGAACCGCTTTGTGTTTGCTTTCAAAACACATGAAAATAAATATTTGTGAGGCATCCCTTCCCTTGCAGTAACCGTCAGATATTTTAAGTGAGCCAAAAATTAAGAACCTTAAAACCCCTCTTAAAAACGATACTCACACACTTAACATATCCACCTCATAAAGATAACACTTTAAAGAAAACCACCCGCACGGTCACACTAAACGATCCAAAAACAATTTTGGCTTTTAAAGACCAACGGAAATTTCAAATTGTCGGTCTTAACATCGTCGTCGTCCTTGACATGACTAAATTTCGAGTTCAGAAATTTTTCGTTTTTTGTTTTCTCGAGAATTGCATAAATTCCACTTACTACCTCGACGACGACGACGACGAGTAGATACGCCAAGGAGGAACGAGTGAGTATATGGCATTAGGCATACTCTTAGTACCTGGCTATATTGCAAATGTAAACCAAATATCATGAAGGTCAATGCTTAATTTTACGAACGACCCATGTATAGGTATATTTTAGTACCTCTACACATGCAGACACACACACAAACACAAACAAACATAGATTCAAACATAATATGGTCTAAACCGTCGTATAATCATAGTAAAATAATAATAAAACGAAACGGCACCGTTTTCATATACCCGCGTGTTATAGGTTGTTTGTTGGCGAATAAATTTATGTGTACCTCTCTGCGAGGCAGTCTCCTGTTTCCACCCTCTTCCCACCTACTTTCTCGAACCAAACCCCACCCCACTCTTTGAACAAACTTAATAATCACAAATACTTGTTAGAGGTAAACAAAAACAAGGCAGCAGGCTCAGGCTGCGGCTCAGGACCGATATGAATTTTCAACTAAAACCAACAACTTTTAGAGGGATGATATCCCGTTTCCATTCCTGTCTCGGTGTATACGGTCTAAGGTCTACGGTCTACCGTCAAAGGCGGATAACAAAAACAAAGGGGGGAACGGGGATTCGAGAGGAACGAAAGCAGTTATACCTGCTGCCAGGATGTGATGTGATCCCTCGTTATACCTTGCGTTTCGCTGCGTTGCGTTCGGGGACGGCGGCAGCGGCGTGTCGTAGCTGGGGTTCGGTGGCTAGTGGAAGACGCGAGTATGGAGCACGGATGACGAAGAGCAGAGATGTCAGAGCATCGGGTTTATAGGTGCGAGAGGATAATGGATAAACGTTAAGCTTGCGGTTGAACTATGCTGATGCTGATAGCGAGCGAAGATGTGTGTGCGAGGGCTCAATTTTATTGTTTCCACCTTCTTCAAAAAGTACACACACAACACAGCACAGCACAATATTGAAATTCTTTCGTTAACTTTGTTATTTATCATTTTCTGACGAAATTTTCCTCGTGTTTTGTTTTTGGTTTTGGTTTTCTTTTTTTTTGTATTCCCTTCCTTCCTTTTTTTCATTTTTTTTGTTGTATTTTTTGTTTGTTTGTTTCGTTTTGTTACGCTTCAAGCTTTGAGGTGATGGTAGAAATTGGGGAAGACAAGGGATCGAAAGAAGGTAGGAAGGAAGTAAGGAAGGAAGGAAGAACGAAAGGAATCTCGGATGGATGAATGTTGTATACGCGTACCTTTAAAACCCATCCCAACAAACTACAAGTATGAGTACATATACATACATACATGTGTGTAGTACCCACTAGTGAGTGTATTTAATCCGTTTTACCTGCTGAGCACACATACCAAGCGGATAATGTTATATGCGAGGACCTGGCTTTGAAATGGATCTATGAAAGCATTGAGCGGAAAAAGAAGCATAGAAGCTCTTAATTGTTATGTTTTTAACTGCACTAAGGCTCTTAATTCTCTTTTCTCCGGTTAGTACCTACTTATACAACCATTGCTAGTTCGTTGTTTCAGTTCTTGGTTCTTTTTTTCTTGTTTTTTTTTTTTTGGAAACCTTTCTAGGTAACGCTTGAGTTAATTTGCAATTTTATGATTTAGGCTTTACGAAATTATGTTGGAAATTGAAGTTGGTAGGGAGGGAGGTAGGGGTGTGTATATAATTTTTGTAGTTTTTTTTTTATTTTTATTTTTCATCATCATCGTCTAATTCCTGAGAACTATATTTTGCACTGTGTTTTTTAAAGGTTTGGCCCTGGATTTTGCTTACAAAAATAATGGTTTCTGTTAAGTCATTTAACATTATACAGAGCCTTGAGGATAAATTTACAAGTCGTTTTGTTTTACTTCTTTCGCTTTTTTTTTTAATAAGTACTTATACTAAATTTGCATAAGTAAACAGTTTGGCAGTTTGTTTTACAGCTGGAAAATTAAAAATAAATTTGTCTGGATAAGTGGTTTATAATGCTTTTTAATCTTAAAATTAAACAACCTTTATTGGAATTTTTGTGTGTAATTTTTTCCATTTTTTTTTTTGTGAAGCAGAAGAAGATACGAGTTATTTCTAATCTTGCATTTAAGAGATAAAGTACAAACGACTTCTTAGTTTTTTAATTTTTATTTTGAATAAAATATTAATAGGCAAATTATTCACTGTTGAATAAAATTGTGCCTTTTAATCCTTGTGTGATGATTCTTTTCACTTATCTTCGTTGGAAATTATTTTAAGATCAAAACCAGGAGGTTAAAGGGTTTGTGAACTTTAGAGAAAGAAATAAAATACAGTTAAAAAACAGAGAAATATGATATTTCTGGGCGATACTCAAAAACCAATTGCAGTGGTTCGAGTTTGGTTACTTGTTTGCATCTTTGGCTTTGATAGTTTTTTCTGATCGCTCTATATTGTTTTCAAATAAATATTGGTTAAATTTTAAGGGCACTTAAACGTCAAGTTTTTTTCTGCATTTCATTTGACATTTCTCAATTTCAGACTAACTCAATTTGAACCATGAAAAGATACACAATCGAGCAACGCGTTAAACTTATTCAGGCTTAATATGAAAATGGGCGTTTAAATCAATTTTCGAAGAAAATCATCTTCAGTGATGAGGAACATTTTCACTTCAGTGGATTAGTCAATAAGCAGAGTTGCCGCATTTGGACGAATGATAATAATCCAGGAGTGATTGTCGGAAAATCAATGCACCCACAAAGAGTGACCGTTTGGTGCGGCTTATGAGCTGGCGGCATCATCGGGCCGTATTTTTTCCAAAATGAGGCCCGTCAGTGTTCCCGATCGTCAGATGATAACGAACTTTTTATGGCTCGAATTGGAAGATTATGGAGGTGCCACTTGCCACACAGCTAACGAAACAATGCCACTTTTGCGCGACACATTCAATGGCCGTGTTATCTCACGTGGTGGCGATGTCAATTGTGATTTGAAACCATTGGACTTCTTTCTTTGGGGTTATTTGATAGAAAAGGTGTACGTCGATAAGCTAGCAACAATTCAAGAGCTAAAGAATGAAATAATTCGGCACATTAACGGCATATAACCGCAATTATACCTCAGCGTCATAGGAAATTTGGACCATCGGATGGAGGTGTGCCGCCGAGGTCGCGGCAACCATTTGGCCGATATTTTGTTGCATACATAATTGACCCATACCAATATTATCATAATAAAGAGAAATAACAATAATAAATAAATAATTTCGGCCCTTAAAATTTAACCACCTTTTAAATAAAGGGAAGTGGCCTAAGAACACTCCCTTGTGGTACTCTATTCTTTATCTTAAATAAAATAAATTGATTTATATAATTTTAAATACATTTCTTTCAATTCGAATTAATATAATTGAATTGTTTTGCTTGCTTTCTGTAAAATTTTATAGACTCAGTGTTGGCGTTATCAAGAGCGTTTTGTAACTTAGCTGAAGCTTGATTCATCGTTTATAGACTGTATAAGTATTAAGGTAAAGTAGGCAGGGGAAAGAAACTAAGCTAGAGAATTGTTTTGGGATATACCGCTTGTTAATAAAAAGAAAAGGACCTAAAACATTGCCTTGAGATACCCCATGTTACATTTATGAAGTATTCTGCTTTTTAGGATAGAATGAGCCTTTCAAGTTGAATCTCAAGTAAAGTATTGGTGAATTTTGTAGTGTTGGTGTTAAAAGGAGTGTTTTGAAAAAGCTGCGATTATCATTTATCCAATGTTTGTACTAAATTATCTTTAACAAAGCCAATAGTCTACTATTATGTCCTCTGTTTGTAGTAAATAAAAAGAAGAAGCCCTATGACACTCCCTTGCGATAAGAAACCCATTTTATCTCAAGTCCATGTCTTATTGTCTAAGAATTTTGAATTATATTAATTTTAGGACTTTTTATATCAAAAGTTTTTTAATGACAATGAAGATGAAAAATATTTCAGACTGTGGGAGTTCACAGCCTAAAAAGATATGAAGTTCTTCAGATGCAGAATCCGAAAGCTGCCTGAAAGAACTTTCTTTCACAAAGAATATTGGTTATTTGACAATTCAATTCAAAAATTACTCTCAATATTATAAAGGGTTTACAAATAAGAGGTTATATGTCACTTTTGAAGCCGTAATTTTTTGACATTTGTGGTAAAAATCTGGCAGAAACGGTTGGTAAAACTAAAACATTTGTATGTTTTCGTGAAGCACCTTGTCGGACAACAATACAGAAATTGGTGGAAGAATTCCAGCTGTGATGTGAAGAATAAAACCCGTGAATGCGCTCAAGAACAACTGAGATTGGGTATTCCACAAACATCATTATATCGTATTTTAAATAAAGACCTGGGTCTTAAGACTTATAAAGTTTAGTTAACACAAGAACTTCAGACGGTCGATCATCAATAACATCGTGTCTTTGCTGATTGGTTCCTTGAAATGCATGAAAATTATTCGGAATTTAATGGAAAACTAATCTTGACTGATGAGGCCCATTTCCACCTCGGTAGTGTCTATTCAAGACCTCAAAGATGGGATCTGTGAAACTATTAAGAGCATTCAGCATTAGCCACTTTGCGAGGAGGCCATTTTACTAATATTGTTGTCCATTCCGATCATTCATCTAAAAAAAAAGACATTTTTCTTGCAATATCAAAATAACACCTTTTATTGGAAAACCCTGTACATATTTTGGAAAATTTTGCGTTGGATGATTTTTTAATGCATTAAGTAAAAACACCAATAACAAACTCAATTTTAAGGCATCTAAACGTGATTTAAGTCAAGAAGAAAAAGTATTGGTCCAAAGTATCTGCCCTGTGGTATACCGGAAATGTTTTTTTTAGAACAAAGTAGAAACGGTTTACGTTTTTTTACATAGGATTATTTTAGATCTAAATTTTTTTATGGCTAACTATGAGGCCCAAGACTAAGGTACTTTTTAGGGTCGTGCGTCGTTTAAGTTAAAAAAGACTATCTTTCTATTTTCGTTTAAATTAAATTTAATAAAAATTAATCTCGAAGAGATTTCGTCTTTTTATGACAACACGCCTAGAAAAAACTATATTCGAATCCGATCCTGTAGTTCCGCAATCTACTTATCGGGACAAAAATCTTATGTAATTATGTACATACATATGTACATAATACAAAAATGAAAAGCACCTTTTTGTTGTTGCAAAAAGCTCTGTTATAATAATTAAACTTATGAAACTCAAAAGCGATCAACTTTATGAATTTAATTAGCAACAGGAAGGTAACGTTCTGCAGCACTGAGGCTTTTCATTGTTTTTGTTGTTGTTACTGTGCATATAAAGTTGCTCCAGTCTTTTACCAATCAGTATCAAACCAGAAAAAAAAATGCAAAAAAAAAAACAAAAACGCCTCATTAACCAGAGCCGAGTCGATTTGGTTTTCAATTAACGAATTTCGACAATCACATCCATCGAAGGCTTTCGTCGCTCATATTTTTGTTTTATTATTTTTCATATTATTATTTAATCAATAATCAATGAATTAAAATAATCAATTTATTTAAAAAAAAAATCAAAAGTATTATAAACGAAAATAAAAACTATATATTTTTTTTAATAAACTGAAAGCGATAGTGGTTTTTGTTCGGATGCCTAGCAAACTCATTAATAATTTCCTCTTTCGTTTAATTTTATCAACGATGACGATGACGACGAACGCACGACATAATAAAAATATAAATTTCAATGCGGTGTAAGTGGTAGTGGGTACGTTTGTATGGTTTGTTATATGTCGCATGCACCATCGTGCGCCAGAGCGACCGTCAGTCCTGGGACACGCATCGCAGTGTGCTACAGTGTATACCAAGTGCAGCTGCAGCGGCATTTCCAAGCCTGTGTCAGTGAGCCGTGAGACTCCGCAAACAACAACACCTCAAGTTTTCATCTTCACACTAATTCGCAGCCCACTGCGTTATAGGTTATAGACCTATGTTGCAAGGACCGTCAACATCGACGAGAGACGCACGACGACGACGCAACGTTGCTGCTGAAGATTCCGCTGCATGCGTGTGCCTGTAGCCCTTGTGCCATAGGTCAGTGTTTCCAACAGCGACAGAACTGTCCACTCCAGTGTCCAGGTCTCAAATTTGTTATGCATGCAAAACACAATTAATTAACGAAAGAATGGCAGGCTTAAAAGCAACAATTGAATCTGCTCCTCCCCTGCTCTGTATGAGTCTCACATCATGAGAGTCTTTCTTGTGATGTTCATTTTTTTGTTTGGTGAAAGATTCAGGGATTTATTTCCATTAAAAAAAAAATCTGGAAGGATGTTGTCCTTACTTCCTCGTGACTGCACAACAAGAGTGAGTACAAGGTAATTGTTGTTAAAATAAAAGGTCTATAAGAAATGTTCATTCACAAAAATTGTTTAATAATAAATTTTAATGTTAAAAATTGTCAATACAATCTATTTGGGACCATTCGAGGCAGTAATATAACTTTGGCAACCCTAAGTATGTAAAGGGTGTTTTTTTTTTTTTGACGTGTGGTTTTCAAGAAGCAGTAAAACGCATATTATTTAATGTTTTCGTCTAGAATTTAGTGTTATTAAAATGGTAAGGGTTTGTCATTAATTTTTCCTTTAAAACTGACAAATTAAAATCAATATTCAAAGATCCCATCCTATCCTTCGAGCAGTCTTCAACAAATTATGGTACTTACGAATTTATGCTAAATCGAATTTGCCTAAGTTGTACAACAACTCCAAGAAGAGTTAACATTTAAATGTCAACTACTGAATTGCTCTATTTAGCCTTGTTCACAAATTTTATCTAAACCAAATTCAAATGTTATACACATTTTTCCATCTTTTTGCAAACATAGAAAATTTGGAAATTTGTGGGGAATTATTGTATAGAGCAATAAATTAAAAGACTTAACTTTTAAAAAAATAAATAAAACAAAATTAAATGCCTATTGGGATGTTTTTTTACATTTTTTAATTAATAATGACAAATCCATTTTAATTTGTCCTCATTCTATTATTACATGTTACATGTTAAACCACAAAAATATCAAAAGTACAAAAAATTACAAAAAAAAATATTTGTTGCACTGCTAAATTATTTAAATTAAAAACAAAATATAACTTCATTAAAACTACTGCGGTTTATTTAATCGATTATTATTTTATTAAATAGATAATTCCACTATATTTAAAATTCACACAAAATCTCCTTTGAATGTTTTTTTTTTTTATTCAAAAGTAATTTATTTAAAAATACTAGCAACTCGTCCCCTCATCGCAAGGAAAGATAGATAATAATAGAAAAACACATGATAGTGATAGAAGCTTTTGAGTTGAGTCAAAAGTCTGTTTATTTATAATATCTCTGTGATAAATTTTATCCAGATCCGTCCAATCATTCTAACGTGATTGTAAAAATTAAAAGAAATCTATCCAACGGGAACCAGACTTTTTACCGGAATAAAAAGTAGACTTTGTGCTATTCTAGACTAAAATCTATCTTAGTCAAATCCGTTCAGCCGTTCCATTCACACATCGAAACATTTAGAAAAAAATGTCTACAAGCAAAAGAAGGTCAAACACAATTTTTAGATTTTTTTTTTTACTTAAAATATTATCAACTAGGTGACCCGGTAGACGTTGTTTTGTCTTTTTTAAATGAGTTTCGTGTTATTGATTAATCAGTATTTTGTTTGTTTCAAGCAGTCTTTTTTAAATATAAATTAAAGATTCTTGTATCAATCAAAATGAATATAGTTTTTTTTTCGTATGAGATTGAAAATTGAAGTCCCTTAAAATGATCCTAGAAATTCTTCTTTCTAATGTATAGTCTTTCAGAAACAAAGAGTATAATTCTTACAGTCTTACTCAGGAATTAATTAACATATTTATAAATTTTAATACAAAATAACTAAGAAGAAATGTTATAGAAAACATTTTTATTTCACGCTAGAAATTAGAAGTTCGACAAAAACCTTCAGAACCTTTTTCGATATGAGAGTTGAAGAACAAACAAGCAAACATTTTGTTATTGATTTATAGAAGTTTATTACGAAGAAATAAAATGCATGCTAAATTTTATTAAAATCGGTTCAATAGTTCGAACTCTAACACTGATCGAAGCCCCAAAAATGGGACCAAAACCTTAAGATTTGGAAGCTAATTTTTTTATGATTGAGCTCCGAACAGCAATGACAAATATCCTATTAGTTTTTTTAAATTAGGTATCAACATTTTTAACCTTAAAACATAAATTTAAAACACATATGTAAGTGAACAACTGGGTTGCCAACAATCGAGCAAACTCGATACAATCGAGAATTGGGAAGACCATTTCAAGCACTAATTTAGTCCTACAAAAACTTACGAGCCAAATTGAGAAATATCTAATTGTGTACGTAACCTAACTTCAACAATGATTAGAATAATTTTTAAGTTGTCAAAAAGAATCAAACATTTGTATGACTCTTTTAAGAAAGAAAATATCTGAGTTGTCAGATGTACAATGTAAATTTACATGAAATTTGACTACGAAATGATTTCTAATGAAGTTAAAAATAATTCAAGAATATTATTTATAGAAACGAATATTTTGCACTAATTAATTATTATTATAATAATTGTATCATAGAAACAGAGGGAAATATTATTTACCAAGACATAATGGTATCAAATCTCAAGACCCACTCCCTATACCCCCCTTCAATCACTCACTTTAGTTCTGTCAAACAAGAACAAGCCCATTAGTTTTGTTCAATTATTCATTATGAAGAAATAAATACTCTCCTGTAAACATACATATTTACAATGCACATACACACAACACAAACACTCACATTCACACACAAATTACATCTCTCTTACGTGTGTTTTCAATTTTGGTCATCATCAGTATTCGTTTTTGGTTATATCCGTATCCGTTCTGATGTACCGTACTTGTACCTAAATAATACCCGTATGCGAATTCATCAGATTCGAATTCGTCCCTTTGCTCGATAGGGATAATGGGATACATTCCCTTGTGACCAGAAATGTTTTTGGGGCTATACTACACAGTACACACCAATGTCCTTCATACATGTGTAGTGTATATGGGAATGTACTATAGAAAAGTCAAACCTTAAGTAATTTTCATCACATTGACAATTGTCTATTACATTACCTGTTGTATGCCTTGTTCCTGGTGTGTACAAATATCTCCCACTGTAAATACATACGTATGGGATCTGGTTATATTTTGGAACTAACAAAAGAACCTGCCTCAGCATACTATTAGTTCACAGGGTGGGAAGATAAATCCTTGAATCATTGAATTACTTTAGCTGATGGTTAGAGTAAGGTACTATATTAAAGTTTATTCCGAAAGACGAAAAGGGTTCTTCTGCGTCTTAAGGTGATGGGTAGAATTTTGGGGTAAAGGAAGATATAAGGATTTTTTTTATAACTAACTTAATGCTTTTTATTGCACAATGCAATAAGTTGTTTTATGTTTACTGTTTATTATTATTTTAAGGTTAAAATCAAGAGGCAGGTTTTTAGTTGTTTAGTGGTAAGTATAGTAAAGTTTTAAGACGTTTTAAGCAATCCACGAAACTAACCAACGATTTGGAAAGAGTGATTTCTTTGCTTTAATTGAGAAGCCGTAACTGTCAATTTCAGAAGGACACTTAACTGATCAGATGGAAACATGCGAATGCTGTATCTAAGGTTGAAGAAAGTACTTAAGGAAACACACAATTTAAGGTGCCATTTATCGTAGAGAGTACTCTTTCGATCAAAACAGAAAACCTAAGCATTCTCTTTTCTCAGTCTCAAGTTTACGACTTTTTGAAGTTACTTTTTTCTAATGCTTTTGACACTTTGTCAAATATCTGTATTTTCAAGTACCTGGCATCAGAATCAGAAAAGAAGACAACTAGTAGAATTAAGATTTTGACATGTCAATTTTGAAGAAACTTTTGCAACTTATCGGCCCGTAATTTGCTAAAACAAAAGTATTATCATAAATAAACAAAAACAAAGTCCAAAATGACTTCCTTGTGGCATACCAAAATAAAATTGAAAATGGAACAACTTATCGACTGTTTGACTCATGGTGAGATAGTAAGTTGACATTGAAAATAAACTTGAAAAATAAAGAT
The DNA here is from genome assembly GCA_905146935.1 of Scaeva pyrastri. Taxonomy (NCBI): domain Eukaryota; kingdom Metazoa; phylum Arthropoda; class Insecta; order Diptera; family Syrphidae; genus Scaeva; species Scaeva pyrastri. The sequence continues at coordinate 32,778,574 of LR989927.1, read as the reverse complement.
TTTGACATATAAATGTCTAACCGCTTAGGGTTAATTAAGAACCAAAACAGTATAATTTTTCAAATGGATATCAGATTTTTTTCATGCCTCGATTTAACAGAACAAAAAACTTCTTTTCTAAAGTAAATACATTTAATATTATTTATCCAAGGCGATATTAACAGTCTTTTACCTGCTACACTTCGAAACATTGACATTGATTTAACATTCAAATCAATCAAAGTACCTAATCGACGATATCGGAGTGTTTTCAATTTAATGCGAAAACCATAAATTTCCTTATGACTTACATTTAATCTTCACATAATGGGAAGTTAGACAAACTCTATGGCGATTTATTGATTAAAAAAAACACTTATAGGAAAAGCATATTAAAAAATGTATTACACAGTCAGATTCAATAGAATAGATCTTAATTTTTTTTTTGTTTAATAAAAATGAAAATTGGCTGACCTCAGATTGAACACGACCTGTAAAAGCACGATTAAGATCTAATGATCTAGATTCTAGACTCTAGAGCAATTTTTTGAAAAAAAAAGTTTTAAAATCAAACAAATTTAAAAAAAATACAAACTTAATAAGAAATCTGTTTTGGCAGATCGCAACCATACAAAAATTTTGTCTAAGAGACCATCACTATGGTCAAACTTCCATCTTCATGCACATTATGAAAAAATGTATCTTCTCTTCTGTATATCTGTCAAATTTGTGCTTCACCCTGTATTCCAACTACAGAATATATAGTATACCTATTAGTACCTACAAACTTATCAAACTTAAATGAAAAAAAAGTCTTAATTTGTAGGCAATAAGTTTACTCCTAGCACAAGTCCTCTAAAGCTTCCTATTTATATGTACGAGTATGTATACAAACAAATTCTATGAAAATAAATTCCATTTCTACAAATTCAAACATAGACCTCTCTCTCTGTCTTGATAGTCAAGTATAAATAGGTATCTAAAAGATACATCTCTTTACGTTGCGTTGCGTTGCACAGTGGCGCCCTTTGTATGGAGAAGTGGAAATAATTAAATAATTCCTGAACCACTCAACCGATTTCAATGAAATTTTCAAGTAAGACAAAGAATGTCGTTAGTAATCGACTTCAGTAATTTCTACCCACTGTTACGCTCTACAGTGGACAAAAATTGCTTTTTTTTGGAAAAAAAAATTAAAAAAAATTGTTTTATGAGGAAATTAATTGAATTCGACACAAAATAGCGTAAATTACTTTTTGTAATTTTAGCAAAAATTGAAATGATTTAAGAAAATACGATTGTTGATAAGAATTGATTCTTAAACTACCTTAACATACATACATTGTACATATTATATACATATATGTACATATGTATATGTACAATGAACATACATGGATGTGTGGATATATTATTTAAAAACAAAAATTATTTATTCGCATTATCAGACACCAATGGCCATTTTTGAGGTTTAAGAGAATTATTTTCAAATTTGCCGAGTATAGAAATTAAAAAATCGGGCAAGAGTACTTCATTTTTTACTTTTCGGAAAAACTATAACACATAAATTGATAAAATTTTCAGTGTTAAATTAAGAATTATTAAGAGCAACGAATTCTTAATCCAAAAATTTGTGCATTTCATTAAAATTTTGAAAAATCACACTTCGAACTACATATTTTTTTAAACTTTGTTTTATTTATTTATTTAATTTAGTTACTCAATTTTAAAATTTAAATCTTTTTAATAACCAAGCATCACAATGATCGATAAACCAATTTAAAATAAAAAAATGATAATTATACAATATTTGGAAAAGGATAAAAAAATATAAGAAATTACCAAATTTTAATTACAACAATTAGTAAAATTTTAACTTTATATTTATTTTTTTTTTTCGAAAACTATGACTTTATTTGACTTAATTTAAAAACAGGTTGATAGAACAGACTGTTAGCTTTTAAAAAAAAATACAATTCTTAATTTTAAATGTTACCGTTATTTAAAACAAAAATCTTTTTAATTTAAAGTATTTTAAATTTAAACTGCCCCTCCCGTCTAAACGGGGGGAGATAGAGCCCTTTCCATAGTGAAAAATGCTTCTTAAGAACTGTTTTATAGAAACCCGTTATAAAATCTTATCGGCTTATTTATCGTACTCTGCTCAGAGACAGTAACAGTATTTTTGTTTTGTTTTAAACGTAACACTTTTTTACTTAAAATTGGTCTGGAAGGCGCATCCGGACGGTTCCGGATACGATTTTTGCAGCAAATTGTAGCTAAGAGTCTACACTATTTGTCTATATAAAAAAGACAACAGCGGCAAATGGCGATAAAACTCAAAACATTATGAGAAGAAAAATATAACACAAAAATTGATTTTTTTTTGTTCATACCAAGTACTGTTATCACCGACCAATTTTTTTTTTTTTTTTTTAATTTTTCTACAGATTTATTGATTTATTAAAAAAAAAATTATTTCAATTGGATCTGATTTGAGCTATTGCGGATCGTTTAAAAATGAACCAATTTTCATGCATATTTATGAATTTTCGACTTTAAGCTTAAAATTCTCAGGTAAACTAGTACTTATTTCAAAAAAAGTGATAACATATCATTCTTACAACTAATTAACTATAAGAATCCATTATCAGATCTTAAAAAACACCACTTTCAAAAAATGACTTATTTCCATGTTTGCCCCACTGTGCGTTGGTTGTTTGACACCGACCGACCTACGAGTATTCTCTGTTTGGCTAAGTTAAGTTTTTCATATAATTAGTGTTATTATCCATTATAAATTGAGACATAAAACAAGGGACACACAGAAGGTGACTTTAAGGGCCAATTTTTGTGTGTCAAATTGGTTCTATAATGGATAACAACGGTATGCTATAAGCTTGTGTTTTGTTTTGTGTAGTTAGGCAGTACTAAGGTACTATGTCACATGCCCGCCCTTAGCTCATCAGATTATACAACAAAAAAAAACGAGAAAAAAACTCCAAAATTTACATCAATTTGTTGTAGTTACAAAAAAAAAGCACATCATCACAATGATGCAGATAGATAATTATCATCACAAGCAACAACAACAAATAAGTACTATATTTAAAAAGTGTGGGTGGTGGCTGACTATAAGATACAAATATAATGTTATGATGGTCCAGATGTTTTCAATGTTAAAAGGTTATTTTAAATAATGTGGTTTTGCTAGAATTTAAATAATAAAAATAAAACTGAAACAGCGCCACCGGGTGCTGCCGCGGAATGATACAGTCGCAGACGACTGACTGACTATCACCGTCGTCGTATCAAATCGCATCTTATAGTCAAGTTATATATAAAAGTAAAATCTGTTAGCACTTTCTTAATACTTCTTCGCTCTATATACAACAGGTGATTTCGTTTGCCATATTAAGCGCATCAAATCCCTTTGCGATGCGCCAATAAAAAAATCATTTCGACAGTATATATATTTTTCCTTCATGGTTCTCAAGATCCCGATGACGATGACGATACAAAACACGTAATTTCTTAAAGGACATGTAATGGAATCGCAAAAAACAATAGAGCACAGATGGTATTATGATGTGTGAAGGGACTTTCAAGGCACTAAATTTCAAATTTTTAGCTCGAGTGGTTCCTATAGAACCTTCAGAAATAAAAAATTGACCAACCAAATGACTGTCCAAATTACTGACTTACTAACCTTCCAACTGTCTGACACATTAACCAACTATTTAACTGCCTACTGAATTACTGAATAACTGACTTCATGAATTACTGATACTGACTAACTGACGAAATGACTAGCGGAATATCTGACTCAATGACTATCTAGCTAACTCACTAGCTCACTAGTTTACTAGCTGAATATCTGACTTACTGACTAACTAGTTAACTAAATAACTGACTAGCTGAATATCTGAATATATGACTTACTGAATTACTCACTAACTGAATATCTGACTTAATGACTGACTAGCTAACTCACTAGTTTACTAGCTGAATATCTGACTAGCTAACTCACTAGTTTACTAGCTGAATATCTGACTTACTGAATAACTAGCGAACTAAATAACTGACTAGCTGAATATCTGAATATATGACTTACTGAATTACCCACTAACTGATTAACTGACTTACTGAATAACTGACTAACTAGTTAACTCACAAATTCACAAACTGACCAGCTGAATATCTGACTTACTGAATTACTGGCTAACTGAAAGCTGACTAGTTGAATATCCGATTTACTAACTAATTTAATAACTGACTAGCTGAATATCTGACTGACTGAATTACAGGCTACCTTAATAACTGACTAACCAGCTAACTCACAAATTAACTAGCTGAATATCTGACTTACTGAATTACTTGCTAACTGACAGCTGACTAGTTGAATATCCGATTTACTGACTAATTTACTAACTGACTAGCTGAATATCTGACTGACTGAATTACAGGCTACCTGAATAACTGACTAACCAGCTAACTCACAAATTGACTAAGCTGAATATCTGACTTACTGAATGACTGACTAACTGACAGCTGAATATCTGACTATCCACCCAGTCATAATTTATTGTTGTAGAAGACTTTTAGTGGATTTTTTTAGCTTAACCAAAGTAAAATATTGTGATTTATCATTTAATGGGCGTGGCTGTTACCTAATAATCTCCCAATGATAAACAGGAACAACTCTATGCGACAATTTTGTATTGTTTTCCTCATTTTTTTTTTGTTCTATATGTATTTTCCTTTACCTTGAGATACACTTCTTGTTGTTGTTGTTGGTTATTGCAGAGATTTTCACAGAGGAAAATTGTATCTTAATGTCTTTCCTGTCTGAATCACGTGTTTCTTTGAAAATAATTGGATTTAAAGCGGTCGAAAAAAATGTATAAAAAAAAAGACTTGAAAAAAAAAACAGACAAAATTGATGTTGGCTGTGATGTTTACGCCATGAAAATATGAAAGTGCAAGCATCAACGAAATATATATATATGTTGTTGTTTTCTTCTTTTTTTTTCTTCTCTTTCTTAAGTGCCAAAAATAGTATCTTTATTGATTTATCTTTTACTTAAGTGACTTGTGCAACAACAGAAGTAAAAAACGAATAAAAAAAGAGCGACTTATTAAACTCATCCTGATGGTGCCTATATTTTTGTTGGTGTGTTTTTAATATGAAAAAAAAATTGTTACGTAGGCAAAAAATAGGTCGTTACCTACGAAAAAAACTTTTTTGGTGTACACGGAAAGAAATTTGAAGATTCATAATGGCCATATCCAAAAAGAGAACAAGACTAGTTAGGTGCTCTAGAAGATCAGCTTTATGCTGGAGGTTTTAATTATCAGACTTCAATTCCTACCAAATTTCATCAATCTAAAAGAATTGGAAGAAATCATTTTAATTGATACAAATCTTAAGAAAGCAAAAGGGGCGTGGCAGCCCTTTAAACGAAAACCTTAAAAATTGCATTTAAAGGTCTTACGATGCAAGTAAGTGCAGATTTTTTAAATAACACAAATCCATATTTCAATATGAGAATAGTTTGATTCTCTACATCGTACACTATCCGGATAATTTCGGATTTTAACATTATCCATTCAATATCTATTATTTCAATATTGTCCAACGAGTTCAGGCGCTTTTAAAAAAACTCAGAAATTAATTAATTTCAAATATCTCACTTACATATCCAAATTTTTAACATAATATATTTCCGCACATTGCTGAATACTCAAACACTATCCGGATAACACCTACACTATTCGGATAAACATTCAAAAAGTTATTATTTTTTAAATCTTTAACTGTCTGGAAATTGTTAAAGATTCTGATACTATCCGAATAATTTAAGATACCTCAATTCGAGTACCCTACACTATCCGGATAAACCCTAAAAAGATTGAATTTAGAACCATTTTTTCTCTCGATACATTATAAAGATATTTTTTTTTTTTTTTTTTGAAATAGATAGTCTCGTTTAGCTATCTGTGGTTCGGTAATGATTTTTTTTTTCTTTTAATATTACAACAACACACAAAAAAATTTCTATGTTCCATGTAAGAGACCAGGCCAACCTAACAACGAACTTACGATTGGAAATTAATTCAGCGGATATTAAAGAAAATCTCAGAGTAAAATCAAAAAAAAAAAAAAAGAAGAAGAAAAATTACAAACACAACCATAACCGATGAAAATAACGACGAAGAAATGTTTGAAAATTTACGAAATCATTTCAGGATAATTTCCGCAATATTATCGATCGCGATGGTTTCAAAGGATATTTTTCTTCAATTTTTTTTGTTTTATTTTTCTTTTGCGTTTTTGCGTTTTTGGTTTTCATTTTTGTTAACAGGAAGTTAATGTAATGAACATTAATGGAAAGAGCAAAACAAAATGAAATATACAAAAAAAAATAACCTAAATTAAAATTATTATTTCAAAAGATTACATTCTGAAGAAAATGTTTAAAATACATAAGTATTTTGTTGTTCGATGAGATGATGATGATGATGATGATGATGTCGATGAGATGAACATGAAGATGATGTTAAGGATAGTAAATAATATTTTCATCAAAGGATGAGATATTTGGAAAGGGGTTTTAAGTATAAGACAGTGGATGGAAAGAGGAGGGAGGGGGGTTTTTGGACAGAAGGGTGGTCGGTTGGAAGGCATCGCACGTATATTAGATTCACCACCCTCTGGGGGTTTTGTTTAATAAGAAATTTCAGGTCAAGAGATACAAGGCACAAGAAAAAAAAAGGTTCATCATAGACGACGAAAATAATGTTCAATTTGTAGGGCTTCCTTTTTTTTGTTTTTTGGGAGATGGGGAAAAGATTGATTGGTTTCCGAGAAACTTTTGATTTAAGTCCAAAACACAGGAAGACTCTTATTTGAAAGTGAATTTTCGACGTTTTGAAGATTGATAAGCAAATACAAAAAAAAAAAAAAAAAACTATATAACATCAACTCACTTAGGACAAACTTGTTAAAATTTGTCTCCGGAATTATCATTAAAAGAAATAAGAGAAGAGAAGAGAAGGTGGGTCGGTTGTTTCTGTGGATACAGCTCATTATACCAGTACAAACTTGTCAAAATGTGGCAGGTGGGTACTTAACTAAATAGATCCAATTTTAATTAGAAGAAAATTAGGTCTAATCTCCCAAAAATAATATCTCGAATTTAAACAAATATATTTAAAATAAGTCAAAAAGTCAAAGATACATACATACTTGAAAGAAGTCTTAAAAGTCGATACAACAAAAGTAAGCACCATTTAATAGCTCAAAAGACACGATGGAACTTCTAGGTCTGAATGTGCTGGTTTAACATTTTTATGACGACAGAAAATCAGGGACCATTATTTTGAGTTTATCATTAGCTTGGTGATACTTCATTCTCAAAGATTAATATATTCCACTCCAAAATCTGACTTTAGTGATGCTTTAGACTCACTTAGGTCTCATGTAAATAAGTATTGTATTTAATGATTGGCTTAAATAATGTGCATTAATCTAGAAAACGGCCTCAATGTTGAAAATGATTTTATGATAATTAAAGCCAGTTTCCAACTGATCCAGAGCTGGTCAATGGCCGTTTTCGTTCAGATCCTGGATCAGTTGAATTTTGTACGGGTGCAGAGGCAGACTCAGGTAAGTTTTCAAGTTCTGGTCTGTGGAAGGCAGAGTTCTAGTGAGCAATCGACTGCTTTTGATTGTTTAGGAAGTTTTCACCGATAGTGACCATGTTTTCGACAGATCTTACATCGACTTCAATTGTGATTAGTCTTCTCCAGCACAATTATCAAGATCGTGAATTGAATAACAACCACTCCCGCTATCAACTGTCAAAGTTCGGAAGTCCCAAGATCTGAACTGACATTCGAAAAAAGCAAGTGCCAAATTTTATATGTACATATTTGGATTTTGATTCAAGAAACAAGCATTTTCTGGTCCATCATATTCAAAAAAATAATGTCTAGTACATACTCGGATACTCGAAACTCAAACAAGCCCAGCTCTTCTTCTTCTTCTTCTTCTTCTTCTTCTTCTTCTTCTTCTTCTTCTTCTTCTTCTTCTTCTTCTTCTTCTTCTTCTTCTTCTTCTTCTTCTTCTTCTTCTTCTTCTTCTTCTTCTTCTTCTTCTTCTTCTTCTTCTTCTTCTTCTTCTTCTTCTTCTTCTTCTTCTTCTTCTTTGTTGAGAGTAACGACGAAACGGCTGTCACTGAATGTTTTGACATTGACAGTTGCTTTAGTTTGTTGAAGGGTGTATTCACAATTACAGTTGAAGTGCAGTTGTCATTTCTGAATGTGAATCACCTTTACGCAGACCAATCCGAGAAAAACCCGAAAATTGATCCTTTTTGAAAAATATTTACCCTATTTTCCCCTACCTTGTGAATTAAGTCATTTGATAGTTGCGTAATATACAACTTCTATCAGTTTTTGTAAATACAAATGACATGGAATTGAAATCACATTTTACAATAACTATACAACTAAAGCAAATGAATAAATATACACAAAACCTAGATTTGTATTCTTTTCATATACAAATATACAAGTATGTTATTTCTGAGATTAAAAATAATAAAAAAAAAAGCATAAAGAAATGATATATGGTATGTACCTAGAACACGTAGTTACAACACAACATTCAAGATTTGAGATTCGAAAAGTGGAATCCTTTTAACATATTCTGCAACTGTATTCCATTTTAAATTAGAAGTTTCTTTCGCTCGAAAAAATATTATAAAAAAGTTTTTTGTACATCTTTTATATTTAACCTTTAACGCTAACATCCGTTTATACTCCATATATTAAACGTAAAAGAAGAAACGTCATCTTCGTCGTCGTAGTTGTAGTCGTAGTCTTAGTCGGTCCGTCGACAACGACCGACGACGCGAAGACGACGTCTTTCGTTTTCTCTCACAGATTGGTATTCTCTAAATGTTTCTTTTTGGTTGAAATGAGAAGAAAAAATGAGTTAAAGAAAGAAAAAAAAACTTTCCTTCAAGTAATTTGAAAGGAACCAGTCAAACACTTGCTACCGGGTTATCCACATAAAATAAGAAGACGTAAGAAGAAAGAAAAAACCTTCATACTCCCTCGCCAATTGCGAGAGGCAACTAGTAGCAAAGAATAAGAACATGTACAAAGCTGTGAAGAAAATCACAAAGAGCATTAAAAAACAATTCACATATATCATTGTCCATAACTTCAAATTATCCGGATATTTTAGATAATGGATAGGATCGGAGATGTACAACTATTCGGATATCCGTAGTCATACCTGCATACATATGAATAAGACAAGTAAGATGGAAGTTATCCGGATCATGTCAGATACTCTGACATTTAAAAATCAAATTCAACAATATCCGGATAAATCGCAGCTTAACTGTTTTATTTTCCGGTAGTTAATAAGAGCGAATGCTTTATCCGTATATGTTTCGGAAATCCGAATTCTTTGGATACAAGAACTACGCAAGAAGAAATGATTGGCAGAAAAATGGTTAATATACGAGTTGGTTAATCAATGGATTATCAATTCACATTCACATTTTGATAGAAATGAGTTATTAAGATTTTTGATAACTTAATCCTACTATTTAGCGAACAATGTGTCCGAAACTATCCAGATTGTAAATTGTTCTTATATTAAATAATATTTTTCATTCAAATATTTTCCGGATAAAAAGATATTTCTTACTATCCGAAAACATGGAGAACTAGTTTTGAGCATAGAAGTATTAGTTATTGTTTTGTTCTTACATCACAACAATTGAGATCTCATATTATCCGAATAGTCCGCATCTTAATTGCCCCATATTGCTATCCGGATAAATGGAAATTTAAGATAGTCGGTGCTTAAGTCGGATCTATTTCGGATATCTCAAGTATTTTTCGCAGCTTAACTTTCAGATCCGGATAGTTCGAATATCCTGTGCTTGATACGTTATTTATGAATATCCAAAGTATTACGATATCCGCAGTGTTAAGATTATCCGGACAATGTATAACAATTCAAATTTCTTCACACAGCACTGTTTATAGCATATCTAGATCAAAAACTCCATGGATGCACACAAAATGTGATTCACATCCATAGAACTTTCTTTTCTTACTTATATATACTTGTACATAGTTATCTATACCTACTTACTACATACATACCTTCCAATACCTAACCTACCACACATAGTATAAGACCCAAAGACCAGAATCAAGCATCTCATTTCAACAAGGAAGTATTTTAAATATGCAAAAATTTAAAATTACATCCTTTTCTTTTCGTAACGTTACGTTTTGGTAGTCGTTCTAGTATAGGTATGTTTGATTAGGTACACACATTTGGTTGGGGGTGATGGGAGGGGAGGGGGGGGGGGGGGTAAGAAGAGTGAAAGATATTCTGCTGGATATAGTGAGTTTGATTCGGAAACTCTGACTGTTGGAAAATTGAGAATGTTAAAAAATAAATGAAAACGAAAAAATTCGCAGAAAAAAGCATGAAGACAAAGAAACAAAAATAATAAAAAAAAAAACATCACATAATACAAATTTTGAACTTATACGCAGGAATAAACAAAAAAAAAATATACTACACTTCGTTTCGCTACGATTGACAGTTTTGTAATTAAAAAACCTTAGCATTGGATTTTACCAAAGTCACAGTCAAAAGTAATTTAAACCTTAAAATGACGTTCAAAAACTACAAAGCTTGTGATAAGACGACTCTTTTGTGGTTGATTCTGTACATTTTTAGGATCTGTCGAATTTCTTACTCAAACAATTGACCCTAACCTTGGATCTCCATGTCATGTTTCTAAAAGCCTTATAGTCCAAAAAAAATAATCGCTACAATATTCCAAAAATATTTAAAAACGTTTTCTACGATACCAACAAATTTCACGGCAAGCCTCCCGCATCAGTCTCCAACCACTTGCCTTGGGAAAGAAGAAGTTTTTATTATCTTCAACAATTTGAGAGGACCACTGAAGGAATTTGCCATAAAGCCTCATGCTCTTCAAATAAAATTATTGGAAAAAATTCACAAATTTCATTTTATGCTAAGGACAAGTTTTTTTTTAAAAACTATTCGTCTATAAATCCCTCTAATCTAATTCAACTGTGATAGCTTATCAGTCTATATGTAGGGTGATTCATCTTCAGATTTGATTTTCCAGTCTTTTTTGACAGATCAAGTGTGACAAACTATCAAACTGCAAACAGGTTGTCCAAATTGTTTATCTGTATAACGCGTTCGGTGAGAAAGTTTTTCGTGCGAATCGAAAACCATACGATGCCCTTAACCGACCTACTGAAACCACTTTTGTCAATTTCATTTACAAATTTGAATCCCAGTTTACGTCCCAGTTAAACTACATCCAGCTGTAGCTGAAAGTGTACGCGACAAATCGATTCGTCGCATCGCGTCGTCGGTCTTAGCTTTTTTGCTGAGGATCTTGTTGAGAAATCATTATGGCCACCCCAAATTGACTGATAAATACAAACTTTAAATTCACTTTCAAATGTAAGTTTTGTCTTACATTGTTAATCAAACCTCATGATGAATCACCCTTTTAAACAAACTTCACTTTATTATTTCTTAACGAAACTTCAACATCAGCACTCTACATTAATTTTTTTCTAAAGCATTCAACATCGTTTCCTTTGATTTCTCCTTCGAAACTCAGATTGGTTCGATTCCAGTAACCTACCTTAACTCCATCAATTAATTAATCTCAAAACTCTTGAAGAATCTGGAGATAAATCCTGGATTTTGTTCATCCTCTTCGTTAACTGCTCAAATACTTATTAACAATTGCATATTCTTTAATACTTAATATTCACTGAATACTTTTCGAGTCTTATAACTCCGAAAGGGGTTTTAGAGTAGTATCATCTCATCTAATCTCAATCCAATCTGTACCAGCAGAAAATTTTTCATGATCGTAAACACTTGCAACTCCTAGAGTAAAAAAGTTCATCTCAAATAAGCCATTTAAACTCGGCATAAATTTACATGCTCCAAGATAGAACACCGTCAATGGAAGATCGGACGATAAAGGTCACTTAGCCTCGGTTCTTTACAAGCTTGTGTTTTAACGAATTTAGAGTTGACTAACTAAGAAACGCCTACCCTACCCAACGTTTAACATCATATTTTTAAATCATCTAAGCTTTTCAAAAAGTTCGTACTCCACGAATTAAAAAATGTTGACTGCCATCAAAATGTCGGATAAACCATCCATCTCAATCCACTGAACCTCATCAACTGATGCGGAGTGTACACACAATAAAATTAAATTATAAAATAAAAACTTTGTTCGTTTGTTTTTTTTTTTCTTTACTTTTTTTTTTTGAATAATGTATGTTTGATTGGACAAGCAACAGTGAATAGAACATTGATCATAAAAACAAACAAAACAAAATAACAACAACAATAACAAAAACAAAAACAACAACGACGACAAAAAATAAAATAAAAAAAATTGTTATATACACAAGAAGAAAAAAAAAAACTGAAAACCTCCATCCTGCTAACATGTGTGTTGATTGATTGTGAAGTAACATTTTTATGATTGATTCGAGGAAAATTTGTTGAAGGATCTGCTGAATGATAGCTAAAAGTTTAAAATTGACAACGTTGTTTGTGCCTATGCATACTAACTTTTATATATGTACCTATGGTATGTAGATGTAGATATATGTACAAATGCAAAGAACCTACTTTATATTTTACCTACCTACATACTTTGTGTTAAGGACTTTTGGTAATTTAAAGTAAGCCAGGTTAGGGTGAAAAATACAGCCTGGTTCTTTTCATACCTTTTTCAATAAAACAAACAACAAAAACAAAACAAAACAAAAAAATATATTCTAATACTCTTAACTTTGGGATGAGATAAATGTTAGCGCTTTGTCTTTAGATTGACAGCTTCTGTTTCTGTTTATTTTTTTTTCGCTGATGGGATGGGGATGAGGATGGGGATTGAGAGTTGGTGGTGTTTGATGGGAAATGGGGACAGGGATTGAGAAAAGTGGAGGATAAGAAATTTCATGCTCTACCTGAGTTCTTAAGAATGAATAAGTTACACTTTTTCAAGAAAAATACCTATAATCAACACGTACCTATACATTTATACAAGTACAGGCAGGTACATAGCACATCCAAAGAAGTACATACACACATACATACATGAACATAAAAAAAAATTACTTCGAAATTAAAAAAAAAGAAGAAAAATAAACACTTTTTTATCGCCAGAAAAATATGACGATAATAATAATGATGGTGATTGTTGCAGGAAATGTTGGCATTTTTGTAATTAATTTTATCCTAGTTTGATAAAATAGGATATAAGCATGTACCTAGTACCTATTATCTAATCTAAGCTATTTCCTAGCATATCTTTGTATTTTCGATAAGGATGATAATAATGATTGCTTATAAGAAAAATTTACAAATTATAAAATGGTCTAATATCTTGTAACCAAAGTTTTATCAAGCTATATTAAGACATTGCTTGTAGTTCCAAAATTAAATACATATGTACATCTTTTTGAAACTGTATCACAAAAGCAAAATACAGTAATTGAGACTTATTTAGTTAGAAACATAAAGTTATAAATTAAATTAAACAGGACGTACACTTGGAGGAGATGTTACAGATTACAAGTTCTCTGAGGCCCTTAGGCAAACTATGAATGGACAAAGTTTAAAGACAAAATAACAATTTCTCACTCGAGTGGTTTAATTTTTATTTTTTTCTTAAAACAAGTAAAGCGACATTACGAGCCTCGATATCTGGACATGACACTTACAATTATTCGAGCAACTTACAATTCTTATCAACTTTCCTAAAGTCAATCATAGCCCCCATCTCTACCATAAACAGGATTTAAACTATCTGAGAAGAAACGTTTCTCAATAAATTTTTAATAAAAAAAAAAGAAAAGTTCAATAGTATCTCTTGTTGGCTTATGGTTTATTTTTTCTAGGACCTAAAAGCCTAACCGAAGTTACTCTTAATTCTTATATATTCTTAATGTATTGACTTCCACCGAAATGTTCAGCCAATGCATACCACAAAATTGCACTACCTCTAACTTAACTTGTTTTGCTCTAACAGCAACATACTTCTAGGAGATGTCAAACTACTGACTGGTGATTCCTATCAAATAGCTTATTTGGCCTCTTCTCTAAATCACTCTAAATCATAAGAGCTACATTATGAAGTCCCTTAAAAATGATCCAAAACCATTTTGGAAACTTATTATATTTAAGAAAAAATGTTCATGATTGAAAGTGCAGTATTTTAGAATATCCTCTATGTCTATAATGCTTTTGCATCAAATTTTTAAAGCTCCTTTATAAACTAAAACGGAATTAGATGATGATTAAATCAATAATATCAAAACATCTCCTCAGATTTGCAGCAATAACTTCCCTTTATTGAATGGGAATATCTTAAACATGTTCTTCTTTATTGCTGTTGGCTCCTATAGGCCTGATGGTTTTCCTAACATAATTATTAAAAAACTGTAGAGATTCATTGGTCGAACCCCTTTAATTTTTATTTCAAGTTTCATTAAAACGATTTAAATTTCCCTAAAAAGTGATTCAATAAAAAACTACAAACCAACTGCGAAACTCTCAAGAATTCATTTTTAAAGATGTTGGAAGATAAACAATTTCGTTTGTCAGAGTATTATCTGTGAACACAAGTATGATTTGATTAAAGAACGTTCCATTTAAACAAATTTTCTTACTTGAAACTGCTCTAATGAATTTACAATAACTTTTCTAAAGCATGTGCACAATAAAACCACAAGCTTATAATTTTTAAACTAAAATTTTTTTATGATTTACTACCATTTTTTACACCTTGAGTTAAATCTTATCTATGCGAAAGATCATAAGATCACAAAAATTCTGAAATTTCCTATCTAATCATTTAATTGTTCAATCAAGTATTCAACAGGAAAGCCATGAGCTTATTTTTGTTAATTCAAGCTACAATTGAAGTTACATCATGTATGTCTACCATCGAGCAAGGTTCTTTTTCTAACGACAGGAACAGTTTTAAGACAGTAAGATCTAGCTTTTAATGTGACATTTTACAAGAACACTTTTTGCTAATGCAATTCTTGCGAAAGCAAAGACAAGAAGGAAACTGTATCCCAATTTCTATCATCAAGTCTAATTATATCCCAAAGAAAGACTTCTTCAATGGTGTTTCATACTTTATTAAGAAAGAAAATCAGATCATTCTTCAAAATAGGCTCCATGCAAATTAACCTTTACAACAATTATCTCTACAACTCAAATTTTCAAAACTCAGAACTCAACTGCAAAACTGAAGAACATCACTATCACCCATTGAAATGTATCCATTGCTTGTACATCTTTAGGAGTAGCTAAGACATGCTGAAAATATAAAAAAAAATCCTATCTAACTTAATATAACCTAAGCCATCCTAATAATACTAACTAATTATTGACTCTTGACAGTGATCTGCTTTTCAATTCATCTCTAACACAACTAAGAAATAGTTTCAAGTTTCAAATTTTCAAATTAAAAAAAAAAATCAACTTGTATTTAATTTTGCCCAACAACGACAAGATTAAAAGAATGACAAATACACCACTACAAACCACTGTCCAAAAAAAATCCAAAGCAATTGGAAATTTGGAAAAATTACACATCATTCCAATCAGCTAATATGAAAGATAACAACCGACAAGGATAGGAACCTTAGAAGGTACAACGGACACCCTCGACGAGGACATTCCTGCAATCCAGAACATTAAAGCAGTGTCATTCTACTCTCCTACCTGAACCGTACTAATTGCCAAACCTTAAAACCTACCTGTTAAGCCTTAACAGATTATATCTATTTTTAATTTAATAATAATATTTTAAGTTAATGACGGCCCTTTACCTGCTAACAATTTTAATTCCAATGTATCAAAATAGTTTTATATTATTATTTTAAGCCAATTGTTAATTTTAAGGATCAGTAAAATAAAAATCGATTTTCATCCCCCTCTGACTGGACTGCCTGACTGAACTACAATGGTGTATCGGTAATTCATTTAAATTGGGATTATTGTTGAAACTGACAGCAATATAAAATAGTTCAACTCCCCATTCTCTCTTTTATTTTAACTTTTTTCATAAATATATTTCAAAACTTCTTTAAAAAAAAAAAAGAGAACAGACTTTTTCAAAAAACAAAAGCATTTGTATTCCAATTTAATAAACTAAAAAAAATATCTTCTCGAATGAAATCAATACGTCTCCTCGTATGTATGAACGTCCATCGTCGTCGTTGTCTTTATGGTTAAGTCATGTTCATTGTTAATTATAATTAGTTTCTTTTTGTACTTGAAGAAAGAAGCGCCATCCATTGCCGGTATCCCTTTAATGCGGTATTTTATAAGTATACTCAATACACTTTTCTACTTGTTCTTTTGATACCTACGAGCACATTCTATGACAACCACAAGGAAACTATATACCTACCAACCTTCCTAGTTGGAAACTTTGACTTTGTCGTCGTCGTTGTCGTTGTCCGTATCCCCATCATCATCATCATCATTATCATCATCATCACCATCATCATCAGCATCGGAAGGAGTCTTTCAAGTGGTTTTTCTTTCTATTTTAAACTCGTGCCATTATTCTTATTTCCCACATTGGTTGTCAATGTCATTTGGACATGTTTCCCCTTTTGGTTTTATTGGGGTATTGTGTAAGTGTTCTTAATAACAAATTAATTTTTGTTAAAATATCAAACTTTGTGGTCGTTTTTATTTTTATCGCAAACTTTATGAACGCGAGCAACAGCATTACAGCTACATCTCTTAAACAAAAAAAGAAAACCTTCGATTTGGGAATGTTCAAAGTAATTTTCAAGTTCCAGTACGGTGTTGGTGAAGTATCCCTCACCAAGCACAGATGAATTGCGTTAAATTTTCAAATAATTTCCAAACTTAGGTGCACACACTCACGAGGACTCGAATCGACTTTTACGATGTTAAAAGCTGAAATTTGAAATTAAATCAATTTTCCACCTCGCTCGTAAGTCATAAGTCCTGAGTCCTCACTAGGACAAGGTAGTTAAACATCCTGTTGATGTTAATTAAAACTCACTTATACTTGCCACCTGACCGCTCATTTGCATCGATTGAGACACTTAATTTGAAGCACTGTCCGTCTACCTCTAAAGTTGTTGGCAAACTATCTCTAATATATGCATATCAATGACGTTGTTCAAATATTTAGATAAGCTGATCACAGAAGCTCCCTTTGTATTCATAAACACCACGACACCACGGTAGCAGTGATGATACCATTCTTGAATGGACACAAATTACGATGCAGTAAATTTTCTCCGAAGGAAATCATTAGTTCCAACTTCCAGGTACACAGTACCTAAATGTCTTGGCCTCACACCTTGAAAACTCAAACTTCAACAGAACCGATTGTAAAATCAAAGACAAACAAATAATTACGACGACTTTGAGACTTTCAGTAATTGTTTCACAAATTTGTCTCACAATCAATGAACCTCAAATAATAATAATAATTGGTTATCATAAAATATTTAAGGGAGACAAAAAAAAAAAAAAACCCAAAAAGGTTCAAAATAATTTGTTCATAGAAGTTAAACAAAAAGTTAATTGCATGTTGTGTGAAAACAACAACATTCCGCCTCAATACAAAACAAAACCACAAATAACAATGGTTTGGTTTGGTTTGGTTTGTTATGAACCTATCCCAGGTACTATTCCTATGAATCCTAACCTTTTCTACCTGTATTCGGTCCGGTCTGGTCCATCCATAGGTCTATCTATCTATTTACTTTAGGTTCATTCAAGTGAAATTCAAAAATACTCGGAATACCTAATTCGATAAATAAACATTCGTCACGTGTCACTAAATAATATTGGAAAAGGTTTTTGAATGATTTGATCCTATCTCTTGGAAAATATTTGAAATGCCTCAACATGTGGTGGGGCGAAAGTGTATCACAATTCACAATATGCCAATTTTGAAACCATATACACATATTTTGCTTCGACGCGCCACGATGACCTTTCGCCTCGTGCGTTCGTCGTGTTGGTCGGCAGGCTTATGAAATCATGGATAATTTTCAAAAGGAGTGAGATGTTAAGTTGATAGAGTGCAGATTAGATTAATAGGATGTCGATATTTTTGATCTTTTGAATAGTGAAGTGGCATTTGTGATAATGCAGAATTGTTGTATTTATTTTTATCACATACTCACACAAGAGAAATATTTTTGAATTGGCAAATAACAACGAACTTGCTTACGAGTTAACAAAAAACAAAATAGAGAACAGAACTCTTTGGTTTTTTTAAGTTGAAGAACTAAATTCTTTTTAGATGAACGTTTCAATTAGCATTATTATATACATCTTTTATTGGTCACTTTTCGCTGCTGGTTAGCTGACCACCGGATTCGAGCTTAATATTTTTTAACGTCGTCGTCTCCGGAATCGTCCTTCCTCTCATATACAGGGCCAACAAATCCCTTTAAAAAAAAAAACGCTTTACATAAATATAAGAAGAGGAGACAGTGCACGATAAGTTTCAAATAGTCCACCATCTTTCTAATAACCGCGCTCACTGATACTTGATTTAAGTGATGCTTTACCAGTGACTAGGACGTTTTTTGAAACATCCTTTAAATTATGCTGCTCATTCCGTGTTGCCAAGCACAATATCAAACGAAAATTTATTCCATAACTAGAGTGGTTCCGTTCTTACTAATTAGAAAGATATTTTCATTTCCTGACTCACAAGATTGCCATTGTTCTGGGAAAGAAAAACTCACTCGTAACATAAGAGGCACAATTTTTCAAGGTCAGTCCAATTACTCGGATGCTATCATCAAAAGAGGACATTGAACGACTACAACGTCTTGGACAAAATGTCACCTTAAGACAGCTATAACTTTGACGTTGTTGTGTACTTGATCTATCTACGCACCGCTATCAATTCAGACAATGACAATAACAACGAAAAATGTCTGCTTCTTTGGATTTAGAAGGCAACTAAGGAGTAAAGTGACCCTTATAAAACGCTTATCATCTCAATTCTTATTTATGGCGTTGAGAATTTGTCCTTGTAAAGACAGGATGAGAAAGTCTTTGGTCAAGAGGGTCAAAGTCCAACCACTTAGATGGCCCGGAGAATTTTCGAAACCAATCCCGAGGGACGGCAATGTAAAGAAGGACCGGTAGAGCACACAGGTATAAGAGGTCCTCAATCAATTTGGGGTTAGAAACTTAAGACATTTGGCAATTAGACAAACATGTAAAATACTCAAATCAGACTCAAACTAACTCCCACACTCGACAGCCAGGCGACTGTCAAGGCCATGATGTTGGCTACAACTTTCTCTTAATATCAAGATCAATCTTGTTTGACGTTCTATTGATCATATTGGCATTGAGGGGAAAGAAAGAATTTTCTTGATTGTTCTCACAGAATCCAACCTCAGCTGAAGCAACATCCATTTTACAGAAATTCCTTGCAATCTTAATGATCTTCTGGAAACTAAAATACCTACTGAGAAGTTTTTCAATAAAATTTTCACATCATATAGCTTTTCAAAAGTCAAACGGTTATGAAAAAACAATTACACTCTGACCCAAATTTAAATCTCAAATTCTTTAACTAAAGAAAGTTGGTATGACTTTAAATCAATACATTTAAGTCTTTAAAACAAAATGTAAATATTTTACCACTCAATAAAGCATGCCAGAGAATTTCAACTGTACTTCAACTGAATCCATTAATTCAAACAGCTCGAATTAAAGTTAGATAACAAACGACTAAGAACCAAGAACTAAACTTGAACGACCGGTAAATGACTTTCCGCCACAGTCTCATTAAAAACACAACACAAAGGATCGTCTTCGTCATTAGGTATTGTACTCGATACGATACGTTGATACCCAAAGTTCCTAGTAGCTTTTGCCTAATAGAATAGAATAGAATACATGTATATTTTCCTAACCTTCTTCTGTGCATCTTCAAAAATTACTTCTGCTATTCCAAGGACCCCTACAAATTATTACACATTCTAAGCCCAAAGCTAAACCCAACACAGTACATAGCAGTAGTTCACAATACAGACCACTATCAACTAACAAACCAAAAATATGCGAAATCAAAGAATGATTGTTATGCAGAAAGTTGCAAAAGGAGCATAATATACTCGTACAGCAGCAATAGAGCACACAATATACACACAACACACATGTCACACACATGTGTGGGCATACCAAAATCCAAAAGTCTTCGTCTTGGTCGCTTTGATGCCGTATCGTCTGTCTATCGTTCGTTTGCGTTTGGGTCTCGGTCTAGATTTTGGTACTCTTGCTGGTGTTGCTGTAGCTGGGTTCAACAAAAAGATGAAATCAATAATATATTCCTGAATGTGCTTTCGACGACGAAAGCAAGGCGGAAATTCAAGTTATTAAGCAAAAAATAAAAAGAAAAGAAAAAAAAATGAAAACCAAGTCTTCGATACGAGGATACTGGTACCTTTTCCGCATTTTCTCGGAGTGTAAGGATACAACTTGTCTATATTTTATACGTTCGTCTGTAATTCGACAAATACAAAATACAAAATCTAAAATCCAAAGCCAACACGATGAGAGGACGTCAGAGTTGATGTTGAATCTTCAGAATTCAACGATGTGTATACAAGAGTGATAGCTTCTTCAATAAACAGCATCTAGCTAGGCACCTCTACCTCTATGCGCACATATGTGCATACATATTAATATTTAAATATACACAAGTTCAATAGGTTTTGTAGCTTAATGTAATTTATTTGTGAGCATTTCAAATTATATTCGATTGAAATATAAGACACAAATGAGGACATCATTCGTGGGAGAGGGAGTACGAGGAGGAAGATACATATCCTTGTACATATTTGTATGAGAAAGTTAAAATTTGAATATTAACACGCCCGACACCGAGACTGATGCTGCCATTGCCACTGCCACTGCCACCACTCGCGCCGCCACCGCCGCCGGGCTTCGTTCGTCGCTCGTGACATATGGATGATTTTGATGTACAGCTACATAATGTATGTGCTTTAATGTTTGCATACAGATTGGATGGAGATGGAGACGGAGGAGCAGAGTGCAGGTGAAATATTGATATATGTAAATCTGGTTGTGCTCAAAGTGAATTTAAAATTCAGTCTTTTTTGTTGTTGTTGGAGTTGTTGGTATGGCTTTGTTTTCATTATGAAATCAATCAATTTGATGCTTTCAATTTGGATCATTAAATTATAAAAACATCTCGTGTAAAATTAGTAAATTCGCTGCATTTCGATCAACTTATGGATTTTACTTTGATTAAAAAAACACACAAGATTCTGGGACTCTCCTAGAAAAACAATGCTTCCATTTGAAAACAAGCGTTGTATGAATCTCTGGTTTCTTGGAACAGAAGAGCTAAAGATGAGAATCGGGTGTAATCTTGATGAGGAATGTTTTTGGATATCTAGAAACAAATTTCAGTTTGAGAGATTTCTGAAGAGGATGGTGCTCTGATCAGAACTTTGTTAGTTTTGCTAATAAGTATCAAGTGAAGATAACAAAACTATAGGAACCCAATTTTTGAATTTTTTGTTCACTTCCTAAACTATTCAAAAAGTAAACAAATTAAAGGAAAAGCCTTTAGCTTCATAAACATATACATAATTACAAGGACAAAGGACTCAGGTAAAAATAAACCTAACAATCTACATCCTAATCCCCGTGGATCAGGTAGTTTAAGGAGAGAACCTTCGACATTCGAGGCAGCCTGTGACTGTCCAGTAAGTCCCTTGTTTTTGAATGCTTACAGCTAAGTTTATAGAAAAATTCACTTACACTTGCATAGAGGTACTCATTCATATTTTTATTTGTTCTTGAATGAGTTTCTTCCCAACAAGATCTTTGCTCAAGGGAAAGTCTTTTCTTGGTCCATCAAATTGGGTGTTAAATGACAAGTATTAAGGAAATTTCAATAAATTGCTTACCTATAAGACAGAATATGTTAAGTTAATCAGTTTTTAACCTTAATTTATTTAATTATTGTCAATTAATTGGCCTTACCTTTAAAATTTGCATTGAACATTGAGTATTGGCCTCACAATTTAGAGGCGTGTGCCGTCGTCGTCGTCGCCTTCGACCTTTTCTTGCTTTAAAAATTGATCACATTTTTTAGGAATAATTATAAATTTCAATATTTTAATCTTATTATAACAATTTCACACCATTAAATCGCTTACAAAACATTTAAAATACGAATAAAAGGAAACCAAAAATTAAAGCAAATTCTAGGAATGAATTATTTACACAATTTAAACAAGAACCCGACACAAAACTACACCGAAACATTAACTCTGCTAAGAACTATGCACGTTAAGAGTAATATATTTTACAAATTTAATGAACAATTGTAATTTTTTAATCGAAAACACAAATATTTTAATTTATTTATTTCAATAACGATCATCACTTCCTTTGTCGTAGCTACTAGATAAAAAACTAAACTTTTGGTACAGTACTAAACGAAAATAAATGTTATCCGGGTTATTTGGATAAAAAAATGTACCCCTCCCCGATCAACTTCTCTTTTGAATAAACATGTGATGCGTTCTTTTTCTTCAAGAAGTAACAACTAAAAATAATGATAGTCATATTGTTGAATGAACACCTGTCAAATCGTTTGCCATTTATTCAATATTGCCATAAGTAAATACGAAGTGTTCAAGAACACGAGCAAGTTATGGAATCATCTCGGAAAACGTTCTGTTATTTCCCCAATCAATTTAAAACCTTATTAATTCAATAGATAGAAGTGGTTCATTACGTCATTTTGAAGGCAAGCATTTCATAAGAAATGTCAAGCAGCAGATAGAGTTATTTTGTATTGTTAATTTGAGAAAAAAACACCATATAAACGCAGATTTTGTATCATAACTTTAAAAGGTGCTTTCTCAAATTAAATCATGAAGAATATAAATAAGTAAAAATTTTCATTAATAATAATAAAATAATTTGAATTTTGTAGTTTTAATTTTTTTTTACTTCAATATAGAAACTAGCGCTTGCTTGTTTGTTAAATAGAGCGCTTAAAACAGATCCAGTCAAATATTTTCGTAGTGTGAAAAAACTTAAAAAGAAAAGTACTAAATTAGGTGTTTTTATTTATCGGCCCTGAGCGAGGGAGCATTTAGCTGTAAAAAATATTTGTGCTACTTTGGACTCTTTAAAGATGACTTATTTTCACTTTACTTTTTTTTATTGCACGACTATTTTCCACTTTGCTCTCTTCCTAGTTGCAGTTAAATAAAATGTTGAAGTGTCAAAATAAGTCAGCTCAAAAAAGGGTAATGTGAACACTGTCAAAATTAAACTCATAAGGATTTCAAATTCAACACTATATCAATAGCTCAATGTTAATACTTTCTATACAAGTTTATTAAGCTTAATTTGGCTATTTTACAATTTTCATACTTTATTTATTTGTAAGAAAATATTTCTTAAAATTGAAAAATAGTTAAATTAACTTGATCATTTGCCTTTAAAATACTATAATCTAAAAATGTTAAAACAGTACCTAATCGATTACTATTTTGCTGTAAATATTTCTTACATTCCTTGTTGCAAACTGACATAATGACGACTTTTGTTTGTATACAAAATAAGACTGTGAATAATTCTGGCCATTTGTTAAAAAATCCCATAATTGACTCCAAAAATACTGCCATAGTTAATAAATAAATAAAAACACCAAAACTACTAGATACTAATCTACTTCTGATCCTTAACGCTACTGAGTTCATCTCATTAGAGGAGTTCACATTATCAAATATTATGACAAATTTGCTTTCATAATGATTGATGATTTGATGGTTTGCAGCCTTTGCGTATAAACATGGGATGCGTTCTTTTTCTTCAAAAAGTAAAAACTTAAAATTTTTTTCAACCGAGGCTTTTGAACTTTGACAATTGATGTGACTGCAACTGTTGAATGAACACCTATCAAATCGTTTTATTTCGTTTTGCCAGTTTACCATCAAATGTTTTGAAAATGGACAACTATTTATAGACTATTTAAGTCTGTTCAGTGAATTATAGAGTAGGATAGAACAGCGTAGAATAGGATAGAACAGTCCAATATGTGTCATATAAAATTGCTTTGACTCACGTTTTATTAAAATTTGTTACCAATATATGACAAATAAATCAATTATTTAGTTTCACAACTCTGTTCTACCTAAAAAAGCAAGTGTAGAAAATGCTTTTCTAAAGTGTTCCAAACTATTCTAGATTGCCCCAATGAACGAACAGCAAACAAGAACAGGTAAGAGCAGGAAATACCTCATAAGGCGTTTTTCTTTTTAAGCTCAGAGCAGAGAGCTGAGCTGTCAAAAATAGATCTGTGTTTCTTTTTTAGCTCAGACACATCAGAGCGCTTAGGTTGTGTTTCTTTTTTCAATCGGAGCTAGCTCGGAGAGCGCTCTACCAGCTCTAAATAAAATGACCTAGCGAACGGAGTAAAAAGATGAGCTCGACTATGTCACTTCTTTGTTTAAGTGGTATGACAGAGACAGACTGCTTTTGGCAGTTCAGTGTTTCATAAATATATCGGAGAGCTCTGATCAAACTCTGCTCAGAGCATACTCGACGTGCTCAGGCTCTGCTCGGTGCTCTGCTCAGAGCTAAAAAAAACGCCTATTGAATGTTAAAAAGCTTTTCTAATCTGTTCTAAGCTGTTCCAAACTGTTCGAAACAGCTCCAGTGAATAGACTTAAAGAAAATACATGAGCCTCCTTTTGGCATATTTTCCTATTTAATATATATACATAGACACTGTAGATCCATCGAGCAGATTTCCCAGTTTGGGGAAAGAATACAAAAAACAAAAGAAAAAAGGTTCTGGGTTCTACTACCTCCACGAAATTAATACATTTTCCATTTGTTTTCTTCCATTTCGATACATGTATGTATATTTTTTTTTGACATCACAAAATGTCACAAATTTACAAAATGCAGACAATAAAATTGTTCGTTTGTAAAAATTTCTGCATTTCTCGAAATATCTCTTATAACTACCGAAAATGACTTCTTCGATTTTATACAAAATTGGTCAGAGAATTATTGAGATTTATTAAAATATCCCATAAATGACCCACCCCATACAAATTGCCACCATATGAAAAAAACAAAACTACTATTATTTTAGTTCCGATCCTCTTCGCTCCATACATTACGAGCTTTTTCTCATTGTGAATGGACCATAAATTCAGTTTGGCGCTACTTTTTATCAGAGTACCACGGATTAAGTGAATTTTCATACCGAACTGTACAAAAACCACTCAGTCAATACTCTACTCAGCATTGTGTTTGTGAGTTCCGGAAAGTAAGCATTCGTCTGTTCGTTAGAATAAAAAATATTTAAAAATTCTATTAAAAAATATTAATTCGGTCTTGAAAATATAATAAAATGTTTCGTAATTCAAGTTCTAAGCTTCTGATAAAAAAATATTCAATATAATTCGTGTCCTATTGGCTTTTTCGGTCGTAGTAAATGTTATGCAACTCGGGGCTCCAGTAGGCAGTTCACCGTTATGTTATGCGATTTAAGAATATGAAAAGTGTTAAAAAAAAAGTTAAAAATATGTTCCTACATAAATTGATCGGGTTTTAAATAAATAAAATGTCGTTTTCTCGGATTTCGAGCAGTTCGGTGAAAATATAAAATCTTTGGCGTAGGTAATATTTCGTATGTGAATTTTTCGTATCGTAATTCGGTGCACCGGATGTCGGTTTGTGTTTCCTTTTACATATTTCGAGTGCGTGAGCTGTTTCCGCATTTAAGCAAATTTCGTGTTTTCATATGGCCTTTTTTTTGTGCTTGTTCCGTGTTTTTTTGTGATGTATCAAAAAAAAGTTCGTTGAAAAAAAAGAAAAAAAGTGTCGCTTTTAAAATCAGTGTAATAAGGGTCTGTTTTAATGTTTCTGTGTTTTTTGCTGGTGTGTTAAAAAAAAGTTAAGTAAAGTGCCAATTTTAGAGAAAAGTGTTTGTCTTTAAAAGTGAGTGCTCCCTTCCCCCTTCCCTTTCATTTGTTAATGTTAGTGTTTGTCTTTTGATGAAGAACCTACGAACTGGAGTTCAATGAAATTTGCAAAGGTAAAGTACAATGTATTAACTTAATTGGTTTTCTAAAACAAAATTCTTTTATGTTCTCTTCTAGGTAAGCAAAATTGTCAATTTGAATTTAATTTTTAAATAAGAACGGGCTGCGTTTTGCTCAACTATTTCTACAAAAATAAGCAACAATAAAACAGTAGGTAAGTGGATTTGTAGTTTGTAAGTCTTTCATGATTTTGCCTTTAAATCATATAATCTTATACATATATTTATGACCGTTGCTTAGTTTAAGGAAGTCCAAATTTTAATTTGTTGTAGGTATTCTTCTTGGACTCAGACCTGGAACCCGTTTTTATTTTTGGTATATAGGTACGATTTGTTCTTTTATTCTACAGGGTGTTTCTAAAGGCTTGAACAAAATAATTCAAGATAGAAATTGATTCTTGTATTATGTATTTTAATCTGGTAGATTATTTTGAATACGTGTTACATTATCCATTCGTTTAGTCTAATTTTTACTTTTTCCAATTATGTAATCTTGATGTAGGTATGGTGTCAATGATGGCTTGAATATTGGCTTCCAATGCTTCAAGAGTTGCTGCTTTGTCGCCATAAACCAATGACTTAGAAAAATACCCATTAAAAGTACATAGTCAAGAGGCGTTAATTCACACGAAACCGGAGGTCAGTTAACATTGCCCCTTCTAAAAGAAAATTCTCATCAAATTTTGTCCCAAAGGTGTCACGTCGCCGTCGTGTAAAAGTCAACGCAAAATTCTGACAACGTGTTGACGATCGCATTGACACACATTTTTGAGTCAACATCTTGACAATCTTCTGTAAATGTATCAATGCTTTTAGGACGCATTTTTGGGACCGCACGTAATCGCAATTACAGTGTCACAGTGTCCTAACAATAACTGCATCATTGACGCATCATTGAAAATATAGTTGACTGATCCATGAAACTTTTGAAGATGTCGTTGAAATCGTGGTGTCACCACTGGCATCATCCGAGTAATCTTTTTTCAATTTTATGGTTAGTTACTCTGGCCAACTCTACAGTACAATGTTTTGCAAATAGACATTTTAAGAGTTTGTGAGAGCTATGTATATAAGCTTTGATTAACCAATTTGTCAAACCTGCCTTTCGTAAGCTATTTTTTGTTGCATAGTTTTCAAGATTTTGTATTGGTTTTGTCTATCCACTATTGTTAGCCTCTGGTTAGTGTCTGTTCTTTTCATTTTTAGGGTGAGCATAACATTGCTCTTTAACTTTTTGACGTCATTCTTTGATACTTGTGCTTCTTTTGAATTCTTAATTAGTTCTCAATTAGATTCACAATCCTGTGGAGTTTTGGGGGAAAATGGTTGTATTTGGTTTTAAGTAGATCGCAAGTGACTAATGACAATAAAGCATTTAAAATCAATTGAAGTTTAGTTTCTATATACACATAAGTTCTTCATCAATGATTATACGACCTTTAAATAAAATGGGGTGTAGGCATATATTATCAGAACGCATTCTCATTCGAATAGAAGATATTTTTACGTTATCAGTTCCGTCCTTTAAAAACCATCGTTGTCATCCTTTTCTCCCTTTTCAACAACAAATTTTGAAATCCTTAAAAAAAGATCCCAGCAAAATCCTTACACTCAAAATGTATAGTCTTTAATTCTGCCTGTTAAGCCAAAATCATTTCACTTACGTTGTTTTATTTTTAACTTCTTAATTACACAAACTTGACTTCTAATTACTTAAATTCTCCCTAACCACATTTTATAGATAATAAACAATAAAGTAAATAACAAAATGGCAATTGCCTTCGAATTTTGGATCACTTCAAAGACTCGTAGTCATTATCTCTTCATATACGAGTCTTATACAAATAGATTATAAAATTTTAAATTGTTCACCGAGAGAATGTCTCTTTAAAAGTCTCACGATAAAAATTTACTTAATCATTTAATAACGACTCAAGGCTCATACAAAAAAAAAAAAATATAAAAATACAAAAAATCCTCTGCCCTCTGTCGAAATACTTAATTTCCAAATGTTCTTCTCAGCCTCTGTGTGTTGAGTTTTGTTTTATGCTTATTGTAGAAATGTAGAGAAAGATCGCAAAAGCAAAAGTCGTATATACTTAGAAGAAATCAGGATGGGTTTAGGTAGTCTCCAGTGGCGAAGTTAAACCTTTTAGGAGCCTTGATTTTTTTTTGATGACAAATTTGAACTTTTTTAGCTTTAAATCAGCTCTTTTTGACAGTACACAAGTATCACATTTGTGACCAAAATAACTTAGCAGTAGCAAGAAAATATATATAGTTAACAACTAATATGAAAAGAAGTGGACCAAAATGACTGCCCTGTGGGACTCCAATTGGGGAATGAAATATAGAAAGCACATAATTCTAATGCCGTTTGATTAAATGTCATTGTCAATTACTTTCTAATAATTCTGGACTGTCAAATTCCAGTCAGTCTACAGTACTGTCAACACTCTTGTCTGTACATAAAACGGGCGAAGGGCCATTAACCATCCATCGTGATTTGGCAAAGTTAGGCTGATTGAATGGAACCCATTTTGACAGTTGTAGCTTAAACAATATGACAACTATCGACTGTCAAAGTTTGGAAGTTAGGAGACTAGAAATAAAAAGAAGTGGCCCTAAATGACTGTCGTGAGGAACTAAAAAAAAGCTTTATTCAAACTGCTTCCAGATTAAAATCGGATTGTTTTAGGGGCCCCGTATAACTGCTCCACCTGAGACCACGAAAGCTTCCCTGACTCAGTACCTATTTAACAAACAAGGATAACAAAATAATAATTTTTCGTGGGTAGGTACGTATAGATACGCGTTAAAGAAAATCATAACCGAATAATTTTCATGCCCTGGCTGCATCAATAAAACAATTTATTGCTCTTGTTCATTATGAATGAGTTGGATTATTATTTATAAACATATAATGTTTTCTTTATACCTATATCTAACCTCTTAAATAAAGTTTGAATGTTCTTTTAGTCAGAATCGCAATTCCCTCCGTTTGCCGTCTCGACGTCGCTAGTCGTCGTCGAAAGATAAATTAACAATCGTAAACCTTGTGCAACCCTAAAATCATACCTCTGCCCGTGAGACGTTTTTTTTTTTGTTGTTTTTATTACCGCTCACAAAACCGGAGACACCTCATGATAAGAGACGCTCGCAAGGAAGCAAGCTAGTAAACGCAATTTATAACACCTGTAGGTATCCAAATTGCACAAAATGGCAAAGCGAAAATAGCTATGCAAACGTCTTTAAACCACCATCAGCATCAGCACGACCGACTTCGTCTCCAGGAGCCAGTTCCAATGCTTCACTCTCTCTCTCTCTCTTTCTCTCTCTGCTCTAAATACATGGTGGGAATAGCGTCTTTGGAGCAGCATTATGATAACGAGCCAAAACAAATGTCAGTAATTTTCTTGTCATAGACGAACGCTAGGGTTACAAGGTTAGAAAGACTCTATATGATGCTATCCGTCTTACCTTAGCACTAAATCAACCAAAAGAAGGATGAATGAATAAAGCGCATATATCTTCATATGTGTGTGTATCTTAATCTATAAGGATCTATCTATTCAAACACAGACGTAAGACAAGGTCGGTCTTGGTATAATTCCACTGATACCGCTTCGAATCCTTCATAATTATTGTCTGTCTATCTGCAACAAGAACGTTTTATTCACACTTAACCCCAAATACGAGTATCTACATAACTAACCTACCAAACGAACTAGAGATGGCCACGAGAAGAGAGGAGTCTCGGTCGATACTCGATACTATCTAATACTATCCATAACGAGACGAGAACTAGACGAGGTTTATTATGGACCGAAATGTGCGAAGACTCTTGCCAATTTTGTTCCTTTTTTTTGTTTTTTTTTTCAGATTTTATAAAGTACAGTAGTGTACGATCTTGGCGGCCACGGGCCACGCCTGCCACAGGCCCAAGACAGCTGTCAAAAAGACCAACTTCGAAATAAAGTATTGCCAGATTGCAAACCACACATCTAAAAATAAAACACTGTTTAGATCGGGCTCTATTACTTCACAAGATGTTCTTAGTGAATCGTGTTCCTTTTAAATTTTTTTAAACATAATGCACGTATAGAAAAACAAAAAATGAATTTGTATGACAGTTATGAAATTGTCAACAATTGTCAGATCTGCCTGACACTGACAAACGAGTCTGATATAATGTTTCAAGGGTCTGACAGTAAACAAAATAGCCTGTTCAGTCCAAAGTCTCATAAATTTCAATGTCAGACCTTGTCATTTGACAAATAAACTTTTGGCAATATTCTTAGTTCACACAACAAATATTTTTGACAATTTTTTTCTCTGACAATCTTCTGCACTACCAAAACTAAAATATGTCAACGACACCAAAACGAGTCTAGCAAAAGTCTCGTTCGGTCTCGTCTCGTGGCCAGCTCCAATACTACCCAGTCGAAACTCGAACTCAAATTTGAAGCTTGAAATTCGTCGAAGGATATCTTTTTATATAAATCTTATATGAAAATAGGTAAAAGCAAAGTATCTACTTTGCATCCACTTTATACGTTTTAAGAAATGTTTATAACTGAGGGAAGGAAATTGTAAATAAAAATGTTCCCTTTTCTTTCGAGGAAAAAAAAAAAGAAGAAGAAATGAAACGAAACGATATGAATCCCTAGGAGGACGTATACATACCCCCCCCCACACACACAACCAAGAGAAACGAGAGACTACCTTTATACGTATCCATAAGAATTGGCTGAGGTGTGGGTTGAGGAGGGAGGGGAGTTTGATAAGGGGGCATGGGTGTGAGGTATATTATGGATTTTATTTTATTGCAGATATGATTTTCATACGTTGATCGTTCATTTTATCATTTTATTCTTCCAGATGCTATTAAATTCAATTCAATGCGAAACCTATTTTATCGG
The DNA here is from genome assembly GCA_905146935.1 of Scaeva pyrastri. Lineage (NCBI taxonomy): Eukaryota > Metazoa > Arthropoda > Insecta > Diptera > Syrphidae > Scaeva > Scaeva pyrastri. The sequence continues at coordinate 32,747,406 of LR989927.1, read as the reverse complement.
TAATAATTTACCTTGAGGGAGCATTCGTCCTTTTTTACGTTTACATTTTTTTTTTGTTTTCTTTTCTTTTTGTTTTGTTGATTTTTTGTTCATCGTCATGTTGTTGGCATTGTCTTTCTTTATGATTTTTTCTTTAAGTGTCGACAACAAAAGCAAGAACAACGAAAAACGTACCTAAGCACTTTATTGCAATAAAAAAAAAGCTTCTTCGTCGTCGTTGTCGTTCCTAGTGATTCTCTGGATAGGGATATTGTTCCTAAATTTGATCTCTAAACTGACAGATAAAACAATTGAATGTGATTCATCGGAAAAGGTAGTACCCACATATCACAGTCGAGAGAGTGAGTGATATAAACAAACAGAATAGAAAAAAAAAACCGTCAAGAAAAGAAAATAAACCAAAAAGAAGAAGGTCATTAAATTGCTTTTATTTGTACGGCAAAAAAAAAAAGAACAAGAATAAAATAGGTAATAATAGGGAATGCGACGAGGACGATATAAGGTACATAACTTCTAGGTACGTTATACCTCACCTACCTTACCTAACCCACCTTTATAGACAGAGGGAACGATTGAAGTGGGTTTATTATTTAAAATATTGCACACTTGATGTCATACACAGAAATACATATTTATTCTCATACCTATAGGTATACACTATACATATACATATCTAGGTACCGGTTACCGGTACCGGTGTACGGTACCTGCCTGCCTCTCTTGTGCATAATCCTTTGCAGAGGTAAATTTTTGAATTCATTCATTCGTAGGATACATTTCCGCATTTCATAAATTTGTAATTCACCTAATTATAAATGTCTGCTCCTTTATAGCAGAAAATACTGTGTGCTGTTTTTTTTTTTTTATTTTATATTTTTTAATTTTACTTATTTTTTTTTGTGTGCAATTGAAGGGCGCAGCATGATGTTTTAAATGCTTCGTTTCATCTCGCTTCGGTACGCTTTGGTTACTTTTTTATTTTCAATTTTATTTTATTATTTATTTTTTTATTAAGTTTATTTGCTTCCATATCTTTATGGTATAAGTATTGCATTCAAAGGAATTTTCTTTTTTTTCTTTTTATGTTGGGTCTCTTAAAGGTTTCTTAAACGTTAAACGGAAATTAAATAAATTTTAAATTTGAATATAAAATCTTATATTAAACTTTTCTTTAATCATAAACAATATTGTCGTGTAAGCACTTATGTTATTTTTGATACTTAATTTTTTGAGTCAACGAACTGATTTTTTCGATGCATAAAAAGGTGTATTCGTCGAGACGGAAAGTCAACGTAACTGTAGCTGATAGCAGCGTGTTTTGGAAAACCAAAAATTCACTGAAAATCATTTTTTTTAAAGATTTCCAGACCTAAAGAGGAAAATAGTTGATATATGTTAATGGGAACATTTTCGAAGCATCTTAATATCTAAATATGAAAGATTTCTATTGTCATTGAAATACGCTGTTTGACAGTGGACAGTTGGTTAAATTTTGACGTTTTCTTTTATTTATCATTGTTTTTATATAAGTACATGTGTACCTAAATCTGTCTTCTTAAAATGTGCTAATATTTTGTGATACAAAAACTGTGATTTAAGGGATGTACAATAATTGTTTATATCACTGGGAAGTTAAGAGCACCAGTCTTTTGTTTTTTAATCTGAAGTCTTTCTGAAAAAAAAAACACGAACATTGGGGAGAAAAGTCCTTAAATTTTTATATTATTTAAGAGCTAAGAATCTAATGTTGTTGATTCAAATCTTCAATTTATTTACTAAATTATTAGTTCCTTAAGCCTAGTACGCAGATCGGGTCGTTGTTGTAGCTGCCGCTGTCAAAATTTGCCTGTCAAAATAAAATGATAAAAACATATTTTTTTCCGGAATAAAGAAGTGCAGACTTTACAAAGTATTGTTAAACTTGTTTTTTAACTTAACATAAGGAGTTATTGTAATCGGTCTGATTTGGGAAATTTAGATTTTTGAAAAATTTGGACGTTCTAAGGTTCTAAGAACCAAAATCCGTCATTTGTACGTTCGTACATTGGGGATACCTTTATTTTTCGTTCACAGTATCTCAAGAACCAGAAGAGATATCGACTCCAACTAAATTTTGTTCGACAAGTTATAACTTCAAAAGAAGCTGAAATGACTTTCATAAAAATGTGTCAATCGATTTATTTTTTCACTATAACAGTTTAAAAAAATAGTGAAAATTATCTCAGAAACGGTCATATTGACTTCAAATAAATGTTATTGTGTGCAATGTGATAAGATACAGATTTTTTATAAATTTGGAAAAAGTTCAATATACCGTTATTTTTTTTAAATTGAAAAACTAAAAAAAAAAATGGTACAAGGAAAAATTATAAAATCTTCAAAATAATTTTTTGCTATGTGAAACGAAATTTTTGACATTTGGTATAATTTTGGAAAAAAAACAGTTGATAGTTTTTTTGAAAAAAATAAAAAAGTGAAAAAATACTTCCAAAAATTGGTAAAAAATGTTTTTTTTTGACTTGAATCTTTAATCATAATACCACTAATAACATATGATATAATTTGTACAAATATCTAATACTAGCTGACCCCACATACGTTGTTCTGCGCTGTTCTTGAAATTTTGTGACAGACGTTGCTTTAAATCATCCAGGTTTAAATACAATTTTGGCATTCATAACTGAACCAATAAGCATTTTTTTAAATTCAATTCGATTAATGATTTTAAAAAATCTGGAAACGCAATTGATTTTTGTTTGCAAAATAATAGCGTCTCCTAGATCTCTTCTCTTCACATACCATTACCAACAAATTTTTCCTAAGAATTTACCAAAAAATTTATTTAAAAAAAAAGAGGTCAAGATTGCATATCTGAGTACTCATAGGACCATGATGAACAGCAGAAGCTTATATGATTAGATTTGTGGATTCAAAAAGACTTGACAGAATAGATCACATGAAGAAACCAGCTCCAGTCCAGCATAAAAACCTATAAATAGACCATATATTTTTCAAATATTGTTTGCCCTTGTATTTCTCTTAAACACAAACTTCAAGCACTATTTTCTGCTTCATTCCATATCCAATTTATTACTAATATAATAGTCTATGTTAGTCACAAATTACGTATACAAAGCTTTTTATTGGTAAAAGATTTTTCAAAATCGGTTCAGTAGATCTAGAGATTACCCCCTAAAATCTTACAAATTTTACCATCTCTTTCAAGAAATGATGGTTTAAATTACTGTTTGCCCTTTTTTACAAAAATTCAATTCGACCATTCTAAACTTCAATCTTTAATGTTATGTCCGTTTTGTAAACTGTGCTATTTGTCTAAATTCGATAGTGATGTTGAGACATCACATATATGAACATATAAATAAGCTATATTTTATTGTATTTAAATTCAGAAATTCCGATTTGAAAAGTGGCAACCCTATGTATTGATCCTACTTTCAGGAGGACACTTTTTTCATTTTTTTATCGATAATAATAAAATATTGAAATTTAATGTCAACTGTGACTATCAATAGTCAGTTAAGTAGTAAAAAAACACATGCGTTGAAATTCTACACGATTCATCAAATCTTGTAAGACTTTTAATTTCGAAAGCAATTTGATTTAAAATATTGATGAAAAATAAATTTTTTCCCATTTTTTTGACATAGTACAGTACAAGACAAAAATGAGCCATAGTATGTTAATTTTTTGTAATTTTTATATTACACCAAACCTTGCCCTAACAATAACGAATACATAAAATCATTCAATTTGGTGCAGTCGTTCGAAAGTTATGATCGAAGATCCTTTTTTTTTATACCAACAAATGTCAAAAGTTGTTTTTGTACCTGAATATGTCGAGAGTTGTCAACCATTGTAACTTAAAATTTATTTTATTTTTAACATGAATAAAACTGTAAACATATATTTAATTTTTGGCAAATATCGAATCGACAATTTTCTTATAAAAAAAAACTAAAACAGTGTCAAAAATTGTTTTTGGACTGAAATACTAATGCAATGATGTTGACTTTAGAGTATTTTAGTTTCAACATAATATATTTGTCAGCACTACCTAAATAATAAAATCTTAACGAATTAAAAACTACCATTTCCTACAAAAATTGTGAAAAAATGTTTTTCAACTATAATATCTCGATAAGTTTCTTAAGCCTGATAATTTTTTTGTTAGTAAAATTGTTATCAATTAATATCAAAAGTAAATAAATAAGTATCATATCATATTATATGTACATAATTGAAGGGTCCAGGGGAAAAACGGCACAAGTCAATTTTTTTTTCAAAATTAACCTAATGATTCCATCTTGTAGGTTTTTGCAAGTACTTTCTGATGTTCTATTCTCTTTTTCTTTTCTCTTTTTCATACAGAGGAAGAACTAAATTATCGTATTATATTAAACATATATAAATATAAGTAAACTACACAAGATTACCCGATTTCTTACAAATCTTTCTGCCAAATAAATAAAAGTAATTTCAAAAGTGACGATTAATACGTTGACGATAATACCGACGGACAATTGATCAAAAGGGAAAAACGAAACAAGTCCAATATTATTTATTTCATAAATTAATTTATATTTAATCGTATTCTATTTATTCATTAAATACAAATTTATTTTTTTGCTGCTACCAAAAACATAATCGGTTATAAAACTATGTATTTTTAGAATTTTGATTTTCTTTTTAATTTAGCTGGTAAGTAAACTTATAATTTAGTTTTTTTTTTTTTTATTTATTTATCCATGAAATGAATATTAAATTTTTGTCTGGATCTAAGAAAATGATGGTCTAAAAAACTGTGTTTTTGAATTTTTATTTTTTCCTCTATATTAGCCTGTGTGAGTAAGTAAACCTTAATATCAATTTTTCTTGGTATTGTTTTCATGTAACTTGTGTCGTTTTTCCTCTGGACCCTTCATTCATAAAAAAGTTGAGTTTTTTTTTTTTTAAATCAAATTTTAAACTTCATTAATTTTGAGGTGAAAATCAGTTTTCTGTAATAAAAATTCAGATTTTAACTGCAGCAAATAGTTTAGTATAATATTTGACTGACTATAGAATTTTATTAATAGAAAATTTGGGTCTTAAAAGATGTTCACTCTTTCGTTTTTCTGCAGTTGTTAGAAAGAATTAAAAAGTATCTAGAAATATGAAATTCAATATTTTTGAGAACTTATCTCAACACGATTAATTTTGGGAAAAACAGCGCTTAAAAAAATCGAAAAATTTTATATTGCTAAATTTGGGCAAAGATTACACTTTCTATTTTAAGAATAAATTCTGAATTACTTTGTTTTCCATTTGGTTAAATAAATTGATTTATTTTTGAATTTAAATCAAATTATCAAAACCTAAATTTTCAATACATTTACAGTTCGAGCAAAATGTTATGTAGATGTCAAAATGGGATTTATTTTCCATTTGGCCAGTTATTTACTCTTAAATTTCAGTAAAAAAAATTTCACTAGGATCTCGATAAAAAAAAAAAACATAAATCATAAAATTTATAATTTAGTTTGTACAAAAAGGAAACATACAATACAAGATCAAAACCAGGTTGATGTTCTTCTGTTTTAATTAGACTTGGGCTCCTTTTTCAGTGTGAGATTATCTCGCCGTTTCTGTATCAAATAAGAATAATTTCTGAATCAGATTTTTCACTTTATATTAGTTTTGGAATTAAATAGACAGATATTTTTTTTTAGTTATCAAAAAAGTTTTAATATTTTGTTGTAAAAATTTCCCAAGAAAATGTTGTACAAAATAAATGACTTTTTCCTATATTCAAATATAGACTTAAACGACGCAGTTTTATTTGAAATATTACCTAAATTAATCTGTTTCGAAGAGTGTTCATCATTATCATTTCCGTTTATTCTGAGAAGGGGAGTTTAATGATCATTTTCGCTTTTCGAAAAGTCATCAGCTTTCTCCAAATACTGATTCATGAGTTGATTCTGAATTCAGGATTAATTAAATCTGATTTTAACTCTTAGTTTAACTCAGCACTTAAAAACTATATCTTAGATAATATTAGAAAAAGTCTTGTTGTGTCTCACTTTCTGATCAGCTATTGAATTTTTTGGAAAATGAAAATCGTGAAATGATGTGTAAATTTATGTCATGTTTAGAGTAAAACAAAAAATGTTTGACATATTTATACTGAAAGTCTGAAAATAATTATTAAAAAAATGAATTGTTAACTAACGGAGAAATGCGACAAAATGTTGTCTAAATGTAGAGTTTGTCAAAACATGCCGAGAAATTAAAGGCCAAAGACTTTTAAATTGAAAACTCAAGTTCTGGTATAAGATTCAGGAGTCCGATCAAACTCATATTGGGCGGAAGTGAATGCACTAATGAAATTTTATAAAATCGTTTAGAGGATAAGATGTTGATCGATTAATTTAAATTGAAATCGAATAAGTTCAATTGAAACTAAATTTGACATTTCAGTTTAAGATCGTCTTAATTTTCTACAATCAATACCATTTTCACAAAAAATCTGTTCATTTGCAAAATACCACAATTCCCAGTAGCTTATGGTTCTAAAAAAAAAGGATAAATTGCTTACATCCGGAATATTCATGGAATACCTAAAAAATTAAAAACATGAAACATTTTTGCTAAAAAAAAAAAAAACAAATTAAAATGTTAACAATTGATGCAGACAAACATTTTGTTGCATTTTCAAAATTCCATATTCAAATACAATTTCCAACAAAACCCCCCTCTCTCCCCCACTCCCATTTTCCTTCGGACGACATAAAATCAATTTGATGCGACCAATTTGGGGATTTATATTTAAGTATTTGTTTTTTAAACATTTGTTTTTTTTTTTTAATCAGCAATTAATTTTAATTAATAAGTCCTCGACCTAGATTTGGATCATTGTGTTTGCTTTTTTTTCCTGCAGTCATCATCACCTTCTTTCGTCTTCTCCTTGAGGTGAGATTCGTTTTTGTTTTTTGACTGTAGTCCTTGTGAGAGAGTCTTAAATATTTTACGGGCTCCTTTGGTCCGTATTGGTGTTCTGAAGGCAGTCGCATTTTTTTCCGATTGGGGAACTCACTAAAAAACTATCAATCGTTTTTTATCTATTTTTTAAAATGCAAAATGCATTTTTCGTTTTCGTGGTACAGTGGGATGGAATGCAACGGAAATGGCGGCGGCGACGATGATGCTAGCGTGGCAGAAGCAGCATCATTAATTGCCACCGCAAACAATTCAACAATTCGTGTTAAGTGGTCCGTTAATTGAATTTTATGAAAGTGTTTAAATGTTTTTTTTTTTTTTATATTTGAACATATTTCGATATAAATTGTATGCACACCCCCACCACGGCGGCGGCGGCGGCGGACAACGAACGCCACCGTTGACTTATCTCTCATTGGAATGAATTGGAGGGGCAGATCGGCTGTGGCGGTGGGGTTGATGATGATGGCGCTCGTGCTGCAAAAGCGGCCTTTTTCGTCAAACACGAAATGCAAAAAAAAACACTGCTCCTTTGTGCGCGTCCAAATCTGAAACAAGCTACGAGCTTATGCCAGTGTTCCACCGCATAGGCTTCGGCAGAGCAGCATCCTTTTTACTTTTACTTATTTTTGTTGTTGTCTGTATTCTGCGCAACAATATCTTCATTAAACGCAATTAGTCAAGAGCCCAAAGTCTGCCTTCCGTTCGGTCTTCGGATCTTCGGTCTTCAGCCTTCAGCGGTCTTCGGTCGACGGGTCCCTAATGAATGGCTGTGGCTCAGGCAGTGGCAGTCTTCCATCTGACAAGTTTGCCGCTGTCCTTTTTTCATATCAATGGAATTGAGATTTTTGTGAAATATTGCTCTTCTACATCTCTGCCATTCCTTAACCGTTTTTTTTCCTCGTTGCTTTTTTGAATTTTTGTCCCCGTACCCTGGTTTAGTTGTGTTTCTTTTGGGTTGCGTCTTTTGTTTTTTTTTTCTTTATTTTTTAGAATTCCGTCTATTGGCTTGCGCGCCTTTGTTCAAAGTGGCTAATTTTCTTAATTGAAGTAATTAATCCATTGTTGCTGACGTGAATCATTTGATGCTGTTATTTTTTGGGGACTTTTTGTGCGCTTTTTTGTCCTTGTTTTGTTTTTCCTTTTTTTTCAATAATATTTCTTTCTTTCTGGAGCAGAAGCCAGAAGAGTGAGAGTGAGAATGAGAATAAGAACGAGAGTGAATGTAGTGTAAATCTTAATTAGCGGATAAACAAAGGCTTGTAAAAGACAAAGTCTACCAAATCAAACAAGATTCTTGGATTGAGTTAATTAAAATTTGACATGGGTATTGGAAGGTATAGAATAAGAAGGGTTGTCTAGAGGTCGGCTTTTATTGGTATGTGTGACTGTGTGTAAAATCGTCAGCACGGGTACGCGAGTACGGCCGGCCTACACATATAAAGAGTTTTTTAAGACTGTCAATATTTTTGCGCAACCTTATGTCCATCGCACCACCCACCTAAGCCTACATACCCAACACAGTTAACACAGGGATTTTTCTTATTTTTCTTATACAATTTTTCTTTATATACATATATTCTATGGTTTGCTGATGAATTTGAAAGGTTGAAGTTTTCTTTTATTTTGAACTTTCAATTTAGGACTTTTAAGTCAGCTGTCGTACTTTGTTATTCGTTGTCGTGTTTTGGGTTCTGTTTTTGTGTGTTTGACGGATTTATTCGTCTGGGTAAGGCATTACAGAAAATTGACCTTAAAAAAAAATAAAAGATTCAAAATGACCCTAATGGAAGTTTTGTTTCTTTTTTTTCCTAAGAAAAAGTAATTTGTCGTCCACTGTGATGGATCTTGGTTTTACTTTGTTATCTATCTAAACATACTTTTGGAATTGTTTTGGAATTTATTCTTCTTTTTGTTTTTTTTTTTTTGTTGGTCATACACATTCCTAATAAGCTAATTTATTTATAAAATTGTACAATTTTTGAATTTTAAAACAAGGGTTCATATGCGGACAAAATATAATAAAAGAGATACAAAGTTCTTGAGGATTATCCTGTATCGATGATTAGGGTTGCCATACCATCACACAAAGAGAAAGTATCCTCTTAATTAAAATGTAATTCAATTTATGCAGTTCAAAGCTAAATTTAATGATTTTTTTTTTTAATTTATTCATTATTCCTTATTAGTGACAAAAATTTATCTTATGCACAGAAAGATACATCATGAACAAATAAGATAAAAAGAACTGGCCATATTTCAGTGCTTTTATATCAGAAAATAAAAAACGATGGATGCTGAAATCTTTCAAAAGGAGAGATTTTAAAAAACATTTTGTCTTGTCATTGAACTTTTCTAATACATAAAATCGAATCATGGCTTGTAGGTTTTTTTTTTTTTGTTCGAATTAATCTTGAAAATTGTACCTAAGTTATTTCGACAGATTATTTGGAAGATAGAAAATTTAGAAAAAATACTTCATTTGAAAGGTGTTTGACAAAGGTTAATAAATGGTAGCAGAAAAAAAATTTAAATAAATTAAATTAAATTTCTAGGAAAACAAAGTTCGTTATATGATAAAAAGGTTTTTCAGAATTAAACCAGTTCAAATTGAGCAAGTTTTGCACTCTCTATAGAATAACCAAAGAACTCGCTGGAGTGCAGAGCTCAAAACAACACCCGGTTAAAGATAGAGATGGAACCCTGCTGATATGGGATGAGGACCAACTCAGAAGGTGGAAGGAGCATTTTGTCTTTGTCTTAAATCATGCTTTTGACAGTAACATGCAAATGACATCTTCGGAGCTGCCCGATACAACCAATTCCTGATTACGCACCACACCCCCCAGTAAGGAAGAGATATATACCACCATCAAAGCACTGAAGAACAACAAAGCGGTAGGACTTGACGGCATTCCCGCAGAACTGCTACAAGCAGAGTCAACAACATCTAGCGAATTGCCACAACCGCTCATAGAGACATCATGGGTCTCCGAATGCTCTCCCGAAGAGTGGAAAAAGGGAATAATTGTCAAGCTATCAAAAAAAGAAGACTTGATGATAGGCGAAAACTGGAAGGGTATACGCGTTTTGCCTGCAGTCGCCAAAATAGTAACAAAGCAGGCTTCTGCACTGGGTCCTCCTCCAATGATCATATCAATACCTTGAGGATCATAATCGAACAGTTCGTCGAATATCGATCACCACTCTACCTGCTGTTCATTGATTTCGAGAAGGCTTTCGATAGCGTCAACAGGGAGTTTATCTGGCTTGCTTTGCGGAGGAGGGATATACCGGAGAAACTCATAAAAGCGACTCATGATGGTTTAAAATGTCACGTCTTACACGGAGGTAAGTTGCCTTAAGAATTTGAAGTCCAAAGCGGGTTCAGAGTTCAGACAGGGCTGCATACTGTCACCAATCCTGTTTTTATTGGTGATGATAAGTGATGTATTGCGGATGGCTCTGACAGAAAGCGGAGGAATAAGATGGACTTTGACAACTTATCTTAAACAGCTTGAATACTCTGACGATGTATGCTTGCTTTCCCATAAGATCATGGATCTCCATCAAATGGCAACAAGAGAAGCAGCAATCGTTCGGCTGAAAATCAATACGGGAAAAACAAAGATGTTCAGCTTTGGGAGCTCACAATCATCCGCTCCGATGGACCTAAGTAAGTAATGTTGGGCACATGAAGGCTTCGAGCGTCTCCCCAGCAGCATAAACATGGTCTGCCAATCTGTGGTCTACCATAAAATGTACCACAAAGGACTCCGAACAGGTCCCTTTCCGCTCATTCGACCAGGCTAGGTGACCATACCATGATGTCTGGAATCGTCCTTCCTTACATACGGGGTCAACAATTCTAAACTTAAGACTTTCCTCTCGAACACGCCTAAGTGATCGGAGTGCCTTTATCTAATCATCCAAGTCTCAGATCTATGTATATTTTTGCCAGACCCATAGTCCTGCACAGCAGCAAATTAGAAGTTTTAGTAATGTTTCTGGATATAAAGAGCTTTGACATACTTTAGTGTTAACATGATGATCTGACTTTAGGCAATTTTCTTGTTTGGTAGAAAATTTCACAGAATTGAAAATGAAGCAGATTCAATTTTTTCGAATTTATCGTATCATTTTTTCGAAAACTCTTTCTGAATTACTCGATGTTCAATGTTCATTTACTCGTAAATAAGCAACGTCTATCATGGTCAGCTAGTCATTTAAAGAACTGCACCTTTTTGTAATATGAAAGGAAAAAACTTAAATTCTACTTACAAACTGAAAACTAAAAAAATACTTTTACACCTAGATGATGTCTTCAAAAATACATTACCTGTATCAATAGCAATTTTGTTATCAAAATTCACATAAAATTTATTTTTATTTTGATTTTAGAAAAAGTCAAAAGTATCATTCATTCTTTCACTCTTAATAAAATATTTCTAGAAAAAAATAAGAATATTATATTTAATTGCTTCTGAGAAAAAGTAATTGTCATATTTTTTTCTTTAATTAACCCAAATTGAGCAATAAAGAAATTTATCATGATAAGTTTAGTACATTCATCGTCCATGTCCACCAGTCTCCAATCCACCCTCGATTTTTTTTACAAGTAATTTTTTTTTTAATTCTGTATTTTAATGCAGACACAATAAAATACGAATATTTCTGCATAAATTAGTAATTTCCCTGAATTTGGTTTTGAAGCATTTTTAATGATGATAGGTAGGTTACCTTGCCATAGTATGTACCTCCACTATAACTTCTTTGATATTTTTTTTTTCTTTCGTAGTTAAAAAATAATTTTCCATTTTATTTTATGGTAATTTCGGTACAAAGACATTAGGTCTTTTTCATTTTTTTTCTTCTTTTTCTTAATAGGATGTATTTTGTAAAGTGAGTGCCATAATAATTTAAATGTCTATAAAATAATGAGCTCTAGGCAATCACATTTAGATGATGGTATAGGTGTGCTAGTACTTTAACTTTATACACTTATTAACCCACATCTTGGTGATTTTTATATTTTTTTTTTTGCCTGAAAATTTAATTGAATTGTGGTCTTTGACAGTGTTTTTTTTGGTACTAAAAATCAAGCTATTTCCAGTGTAAATTCTTCGTAGAAAAAAATCGTCCTTTTCTTAAAAACAGTACAATAACCTTCTCTGTACATAAAAATCTATTTCTGTTTGTTTGTCTTGCTAAAACTCGAGAACGACTTGGCCGATTTAGCTGATTTCGTATTTGAAATGTTTGGACAAATTACGAGGAAGGCAGTTACAAAAAAACAACTTCAAAAACAACTGCAAAACTTAAAATATTTTAGGCTGTCAGTTGGTTGTCAAATTTTTATATTTCCGTCGTCTGTCCAACGTTTACTAAAAGTTATAAAGTTGCCTGTCATTCTGTCACTATTATACAGTTTTTAAAATTTTTATCATCACTTTGCAAGTGCCTGAGATTAACTGGTCTTAAAATGGCAAGGAAAAGACGAACTTTTGAAATAATTTTAAAAGTGATAAACTTTTTTTTTGTAAGTTCCGTGAAAATTTTTAATCGCTTATTAACTTATTGACTCGTCGAGCAATCTGACGCCAAGCGTGCTGTAAGAACTCAAAGGCGGTGGGGCAAAGTTCGCCGGGTCATCTAGTAAATTTATATACAAATTTCAGAAATATTTTCTTTTAAAGTCTAAAGACTTTGTATAAAGGAGTGAGTAAAATAGTCATTCAAGTTCTTTAAACAAAACCACATTTTTTCAAAATACATTGCCTTGCTGTCAACCCCTCAAAATAAAATTAAGAAATTTTGCTCAGCAATCTTTTACCTGTATCTTTTTAAATCCAACTAAATTTGTTGTGTTGCTTTAACACGCAACAGATTGTACCTCCGTTTTGTAAAAAAAAAACAAAAAGTGAGAAACCTTGTGAGAACCGTTTCCTCGTCACTTACATACGTTCCCAACTACCATTACCAAGTGCGTGTTGTTTGTTCAGTTGGCAATGGCGGCACAGCTAGTGGATGTTCTTAAAATTCAAAATTGTTTAAACGTGTCCTCAACACAAAACACGAAAACATGTGTGTCTAGTGCCTATTTCAGAATATATAAATCGGCCCGACTACTGTGTACGCGACGAGACGCCCGCCCGCGCCCCACCGATACGTGCGCCAGAAAAAAATTAGCCAACTTCTCATTCAGAATATAGTATGGCTGGTTTTTGAAAAAGTTTTCAAATACAATTAACAGTATAAAAAAAAAAACAATTTGAATGCACTAAAATGATACAATTACAGTGCAGAAAAAGTTTCTAAGCTCTAAGTCTAAGATATAGATACATTTCTAGCTATACGAGTATAGAAGTCCTTGAAATATCCTATAACTTCAGTTCCCACGCCCGGGTGTGTTGCCATATCGTAGGCAAAATTATTCTCAAAACAGTATTATTTTGAATTTAATTCCCGAAAATTTGTTCGGTTCGTTGCTGTTCACAGCAATTAAACACTCTTCAACGAATCTGCATTTGCTAATTAGGTGTTGGGAAACCAACCAAATTGAAATTCTACAATCTACATCCCTGATGATGGTATATAGAACATGTAACGCATATTCAATTCAACGACTTTGTAAACAAACAAAAGTTTTCAACTGCTATGCTGGCGCTCTCTGATACGGAGCGGAGTGGAGCGGAGCCGAGCAGAGTGGAGCGATATAGGGAGGTTCCGCTTCCGCTTTAGAGAAAGTATATAGCATACTCATGCATGTGTACATATATAAATAATGTATGTATACACGTGGATATTAATTGTAGATAGCGGTACCGTGTAGAAATTGACAATCATCTGCTTTTGTTTATCAAGAGACGATACGTTTGTTGGGAGCGACATTCAGATTCAGGAGCATGAGATTGGGCTATATCGATTGCAAGAGGACGGAACAGTTCCAAGAGAGAAACGTACACAGGTCTGCCTTACCTTAAACCTCCTACTGAGATGGTGGTGGTTTTGGATGGGCAGGCAGGCTTGATCCTACTCAAATCACACATTTTAGTGCATTTATCGGGATGAATGCCATTTAATTCAACTTTATTGTCCTCCAACGAACATTTGGAAAACCTTCAGAGGAACTTCTTACAGAGTTTGGCGAGAAGAGAAAGTTTTTTTTTGAAAGGTGAATGATTGTTTTTTTTTTTTTTTGCAATTCAAAAAAGAAGAAACATTTCCTAAAATTGTTTTTTTTTCGGAAATGTGTGTTTATGTCCAAAGTTCGTTGAGGCTAAGAACACTATTTTTAAAATTATTCAAAGTGACAAAAAGCACTTTGATTCCAATTCCAGATGCATGACCAAAAGTTGTTAGGTGCTGCTGAACAAGACCATTGGCTTGGAAGTACTTTTATATTGGTTCGAAACAAGAGTGATTAGTAGAAAGGACTTTGACTAAGTCATAGTTGATTCCGGATATAAGAAAGGACTACTCCAAGGATAAACTTGGAAGCACATCATCTAGTTCGGACTAACGAAGAAGAACTGGCTGTAGAAGTCTTCTATTCTAGAACATTGTATGTAATTCCTAAGAATATTGACTACAGCATCCAAGATCTACAGAACTCCATCTTTCAGGGATAATAACACATTTCTGAAAGACGAGTGCATGTTTTCAGAATTGAGCTGAAGCTAGACGTCTCCTTCCGCCTTCCTGACCATTGAAACATATTCGAAACAGAACTATTGACGGGGCGTCAGATTTAAAACATGCTAAAGGTTTGATATTTGGAAAGCACTCCAGAAGGCTTTGCAAGAGCTGTGGAGGAAAGCGGAGGAACTGTGAGAGTTCTACTAAAATGATCCAAGTGATCTCAATCGTATTAATATCAATAATTTTTCTCGCTTTGTAAGATTCTTTTTTGTTTCAGTTTAGGACGAAGTCTTCTAGATCACAATGAATCAAGTATTCTAGTGCGTCTTCTATATTCTTGACAACCACTTCAATCTATCCTAACCTAACGTTGCATGGCAGGCAATAGCACGATATTGCAGACTAAAGTCTTAGGTTGGGAAACTGTAAAAAAGTAGAGAGGATTGTAGGAGCTTGTTGAAGGAGGCCTGTATCGGACCGCGGTATTGGAGCAAATGTTGACGAAATTTAGCTTAAGCAATTTACCTGCGTCAACAAAAATATTGGGATCATATTGGGGATTTGGTTGAACTCCACTTAACTCGAAGAAATCTGCGAGTAAAGTTTACTGAACCCTAAGTTTAATATAAAGCTCTACACTTGTCGAACTGGCAGTTTTCTACAAATTTATGGAGGATATGAAAAGGGAAACCTTGTAGAAGAAGTTGTATTTAAATATTTAAATTGCTCCCTAGCAGCCCCCCATCTTTAATTTCATGGTATCAGGGATTTTTAAAGTTACACTCCGGGTCCTGACCTTATAGAAATGTGTAACTTAATTTGGTTGAAAATTGTTAAGATGCAGAAAGGTCTGCTTTTCGTTAATGTCACTTATGGAAATGGAAATCATTGTTTTTTTTTGTTTTTCCTTAACCTGGTTAAAATAATCTCAAATGTAAGTAAGTAGGAAGGTTGGTTGGAAACCATTGGCAGAAGTAATTTTTGATACAAACAAAATCACCAACTACCTTCCCATTGAACACACATTTTTGTCAAAGAAGGTACTACTTTAGGCCTATTTAACCAATCCTAAAGCTTGTCACAAACACATCGAAGGACATCTTCTCTATCCTAACACTTTGACTTCTTCCTTCGATTAAATATTTCCATCACTGAACTCATTTAATTGACTTTTGACTTAAAAGCCAAAAAAAAATGTTGACCTCAAATAATATTAGCCCTATGGTCCATGAAAATCCGCGCACCTATGTAAAGTTGTACTCGTAAATAATACATTGCCGGAGTCTATAGGAAATCAAAAGGGCGTTTGTCATCTCAAAAGTGTGATAATTTTAAGTTTAATTTTTTTTTTGCAATGATTTTTTACGCTTGAAAACTGTCAATTTATTTAAAAAATGTTGTATTACAAAAATCATTTTTGGAAAATTTTTAATTTCTTACCTTTTATGTGGAAGGGATGAAAAGGATTTTAAATTTGATACATTCTTGAAAAGTACATACAAGAGCGTTTCTAAAGACTTTTTTGGCTGCAATGCTTTGTAACTTCTCACTTTTTAAACCTTACCTAAACTACGACAAACATTTCAAAACCAAAATCAGTCCAATCGGTCAAACCGTTCTCGAGTTTTAGCGAGACAAAAAAACTTATATTGATTTTTATTTATAAAAAGAGATGATTATTAAAACTCATCAAAATCCGTTGTGTAGTTTTAAAGATTCAAGCATACATAGAGAGTAGAGACAGGCAAAGAGACTTAATCGACTTTGTTTTATACTTTGCAGTGATACATACTCTGAAACCATGTTAAATTTTGAAGTCTTCTGTTGAACTCAGTAGAGACAAAACTTAACCACTTCATCAAATTCTGCTCAATCCATTCACACCGAAAAATAAGATTGAAATCCTTGTATTTGTCTATACACTTGCTTATCCAAAAAAATCGGTCAACTGTCAAAATCAAAGAATAGTGTTGCCACCATGCAGTTTTTTTTACAATTACAAAAAAGTTATTCAAAAAGTCAAGTGCCACCATTTTGCTAAAATCCGTTTCATTCCTTGCCAAATCCGGCCGTGTACTAATTTACAGTCGGAAAATACTAGATAGGTTCCGAAAAAACAAAAACCCTTACCTTAATAAAATCGTGTTTTTCGGCCTCTTTTAACCTTTTTCTGTTTCTTGTTTTTAGTTTTCAGTTTTAACTCACTGACTTTCTAAATTGAATGTGTTCCGCTTTTGACTATATGCAAATTGGAAAATTGTTACCCCCTTTTTTTCGTTTTTTTTTATATTTTTTGCTTTTTTTTATAATGCCAAAAGCTGAGAACGTTAAGGCAAAGGAAACTGACGCAAATTTGCGTATCTAAGGTGAAGGTAATTTATTTTGTTGTTATACTTGTACAAGTACCTACTTCTGTTTTGTCTTCCAAGGACCCTTAACGCCAATAGTGTTCTCCAAGTGTCGTCCTCTGTACAGTACCAGTACAATACAGTACAGTCAGTGGGTGGGGTTTTTGGAAGTGTGAGTATCAGGTTGGATATACATACCTATCTATTGTATAATATATTTGGTGTGAGTGAAAGTGATGATTATCTTCTTGTCAATTTAATTGGACTGTGTCAATAAGGACGCGTCAATAAATTGCCTGAAACGAGTTTCCATTTCAAAGCAAACAACTCGCGCAATTATCCTTTGAAATTCAACACTATAACAGGAAAAATGTATACCTCACAATTTAATTGGAATGTATGTATGTATGTGTATATGCACGGGTAGGTAGTAGTACTATGCATGTACTATGTAAATTGTTACCGCCAGAACTAACACCAGAACCAGCACAGTGCCAGCGATTACGAAACTCGCGCTCTTCCTTCTTTTCGATATCCTGATGCTGCCAAATAAAAGGGTTCACTATTGATTATTATTGATGAAGATGGTTTGAATCGACTAAAAAATGGAAGAAAGGGTTTGGTGTCGACGAGGGCAATTCTAGGAGGGGGCAAGCCGGAACTAGGAGTTGGGACTTGGGAGGGAATATATATAGTTGTTGGGTGTTTGGAAATCATTGAGCATTGTTTAACCGAGACTATCCTGGAGCGAGATTTTTCCTCCCACTTTTTTTTTTTCTTGTTTTACAAAACTTGATTCATGAGGTTGTTTTCAATTTTCTAGAACTGGCTGCGGCATCATAGAATACTTTTTCTCCTCTCTCTCTCTCTTTTATTCCTTTGAGCGGTTATCAGGAAATCTAATAAAATTTTATTGAATTTCCATGTTTCATAAGATCACAGATATAAATTTTTTTCTTCTCTCTCGTCCTTTCATCGCCAATGGTTGTATTTGTATCCTTTATCTCTTTACAATATCATGGCTGACTGGTTGATTATTATACGGGCAGCAGCGATTATAATATAGCGACAGCGCGTTTTTTTTTTATTTCCATTTCGATTTTGAATTTGAATTTGATTTTGATTTTTATATTCCTCGCGCCTTAAAAGGGTAATTCATGCAAATTTGTTGCCGTTGGTACTCGTATTGGTGTATCAAGTTGAAAATAAAAGAACAATAATATAAAACATATAAAAACCCAATGTGAAACATGTGATGAATGTATTCAAAGGGGTTTATCATCCTTGTCAAGGACCTTTGGTTGGATGGATGGCAAACAACAACAAAAACAAAAACACACCCAAGAAAATAGCAACATAAGTACGAGTATATTTTGGACGCACACCTTGAGCTTGAGTTAAGAATTTTTTGATAGGATTCCTAAACGAGTGACAAGCTTTTATGTGTTTTTTTGTCCTTCTTTTTTTTTACTGTTTCTTACGAAACAATAAAGGAAGTGTTTTTTTTTTTTGTCTCCTCTTTTTTATAGAGAGATGATGATATTCTTACTTTTGATTGAAGTTTCTGAATCTGACTGAATCTAATAAAGTCACGTTCCCAAAAGTATAAGATGAGTCCTGAAGGGATTGTCGAGAGGTTATACTTTATTTTTATTTGTACGAAAAAAAAATGAAATCGAATTAATCGGCAGTGAGAAGGGTTTTATCGGCATATACTATTCCGTAAAAAAAAAACATAAAAAGCTAGTCTTTATGAAGAATTCAAAAACTTGCTTAAAATTTTTATAATTCTTATGCAGAATTGAAGTTTTTAAATCAGTAAAACATGATGACAACCTAAAAATGTTGTTAACTTCTATTGGAACTTGCAATAGTTTTCAGTGGCGTAGCTATTGAGAATATTTTTGGGGGCCCATTCCTCTCATGAATTTTTTTTTTGTGATAAGTTTAAGACAATCTTTTCTGAACATCATTTGATCTTTGTCAAAGAAAAATTAAATACGTGAATTTTCTTATAGTCTACGTAAATGTAATTTTAAAGTGACCCTAAATGGCTATCCTTGCAGTTGGCGAAGAAAGCACTTCAGAAAGAGTTCTCAACGAAAATTTTCTTCACAAGGAGCCCTTTTTATTTTTACTTCGGGGCCCATCTAAGTTATTCGACTGCCCCTGTGTTTTTTTGGTTCAGAATTGAGTTTCGTTGAGTTTGGAGTGATTTGTGGCCTTGACCTACATAGGGGTTCGCAGTGTATGTATTTTTGTACCTGGAAAATGTAAAGACGGTGACTAAATGGATGTTCAAGATTATGGTGGTTTTATGCTGAAACTTCAGGAGCGAAATTGATTTGCAGGAATTTTTACTTCTCTTTTTCTATGATCATGTGAATGAATCTAATTTTGAGATCTTAGACCAAATCGATTTTTTCTTTTCAAAATTTCATATATTACGAAAATCCTCACGCTCAACCTTTTTTTTTGGAATTGAGTTTCTACTTTGGTCATATAACTCTTTTAATGGTTATTTATTTCGTTTTGACCTTTTTTAAGAGAAAATGTTTTTAGGTAAACTTAGAAATTTTGTATATAAAAGGTGTTTTTTTTTGGACGTGTGGTTTTCAAACTGGCAATCATTTTTTCGGTGTTGGTCTTTTTGATAGCTGTTACTTGATTTATGCTCAGTTTGGTTTGCCATTTCATAACTTAGGACTTACTGCTGAATGCAAATCGTGCAATTTTATTACCAAAATAATGGTTTGGTTCGCATGACGCATCGCCCAGTGGAGTCGGTAATTTAAGCAATCATGGATCGGTTTTGAACCAGTTTTGAAATTTTTTTTGTGTGACCTCCAAGATCGTGCGATTTAATACCACTGGACTATTTTTGTCAGGTTATGTGAAGTGGCTTGTCTACGCAATTAAGCTCGAGACGATTGACGCCTTGGAAGATAATTTTCGTCGCGGTATTTTTGACATGCGGAATGGCAGGAATTTATTCGAGTCAGCCGTTTCGGCAACTTTACCAAAATCATTTTTAAGACCTAATGGCAAACTCTTATCTTTATAATAAAGATAAATTTTTGGCTATAAGATTAAATTATATGCGTTTAATTTCTTCTTGAAAACAACACGTCTGAAAAGAACACCCTTTTTATCAGTTGGTGGTGTCAATTCGTTCTCATCGGTTATGCATCAAATTCTTAAAAATCTCCCAAGTCAAACTTTTAGCAATCATCAGTTTGAAGTAGAAAAATAAGGCATTTCAAAATAAACTACAAAATCCTGACTTTTTATATGACTGATGTCACATATCTACACCGATATAAATTTAGTTTCTTATGTCCTTAGAGCCATAAATTACTTGTATTGTCTGTGATGCTCAATACCTCTACATCCCCACCTTTGAGTTAGTAAAGAGCAGGCTCAGGGCTATAAAATAATTCTACCAAAACAAAGATACACAAGACGTGATGCAAACCTCTACCTGCTTATTAACCACTTACTGGGGTTGATCAAAAATCAAGCAGAATTTCTCCTCAAATTTCGCTCCAAAAATTATGGTCAACCAGAATTTCCGACAGTCCAGTAGCAACCACTTGTCTCTCAGTCCCTGGTGTAATTGTCTGACTGGGCATTAAACAAATGTGCAAAACCACACGTTTTACATTATTTAATTTCATTTTACCCTTCAAAGTTTATCTCAGGTACCAATCTATACATCGACATCGACTCATCAAAGGAAATAAAACTAATTTGTGTTTTTTTTTTTTATTGTTCTCTCATTTTGAAAATAAAATACAATAAAAAAAAATAAATAAATAAATGAATAATCCATAAAAATGGCAATGTTGATGTCATTCATGCTGCCATCTCGTCAATATCCATTATATAAAGATGAAGTTATATATATAGGTATATATTCGTCAACATCAAGGGCATAGTATAGTAGATGATTCTGTCTGATTTCTGGAGTGAGCTTCATATGTTATTCAATCACCATCCAGTCAGTCATTCAGTCAGAAACAGAATTAACTACCAATACCCACAGACAGATGGATATTCCCAAAGACAGACAATCATGCGCACCTAACAATTTAATCATCAACCCCATGTTATGTCTCCTTTTTAGCCTCTTAGATACACTTCTATACTCTTCTGCCTTTTTATGGTACCATTCTACCTTTAAACTGCCTCTAGCTGTGTGTATGTATGTATATATGAAGGTTTGTTAGTCTATATAAGCCAAATGGTTGTGGTCGGTTTATTACACATCGCCGGATGTTTTTCGCTTTTGTTCATAAACAAAAGCGACTCCTGCCACATTGCACCTGAC
Organism: Scaeva pyrastri; assembly: GCA_905146935.1. NCBI lineage: Eukaryota > Metazoa > Arthropoda > Insecta > Diptera > Syrphidae > Scaeva > Scaeva pyrastri. The sequence continues at coordinate 32,726,088 of LR989927.1, read as the reverse complement.
ATTTATAAAACTTGTTGTCTTGTGTAGCACGTGCCTATATCTATCTCGACTGCCTATAATATCTCTACCTTAGATACCCTAAGAGGGTATACATTGGAATCACCTGCCTTAAGATACTCGTTCGTATACCAACAACCGCACTTCGTTGCCACTTTGGGGAAATGGTTTTGGCGCACAAAACAAAATTGAAATGTGAGAGAGAGATGGAAATAGAAAGCAAAAATGAGAAAATACAGAAATCTCTTGTCGGGAATTAACTTAATACGTGACTTTATTGGATTCAGAATCAGACTTTATTTTTTTTTTGTTTCTTATCAAAGGGAGATGATTTCAATAAAATAATTAATTTTGAAAAAAAATATATACTATATATAAAATAGCTAGCACATGATAAATTTGCACACATGTCTATGAAATTATGTGGTGTACGTAGGAACATGCATAATGGAAGATGTCACTTTTGAAAATTCGTAGACTAAATTATACCAGATGAGGGAGACCTGTCTTATGAAAATGTTTTGTTGTTTTTTAAAAGGTCCTTGAATATTTTTTTTGTTAATATTCCTGCGTCGTTGTGCTGTTTTTGTTTTGATTGTAAGAACGTATTTTTTGTGTTTTTTTCAGAGACAGGATTAATATGCCGTCATAGACGAAATTTCTAAATGGTCTAAAAAGTGTATAAATTGGTTAAATGGTCTGAACGGATACTTAATGATTTTTTAAAATACTGTAATATATATAAAACAGGATAGGTATTCTAGACAGCCTAGAATCTAGATGGTCTTTTTGAATGGTCTAAACTCTCAAAAATGATATCGATCAGTTGGATATTTTATCTAATAAAAGTTATCAAACTCGATAGAATTATACTAATTTATAAATTACAGATGGTATCAAAACTTGAAAATGATGTAATTTAAAAAATAAACATGCTATATAAAATGGTCTAAATTTCTTAGAATCACATTAGAAAAAAATATATTTTTAAGAACTCCTCCAATGTAAAAAAGACAAAATATGTAAATGGTCTAAGTGATTGAAAAGAATAGTTTGATTCAACTTAATAATCTTTCTAGATAGTCTATGTGGTCTTATTAGCTGGAAATTGGTATAAAATGATTATCTATTATGATCTACATAAGATCTGAGTACATAGTTTGATTGATGAAGTCATTATGTCCTAAATGGTCTATTAACTCTTGATCAGTCAATATTGCAGTGAAGAAGTATGTATAAATGGTCTAATTAATTTCTTATGAATACTTTTTAATTGGTCTTGAGGGATTAAATGTTCACGGTGGCTAGACGGTAATGAATTAAGATTTCGATTATTGAATGGTCTAATTTCCTAAAAATCGTTCCATTTGTCAAGAATGGTCTAAATTATTTAGAGCAAGATAATACTAATAATCTCTATTCAATGGATGTTTCACCTTGTTCGATGGTCCAAATTGTCTAGATGGTCTAATTAGTATAAATTATTTACCGTTTTAAAAAAAAGCCTAAAAGGTATCACTTATAAAGGTGACATAAAGAGTAATTCTAAATAGGAAACATAAGAAACAGACATAAGATGGAATAACCTAGATGGTATAAATAGCCCAAATTATTTAAATTTAGAAATTCAATGAAGGTGATATATCATTTAGTTGGTCTAAATTACTTCTAAACGTTATTTAAGGTCTATTTTTATAGTCTTTAATCCAAGAATCCAATTAAATGATGCAGGAAAAGTTAAAGTTTAACCGAAATGCAACAATCTTTCTCACACAGTTCGATACACAATCTTTTAATTGTTTTATGATTAAATGAGAATTAACCATAATTGAAATTGAACGTTTAGTGAGAAGAAAGTTGAAAGTGATATAACCCATCTTCTTTCTGATTCAAATATTTAACGAACTCCTGTTTGATTATTTATTAATTTACTTCTGAAACAATATATTACAACTTCAAGGCTTTGGTATTCATTAAAGCTTCAAACATTTCTCTAATTTATTTATCTTCTCAACAAGATAAGTATTTAACTCTTAAATTTTTTTTAATGATTATTTTAATTTGAACTTAAACTCAGTTTGTATGCAAAGGTAAACGTTCATTTAAATTATCAAACGAATAAAAAAAAAATAACATATAAAAATAATTACTGCTGATCGAAATGATGATATGAAGAAAGGAACAAAAAAAATGTAAACTTCGTTTAAGAAAAGAAAATCAAAAGTAAAGAAAAGCGATTTTAATTTTAGATAAAAATCAGGTCCATCATGTTTTTTGTTGTTGTTGTTTTTTTATTATTATTTTTCGTTTTTGTAATTTATTTTTAATAACCCAAAACAAGTTGTGTTTAGTCTCGTTTCGAGCCTCGGTATAAGTCAATCGGAGATAAACCAAGTCTATAATGGGAATTCTTTCGTTGCAGAAAAAATTCAATTCAATTTTTCGTCTTTTTAGTGATAAAATATTCATCATCATCACTATATGATGATGACAATGATAATGTTAACAATGTCATCAAAATTAACTATAATGGTAAGTTGAAGGGTGATTTTATCATATCAATACTCATTTAGGGACAACTCTGGAATGTTTGTGGTGTTGACATTAGTGGCGGGTGCTTTTGAAAAAAATCGAGTTTTCTTATTAACCTTCATATTTTATTTTTTTCAAAGTGTCACAAATTTTTATGTTGGTCAACTTTGATCCGATATGAATGTAGCAGATATAAAATTGTCATTAATGACATTAAAAATGACGTTTGACGTGTTTCGTCATAGACTTTAAGTGGTTTATAAATTATGATAAATTTGAAAAATTTGTGTATTTTGAATATTGTAGTTTATAAACATTAACATTCGGCAGTAGTACATTTTATGGTAATAGACTGCTTCGCCGACCATACTTACTCTGGAGAAATCCAGGACGCTCAAAGCCTGGGGAAACTTGTTGAATGGGGTCAGGACAAGCCATAAGATGTCGTTAGCCATAGTTGGGTAACTCTTCCATTCACCATAGCCGTGTCGTCGGTCCAGTTTCATTCCAAATACGCAAGGTTCAATCAAGGTTTGCCATCCAGCCCAAAAAACCCTCCAAATACATTGAAGATGGTGCGACTCTGGCTTTTTAGACAGTTCTGCTTTTTAACGTAACCTCCGAGATGAAAATGGGTCTGATCATTAAATATGATTTTTCAAAAAAAATCCGGATCATTTTGATGCATTCCAAGGACCCATTCAGGGAAGATACGACACGCGACGTTGCTGGTGAACTATCGAATTGAGTTCTTTTGTTGACTGAATTTAAAAGTCTTATAAGACCTAGAACTTCATGCAAATGTCGTTTGTGGAAAGCGCTATTCTGAAAAGATCGACGAGGAATCGACTAACCTGGGATTCCGTCAAAACTATACGGGGGGCTACAGCAACTTGTCCCAACACTTCAAAATTTTCTCGATTGTCGAGAATTGTGACTGCAAATTGTTGTTGGAGCGTGCATCCTTCCATTTTATTAATGTCGTTGTTTTCAATTGTCAAATGTCAAAAAATTTAAAGCAAAAGTGACAACTGACAACTGTCCAAATGAAACCTTTTTGTCGAGCCTTGAGTGTATCAATATGGGTGTAACTTAGATTTAAAATGCGTGGATATGGGACTCCATCTGTTTAATGATCTCGGAAGCTTCTCTACGACTCAATTCCCAGTTGAATAGAAGCAATTTCTCAAGATGACAATACAAATCCCCAAGTTTGTTTGAAGTGTCCTCTCAGTCTTCACCATCAATTAAATAAAATCTATCCCAAAATAAATTCCTTTATCTCGTCCTTTGTTCAAAGTAAATCTCTTTTTGAATTAAATTCTTTCTGGCTATTAGCCATTTTGTTTCATTTAAATGACCCAAAATAATGAAAAATGATAAATTATTATTATTGTATATAAACTTTTAGCCAAAATCATAAATAAGAGTTGAAAAAAAAAAACAATCAATAAAATTATATACATTTCAACATCTTTTGATAATACATAATTTCCATGATATGATGACGACAATAAGGATGAGAGGATAATGGAAAATTATGACTATGACGATGACGTTGGCAATGACGATGACCGACAACCGACAACCGATGATGATGACGAGGTGGACGTTGGAAATAAAATCATCGTGTTACCATATTTAATAAATGATTTGCTGACCACATCCTTGGTCTTGCTCTTCAAACCAGATATTATTAAACCACAAGTTGGTATAAGACAAACCATGGGAACTCACTCACATGTTTGTATCTTTTTCCGTCTGTAGGTACATATTTGTATATGTATATGTACATAGATACTGCTTAATAAAATGTATCCGTATCTGATTAAAAGTAAAATGACCGGTCTTCTTATATAGTTTGTATGTATAGACAACGATGGGAACCACTGACCGGTCGGGGTCATCACAGCACATCATCAGAACGGAACGGAACTCGACTTTAGGTCAATAAGATGAAGATGGCAAAAACATCTACAATTCCATCAAATTCAAAATTGATTTTATATTCAATCTTCGTTAATAGGGCCCATCTGTCCCTTGATCTGATTGTGATTGTGATTTTGATTGTGATTGTAACTGTGAGTTAGATGCAATAATTTATTTTAATAGGCCCGGTTTTCAATTTAAGCTTTGTCCATATCTTCAACTGCCATTAATTCAAAATTGTTACTAGTATACTCGTATATGAACGTCTTCCAATCCCAACTTCCCAAGACCCAAAATGTATAAGCCTATAGGTCGACAGTCGTCGTCGTTGTAGCCAAATTAACGACGCATGACGAGACGGACTGACCGACACAATACGACAACGACGACGACGGACGCGACGACTTGAGTGTGATTATTCATTCACGAAATCTTTCGAGGCTGATTGCTCAAGACTTTTAAAGAGAGTTGACTTGATGTAACAGTAAACACCGTAAGTATGTATTTTTTTGGAAACCCACATTTTAAGCGTTGGATGGGCCTCTGTGTAAAAATGTAGGCACACTGGAAATTGGAAATCAAGTCGCAAGCCTATCCACCTGGCCGATTTAATGACCGTCCATTCATAAAAAAAATGTTTGCTTGAATACGTTATAATAAAAAATGTGGGCGTAATATATGAAGGTATCTACAAGTAGTTACGGAGCAACAAAATGGGCGGATTGGTGGTGGTAGTGGTGGTGCTGATGGTGGAGATGGTGTGTTGGTATAAGGCGAAAGCGTGGGTCGACCAGCATCTGGATTGCCAGAGACTTGGGCTTCTTGTGTGTTGGAAGTCTCATTTCAGAAAGTGAGTCGTAAAAAATAAATTAAAAGAAAAATACCATTCAGCATTAGCATCAGCATCTAGCAGCCAGCATCCAGTATCCAACATCAGGCCAGGTCTATATAGAATGCCTCATGTTCAAGCCACCATTATAACCACTACCACAGAGAACACCATATTCCAAGGTCTGTTCGTGTGTTGGTTGTGAGTTGTGTGCTGTGTGATAAATCTGAATATTTGATTTAGTGACAAAGATAATAGTTAATAAATAAATGACCAGCGAAGGGAGTTTGTATCTTTTGTAAGAGCGCACATCGCAGATAGACAAACCGACGACCGACAACCAACAACGACGACGACATTGTTTTACTTATGTTAGTTTTATTTTTATGTTTATAATTTAATTTCTGTATTTTTTTGTTGTTGTTGTTCTTTGAAAAGATTTATTTATTTTCTTGGTTTTTAATTGTTGACATTTATGCGATTTTATCGATGTAAGCTTAACAAAATGAATGAATGAATGAATGAATGATAAATAAAAGGGAAACTGAAATGAAATAGTAAAATTAAAATTAATGTTTATTTAAATTGCTTTTAGTTATTGATTATGAAAATACTTAAATACCTTATAAATTTATTTACCTACACTACAGAGAATTTAAATTTTATGATCATAAATTTTATTAATTTAAGAGGTTTTTTTTTTCTATAAAAAATCAAAAATTATTCCAAGTTTGAGAATGAAAATAAGAAAACGAGTTTTCTTCGTCGACACGTCGACTTGAGGTTGTCTTAATCAAATTGGTAAAATGATGTAAAATAAGTTTTGTTTTTTGTTGTTGTTTACAATTTCCGGTTTCGATAACATAGTTTTGACGTGCGTCATTATTTAAAACTAACTAGATTAGATATGCTTAGATCTACCTACATACTGATATCTTTTAGCCACGCATGACATCGACCTAAAGCGGCTAAAGCGCTGTGACGGAAATGAATGAATTTTTTTTTTAAACATTATTTTAACAATTAAAACACCAAATTTTAACTGTCTGCTTTCAAATTGTGTTGACAAGTTAATAAGTGACACGACATTGAAATCTTACCTAGATTTTTGGATGCACTAGCAGCTCTATGAGTAAGAAAGTGACAAAAACCATTTCTTGGAATTAATGATTTATAAGTATTATTCTTTTAAAGGGTGTTTTTTTCTAGACATGTGGTTTTCAAGAAGAAATAAAACACATATAATTTAATTTTATGGCCAAGAATTTAGCTCTATTTTAAAGATAAGGATTTGCAATTGTGATTTAAAAATAATTTTGGACAAGTGGTTGGCTCCAATAAAGTCCAGCCGAGAGGCCCAATTTTCGACCACTTTTTGCAGCAATAAGGGAATATTCTCTTTCAAGGAGTCAATCGTATGCATAGACAAGCAACTTCACAAAACCCCACCAAAAATAGTCCAGCGATGTTAAATCAATCACGCCACAGGCCCACGGCACAAGATAATGAGCTTACCAAAATCCGGATCGGTGGCCATCTCGTTTTGGACCGAACTACGAATTGCCAACTCTGCTGGGCGATATAATGTCTATCGAATATTTTGGTAATAAATTTACACAATTTGCAAACATGTTGTTCATGAATAAATCTATTCATTATGAAATGGCAAATCAAGCTGAGTATAAATCTACTGACAGCTGTCAAAAATACCAATTCCGAAAAAAGTATTGCCAGATTGAAAACCACATGTATCCAAAAAAAATATGCTATTTGTCTTTATAGAAAAAAGATTAACCAATGTAAACTTATCAGTGTGGATCGCAACCAGACTCTTTCTTAAAATTGAGATTCTCAGTGATGAGTCCCACTTATTTGCCAAATTTTCAAAATATATGCAATTTTTTACTTTAATTTAAGATCTATCCGCAAATTTCACCTAATTATTCATAAACCTCCAAAATTTTTACATTTCTATACAATTTTTCCAATTTCCATGCGATTTGCCATCTCAAAAATCGTTAACACTTTGTTGCAGCTACGGACTTCCAAAAAATTTAAATTAATTTTATTAATGTTACATTTAGCGCAATAAATTATTGCATGGTGTTGTTGTAAAGACTTCCCTTACAAAATAAGTCAGTAAGAGGCTCCTTCAAGATACTTAACCCGCCCAACAATGGGTCTAGTCTAGTGCCTTCCATTCTGTCAATTCACATTTGACAAACATAATATTCTCCTTCTACTGCACATTAGTTGAACACTCACATATCCAAGGACATTAAAAAATGTTAGGAACTTTTTTTAAATAATTTCCTCAACAAATAAAACTCTTGTACAAGTTCGTTTCATAAGACTTCAATACTCGTATTATTAAACGTTGAATCTGAATTCAATTCAACTAAACGAATTTTAATTTCTTTAGAAACCCCATCTTCTTGAAAATGGTTTATAAACAAAAATAAATAATAAATAAAAGAAAAGAAAAGAAAAACTAAAACAGGAAATTATCCTGACAAATTGAAAAGGAACTCATAATAGTTTTCCTTATTTATTATTCTCATTCATTCATCATGTGAAAATGTGAATCATATGACGATTTTCTAAACCAATTGAAAAACAAAAAAAAAAAAAAAATCTTCTAGGTCAGACGTAATGTGTAGTAAATTTTCTCTTGAAAATGTAGACCTTTTCTTCTGTTTTGAAAAGAATGCATAATTTTTAAACTACAAAAAAAAAACAAGGGAAAAAATCCTGCAACGTGTGTGTGCATTTAAAAAAAGGATAATTAGGCATGATAATTTTGAAAAATCCACAAAACTGAAGCCTCATATTCGTGCATCATGTCGTTGTCGTGTCGTTGCCACAATGCAAACCATATCAACAACTTCAACACATTATAAATTTAGAAATGGACCAATTGGAAGACACATAAAAAAAAAAAAACACATTACCCTGAGCGTTGTGTGACCCAGGGATAAAGGATCACATGCTTGTTTTTATTTTTAGATTTTTTTTTGCCTGAAAAGATGCCATACGCCCGACCGACCGACGAAGACGCAACGCGACACTCCGGACAGTGATGGCAATGGCAACGACGAACGGTGGCGACTACCTAAGATGAAAAGACGCTATTTAAAAGACAAAATTATAGCTCTCGAGTGGTGCGCGGAGGGTGGTAGTAGGATCGTTGCCTGTGGTAGGAGTTTGAAATACTTAAAAGTATTTATACTAGCATCGAACACAACAACAACAAAAAAGACCAAAAAGATAAAATATTTCAAGTGTTGAATACCGAGCGACCCAGCGCAGCGACGAGGATGGAGGCATGGATGACAACGACGACGACAACAACATCGTCGATGTGGCTTCTGTGCTGCTGCTGCTGCTGCTTTTGCCTACCGCTGCTGCCGCCAGCCATTCCAATACCATTTCCAATTCTGCGGGCAGACCGTAGACCTATATGAACTATGAGTTTATGAGTTTATAAAAACCCATCCAGGCGACACCAAATTAAACAAACAATATTTCCCTCAAAAATAAAATTTATTGAAACGCACAAACATACCCCTAAATAAATTCATATTCGAGAAGTGTAGGTATGAAGTATGAACACGAGAATACACATTATAACACTCACTCTCGGGCTCGGGCAGGACGACGAGGGAGGCGACAAGAACGGTAAGCGGCAAGCGGAGGCGATGATGACGACGACGAAGGGACTTTGTGGCTATGGGTATTATTTAGAGGATTTTCTATACAAAGTCTACACCTAATATGTCATTCACAGGGAGGGCAACGGCATGCAGTATAGCAACAGCAAGTGAAGTGACGCGACACAAAACGAATGGTGATGGTGAATTGAAAGCCTCCCCGTCTCCCGTTGCGAATTGTTAGTGACCCGTCAAAAAATCGAAATTTACTGGCTTAAACAATAAATAATTGGGTTGCAAACCATTTGACATTGTTATAGCTTGTGCCTCGTTTGTGGCAGATAAATATTCGACAACAAAAAAAAACAACAACAACAACAGGAAAAAATAAAAGGGAGAGTATTTTGTATGTGAGAGGGTGTGAACTGCCTGTCTCCTACCCACTTACCCTCCGATATATGAAATTGTATATAGAAGCTGACATATTTTTTTTTATATATTTTATGTTCGTCTCTTATAAATGAACGAGGACATTTTTGGCCTCAGGATTCAGGAATAGATTGCATTAATATTGTCTGCCACACGAGACAACAAAAAAACAGAACCTTCATATGTACGTATACGTATATGGAAAAAACTGCCATGCAACCATTTAGAATGGGTCGAGCCAGAGCAGTTAACCCGGATTAAAAGCATCGCATAGGGAAGCTAGGTCCTGGTCCAGATATAGACAGAAAAAAAAAAAACAGGAGGCTTCTGGGTGATATGCGGTGCTAAGATGTCCTATTTGTAAATTGTACCAAAAACACACGAGGCATGTGAATCCTATTTACACTCTTGAAAATCTTTCAAATAGGTTTGTACTTTTGGTTTGTTTCTTGTCTTCATGGTCTTGCTCTAGAGGTATGTGTTTTTGTGTAAAGGTTGTATTATTTTTTTTTTAAGGACATAAAAGCTTAGGTGATCCTGGATCAACTTAGGACATTCAATGAAAATGTACGGAAGGTTCTTCTTCTGGATTACTTTGGCCATACATCTTGTAGACAATCTTGTAGTTATGCGTTTTATATTTGTAATGTAGTTTTGTATTTATTTGAATATGTCTGTCTTTTATTAGAATGTTTTATTTACTTAAACTTTACTTTATACATTTCATATAAAGTGGTCATGAGTGTAGATGTTTTTTTTTTTGAGAAAATAGAAGTGAAAGTAAATACAATGTCACATTATTAAAAAAAAACTAGAATGAAAATAAAAGCATTGGCCCTAAATAAGTGCCCTGAGGAACCCCCAAATTGACAGCCTTTGAAAAAGTACTTCTGAATTTGACTTTTGAATATCTTGCTTGTAGTTTTGTGTAAATCCAAATAATGAATATCGGCAGCATTATAAATTATTTTCTTCCTAAACGTTAATAAATTTAGCTCGTTATTGATGACATACGGTCCAGCAATTCCTGCAAAAAATTGTCGAAAATTCGACATGCCCCAAATCTTTTTTAAACATAATGGTAAACCCTTATCTTTATAACTAAGTGAGAATATTAAATTATATACGTTTTATTTATTCTTGAAAACCACACGTCTAGAACTAATAAATACAGAAATTTCAAATTCGGACGCAATGCTCATTTGCTTATTTAATGAAGAGCAAAATTTCATCCTTATAGCAGAAGCGATTCCTGAGATACAGCTCTTCAAAACAAAAGTGAGATAAAAATATACTCGTACAAGTTGTAAGGTATAAAATAATTTCATTTCGACAGCCTAATCGACAATTTTTTGAAAATTCAAAATATGTACAATGTTGGTAAATTTGTGTGAACACCAGTTTTGCGTTTTTGAACTCATCTGAAAAGATGATTTCTTGAATCGATTCTTCAACAAAATGAAAAAGTGTCTATTTTAGGAAATGAAGTCATTGTTTATTGAAGTTCATAATGGATATCCCCGTTCGATCCCATCTGAGGCTACTTCAGTAGTTCTGATTACTTTAATATTTTTTAACGTCTTTCCATTAAATAAAATCCAACGAAACGTGATCGTAACGATCAGTTCATTTTTTGTCAAACGTGGTTTGGAAAGACTTTTTTGCTCTTGATAAGTTATCTTTTAAATTTTGCATAACATTGGCATTGAATTAAATCAACGACATACAATTTTTGTCTCTTTGGACATGTCCCATGTCATAACTAAACTGCATCCTTAGCCAAGTCTTAACCTAAAACTTACTGACAATATTATAGAAAAATAAAGGCTTTGAGTAAGTCTTGTGCAAGTCTTCCATAAAATATAGTTTCTGTTGCTTTAAGTATTGATAAATGTTGGAGTACCTCAGGGTTCCGTTTTGTCTCATGTGCTCTTTTTTTAAATTTTCATTCTGGTTTTCTAAATATAAGATATCTGCATCTGTAACATTACACATTGCTGACATTCCAAGCCAAGTCCAAGTCTAAAGCTTCAAATCTGCACCAATTGATTTAATACAACTTTAAATGTATCTAATATCTTTTGAATTTATTTATGAAGCAACACAAAAAATCAGTTAGCTTTCGCTTTTAATTGCCAAAATATCACCGTCAATGTATCAATCAATTTAAACGACGAGTGTCAATATTTTATACCGCGCTAGTTAAGGCTTAACTTGACGCACAATTTACAACTGATGGGGCACAATGTTTCTCATAAAACTTCAAACGCATAACTCAAAACATCAAAAGTCATTTCAAAAATGCATTTTTCAATTTCTTCATTTATTTTATCTATTTTTTTGTTGTTGTTATTTTCACCTTTATTTTTTGACTGATGGTGGATGCCATCATGATGTCCGACTACCTTACCTAGGAATACACTTTCTGATACTCGTATGTAGAACAAGTAAAAGGCTTTTCCGCGTAGATACGAGTATATGCAGTATGCACCTACAACTACATAAATAGGGACGTTTGCACGCAAATGAACTCATGCATAATACAAACGGACATGAGCTGAGCTATGAACATCACGCTGACTGGGACGCGACGCGGCTCGTAGTGGTGCGGCGCGGTGCGGCGCTGGCTGCTCAGTGGGAGGCAGATGTGGGTTTTATGCTCAATGAAATCAAAAAGTCCGTTTAGGCTGTATGTTGGCAGGTTGGTTGCATTGGCCATGACAGCACAGATTCGGTGATAGTGATTTGCTGGGGGCTGTTTCCTCTTTAGCCCAATAGACCTTTCCCATGCTACATTTATCCAGTGGTTCCCGCAGTGGACCTACATTGAACATTTTATGATGCAAAATAGAGCAACTCTCTGCAGCTTTTTTTGTGACATTGATGATGATGCAGTCGGCATTGCGAAATCGCTCAGTTCGGGACAGAAACTGAAACTGAAGCAGGAACAGGAGCAGGAGCAGCCTTGAGCTGTGAGCCATAATGATTTATCAAAATATCTCATGAAAATCATTTGAATGCCTTCTGGGCACGCAATTCAATTTATCTCCACCCGAACTCGAACCCAAATCCCAACCAGTACAAGAACCAGAACCAAAAACCAAGAGTTGAACCCAACCCATGGGCTCATGAATTTAGAGGAGCACCATAACTGCTATTGGAAAAATGCGACTACCTACTGGCGCTGCGACTACCGGCTATACCGCACTGATCGATAACCATAATAATCGTAATTTGAGATTCATTCTCTCTTCCCTTGGTGATAGGGTCTCCGTTCGATTGGCTGTGATTGGTTCGATATGTGTGCGATGTCCAATTGATGGGCTACTCTGGCACTGCAATTGCATTGGCACTGACTCTAGCCCCAGCTCTGGAACGAACTGATGGCTACATATGCATCAGAAGAAGTGTCTGTGCATTAAGAAAACCATTCGTCCAACCAACCAACGCCAACGTACCTCATGAATTGAGCACTGAGCAGTTCATGGTATATACGCGAACGGTCGTTGCTGATGACGACCGACACAGAAGCGGCGGCGGACGATTTGGAATGTATACGTTTGCGATACGTGAGACGTGACTATAATCAATCATCCTTGTTTACCTTCTCGATCACGGATGTCACTCACTTATTCGCCCGATCATTAATGCGGTAGTACAGCTCCTGTTTCTCACCGATGGATAAGTAGGTAGCTAGATGGAATAGTTAATCAGGCTTAGCGTTTTAAGTCGGGTGTAAATTCAGCCGAAGGGCTACCTTATCTGTTACACAGGTTCGACGTTGTCTAGCTGCTACCTGGGTATAGGTTTTCAATTTTTCATAATTAAAGTGATGCAAAAAAAAATGACTGCATTTTATGAATTACGACTTGGACGGGAGTTGGTGGTAAATTTGAGGAATGTAAACGCCACACACAATTCACGCAGTCACTTTGAAACAAAGTCTATTTTCCGATCAGCAATATTTTTGGTTTTTCCTTTTTAGAGTGTGAATCTAGAATTCCCAGTTTATTTTTTATTTTTTTTTTTTAATTTGAACTCAACCTGAGTTGAATATAAATGAACATATAAAGAATAAATCATCATGGCATTGATGATAGACGTAAGATGTTTCAACGACGCACGACGACGAAGTCAGGAAAAAGTGGAGTTTTAGCAAGAATTTGCTGAAAAGAACCTAACCCGATATCACAAAAATAGACACCTTTAATTTGAGTAAAGGTTCGAATTGTATAGAAATAAAGGGTGAGACTTAAGACATTAGAATGTTTGACAGTTGTCATTGTCACAATTTACAGCCATAAGAATCAAAATGCAGACCAAGCGGCTAGACACTACGAAACTTTGAATGTTCCAAGTAAAGAGTTTTTCAATTGAGAATTTCGAACCCATAGAAAGTTAGAGTTGTAAGAGTTGCCAGAGGGTTTTCTTTCAGCTTAAAACAGGAAAAGTGACTAAAAGTCAAATAAACAATTTTACAAATGTTTGTTCTTAGAATCAAAGTTTGTACAATTCAAATGACAGGGTTGTGGGAAAAGTTGTTTAAATGAGGCAATAAAGATGTGTATAAACTCAAGGATTTCCTGTTTGATCCTCTGGCAACCCTATTTGCAATGTGGAGTATTAATTGGAGCTAATCTTTGAACAATCCACCAAAATTCCGTACTCCAACCAATGAAATGAAAGATCTGCCAAAATTGTTACCACTGGCACTGTCTGAATTGTGTTAATTGACTTGACAATTTCCGTCAATCGTGAGCGCCATCGGTTTTGGTAACGAATTTTTGTTTATTAGCTAGTACTAGATGATATTGACAATAATAACCCAGCCCCTGTTTGAATTTTCCCATTAAAAGTAGTCAAACTGTAGAGTACCCATTTTGTTTTTGTAAGGACGTAGCCTCAAGTCGATGTTTCGAAATGCTTTTCCAAGATGGTATTTCGCCAAGAAAGAGTTCTTAAAGAATTTTACTCACTTGTTAAAGAGTAGAAGTAAACATAGGAGGATATTTTCAAATTGTGATCCTATCGATCCTATCCGTATTTCAACTAAATTGTCAAAGAAAAATCACCATTTCTGTATTAAGTCTAATCTATGACTATTTTTATGGTGTTTTATTTGTTGAATTCATTTTGTTCTCTATAATAGAAGAATCACTCTTAAATAATGACAAATCATAGACAGATGGCGCTATTTTCTTCTAAATAGAATTTTCTTTTCATTCCAATACTGTGGGGAAATTAACTTTGATTAGAACCGAACAAATTAAGGAGTTGACAGTTTTTCAATTTCAATTAAAAAAATTATAATTATTTTAAATTTATGAACAAGATGAATATTAGAATGTATGCCTGTAGATTTGTCTAAGGTTTTTTTTCACTGAAAACAATGATCATATAAACGTACACTTGGGCGTATACGCAATTTATTTTTTTAATATACTTTTTTTTCAAACAATAAAACACTTAATTTATATCTCAAACGAACCTTATCTACACTCACCGGCACATTTAATCGACTATTTTGTATTTCTGCAAATTTGAAGAAACCGTCAAGTTTAGAAGATATTTGGCGCAACTAACGTTGATAGCAACATTTTTGAGAAAACAGAATAACCAACAATTCTGAGAAAAAAAACCATAGTTTGTAAGGAATTGCCATATAGTGTCACTTCTCTGCTGTAGCTATCTTAAACCCTCCAACAGTGGTTGGGGGATGTGGACTCACTCGGACACCTCGTTTAAGTTTGTCCACAAATGTGTTCGATAGGGTTGAGATTTGGACTTCATAATGGCCATGGAATCCCCGACAGAATTGTTACAGAATATGTCGATGGCAGCGTGCGTTACCATGAATTAATTTAAACCTTGCAGCAAAAAATGCTACGAAAGTCAGAACATAGTCTTCAGGTATAATTTGGCGTTCACTACACTACCTCCATCGAACACAACAATGTCCGTGTGATCTTCAGAGCTGATGCCTTCCCAAACCATAACTGACTCTCTTTGGTAATCCACTGTTTCCATTATTGTCCATGGAGCTAAGCATGTTTCGTTTTTGGCCTGTAGACTTTATTTGCCTGAGATCAGGACGTCCCTCTATTCCATTTCTCTGCAGTCCAGTTGACATATTGTAGCGTAAAACGAAGTCTAGTTATACGTTGATCTAATGCAAGAAATTCGGGGGGAGCACGGTTTGGAAAACTCTTATGTCTTATTCTGACAACCTTCTTCTGTTAGTACTTTCACTCAAACTGATATTTCCCACTCAAAATCGATTCCTGAGTATGATGCTGATGACAAAGTGAATATTCCTAGCTGAGGTGCATCGATAACGACTTTGTACTGGCCTCCTCGAAATCGTCTAATGGCCACTGCTCTAGCTGAACAATATTCATCAAATGGCATTTTTATAGAGTCACAAATAATACATAATAAGTTAACAGATATACAACTTTGTATGTACTTCTTGAAATTAACTTACTTTGATTTGAAAGAATAAGAATTGTAGTCGAGTTAAAGGGTCAGGGCAACGAAAACTACAAGTGGCCGGTTAATTGTGCCTTTGAGTGTATTATGCCTAATGACCCATAACTAGATTCTATCATCTTAAAGTGATATCACTTATTGCTTAAGTTAACCAGATAATCTTAAGGGACCTAAAATTCTGTCGATAAAGAGTAATCTTATCACGCGAAAGATCAAATAGAAAACAAGCCTTCTCAACTCTTATAGAGGCCTTAATTGATAAATCCTTAAAAAAACGAACTGATTTAATGGACAAAGTCCAAACCTTTTTGCACCTTTTCCCCACATTCAATCTTCAATAAAAAATGGCCCTCGTAATAAGGATTTTTGAAGCAATTAGAATTCATAACACCACTCCAAGTGCTGGCATTAAAAACAACAGACCATTTTGCTCATCAAGAATTCCGCCTCACTTATGGTAAATCTGCCACTTTTCTTTTTTCTTTTTTTTATAAAGAAAAACAAATGCTAATACACTTTAAACTCATAGGAAATATTGAGATGACTTTTGAATAAATCAAATAATAAAATTCCAAAAAAAAGCATAACTTCCAATATCTTAGATCAGAAGCACTACCCCCTGCCGTTGTCGCAGCACCACAATGCTATTCTGCCACTGCATGCCGATGGCGTTGCCACTGTCAGTGATTTTTAAAAGAACCAAAAGAAAAGAAAAAAAAACTCCCTTATAAGTAAAATTGCTTTCGATGGAGTCAAAAACAAAGTTTGTCCAATGCAAAGCATCCATAATGGGTCCAGCTTCAAAAGATCAGAGATTTAATATCGCTGAAGCTGCGCCACCATTTGAATTTACTTCGTTTTTTTTTTTTTCTTCAGTCTTTTTTAATTTCATATTCAGTGATTTATTCATGAAAAGTCAATTTGTTTGTCTTCCTCCTTCTGCACTCTTTTATATTCGTTCATTTTAATAGCCAAGGAGTTATGATGATGACGACGATGGTGATGGCAATGACGACGATGATGATGATGGAATATTATTGATCTCGTTGCACGTCTTATACCAATACAAACAAATTAGCAGAATGAAAAGTGCGTTGTCGGTTGTCGTGCGTCAGCAAGGGAGCGCTATTATGAAAATTGAACTGTAATAATTTCTATCCCTATCCCTGTCCCGATAAAGCTGGTCGTTCCCGATCCGTCCCTTTTATTTTTACTTTCAAGTTGGTATATTTAAGTTGCAACATTATAAATGGGTATGCAAATTAGGGTCTTTTATTTCTAGAGGGCAATATGTTGGGTTTCCTAAAATTGTTTTTTTTTTTCTAATGAGAATCAAAAATAAAATTCAAACAAAAATCACGTTAATATTTATGTTCCAAGAAATATATTAAATTCAATTCAGTGTTTGTAGTTTTATTTAAAGAAGAAATATTATAAGGAAAAGCTAGACTTAATCAGAATAATCGCCAATTTTATGGGAATTTATATATTAGGGACTTCTTTCCCCACAACTTACTTACGGAAAATTTTTTATCAAAGTAAGGAAAAAAATCGGTGAAAGAAAGGGGAAAAAACTCGGATGAATTTTTATTCGTGATGAACTTAAACTTAAAATTCCGCAATTTTGTATTTTAAACTAATTTTTGGAGCCCCTGTGCTGAAACAAATAAATCATGATTAATTTTCTTAATTTTATATCTTTAACCTAACAATGTTCTAGCTTTAAGGAATTTGAACCGACTTGAAAATCTTTTAAGAGTAGCAATAGTTATGTATACATACCTCTAAGAATATTTTAAATTTTCAGGAAAATTTCGTCTGCTCCAAAAAACGTGATTTCATAAACCTTAACTGATGTTTTTAACAAAATTTATTTCTATTTTCAGGCTTTGGAGATTTGAAAATTCTTAAACTTATTATGTCGATATGATAAATTATTCACTAACTTTGATTAAAATAAACTTGGTTTTTAGATGGTCTTGAAGTTTTGAAAAATTTTTGGTTGAAGACATTACTTCGATCTAATATCGAAAAATTGGCATCTTGTTTTTAAATTGTCAGAATTTAGTTCACTCGACAGAGCTTAATTTGTATCTATAGGGAAAGGGATGCGTAGTCGTTCAATAGAATCTTTAAAAATGAACCGATTTTGATATAATTTTCGAAGATAAAACATAAATATAAAATTTAAATATAAGAATTCTCCCTTAAAATTTGTTTAACTGTGGAACTTTCAGTAAATCTGCTTATTAGTGCATTAAAACATATTTTTTAATTATTATAAATATGAATTTAACAATATTGACAATTTTGAAACAAAAACAGGCAAATTTTTCAAAATGTAAGTACATAAGTATATTTAAAATTGTGTCAATGTATGTCCATTGTCCAGTCCATGGACCATGGCCCATGACATGGGTGTCTTTTTCTGCACCTCTTAAAAGATTTTGTAAGACTTCTGACTATCGTTAGGAATTGACAATTCTCCCAAAGATGTTTAGATTGGACTTGGATTTTCAAGGCCGTCCGCTTCGTTTCTGTCATTATTGTTGACATAAAAAGTTAGGAGGCATAGCATTTAATGTATTTTAAATATAAATGAAATATAAAACTATTTGACTAAAAATGTAAATATGAATTAGTGTGACAAGAAATAATTAATAAAGTGTAGTTTGTTGGTCCGATCTTTCGCTAAAAATAGAATTTCCTATAAATATAAGATGCATTTAATTAAGTTTCTGGTAAATGCTGGTAGTAACACTATTTATAACTCAAGAATAGCTGAACCGATTTGTCTAATTTGGCACAGAGAGAGAGACAGAGAGATTACAGTCTAGAATAGTCTATAGGCTACTTCTTATCCGGGTAAAATGTTTTTTTATTTTAAGATTGAACATTGACGTTTTACACAATAATTGAAGCGGTTATTGTTTTAAATTCAGAACAGAGAAAGAGATGATTTCAACAATGAGGACATGTAATTCGGTTGTCCTGCCCCTCTATCCACTTTTAAATAAGCTTACGAAGTACACTGGGCCATCTAGTTCAAAATTGCATGGAAAATCGAATAAGAAACAAAAATATTTTTCCATAGCTTGAGTTTTTGCATGAAATTGAGACAAGCGAAATTCGTCGGGCCCTCTAGTATCATATATTTTTAAAAGTTAATAAAAATTCAACCAAAATCGCATAAGACTCTAGTGCTTGGGAATTATTGATGCAATCAATTAGGAATTATTATTCTGTAAACGTCTTGGATTAATTGGGCTTATCCAAGTTTATTATTTTAGTCAATCAAAATTTACATTGAAAGGATAATAAGTACTTTAAAATAATTTACATATTGATGGACTAAGCGTTTCGTAGTTTTATCGGTTCGAAAATGTGATGTTTCTAAAATGTTAATTGCTTCTAATAATATTTATAGATTTAGTTTTTATCTATAAGAAAACACACTCTTTATCTGCTTATTTAATAGTAGACTTTAATATATAGTAATTTTAAACCACACTTTCCGACAAAACATCATTATTTATTTAATTTTTGTAGAAGAAGTTCTTCAAAAGTTATCAACGCTTTTGAAATTCAGACAAAATCCAAATAAAAGTTTTTTTACGTAGTTTCTCTTGAAAAATTAGTAATTTTATCTCATATCACAACATGGATAAAGTTATTACTTTTCGAAAAAGTCACTTTCTCACTTTTTTTTCCAAATTTTCACTGTTCGAACAATTTTTAAATTCAACAGTTCAATCATGATTTTCAATAACGGTTTTAAAGTTACTTTCAAACGAAAATTTCGGATATAAATATTTTGACCACTTATGTATTTTAGAATTTCTGTTTCCGTTGCCTAAAATTTTTGTATTTTCAAAACTTAATTAATTTCTAGTCTCCAATCGGCTTTGAATTAAGTGGAGTTTTACTTTAATGTTTTTGAATTTCTGATTTTATGTCTCATTTGAATACTGTGCACAAAATCTTATTGACAAAATATTTGACAGATGTCACTAAAATAAAATTGCAACCACTTGGAGCCAATTGGAAAATTCTTCATCTTCAGATTGAAATGAAGAATATATACGTATTTTTGAAATTCAAAAATTTAAATAATTTCAAATGATTTGTATAAAAATTTAACAAAATCACTTCCTTCTATTTTCAAGTGAATACTTTTGCTTTTTAAAACGGACAGATGTAACGTTAGTTACAAGATAAACAATAAATTTGTTTCTCTCTTGACTTTTTGTTGCATTTTGCAGGCTTTTTTGTACAAATCTTAAAACAGAGTTTTCACAAAATTGTCTTCATCTACTTCTACTAAAATATCAATTTGGCATCACTGATTTTTTCAAAATGGCTGCATCATAACAATACTCACAGTGGCATCCTATAACCATTAAAATTAAAAAAAAATCTGTGTGGTCTGTTTGATGTTTTCGTCAAAATAAAATGACGAAGTAAATCTCGTAGGGCATCTATGTAAGTTCAAAATTCTAAAGAATCTGACCTAACCACACTATTTGAGGTAGAGTGTAGGTCATAATGGGTCTTTATGTTGACACAAACAACTCGACATCACATACAGATAAAGCCTGACCTACTCTAAGGAAGGAAGAATAGGTATATAAAAAACGAAATGACAAAATTACCCATCGTTGGTTGACTTGGCTGTAAGTAATTGATTTTAAACAGTTTCGTCATAAGATTACCATTAATCGTATATATACCCCCCACTGACCAGCTTGTATAAATAAATACGTCAAACTTCACGACTTTATTTATGACACACAATCAACTGCGAAAGGAATTCCCTAATTTAAAATGCAAAATTCATTTTTATTAAATGTGTATATGGTGTCCAAAGATTTTATATGCGCCACTTCGACCGACGGACGCACTATGGCAAACGACAAATGACAACAAAGTCTTTAGGGGGCGTTAGCGTCAGAGCCCCTTCAGCAACGACAGTCGAGATCCCAGACTCAGGAGGGCAATTTGCAAATAAAGTTTCCTTATAGAAGAAGATAATTTTTGAATAGTTCGAGTTCCACTAGAATACTAGAGACCTGCTGAAGCTGATATTATGTATTATGAAGACGAAGGGAGGAAGAGAGAAAGAGAGAGAGAGATGTGACCGAAGAAATGAAGCCAAGGGTGGTCGGGTTGTCGGGTGGTAGCAGTCGAAGTGGGAACAAGATGGTGAATGTTAGTTCAAAAGGGGGGCAGGTGGAGAACATTTAGATTAGATTTTATAGTAGAAGATGTCTTGCTAATCAGACAAAAGCTTTCAGTTCAGTTCGCCTGTATTTGTATATTAAAGACCTATATATAAAGTCATAGATACATAAGTATATGTACTGTACGTATTTATACTCCCCTGGACATAATTTCGAATTCATTTAGCTTAATAGCCAATTAAGTTAATGAATTGCCCTTCTTTTTTGTTCCAGTTTTATGTAGTTGGCATTTTGTGTGTTCCGATTTTTAAAAAGAAATTCTACTTCAGATATCTTTTAATTTGGTCTTGTTGTTTTTGTCTCTTCTTCTTCTTTTTCTTTGGGCTTCTTGTTTTCTCCTTTTAACTATAACCAACCAGTTATTTAGTTTGTGTATAATATTAAGATCTTTTATGCTTGTGTTTTTTTTTCCGTTTTTTTTTTAATCGGTTTTACTTAACTCGCTTTATTAAGTCAGTTTAAGTTAAATTTTTTTTTTAACTTTTAATTTAAGGAAAAAGTGTATGCAAAAACTGTTGACAGCTTTTTGAAATTGGTGTCGAAAGCAAAAGTGTTCAGAGTCAGCAGAAAAAAGAAGAAAAAAAAAAACTGACAAAAAAAAAGGAGAAAATTAAAGTAGAACCGGTGATTACTTTAATAAGTTTGCTTGCATAATTATTCACGCATTGGTAACAGATCAGACATGCAATGCATTGAATATTGCATGCAATTTTTTTAATGGAATCAATTTATTATCTGCCTTCGATTAATAAGGGGGAGGGGGCGCTTGTTAAGGGCATCAGAATGGCAGGCTGTCTGGCTGGCTATGACGGTTGGTAATAATCGAAGAGTTGTCACCGCAAGGTTGATATTATTATTATAATATTTAAGGTGACAGACAGGAATCTGGGAGGATCTGACGAGGAATTCGATGGTTTGCAGAGTGCCTATTTAATAAAGTTGATGATGAATATCAGAAATATTTTGTATAAATATATATACACGCAAGTAAACCGAAATATTTTGGTTATTAAATTTCAGCTTGATGTTTTAATGAACTCATCATTTGAGCAATTTAAGTGATGTATTCGTGGCTTATTTCGTCTTAAAGTTAAAGGCGATATACTTCTTTAACTCTGTTGTCAATTTTCCGAATGACAATCAAAAATATCACGATTTTAAAAATCAGTTAGTGAAAATAAAGGGTGATTCATCGTGTGGTTTGATTTATAATCAATACATAGTAAAAAACAAAGTCTCTTCCCGCTGTCTGTCTGTCCCCATGCACATATGCTTGGGTCTTTAAAACTACCCAATGGATTTTGATGCAGTTTTTTTTTTTTCAATATAATACTTCAAGGCGGTACAATAATCTTCTATACATTAAAATAAATTTCTATTTTTTTGTCTCGCTTAATATCGAGAACGGCTGGGCCGATTTTGCTGATTTTGGTTTTGAATTGTTTGCCGCAGTCTACGAAAGGTTTAAAAGGTGAGAAAATATGAAAAAATTGTGGGAAAGACAGTAAATTAGTTCAAAACCAAAAAATATTTTTAACTGTCAGTTGGTTGTCAAATTTTTTATATTTCAGTCGTCTGTCCAAGTAAATGAAAAGTTATAAAGTTTCCTGTCATTCTGTCACCATTGTACAGTTATTAAAATCTTTTATAATTAGTTTTTTATTGGCTGAGATTTACTGGTCTTAAAATGCCAAGGAAAAGACGAACTTCAACTAAATATAATTCAAAGAATTTTACTAAAGTTACATTTTTGTTGTAAGTTCCAAGAGGTGAAATACCGACCAAACTATTGTTAGAAGTCAATTGAGTGGGACAAAGTTTGTCGGGTCCTCTAGTGTTAAATAAAACATACATTTGAAAGTGAACTTAAAATTTTTACTATCGGTTAAATGAATTAATTTTACTTTTTGTTGTAAATGTTAGCCATGACAACGCCCCAGGTGGTCCATTCGGAAAGTCCAATTTTGG
This sequence comes from Scaeva pyrastri, assembly GCA_905146935.1. Taxonomy (NCBI): domain Eukaryota; kingdom Metazoa; phylum Arthropoda; class Insecta; order Diptera; family Syrphidae; genus Scaeva; species Scaeva pyrastri. Next base: position 32,703,025 of record LR989927.1, on the reverse strand, counting down.
TTGACTCATTCGATTATATCGATTGGAATCTTGCGAATCTGATATCTCGCCGAAATCTTCACATCAGCAATACGACAAACCAAGCTCCTAAAAACGATGATCAATTTATCCTTCACGGTCTTCGCGTACACTTTTAGCTAAAGCTGCCATAGGATCTTCCCTGCGTAATAGATTTGGTCTAACCGGTCGAGTAGAATCCACTGATGTAAACTGGAATTCAAATTTGAGAATGGAATTGACAATAGTGGTTACATTAGATCGATTGTGCGCACCGAATCTCACGAAAAACATTTCTCAAAGATTGCTGATTTTCGTAATACAGCTTAACAATTTGAAGACGCTGTTGTGGCGTTGATGTCTTGACAATCGATGCTGAACAAAAATGACAAATCAGTTTGATAGGTGTCACACGTGAACCGTCAAAAAAGCCTACCCTATATGTATAAAAATGACATTTTCGAAATATTAACGTCGCTAAAAGGTATTCAGCAAAACTGGATTTCTGTCCGGTTGAATAACATTCGATCAGTCCATCAGTATAACATCAATGGTGACATAAGACTTTCAAAGTGTAAATCAAAGTTAACAGTCCAACTTCTTTGATAGTTAAGTGTAATGTATGACAAATTTCGCCGTCTTGTCGGAATCACATAACGTGGATGTTTAGCTGACATAGCCATTCAACCAGAAATGAACTTCCCCACTAAACATTTATGTCCCTCAAAGTAAATTACGATTAATGATGAATTCTCAATACTTATAGATACTTAACAGAAATGTAATCACACTTTGACATTCTCCTTGAAAAAAATACCCTTTAATTGATGAAAACAATAAATCACGCCCGTAACTAGGTAAAAATTTAATATTTTCGAAAAACAATATCTAATTTCAAATATTAAACTGCTATCGAGTTTGTCAATCACTATGTACTTCTGCATGATCACCAATCCTCGCCTTGTCTACCCTTAACAAAAAAAAACACCCGCATAAACCTCAATCACGCACGTGTTTGCAGCTATTCTTCCCCCCCTCATTATAATCTGCCAAAATTAAAGGTATTGAGTATTATTAAGGGGGACAAAATTTTCTATATTAAGCACTCATAATTTCGACGTTATGTTTTTTCTTTAGAAATTATAATTTTGATATTTATCTTAATTCAAGAATTTCTCAAGTCACACGGAAATACCCTATTAACTGCATTTAGTTGATTTTGAAGGATCTTCTCACTAAAAAAAAAAACAAAATAAAAAAACATCAAAACTTCATCATTAACACGGTTTGTGTCGTTTGATTGTTGTGTGGCATCAGGCATCGTCATTCAACATAGTGACGGATGACGACGGACGACCGACAACGACGATGATGGCGCGTGAGGTATGCGTGCTGCTTTACAATTGAATTGCAAAAGAAGTCAACATCAACACATCGCACATAAATAAAGCCCCTCGTCGTCCATCACCCCCCATCCCCCACCGACCAACACTTAACACTGGTAATTTACACTTGAAGGTCTATTGTTTCATTTGCCAGGTCCCGGGCCGTATAACAACTCATATTGTCTAAGTTCCCGCTCGCATATAGAGTACGAATTTTTTGACAAGAACATTTTTTTTCTTCTTTTTTTTTTTTTTGAAAATTCCTCTCGACTCTCAAGTGTCGCGCTGATGTGAAATCCCAAAACAAAGCGTGACAAAATATCCTGTTTTTGTAGACCTTAATTGCGCAAGTCTTGTATACATTTTCTGGATGCAAAAACTAAGAGTGCAAAATATAACACACAATGCAAAATACAAAACAACACATAGCTAGAACTCAAAAATAACAACACCACCAACAGCAACAACAAAAAACAACCACAGCAATAAGAGAAAAACCGCCCCCTCCTTTTGAGGATTTGTGCATTTCTGCGTGACCTCTTTTATCGATTTGAACTATCGTTTGGCTTCGTTCATGTGGCACGGACAGAACAACAGAACACAGAACAATCGCACCAGGCATTCTGTTTTCTGTCCTCGTTGACGGTCGACGGTCGACGCACGGTTGGTCGTCGCGTCGAGTCGATAACAACTATTCAGACGTAGGACTCTATTCAAACGTTCGTTATCGTTTCCATTTTGCATTGCCACACCACACCACCCGCACCGCACCCCCATTCCACACCTCCCCCCGCCCCATCGAATTTGGCATAACAGAGAAGGTTTGTTAGCACTATACGACGAATATAAGGTCTAAGGACCAAAAAGGACCAAAAAGGACTTGCAGGCAACAACGAATGAAATAAAGGGCCAAAGGCATTATATCGTGCCACTTCCGCACTTAAAACTTGTGCAACTGCAATCAATCTCAAATCTCGGTCTCTAATCAAACCCGGTCTTTCAATATTCAGCTGTGCAGAGCCGTTTTCGTATAAAGAGGCACGTCCTTCTCTATAGTATAGGTACGGCCTCGGCCAAGTCTAGCTTGGGTTGAGTGTTGTATACTGACGACGATGACGACGATGATGATGATGGTGTTGCATGTACTCGTAGGTGGAAAATGCGACTGGCTGTGATTTTGGATATCCAGATTCCAGAATTGCTTAAACCATCCCCTACTGTTTTTCCTTCCCCCCCACTAGACTTCTTGCGACACGACACTGAAGCGACTATGACGATGGCGATGGCGATGACGATGACGTGGATCTGGATGTTGTGATTTCTTTCCTCTCATTTCGTAGATCTGGATCCGCTCCACTCCGCTATCCAGCCCTAGCTCTTCTACCATCTATATAGCACAGAGGAATCACGAATCACTTATCGTTGATGATAAACATTCGAAATATCAGAGGGGGGTTCCTGATGGGATATGATGGGTTGCGAGTATTTTCTTGGCTTAACATTTTTGAAGGGACTTATTATTATGTTTGTATGTTTGTATTATAAATTCGTATAAATCACACACAAATACATGCACAAATATAGACTTTTGCATTTAGGGTACGAGTATTTAGCAAAAACACCGGGTGGTGATTATGCTGCGTGTTTTCGTCTTTATTGTGAAGGCTTGACTATACACACGAGATGAATTATATCTTTGTTTGAATCTGCAGAAGCATCATTGGGATTTCTTCTTTTTTTTTTTTCTTAATAAATAAATATATGTATATATGTATGTTTGTATGCAGGCATGTACGAGTATCATAATGTATGTAGGACGTAGGTAGGTTTTATTTTTTTGTGATGCGTAAAATTGTGATGGTAAATACTCCACTTTTGGTCTTTTGAATTGAATTTTATTTCTTTGGAAGAGTGAATAAAAATGCGGAGAAATAAATTCCAAAGCAAATAAAAAATGGGGTCTTTATTTCACAGTTCAAGTCCAATAGGGAAGTGAGGGTATATACATAAGTGTTTTAAATGTAAAGAAATTACGGCATTACTAGAAGACGACAACTTGACATATGGGAGCTTATGGCCCACTATGAAATGGGAAGTATTGCCAAGGAATGGTTTGACATTAGTCAAACGTTAGTAGTTATTTGTGAGCAATTAAAAAATGTCGTGTTATATTCAATCTCCTCATTTTTTCAATCATGACTTTTAAATTGGTTAAATAAGCGATTAAAAGGTTAAATTATTACCTACTTCCTTACTAGGTACAGTGGTGCATTTGTAGATTTTTTTAGGTACGTAATAAAATTTCATTTTAAGTTTTCCTTTTTCTTAGAAGCCGCATGTGACGAATGGTCGTCAGAGTAAGAAATTTCCTTGGTCTTTTTTTAAAACATTTTATTACATGGTGTTTTTTTCTGCAATAAAAGTTCCAAGGGTTTTTGTCTTTGGTTTTGACAGTTAAGAATGTATAACTGAGTTGACAATTATGTTCAGTAAGGTTTGACAATTTATCAGGAATGCTAGAATATTATTTCCAAATAGTGGAGAACATTTTTACCGAAATGTGATTTTTGGTCATGAAGTTTAAATTGAGAATTAGGTAGCTCTGCAGCTCTTAGAAAACCAGGGCCTAGGGACTTACCACTCTCAACCGTTTCCGTGTGTGAGTAATGTGGTGCAGTAAAATAAGTCCCAAGGAACTATGTCCACTGGCCGACTAAATTCTCACCTAATAGGAACAAAATCCACTTTACTAAAGTGGTCTTTGTTTCCATGCAAGGTAGGAAATTCGTTACAAAAAACTGTAGGTTTAAGTTCCCTTTAAAATTTTAAATGTACAATAAATTCCTATCTTAAGCCAGAAAAAATAATCAAACAAAAATCGCGCTCCGTTTCAAATGGTCCATTTGGATGGTCAAATTTTGATTCACCTTTTCGAGCATTTCTTCCTGTATTCAACGAATTACGTCTGTTTTGTTACCCTGTAACGCTTCAATCGTGTTCGACTTGTCCTTATAGATTAACGACTTTACATAACCTCACAAGAAATAATCAAGAGGCGTTTAAACGCATGATCTTGGCGGCCAACTCACAGGGCCATTTCGAGGGATAAGATGGCATGTGGCACCATCTTGATTAAACCACATGTTAACCAAGTTCAACTCAGCTAACTTGGACAAAAAAAGTCGCGTATCATTGCTCGATATCGTTCGCCGTTTAGGGTCGTCTTTGAAGAAAAATTGACCTATGATGCCACCAGCCCATGAACCACACCAAACTGTCGTTTTTTTTTCGAGATGCATCGGTAATTTTTTTATTCATCCAGATGCAACAGTTTTGCTTATTTACGTATCCTTTGAGCCAGAAATGAGCCTCATCGCTGAACACAACAATATGCTCGTAACAAAGATGCACAATTTTCACAGAGCACGAATTTTGATAATAAATTTAAACAATTTGCAATCGTTGCTCGTTTCCATGATGAAATGGCAAAGTATTCTGAAAAGTTTTTACTTTGACAGATGGCATTTGGACTCCATTACCAACCAAAAACTTAACTCTTAAAAAATCACCCTTTATTGGCCGTGGGCGTTTGGAAAATATACTTACATTTAAATACCCTATTTTTGAAACCCCAATTTTCTTTTCAAACACTTATTTGCAGCTACTTTAAGTTAAGTTTTCAATACGTAAAAATGCATGAATTGGAGTAAACGGCTAAAAATTCAACAATTTTTCAAATTAATTTCTTTCATTAAAATATTGGAGTTCCTTAGGGCAGCCACTTTGGTCCTATTTTTTTTTATCAGAAAAATTTCTTCATATGAAGATTGAATACGCGTTACTCGAAACTTAATTTTAGTTAATGCCGAGAACACCAATTTCATATAAGTATTCCAAATGATTGCAAGCTCAACTTCAACAGACTACAAAAAGGCTGAGCCTAAGTCTGGTATTGGTTTCATCAAGTGTTAGCTTAGAGAGTTTTCAAATCCTTAAATTGCAAATATTTCTTCACCTATACAAGCTTCAGCTTAGATTGTTCATTACTTTTAGATATTAAGTGTGTTTGTTTGGGAAAAATATCGACCGTAAGTAGGATTTCCTAAAATAGCGTATCCGCAGTTGTGAGACTTGTTTTAGTGTTTTGTGTATACGCCAAAATTCAATCCGCAGTTTGATCCTACTTCTAATTTTATAGGCAGTGGGGATGTTCTATTTGCAATACGTGTAAAATCTTACTTCACTGCCGATATTTTCCCCAAAAAAACACACCTATTATTTTAATATGGTTTCTTTATTAAGTTGTTCATGTGGTAGAATTGTAAATCCGAATTTCTTCACTTTGTGAAAAAAGGTGATGTGTGGATTGTCACTTCGTTTTTGTTGTTGCAAAAATCCGAGAATATCCCTAGTAAGATCCCAGCGCTCCTAATTAAGTTGCACACTAAAAATAAAAAAATGTGCCTGATGGAAAAAAGAATCTGTCGGCTATTAGACTCCACTACTAATTTAAATCGCTTGTATTACGAGTATGTTTAAATAATAAAATAATTCTTCATTAATGTTTCATAATTGTTTTCCCTTGGTCCAATGCATTCACTTCCGGTCGGCCGGTGTGTGTGGAGTGTGAGAGATTTTCTCAATTCAGCCATGGTCATCAGACGCCAGCCGACAGCCGCCACTTTACACACTCACCTCGATGCCGCTTCGCGCCGCCGATAAGTGCTAAAGGAAGGACTTCAAAATTGAAATATTCACCGCTAAGTGGATAGGAATTATTTCGAATGGAAAATAATTGCTTAATTTAGCTAATTTCATTCATATGTACTCATACAAGTCCAACAAACACACACTACACACATAATTATATTCATACTTGTGTACAAAACAAATGTCTGCCTATTTTATATTATTATTATTATAGCCACTTGAAATTGTGTTAAATTAAACACTCGAGTGTATAAATAAATTGTTATCACTCAATCTGAAGAACAAAAAACAAAACTAAAATTATATATTTGATATTAAATTTTTGTGTAGTAGAATTCAAGTCTGCGAAATGTTAAGTTTGTTTTTCATTCGCAAAAAAAAAAAGTTTATGACGGTACACAACACAACCCCAGACACACCGCACCACAAGGTTAAATTTTCTTCATTAAAACTGCTTTTCGAGTATAAAATGTAATTAAGACATAACGACATGAGGGAAATTAATTTTTCTTTGATACCTCGAGCTCGATTCACAAAGAACGTCAGTTCTTGTCTTATATTTTTTTTCGTCTTTCTTTTTCTTCTCCAGCATCTTCTTCTTTTTCTTCTTCTTCCTCATCTTTATTTTCATCTTTTTTTGGCTTGTGGTGTGTCTTATATATAGTTGCGTGTGAAAAAGTGAAATGTATTATAGAAAATTTTCTTAAGAGATTCATGATGGAAAAATGAGTATTATGTCATATTAAGTACTTCATTTTCCGAGCACGATGCGATGCGATGATGGCGGTGTCGGTGGCGGTGGCCGTGGCGGGTGGATGTCGATGTGGAAAATCTACCTTTGTGTACCTTTGAATGTTCGGTTATGGAATGGAACACACACGTAATCATATTCTTTAGATGATAAAAGCAGAAATATACTATATATTCGTACTCGTATGTATGCAATTATGTTTTGTTAGAAGGTTGAGAAGAAAATTCAGTAATTAGTTTAAATTTGTGGATAATTTTTGAAGAGGGTTCTTGTGGAGATAAGTGAGGAGTAGCAGATCAAGGAAGGTCATATGCAATTTTGGTTTATTGAATTTGATGGTACTTTTGTAAAAAAAAAATTATAAGTATCGTTGGAAATTGAATTTGAGGAAGAGATAAGATACAATCTGAGCCATTAGCCGTTGTTCTGGCTTTTTCAAAAGGTTTTTTTGTGTTTGAAGAGGATTTTTTACACATCACTGCTAGCTCCTTAATAAGGAATTTATTCCTCTTTAAATTTGGTTTCAAACTGTTCACAAACACAAAAGGACGATTTTTGAAAAAATATTCAAGTAAATAAAAAGTACGTATACGCCCAAGTGTACCATTATTTTTGTTGTTGGTTTTAGATGAAATTGGGGATTCAATTACATACGTGATCAATGTGAATTGTTAATTTCGACATTCAATTCTGAAAAAAATTGCTATTTTACTATTTGACAACCGAAAAAATATGAATGTTCCTCAAGTTGTTTAGAAAATAGCTCACATTTTTCGCTGTAAATCTTACTCTTGCTTTCTCTATTGTTCATTTGTCTGACTCTGTCTGATAAGTTTAATACAGTCACACTCAAACTTTGTCACGGTGGTGCAGTGTGACGAATTAGAAGAAGTTACCCATATGTTTTATGAAATATCGGAAATAGTTTTGTTTTTTATTTGACATAAGATTTAAAAAAGAGCATTAAATTCCCTGTTATGTGTTTATGTTGCCTTTTATGTGTCACAAAAACTAAATAAATAAAAATATGATAATTTGAAATCGTATGAAATCTTATGAAATCTTATGGTATGAGGTTTCTAAGCTGCAAAGACTTAAATCTAGGTAAAGCAGATTTTGGAATAAAATTTTATTAATTGATAAAAATTAAATTGACAGCAAAATTTGTATACATTTTCTGTATTGAAAAAATATCTATCATAAAAACTTGGATTGATCATAATGTCAATATCCTTCCCACTTCTATTTTTCTCCTCCCAGGAATTAAATATTTTCTTCGGTATTTTTTAAGCCATCCTTTTTTCTAACACTGTGTTAAATACTACTCTGATATTTTAAGAAAATTCTAATTTTTTTCTGGCAGATTGTACAATAGTTATTTTATCAAACTGTATGTTTGAAATGTTAATTTTCTGTCATAATTTCAAAAATTTTCAAAACTTTTATAGAATAAAAAAAGTTACAAATTATTAAATGTTGAACTAAGAAGTCTCCTTGTATTGACAACACTTAAAAATGTTGAATAATCTTTCTCAATTAAACCTTTGGAAAAAGGTTTTCGTTTTAGTTCTGTCACTCTTCGTTATCTTCTTAAGGCATTGAAAGCAACAGTCAGAAGCTTTGTTCCTCTGGCGTTTAGAATATCTCGACTTGTAACGATCCAAAATCTTGCTTGCAAATGTTTTGAGGTTTAACGGAGCATGCGATTGTCTTCGTTTGGCCTTCAAGTATTGGACACAATCCTATTTGGGCTGTGCGGAATGTGGTGAAGTTGTTAAGCCTGTATTCCTTATGTGGTAAACTAGTCAATGGGCCATGAATAACTACTCTGTTTTGTCATTTCAACGAACCTGCTGAGCAGTTGGCTGTTCGGCCAATCCGAATCAATGGAAATGCATGGTTTAAAATTAGGATAGTTATTTTCGTGCACTAATTCTCATGATAAGACGTGAACTAAATCTTCAAAAATAGGGATGACCCGATGATCGAATAAAGGCCGATTTGATAGCTTTACAATTTTATTTGATGGGTATTGAAATATGATAAGTTAATAATGTTAAAAATTATAAGATTTCGAATTTCATCCAATAAATATTTGGTATTACTATGTTGGCATTTTGTTCAAAAAATAAACTTATATTGATACTGAGATATGTATGTTCAATTTCTGGAAATGTATCTTTGATCTTTCCAACTCTTCTTCAGTTGTACTGATTCCTGACTTATTCGTTAAGTTCTTCTAGTTAAGCACATTTGTTTCTAAACTGTGTTTTCATGATGCAAGACATAGGAGAAAAGATTACGCCAGGAAATCCTGAAGAAGTTCCGATGACATACAAATTTATATTAACGAACTTTTGTATGCTTTCCTGTGACAGTGTTTGTGACTTTCCAAGTGATGCATCCATAGAGAAGCACAGATTAAAAATTCAAGCGTAACAGGCATAGGTTGGTCTTTAAGCTGAAACAGTTATTTCTCCGTATTGTTTCGAAAGCATTCCGAACACTGCTTATGCCTTCCTCAACTGTCTTCGTCCAGTTCAGTTACGCAACCAGTTGAGACAATACTTCCAAAATATTGGTTCAGCACTATTAAGTTGTATTGATGAGGAAGTTCCATTTATGTTTTCGTCAAATTGATCCAAGATTTTTGTTTCTCTCCTGATTCTACGAGGGGGTAATCATAGCATATGGGCGTTGTCGACGTCCGCTAAGTCCAAAATATCTTCTCTACGAAAAAAAAATTGTTGCTATTCCAATATTTCAAGCATCGATTATTATACAGATTTCGACAGAATTTTCGTACTAAAAACAATTTTATTCTATTTTGTAAACGAAAAAAATAAAATTAATATGAATTCCTAGTCTAAAATTCTTTATAAAACTTTTTCACTAAATATCATTTTTGTCCCAATAACTTTCCATAACCATACCAACCTGATGTGCTAATCATTAAATTTCCTCTATAGAAAATCGTAAAATTTATTCCTATTTATAAACCTAATTTAAATAATTCCATTTCTATGCAAATTAATCAAAAAATATTATTTATCATCGAACTAAATTTTAATATAATCATATTTGATAAAGAATATTATTTTGTTCACAATATTCAACACTAATCATTTTCATGCTCGAATTCATAATTAAAATTATTTTATGAATATTAATTTTATCTATTAGAGACAAATAATTATAAATCAGAGAAACAATATTGGACTGAAAAAAAAAATAAAACACGAATCCATCATAAAAGATTTTGAAACAATTTAATATATACAAAATGTTCTACACATAAAAATCGTGCTTTTTCGATTTAGCAAGTATACACAAGGTATCATGGATCAATAATAAAGCTAATTAGATAATTTTATAAGTTTATAAATACATAGTAATACATATTTATACCCCCCCTCTTCCTTTAATGATGGATGAGTAGCTTCCTCTCCATCACCTAATCCCTTATGATGTCTCACTTAAACTCGGTCACATGGTACAAATTTTCACAAAACCATGATAATTAACTTCAATCTTTCAAACCCTGATGTATCTGAAAGCTTATACCCTTACTTATATTTAAATGAAATCAAGAGTGGGTACTGGGTACCGGGGTTTATGTATATGGGAACGAAGCAGAAGAAGTCTTTTGTTGTGATAATAAATTTTGAACCCGATGTGATAAGTGATATACAGAGAAGATACCAACCCAACCCATGGCTATAATGAAATGAGTCTTCCCTCTAAGACTATACTACTCAGCATTTTTGTTTTTTTTAATGTTATCTCTGTGAGAAAAGCTATATGCAACAACTGTTGTTAGTTAAAGATGTTCCTTGGGTGAGGGCGGGGAGGTGTGTAGATATTGTAATACTTAAATCTGCTACATATTCGACTTTAATGCTTTCAACAACTTATGTATGCTCTTAAAGATACATCAGATGTATAGCTCTCGAGAAAAAGAGACAAAATCAAGTCAGAAAAGAAAAAAAAAAAATCGTATATGTACACAAGAAGATAATTACAATTTAAAACATTATTAATTTTCTCCGTGAACTGAAATAACTCCCTCGTGTGTTCGGGGTATATATATTTTATTCATGATTTTCCACAAAAACAACAACAACAACAACAAGACAATAAGATTGCCTGCTGATGGTATAGACTATAGACAGTAGTGAAAGAAGACGAAAAGACGAAGAAAAGTTTTCTTCCTTCCTTCCACTTGATTCATTAATGGATGCCAAGTTCCCGCAACATACATAGGTATGTATATAACAGCGTTATACGGAAAAAGCCAAAAGACCCAAAGACCCAGCCCAGCCCATCGTCAAGTGCTGAGACCGGGCTGGGACTGAGACTGAGACCAAAGACGAAAAGAAGCCAAATATTATTATATTATTATGTGACAATACATGAAGTTGTTCTATAGCTAGATATATGTAGCTAGAGTTTATCTACCTACCTACTGCTACTATCAGCTTCCAGTGGGAATAATTAATTCTCACGAGATACGAAAAATTGATACCTACCCTTCTTCGTATACATTCATTCGTCTTGGCTTTCCAACTCGTGCGAACTATAGGATACATATAAGTCGTTGTCAAGTCGCGTCGAATCGGTTGTCGCCGTCGACATCGTCGTCGTTGTCGGTCGGTTGATGATGATGATGCTGCTTCAGAAGCACTATAGAACGCTTCAACCATGAAATTCCCTTTAAATAAACGCCCCACATCCCCATTCCCAGAGATAACCAATTCCAAGACCCATCATAGTCCCCCCCCCGCTCAAAAGTCCTCCGAACAGTGAACAGCAGTGCGACCGAAGATGAATTATCAACTTGCCTTATTTATACATACATACATATATTGCTGAGATTTATACACACACATGTATACATAATATCGCTGATTCCGTGGCAAAAGAAGAGTAAAGGGGCGCCACTTCCTGTTTCACATGCATAATATACATCAGCCAAGAATTGCACGGCCTCTGGAAGCCTGCAACTGCAATTCAAGCTTACGCGCGGCAACTATGTGCGTCGCGTCGTTCGTTGTTGTCTTCCTCTCCGTTGTCGTCGCTACCCCCAAATGAATACACAAAAAACAACCCAGTCCAGTTTTCCTCACCTGTGCAAACGAACGAACTTCATCGCTACATCCAAATTGTATCTACGTATCTACTACTACTGTTTATGACAATGATATTGCAAAAAAAACGCATACACCAAAGAAAATTCAAAAAACTCTTACGAGCTGGTCAGAAACCAGTTTCTCTTGTAGCTGGAGTTGGAGCTGGGACTGGACTGGTGCAGGCAGAAACCAGCAACCAGCAGCCAGCAGGTTGGCATTTGGTGTTTTTTTCTTCTGTCCCATCAGCCAGGTTGAATACAAAAAAAAATAAACAACTTTGCCACCATAATAAATGGCCGCTTTTACTTCTTCTGCCATTAGCAGAAACCGATGCACGGTACATATATAGCAGAAGGAGAGGTGATCGGAATGAAGAACCAACAACCTGTTGGATTGGCCGCGGCTGCTTCTACCAGTGCTTCTGCTGAAAGTGGTGGTGCAGCGATACAAGCAAAATTGTACGCGTTGCAACCGGTTCCACACCATCACAAACCAAACAACGGACAACATCAGGCTTTTCAATAAAAGTCAGGTGCGCAAGCCTCGCGTCTTCTAAGTTTTCATTCATAAAACGAAATTTTGTTTTTTTTTTTCAATTTTTTTTTTTGTTGTATCTTCCTCGCCAAAGGGCTCTCTCTTTCTTTTTACCCAATTTAGGAAGTTACACGCAATAGATAGAGATACATGTTAGAGATGCATCTAAATGGTAGGAAGTTATAGTTACTCACTCTCAAAGAAAAGATACATCTTTTGGCTTTGTATCTTTTTTGTCATTTTTCTAAGTCTTCTCTATAAAAGTTTGGTCTAATCTTGAAGAAATTGACTGCTGCTGGTATTTAAAAATTTAGTTAGTTTATTTTTTTTGTGAAGATAGAAGATATCAACCACACAGCAAAAGTCTTCTTCAAAAGACTAACCTCATGGCAAAGAAGTTCAAAGTAATTATGAAGCAAAGCAACGCAACGCAACGATTGAAGATATATTATTGCCTTTTGCCTTTGCCATCAGTTGGTCTTGCCTTTTGTATAAATTGAAGCTGATGGGTGATGGGAACATTCACATGATTTAATATGTGATGTGTGTGTGTTTTGTTTTTGTTTAGTTACGGTGGTGGTGATGGTGGTGGCGGCAGACGAACGACACAATATGACGAAGACGACGACGAGTATCAGAGTTCAGAATCGTTTTTGTTGTTGTATATATCTGAATGATGAAAATGATTTCATCTATCTGTATCTTTTCTTGAAAGTTATTAAAAAGCTGATCAAGAAGTCACTGGGGATCAAGAGGGTTAAGACAAGCGTTTAATTTTGATTCAAAAACTTTTCTATACAAAATATCTATGCACAGTATCAGTATATGTATGTTTGTATGCATGTGCAAACAAAAGAAAACGAATTAAGCTTTAATTTTGTTTTTGTATCTATTATACTTTATACATATGTACATATGTATGTATGTATATGCATGGGAGATATGACAGAAGAATTTAGGAACAGTTTATGGATTTTATTGGAGCAATTAAGTCTAGCAGAGAGACATTAGGATAAACATTTGACAATTATGTATTTTCAGTGTTCGAGAATTATTTTGTCTTCAATGACAAGGGAGTTTTAGATTTTGACTTATTTTTTCTTACCTCTGACGCAAGGTAGAGCAAATTTTTGCAGACGTTTTTAGTTAGATGAACCTTATGTTTGATCACGAATAGATTAACTATCGGGTGTTATGAGTTAAACAGTTCATTTGACATATGACGTCATATGTCGTGAATGATGGCTAGAATATTGGTTTCCACTTCTCCAAGATTCATGATTTGTAGTCATAAACTATTGATTTACCAACGAAAAGTCCAGTAAGTAAGTAGCTCCGATGGTAACGCTAGCGTGTAAACTGCACCAAACACTCAATAGCTGTGTTTTATTCACTACTGCATAAATAGCGCAGAACAACAGCAAATTAATTGCTGGCGAAGAAGAAGCCAACAAAAAAATGCTAACTGTGCTGATGATATAAAAGGAATGTATTTGATTGTTTTATTCACTTAAATACTGCACTAGATATGCAGCAGTGAATAAAACACAACTTATATTAATGACTTGAGGATTTTTTTCGATTCATATTCAGATACCGCAATTTCGACGGTTTGAAATCGTTGTTCTGGCATTAAAAGACTCATGATAAATTTTCAACACTTACTTTGCAGATATGTCAGCACAGTTTGATATTCTCAACTGTCAAACCCTAGACAAGAACAATCGGAGTTTCAGTTTCTACTAAAAACATTATTGATATTTGTTTGAATTTTGATTTACTTCAAAAGTAACTATGTTTAGTTTGACAGGAGGAAAAGGGCCAGAGTGTTTTCAGCCAACCCACATCATATACCATAACTTTATGGATCAGTTGATGTACATATGTTCGGCTGCAATCCTAAGTCACTGCCGTTTTCTTGGACCGAAATCGATTACTGATAGTTTACGAAACTCTGCACTGCAAACAGTCTTCTAAAAGATATCCCGACCCATTTTCCTTTACAGCTGTTTGTTGGAGATACAATTGGAACACCAAACCATTAGGATGTTTAGTAGCCAATTATTGATAATGATTTGCAGTTTCCTAGGAATTGTTGCTGTTATTTTCCAGGTGCTTCATTTGCTTACAGAACTAATTTGACTTTTGTGAAACAGTCGCAGCTGTGTTTTTAAGTTGAGAGAGTTAATCCATAAAACATTTACCAACATCCCCAAAGCATCCTTTGATTTCTCGATAAGGTTGGCGTTATTTTTTTTGGTTCAATCTTGATTAGAGACAATACTTTCAAGATACTGGAAATACTCTACTTTCTTTACTGGTTGCTGAGCAGTGTGTTGACCTAGATGTTCCGAGACTGAAGGTTTTACTTTTTCCCATACTTGTCATTGACGGATAACTACATATGGTCATGGCTTCCGTCTTATAACGTTACATTTTACGTGTTTTTTCCTTATTACTAGAAAAACTGCAATGCTTATCTGATTTTTAAACATACGTCTGAAAGATCTCTTCAAAATCTAATTTTTGAAGAAAAATTTTTTTAATTATCTCTTTTAGATTTTTAAATATTGCCCTCAGAATTGGCTGATAACGTTACATTTTTTGGAAGTAGCTGTTGAGGTTACTGGATATATTTTAAAAACTCTGCGAAATTGGTGTGCTAATTAAATTTTTTTCTTTTAGGGAATTGAGATAAAATTCCAATTAACAGTTTACCATTTTTTGTTTAAGAAAAAGTTATGTTTGTATGTGTTATTTGAGGTCAAATGTGTGTCTTATAACGTTACAGAAAAAAGTCTTATAACGTTACCTTCCGAATTCTTGTGTGAAAATTGGTGAAAATATGACTGAAAGGAAAAATTCTAGTAAAGTATAAACAAGAAAACAAATTTATATAAAAAAATTATTTATTTACCATAAGGTACTTCATTTTTTGTTATAACGTAAATGGGCGGATAAATAAGCCAAAATATAACCGATAGGTCCAAAAAAATTGATTTAAGAAATTTTATGATTGGAATCGACACCAAACATCATTCTATGCAATACAACAAAAACTTCTCCAAAATTCCCATTTTTGTAAAATCGTATTTTAAGGGGGGAGGGTGGGTGGTGGTCCAGGTAAAACAAACTCATTTAATCGTTTTAGTACACCCAAATCATATGATACATGATTTTAGGGTAGCTTTCGATGCTTAATCCATTAAAACCAAAATCAAAGAAATTGGACAACCCTGTAAGAAGTTATAGTCCTTTACAGTAAATGTTGTGTTTTTTTAGAAAAGCAGGTAAAATATTTTTAAAATTTCCTTTAAAATTAATTTTTCTTCGTCAAATTTGAAGCAGATAAATAATTTGGCATATAAATAAAGAATCAAGACAGTTCACTAATATTTTTGAAGTCCAAGAAAGTTTTAAACTTCATCTTCATTGACTTTAACAAAAAATGTCTTATAACGTTACACATCCTTAACTATTGTTTAAATGAAAATGGTCGCTTTATATCTATATATTTTTTTAGTTTTGTTAAATAAATACAAAATACTCAATAAAATTCAAAAAATTCAATTTCTAAAACTTTCATATGAAGAGTAAAAAAACTTTTAAGGAATTTTGTCTTATAACGTTACACGAATTACACGAATTTGGTTATTTAAAATTTACAAACTTGAAACTTCTTTTTTGACAAAAAAATGAGATATTCAGGTAAGGTAAGATCTTTTCTTGAAAACTTAAGTGTATTCAAAAAAAATAAATTATTAAAAATTATATAAATTACCTTTTTACGAGCACTTGAATTTCCGGTCATTTTTAAAGAGCTCAACAGCCTGACTTTAACTGTGGCTTAGATCAAACTAGAAATGTTTATACTGTTGATAATGATATCGATCGTTCCTATGAGATGTATTCTCTCTAAAAATGAGCATAATAGTGGTAAATTCTAAAAAAAAAAAAATGCCACTCGGTTTCATTTCTCGAAGCCATGACCATATGATCCTAGTCTATTTTTTTTGAGAGGCTGTCCTGATCACCAATACAAACATAATTAGTGACACTTTGAATGAACACAATGAAAAATAACCTTCTTCCTCCACCAAGCAATCTAATTTAACACCCTGATGAAGCTTTCAAAAGCCTTTTCGAAATAAGTGAACGGCATTTCATCAGTATTCGACGGACTGTTTGATTATGATCCTCAAATTATTGATGCGTGATCAAAGCAGGAGTGTTGCTTCGAAGTGAACTCCTTTTTTGAAACAAACACCATAAAACAGATCAAACATTCTTTAATAGTTGACTGCTTTGTAATCTTATATTAATTAGCCTTTGATTAAGTTTAAGAAATTGAACTGAAGTGATTTGAATCAAATCAAAATTGTCACAACTAATTAACGTCAAATTAAACACCTAACAACTTCTATTGATCAATATTATATTTGTTGAAGAAAATTATAGTTGTGTTTTATTCACAATCAAACTCACTTTACATAGTATATCGCCAGTACAACTGCCATTATTTTTTCCGTCTTCTTTTTCGCCAGCAATCAAATTGTTGTTGTTTGCCGAAGTAATTTTTGCTGCGCTATCTACCCAGCAGTGAATAAAACACAGCTTATATTTCTTATAATAAGTGAAAAGATGTTATTAATATTATAATTGAAGGCTCTGATTTATCTGCCTACATCCATTTTAATTTCACAGCAATTTTCATATAAATTTGTATGTATCCCATTATTTTACAATTTGACTTTATTCCATCTAATTAATAAAACCAAACCAAACATCACACAACGTAAACGATTTTATTTTCGAAAGTTTTAAAACACACAATTTCAAAAAATTAAAATTTCAAAATGAAAAAAATGCCTTTTTTGTTTCTTTCAAGCTAGTTAATTGTAAATTAAACGTAAACTATGTCATTACACACAAACATAAACTATGCTTTGATTTGTCTAATTTGTGTGCAAATATTTACATTGGTTGTTGTTTTTTTTTTAACTTTTGTTAACCTTTTGCAAATTTAATGAAAGCCTAAAAAAAATTTCAATTAGTTGCTGATATTCAAATTAAATCAATAGTGCCAGCCTTCGGGTTTGTTAGTTTAAAAAAAAAAATCCACCCACCCACTCCCACAAATTAATTAACATCAATTAAACAAACTATCAATAAATAAATAGAAAATCCTTATTGTTGTTTTTCAATTTAAGGATTTACGAGAGTATCTACGTTTTCAGTATTGTTTGTATTTAGAAAATCAAAGAGACGAGATTAAACTTAGACTAATCTGGTAGAAAATGTAAAATTCTTAAAACTTGCAAACCTGCAAAATCGTTTATTATTTAAGAACAGATGAAATTCAAACCATTTTCCGATACTGTATCACCTGTGTGTGTGTGTGTGTGTATGGGTAGATAGGTATCTTTTTTCAGTTTTAAGTTTTTTGTTTATTGTTTTGTTTTAAAAGTCAAATCCCATTGGGGGCGCCACAAGTAAATACCACTCTGATTTCTGATGTTTCGAATAAGAGTTAGAGTTCAATTGGCAATGTGTATATTGTGAGTGTGTGTGTTTATAGTTGCACGTGTGTTTGTATGGAATTTCCCAAAAGCTAGCACTCTCTGGAATAACAAAAATACAAAAAAAAAAAAAACACACACAACACAGAAGAACCAAACTATACTCGGTTCTGGGAATAACGTGCGTTTGTTTGGAGCTTTGGACTTATGCTTGTTTGCATGGATTATGCCAAAAGCTGTCGTACAAATTGGCACAGATGCAAAAAGCAGAGCGTTTCAATAGCGGTTAGCCAATAAGCGTTATAGAATGTGCCTTCATATGTATAAGCTTACACCTATGTATGTGTGTCTAGAGAGTTGATTTTAGGAAGCATTTCATCGTAGGTAGTTGTATACTTAAAAAAAAAAACCGCCATTAGATTTGTTGTGCAGTCCTTTGTTGTGACGATGACGCAACTCACGACTAGAACGACGAACAGTCGTCGTTGGAGTCGCCGATACAAACAAGACGTTCTGTCGGTTTTTATTGTCAATTTTGTCCGAATTCAGCAACAACGTCAGGCAAAATATGATTTGACGATGTTCGTCAGTTGTGGTTGTGACGTCCAATTAAAATTCCGCATAATCAACAAGTAGTGACAAGAACAATCAGTGGTATAGTACCGAACGTAGCGTTTTAAATTTTGAAGAGAAATTCGTCAGAATTTGAATTTTCTAGCGACCTTCGGTAAGTACCGGTTGAGAAGAGAAGTAGTCCGGATATGCGGAAATTGGTTAGAATTGAGTTTTTGACGAACGTGGATTAAATCTGACAGTCAATAGAAGAAATTTTTCTACAAAACGTTTTATCCGGTATTGTTTAATATATTAATTTATTTATGGACACTGGTATTTTAAATTTCACGTGTAAACCATAACCGGATATGATCTTCTTCGATTCTCAATCGATTTCGATTGACTGCCAGAATTTTTTTGGAGAAACCGGTTATCCGGTGCCTATCAGGTTAAGCTACAATTCACTTAAAGTAAACTTACAACCGGAGCCTCCTCACATGAATTTTGAATCCAAATGGGGTGGACAGTTTTGAAGTCTCGAAATATTAAGGGGAAACCATTTATCCGGGGATCTTACCAGGGGACCACTTAACAAAGTTTTAAGTGTAATTTAACCCAGTCATAACTTTTTTTTTAGTGAAAATTGGTTTAACGTTGATTGTGGGAATATTTAATATAAACCGCTTATCCGGTTCTGAATAACCGGGAGAAGAGTTTCTAACTTAATCTTATTTGGAAACTAATTAGTAGATTTAATATTAACTTATAAATTTCTGTATTCGTGAAATATTTAGGGAAACTGATTTTCCGGAGCTGATTAACAGAGAGCATTCTTGTGCAAACTAAGTCGTACTAGGAAACCACTTATCGAATTCAAAACCGTTTTTATAAAATCGATTTCAGGCGAATGAATGAATATTGAATGGAATTGAAGGCCAATGACGAAATATTTATGAAAAAAAAAAACGCTTATCCGAAAGTTGAACTTCTAGCTCTTGTTATTATCGATTGATAAAGATGGGGGTCTAGATTAGATAGCGGGTATTAAATTATCAAAATATTTAGGAAATCCGATACTAGGTAGTCCATGGCAACAGGCAACTATTTTTCCGATCAGGCGTTCATGATGCTTCGATACAAATTCACCGAAACATAGTTACCCACTGAAGAATAGGTTTAATCATATCCGACTACCCTAGGTATATGTAGCTAATGGGAGAATTCACACCTGCCAAGCTCAACCTAAGCTCAATTGGTGTGAGTGAACATGTTTCTGATGCGTTACCGGATATCCGGCAAAGGCTTCCCAGAATTGATCACAAAGAAAGATAATATACAATAATCCTTGTTTGTTTGACTCGAATAAAGTTAGAAGCAATTCTTATTTCTTCCAAAGAAAACCCCATTAGCTGGAAAATTAAACCATACTCGAAAATGCAACACCACTTCCCGGACTTGCTGAAGTAGCGCATTTTTTTTTATTCCAGGGCTCTAATGAAAAATCTCTCAAAAACATGAAAAACCAACCCGTAATACTTTTTTAATCTATGGTCTGTCCGTCTGCGACTGTATCTCTGTGTGTCTGGATGGTGCTTCCAGGAAAAAGGTGAAAACCCAGTTAAATTTTTGCAATACTCTGTTGGAGGAATAACTTTGAATTTGAGTTCTGGATTTGGGTCCCAGTCCCAGTCCCAGCTCCGGTACAAGTCGTAAGTCCGAGTAGTTCCACATATTGCACGCATTCAGAGGGAAAATAATTGGACGAGAGTTTTTCATCCCTCGCCCATGAGCCCAGTGCTGAGCATAAGCATAAGCAGACCACCACCGCACCGTCAAGTCGGAGTAGCTTTGCTTTTGCTTTGATAGTGTGGACGTGGAGCAACATTCATACGAGCGTATCCCTGGAACTCAAGCTGGAGAAGGAGTAGCTGGACGTAAAACATCTGTTGGCCACATTTTATGTGTTTGTGATGTGTTTCACTTTTTTTTTGTTTTTTGTTTTTTGATTTTCATTTTTATTTGTATTTTTGTTTTGTTTTGTTTTTAATCTCGAGAAATCTGCTCTTCTGTGAAGTGACATTTTTGTGGATATTTTTTGTACTCCATTTTGCATGAAGCATTGGATGCAGTGCCAGTGCAGTGCAGTGGCAGTCAGAATTCATACATACTATATACAGTATACTCAAAGTCGTAACTCGCAGCTCGTAGGGAAGAGGAAGCTTGAGATGTTTTGATGTTGATGGCCTCGGCTAAATCGTGGGAAAGTGAATTACATTTTTTTTTTTGCTCTCTTACTTAGTTTCGTGTCAGAGTCATTTTTATTTTATATATATCACAAGGACTTTTATATAATTTTTTTTTTCTTCTTTGGTACAAAATTTACCTAATTGATAGTGTTGGCAGTAGTATATGGTACTGGTACCTAACTATACTGTGCTGCTGCAGTTGAGTTGGCTGAATTTGTGTAGTGTGTTTGTTTAATTGAAAATTTATACGTAACTCCCTTTTTGTTTTTGAATAAACAGAGTAGAAGATTTTAATTACTTCTCGTCAAAAAAAAAATAAAAAATGAAATAAAAAAAAACTCTTAGAAGAAAATTGCTTTTACAAGCTTTACTCGTAGGTGGTATAGTGTGTGTAGTATTTTTGTTAGATTGGTTTTTGGTTTAAGTACATTTTGATTTTTTATTACTTTGGGAAGATTTTTTTTTTTTGGCAAAATCATCGTGTGCACAGTTTTTGGTTTGATGGCATTTGAACTTCTGGAAAAAATTTAATTTTTCATATTTCCATTATTGGGAATGGCTTTTTCAAGGATGAGATTGTTTGTGTCAGGAAAGTCAATACTTTTTTTTTTGTTGATTTGAGTTTTGTTTTTAATTGCATTTCAAAAAAAAATATCTAAAAGTGAGAAAAGAATTGAAATTGTGTGTTTCAGAACATTTTGAGATACCACTGCACGATGAAAAAATACGGCATCTTAACGAAAAAAAAACTCCGCTGATTCTGAAGATTTAAGGGTGGTAATGGTGCTGTGGTTGAAGTACCAGGCTGCTAATTTTGAGGCCGTGAGTTCAAGCCTAGCTTAAGGCAGTGTCTTTTTTCTATTTCCTCCAGCTTATCTTGGTTGCCACCAATACTTACTTACTTAGGTTCTCTCCTGAGACCTAGGAAGTACGTTGGTATTCCTTATCGGGACATATGGCCTTATCTTCTTCTACGCGCCATCGTGTGTGATTTCCACATAGCTTCTACCAGCTCTTTGCCAATCTCGAAGGTTCCTCCTCGACTGTTCTCTTCCACGTACTTCTCGGTCTACCAACTCGTCTTCCTTCTTGTGAGTGGGTTCCACTGCATTGCCTGGCCCGCTTTGCAGATGGGTTCCTGACCTGTTCGTCTGTGTAGGTCCTCGTTGGAGATACGATTAGGCCAGAAAACCCGTAAGATGTTTCGAAGACACCTATTAACGAAGGTTTGCAGTTTACTTTGATGCATCCATATAGCAGAACTGATTCGACGTTAGTCTTAAACAGTCTTAGCTTAGTGTTTAAGCTGAGAGATTTGTTCCTCCAAACATGGGGCAATATCTTGAAAGCAGCCTTTGATTTCCCAATATGGCTGGCGATGACTAGTTCGGTTCCTCCTTCAGTAAAAAATACTACCAAGCATGGGAAGCCATCTACTTTCTGTTCTGGGTGTTGAGCAATATTCATCGGAGCAGAAAATAATAATTTTGCACTGCACCGAAATCTTCTTTACACCCCCCCCCCCCTGTACAGAAACTTCAAATTAAGAGTAGACTAGTCTAGATGATAAATCTCACCTAATTTCAAAGCCCCTTAAAAACCAACAAAAAACGTAACTTAACTGACTGACTTCTTGATTGGTGAAACATCAAGGTTTTTTACAGAAGGTAAGTCTTAGGAAACTTTCGATCTTGGAATCTTGTGATCCCCCAACTATTTGGTATTTTGGCAACAAATTCAGAAAATGACTTACGAAAACGTTTAACTTAATTCAAACAATTAATTTAGTTTCAAAAGTAGTTTTTTTTTTCAGGTGTAACATTTTTGAAAATAGTTGATAGAGTGTGCTGCCATCTTCTGGTTAAAAAATATAATATATATAATATATATATATAAATATATATATAAAAAAATGTAAAGAAATATTTCGGGTGCTCTGCAGTTCTTTGACCTTCCGCTCTTTTGGACTATCCAAAATTTTAATTTTTCCAACCTTTGTTTAAAAATTAAGTAATCTCTATAAATCATTTATTAAATTCAACTCAAAGATTGCTTTTTCCAACCTTTGTTTAAAAATTAAGTAACTCTATAAATCATTTATTAAATTCAACTCAAAGATTGCTTGAGTTAAAGACTTAGACTTGTAATCACCAATAACTTGACATTAAAAAAACGCAATCTTTCACTGCGTTTAAATGAAGATTTAAAAAACGTAAATGAATCCAAAGAATATAAAAAGTATTCAAAGAGTGGAAATGATTGTAATGATATGTCTCAAATGATTGCATTCTATTGATTGTAGTACAATTTTAAAAAGTCTGGTGGAAACCTAAGAATTTAATTTAAAAAAATGTAGAATTCGTGACCACCCTAGTATGTCCAATCTATATGAATTTTGTAAAGCACTTAATTTGTCATAGCCCAGCGAATAGAATACCCTAAGTTATGTAATTTCAAATTTTATGGCATACAAATTTATTCCCTATGATTTTATTGTCAAGTATATTAACTTTGATGAATACATTTGTGATTCGTGATGGGTGTGGGCGGTTAGCCTCTAACTTTGATATCAGCTTTCAAGTTTCCATAAAATCTATCTTAAAAATTTATAGATTCAAATAAAGAAGTATTTAAATACATCAAAAAAACAAAAACAAAAAAGTCATAAAACTTTAAATCATATATGCAAAAAAAAATACAAAATTTCAATACAGCAAAATCTTTACAATCTTTTGGATCTTAAGCTTGGTTAGATCTTCTATACATGTGTTAATCGATTAACATATGTTTAGTTAATTATAATTCAAGTTCCAAATTCTAAAGATTTTGATGATAAACAGTTTAAAATAAAATCATGAAATTTGATAATGTATTTTTTTTTTTGCTGAGATACCAAATTAAATACCATCCAATATGGCAACTTTATTAATATATAATATAAATGTCACGATTCCTACGCATGTGTGATGAAGATGTCAGTTTTGCGCGTTTTTAAGCTGTTTTTTGTTTTATTTCTTTATTTAACTGCCACCGAAAATTTAGTTATGTACAATTTTTATTTTTTCGAAGAAATCAAAAATATGTATAAATTATATGGACTGCTATGTTTTTAATTGGGATAGGATTTAAAATTTCAAATGGCCTTAAACTTATGGCCAAACTTAAGATATCAAAACATTCATTCAAAAAAAAAAAGAACGTTTCCGAGTAAAACCTTAGGGTCATTGACGGCAACTTTAAGAGCAAAATTTTCATAGAAAACGATTTTGGAACATTTTAAGATCTCAAATTTGTCATTTTTCAAAAATTTTGAAAATGCTCATTTTGATTGATACCAATTCTAAGAAAGTGAAAATTATGCCACGCCCTCTAAAGTGAAAAGATCAAATTTTCTAGTTTATCGCAGAGTGCTTCATAATATTGATGATCTGTCATTCCGTCAGAGAGTTACGGTTTTTTTAAATTTCGAAGAGTTGTATCTCAGGAACGACTTGCGATACAGTGTTAAAATTTGGTGATGTTCATGTCTTCTAGCAAACATTGTGAATTTGAAAGTTTTTAATTTCTAAAGTTTAAGAAGGCTCGAAATTCATTTGAGTTTGTTCCTATTAAAAGGGTACAGAGTCAAGATGTGTGGCTTTGGGTATCTGTTACGAAAGAGTTTCGTAACAGGGAAACGTCGGAAAAATGTTAAAAATTAATAATAAATAATAGTAATAAATTCTACTTTTTTCGAACTTGGGGGTTTCTGACCCACCTAATTCTTCCTACGGACAATACAAAAAGGGTAAAATTGATCATAATGAATTGATCTTTCATTTTAAGGAGGCAAATAATATCTTTCTTTTGTTATTTTTTTTAGGGGTCCTTGGCCCCCAACAACTCCTTCAATTCGTAATTGATAGTGTTCCTAAATTTTTAGGCATCAAAAATACTATATTTTTAAAAGGGTATCAGTCCCCCAAAAATACTTTGAGCTTTTTAGATCGTAAAATCTTTTTCAGAAGAAGGGGAGTATGCATTTTTGATGTTCTCATTTGATGCCTTTTTTACTTACTTCTAAGGGTCTTCTTATAGGGTCTCCTAATCCCCCCCCTCCTTCTGGCTATTCGCAGTCTTCCGAAATTGTTTTTCTATGAATTGACGTAACTAAATTCAATTTGTTTGTATGTCTCCCTTTTGCAGAATTCCGGGTGAATTTCCCCAATTTTTGGGGAATGGTCCACCTGTAACCTCAAAAAATCGAAAGCTCAATTTAACCAATGGTGCCAAATATTTTAATTTTAAGTCAAGACAGACAAGTTTGATCACTTAACAAAGAGATTATAAATTTCCTTTGTCTCTTCTAACTTAAAACTTTCTTGTCAAAAAATTAAACAGAAAAAATAAACACAGTCAATTTTTTAATATTATATTTTTTTTTTATTCAATAAAAAAGTCTTAAATATAAATATCATACATAATACATATACATATAAAAAATGTTTATTTCAATTTGTGTTCTTTATAAAAACATGCAAGCTTATTTTTTGTTTGTTTTTTTATTAATTTATTTTAATTTTAGAAGTTTTATATTTCAAATGTGAAATTCATATTTTAACTTATTGTCTTTCTATGTATAAGTTTTTTTCTTTTGTGTGTGTTTTTGTGTAGGCTTAAAGTTAAATTTTAAATATTACAATGAAAAATACACACATTCTCGTATTCGTACTATACACTAAAAATATAATTACTATGTTTATATCTATTTTATTAAATTCATTAATACCTACATAAATATTTATTATATATATATATATAAAAAAAAGTTCGATACTCGTATCGGGAAAAAATATGATATATCTGTACAAAGAAAGAAGTAACATGTTCGATGTTCGTCGTATCTCGAATCGTCGAATGTGAGTAATTAATTAATTAATTAATTTTTTTTTAATAATAAATAAATATTGTATCAATGATATCATATAACAGGTACATATCACAGCCTTTTGCACAGAATGTGTCAAATGTTTTATTTTGTTGAAACAAAAAAAAATTCTTTGCTGAATCTGTGCATCCAAGGGCAACTTTTTTTTTTGTTTTTTTTTTTGTTTGTTCGTATTTGTGTTTCTCAGTCTCTTCTTCAAATTTAAATGCTGTAACGCATGACACCCTTTTTATAACGATGATTTGTGGTTGTTGTCAGTTTAATAAACCTGCGAAATGTCACAATGACAGCAAAAATGGTGTGACAGAGAGAGAAAGAAAGAGAAGAGGAAAGAAAAAAAAAAGAACAAAGTAATTAAGATTGATATTCTTGAGGTTTTTCGGTTAGAATGCATCGTCAAAAGCAACGCAGAACCCTTACCACTGGCGGATAAGATAAGTATTTATCGCTCATGTTGAAGTATGATCCATCGGGCGGTGGCGCCGGTGACGGCGACGAAATGTAACTCCCTTTGATGACCAATGACGAAGCTGGCGATGGCGATGGAATGTATAATCCATTGGACACCAACATGTGGTCATCCTTTGATCGATTGTCGTTCATAATCTTGGCATGACGCTTTGGATTTGGCAATGTTTTGGTATAATCTGCAAATGAATGGGCTTAATGTTGGAGCAAATTGTTTGGTGATGGTTGGTTTTGGACTTGTGAATATGAGGAAGGGAGTGGTATATGATTGAAAGGGGTATTGTTTAACGTACCTGCATTGATGGTGTAGGGGGGCGAGCTTAGGGAACTCTCTTGGTATTTTGGTGGGAATGATGCCGACTGAATTATGTCAACATTTTCCACCAGATATGTTGAGGCAGCCTTTTTGTGATTTTCACCCTGGAAATTAAAATTTTAATAGATGTTGTGGTTAGTTAAAGATGCTTTTGTTGTTGTTGTAATATCAGAGTTTCAAATTATGGGTAGCAAATCCGGCGGATTAACTTTTAATTGATTTAAACTTTGGTTAAGTTAAAAAGGGTTTGACTTTAAGTTCAGTCAGTATATGAAAACACAAGAAGGACGAGCAAATGGTAAACTTTTGGAATTTAAACTCAATTATTAATCATTTTAAACTAGGATTAAGCTTACTTAAGCTCATTTAACCCTGATTAAACGAAGGATTAGTTAGTGAGTAGGTTACTATTTAAAGCTCCAGAGCTTATCCTACTTAATTTTGAATTTTATAGCTTAAAATAGTTGCGAATCAATTTAAGGTTAAGGTTATACTAACTC
The DNA here is from genome assembly GCA_905146935.1 of Scaeva pyrastri. Lineage (NCBI taxonomy): Eukaryota > Metazoa > Arthropoda > Insecta > Diptera > Syrphidae > Scaeva > Scaeva pyrastri. The sequence continues at coordinate 32,675,988 of LR989927.1, read as the reverse complement.
CTGTTTAAGTAAACTCTTGACTAAGATAAGGTTAAGTTAAGTATAGCTTCAATCAATTTGGTTAAGTTAATTTTGGTCAAGATAACTCTGTTTAAGCTAACTCTGGTTAAGTAAACTTTGGTTAAGTTTCTAACTACGTTAACTCTGGCTATGTTTAACTGATTAACTAAACACTGTTTAAGGTAACTGTGGTTATTCTTCTTGAATGACCTACGGATAAGTTTAGTCTAGTTAAGCTTAAATGGCCTTACTCATACCAATCTATTAACTCAATACAGCAAAAAGACTGATTAGTAATCAATAAAATTTGTTGTGAAAGTTTGTATGTGTCCAAGCTGGGCGATTGGCAGTTTTAAATATTGTTCTTTGTTTTTCCCGCTCCCTTTCAAAGGTAATAACTTTCACTGTCACACTCGAACACACACACAATCAAACACCATATTAAAACCTACCTTATAGTCCGATTGATTGTCGTCCTTTGAGTATGCATCATCCGCTTGATGTTCACTCTCCGAAGAGTCCTTATTCTGGCGCCTTATTACAAACCAAGCAACCAAAGCAGCATTCAGGATAAGTAAAATCATAGCCGCTGACGTGATACCAATTATAACCAAATTTGGCATCTCATTCTTCTCCGTACTCTCTGTAGCCGTAATAGCGGCCGATTTATTAGTGGAAATAGTGGCTTTCATATCTGGCAAGAACTTTGATCCACCAGCTTCATTGGCAGCCATTACAGAAAAGACATAAACCGTATTCGATTGTAGGCCCGAGATAGTGGCATTCAGGAAATTCGGTCGGGCCTCAACGTATTTGTATTTATCCTCTTCCAATTGCCTGTGACAAAACATCATCAATCAAAAGGGGAGAACTTTCATTATTTCTGTACAAAAAGGTATACACACAGCTAAGCTATCTATATGTCTACATAGGAGTATACCAATTGCACAAAGTTCATAGTTCAAAGCCAACTCACCTGTATCGAATGCGATAGTAAACAGGTAGACCTCCGTCGAAACCAGCAATCCATGATAGGAGAACACTATTATCGGTCACGTTATTAATCATCAGCTTCTGTGGACTTTCGGGTCGCGATGGCTTGTTCAACTGTATCGCAGCACTTGACTCGCCGTGCATGTTCTTTGCCACACACTCGTAGACTCCGTAATCGTCGTTCAGCACCGACTCAATAAACAACCTTGATCCAGATGATAGTTTGTCAATTTGGTATTCTTCAGTCCTAAACTTGTTCCGGCGATACATCTTAATTTCTTTGCCGTTTTTGCGCCAAACGAACATGGGTGTTGGAGCACCTTGGGCCGTACACTGCAATATACCACGTTCGCCTAAACCTGCCGCAAACCGCGTTGCTGACGGAAATTTATCGACTTTTGGGGCAGCTATACACCACGACACCATAAACGAATCGAGAGGAAGATATAGAAGAAAAGAGGACGAAAAGGTTCATTACACTGAATTCATGAATTGATGCTCGAGCATAGAGTGCTTGGATGGAACTGGACCGGGGGCAAACCCTACCCAACCAAACCAAACCAAACCAAACCAGACCAGACCACAGAGCCATCGATACTCACATTCAACAATTAGTAGGACATCCCGCTGCGCCATAGCACCCCTCTGATTGTCAACCATGCACGTAAAGTTGCCAACGTCAGAGTGTTGGACATTTTTGATGTGCAAATACGAGGTTCCGTTGACGAAAGCTGCCGTAGTTCGAGCAGCCATATCGTAGCCAGATCTCTCCCATCTGACATGGTCTTCGGTTAATGGTTTGCCATTAATCGAACACGAAAGTACTGCATCCTGTCCGGGAGCAAAAATGTTTCCATCCGATATTGATTCGATGTCTGGTGCATCTAAAGTGATAAAGCACAAAAAAAGGGTAAAAACCGTTAGAGGGGTTAGGTGGTGCATACGGGCATTATCTAGAATTTCATTTTTTTCAATTTTAGTTTGTTGTTGTTTTTGAATTTTTATGGTATTTCGAACAACAAAACAGTAAGAGTACATAGAAACATGGGCATCCTTACATTCGACAATCACAAGGACACTCATTGTCGTCGTACCCTGTGAGTTCATAGCCTCACAGGTGTATCTGCCGGCATCGGTTCTCTCCAATTTGATTATGTTTAGAACAGGTCCTTCCGCAAGAATTCTCTCATTGCTGTTGCTATTGCTATTGGCGTTGCTTGCAACTCTGTTGTTCGATGAAATCGGAAAGCCATCCTTAGTCCAGGTGAATGACATTGTCATTGGATTAGCAGTTGCCACTAATGGGATTTGTAGTGGCTCGCCTTCCACCCCCGTAAATGTCACTGGCTGAGATGTGGCAAATTTAGGTGGATCTGAATATAATAAATAAATTCGCAGAGAAAAAGAAGTTAGTGTTTGAATTAGAAAACGAAACGATAAAACGTATAAATTTTAAAACCTATTGACACTAACATAAAATGTCCAGGGAAATTGTTTCGTGCGCGCTGCGCTGCAATGCTTCATTTATACTCTGACAGGTGTATATCGAGTCGTGCATCTCCTGTGTTATATTAATGAATAATTCCAGCGTAGACACTGAACCACCCCATAAGCCGGAACGATTCGAAGGATTTGCTCCTGTAGAAATGGTCATGACCAAAAGGCACAAAATGGCGTTGGGTTAAAAAAAAAGAAAGAGAAGAAGAATACAAATAGTACGTGTGAGTGAGAGATATTTCAACTGATGTGGCATATTTTGCAGCAGTCTAATAAAATTATTTTACCATTAACTGGTATTCCGTCCTTCCACCAGGACACCATTGCTGGCGGATTGCTGGAACTTGAGTCACAAATCAATTTGGCTGTTGTCCCCGGATGGAGATCCTTTGGTTCGATTCGGATTTTGACGGTTTCAGGTGGAACTGTTCGGATGATAAAGATTTAATTTTATTTTTAAAACCGAAAAACAAAAACAAAAAAAAAAATTCAAAACTCACAATAAACTTGTAAAGTTTTCACTTCGAATAATGGTATATCACTGGCTGGGCTTTCTACGTGACATTTGTAACGGGCCTGGTTATCTGATGCGTTGGCCAATATTGTCAATTCGGAGATAACTGTATTTCCATTTAATTTAGACACCGAATTTAGCTAAGGAGACGAAATTGAAGATATTCGAAGGGAGGTTGTTTTGAAATGCGTGACTTTTAAATTACATATAAAGTTTTTTTTTTGGGTGGTTGTTTTTTTTTACCTTTTTATCATTCTTATACCAAATCAATGTTGGTGGTGGATTTCCCCCTGACGATGTGCAGGTAAGCTTTTGAATTGATCCGGCTACGATTATTTGGCCATCATTGTAACCTGTCACAGTTGGTGCTGAAGGTGGATCTGGAGAAGATTGAATAAAATTTTAAATAAATTGAGGGATGAATTCGTTGGTGGGGATATTTTGAATAGAACTTAGTTTTGTTTGGCATACTAGTAGGGGAACTATACTTGTTTGTAGACTTTTTGATAATAAAAGAAAAAAATATTTAATTTAATTGAGTGTGAAAACAAAAGTAAATGGCGCCCAAGTTGAGACCAATCTGGATCTGATAAGTTATTTCAGTAATAAAGTAGACTAGTTTACTGATCCATGTTACTTACATATATGTATATACAAATACACACTAATTAAGTAATTTCTATATGTGTAATAGAATGTAAAATAAATCAACTTTAAATGGCGCCCGGGAAATGATATAACTAGCTAATAAATATATTGTTTATTTTCTGCTAAGCTTTTATTTGAAACTAAATTAAAATTCTTATTTTAAAGTATTCACAACAAAATTTTGTATAAAATAAACATGATCACTTAAATGGCGCCCGGGAAGGTGTATATTTTTTTTTCTTGCAAGTTATATATTCGAAACCTGCTAAAAATAGTAATATTGATTGAAACTAATAATAATTCAAAACAAAAAAAACCACATTCTTTTCTATAATTCAAAGGTTAATTGGCGCCCGGGTGGTGTCGTTATAATGGTATGCAATAAATTTCACTTTAATATTTTCCTGATAATAATTTCTTAGTATTTACTTCTATACGTCCATTAAATCCACAACTACTTGCAGCATACAATCATATGAAACGTTTGAAAACAAATACATTCACAAATGGCGCCCGGACAGAAACAACAAGTGCATTAAAAAAACTCGAATTATTTAAATTTATCTCAAAACATTCAATGTAATTTAGCAAGAAAATGGCGTCCGGGCAGAAACTTTACATAAATTCTGTAATGTGGAGAACATTATTTATAAAATACCATTTTAGCTGATAACCTAAAGAACAAAAAAAAATCACTTGAGTAATAAAACAACAACAAATTCCTCACAGTCCATTTTCCCGGAAGAAAATCTAACAACAAATCTGACCCATTAGCTCTGGCAGCTTAATGGTAATAATCCTCAGTTTTTGCACATTTTTGTTTGTAAAATAAATTTTTATTTATTTCTACCATACGTTGGTATGTATGTAAAAAGTTCAACGTATTTTTATTATTATTTATTTTTAAATTTTTTCAATCGAAAGCAAACAAAAATCGAGATCATTTCCAGTGGGACTTTTTAATTCTACAAGAGCCTTTCAAAAATTTTATACAGCATATTCGCGGACTTCTCCATCCGATTTATCAGTTTAATTTGTGCTTCCAATTATTCAAAGTGAAGCGGCGGAAATTCAGATTTCCCAAGTGAGTAATTCACTGAAATGGCCTAGAATTTCAAAAATAAAAATAAAAAAACTAATTAAAAAAAAACAAACCCCCAAAAAAGAAAAAAACAGAAAAACATACGATATAAAAACATAAATCTTTTTAATGCCAATATCTCCAATTCTCAACTTTAACCCCTTCAGTACTCTCATTTCGAGAACAAACCGTGTAAGTGTGGATGCGTGTTGTAAGCATTCAAACATGGCCTTACATCAAACCGTTAATAGCTTTTATTCTATCTAAATAAATATATTCTCCAGTCAAACGATGCTGAAAGTTTGTTGTTTTCCTTTTTTTTTTGAAAATGCTGTATTATACATACTCGTATGTGTGGATGTGAGGTTTGTTTTTTTCATTTTATAAAATTACTGAAAGTCCAAATAAAAACAAACATACCTGCATTTATTATGAAAGCTTAAAAGGTTTTTATTCCTTCCTAAAAAAAATTTAAAAAAAAACACAAAACCCGATAACGATTGGCGAAAAGAACTCGTATCTGCATCTATGTGGAAGTGCATTATATCGAAATGCATCAGAGATGTATCACTCCACTCTTCACTCAGCAATATCCGATTCGCCTTTTTTACAAATTTTTATTGTAATTTTATAGTAGAACGCTTTCCCAGGTCATGTTATCTGGCACTGATTTCGATTTTTATACTCGTATGTGTTTGATCAGATAGCTTTACTCCGTTTATAGCCCTAAAGGCTTTATTTTTGTACAAAAAAAAAAAAAACATCCGATACCCTACACCCCTCGATGTTAAATATTTGAACTCATCTACTACCCCTCCCGTCTCCTACGAGCCCCCTATTCCCTAGGTTGTTGACTATGTGACAGAAACAGAACCAAACCAAAAGTAAAAAAAAAAAAAAATGAAAAAAAAATTAAATGTCAACGAAAACTGAACGATTGATTAATCACAATCCGTCGTTTTTATTGATGAGCACGCTTACTGGAAGTTTAATTATTGCATTAATTGCATAGTCCATATCTCTTTTCATATTGTTTCAGTGCAAACTATATTCCAAAAAAAAAAAAAAAACAACATACACGACTCCACCAACAATGTTTTCCCTACATTAGAGCGTGCACTGCATTCACAGATTTTCATCGAAATTCCATGCAAACACTGAATCAGAATTTAACAGAATGAATAAAAAAAATATAAATCAACTCAACTAAAAAAAAAAAAATAAACGTAAAAAAACGAAACCCTGTCAGCTTCAGCGACAACATTTTCACTTCAATTAGCGTGACGGCTATATTGCTGTTAAATTTCCGCATCCAGGACGGGCGGACATTGCTGTTCGATTCGCTTTTCGCTTTTAATCTCGATGTGTGGGCCTATAATGTCTGTTTCTGTAGCATACGAAGGGTTCGTTTTGTAAGATTTATGGACTCTGAATAGTCCAAGATTCAAAGTTGTGAAAAGAATATTTTTGAAATATTTCTCGCTCAATGAAAAATTTCTACTCCTACGAGTCATATTGCACTAAGGGAGTTTCAAGAGTTCAAAGTTAGAACCTCTTGGATGCCCTGAAGAGATTGACCCCACATTTGTCGGGATCTCGGCATAATTAATGAAAACATTTAAATGGCGCCCGGGCCGAGACTAAATTCAATTCGTTTTCGCGCTTATTTATACTAATCTCCAGCAAAACATTTTCTGCTGTTTATTTTTTCGAAAGAGAAAACTCCTTGGCTTCTGTGTCACCCCTCCCCGCAGACTATTGCCAAAGGTATGTTAGTATTTTAATGGGACAAGAGAGTAAAAAGCAACTCGCATATGATAATACTTACGCAAAATATTTATTGTATGTGTTGCCACCACTGCTTCTGTCAAGGCTGCATTAAATCCATGACACACGGCAACCAGGAATCTCTTATTTGAGCCAATGGTCACTGATAAGTTTGATACTGTTATCCAACCACCTGAAATGGATGAATGATTGATTGCAATTTTGTTCCCTGATGGTCGTTCTTCTTGTTTCCAATCATTCCCCCTCTGTCTCTCTGTCTCTAGCAAACTTACCTTCGGGATTTTGTTGGCTTTTCGAACTGGTGGCATTCATTTGTTGTCCGTCGACACTCCAACTGACCTCTGCAATTGGATTTGATGGAGCAGAAGAGCACGATAGCTGGACCGTCTCCTCGGCTAAGGCCTCTGTGGGACCCGATATAGTAACTTCAGATGGAGAAACTAAATAGAGTAACAAACAAGCAAAAAAAAAAAAATGAAATCATTAGCATTTGTGATTTGACAGGTGGTGTGTGATGGGCGTGGGGGTTTTGGGCTTAATTAACTCACATGTCACGGACAGTTCAAGATCGGCCTTCAGGGCCTCTTCGGAAAGAATATTTTTCGCTTCACAAGATAATTTTGCTCCATTGTCACTTGGTTCGGCTACAAATTTATAGACATTCTCCGATAGACGTCCCATGTTCCTATTTTTTTTTTTTATATAAAAATGTATTAGTTATTTTATTTTTCTAATTTCTCAAACGGTCAATCATACTTTTGTGGCGAAACTATTGGCTGGCCATTTTTGTACCATACCAATTGTGCCGGTGGATTGCCACCTCGACTGCGACAAGCAATTTCAACATTTTGTCCTCGTCTCAAGTTTTCCCCAGTTGAATAGCCTTCAAAAAATGGCGCTCCTGGGGGATCTGAAATATTTATTATATTTTTCTCAATTAAAACAATCAACCGGACAAAATAAAAAAAACAAGACCAAAAAAAATCAACAAGAAGAAATCGAAATCAATTATTCTGATTCGAAAATAAAATAAAAATAAAAATTCAACATACACAGAACAGATAGATGAATATTGGCACGCATGGGGACATCTGGAGGCAGAGCACGATGTTTTGCTTGACATGAAAAATCCTTGTAGTCGTCGTCGGCACTTGGACGAATGGTAATTGTCGAAGTGGTGGTAAAAGTTTTCAATTGTGTTTCTTTCACTTGCACTTCCGGTTCATAAGCTACAAATTAATTTTATTTATTGTTATTACTTTTACTCGTATTTCAAGAGAAGTATCTCAGTTAACAGGGTGATTCGTGATTGTGAAGATGCTTGACGAGATGTACTATACTTGATCATGACAGAAGTTGATTTTTTTTTTTAGTTTGTGAGTAAAATTGGAGTTTAATAAAACATATTTGCGTAGGTTTAAGATTATTATTGCAATCACCGAAATTATTTTCATATAAATCAAATTAAATGAGTAAGTATGTAAATGGCGCCCGGGTTATGTCTATAGGAATATATAGAACTCTTAGAAACAGCATGAGTGTACATACTTACGAAAAATATTTGAGTATGTTTGTATCTGGTGGGAAACTTGAGTAAATTATCAATGGAAGAAAAAAAAGAGAAAAATATGGCGCCCGGGTCAGGATTACAAATAGAACATTTTTAGCTGCTTCACTTTTCCTGGGATAAGTGAAACTTTCAGGGTCTAAGAAAGTTAAACTTCAGTAAAACTTGAGCTCACGCGTTGAAATTATAAACTTCATTTAGAAGACAATTTACAAATTTAACTTTTAATAGAATAATCAAATTTCAAGTTCATTAAATAAATACTTAAGACATAATTTAATAGTTTGAGTATTCGGTCACAAAATACAGAGGGACAAAAAAGTGAAATGATGGCCACAGTACGCGAAAAATAAATTATGAAATAAGAAATGGCGCCCGGGCCAGGGCTATATGTAGAATTTTTTGACGAGCTTTACAATGCACAGAATAAGAATAAGTTTCAATGTCTGAGTAAGACACATGAAAAAAAACTATTGGGCAAATATTAGTTATGAATGAAATTCAAAAAATGGCGCCCGGCTAAGGACTAAATAAAGAATTTAGTTCTTCCGTAATGAATACTTAAGACAGATACAATGTACAGATCTCATTTTAAGGCACTTAAATTAATTACTTAAGTTTTATTTATCAGGGTAAATGAGTTTTCATTATTATCACATCACATCAAATCACCCTATCCCAGCAGAGAGTTAAAGTGTGAAAATCCATCGATTTTAATTGAAATTAAATACATACCACTGTTATATTCGATATTTCCTCGATACCAAACAATTTCTGCAGCAGGTTTGGCATTCTCCACAATGCACTTCAAAGTTAAATTTTGTTTTTCAATAACCTCAACTCGAGAATTTGAACCATAACCATCTATTTGAATTGATGTGGGCGCAGCTGAAAAAGTAAAATAAAATAAAAAAGATAAAATTAGAATAGAAAATCTAATGATAGAAACGTGAGTTGCATTAAAAAGTGCCAACATTTTTTTTTTAACACCATTCAATCCAATCCACCTTAAAAGACGAACTCGACGAATTTGCACGCCAAAATCCTTTTCTTAACACTCGCATATCCCCCGCCACCACCACCGACCGTCAGCAGAAAGAAGAATATTGAAAATATTAAGGTTCGTATAGCCACCTTCTACTTTTATATAATGTAGATTTAATATAATAACTGCTAAGGACTCTCGCTTGTATAAGGATGAGTCGGAATATAATCAGAGTCAAATCAAAAGAAGAACGTTCTTTTGGTTTGCTAGTTCAGAAAATAGAAGAAAAAAAAAACGAGAAGGTTTTCGACGACTATACGACTACGATAATGCCTCTGACACTGCGATGATGGAAAATCGAATGCAAAATTTTCAAAATCTATGCTAATTCACCCGCAAAACAAACATAATTAAGGCCTCCGAAACACCCCCATCCGCAGCACAACATTATGACTTGTGGATGAAACTGTGCTGAACTGATGCTTCTGTTGCTGGCTTGAATATAATAAGATCCTTCAAAAGCTGGAGCTAAAGAAGGACAGACAGAACCAGGAACGTCTTGTTTACCCTTACGCTTTTAATAGACGAAAATGGTAATGTATACGTTCTTACGTATATTATGATGATGAAGAGTGGGGGAGAGAGAGGATTGAAACAGGGTTATGGATATTCTGGGAAGAACAATGCTTTGCTTTGCTTTGGTTTAGTTTGGCAAACCATTATCATCTTCGTCGTTGTCGTCATAGTCGTCATATTAATCGTCATCTTCTTCAGCTATGTCGTCAAGTTTGTCTTTTCTATACTGATCCTATATACAATCCTCCGTCCCTGTCTCCACACCAACGAAAGGTATACATATCGTATATCTTTAGAAAACAACCCTTCCATCTTTCAAATTCATACAAGACGATGAGAAGGACTCTATACTCAAAGAGTAGGTATAATATTCAAAAAGTTAGATACGACCAAGATGTCGAAAAAGGTATAGTATACCCCTCCCTACCTATATATGTACATTCGACTCAACTCTCGACTCGACTCGACTTGGCTCGACTCATGTATAGATAGATATTAGATATACAGCGACATGAAGGCATCATTGAAGAACTCCAAAGCTTTTGCCTTCGAGAATATAATTTTCTTTATGTTAAATAGTTTTAATTGCATAACTTTAAATCCTTTTGCTAGAGGCTTAATCACGAGAGCGATTGTATGATGAAACTCTTAGCATAACAATGATTATACCTAGCTTAGAGACTCTTGGAAGGAAATTCGTATCATCTCAAATGCAATACAACCTTATTAATAGAAGAATTTAGACGTGTGGGTGTGTTTTTGGGTCTGTCTCTTTCTTTCTATAGAATATTGTGGAACCTACCTTCCTTTGCACAGGATAGGATAAGGAAGTCGATGAAAAAGGATTTAGCAAAAGAGCTTATCCTTCTGATAAGACATTGATAATGATTTTTTTTTTTGCTCGTTGATTGTTTGTTTGTTGTGTGTCTTTCATCCTTTCCTTCCTTCTCCTTTTTGATTATTTTTTTTCATTTTTTTTTTTTGTGACGAAAGGGGATTTTGGCGGCTTCTTCGGCAGAAGATTGTTTGAGGGGGGGTTACTAATTAAAAAATCCCCCAAAGGCACAAAAAGAAGTCTGTTTAAAAAATAAAAAAAAAATCTCGGTAAAGTTCCGAAAGAGGGTGACTTACCGATTATATTAAGCTTTGCATTGGCCCGTATAGCTGGATTACCTTTGGCCGGACCAACTTGACATTGATATTCAGCATCGTCTTCCAAAGTCGTATTCGATATTTGTAAATTGTAGACTCCTTGATTAAAATCACCAATAACGGAATATCGAGGATAACCGGGGATGATGGTGGAAAATCCCAATGCAAATCCATCTTTTGTCCATTGAACTTTTCCGACTCGGTTGGATATTTCACAACGTAGCAGGGTGTCGGTGCCCTCGAGGATGTGTACGTCGTGAGGGGTTGTGCGGAAGGATTGTACGGCGTAATTTATTTGTTGTTGTCCTGTGACGATATTAATTGGAAATTGTGCTGCAAATGAAGAAAAACAGAAAATGAAAATAAGTATGAATGTTGAAAGGAAAAAAGGAATGAATAAGGATAATTATCATGTTTCTGAAGGTAAAGGTTCTGGTATAAGTGTGTGTGTTTGTTGTTTTTTTTTTTTGTTTCTCTGACAAATAATCCATCCCTTTTCAAATAATTTCGTCCTTTTTTTTTGTTTCTTTACGTACGTTCATTACGAACAGACCAGCATGCAAAGGTATACCGATTCATATGTGTGTGCCAAAATTTATTCCCCGGGGCAGTTTTTGAAGTGAGACAATAAATAAAATAAGTACCTACCTACGTTCCTCTCTATACCCAAACCCAAATTCAAAGCCGAAACGGAATCCGGGAAAAAAGCACACATCTCTTATATATGGCCCAGGCACGTCAGGCAATATTCTATATACACTGATTGTAGGCAATTAGTTTTTGGCTCGTTTGAGGCATGCAAACATGAGGCCACGTAAGAAATGTTAAAATTTGATTTAGGGAATTATTTGCACGTATTTCGAGGTAAATATTGTTTTACATACCAGATATTAGGTTATTTAGAAGGTGTTTTATTTTTATTTTTTATTTTTTTTTTTTTTTTTTATATTTTTGGGGGAAAAAGTCGACATGTCGTAGAAAGATTTCAATTGAGAATTTTTTTTTGATTTGTGTGTGGTATGAAGAAGAAGTAAGAAAATGGAAAATTAAGTGGTGGAAAATGAAGACATTAATGTATATGAAAAGATATCTTCTTAAAGATGTGAGAAATTTAAATAAATCATCTTTTTGACAGGTTTTGACAGGACATAATTGTTTGGAATTAACAGAAATATTTAATACTTGGATATATTTAAACATATACACTATTGAATTTCATATTGAAGAACGCAAAAGAAACATCAAAAAATGGCGCCCAACGTGAAGTCATTTCATATTTAGTTACTAAGGGTGATTCTATGGTCTTGGATTGATTAGAAAAGAACCTGCGATTCACTAAAACTGGACTAACAACGAGAATTAATAGGCCTTAAGTCGGTCCCTAGGTTAACTCTTGCTTCAGTCAAAAAAAATCTTTGAAACATTTGGTAGTTGTGATAAGACTTCTTTAGAGTAGATTAGATCAGAGAATTGTCTATAAATCTATAACAATTACGATCTACGTCAAATTTCCGCTTTTTGGGATAATTTATAGATGCATTAATGACACTTATTGACGGCTCATAATATTATAATCCCTATCTTTCCGAATAAATGCGCAAGCTTGGCTAATGAAAAGATGTTTTTTAAATTGATGTCGGGTGCCTCAGACTGTAAAAGTTTTTGAGACTGTAAATTTGTGATGATTGAAAATTAATGACGTCTGCCCTCTATTTTTTTATGCCATTTATTTTAAACAGTGATTAAATTGTAGTCTAGACACATTTTCTACCTCTGACTGTAATTGGGAAACATCTGTTATTACAGACTGTAATTTATGTCTTTTACTGTCCAACACTTTAAATAAGACTGTGATCTGTCTGGCATCTAAGTCAATGATTAAATGACGTCCGCTAAATAAGTGACAATGGGTGTTTCAAAGCGTGATTAAGTGACGTCTAATTTTCCGCACTGTAATTTAAAAAGAATTTCAATCTTATACTGTAATTGTAGTGAAGACTTTTATGGTGCACTATACATTTGTGCGTCAGTTTTCAAAGTGTAAAAAATCACCGAAATTGTCCTTAAGTGACGTTTGCCATCCCTGACTTTAATTCAGTGACAATTGGTATATCAGCAGAGTCATTGAGTGACATCTGCTTTCCTTGACTCTTTGTATTATGTTATGAATGACAATGAATGTCACCAAAACTTTAAGTTCGATAAATCTTTGATGAATTTTAGTACTTAGTGTTTAATTTTAGCAGGCTCTCAGGATGTTATGATTGGTTTATTTCCGCCCTCCCTAAAAGTGAATATTTTTTTTCTGTTTCTGATCTGAATTCAAAGGTGCTTTTATCCTCAATTTTATTTGCCTAGGTACACATTTTTTATGAAAATCTTCTACATGACTTAATAATAATAATACATGAAACATTCATTTAGAAAAAAAATTAAAAAAAAAAAAAACAAAAGGAAATCAAAGAAATAAAGCATCAAAAAAAAAAAAAAAAAAAAACAGAAGAAGAAGATTCACAATAAAAACCAATTATAAGAAGATAGATACTTCCGTAACGGTATTCATTTCCGTCAATCTCATTCTAATTCATGAAATCCAAACAAACAGACTCCAAAATTTGAATTTATATAAAGTTAATATGGGCGTGGATGTTATTGTTGTTGTTGTTATTGTTGGCGGTTCTAACGGTTTTTGTGCGGTGGTGGTGGCTTAAGATATAGAAACAAAGTAACCAAAATAAACCTACCTGTTCTGTTTTTAAGTAGAAAAAGCCTTGAGAAGATAGATAATATTTAAGGTACAAAAAGACGTTGTTGTTGTAAAATATAATGGAGAAATGAGGTTGACACAATTTTCCAGGGCATGGAATGGAAGTGAGATTAGAAGTGAGTTTTTTTGTTTTTGTTTTTTGGGGAATTTTGTTGAGTTTGTGTATATTTATATTATATTCCCACTCGCTGTTTTTGTTATGTGCCGTAGATAGGTTTAAATGTTTCCAGATAGGTTTGAATCTAAAGCAGATTTGGTATAAAGCTTAGCTACCTAAAGGTAAAATATAAATATTTAAAACTGGTAGACATTATTTTGTATTTAGGCAAACATTAAAGGGTTTTATGCTTAAATGGCTTTAACATTTAACCTAAAATCCCCAAAACACAAACACACACACACCACACACATAAACATACACTTACACATACAAAATAATATCGTCTAAAACTCTTTGCCTTTGCTGGGAAATTCGTGTGTGTCCCTGGGATTAGATATTTTATTAATTTTGTATATTTTTGAGTTTTTTGTTTTGTGTGTATGGAATTATACAATAATATATAAGTTAAGTTTATAAAATACTTTAATGCTATTAAGCTTATCTGGTAATTATATTATTCCCCATATAGACGAATACGAAGGCAGGTAAATAATAATTAGATTATTACCGTTCATAGTCACGATTACATTTTCACCATGAAACTGATTATTTCACAATAAACTCGTATCTATTTAAATTCTATATTTCTATGTTTATACATACATACAAATAGAAATGAATGTATAGTAGTTGATGTCAAGTAAACTAAGAAATGATTATCCTGGCTCTAACTCCCTCCCTCCATTCACTCTCTTACCCTCTGTATATTCAATAAATCATGCTTTGGTTAAAAGGTAATATTTAATTTTTGTCACGTTTGTGGTTTGGACAATTCATTCTATTCAAAATAATAATAATAATAATAATTGTGTCTCAAAATTCTCAGGTTAAATACCTTGATTGATTGAAATTAGAAATTAAAGGTGTGTGTTTGCGAGTTATTTTTGAAATATACATAATATAGAAGATAGAGTAAGTTAATTCGAATCAAAAGGTGTGAATCTAAATGAGAAATAAGACCCATGAAGTAATACTTTTTTTGTTTTATCAATTTATTGGAATTCTAGAGGGAATAATTCATGATAATTTAGGGACAATTTTTAGTAATAGAACATTATTTGGAAATTATTATAGCTAGAATAATTTTGATCTTACAAATGTTGGTAAATTTTTCCTCAGAATGTTAAGATACTTTTCTATCTATTCTATTCGTGAAATGATTGTTATTATTTGATCAAAATAACCCTTAACTATCATTTCTTAACTGGCGCCCAATATGAGGCTTAAAGAACTCAGCAAAATCAAGCATATTATGATTCTCGATTTCAATTAAAAGAACGTTCGCTAGGAAAATAAAGATAAAATTTCTCCAACATGTTCTTTATTTGAGTTACCAACCTGTATTTATTATTAGGTGGCGCCCAACGTGGTATTTATGGAAAGTCCTCTGCTTATAATAAATATAAAAAAGAATACAAAATGATTACAGTTAAGAAGGATGCAGAGCTCATAAATATCTTTAAATAATTAAAAATTCTACCAAGTTATCGAAAAACGTGTGAATGGCGCCCAACATGAGGTATACTGAAGAAATTGGTGATTGTATGATTTAACAATTATTATGATAAGTAAAAAATGATTTATATTATGATCCTTGCTTCTTATTTTCAAGCAGTATTTAGTCTTGCTCAAAAATATGCAATTTCGTACACAAAAATGTAAAATTTCTCATCCCACCAAGAGATAGAAATGAAAACTATGTTTTGAATTACTATCATTCTTATGTGTTTTTAATTAGCGACTGTAATTATAGTTTCAGTCTTGCTTTAGGAATTACAATTTTTTTTCCGGTTGAATAAATGTGTCAAGAAACCGCAGTTAACAGAATTAACAAGAACATAATAAACCAGTCTTTTTTTGTTATGGTGTTAATCATAAAACTGTGGATTCTATACCCCAAAGTTAATTTTTTTTTTGTAATAAAAGAAACACATGTCACAGTCAGATAAAAATAATTTATTGGAATTTGGAATTCCTGTCAGCCATCACAGCGGGTGTGATGTGATTTGAAGTACATACATTTTTTTGTCTACTATTAACTTTTGCCCTATGATATTCGAATCAAATAATGTTTCTGTCTATGTAAAGTAATTAGCTTGTCAACGAACTTTTTTTTGACAAAAGTATGGAAGTTTTTTTGAATTCTGTGTAGTAATAAATATGTAAATACTTTTCCAAACTTAATACAAAATAAATGTCAAAAACAACACTACCGAAGTTGATTTTATTTAAATTATTTTCTTTTTTTTAGGGAAAGTAAATTATTCTTTTTTTTAAATTATACATACATATAAACATAATTCTTGACCATTTATAGAAACTTTTGAATAACGAATCGAATTTCTGGACTAATTTGAAATGACATTCATGAGCAAAAATCAACAATGCGTAAAGAAAAGTTAGAATTAAAAAAAAGAATAAATTGGCTCCCGATGTGAGATATATTTCCCTCATAAAAAATACACAAATTTGTTTGAAAAAAAGTCAATTTGCTGATTTTAACGACAAATATTTTTCGAATGATATTAATATGCAAAATATCATTCAAATGGTGTAGTAGTTCCACACCCTAAAAATGCTAAGGTACAATAGTAAAGTTTGTTTTATCATATAAATAACATAACAATCATAAAATAGTTCTCCATCTTAGACTCAATTAGCAAAAGTAATTGATGCATAAATGCAGCATGTTAATAACTCATAAGTAAAATTAACATATCATAGCAAACATGCAACGTTGTCTAGTCGAGTTTCTTACTCCGTATTGCTTAATGAATCATACAAAATAGTGGAAAGATAAAAACAATTAGCAAGAGAAAGAAAATAGAAACAAATTGAATTTCCTCCGACATGGAATCTACTGTCTTTCCACACCCTATTTCATAGTTGAAAAAGAAGTTACGAATGGCGCCCAACACCAGTGTTATTGCACCTAGCAATAATTCTGGCATTCTTGAATTTTTTAACAAACGTTAATAAATTAAAAAGTGCCATCAGGAATGTGAATTAACGAACCCACAATTTCTAATCTGATAGAAAAACTTGAATGGCGCCCGATGTGGGGTTTGTTTAACTTAGAAAATGAGTATTTGAGTGAGATTAAGGATTGCTTTAAGAATTATCAACATTAATAACTTATAAATTGATCTAGACATAAGGAATGCTGAGATCCTTGTTTACAAGAATAAAACAAAATATGTGAATGGCGCCCAACATGGGGTCAACTGATTTCATATTGATAATGATGATCATCCTAGCACAGCAATTCAAATTATCAACCTCATAAAACATTAATCTTCCCAATCACATGGTAAAATAGTAAATATTAGGTAATTTTGGTGAATTATCAAGACTTCATATTGGGCGCCATTTAGGTTTATTCTAGTATTTATGTTTTTATATAATATTTAAAGCTTTGCTGACTGTATTTGATCCCATGTTAACATTTTTAATCAAAACAAATTAAATCAGACTATCCTTTGACTTCAAAAACATTTGAATTGAAAAAGTCATAATCTAGTGTTAAGATGGATAAAAATCCCCTCGGCTTAAAAAATACGGTATAGTTGTGTCTTAACCCTTATTTCTATTAAGCAAAATCCCCCTGATCTTTATCCATCATCATACACACAGCAAACATACAACTAGCTACATATTTTACTGTTTAAAATACTTAGCCGAATCAAATAGCTATCACTATAACAATAAGTTCAGTTCTTTATCTACCAGTGCCAACCTTTGATCTATCAAAATAGATTTAAGAATCTGGAAAGATAATTTTTACTTTTTTACTGTCGATGCGGTGTGGTATGGTGTGGTGTGCTCTGCTCTGTTGTGGTAGTGCCAAATACTACCTATACTTTCTGTTTCAATACAAAAAGTAGAACCAAAGAAGCCTTTTTTTATTACCATTGTTTTATAATCCACCACTTTACTTTAAGCCACATAAAGTCAACTTTATCGACATCTCGATGCTCGTAAAAAAAAAACTATATTTTTTTTCTTTTTCTTTTTGACTGTTGACTCCCGATTTGCAGATACTTTCGGATATAGAGAACCAGACAAGCGCCATACATGAGAGTTGGCCAAACATTCTTAAAATTGATGACACACCAGATAAGCGATAAAAGTTTTTTACCCATTCGTGTTCTTCTTTTTTGAAAAATATGTATTTTTGCAGAATTTCCTCTTTCGTTCCCTGTATGACTGTGAGGCTTTCGAAAAGTCTGATGGTGGACTATGGTGGATTTAATATGTGCAGATATATGTACATGTATGTAATTTGTGCCCTGGAAAGAATTCTGTTTCGTTTTTTTTTTGTTTTTAAATGGAGGATTTGTGAATTTATTATGAATTGCTCATCATCACTACATTTTTATACGATGGAGTCAGCCAGGCCGAGTTGCCGAATAAAAATAATAATGATAATGGTAATATATGGTGACCCCCGCATCTTTGTATAATTTAATTTAATTAGTTCCCGTGACCAGAGAGTCAATTATATTGTAGGAGGCCTTTGGTGTTAATTATTATTGTTCGTTTTGTTGGAACTTTTAACGCCATACCAAATGCAAACGCACAGCAGAGCCGCCCTCACTGTGTGGCTGTCATCATTTTTCTTCTTCTTCATTTTCATCTTCGACATCAGTCTCGACTGGAAAGACCTTAAAAATGAAATTTTACGATTTCAATTTCGAATTCAATTCATTTGATTAAGATGATGAGGGTCAGATTATTCTTTTATTTTTACTTAGTTAAGTTTAATTACAGTGAAATCTCTCATTGGCGCGAAATTCTGTAACTTTATTTTAGGAGGAATATTTTCTTTCTTTTTTCATGGTGCGTAAATTAATTCGGAATCTGTACAAAAATTCTAATTTATGTTTTGGAATAAATTTTCAACCAATTTTAACATTTTTTAGTTGCATTTTTATTTTAAATGCTTGATGCAAATTAAATGGCGCCCAACTTGTAGCCTATTTATTCCCCAAGAAACGCCTTAATAATTAGAATAAAACCGACATACATTCTCACGTGGACTTTATTGAACTGTATGATTTTTCTTTAAAAATAAAAGTTTTTTATAAATGGAGCCCAACTGGAAATATAAGGTATTGAACTAAACTCTTTTCATGAAAATAAAAACTTAAATTTCGACTTTGTATTTAGAATCTCTAAAAAGAACTTTTAAAATTCTTAAATGACTACAATTTCCAAAATTGGATTATTTTGGAACTAAAAAACCGTTTAAAGTCTTTTTAAGGATTATTCCATTAATTGGAGTTGAATGTAGACTCATAATTGATATCATTAAGATCTTTTACAATTCAAATATCGAATGCTTTAATTTTAATAATTTTAAAGAGCTTTTAAATGGTGCCCAACGTAGGATATATTAAGTTAATTTAAAGCTTAAATATTAGAACAATATAATATTGAAAATTAAATATATTTTTTAGTATCAAATATATTTATGTATCACTGAGAAATATGGTAATTAATTCCACAGGACGTAATAATTATAAGAAATTCGTTAAATGGCGCCCAACGTACTTTTAACTTTTTTTTCAGAATTTCTTTAAAAGTTTTAGATAAATTTGATTGAAAGGTGTAAAAATAGTTATAAAATATAATAAATAATATAAAAACATTTTAAAAATTATTAAAAAGTTGATCTTAAGAGATTTCACTGTACCTTCCATTGAATTTATTCTTTTCGATTGCCGAAAAATTCCAACGATTTTTCTTCTTTTATTTTTAGTTCTTTGTTCCAAAACGACAACCACTTAATAAATAAAGATCATGAATGATGCCATAGGTGTTTAAAATATGGGTGGGTGTGTATCTTTCAGCTTTGCATAAGAAAACTTTCACTGATGATGGAACATAACATACGACTATCTGACATAAATTGATTAATTTCGCTTTATAAAACCAACACGATACTCGCATATTTTCATATCTTCCGGATGGATTTCCTCAAAAATTAATGACCATCCATTATATAATATGTAGGAACCTACTTACTTCGTATGGTCCACATTTTTAGTTATACGAGTAAACCGTCATAAAATATATTTCAAAAAAAAAAACTCAAAAAACTGAAAACAGAAAACCCCTAAAGTGAAATTAACACATGAGAAGACACAGAAAAGGCTAACAGGTAACCAGTGTGTGACATCCGGTCAGTTTATACCTTGATGGTTGCCTTTTCCTTATGCTTGTGTGTTAAAAGTCCTTAAAATTATATATAGTTCATACATACGTATACGACTTTTCACCGGACCCTCAATAAAGGTACACCTTTGATAAATTACAAACAAGAGCATTCTGCACAGAAACTCGTTTAATTTTTTTTTTTTTCAGTTTTTAGTCATTTTAAGTCACACTTCAAGGATTTCCCGTGTGCGGTCACACAAAAGACAAAAGTGCTTCCTTGTAGATTATTTCATATAAAATACAAAAGTGCACTTAAAATACTAAGAAAGAAGACAAAATAAAAAAAAATTAAAAGAAGAAGAAGAAGCAGAGCACTTCCTTATGTCAGAGAGAGGTTACCTTAATTTAGATTACAACTTGCAGCAGGAAAGATATATGTAGATATTTATACGTATGTAGTTGGTTTAATGTGGTGGGATGCGTTCATTATATAGATACCTACGTCCAGAGTCTTTGTCGTATAAATTTTCTTAGTCATTGGGTCACTTGTTATAATACTACACTACTTCTTGACTTAGTCATCGAAGTGCCACAGAAAGAACTACTTGGGACCGTTTTCTTTTTTCTTATTTATTTTTCTTCCGCTGGCGTGTTGGTGGTTGGTGTCTTCATCAACCTCGCCCTTGCCTGGATCTTTGTTCTCAGTGTACAACGACTTTCCTTATGAGGGCACGCCACCACCACCACCACACTATTATATCTTCCATAGTGGATATTACCAGTTACTCCAGGCAGACCTAATTAACATCCGACATCCATTTTACAATTTTCTCAACTCACGGGGAAAAACATCCAAAAAGTGTTCCAATCCGAGAACAAGGGGGAAAAAAAAGTTCAACATTATTATACATTTTCATAATTGGGACATAATTATATGCTTCCCAGTTTCGAGAGGGGGAAATCTAATCAATTTTTTGGAACTTTTTTCTTTATTCATTTTTTTTTTGTTTTTGTTTTGTATTTTACAATAATGAGGTCCAGGTAGATAATTTCGGATCTAAGGCCATTGACTGTGGTTTTTTTTTTTGTTCTTCTGTGGGTGATTCCTACATATATACCCAAACTCGGCTCGTATACCCCTACCCTCCTACCTATGCTGCATTAGGGACAGGTATAGGAATGAGTATTATTTAGGGACAGGTT
The DNA here is from genome assembly GCA_905146935.1 of Scaeva pyrastri. Lineage (NCBI taxonomy): Eukaryota > Metazoa > Arthropoda > Insecta > Diptera > Syrphidae > Scaeva > Scaeva pyrastri. The sequence goes on along the minus strand of LR989927.1, from coordinate 32,654,898 downwards.
GTTTGAAGAAAAATGAAAAAGAACAACGAACAAATTTATTTTCTTATCCGTTGTTCCGACTTTTATGTTCCAGTAAAATGCCGTAAATGGATGTACTCTCTACATAGTATAAAAGAAGTATATGTATTCAAATTAAGAAACTGGATTATATTTTGACAAAAAAGCATTTTGTACGCGAGTAGATATCTATATAAAAACACTTGATTTAGGTCGCATTATAGGTTTTGAGTTTGGTCTTGCGGTAGGTTGGCTTTTGAAGCAGTGCTTCGGCGGCGCATGCCACTGTATATACGAGTGTAATAATAATAAAGATGACCTTTTTATCAAATTACGGTGATATGGTGGCGGTGTTGCTTTAGGCGTTATTTTATACTTTGTAATGTTGATCTTAACTATGCTCAGGCTCAACATCAGGGGTGGGCTTGGAAATTTTAGATGATTCATTCATGAAAAATGGAACTCTAGTTATGGTAATTGTGTAGCTAAAAAATATTACCATTGAAGCACAATGATGATCCTGATGTTATCAAGGAACTAAAAGCTTTTGAGGGAAGTAGTTGATCGAATGTTAATTTCTTGAAAATGAATAATGGGAATGTGTCAGAAAATCTACTATCACTATGGATCAATACTTTGAAGTCCATTTGCTCTCCGAGTGAGTTCCAAATAATCTTCTGATGGTAATGCATTGAGAACCATTGCGACAGCTGTGAAGTGCCAAGAATCCATCAAGTCTTTGACATTCTGGGAACATCACCACAAGAACCAGACCTTCTCGAGCATGACGAAGAAAAGAAAAGAAACCTAGCTTCTAAGAAGGAGAATAGAGTGGAGAAAAAAAATATAGGGGAGATATAGTAAGGGTATGATTCCGAAATTTGTTTTATAGGGAAGAACCTTCATGAGAAGCCCTCCAGTGCAGGCAAGAAAACAAAGTTCTATCTGGAAACAACAGTCAATGTTAAGGATTCCGTCAAAAAATACTTGGTCCTGGTGAAATTCGTCATGCCCGTATTGAGTCAGATGTCAACCCTAATAGTAGAATAAAATTTTAAAAACTTTATCTAGTTGACCGAATTGTGAATCTAAACCATTCTCGAACCCACTGGAACACACATGAAAAATTTCATCAAAATCAGCCCAGCCGTTCAGTAGGAGTTTAATCACTAATACACTAAGAGATGATTTATGTACACAAAGATGGTCATTTTGTTTGTATAAACCCTAAAAAGGCCAAATCAGTATGGCTTTGGGTTGATAATGTTCATTGTCGAATTTTGTACATCACTTTCAATTACATTTAGTTCTTTATCTTCACAAAACTTCCCTTTTCATTTTTTCACTTTCAAAGTATAAATCTAGAAGAAAGAACTTTGAACTAAAATTGTTAGAAATTTACATAAACAAAAAACTGTGCAATATTCCCCAAAATCTCACACAAAGTTCCTAAATACTCAATTGTGTAAAAAAAGGTGTGACTTTTGAAGTAATTTTAATTAGTTATCAATAAGAACTCTTTAAAAAAATAAATAGAATTTTCTGTCTTTCTTGTGGAAATTCGTTACTTTTCTGTAAATTTTCTCCAAGAATTCAATATCAATTTTTTTTTTAATAGAAAATAAATTAAATTGAAATTTTCAAACAAGAGAAAAACAAAAAAAAACACCGGCACCCCTAAAAAGTTGTAAAACTTCGTGTGTTTCTTCCAAGAATAGTTGATAGTTGATTCTCTCAAAAAGTTTCAATGAAATTTGATGATACTGAGAGATAGTTTTTTTTTTTTTTTTAAATGGAACATAAAATTGATGCTTATATGAAACCTATATAAATTCACCTTTGCCCTATTCTCAATTTCCTCGAATGAATAAAAAAAAAAAAACACACTCAAAAAACAAAACCAAAAAAAACGCTGTTATTAACTATGTATGTATTTCCATTAAGTGTTTCCCAAAATTTTCATCCCATTCACACAATGACTTTACGCTCCATAAAAATCACACTTAATTGGACGGGGCTCCCGAACTGTGACGATATGATATACATCACACATCCAACATGGTCAAAAAAAAAAACAAAATTGTACTTCAATTGATACACAAGTGTACAAGAGAGTAATCCTAACTAACGAAACAACAACAACAAACAAAAAATACAACAAGAATACCCACAACACTCAGCAGAAAAGTTCACAGGAGGTAGTTAACTAAAATACAAAAAAAAAAGTAGAAAGAAAGGAAAAAAATATTATACAACAACAACACAATATTGACGACGACGACTACGACGATGACGATACACAAAAAAAGAACCACTTTCCCAAGGAAGTCATTGTTCCCCCTTTCAGTTTCGCAGTCTCCATAGGTATCCCTATACCTATATTGCCTTCTGCCAATATGCCGGTTAAAGAGCAGGGACCTAAGAGCACCAGAAAACACAGAAACAGAACACACACAGTCAGTCACAGAAGCAGGAGCACCAGCAGGCAGCAGGAGCAGCACCACCACCACCACCATCGCTATAGCCATAACCATCGCCATCGCCATCACCAACAGCTAACAGCTATAAGCCAGCAACAACCCATCATCATGGTATACGAGTATAGCAGCATGGAAATCGAGCAGGTGCACACAAAAGTCGCGTCTGTTTTTGGGGCTGCTGTGCTGTGACCCCCCTGTTTCCCTTTGATTCCTGGCTGAGCGGTTATAGCTGCTTCTGTAGCCTCTGTTCACTGTTTTCTGTTCTCTGTTGGATTGCTGTTTGGATGGTGTACTTTGGTATACATCATATGAATGGTGGTGTGGACCCACCTGTATCCATCCAGACGACAGGCACATATGCATCCTTGTTTCGCTTTTGAAAAATAACAAAAAAAAATGGAAAAAAATTGCTACACATACCTACGTATTATATGTATGTATGTATGTACACAGGAATTGATGTTCCGTTGCAACGGCAAACATGCATAAGGAGTTAAGTGAAGAATGGAGTTTTGTCGCAGGATAGCAAAGGAGTAATGAGTAATGACGCAAAGTATAGGGTCGGGCTTAAGGAATACCAATAGCATACAAAAGCACACTACTGTGTGGAAAACCAATTGATGCCTTTTTAATGGTCAAAAAAGACGAAGCACCCTTAATCCTCATCCAACAAGTCCTTACATTTCAAGGATCATTAAGTAGACAACGGATGTTAGTGATGATCATGATGAATTTTTACAAAAATGTGTCATAAATTCTATTCTTCTGTGTAGATTTAAGAACATTTTTGTATAATTTGTTAAAAAACCTTAAATATGTCACAAACGTAACATACAATTTCATGTATTTGATACGTATTGGATACAATTTTTATTTCATATGTATGTGTTTGAATGATATTTTTAGCACATTTTTGGCTTGTTTGTTGAAAAAAGTAAATATTGTCACAAACGTAACAAGAAAATTCAAATAGTATTTTGGATAATTTATTGAATTGATAAACTGTGCTACAACTATGAGATATGTATGTTTTTGTGTGCTGGCTTATGGACGTTTGTTCAGGAAAGTAAAATGTGTCACAAACTTAACAATAAAAAGTAAGTGCAATTTTGTGAAATGAAGAAGAATACATACATTTGGAAAAAAACACTAAATTTGAAATTTATTCAAAGTCCAAATTTACAATTAAGCGTCTATGTCACAACCGTTACAAATTTTAATATTTATTTTTATGTACGTCACAATTATTTTTAAGGATTTACAAACTTCATTACTGTTGACAATAGTGTAAAAAGAAAAAACTTTATCATAATTGTTACATATTTATGTCACAATAGTAACAATTGCAATTTAAAATATTTCTATGTGGATGATGATGGAACTAACTACATTTAATCTAAACTGTTTTTACAGAATGACAGATTAAAATAATCAATTTATAAGTGACTAGTTGTCACATACTAGGTTTTAGGTTTTAAATGGTACCCAATAGTCGTAACATGTTATTTTCATTTCTATAAATATGCATTGTACTCCCAGGAGCTGAGTTGGATTTGGATTGATCTAGAGGAGCAGCAGAAAATTTGATTGTGTCTTAAAAAGTAACTTCAGTCATACAAAAATATTATGTAGGTGTCTTATAAGTTACCTAAGTTTATTTCAGTTAGAAGAAACACTGTTTGAATTTATTTAATAAATCTGTGTCACAACCGTAACATGTTACTTTTTTCCTCTTTGGAACCTATAATTCAAAAGCTTGAAGGTTCACGACACTAAAGCCGTACGTTGGTATAAAAAGATAATAAAAGAATCGTCTGCTAAAGTTGTGTCGTCAAGAAAGCTTAAAGGAGCTTAAGAAAAAAAAAACAGTTGAATTCTTTCTCGTCTGAAATACCAATCAGCTTCTTTGTTACGAAAGTCGAAAGTGATTTGCACAGCAATGTCTACCAGACGTCTCACATTTTGTATTGTTCCTATAAAATATTATATACGGTATAGCATAGAGGTATGTTTGTATGTAGGCATGTAAGGGGGATCCTTTATCCGTCATATTGATTTTTTGATTTGCTCTTCTCTCCATTTTTTTTTTTTTTTTGTTTGTTACTTGGGTGTCTTCACTTTTTCGTCATATTCAAAACTCAAGGGACCATTACAGTAACTTTATTGAATGTCAGATGATAAACGGAGAGATTGGCCTGTTTTTTTGTGGTGTTTCCTGCGTTAACCGATTTCTGTCCTCTTCGTCTTCGTCCTCGTCTGCGTGTCGATTCAGACAGAAGACAATCGACCATCATATACAACATCTTCCTAACCACCAGGATGGCGATGGCAATGGCAATGTCGATGGCGTCCAGATGAACAGATGAAGAATCAAAAAGCCAAAAAAAAAAAACCAAAAACAACAATACAACTAACCAACAACAACAAAAAACAGCCCCCTCTGCCCCTGCATCTTCATCATCATCACCATCATCATCAACATCATGACTGACTCTCGCCCCCTTGATGTTTCGGACTGTTAGAGTTGCGAAGAGGTAATTGATTTCAGGTTATTTCGTCTACGTTTCGTTGGGCTCCAAAAGAGCGTTGGCTTATTAAATTAATCAAGTGGAATATTGGAAAAGTTGTTTTTTTTTCCCTTCGTTTTTTTTTTTGTTTGCTTCCCTTTATTCCCAGCCTCTCCATCACATGGGTTTATTTATTTCTTCGTTGTTTTTTTTTTTTTTTTTACTTTCCTGTGCCTAACTTTTTGGAAGAACAGGTGATTTAGAAGGTGAACCAAGAAGAAGAAGAAAGAAAAAACGATTTACTTGTATGACAAAGTCTTCACCATCAAAATCTCCAAACGAACCGTATAAGTGCGTGAAAAAAAAATCAGACCGACAAAAAAAAACAAACGCCGAAAAAAAAATCACAACCACTTCATGCAAAGTTGAGCGGAAACGTGGATGTCATTAAAAAAAAAAATAAAAAAAACAACCACAGACAAAAATCAAAATTCAGTCAGATCAAAAATTATGAATGGACCGCTGCTGATCGGCAATGAACAATCTATACCTTGCCTATACTCCTACCTATGTATCTACGTCCGGACGCGTCCCTCTGCTGCCTACTACCTACTACAGGTCGTCCGTCGAATTAAAGACATATTGTATCTTTAACTATGTATCTTTATGTTTATTGGGATAAACAGCATTCGTACGCGTTGCATATATTAATAATTTTTTTTTTTAATTTTTTTTTGTGGATATTTTAATTTTGTGTTTTCATTACAAAAATAAAAAAAAGAAACAATAAACTAGAAAAACACGTTTTTTTTTGTCTGTTGTAAGTTCAGTTCGCTATGGTCCCACGGTTTTTTTTTTGTCAGTTTGAAAATGTCAGTGGGAACATTGGATTACAAAATCTTTTTTATCATATGTGTGTAGATTCATACTCGACTCATAGATGTATGGACAAGAAATCTAATAGACAGACACAAGGGTACCTACACTCTGGTTAACTAGATAAGAGCCATATTTGTGGTGACGCATATGTGGAGGGTAGAGTGTCTCGGGGTAAGATTGTCCAGATTGTAATTTGGGTTTAGATTTTGACAGGCAAATAAAAGAAAGTCTCGAAATGGTGTGATTAATATTTTGGGAAAAATTACGAAAAATAGGACAGTTTAAATTTTCTTGGGTCTCTAGCTTTAATATGCTGAATAGAAATAAGGTTTAAAACCTAAAATGATATATTCGAATTTTTGGTCCAAAATTTTGAATCTGTAAAGTGGATTATAAGTTTTGGAAACCATTAAAAAAGGGTGTTCAAATGTATGAGTTGTTTATGTCTGAGATGTATGTTATCTAAATTCTGAGATAGCTATTTTAACTTTAGCCTGAAATAACTATAAGAATGCTTAATTTTTAAAAATTAATTTAATATGGAATTTAAAGTTAATATATTTTCTTTATTTTTCAGGTGGAATAAAAGCGCCTTGAGATCATCCCCAGTGGTAAGTGTTTTTTTTTAACAAAATTTAAATATTCAGTTTTATGAATTAAGTTTTTAATTTTTGCAGAATTGATTCGCAACATTATAATTTTGCATATTTTGTGCCGCAAGTTGTATTTTCTTTTTCTCTTTTCTTTTTCTTATTCCTCAACATTATTATTTTGCTAACCCATTAAAGTTCAAATTGTAAATTAATTTTAAAAGTGACTATTTTCATTGGGCAAATTTTTGTCTTTTCGCAATTCGGTCATTTCGCATTGAATTCTTATTTGACATTATTAAACATATATTTTGGTCTAATCGTGTCTTTGCATATTGTATACACCATTTTTTTTACATTATTTCATCACTTCGCATTTAGTGTCGTTGCATTTATTTACTTTTCAATATTCTAAGTTTTTTTTCTTAATTTTGTTACATTTTGTCACAATTTCGCTAACATTTGTCTGTGTCTCCGGTTCTTTTTTCACTTTTTTCCATTACGCAAGATTATATTTTGCAATTAAATTATTTCGCATTAAGTTATTTTTTTCTTGCAAAATTGTGTTTCGCATCATTTTTGTTTCTCTAAATCATAATTTTGCAAATTTATAATTGTTTAGAAGTTTTCAACTTTTCATTTCGCAATATTGGTGTGCGAAGTTTAATAATAATCTTACTTACTTAATTCGCAATGTGATTATTTCGCAATTTATTACTAGGTATATCAACAAATTTTTAAAAGTAAATTGCTTTTTACTGCACCTATTTTCCGAAACCACAGTGTAACCCAATGAATTAGATACACACTACAATATATCGACAACTTATTTCTGGTGGGTTTTGAAAACGACACTTAATTTAAATTTAAAATTAATACAAACCATCTGCATTGACAAAACAAAAGCCAAACCTAATACAATATACAAACCAACCGACCAACAAAAGAAATTAAACAACAAAAAAAAATAGAAAAAAAAAACTAATTTAAAATCGGTTAATTATATTATACGTGTAGAACACACCTTGATGGTCACACATCTCAGAGGGCAATGCTGTTTGTGCTAATTTCACTCTACATATACAATCATACCTAGGCCCTATTTATTATATGTATTATTGGACAGGTTTTTTTCCCAGCCATAGATGTCTCGCAGATAGTATTCCTACAAACATGTGTGTAGTACGAGTATCTCTGAATTAAGCCTAAACTTGCCCATATCTAATACGAGTATGTATATGTATAATGAAAAATAGGACAGGAAATATCAGTATTCTTTTTCATTCAAGAAATCTTAGTAAGAGAGATTAAGTAAACGTTTTTAGTGGATATAAATAATTTAAAAAATAAATAAATAGATATAGATAAATAAAAACCCATCAAACGACTAAGACTCCAAACCGAACGAAAAAGATATAAAGTCTGTAATGTTGATGTACGAGTACGAGTTGGCTTATAGTTTAGATACATATACAAATACATATAGATACAGCGACAGACGTAGCTTATAGGTTATGTGGTGTCCAATTAAAAGTAGCAGCTATTAAAATTGCTGAGTATATAGTCTACAGTTGGATTGATTGGGTTCTTATATTGTATAGAGGTATCTAATAGCTTACAAGAGCTCATTGTAGTTACAAACTTATAGATACAACAACACAAACAAAAAAAAAAAACAAGTATGTTGAACTTTGCAATTATGTATCTAGAACGCACCTTTGACGATACATTTTTTTATTTCTTCATTCGAAGCGAAGCTACATTGCAGATGCTTGAATTAGTGGGGGGCAGTGGGGGGAAATCTGCTCCGCGCCACCAACACCGCCACCGGCGGCGCGGCGGCGGCTCCGTCAATCGGTGGACGATTGGAAGATGGAATTTAAGTTTTCTTTGAATTTTCATGTCTCACATTGATCAAACAGAGATTTTAGTTGGTAAAGTTTTTTTTTTCTTTTTTTTTGTTCATCTTCTCTAAAGGTTAAAGGTTTTCGACTTTTCCTATAATATGAGAAGGGGGAGAAGGTATTTTGTTGTGGAATGTCTTTTATTTTCAGTGAAACATATTTTTTGGAATTGCTTAATAGAAGAGAAGAACATACAACAAAAATAAGCAACTTAGAATTGGAGCTTTTAACTTTGTCCAGGAGTAATTTTTATAACTTTTTGAAACTTTCAACGCAACAGGAAAGGTATAATTTATTGTTTGGAGGAAGTAAAACTCAATTATTAAATTCTTTGAAAAAAAATAAACATCAACTATCCATCAGAAGACAAAAATTGATTGAGAAACAATATAAGCTTTAGGTCAAATTTCATTTCAGGATGTTTCATAAATTTTAGTTTTTCTTTTGCAGAAGTTAGATGAAATTGAAATCAGATATGTTTGAGCTCATTGCTAGATTATGTTGCGCAGACTCGCAAGAGTTTTTTGAATTTTTGAGAAAACAACGTAATTGAAGTAGGTACTCATAAATAAAGAAATTAGATATTAAAAAGGTTAAACATTTAAAAACGGGGAAAAACATTAAGTTAAAGAAATAATTTTCAAGAAAAATATTAGAAAAATATTAAACCTTAATGGAGGTCCTAAAAGCGAAATTCTTTTAGGTACTTAACTTCTATTAAATCCTTAATACAAACATTTTAAAAAATATGAAAGAAATCATAAAAGTGTGTATACGCCACCGTGTACCATTGTTAAAAATAACGAATACAATACAAGACTATTTAGTAAATTGAGCCAATAAGAAATCATAGAAATCAATTCAAATTTATTCAACTGCGTTTGTATATTAAAATTTCCTAGAATTTTTGAAGAAAAACATGAAATTCGTAAAAAAAACATGATACAATATTCATGATTAATCGTTCAGTGAGTGTTAATTCGTCTAATTAATTGAGTGTTTTCATTGGTAATTTGTATGTTTTCTGATATACATAATTCTTGGGACTCTTAGTCATGTTTTCGGTAATTGAACTTTAACACCTTACCCATTTTTTATGAACTGCTGAATTCTATTTACTTTGTCATTTTTCATATTAATTGACAGATTTCAGTGTAATCGATTAGTTTTATATTTCTTTAATTGAATCGTAGGGTTATGAAAGTCAAAAACGAAATCAAAGTATTAAATATTTAAATACTAATTTTTGCATTTGTTCTAAATTCAATTAACGTTTCAATTTCGTTAAGAAAAATAAAAAGTTATTAAATCATTGTAAAAAAAAACTGTTGTTCTTGTCCGAAAACAAATTTCAAAAGAATTTATTTTTCTTAAAGAAAATTATGATTTATTAAGGTCATCATCAATCTTCTAAAGAAACATATAATTTTCATTAATAACTATGAATTCAAAGTTTCATTTCACTTTTAATTCAAAGTCTATTTCTCCGATTTATTAAAAGATTTAATTGAAGTTCAACCGGGGCTTAAGGGTTAAGGATGAGGGCTTATTTTAAGTCGTCTCACAGTTGTAATTTTTCCAATGACCACCAATATAATTTTTAGAAATTTAAGACTTTAAGAAACAAGATATTATTTTTTTAGCTAACTACAAACTTTAAGAAATTAAATTCCATTATTAAATTAAAGTTACAATTACTCAGAACTAAAAGTTTAAAATTCGCGGTTAAATTAAAGGTTTCTTATTTTTTTTTTAAAACACTTTAATCTTTTACAATTTAAAGGTTTTGAGCTTGAAGAATGATTTAATTATCTTATTTTTCTGTGACTTTAAAATAGTTAGTCTCTGACGTCAAAAAATTATTGGGATTTGTGTTCATTGGAATATAAATTTTTATTATATTATATATTTTTATGAAAATTCCAATATATTCTACTTTTTCTTAAAATTTCGTTTTTCCGTCTATTAAAATTTGTTTTAATTTTTAATTTAATAAATTTAGATTTATACTTGAATTTTATGTAATTATATTTAAAAAAAAATAAATAAAATGTTTGCTTCTTTAAAAATTGATTATTTGAAAAAAAAAAAAAAATCACTAGATAAATATCTTTTTTTTTAACTTTAGGGTTGAAATCGATATTTGGTTACATTATTATTTTAAATGTTACGAATAAGCTCTCATGATTATTATTACATTAATTATTTTTTTATTTTTAAAAAACAACAAAGACTTTGTTAAGGCATGAATACGAATGTATTAAGTCAGTTAGTACCAAGAACACCACTGCGCAGGATCATAAAAACCATTGGGGGATCGGTTTGAAAGACGAATATTTAAAAAAAAGATATTTAAGTATGCATTTAACCTAATTTTTTTTTTTAAATTGCATTAAAGTTGTTCTGTTTAAAATTTTATTTCTGCGAAGATCTTAGAACTTCGGTTTATACCATTCTTATAAAAAGTGGCTTGTTTTTTTATGAAATAATATGAGAATTAAAAACAATGTATGCAACAAATTTGAGATATTTAAAAACTAGTTGTGAAAATTTTATAGAGAAATAAGTTGTGGAGATTCAAAATTGTAGGGCCCCTTTTTTATTGGTAAAAAAATAATTAAAAAATCTAAGGAAATGAATTATTAAAACTGATTAATTTACAAAATAAAAAATCTTTCCAAAATTGTTTTTCTTGTAAAATAGTTATATGAAAAAATTATAAATATTTTCTTTTAATTATTATTTTTATAATTTATTTTACTTAATACTTTGTATTTATTCCCAAATTTGAAAAATGTGTCATAATGAACAAAAAAGAGTTAAAAACTTATATTTTTAAAACTTATCTATCACATATTTGTACCTTTAGTGCAGTAAATATTTAAAAAAAAATTGTGATTTTGTAACAAAATAGTACCCATCAGGCACCTGTTAAACATTTTCAGATTTTGAAAAAAAAAATAATAAATTTCTCTTTAAAACTAAAATCATTCAAAAATGTTATTTCCTCTCAATTAAAAAAACAAAAAAAAATTCCATTTGCTCAGGTAAAATATCCACTTACCTATAAAAAGTCCCAAAAGTAAGCTTAATCCTTGGCTAATTATGCGAGCCATTGTGTATCCTTGTTTTCTTTCCTTTTAACCACACAAACTGTTTTTAAGATACCTATTATGTATTTTTGAATAAGGCAACTTCTAGTTTAACTGTTAATCTTAAAAAATTCAATAATTCAAATTCGTTTTTCTCTAAAAATAAACCGGCACTAATTTCACATTTAATTTTGACATTTTTCTTCTTTTTTTTTTATTAATTTTGTTTTAAATCACACAACTCTTGGAATGTACACTTTTTCAAATCAAATCAAATTAAAAACTCACTTTAAACGGATTTATTTCGTGAAACTATCTTAATCGAATCGAAGTTAATCCAAATATCTCTTTTAAAAACACATTTACTCTCAGGAGGCTTTAGAAAATAAAAACAAAGCTAATTTTATACGAACATTCATATATCCTCACTACATCACCAAACCGGGTGCATTCCCCCTTAAATGCGTTTTATATTTCAAAGCTTAAAGGTGTAACTGACTAAATGTTTCCTACTGCAAATCTCTAGGCAGTTAGGTCTTGTGTTTCTTTTCTTTAAACAAAAAAACCCATCAACATCCAAGTCCCATCAGAAACAGAAACAGAAACAGAAAAAAAGTCACAGAAACCGCTTTTCTGTGTGTCTCTATATTAAAACACTGTCGAGCGAGATTCGAGCACAACCGACGACTCAACCACACCACAGACGAATTAAAACTGATTATTTGTGCCGCAACATAATGTTTTAGCTTCTAAGATGGTTTGTTCGTCGACGTCGTCGTCCAAACCAAGCTCAGTTCCAGTACCCAGTCGCAGTCCCAGTCCCGGTCCCGGCTCGCATTCGCATTCATTTAATTTTTTTCTTCTTCTACTTTTTAGTTTTTTGTTTCGTCTTATATTATAACCACTGTAAAACCAACAGTGTACACTGTACAGTGTACACACTGTATAGGTAGGTGTAGAAAAACAGGCTCAGAAAAGAGGTTTTTCTTTATATCATTTTTCTCCTCGGTCTTCGTTGTCGTCGTCGTAGTTGTTGTCGGTCGCATATAAATTTCCTTGTGTGTTGACGAAAGAAACAAAGAAAACGAAGGCAGAAAAAAAAAACAACCTAGCAAATGTCATCACATGCATGCAATACGAAAGACACGAACACAACAAAATGTTGATGAAGTCCCAAACAACCTCATCGGGCATCAAAACGACGAAACTCCAAAAAAACACCTACCTAAGTATCTACTGAGAAAATTGACCGAGAGAAAAGGTACTCTCAAACTGAGAACGACTCAACGAAGAAATGAAAACAACGGAAGCTGAATAAAGAGTCTTGGAATTGACGAAGGAAAACCTATGAACAACCAAACCAACGACGACGACGAAGTGGTGTGATTTCGAAGTCGAAAAAAATACTCGCACTCTTGCTTTGGGAGAAAACGACGACGAGAAGATACACTTGTCGAATGACTTCCTGCCTTGCAACACCACCATATGTTGTTAGCGCGCAGGTTTTTTCTTCGGATTCTCTTCTTTTTTTATTCTCAATTTCGGGAATGACTGTCTGGATGGTGAGGCGATATTCGAGGAGAGGAGAAGAGTGGAAGAGCTAGAATTTATCTCTTTGTATGTTTGGTGTCGAAGTCGAATGGACCGAAGAAACTGTGTGTGCGCGAAACGCGTTCACCATGGACGAAGGAATCTTAAGATGAACTTAACGAAGAAATGGCAAAGAGTTGGGATGCATTTTTAATGCGTAGAGATTTGACATCCTCTCGCACCAACCTATTCCAGCCTCCCCCTACCCCCTCTTTCTCTCTGTAGTCTACACTCTACACCATGGCCCACAAGCCAAGTATGAGTTAGTCCCCTTGATGATATACTCGTAGCCCTGGCGCAATGCAAGAAGCCCCCATCTTCGGCTCACATCTCACTTTGAAACCCAAGTAGAGAAAACGTATGTGCGGCAAGTGTTGGCTTTCGGTTACGCTCCGGTGCTAGAAGCTGGAGTTCTTTAGTTTCTTTCAATTTTTTTTCTTTTTTTTTTGATCTTTTATAATTCACACAGAGATTGGATAAAACTGGAAGATGCGGAGATGCAGCAGCATCTCGCTTCGAATTCAAGTTACTTGCGATGCGAATGTGTACGAGTGTGACACAAAAAAACGAAAAAAAAAACAGAGTTTTAAATATCCACAGTTGCACACATGTGTGTGATGTGACGCTGACGCTGATGATGATGATGCTATTCGGTTCGGTTATAATGTCCGGCCATGACATTTTTTTCCGTTTTTTTTTCAATACAAAATTTTATACCTAGGTACATTTATATTTGTACTTTTGTAAGTAATCGTATTTTCTCTCTCTCAATTTATGATTTTAGTGCACTTTCGCACACTTGTTGTTCAACGCAATTCAATTTTTTAAGTTTCGTTGAGTTTGCGCAAATTCGCAAAATATTTTATATTGCAAACGCAACGCAACGCAACGAAACGAAATATGTTTTGCTTTGCTATCCTTTTGTTTGCCCTTTTGGGTGCGGATATATACAAACATACATACATACTTATATATACGCAAACTTTAGATCCGTATATATGTATACTCGTATAGTAGTGTTTAGTTTTCCTTCTATTGTCTCGCGGAGGAAAAGTATCAAGGACATTATTCAATTAGAGCAAGAACAATTTTTCTTTCGTTGTGTTTTACTTTTTTTTTTCAATTTTTATTTTTTATTTTTAAGTTTTTTTTTGTATTTTATTTCAACATCAAAAAGTTTTAGATAGACCTTTAACCTAAATGTTTTGGCTCTGTGGTAGACATGGAACATTTGTTTTGAGGTACGACGAGTATTAGTTAAGTAGGTAACTAGCTATTGGATATGTCAATTGATATAAAATCAGGAACAAAGGGTTGGTTATGAGAATTTATATTCAATTGTGAGGTTATGAAGACTTGACTTGGGGTTGGGGAGGTTGAAGTTATTGAATTAGTAGGTTCTGCGTTTTAATACATATACTCGGTACTTTACGATAATGGGATTTTTTATAGAGAAATCAGTTTTGACTTTTATTTAAAATGATGATTCAATTTGAAACAAATATTGTATTAATGTGTTTTATTTCAGCTTTCTCCTTTTATAGGAAAAAAAAAAAACTGAATAAAAGAGACATTAACATGAGGTTTTATGTAGTTCCTTTGTTCTTATCTACATATGTTGTGCTTTGTGCCAAAGAATTGAATTTTATTTATTGTAACAATTTTCTGCAGCTGGGCTTCTTTAGTTAGATATTTTATCTTGAAGGTCGAAGTTTTGCTAGTCTCATCTAAAAAAAAACCCTTAAACGTACAAAAATGATTTTAAGTTTAGGAATACTTTTTAAGATAAAATCGTACCAAATTATTCGTTAAAAATAAAAGTTTAACCCTGGACTATTAGTTTCCAGAGTGACTTCTTTTGAAAAAAAATTGTTTCGCATCAAAAATGGCAAGCTGAAGTAGATTAAGATGTCAACTTAATAAATTAATACGAATTTTTGGAAAGAGTGGTTCTATCATCTCAATAAAGAATTAACTTTGAAATATTGGGTATAAGAAATCAGTGGACAGGACATTTTAAAGGGACTTCGAGTTTGAGGGTATATTCAAAATAAGGACTTCAGCCAACTCTTCTGTAATAAAGTTGATTTATTTCCCCTACATTTTATAGAACAGTAATCTTTTCACTGTGAAAGAACCTAGAAATTTATATTAAGGAATTACTACTAGCGAAATTCTATTTTGTCATCACGATGAGTAAAATTAAAAAAAAAGAAAGTTTGGGCTTCATGAATAGCACATACATTAATAATTACCACAGGTGAAAATTTGTCAATTTCCTGTCGGAAAATCTGAAAAAAATTTAAGATTTTGTATCATGAAAAATCGTTATTTTAATAAATTATTAAATAATTATTAGGCGAAGTGTCACCAATTTCCGGTAAATTAATTTTTTAGTGACAATCCTACTATACTATAAATTTAAAAATGTCGATGTATGCATGTACTCGTATGTTTGTTGCTTAAGTACATACACCAGAACAGCTGAACGGATTTATATGAAACTAGCTGTTCCCCGCGACTTCGTCCGCCTCAATTAATAATTATTATAGCAATTAAGATTAAGTTTTAAAACAGTACTTCGTAAAGGATATTTAAGTTTTGTTTTCTTATGGCATAAGAACAAACGAATTTTCTCTGCAACCCAATTTTGACAATGGGATGGAAGCCCTTTAAGATGAATAATTTTCTTTATTTTTGCAACATTTTCCACTTAATGTTCGCTAGTATTGTTTGCAGCGTGATTTTATATAGCAAATAGCCTTCCTCGACAAATGGACTATTCAACACAAAAAGAATTTTCAAATTCGAACCAAGAGTTCCTGAGATTAGCTTGTTCAAACAAACAAACTCTTCAGCTTTAGATATTAGTAAAAAAGTATACACTAGAATAACACGTAGACTGATTTTTATGCATTTTATTTATCTTATACATTTTGTATGGCTGTCGTGCGGGATAGATTTTTTGAAATTCTTTCAATCACGCCAGAACGACTGAACGGATCTGGATGAAATTTTGCACAGATATGTTATAAATAAACACAACAGAACTTTAATATGATGTGATTTTCTATTATTATCTTTCTATCTTTTTAAATACTTATATAGTTATGAAAAGCAATTGTGTTTCCGTTAAATATTGTGAATGAAATTACAAGAAAAAGTAGAAGTATTAAAACTGTAAGATATTATCATTTCTAGTGGAAGTATCCAAGTGAAAAAAATCCAATTTCGTGAAATATGTCAAAAATTTTGTTTTCTTAGGAAAAATATCCGCAGTATTACAAATACAACATCCTCAATGCCAATAAAAGTAGAAGTAGGATCAAACTGCGGATAGAATTTTCATGTTTGCTCGAGTCTCGAATATACATAAGTGTTATTAATTAAGGCATGTCACTGGAGTACCTACGATAAGTACTTTGTTGTTTAGCATTTTTCATTTGTCACTGAGAGTGTACTCCTTAAACTTAAAAAAAAACACCTTTTTTCTACTTCATAAAGGAAGGAATAATGATTTGAAGACGTATGTGAAGTTAGCAGTTCACTTTTACTGGAATTCCATCATATAGAAGAACATCTCAACAAATTTGAATTGACAAGAGTAAATTTTTCTGGAGAGAAAAGAACAAATAATTTTGTATCCCAAAAATTATTTTTGTCAAATGAAACATTTCATAAAAGGAACACAAAGGAACATTTTTTAGAGTTTAAAACGAAATATTAAGAATAATACTTTCAAAATAATATCCATGTCCTTAGGTATCCTAAAATCGGACCTCGCCTTAATATTGGTCTATAAAATTAAACCTTCTTTTTGTCAATGCTGTTCTCAACCTTATGACGTTTATCAAATACTGAGTAATATAAAAGGTCAAACTATTTATGTTGAATTTCTTTACAGTTTTGACAAGAACTTCTAGATTATGTTTGGAATTAAATTTGAAGTAAAATCATAAAGAAAGGTCTTAAAATTTAGTTTAAACAAAAATCTGATTTTTTCAAATATCTCAGAATTACTAAGGATTTAGCACAAACATATTATTAGAAAGTAGATTTTATATGAGTGCGTGTCTACTTTGATAACGTCTTTAAGTAATTTTTGTAGTTGAGATAGTTCCGTGTCCCGAAATTGATTATGTTGAGATATATTGAATGTCCAAAGTTTTAGAAGGCTGTTATACTTCGACCGGACAAATAATTGATTAGGATATCCAGTGAAGGACACAATGACGGCCCAACCAATTATTGTGAAAATTTTTTATTACAAAAAACTGAATGCCTTTCAGCTAGAATGATGTGCTGTTTCATTAGAATAAGGGGTCAACAGAATATGCATCAAGTGTTGTATCTAAACTTAACTAAGTTTTCTCAAGTATTCCCAGAAAATAACATTGTCAACATTGTCAAATGAACACTGTCATAATATTAACCAAATTGAAGCTTTGGGTCGAATTGTTTGGTCCTTCTCCATTATGGAAAATAAATCATTGTCTACTTCAAAGTCAATTTTAGCCACCTTTTTTCTTTCTCATTCTGCTTCCCCTTATGATGCTTATAAATTCATGTCGTCCTCTTAAACGGTCAAACCCATCTTCTTATCATATACTAGTTGTTCCCCACAACTTGGTCCGCCTCAATTTATTATTATAGCAATTTATATTAAGTTTTAATAAAATATATTTTAACTTACTTCTGCGTAAAGGATATTTAAGTTTTATTTTCTTGTGGCAGAAGAACATACAGATTTTCTCCGCAAAACGATCTTGACAACGGGACGAAAGCGCTCAAAGATGAATAATTTCCTCCGTTTTGGCAACATTTTCTACTGATTCGCTCCCATTGGTCGTAGCGTAATTCAAATGAACTATTCAACATAAAAAGAATTTTCAAATTCGATCCAGTAGTTCATGAGATTAGCGCGTTCAAACAAACAAACTCTTCAGCTTTATATGTATAATTTAAAAAAAAATACCTACAATACATTAGTAGGTTCCTGAACTTGCAAGATGTTCAAAATTCTTCCACTAACAGATGGTGTTAAAATAATTAGGTGTATGTATAAAATTCCTCCTCAAAGAACCCGATGGAGGGTTTTTCTGAACTATGAAAGGGCTTGACCATTGATTCTATATCGATCTGTCAGATCGTGAAAAATTGATCGTGACTTCTTCGATGCTGTTAATTTGTCTTCTATTAATTTTTCATAAAAAAAATATCGAGGTAATCCCACCAGAACTGTCAGAATTGAAAGTAAACATATGTTAACAGGTTAATTAGAACCTAAATTTGCTTAACAAAAGATTATTATCAATTCAAACATCTTGGGATTTCATTTCTTCCCGACGCAGAGTCCGCTTATCCATTTTCTACCCAATTTGACATCCACAAACTTCTGTGTATTTTTTTTTATTTTTGAGTACTTTGACTGAACTAGAACTCCTATCGTCTTGAACTTCTTGTCCTTGGAAACATTTTCACAGAAGAAATTTTTCAACACAGTAGTTGACAAGTAGATGAAAAATTAGTACCTACTTGGCTATCAATTCATCAATATGTATCCACTAATTGATCGTCTTGCCACTTTCTGCCAAACCTGCACTGTTTCACCCCTTCCAACTTCTGTTTCATCTGTCTCTCTATAGTCTATACCTGGTATACCAGAAAGTGTACTTGGGGTTAACGAATTAATATTCAGAAGCAACTAACTAGCATTGATTGTCAATAAACCCTCAATTTATACGCCAAAGTAGTTATTACTCAAACTAGTTCTCTCTCTGCCGCGGACTCCCAATCCGAGTCCCGATTAAGATGCCTCTTCGGGAGAAGTCTTCCTTTTTTTTATTCTTCGTTTTACACACGATTTCATTCAGGTTATGTGAGTTTGCTTGCAGAATCAGCTACAGCTACACCATCATCGACATCAGGAGTTGGCGAGGGCGAGGGTGAGTGCAATGAAGAAGTTTAATGGAAGCCATTGGAGATACAAGCTTCCCGAGGACATGTTTGCCTTAGGAATCGCGAATTCTGTTAGCTGGCTGGCTGGTTAGTTCTTGGTTTGACTGGGATTGGAATTGGGACCGGGATCGGGACTAGGACTGGGGGGATGGCTTGGCGATAGTGGGGCATGTGCAATTGTGGGTACACTGCATTAGTGCACGTCTTGAAAGCGAAGCCTTTATTTATTTCACTGCACAAAGTGCTGATTGCCCTTTTCCGGTCCATCGACGACCGTCCGTGTCGGTCGGCGGCGTCGTCGTCGGCAACCACGGTTGGTTGGTAGTGGTGGCGGGCGGCATTCAACATGCGGGGCAGTTACACTCGTTTATTTATTTATTTTTCTTCCTTCTCATACCCACTTTATTGGCAGCAAGAACCAAGGATCCAACATCGAATAAGACACTATATTAGCGCTTCTATTTCATTCATAAAAATACACAACTCTGCTGGCTGCTCTCGCTTGCCCTCTGTTGACTTGTGCGATTTTTAAATTGACTTTTTGCACCCCTCTCGCCGTCGGCGGCGGCGGCTTGTACGAGTATGTAGATACATTATCTATGAGTACGAGTACGAGTATTGGAAGCTGTACATATAGTTGGGTATATCTTCTAGGTAGTTGCGGGAAGCATGTTTGTTAGAAGATGAACAAAAAAAAAAAAAATATATAAATAATAATATAAGATCGAAACAGTACACAAGGGACACGTGTTCGTGGCGCCGGAAATTAATCGTTTTTTTGTGCTTCCAATTTTTTATTCGTTCGTTACTTTCATTACTACTCGTAGTTGGGTTGAGTTCATTTTTTTTTCTGCAGGCTGCTCCTTCAAAGGTATACGCTCGTATACTGTTGTCTTATCGGTCGAGATACATTATTATGGTACAATATACATAGATACCCTACCCTATACCTTTACCACCTCAGCCGTGCCAATATATTTTAGCTGGAAGACCAGGAATAATATATCACCTTACCGACCGAACCTGAATTGATATTGCATGGTTATAGTTATTGTTATTATTTCCAGGAGCATTGAATTTCAGCATTATATCTCCACTTAGATACTTAGATACTCGTACTTAGATACCCTGTTGGCGTTAATGTTTCGTTTCGGTTTTGAGCAGAGCAGAGCAGAGGAGAGCAAAATAAAATATCAAAGTAAAGTAAATAAAGAAAATGAAGCCAGGAGAAAGGAAAGGAGAAAGGAGTTCTTGTTAGGGTTCAATTCGGTTGGTCGATTGGTCGGTCTGATGGATGCCGGACGACGACGACGAAGATGAGAAAAGATATCAGTTTCTTAGTAACTGGGCAATGAATTTTTTTTATTTATTTATTTCTTTTTTTTTTTGGTTTTTGGTTTTTCATTCACTACGTATGTACCTACCTACATATTTTATATTGATGATGATGATGCATCAAGAGTTCAGGTCAGACAGCTTCGAGGTGTGAAGTGAATTGAATTTTTTTCGTTTTTTTTTTTGGACTTTGGTGATGAAAAGGAAGGGATATCAGTCGGTGTGTGGTGTTGAAATTTGAATGAACAATGGTTAAGGAGCTTTTGTTCTTAAATTTTGTATGTGTTGTTTTTTTTTTCATCTTCAGACTTCTTGAACTAGATGAACATGTGTATGAATTTAAGTGGCGCCCAACTGTTGATCTTGAGTTTTTTTTGGAGGTTTTCTGTTTATTCTTAATGAAGTGTAGTAGATTTATTTTTTGTGGTGAAATATAGATTGAATATCAATTAAAAATCAAGGAAGTTTCATTTAAGGCTTCATTTAGAAGTTGAAAAAAAAAAAAACTGATAAAGTGTTAAGGAAATGTTAAGAAATGGAGACATTTTTAAAATTTTTTAAACTATGAATTTCAGTAGGTCTGCCTTTAAGAATATAGACCTGAGACAGGCATAACGAGACTTTTGTTATAGCCTTACCTCGATCTTGATTTTTTCTGAATGGTTTAGTAGTTTAGTAGTGTCATCTCATCTTATCTTATATCTTCTCGAGTTTTCGAAGAATATTTGAGCCCAAGCCTACATTATCTAATTTTTTCTTCGAATTTCACTTCCGAACTCTAGAATTGCAGTTCTTCAGAGCAACAGACTATGACTTTGAATATGAAAAAGAAGTCATATTTTAGCATCCATGAACATTTGTCCGTTTATTGTTGATAGTTAAAAAATTTACATTAACCTTGAAAATGTTTTAGAACAACATTTCTTAAATTTTTAGAAAAAAAGAATATTGTCAAAATATCAGTGGAATTTTACAACGTACAATTTCTGACTCGGAACATTTCTTTTCATTCTTGTCTAGGTTCTTTTTAGGTAGTACTATTGTGTCTCGCATCGATTTTAGGAGACGAGATGGAGACATTTTTGACAAGTGGATAGCCTTAAATTTTAGTTCTGTCATTACTAACATGTAAATGGATTTATAAAAGCTAGTAAGTGGATTCTAGTGCATTGCCTGACCGGCAATGCAATCATTATCTTTTCAAAGCCTCTATCCAATCCACTGCCAGTACTGCCACTTGCTCCTTCGTATAATAGTGTCAATTAGTCCCTGACCTCTAGCTCTTACTTAGAGGTACGATTAGGCAACTATTAACGAAGGTTTGGAGTTTTCTGGTTAACGTTGTTGTTATTTTCCAGGTGCTGCCTCCATATAGCATTCAACAACATTCCGAAGGCAGCTCCTCCTTCAGTAGAGACTATATTTCCAATGTACTTGAAGCTCTCCACTCTCTCTAATGACTGTTGTGCAATGTTTAAAAAAAAACACATTCGACAAACTAAGGTTTGTCAAGAACCATTTTAAATGCATTTGTTTTTATTTTCTAGTGTTTTTGGTATTTTTAAATATTTTGTTTTAACTTTTTTGAAATGAACTAACAATTACATACAAATTCGTCTTCTCCGATTTTTTTTTCTTTGTCGCAGTTTCTTTACAGAGTTAATTCACCTTAATAGTGCTTTGTGGTGTTGTTCGAAAATTTATTTGACAAAGTGCAATTTTTGAGAGATCTGTCAGGTTAAGTGTGACAACTCTTTTATATCAAAGTACACGACGTCAGTATCTCCCAAAAAAAGAGCTTAATACATATTGGCATTTTTAAGAAAACTGACATAGTGAATGGCAAGAAACAAGAAATAAAAATGTGAATTCTGGACACACCTTAAGAATTGTCCAAAATCCCTTGTTTGAGGATGATTTATTATCCCTGTCTAATGGTTACTCGTAACTTTTCCTGTCTGCTAGTAATAGCAAATATGAACCCGAAGACCTTCTTTGAAAAGCACCTTTTCATCACAAGAGTTACTCTTGAAGAATTTGTCCATTCCTTGATCACGGCCTCAGTGATCTTAAAATATCATGTTTCAACCAAGACCTCTCTAACATTCAAGAAACTTTTTTTGGCATTCTTCTAGGTCCATTTTTTGAGTAGTTTTAGAGATGAGTCAAAAGTCTGTTTATTTATAATATTTCTTTGTCAAATTTCATCCAAATCCGTTCAGTCGTTTTGGTGTTATTGAGCAACAAACATTCACGAGACCACCAGAACGACTGAACGGATTTGGATGAAAATTGGCACAGGTATAAAATATAGTCTAGAATAAAATACCGACTACTTTTTATTCCGATTAAATGGATAGTATGATATCCCGTGCGATGCCGGGACCAGCTTCTTCTACTATGGTAAGAATTTAAGAATTTTCCCAGAAATTCAAACCTTTAAAAACGATTTGCCAAAAATTTGGCCAATTCATTTTTACGACTGACACTCTTTCCGATCTCAAATTGACCATTAACTTGAATAAAATGTATAAGATCTGGAATAAAACATGCAACACAATACACCATTGAATCCTTTCTATTCAAATCATCACTTCTTAACTGTTTTCCCTTTATACAAAGACTACATAAAGAGACGTCATTAAGATCCCACTCAGCATACTTATACCTAATACAAATAACAATAATAATAATTTCCAACATTGGTTCTTTTGGTTGTTACATATATTTAAGGTTTTGATTGCATATAAATATGCAAATTATTATATGCTCTCTTCCAGAACACCATCCTGCTATAACGAATTCCATACGTCACCTCTCTGTATCACTCTCCAGAATGCCACAACATTAACATGCACACTCAGCTCAGCTCAGCTTTTTATCCTTTGCACAGTATATATTTCTAGAATCCAAGAATCATAGAATCCAGAATTCAGAATTCAAAATCCAGACTAGGATAACCATCAGAAGAACCAGAATTCGCGTTAAAAGGAATATGCATTTTTTTCTGTTCCTTTTTTTTTTTTTTGATTTGGAACTCATATCCTCACAACCCCAATCGAAATTGAAACCCACTCAAACTCACACTCATACATGCGAGTCCCTGCTGCTGGCTCCTGCTGCTAGTGCTCGGGCTCGCGCTGCGCTTGCCTTTGGCATGTTTTGGGTCACGCGCGAAACCAGCACGTCGGTATTCAAAACAACACGTGATTCCTTTTGCATGTCAATGGTATACTAGTACTGGTACTGCTACTGGTGCCACTATACATACACTCCTACGGTGGTGGTGGCACAAACACTCGTGATGTATAGTTGTACGATGTGGGTTAGTAATTGCTTAGACTTTAAAAGTCCTTCGAATCCTTGAAAGAACAAAAAAAAAAAACTTTAAATGAAGACCTCAAAGCTTGTTACTTACTTTCATACTTCTCGTCCTACCTACGAGTATATTGACAAGGCTTTTCTTTGATGTAAGACTCCATTGTTCCTCCGCTGCGTTGGCTGCAAGGGAATTTTTTGAGCTTAAATGAGACCGCCTTAAATCAAGTCTCCCACTGTGTTTATGTTGCAATTAAGTTCACATAAAGCAAAAATGTATCTATAACCAAAGCGAAAGCACTTAGCGTTAAGTAGGTAAATACATACGAGTACGAGTACGACATGTTCCCAGACATATTAGCAAATAAACTATGGTTCTTTTTTTTTTTGCTGTCTGAAATTAACGTTGCCATAAACGCTTGACATACCGACGACATTTTGATCAAAATAGCGTACGTCTTTTAGTCGACAAAGCACACACACACGAAGAAATCCCATAACGCCAGCGATGGATGAAAAATCCCAAACAATACAACCTCCCTCCCTCCTTTGCTAAAGTCGACTTTAAGCGACTTTCTATAATATTTGACTGAGAAAATTCAAAAATAATAGTCCTTCGTTTTCATCATCAGAAAATTTATTCATCATCAACATCATAGGAAAAAAACGGGAGGTACAACTTCCCCCTTTTTCAGTTTTTGCAACAGATGCATTGAAAATGCTCGTAATAACAATAATCGTGTTCCCATTTTTGCCTCCAGATGGAGTACCCATCCTCTAACTCTACCTATACTCGGAGGTACTTGGGCTGGCGGGAATCAGTATATGATGTCTGCCTGAATAGAAGCAACAAATAAAAAACAAGGCTTTCTCATCTCTCCCATCATCTGGAAGAAAGATTAAAAATTATACCAAAAAAAAAACAAAGAGCTTTGAAAAAAGAACTACTTAACTAGATTACTTGAAATGCAATAATGACGTATAGCAGGCGTTTTTCCAAAGACTCCCGAACTCAGAACTCGGAACTATGGTGTGTTGTTGGGGAAACACTTCTTCTTGTTTTATTTGTGTTTAGTTTGTTGTATCTTCAAGAGAAAACAACTATAGATACAATTGAAAAAAAAAAGAAATACTCCCAGTCATGATTCAATCACCTAAAGTCACTTTGTCCATTGCCATCGCGCCATCCATCGTCGTCGTATGTACATAAAGAGATATTCTATCCAGTTCCAGACAACAAGCCTGAGCTCTGGGTTTGAACCTATACTCGTACTCGTACCTGAACGTACATATGTGTTTTTCTTTACAAGAAGCGGAAACTCTGGAAACAATGGAAGAAGTCCAAAATTCTTCCCACTATTGTCTTTGGTGTGGGAATAATTAAATATTCCTAAATGGCCGTGGCGGGTGACTTGGCGGGCGTGTGGTGATGTTTGATGTAAAAGTGTAGTTTTTCTGGGGAGTTCATCGCCGCATCGTGTCTTCGTCGTCTTCAACCTCATGTTGGTCTGCTGTGCGAAATTTTAAGTAGAGTACTTTTTAATTGAGCAGAGCCGGTATATTCGTTGAAGGGGCCTTGAATTAATCGAGTTTTGCTAGAGAAAAAACCAACTCAGCAAAATCAACACTGGTGTCGAAAAAGTCCGAAAACTTTGTCTTTAGAAAAATTCCAGCTCTTGGGTACGGACAAGCATCTCTAGCTTCAACTTGTCACTATTTGTTGCGGTTTTTAGTTTTGGGACTAGCGGACCTTCCTTATAAGAAAATTATACTAGTGCCAGAATTGCATATCGACGACGACGACGTGCTACGTATCGCACAAGAAACGCAATTATCGTAATTTCGCGAGAAAAGTTTTCTCATCGTGTTATTACTCAAAGAGGTAGTCATAATTGGCTATCGAGATGTTGAGAATTAACACCTTTAGACTATTTAGTCATCGGACTTTAAAAATGGAATTCGTTAAGCTATCAAAAACATACGGTCACAAATTTTCGAATTGATCATGGAAAATTTTATGAGAAGGATATGGTCCCGACTACAAATTTATTTTTGCGACCCATTGGGCTTTTCTATAGGGATGTCACTCAAAGTCCGATTTGGCCCAAATTAGGCAAGCCAAACTTGGGTTACCAGACTACAAAGAGTTGGTGATTATGGACCTATAGCGATCGCCGTTGACGGTAATGGCCTGGCCAGCATCATTTTTGAAGATGACGATTACGGACCGATGACTCCTCCAGCCCAAAATCCACATCAAACAGTAACTTTATATTTGGATGCATTAGCTCATCGTTAATCTCGCGTGGATTGGTGTTTTCCCAAATGAGGCAATTTGGCTTATTCACATACCCATTCATCCAAAAATGGGCCTCATCGCTAAAGATGATTTTTCGATCAAAATTGTGATCAACTTCCAATCGCTCCAAAACCCCAAAGTTTTATCAATTGCACGTGTTGCTCGTCGCTGTAACTTGCAATTATGATTTGTCTTTAGTGACTGTTTAAGAACTGATAATAATTTAACAGAAAATAAAAGAAACAATAGGTCAAAAATTCAATGTAAAAGCTAATATGCATAAAAAAAAGTGCGCATACGCCCCAGTGCACGACTCTATTTATGATCTCTTTAACTTTCTCATACTTGTGGCATAATTTTATGATTCTGCTGTACGTAAATTTGACACTAAACTGTTGTAAAATACCGAAAATATTGTAAATATCAGGATGGATGCAACCAACATAAATTAGGTACAAGAAGAAATTTGACTCGAATGGTTTTTATTGGCAATTTAAAATTTTTTGCTTAGTTAATTTCTTAGAAACCCGTTCTTAAAATTTCAATACATTTGTGTACTTTTCATAATTCTATCTTAAAAAGTTTTTTTTTTGAGCAACATTCTGGATTAATTTATTATTTCTGTAAGTTATACTAGAGACCTTATTTTGTTCATAAGTATTTTTTTTTAAATATAGTTTTCGTTTACCAGGAAAGTGTTAAAATTTAAAAATTGTTCTGTCAAGTCTGCTAATACTAAAATTTTTTAAAACTATCAGTAAAGCTTAGAGTTGGTAGACTTTTTCACAACTTGTTACGTGATATGTGACTAAAATAATGAAAACTTTCCCCAGGGATAGAATAAAAATAAATAACATAATTTATTAATAACTAACAACACGCTAATAGTCTTCTTTTTTGAGTTCATCCCAAAAGCATATCCAACTTGAGGAATTTAAAAATTGGCTGCCTAAAAGTTAAAATCTGTTTCAGTGGCACAAGATTTCGAAAATGTGCTTAATGTTGAATCACAATAAAGCCATTGTTTGGGTAAATTCGTGTCAGAAAAAATGTCACAGTCAGCCGTCGGAAAATTTGATTTCGTACCTGAAGGATAATTTTAGCAAACGGACTTCAGTCACATTAAGAAATCTTGATAATTTTACTAAGCATATTTTATTGACTTATCAAAAGCAGAGTTCATTTACTCATTCTTGTCTCCTGCTTCCTTATACAATATTTTAAAATATTTTTACTAAATTCAATATACTCGTAATTTATATAACTCAAATTTGATTCAATAATCAACTTCTAGATCCAATATCTGAACGTTTTAAAATAATTGAGAATAACAAAATTCGTAGATATGGTTGAAGACTGAGGTGAACAGATGCAGCTCGGATAACTGCTTTTCCAGTATTTTAGCTGTCAATGTTTGATTGATTGAAGATTTTTTTTTAGTTTACAGAAAACTCTTAATCAATGCTTTCAATGTAGCGTTGTTTTTTGGGACTTTTTAACTATCAACTTAAGTAGTTAAAATTAAGGCCCCTTTAATTAAAAGCCTAAGAAAGAATCATTGCTGACCTACTTTGATAATCCGTCACTGGTGTTCTCACTCAGCTCCATCTCCATCTCTAGCACCCACCACTGAGACAACACCAAGAACCCACAATCAACCATCAAAAAAAAAAACAACGCCTTCCTCTTTGGCTATAAGTAAAATAATATTGAATCACAAATTAAGCCATGCTATTAGGTGGAACAAAGTGCATGATGGCATATGTTGTTGGATACGAGTATAGTTGAAAAGAAACTCGCACTTGCCCCATTCACATCATCACATCACATATAAGCACCAAGCACCAAGTACCAAGCACAAGCTCAAGTAGTCTAAGTAAGTAGGTACGAGTATGTATTCCTAAAAGTAAGCTCTTTTAGGGGAATAGGAATAGGGTGGCGGTGCGGTGGTGGCAGCAATGATGATAACGACAACGAGCTATCCGACGATATACACACATATCAGACTTTCGGCCTGTTTCTCGCCGCCCTGCATCCGAGCACTCTCCATCATCAACTCGGCGTTAAACCTCTTTTGCATTTGGAAGTTTTCACATCCTTTTGACAGCAGGCAAAAACAGTCTGTGAAAATATCACTATCTTTTCTTCGTGTGCCAAGTGAGCAGAAAAATGATCTCCCCCTTCTCTCAAATCCTCCCGCCACCGCTTCATCTATAGAGATACGATATTAAGATGGAACGTTTCGAATGAAATTCATATAAATATCAACATATCACACTCATTGAACAAGAAGAAGACGAAGGAAAAAAAAAAACGACCCAAGAAATAGAGAAATATACACAAGAAAAAAAAAAAGGATTTCCCACACATTCACACACACACACACATGTATGTATTGCATATAGTAGTCATAGGTAGACGTAACGTAACGTTGCTGATACATATTATAAGAAGATAGACCCAGCGAAACACACTCTAAACATCATCGCTTCGCATCGCAGCAGATACAAAATAAATCTAAGATTTCAATTATAGATAAATCATCATTGGTCAAAAACTTCCATAGGGATCCTGTCTAATCCCGATTGAATGAATGATTTTTCGGTCAATTTAACCTTAGCGAGAGAGCGAAGGACGATTGAGTTTGGTGCAGAAAACATGGAGCACAGGACACGAAGCATAGAGATGAAGATGAAGATGGAGATGAAGATGGAGATGGAGCGTTTCCTAATGAAGTGGAGAAATTCAACAGGACACATTATCCAAGCACGAACACACTATCGAATTTTCTTTCCATCTGTCAGCAAATTCAATTAATGAGTCAGCAATCAAAGCACTAACACACACACACACACAACAACAAATTCGAACAAAAAAAAAAAAAAGCAAAAACGAAAAGAATCGAAATAGATGAAGAGCTAGAAACGAGCACTAAATAGATGGGATAAGAGGTCCTTTTGCTCCTGATGGCATTCTATCTATTTTCTATACCTTTAGCCTCGTTGCTCCTATAGTTAGTTCTTTATTCCTCATTCGTCTCGTCGTTGTCGTCGCTTTCTCGTGATCCTCTCTCCTTGTTGTAGTAGGCGATGTCAATGGCAATGTCCTGGCCGTGCTTCATTCTAATGCTTAGCTTATGCCAAAAGCCCTGCCATGCCATGCCATGCGATGCGATGATGATGAATGATATTTGTTTTGTATCTTAGTTTATATATTATTTATGCGAATACATATATTTTTCTTCTTCTTCTAAGTTGACACATGAAATAATATAATGTCATTGTATACAGATAAAATGTTTCATGAAAAAAAAAAACAAGAAAATTATGTTCAGATTTTTGGAAAAGGAGCGAAATTTCAATTAAAGGAGCAAGAAGCGAAGACATGCTCTCCTTTATATCCGCTTATGCATAGCATATATATTTACGTGGACCTATTTACTTATGAACACAGATACTGTATATGTAGCTAGTGACCAAAAAAAACACGAAGTCTTAAGTTAGTAAGCCACATCGTCATACCACACCCAGTGATTTGGACCCGTGCCAGGGTGGATAGGGGGTATTAAATTCGAGATATGCAGCAATGTTATATTTTTTTTTTAAGTTTTTTTTTTTATTTTTTGGTTCATTCACTTGCTCGTTCTGTGTTGCATACTTCTATGCGCCACATTGTCATGTTCCAATATTAACCGACAGTAATGTGCAAAATTTTGTCATCATGTTAAACTTAAACTCTTGTTTGAATGATGGACGTACGGACACGAGACGAAACTTGGCTTCGTCTCGGTTTCTTCAAAATCGAATAAATGTCAGTCTCGTATCGGTATCGGCTTTGGCCTGGTGTGTAATGAGTTTCGTCTTAGTCTTAGTTTTCTTTTTCAAAGTCTCGTTTATTTTCGCGTCATCGGATCTTTAGTATTTTAAAAATATGTACAGACATGAGACTGATTGAAAATATATACTTTCGTCTGGATCTTGAGTTTGGTGCTTTAAAGGTTGCATCATCTCCTTATGTCTCGATTCTAGAAAAGATTGAAGACCAATGAAGAGTGTGTCATAGAAGCACCTCTCCAGATATGTGAATTGTGCTTGACCTTTCAATATAGCCTTAATAGATAACACTCCAATTAGAGGAGTGGAAAACTTCTTGCATCGGCTAAGAAAACCTTAACATTTAGCAGTGTTTTTGGTGATGTCAAATTTGTGATTACTTCACAAAAGATGGTGTATGATTATACACATACCGAGGACTGAAAGTTACCCTTTTGATAACAGAAGACATCATTAATTTTTAAAAGTACGAAATTCTACCCGGGTTTTAGTTCGAACTTTGAAAAATACTGTCAAGGTCAGAATTCAAGAAGCTAATTAAGCACCCGCCAAACAATTGAGCGGAAGTTTCAGAAAAAGATTATCCAATACTTCCAATTGATGTTAGGAAAACCAATTCGTAACAAAATAAAGAAGAGATTCGTCGATACTAAATGCATGCATCACTATCACTTAATAGTTTAAAACAAAGTCGCTTCCCACTGTCTGTCCCTACGTACATATTCTTAGATTTTTAAAACTACGTAACGGATTTTGATTCTTTTTTTGTTTTCTGTTCCATTTTTGTTCGTTTGTCTCGCAAATACTCGAGAACGGCTTGGCCGATTTGACTAATTTTGGTTTTGAAACTTTTGTCGTAGTCTAGGGAAGGTTTAAAAGGTGAGAAAATATAGAAAAATTGAGAGGAAGGGAGAACATGATCTTGACGAAACTATTAATGCGAAACAAACGAATCAGTTTTCTCTTTAATCCGAGTTCAAAAAGAGATACTAATAATTAATACTTTCGAGAAAAGATTGATGGATTCATTCCACGGCTGAGCCAGAAGTACTTCTGATGGTATTCTGCACCCTGTATGCAAAATTTTCTTGTGATAGGTTAGGTTAGGTTAATGTTGGTGCTTGTCAAAATAAAGAAGGTCAGCACACTTAGACCATCAATAGTTCATTGTGATACCACTTAGATCCATTAGATCCTTCTACTCTTTGAACCATTTGAAGCTGACAGCGTTTGAGACTATGAATGTCTACTTCATTTAAATCGCTATGATCATAGTGTAGTAGAAGTGTCCGAGGTGTCGACTACGTTTTTGTGAAAGTGCAGGACAATAGCAAAGAATATGAGGAACTGACTCTTCTTCTTCCTCATCCATACAGCTTCTACAGAAATCATTTGCCGGAGGTTCAAGTCGTATAGCATGTCTGCCTATTAAGTAGTGACTAGGAAGGGCAACTATAACTGAGCTAATGTGCAATCTACCAATCAAGATATGTTGCTTTTAACGTTTCAATTTTGTTGCCATACAAGTTGATGTATGTTAGGCGACCTGTGAATCACCTTCTTTGCTGTCTTGGTGAAGTCTTGTTGCTCTTATATACTTCCGTTTTGTTCTACTCTGGGTTTTCTTCTTGTCCTATAGCTTGCTTTAAATGTTGCAGTTGCTAGAAATTTAAATACTTTGGCAATTTGAGAGTTAGAGTTTGAATTTTTCAAGAACCGCTCTAGTTTCGATTGCAAGACTCTTTAAACTGCTTCAGCTGGAAGGCTCATGCATTCTTTTCTGCCTTAATTTATGGATTGTAAAGAAGGTACTAAAAAAACTTTTAAACACTGAAACACATCAGGAAAATTACTTCAAGAAATATTCTATACAATTCTTTTAAAAATTTAAACCTTACTAGCCCTTTCATCTTAGTAATTATCATGTTAGCCAACAAATCGTTTACAAATGAAATAAAGAGAAAATAAGTGTAAAAATGAATTACGCAATAAAAGTACGTATACGCCATAGTGAACCATTTTTGGTTTTAAAACAAGATTTGATTTGATTCTTAAAGTAAGGGAATGGATAACAAAGAAGATAATTATCTAAATAGATAACAGATAAACAGATCTACAGTATCCCAACAAATAATGAATCATTTATCTTATGTAGTAAAATATTTAATTGTAAAGTAAATAATATTATTAAAAAAAATTATTAAATAGAATGAAAGATTCAAACAAAATTGATTCTTTTGAAATTAAAGGAGTAATCGAATCTGATTCTCAAAATATTTCAAATAAATTTAACGAACATTTTACCGAAATCTGAAACAAATTAAAACCTTGTTTAAGTTCCATTTCTACAAAATTTTGCTTACATGATATGAAATCAAATAGTTTCGTTTTTGATACACGATTACATCAAGAGAAGTTTTGAAAGTTATTATGTCCTTAAAAAATAAACATTTATATACTAGTAATGGTGTATCTAGCTACCTGTTGAAAAAAAATTGCATTTTATAAATGTGTTGAAAATGGTTGTTTTCCGGATCAACTTAAATGTGCTGAAGTTATACCGCTCTTTAAAAAATGAAGTCGAAAACTAATTTCTAATTATAGACCTATTTCACTACTTTCAACTTTTTCAAACATTTTTGAAAAGTTAATCCGCATTATGTCCTTCTTGGAAAAGTTAAAATTTTTCTGTATCTAAAAACTAATGTGGTTTCAGAGCTGGTCTTCTAATAGAAGATTCCATTTTAAGAGTGTGTAGTCAACTTTATGGAAGTTTGAATAGCAAAAAGATAACTATGGACCTGTTTATAGCCTGTTATTAAAGTTTTCGATCTAGTCAACCATTATCTTTTGCTTAACGAACTTTAGAATGCAGGTTTTTATCGGCAGTTTTTTTTTCAATTTAATTAACTCTTATTTAAAAAATAGAAAACAAAAAGTCAA
Source organism: Scaeva pyrastri (assembly GCA_905146935.1). Lineage (NCBI taxonomy): Eukaryota > Metazoa > Arthropoda > Insecta > Diptera > Syrphidae > Scaeva > Scaeva pyrastri. Next base: position 32,622,173 of record LR989927.1, on the reverse strand, counting down.
AACCAATAGAATCTTTAGTAAACTAAGACTGCTTAAAAATGGTGTTCCCCAGGGATCAATGCTTGGTCCTTTGTTTTTCTTAATTTATATAAATTCCTTTTTCAAACTTAAATTAAATGGTAATTCAACTGCTTATTCTGCCGATTTAGTTTTTACATCAAATATTTTCTTTTAAAGTATTGCGAATATTGAAAATGACTTAGAAATCTAATCACAATTTAATCATAAGTGAAAAAAACTAAATTGATGTGTTTTAAGGTGTCTGGAAATAGTCTTTATGACTTTCATTTACTGTTCTATGCTCACGATTATAAATATTTTTCCTTCCCTATTCTTGAGTTCGAGTGAAGTTATTTTCAATCCAATTTTATCAATGTTCAAAAAGTTACTTTAAATTGGACGTATTTCAAGTTCAGTTCAAATACTAGAAATTATAAAATGTAAATTTTACGTGCAAACAACATGACTTTAGTTAATGTACTTTTTGCTTATAGAACACATTTCAATTATTTTTTCACATCTTCAGCTCCAAATATTTTTGATAAATTGCCCTTCGATATTGAAAAGATGGCAAAAAGAAAGTATTGCAAATTTACACAGTACTGTATCTATAATCTACATACATACATATAACTAGATGCAAAAAATTATATAGGTAGAAAAAAATCAGCCAAAATAATAAATTCGCTTTTTAAAGTGGAAAATAGTTCGAAACCATGACCGGAGGATATAATTTAATAACCACGTCAATAATAGTCGTTCTCTCTTACCACCCCCTCCCACTCTTTTTTATACCCTCAAACCATCAACTTTTACTTCCTTGCATACTTTTAGGGCTTTAGGTTGCTTATATACTATATTCATACATCTCTGTGAAATGAATTTATATCTTTTGGCAAACACAATCTCTCGCTTGCACAACTACATATAAATACAAACATAGATAGATACTGATGATGACGGTACAAAAATCTCATTGCAAAGATCTTTTCACTTTAGAATTAAACCCACAAAGAAATAAATATCATACACAAAATACAAAACACAAAACTAAACGAAGCGATTCATAGGTTAAAATGATGATTTTGTTGCTCCTGAACTGAACCGAACTTCACAGAACCAAAATGAAATGAATATAATGTAACGTGGACCAAAAAATAAGGAATTTTATTGTGTGTTCTTGTTCGACGACTACATACATATAAAAATAATCCGTTTTTTAGATAAACGAAACAAAAAAAATTTAAGAATATCATTTAAACTTACACACAAGAGAAGATAAACGTTCTCAAAGTCAAAGATACTATACTACGAGCAGTAGTTGAAGTAGTTTGACTTTTGAATTGTTCTACGAGATACTATATCTAGATTTACCTTGCGATATATCCTGAGCTCTGGTAAAATAAATAAAATTCAATGAAGGTCTTTATGGTTATGCATGAAAGAATACATGTATGTCCATATATGTAAAAACCTCACATATTGGTCCAACCATTAGGTGTACCATGTAGCAGTACCAGTACCATTATATATGTAGATAGAATACAGATACATAAATATAAACCGAACAAACCGATGAAAAGTTTTGTATGAAAAAGTATCTTATTCTCATTTAATGTCGAAATGGTTTTGATATTGTATATTTTCCATAACAAAACAACCATACTCGTAGAGTGTGTTACGTTTGCTGTTGAGGACAACAAAAGGACATGCGGATGGTATAGTTCAGAGCCATTATATTCCATAAAACTGACCACATGTTTGCTTTAAGCAAAATATGGTAAAATCATTTAAATGCTACGAGAGTTGTTACATATACACATACATACATACATACTAAATTACATATAACGTAGTGTAAGTTTAATATTTTCCTTTTTGGCCTTGAGGCAATATTCGACTGAATTGCTTAAGGACTTTTGTCTGGCAATTTTGGTCAAACTTGAAAAGGTTTTCTTTTCAAATACGCACACAAAATATGTATGTATCATATGTACTTATATAGATATTGTATGTATTTGTAGTTACTGGAAAATCTTTATAAATGTTAATACACAATGTGACATGTGTTTCTTGGACAATATGGGGGTGCATCCGGTCGTTTGTATATATGTATGTAGATTGTTTCTTATCCTCCTTTAAGGAGTCGAAACCAAAGATTCAAACAAATCGGGCAAATCTTAATAATGGATCTCTATAAAACAAGTATAGGAGGATAGTTTAGATTATTTGTGGGTTATGGCAGGAGATTTATCTATACAAGTCTGGGATTATACACAATTTCTAGAGACTTTCATTGACTAATTTCGATATCACTATTGCTTGAGGGTTTATGGTTTTTTTTCTTTCTAATTTCAATTATTTTGTTTATTTTGTTGAAGTTTTCAATACTACAAAGAAAGTGGTTTTATTTGTTTGCATTCAATACGGAGTCTTTTGTGATGTAAAATGCAGGAACTTAAGTGTGTCGGTGTAGAACGAGACTAGAACTGGACAAAGGATAATCAATTGAATGTAATCATTTTAATATAATAAGTAAAATTTTCATTCCTGTATTGCTTTTTTGGCTGTTGAAGTAAATCATCGATCGGCTTGATAATTAAAATCCAGTTTAAACCTCTTCAACTAGAGGTTCCACCTATCTTTATTACGAGCTGATCCCCAAAATCTAGAGAAAACACTTTCTGAGCTGATTCCACGTCGTCATTCATTTCTTCCAGAGCCACACTGTAAGCTATACGAACATTCCGTAAAACATTTTTCCAACTGACTATGAGAACGGAATACTTTCGGCTAAACACAAACATTTTGGATCCATACGTAATCAGCTTGCTTTTTTGAATTAAAGAGCCTTGTGTAAGCCCCTGTTGGATATGAGGAGCCGTGCTACTTTAAATTCATGTTCCACTAGACTGATAGTTAGACCAATTATTCTTCTCGCAAAGCAATAATTAAAGCTTAGTCCGTTGGTAATTCTGAGTATCTTATTTTCGAACACTTGAAGTATCTTCATGGCTGTTTTCAGGGTTGATCTTCATACTTGGAAGAAATGACTTAAGAACTGATTGCAAGAGTTGGTTTTGGACACGTTCTGTTCCTTTCAGAATCTCAGTGACTTGGATCTATAAATTTAACGTTCTGTTTGGTAGCTTTGTTTTGAGCATCAAGTATTCTTAGGGCAATATTTCTGCATTGGCTACAGTGCGAACCTCTCTATCAGTTGAAGGTCTTCTAAAGCAAATTTTAATTTTAAAGTCCTGATACGGATATCCTATTTATTGTAGAATTGAATAATTTAATTGATTAAGACCTCAAGTTTTCGAACTGCAATAAGTTCTGTCATTTATGGTACGATCACGATGTTAGGTTGGATAGTTGAACAAGTTTGAAAATGTTTGATGAAATTCGACATTTATTGATTTAATGCAGAAATATAATTTTAATAGCTTTGGTAATTCCCACGTAACACTGAAATTTTTTGATTTTAACAAAATTCTATAATTGAAAATGATTAACAATATTTAATTTATTAGATATTCCTCATTTTGTACCACTTTTTAGAAAATCAAGTTCTTAAAAGTTGTTTAAGACCTTTAAGCCTATTTGTTAAGAAGCTTTAACATTTCTGGTGAGTCTAAAGTTGTACCAGCTGAGGACATCAATAGTATGACCATTAATAAAAAAAAATTGTTTCAGGACATTTTTAATATGACAACATGTCAGTGTAGAAAGTTTTCTTTCATTTACTGATGATCACCTTATTATTTTGTGTACAATTCTGACACTTTTGCTGCCATATATCACTTATGCCTTTAATACTATTCTCATGACTGTAATATACCCTGATTTATACAAGGTAGTCAAAATCATACCACTTCTAAAAAATTCTAATGCTGATAAATTCAGATCTCAGTGATGAATGAAACGGGTGTCCCTCAGGGTTCTGTTCTTGGACCTATTTTATTTTAATTATATGTAAATGAACTTCCATGTTTAATTTCTAACAGTTCCTCCCATATGTACCTTGACGATATCTTCAGCTGTACTTTAGTTGTCTTCTTGAATTAATTGAGCATGGAACTGAATGTATCAATGATAACTTGTCGAATTGTGGTAGGTTGGTCTGAACCAAATGGACTAATTTAAAAGCCGTAGAAATTTTAATGTTTATAGTGAAAAGCTAGAAAATCTTTTGATCTTTATTATTTTGAACCGATTGTCGTCTTGAGTAATGCTCCAATCGATTACGTTTAAACTGTCATAAATCTCGGAATGACATTTAACCGAACTTCGTCAGTAAATTGTCCCCCGATTTTCATTCTTAACGTCAATTCTTTGTTAATTCCGTCTAGTCGATCTTTGGAACTCATATGACCAAGAAACGTATAAAAGAATATCTAAACGCAACAAGATTTTAAATCTAACAGTGCAATACCAAATAAATAAATAATTAAACAAATATATAAATAAATAAAAATTTGTTAAAAATTTCAAATAAAAAATCAAAATTTAGTCGCATTTTTTCTATTTATTTATTACTAGACCCGAAAGGCATTGTCCTGTCTTAACTATTAATATTCAATTCGAACCTGACTAATGTAACCAATTCGTTGTGTCGATATAATAATATATTTTACCCTGAATCTGCAAAAGGAATGTAATACAGGAAATTTTACTTTACAACCTTGTGGATCAAAAAATACTTCAAGACTGTCATATCCCTGTCAAATAAATACACTTTATTTAGAGCTACAAACATACATTTCACCATTTAAATTAAAAACTGACAACTAATATTGAAACTTAGCTCGGTTTGGATTAAATGTAAAAATTCAATTCGATCTATTTTGTTTGACTGCATTTCGGGCTTCGCGTTTGAGGTTAGCACTTTATTTAAAATAACTTAATTTTTAAATGGTCTATTTTAGTGCTCAACTTTTTGTTTTTTTTTTGTAAGAACCTTCTCCAATGTATCAGAGAGCGTATAAAAAAAATATATGGATGAAATCGGTACAGTCGTTCTCAAGGTATGGCGTGACCAGAAGAATTATTGCTTCATTATAGAAATAGATTTTAAATTCAATGAAGTCTTCTTATTTTTTCGAAGCCAAACAACTTTGACCGGCACCTTTTCTTCGAAAATCTGATTTTCGAAGTTTTTGAAGATTTTTAGTGCTTTGTCAAAAATTTCAAAATATATTTTGAGATAAGAGCTTTCAAAAATGTTCTATGAGAGACATAAGCGTCACCGTGTGTACCGGTGCTTAATCTTCGTTTTCAAAGCCCCAAGATTCACGAAAAAATATTGAAAAATGAAGATCTTAATTTGAAAAAAAAAGCTAATCAAATTGACAAAAAAAAATTTTTGTTTGAAGTTAAAAAATTCAAAAATTCATCAAAGACATTCGTTTCATAAAATTGATTGATTATTTTGTTATGAAATTCAAAATTCATCTGCAAAATCAAATTCCAAGGAAAAATCTTCCAACGCATGTGACAGCGGAAGTTAAGTGAAAATTATAAGCACAAGCGCTTAAATTGAATTTAATCAGCTTAAAGTTTTGTGACAGCCAACGTTCAACGGCTGATTGCTTATGTCTGTTTATAACAATGGTCCAGATCAGGCTTATTTTAACATGAATAATATTCCTATCAGTAGAGCACAATTATTACCATTGTTACCAACCCGCATTTAATACGAGTAATTTTCAATAAACCATATCATGCACCATTGTCAGAAACTCTAAATTGGTAACTCATCTACCTCTGTTATATTTGTACATATAGCTTGGTTTTATCTGTCAATATTTCGGCTGCGATACGATAATAGATGCATTTAAGATTAATTTCAAAATACAACCAATCTTAATTCACGATAATTTCATATCAAATGCATACACACACACACAAATATCATGGAAAACCTTATATCCTTAAAATAAAACCCCAAGTCCTTAAATTGCACCTACCTAGAGGTATAATGTGTGTGTGTGTGTTTAAAGGCAATTTAATTGGTTTATTCACAATCTGATGCCTTGGGTCAAGTCTGTTTCCACTAAAGTGCTTCTCGCTCCTAATCCCAGCTAAAGTAACCCTAAATACTGGCTCACAACATGCTCCTAAAGTCCCAAATTTCAAACCATTCGCTTAAAAGTCATTGAACTTTGAATGCATCCGGCTGTGTTCGGTTCGTCCTTGCGATGCAATTCAAACTGTTAATTGCTTTGAATGTCAAGTTAAATTTAAGATTATATCTTCGGACGTAAATGCATTTTTCATAAGCAATATCAGGGACCTATCTATGTATGTATGTGGGTTTCGATCTGAGAACTGAGACGAAGGACGAAAGGACGAAAGGAGTCTTTGGCTATAGAGTAAGAGCGAAAGCAACAAATTCTTCTTATTATCCTCAATTGCACACTTAGGTGCGAACCTGAGCATCATCTTCTATAAAGGAACAGAACACACACACACACACACATACTATACGAGTAAAATATGCTCATACACAATAATGTCAGTTTGCTGCTAGTTATTGGAAGGTAGGTAGAATGATCTACTTTTCTTAATCAGCCTTATAACCCTTGTATCAAATGACACATCATATGACAGCAAATTGTGGTTTTAGGGAATAGCTTAGTCCGTTTAGGGGCTAGAACAGAACAGAACAGAACAGAGAATAGCACACGCACAGGACATATTGCAGGATTAAGGTCTGCCCTTGGAGCTCAAATGTCCAACGGCCAATGTATACAACGACGAAAATGACGACAGACGGGCAGCCAGCCAAGCCATGCTGGGCCGTTTCGGTCCGGTCCTGTCCAGGCTTCTTCGTCGTCGTCGTCGTCTTCGTCGATAACCGACACAACTCACTAACCGAACTATAGGCTAGGAAAGGTTAGAATAGGATAGGACTGGGAAGGACATTATAGGACACATGTTTTCTTCTTTTGTTCGAAAATTCTATTCCCTGTGAGATTATGTTTGACCCTCATAGATAAATTGATACATATTCACTGTCAAATGTGTGTGCCTTCCAGTTAACACCTGTTGACCTCAATTGTTTGGCTAAATCCAACAAGGCAAGGTGAATTCCCAGACAAAATAATCAAATCCCATTCAGGATTCCGCATTGGAAGGGGAGAGAGGGAATGGATTTAGCACAAGTATTAGGCCAAAGGATAAAAGGAAACAAACACTCCCTTCATTCCCATTGTACCTCCCTAAAGGAGGACAGAGGGATGAAGAAAAATACAAAATAAAATTCTTAACCCAAGCTACAAGTTTAACCAAAACTGAAAGAAAAAAAACGAAGCCCAGAAAAAGTCCTTTGAAGTGACATAAGGTGTGTCGAGTGTCGTGCCAGTGCCAGCACCACAGCTCGTCTGTCAATTGGAGGGTGAGAAGTATGGCGCGGAACGGGGCAATGCAGTGTTGTGTTGTTGATTATTTGTCAGACATCAAACTCAACTAATTCATGAAATGAAGCTCTTGAAAAGTTTTACACCCAAGTCCCTGGCATAAGAACCATAACCAGTGCCAGGACAACTTTTCTGTTTTTTTTTTTTTTTTTTTTTTTAACTGCTGGTACCTACTTCATTATAATTTCATTAGAAAGGACCCGACTTTTCTTCTGTGGAAAAATTCCATTTCAAAACTGCTGCTGTCCAACATCAAGGGAAAGTCACAAAGTCGTATCTTTACACCGCATACTCGTATATTTTTTCAAGATGTCTTGCTTAAGAAGGTTTATACAATTTTCGATATTAGGACGACATTATAATTATGAAGTTTTTTGATTACACAATGGATTGTACTTTCATACAACAAAACATATAACTCCAAGGACTTTTAGTTGAAATGAAATTTTGTAAGAAAAAAAAAACTTCGATCCTTGTCCTTAGAAAGGGCGGACGGGAGAATGGTCATATTGAGTTCTTTAAATTTGAGATTGCTTTGAAATCTTTAAGGAGAGAAAAAAACCTGAAATCGGTTAACAATTATTATTATATTTTATATTATTTATTCTTTAATAAATCAATGATTTAAAAAATTACCAACAAACTTTAGTTACTTTCAGGTTCATCACATCACATGTTTTCAGTGGTTGATGGCCTTACTAAAAAAGTGTTGGGCGCCATTTATTATTTTATTTAAAAAGTGACGAGAAAAGTTTTCGGCATAATTAAACTTAATTTTCTTAAAAGTTTACATATGTAGTCGAATCCCCTCCCCCATTGCACGTTATCTCTGTTATAGGTATCCTCTCTGGACACTGCTTAGTAGGTAAGCATGCTTTTCGACTCGGAGCTCCGGCAAACGAGTATTGAAGAAGTCGTATTGATGAAGAAGTGGAGTCAAAAACACGTCGACTCCACCTGGGAGACTTCTACTATAATGATCCTAGTGATCTAACTAACTCAGACACTTATTGTCTCAAAGGCTTTCTTGTTAGCACCAACGAATAAGGTAGATATTTAGATCCAAGTGGTATCACAATGCACAATTTATTGGACTTCTCTGTCCAGCTTCCATCAGAAACTTTAACCCAACTTAACCCCTCCACCCTTCACTTAATTGAATAATTTGTGGTCGAAGAAAAGTTTGACAATTAGTGATTGATATTTCAGAACTTTCTTCTAAATTAGATGACCACTTCTTCACTTGTTGATCTGAACTATTATTCGATAAGTTTTTACTTTTAAGAGTTTAAGTTTATCATTTTGCAATTGATCGAGCTCAAGGATGTTCTTTCATCATCATTTACCTAGATAGAAGAAACCTTGATCAGTTCTCTTTATCAGAATTCGTCCAATACTCAGCTTCGAAGAGTAGAACTGGAGGTATTGCATTTTCTTATCAGTTTTTTTTTGTATTGTTTACTTAAGACTCACAAATTCTTCACTAAAGTTTAGCAAGTAGAACTGATGACTGTTCAGCAGAAACTTTAATCCACCAGTAATGTTAAACTTCAAGCCTACCCAATATAGTCATTTTCGTTTCCAAACCTTTCCAATATCGGTTTCAGAAGTCACAAGTCATCTCCGAAAACGAAACTATACAAATTCGAAAAAATTCCGAATAGCATATTTTATTCCTGCTCATTGATGTCTTCTATTACTCATCAAAGCTGAATGATACTTCCTTAGCTAAGAGCTTCTAAAAAATTTGCTGCTTCACACAATTTTATAGACTCTCACTTTAAGCCGAAATATTAAAAGAAATCTGGTCTTTGATTAAGGTCTTTACTAAACAAACCTCAATTTTTCTGTATTCAAGATTACTATTGAATAATTCTTCTATATTAATAGAGCTGCACCGATAACATATTAAAAATTCTGTTTAAAATAGTGATACTGTGTGTTCATTGGGAGTTTCTTGACTTGTCATTCTCTTCGAGTCCTTAGCCCTTATGTCTGCACTATTTTCCTGTTCTTCTATAAAGTTAGATTACCTTACTTATTTCTAAGACTTTGCCTTGCTTGACTTTCTACCTTGACCGTCTAATTTGTACTCACTCGTAAATCATAGCCCGAAACAGTGACTTTAAATTTCTCCTTCACTTATTTAAAATTGGAAACTTAAGGGCATTACAGAAGCAGGACTGTAGAAGTTGTTTGCCTTCGAAGATCCAAGATGCTTTGTGTTTTGCGTATCCTTATCCTAAAACAAGCTACTAGAAGACATCGAGAACCTCTGACGCAACTGTTATCTTATTCTACTAGTATTCTTCAACAGGTCATACACCTTTTGATAACATTTCTTGGTCTCCAATGGATCACCACCTTTAGGTTAACAAAATTTTTAATCTTGCTGATTTGCGACAATATTTCCAATTGAATATAACTGCTTCTTACTTCGCTATGTCTGCTAACATCACTTGGATTGCAATTATAACTCTTCGCGAAAATTCAAACTTATAGTATACTAGAGGGCCCGGCAAACTTCGTCTTGCCCCAATTAAATGCAGAAACTCAAGCTATGGAAAAATATTGTTGTTGCTTATTTGATTTCACATAATTTTTTTTTTTCAAATGGCCCGGTGAATTTCGTAAGTTTAATGGATCGATTGGCAGGACAACCAAAGTTGTTGAAAATATCGGTTTCGTTGTAACCGCAGATTACTTCAATTTTTATGTACAACGTGGTCAATGTTTAATCCTAAAAAATACATTTTACCGGGGTAAAAATTAGTCTACGTGCTTTATAAGGCTATAATCTATCTCTGTGCCAAATTTCATTCTATATTATATTTCCAATATAACTATTTGATAATACGTAATGCTAACACCAAAAATTGGAAAAATAAAATTGACTGTATTCCGTTTCACTACAAAATAAATTTAACCTATGTGTAAGTTCACAAACGCATTACTGCAGTAATGATGCCCAAATGTTCAAATTCAAACGTTCACAAACCCAGATTCTGGCATCACTTTTCTCGTCAACTGTTTATTATTGCAAAGTTTCATAAACTGATGCGCAAAAACTAAACAAAAAAGCATCACTACGACAGCGTGATTAGTCGGCATCGCATCAGCAACAGCTGCATTAGCATCAGCATCGCAAAACAGCAGTAATGCCGATTCACTGCAGAAAAATATGACGTTTGTGAACTTACACTATATTTCTGAAATAGAGCCATCTATTAAACGTTTGGACGTTTGACATAGCGCCATCTATTGAATTCTTAACTTACTCAATCCAGTGCACAGATGTCGCTATCTGATAAAATCGTTTGGAGCTAACATATAATTGTGACTGTCAAATAATAACAGACAAATAATTAGCAATAAATTAAAATTGCGACTATAATTTGAGATTTAAACTATTCTATCTCTCAAGTTGGATCGAACTGCACATGGTGTGCGAATTTTATTATAATCGGTTAAGTGGTTTAGGAGTCCATTGAGGACAAACATTGTGACACGAGATTTATATATATTAAGATAGAACTTCGAATATTTGTATCTTCTAATAGGAAATCCTGCCACCAATAAAAGCTTATCTAAACTAAATTAAATTCCCAAGACAATTATTATCAATTTCTTTACTACATACAAGATTGAGGCTTGGTTTCTGCTAACCGGACTCTACTAATTAAAATTTGTATCTACTTCAAGGCAGACTGTTTCAGCTCAGAATTGTAATCTTCGAAAGAGTTTTGCACCAAAGCACGTACTAATTAATGGTGAAGAGTTAGAAGCAACTAAGTCTTGTTCCTAGTTCGGATATTCCGATTCAAAGTCGTAGTTCTTCTAGTAACCTTCTCAAAGTCCATCTAACACTAAAAAAAACATAGGGACCATACTTCTTAGTATAGTGCCAGACCTCTTCATCTTCCTTCAATATCTTCCAGATTTATCAGTCCAAAATTTTTACTGTTTCCTTAAAGTCTGTCATACCTTTACATCCGAATTAAAAATAGTCCGGAGGTACATATCTTTTTGTTAGTGTTTATGAGGTGAAATCGGTGAACCCAACCCACGAGCCGTTAAATACGCACTGAAATATGAGCTCCATGCCAAGTGACCCTTAACTCCAAAAGATAATAACTTCATCATCGTCTTCGTCAATTGTCAGAAAAAAAAGAAGAGGTTTCATAGAACGAGTACATAGAAAAGGCACAAGGGTTTGCATAGAACTTGATGGAAGTAAACAGGCAAACAACTCAAAAAAGATGCATCCAGTTAAAAATTATCCTTTAACCAAAGTAAACTTAAGTTTTTGCATCTTCATCATTCCTCACTGCTCTGCCCCGCCCACCGCCTACCGCCTCGAGCTGTAGGTATAAAATCAAAAGTCGTTTTTTTTTATTTGTCTCTTTGAGCGTTGTTCGTTTTTTTTGTGTTCTTTGGCACAATCAACATCTCATTAAACATTGTTCGGTGTGAGCATCGTTATGGAAATATTTTGCATGTAAACGCTTTAGAGACATGCCACATCTCCGAATAAAAGTGATTACATCCAAGTTGGCATCTTTCAATGCCAGGCAACTAGTTTACACTCACCTTGAGGACTTGAGCTTGAGCTATGGCTGGGGCTTGGACTGCTGTCTATTAATATCACCACGAAGCAACGGATGTGCGGTGGCGGTGTGGCGGCGACACGGACAGTAAATGCATCATGATTTTTGCTACCTAAATTCATTGCTTTCCACGATGTTGATTGCATCTTCAATGATGGAACACTCTCAATGAAGTCCATCCTAGTCTGGATGGAGTGGCAGCAAATCCTTTGGAACGTTTATTACACTAAGCCGAGGTGGTTAAGTCGTACATACGTACGTAGGTACGTTTATGATGGTTATTTTTTTTTGGTGGAAAAGCATATGACGGCGACACGGTGCAGTGGCGCGGCGGCTGCATGGCGGTGGCGAGGGCTGTTATACGAGTTGTTTAGTTTTTGCTTCACAAACCCGCTGCCGTTGCCGTTGCCGCTGCCACTATCGCTGTTGTCACTACGATGCACCGCGCCGCTCTTGTCGCGGTTCGTGTGTTGCCGTTGCTGTTGCGCGTCTTTCTGTTTTAATGAATGAAAATATTAAAATCAAGTTTTTCGCTTAATTCATCGCTTACAAGTTGCACCGGAAACAGATGACATAAACTAATCTCTCGGATGAGAAGAGGACACTCCGCATTAGTATACATTGTGTCGTCCCGTCCTGTCCCGTCACACACACACCCTGTGCACTTGCTAGTTGCTAGTCCTGTGCCGCACAGCTGGGTATTCTTATCAAATCCACTATACTATAGCAATATAACTGCGACTGCTTGTATTCTAGGTTTCGTGTCCATTTATAGAGTATACGAGTCGAGTATAGCGTGCTACAGGCTTAGCCTCCTTAACGCTTCCGCTCCTGCACCAACAACCTCAACTATACTCACTAACGATAATAATTTCAGCACTTAATTACCACATGCAAACCGGAATGGTGCGGATAACGCTAACGCCTATCCTAGCTTTGCCTTACCTTGCCTTGCCTTAGATTACCTTACCCTTTACCATACTCCTTACCTATCCCCTACCTCTGACGGTCTGCCCATTGCCATAACATGAAAAGGGCCTCTTCTGATGTGTTTGTAAATTTCAAATGCAAATTGTATACATTCGCAGGTGACTTAATACACTGGGTACTGGGGCCGGGCTTTAACGAGTCTAGCTGAAAGTTAAACCGGAAACAGAACTAGTTTAACGTCGAAACTTTGACAAGCGCAGCGCAATGCACGGTTGGTGGATAAAATATATATAATAAATATAATGAGAGCGCATCAACAACATAAACAAAAGCGTATTAAGGGCCGGCTTGGGAGAGTTAATTATAGAATTATTATTTATTATTATCGAGATAATAATTGTTTACTATTAATAAGTTAAATAATTTAAGGTTAGTTTAAGGTGTAGATAGTAGAAGAAGGTTTTTTTTTGTTGTTGTTGTTGTTGACGATTTAGGTAATCATGTGGTCATTTGAAAAACAGGGTTAGTGTGGGTATTGACGGAGAATATGTAAACTTCTATCGATTCCGTTTGAGTCATTATAAATGGACCACTTTGAATATCATGGTGGAGTTTGATGTCATTAAGGGCGACGATTTTCCGGAAACCTATTCTTATCTAGAAGTTTTTAAAATTTAACATGAAGTATATACAGGATGCAACACCTAAATATCCTGAATCCATTTTTAATTCAGATTTTTAGTATCTAAAGGGTGTTTTTTTAGACGTGTGGTTTTCAAGAAGAATTAAAACACATAATTTAATTTTATGGTAAAAACTTTGTCTTTATTATAAAGATAATGGTTTGCCATTATGTTTAAAAAATGATTTAGGGCAAGTGGCCGCCGCGACTGGCTCGAGAAAATTCCGGCCTTAAGGCCCAATTTTCGATAACTGCTTGCAGCAATGGGGGCCATATTGCTAACAAATAAGTCGTCGAATATTCTTTTCCAATGCGTCAATCATCTCAGGCCTGTCTGCGTGGGCAAGCTACTTCTAAAAATAATCCGGCGATTTTAAATCGTACGATATTGGAGGCCACACCCCACGCCTACGACAAGCTAGATAATGCACTCATCAAAAACTTCCTTCAAAAAATTCATTGTGTTGTTGGCTGTAGGACATGTAGCACCGTCTTGATGGAACCAAAGGTCGTCCACATCAACACCCTCCAATTAAGGCACGAAAAAGTCATTAATCGTGTCTCTATAGCGTTTCCCACTGACTGTAAAATTATGGCCGGCATCATATTTGAAGAAATATGGACCAATATTCCCTCTGCCCATAGAGCACACCAAACAGTAACTTTTTGAGGATGAAACGGCTCGTCGTCTCAACGGCTTGAGAATAACAATCACTCCAAATACTAAAATCTTGCTTATTAACGTACGTGAAAATCGGTATCGGTGGCTTGATGGTCGTTTGACTTAATTTCTGGTACGAGGTTGATTTTGCAATTCCGCAAGACAAGATCCTTTCGAAAAATCTTCCATAAAGTGGATGGGTACTGCTCCAACTGTTGCGCGCTATAGCGGATGGACTCATCCACCGATCCATGATTGCTTCGAATTACCGACTCTGCTTGGCAATTATGTTGACCGAATATTAAACGCAGCTCAAGATACTTCCCGCGAACCGAACCTTTGTTTTGGTAATAACTTTTCACGATTTGCAAACGTTGTTCAGGAGTAAATCTATATTCATTATGAAATGGAAAACCAAACTGAGCATAAATCAAGTGACAGCAGTCGAAAAGACCAACTTTGAAAAAAGAATTGCCAGATTGAAAACCACACATCTAAGAAAAACACCCTTATCTTTAAAAATAAATTTAGAATTTTCCAAAATATTTGTCAACCCATCGAATTAAATTTTTGAATTTATGACTTTGGGCATGACGAGAATTCATATTGTGAAATTCATATAATAACATACTCCGTTGCAAATGTCAATTTAAACCATTAAGTGAGAAAATCTATGTGAAAAATTACCAAACTGACGAAAAATACAGTCTCGTCTGAGATGGTCTAGACTCTAGAGGAAGTATAATCTTGTATTGGTTTTGCGAGACGAGACTGATAAGAGATCAAGATTTTTATAGCTCCTTGGTCATTCCTGTTTTCGCGTTATCAGATCTTTAGGTCTTCTGAGGGCTTAAACTTGGTGTGATTGGGCCTGCACCGTCTGAAATAGCACATTCTTTGATAATACCCATTTGTCGGTGAATATCGTTGTGTAAAAAAAAAAAAATCGAATTTGGAACGATACCATTTTATAGGAGATCCAAGGTCGACAAAAATATGGCGATAGAGTTAATTTTGGTGTCAATTTGGGGCTGTCAGCTTTAGTAGTCTTCATTTCTTTGAAAACTATGTTAGCCAACCTATTACGATCAAAAGAAAGAGTTAGGAATCGATTTTTACCATTGCCTGAATAAGGTTATATGAACTTTAAAAACATGTGGTACTAAAAGGGCGGCTCTACGTGCCACATTGGAAATTCTGTCTGAGAAGAGTGATGTGAAATCTACCACCGAGATTATGCTTCTTGACATTGTCTTTATGTGACTTCAAAAAATCACTATCTAAGGCTCAAAACAAAGAATTGCCTTAAAGCAATTCTAAAATATATCCTAATCGAATTGTGATGCTTTGAAAAGTATTATCTCAAAACAAATTTCTATTGTCTTGAAGAATATGAGCCGGTTCTTGTAACGTCTTTATTGCTGTAGTTAAAGCTGCATTTGTTTCTTTCTTTAAAATCACAAAATTTTACTAAAAAATTAGACAAGATTTAACAACTTATTTTATGCCTGAAACATGAGCGATATGGGACGAGCACTTTTTCCGATCCTGTAGTTCAGTAAAAGTTCAAAAAAATATTGATTTCTTGAAGTAATTCAATCTTGAAAAACTTTTTCATCCTCACTTACCCTATTAAAGTTATCATAATCATCTTCCGAATGGTAGTAGAGTAGGACAAAATGTTTGGTCTTCTTTTTCCATTGACCATCTAAAACGTTGGTAATCAAAGTCATCCAATCGAAGCAACGTGTCAACCAGCATATCTATGAACTCCTTACATCGAAACACTGAGTGGAAAGCATCGGAAAGTTTTCACACCCAGGTAGTAAAAGCTTCGTTTTCGTCAGCAATTCGGCCAAACTAACCTTGACACCCTTTTACTTAGGATCCGACATATGAGTGTAGAATGTATTTTTTCAGATCCGCCGATGAATCAAGGGTTCTTAAAATGAGCTCGAAGTAATCAAGAACTGCAAAGACTTAATCAATGTGAAGGCAAATGCGTGATGTGTTGATATCATCAGGAGTTTATCAACCAAGTTCCTTATAAGGTACCAGGCCCTGTTGGAAACTAAACTACCTTGTATGAGCTGTGGCGTTTCTACCGGCCAAGGAATGATGCTAGGAAGAAGCGCTTAGACCTAGAGGATGTAAAGGTTCCAGCCCGTTTTTATCATTATCAATTACTAACTAGAATGCCCAATGACCAAGTATTACCTTTAGTAAATTTAGAAATTTCGAAGTGAACGAATGAGCTTATTTTCCAAAATTTGATGTGTGTAATCATTTTGCAAAGTCTTTGATTTAATTCAAATGAAAATTTTTCAAAAGAATGCTGTCGAACGACTCCTGATAATGGTTGCAATCATTTGTATGTCAGATGTCAGATGATTGGCAATGAATTCGTAAAAGATTGAATTCACAACAGTTTACATTCTTCTACAAACCTGGAATCAAGTTCTAAACTATCAATCCATCTAATCCGAGTCCTATTTCGGTTCATCAGCTCCAATCTTCAATGGATCTCTGAAATTGATATTACATACTTAACTTTATCTGATAAAACTGGCCCCTTAAACAAACTACTATCGTCTCTCAAATACCAATTCCTTGACCAAACGAAGAAGCAAATTAACTTGAATTCACCCAAATACTTAACTTAACTGGTAACTATCGTATATAGTTAATGACAACTTTAGCCAATTTTCTATTCCTAAAAACAAAACCAATGACATCGACATATACATTGACATACATTCTACCTATGTATACATATATGGACAATGAAGACTCCTTCGGCTTCCATCAATTTTATTATGCCTCCACATCATAACAAAATATCTGAACGTTTACACTCATGCTTATGGTTTGGCAAATTAGGCTTTTATAGAACTCTGCAATAGCAAATAGAGCTCTTCAAGTAACATCAACATTTGTGTAAACTTTTATTTCCATACTTCCCTTTCCCGTTGCCATCAACTTCATCACAAAGTCCCAATAAAAAGATGTTAAAACTAAGGACCTTCCTACATTCTATAGCTTCCATATCCAAGTGTGTGTTTGAGTGTCTGTGTGTTTTTTTTTTGTATTGAGTTTGTCCTATATTGGGGGGGGGGGGATAACATCCATCCACTTCGACTTGGGAATATTGGGGCTTCATATGATGGGAGAAGTTCAGAGGTCTGGGAAGCTATATAGGTACTAATTCCTTATGACAATTCGATTTGTCAAGGAAATTGCATGGAATTTCGAAACGGATTTGTCGATAACAATCATTTGAATAGGCATTGTATGAGGAAACAACTTGCAGCTCCTCTCTTCGTCCTTGTCCTCTTCGTCTTCGTCATCGTCATCGCTCGCATCGTCAACCTTAGATTTTCTTTGGCCCTGGCTGTCATCATACACAAATCCAGCTGCCATATATGCCATGTCTTCACCAGATGCCAATTGTGTGATTCCAACTGAATACCGAATGATGTCACATACCTAAGCAGAGTCACGTATTCGTCTACGCCATATTCCAAATTATACCCAATTTCCAATAACCTTACAGTCAAT
This sequence comes from Scaeva pyrastri, assembly GCA_905146935.1. Classification (NCBI taxonomy): domain Eukaryota; kingdom Metazoa; phylum Arthropoda; class Insecta; order Diptera; family Syrphidae; genus Scaeva; species Scaeva pyrastri. Next base: position 32,604,314 of record LR989927.1, on the reverse strand, counting down.
AACTAGAATCAGACAATTTTACATTTTTTTGTTGTTGTTGTTGTGTGTTCCTTCTTGCTTCCTGTTCCTGTGTGCGCCTCTTCGTCTTGTCCCCCCAAAAATAAAAAAAAAAAAAATTCCTCAATTTCTTATACCCACTTTCCAAGCCCCTGAGCCTGACTGAAGATAGGAGACGAGACCTCCTCTCATCTCATCTCATTTCTCGAATCCAATCGGATCCTATCCAACAAAACGTTCCAGATGCATAGTGGAGGCAGTGCCGCTGCTGATGGTGTTCGTGCTGGTGCCGGTACTGATGGTAGGGCATTTTGTAGAATTGCTGGGCTTCGTCTGTGTCTTCCTCTCCAGTTCTTCGGTTTTTCTTTTTTGTAGCCTCTGATGATGGCGAAGAATAAAGATGCTGCTGTTCTTCCGTATAGTGTCATGGTTTTTATTATTATTTCCAAAATTGACTCGTTTATTCTCAGACAATTACTCCCAAAAATCGATTTAAATCGGCCATCGGGGTCGGGCTACGGTTCGGGCGATGGCCCACGGTCCATGGATGTCCCATGGTCTGTGGGATGTTCGGTGGAATCTCTAACCTGCCAAGAAACATTATGATAACTCGCCAATCACAGCATTTATTAATTTATAAACTGTTCGTCCTGTCCCGGCATCAAGGAATACCACCTACAAAACCCTTCCCCCCCAAACCCCCTCGTTGGTTATTTCTCGGAAATCTATTTCGATTGCAGAGCGTCTACCTATTTAATTTCGACTCTCTGTGGTGGTTCACCTTACCCAGGAGTCCTACAATGCTATAACTCTGCCAACAAGTCAACCCGGCGCGGCGGTGGCGACTTATATACGTAGTTCCTGCCAAACGAACCGGGGCAGCACAGCGTCCGTCCAACGTTCGTCGTCGGTCGGTGCAGTGGCAGTGGCAACAGGAACTGCTATTCCTGTTGCTGTTGCTGCTGCACCCTCTCTCGTAAAATAAAATACGAAAATTACTCTTCATAAATTTTCCGTGCTTTTTTAATCGCACATTCCCACGGGCAACATAAAAAATTGACACTTTGCGAATTACGACATGACACGGAAGGTTTCATATTTTCCGGTCGTTTCATTTATCCCTTGTTGTGTTTGAGGACAAATACAGTTACAGGAAAGTTACAGCACGAGGAGAAGCAAAAGCGACGACAAGGACAACGACAACGACAGCGACAGTCGACGCAGAGAAGATGACGATGCGATGGTGCTGTCACGACAAGCTAAAAAGTGACACAACGCGACACGAACTGTGGCGGCGATCAAGTGAACTAAAGACACCCTAAAGTGAGTATTCCCTATTTTATAGCCATCACGATGCGCTGGCGAGATGAAGGAAATGTCCTTTCCTCTATTTTGGTGAAGATTCACCCCCACTCCCCCACCGCCACCAAAGTATAGTTGTGCATCTTTAGAGAAAAAGAACAAAAAAAAAAGGAATAAGGAATATTAAAACGTTCGTATCTCCTCGACACTCGACCTGATGAAACATTACTGTTTGAAAATTTATGGAAAATATAACGGTTTTTTTGTTTTTTGTTTTTTATTGGCCATTTTGAGTGATGCTGATGCACGGCAATGAATAAATATATGCAAAGTGTTTGCGTTATGCAAAGTGGACAGTTTTAATAGTTCACTGTGTACTCTGACATTTCGATTACCGTTAGTTTGATTGGTTTTCCTTCTTTTTTTTTTTTAATATCGAAGTTCCCTAATCTTTCCACAGAAAAAAAGGGGAATCTTTCTATCTTTTCTAGAAGGTTGAAGATTATAACTTTGACATCCCTCATTTCAAAAATTTTCACATAAAATAAGTTTTTACAATTTTTATAACCTTAAATATTAAAATCTTGAATAATAGAAATTTATATTTCTTTTATATTAAATTTAACGAAATATTAGTTCAGACAAAAATACGTGATACGTGACGGTCTAAAATTCAATATTGACGAATTTTTGTCACATTATTTTTCTTTAGCTTTTTACTAAGTAAGATCCAAAATCTTTACAAAATGATGTCATAATGCAAATTGCAGATGTCTCCTTTTCTACAATCGTTCTTGGATCTTCCGAGCCACAAATTCGACAGTTCTGCTTATTAGCTTAGCCTCCGTTACTGGTGATCGACTGGCTTGAGTTTTTGTGTTGACTGAATTTTAAAAGCCTTAAGACATGGGTTTTTGACAACACTGTGGGCTACAAGAGCAATAATTCTGAGCTGTTCTTGATCGACGCACGTCGACACTTCATTAATAACATGTCCCAACAGCTCAAATCTTTCCACCAGTCTCACTATTAACAGCCCAAAAGGTGGCTCATGACAAGCCACCAAAAGTGTTTCAGTTTTTCGGACTGTTACTTCAAAAGATCGGTTTAGAATATCATCGTGTGTGTATAGCGAAAGTGAACAGCCAGACAAGGCCGTTGTGTCGATTTTTGAACTGACAAAAAGATTTGGTCTTTTAAAGACTTCAATTGGTCAACATTTTGACTTGTCATTTCGACACACTCCCGGACAAGATCCAACTGACCTTGGAGCTCAAACTTTACTATCACAAATAACGCTCTTAAAACTATACGCCTTATGTTTCAGAACTGTTTTCGACAAACCATTTCAGAAAATGAAATCTGCTTCCAAAGACAGTCTGAGAGAATCTAAAACTGCTAAATCCTGAAATTTTAAGACTATATTGACTCGACTACAAAGAACTATCCGATCTGGTTCCTCTTCGTTGATTCAAGCTAGATGACCAGCCAACCGGAGGAGGAGTCCACTGAGCTTTTTTCACGATATCTGCTTTGAAGTAGATTGCAACAGTTCCTGATTGCAGAGTCTCAGGAATTGTTCTTCCTCCAACAATTCTAGTTATGGCTTTCCTCTCGAACGCTCCTAAAGCTTTTCCTAAGCATCGAAGTCTCTCACATATGAATGTGAGTATTGGCAGGACCATATCTAGTCCTGTACAGTAGAAGCTTAGACGTTATGGTAAGGTTTCTGAATTTAAATAGCTTTGACCATATTAGGTCATGATGATGAAAAAATAAAATGAACACCAACTACAAATGTAACTACATATATGTATATAACCCACTTCAATATTTCGAAACAATGTTCCATCTAAGGACATATTATCGATTTCTCTCGATAGTTTCTGGATCTTCTTTTTTTTTATACAAAGCTAAAATGTTGCACTTAAAATTAAAATCGAATTTTCTGACCAAAATTGAATTTTCAAATTTCTTTCATTCTTTCGTTCATGATAAAAACCAAAATTCATCTCTTCTAGGCATGACTTGTTCTACCATAAAAACTAAACCCTCTAACATAATAACTGTTACAATAAAAATGGAAACAAAAAGCACGAGTACGAGTATATGAAGACACTTTCTGATTGAAGCCAAAAAAAAGCCACAAAGTCATCCATAAATAGCAAAGTTCTTGGAATCCTTTTTTCTTTATGTCGTCGTCGTTGTTGTTGTTGTTGTCGTTGTCAGTTGTCCCTGTTAGCCGTATGAAGGTACAAACTTAATGCAATTGTAGTTGTCTGTCGTATATTCATTGTTCCGTATACGAATTCAAAAAGCAAGACTGTATCTTCTAGATGCGAGTACATACATATACATAGATGTATATAGTATCTATGAACTAGTTAGGTCTAGATAGTACCTAAAATTATATTTGAAAAGTGATTTTTCTTTTCTTGAGCTATCTTTTAGTCACACTGACTATGGTCGTTTTTCTTATTTTTTGAAAAAAAGTATTTTTTTTACCTACTTGCTTTTTCTTTTCGCTTCGTTTTTAATGTCTAAATGAATAATCTTGGAAGAAAAACAATAAATTTAATTAAAAAAGTAAAGTAAACTATGCAATAAAATGTGTGTACATTGCATACAAAGAATTATTACAGTGGTTCGACTTTTGGTTTAAGGGAAGACCAAAACAACTTCTGTTTTGACTTTTTCATAATAACGGTGGGTCTATTTTTTGAAGGATTCCATTGAACATGTTTTTTTTTCCATAGTAGGTATTATTGCCTCAAGATGGCGCAACTTGTCATAATGATCGCTTAAATTTATTTCCAGAAATGGACCTGTCAGCTGGTTACTAATATTATGGGGCTTTTATGTTGGTTTATCTCGAAAAACCTGCAACTCTTGAAGCACGAAGGATGTCAAAAGCTACCATTTTCTTAGGAAATGAATTGAACAATTATAAACTGATCGAATAAACTATGTAAATGTCAACCTTTTTATCATTTTTAGGTGTTGACAAATGCATTATGTTGAAAATAAAATACATTTGAAGTCACTGCTTGTTGTGATGATATTTAAGACGAAAAACAATTTTTGACACTTTTCTGTAAATTTCAGAAAAACTGTCAATTCGGTATTTGTCAAAATTGTAGCATATATTAATAATTGTATTTTGTATAAACCTAAATAAGTTTAAAGTCAATATCGGTGCTCATTCTCGAGATATTTAATTCAAAAAACACTTTTTATCAACTTTTGGTAGAATTTTTTTTGTAGTTTTTGCCTTTTTGTAAAAAAAACTGTCAATTGCATTTTTCCGAAAATTTTACCAGATGTCAAGGACATCATTTTCTATAATAAGAAAATTGTTTTGATGATGATCTCATTTTTCCATCATTGTATATTTGCGCCCCGAATTTTTTTTCTAGTTTTTACTTTTTTTTTAAAAAATAACGGTATGTTGAACTATTTCCAAATTTATACCAAATCTGTATCACATTAGAATTTACACAATAACATTTATTTGAAATCAATAGCATTATCCGTGCCTGAGATATTTGTAACCAACTAAAGTTTTTGTTTTAAAAACTGCAATTGTGAAAAAACCGCCCTACAAATTTTTATAAAAGTTCTTTCTGCATTTTTTGAAGTTATAACCTATTGAACAGAATTTAATTCGAGTCGATTTCTCTACTGGTTCTTGAGATATCTTGGATGAAGAAGGTTATCTCCAACGTACGAACGTATATATGTATATATACACAAACAGACACCTCTCTACGAAATCGTCCAGATTTGTCAAAAATTTCAATTTGACAAATCGGACCATTAACAATAACTCCCTATTAGAAGTTAAAAATTTATAAAATTCGTTCGAACAATATTTTGTCTTGCATTATTATTTGAAAATCTCAAGCTCTTAGAAAAATTAAATTTCTGCTCTAGATCTCGAGAACGACTTGACCGATTTGGCTTATTTTAGTTTGGATATGTTTGTCGTAGTCCCGGGAGGGTTTAAAAAGTAAGCAAATATGGAAAAATTGATAGGAAAACAGTAAAACAACAACTTCTTCATTTTCCCATACAATTTGTTCTACACATGCAAATAAATAAGTGATTGTCAGTAGGTTGTCAAATTTACATATTTCAGTCGTCTGTCCAACGTTAACGAAAACTTATAAAGTTGTAACATTATACACTTGTTAAAATCTTTAATCATCAGTTTATCAGTGCCTGAGATTTACTGGTCTTAAAATTCCAAGAAATAGACTCAAAACAATTCCATTTATTTTATTACAGATAAAGTCGTAAAGTTTTAAACAACCTATATTTAGCAATTTACTATCGACTTCAAAATTTTAAAGCTATTTTTTTCGTTTTGCTAATTAGTAAATTGCTAACTCCCTTTTATTATAAAACGGGCATCCGAACATTTCCAAATAGTGACAGGTCGTGAGAATAAGAAAAGTAAACATACTTAAACGGACCTATTAGTTGGAAATGTCCCCATTGTAAACTGGACAATCCCATGCAATCCAATAAGACTAATATACACATGTTTTTTCTCGTATTCCATCATCCTAAATATTTCTCCCAAAAAAAGCATTTTTCTGGACAGTCTTCAAATACATATTTCGAAATCTTCGTCTTTCAAAAACATTTTATTGATCAAAAAACAATTTTAAGATCCCGAATTATGAAAAAACACACGAATCAACACTTTCAAGTAAAATTAGAAAGACATTTTTTTGGGATAATGACAGATGTCATATGGATTTAGCAAATTACTAAAAGTTAAAGCAGGGTTTTCGGTATTTTAACTTTAGCAATATGTTAAGAGATAGTAAAATCGTTTAATATTAGCTTAACCATCTTTTAAGCTTAGCAAATTGCTAAAAATGCATTTAACAATTTCCTAATTCGTTTAAAATTTTGCACCACACTTTTTTAACCAAATTGGTGTGGTTTCGACAAATTTCTACATTTGAAGGTCCATTATCGACATTCTTTCTACTCCAGGTGTCCATTTAAAGTTGAAAAAAAAGCTTTATTTGATTTCATAAGTTTTAGAAAAAACTACAAAACTTTAAAAACGATGAGTCATTGGGCCTTAATTTTTGCGGACGCCATCCATCATTAATATGGTTACTGTCGCTAGAGAACGCTTCTGGGTTATGATAATTGCAGTACTTCTAATTGCAGTGCTCGTTTTGACTACTTGGCATAGACTTACATCAAGATCGCACAATCCAACCATTCCAAATTGTATTACCTATGTAAACAAGCCTAATACAATAGCAGTTCTCTAAAACAATGTTCAAGAGGATTTCAAACAGTTCCATAAATTCATTATTATTGGTTTTTAAAGGTTAAGTCGAAAAAATTATATCTTAGTGTCAAAACACATTTTGTTAGTCAGTGTAATTTTGTGACGTCTCAATTCAACAGTTGTAAAAACGCAAAACTATAATTCCACGCTACTGTATCAATAAAACGTCCATCACCTGCAGGACACCGGAAATTGAAGACTTTTCCAAATATGTACCAACACTACTGGCTTTCGTCAACACACAACCAAATGCAGTATAGTCGTTTCTTCATTGTGCGTGTTCGTATTTTGAATTCACTTGAATTTTCTTCTTTTTTTTCCCGACTACTACACCACTGTACACCGGAGGTGGTAGGTATAGTTATAGGGCAAGCATCGCCGAGCACCGGAACACGAACGCAAACAGGAAGTGCAGCCATAAACACACTACACACATAGCCAATATAGTTCTGCGCTCGAACTCAAGCACAAGCATAAGCACAAGCTCGAGAACAACGAACGGTTCAGCGCTCGGCTTCTTTATTTTCCTTCTTTCTCCCTTGAAAAGAAGTAAAAAGGACAACAATGCCGCGCCGTGCCGCACCGATCCTTTTTTCTTTTTCAGAGCTGCTCCTCAGAGTCAAGCTGGAATAAAAGACGTCGGTCGGTCGGACAAAGTGCAAAAAGACACACAAACAAACAATTTTTCTTGTCTTCAAAATCTACTCGCAGGTCCTTATTTATTTTTCTTTCACTTTTTTTGAAGAAAACAAAAATGGAAAAAAAATCCTTATTTGGTATTTGGATTGTTGTTGTCTCTCGTCCTTGTTGAGTTGCATTTTGCGTCGTCTTCGGTCGTCGTGGCTCGTTTTTGCTATTTGTTTGTTTGTTTGCTAGCTTCCTTCGTTGACTCCATCCGCTTTGCCGCCCCTAGTCGTCGATTGCGATTGTGTTGCTTTTGTCTGTTGCCTTGCCAGTTGCCATAGACTTTTGTGTGTACACATATAAGATGTTCCAACATTAAAACAACCGCCATTTGGCCACAGAAACCAGGTTTATTTGGCTCCGAAATATATCAACGCAAGGATCGTTAGATTTCATCCTTCATTCTGTTTCTGCCTCCAAATTTAACATTTAGGTTATGAGGTTCGAACGAGCAAATAAAACCTAAAGCAAAAAAAAAAAAAAACAGTTAACTAAATGTTATGAGCTTCGTCATTATGTTTACAATGGTTGGCAGAAGTATGGGAGGGTATATAATATTGCGGTTTACAGTACGACGAATATCCGTATCCTTGCAACGAAACGACTTCATTCAGCGCCAAATTACTTGATTTTATCTTTTGTTTTTCTTTTGTTAATTTTACCTTCCGTTTCCGTTTTCGTTTTCATTTTGAGCTGATGGTTGTTTGGTTTGATGTACTATGAGTTCGGTTACAAGTCCCTTATACACTTATACATGTACATGGTCTTATCTATACCATCTCATCGTGCTACCTAGATACCGTTTCTAATTTCCGTCAAAGAAATTAAGCTTTTTCAAGAAAAAAAAAAAACAACTTCAATGGCTTTTTAAAAGCTATCTGTAAGATTTTATTTTAATGTTAAATTGCTGGGAATAATTATTTTCTTCTTTTTTTTTTAACTTTGTTTTGTTTGCGAAAAGTAAATAAAAATTTTAAAGAAACACAAAACCCCATAATTACTACGCTTCAAGCAGCTAAAGTCTCTCTTTCTGAAACACTCTTGAGTCTTCTTGATCTTGCTGGCGTTATCTGCTCCTGCTGTCTGGTATACCTTTTGTAATAATATCTACAAGTACCTGTAGCTTTTAATTAGCGACTTATATCTTTATCATGATTGTGTTTATATACCTTGTGGGATTTTAATTGAACAGTTTAATATCTCTGCTGTTGATGGCTGATTGGTCATTTTGCCAATTAAATGCGGATGATGAAACAGTTTCGCCGAGAACGGAAGACACACGAAGTATAAGGAGGATAATTATTATATTTTCACTTGGTGTAGATTGCAGAAGTTGGGTTTTATTATATTGTATTCAACTTGAGTTTTAATGTGCCGTGAAAACAAAATTCTAGAAGCTTAAATTTATTGATGGGGTTCGGAGGCGTATGTGGAATATTTTTTTTTTTCAAAAATAACTCATTTATTAAGAAATGAATGAACTTTTGAGCCGATTGGGTAGCCTGTATCTTTAACTGGTAATTCGCAATTCTTATGATACAAATGTACAAAACCCACCCGTTTTTATTTTTTCGGATGTGCAAAATGCGAAATCTGAAGCGCGAAACGTGCAGTGCAAATTCGCAAATTTTAAGTGCTGAGTGTGAAGTGTCAAGTGCGAAACGTGAAGTGCAAATTTTGTCATTTCGAAGTTCGAATTATGAAGTGCAAATTCATAAATTCCTAAGTGCTGAGTGCGAAGTGTCAAGTGCGAAACGTAAACTGCAAATTTTGTCATTTCGAATTGCGAAATATGGAGTGCAAATACTTAGATTCCAAAGTATGAAATTTGAAGTGCTGCGTACAAAATGTGAAGTGCAAATTTTGTCATTTTGAAGTGGGAATTATGAAGTGAAAGTTGGTAAATTAAAAAGTGCGAAATTTTAAGTGCTGAGTGCGAAATGTGAAGTTCAAATTTTGAAGTGCGAATTTTAAAATTCAAAATGCAAATTCGTAATTTCGAAGTGTGAAGTACTAATTTGAAATACGAAAATGCGAAATTTTAAGTGCTGAGTGCGAAGTGTCAAGTGCGAAATGCGAAATGAGAATTTAGATTTATAAGTAATTTTAAAGTGAGAAGCACCAATTTGGAATTTGAACGTGCGAAGTTTGAGGTGTCAAATTTCAAAGTGCGAAATTTTAGATGTTAAATGCGATGTGTCGTGTGCAAGTTAAAAATTTGAAGTGCTAGTTCGCAATTTTGAATTAGGAAATGTGAATTTAGAACTTCGAAGTGTCAAGTGCGTATTAGGAATACGTGCCAAGTTTGAATTACGAAGTGTGAACTTTGCGAATATGAGGTTCAAGTGTGTAAAGTGCAAATGTCAAATATCGTTAAATAATAAGTGTAAGGTATAAAACTATTAGTAGATGTGCAACGTGCGAAGTGTGAGTTCAGAATGCAAAATGCAAAGTATGAAGTAGGAAAAGTTGAAGTGTGAAGTTGGAAGTGTGTGGAGTAATATGTGAGTGCAAATTAAAAAATGTAAAGAAGAAAATGTGAATTGCGGAGTGGAAAGTGTAAAGTGTAAAGATCAAATTGCAAAATTTAAAGGTGTAAAGAAGGAAGTATTAAGATTGACGTTTGAACTTAGCATTTCGAAGTGCGAAATTTAATACGTGAAGTGAAGAAGTGCAAAGTTAAAATTTAACCGTTTGAAGTTAAGTGTTTGAAAACCGTGACGTTTTGACATTATTTACTTTTAAAGTTACATTTCAATTTTTTGGAATTCCTTATGGTTTCGCTATAGAATGCAATAACTTTAGAAAGGTCCCGAAATTTCCCACGATGATGATGAATGAACTGTCAAACTCGATATACATAAAATTTCTATATGTATCTAATTCAAATAAAATTCAGATCATCATCATTAGAGTCACACAAAAGGCTTTTATTCTCGAAAATTAATTCCCGATAACACTCAGTTATTCCAAATACTCGTAAACGTACATACATACCTCTAAACACGCACACATACGAGTAAAAGTAGTTTGGCAAAATCCTTTTGGTGATTTGGTTTTTGTTATCGAATTGGATATCTTCTTCGTTTTTGAATCAAGGGTTGTCAAAAAGGCAAAGCCAAAAAAAAAAACTGTCCAATAATGATGACGATGATGATGTCTCCTCTTCTATGTACATGTGTGGGATTTGGGGACGGGACAGTAGTGCGTACAGTTCTTCCGAGAGCATTGACTTGCACCGTCATAAAAAAGGATAAACCCTTCTACGTATATCTTTGGGACCAAATGAATGGCATCCCTTCATCACATAGGGAAATCTTAAAATCTGGTGAGATTTTCATCAGCAAACTTAAGCTCTTAAATACAAAATGACCCGCCACCAACGAACGCTTCCACCGTATCAATCAAAGTCGTTAAGTATCACTTGTTTCTCAAAAAAATCTCAGGATCAAGATATCCCTCACTGAAGCGACCGCATTGTTTATTTCCCAAGGAACAACAACTAAAGTATTTTATGGTTTTTCGCTAACCTTCCCCAACCCCAAGCCTGACCCCCTTATCTCCCTTTAACTTTTTGCTAATAACCTTTTCAGTTCTTAGGAATTTGAACTTTTCCCTCAACATACTTTGGCCCTTGTTCCTTTGTTTTTTTCTGGCACATTATATACGAGTATGTGTCCTCCTCGTCCTCGTCCTCGTCCTCATCATCATCCTTACTGCCTTACTTGTATTTTGTTTATACTTTATACATCGCATCGTGTTCGTCCTTCGGAAATGTTTTTGTCACATGTGCGATGCTCCAGATCCTTCAAGTGTATAGGGCACAATGTGTCTTGGTGCTGGAAACTGGAGGCTGGGTGCTGGATGTAGAAGGTATATAAGGATGATTTGTATGAATGCAAAACATTTCGCGTCTTAATGCTTTATTTGCCTAAAACAGACAGTTGTTGTTAGGTTCGTGATTCCACGAAATACTTCTTTTTCTTCGCAAAAAAAAAGAAGAAGAAACATGTGAATGTCTTGAGAATATGGAAGGAAGGAAGAAAGGAAGGAAGGTACTTCTTTTGTTGTTTATTTTTTTTTTTTGAGAAAATATTGTGTAGGTTCAAAAGTCCTCCGCCTAGCTCCGACTTCGAAATCAACTCCTTCTCCCACTCCCAGTTTCACTCCCCCTCCGAGACAGACAAATGCATTGATTTTGATAAATGTGAAAAACAATGTTGTAGGCGTTAAACAATACTTTTGTTTTCTAAAACAAAGATACGAGTAATGTGAACAGAGGGAGGGAGGGGGGAGAAGCAGGAGATATAGGGAGCATTAATATACAAAAAAAAACAGTCGCTTAGACATGACAAGTTGTTATTTTATATTTTGCATTTAAATTGAAAAAATAAATAAATACGAACGTAACCGGTACCGGTACCAGTCCCGGTACCATCAGAACATAAATATTAAAATTTAGATACTCTCTCGCATCTATACATACTCGTATATCAAACTTGAGTCTTTTGAGTCTGAGCTTGAGAACGTCTGAAGTATTTTTTTTTGTTACTTAAGTCATTTACATTGAAAATTTTTCGTGCCATACCAAATCCCAATTCCAATACCCATCTGGAGAGCAGTGTCTTTCTTAATTCGGGCACATAAAGCAGTCTTAGTCAAGGCGAAGGAGTCTTAAGATTCCATCACATTTATACGAGTAGAAAATCTTTTTGTATTTTTTTTTATTTGTCGTTTATTTTGTGTCTTTTGTTGAAAAGATAAGAATCTTTATTTGGTGTGACATCAATCAAATTGGAGAGAGTTTTTGGTACAAATTGATTTTTGAAGGCCTCTTGATGGGATTGGAATTTCACTGAGCAGCAGAACATGATGTACAAAAGACAACTGAAGATACAAAAATATACTGCCATTTTGGGTTATTAAGGTGTCGAAAAGTCCGTCGTTAGGATAAAGTATCAAACTTCCAATATTGATGAAGATAAGTACAGATTCAGGGCAGAGCTTACGCACCGAACTGTCTTCTATCAGACTTTAGAAATCTATATCCTTCCCCTGTTCCTTATAAAATTTGTGGTGATATAGATTAAAGGAACAATTGTATGCATCAGTTCCGTCTAGGCCACATGCAGTGTCGACAAATTGTTACATGAATCCGTCTCCTGTCATATAAATTGTTGAAATTTTAACTTAAAAAAAAAAAACTTCTCCACCACCTCCGTCACAAGCTGAGAGGAAATAATTTGTTTCTAATATTTTTTGTTGTGGTTTTTTGGATGGAGGAATTTTAAGTTGTTTTACAGAGGTTTTTCACTCGTGTCAAGTTGACAGGTTTTTGTCCTGTCAATATCAGGAAATGCTTTCAATTAACAAGGAGTAAGGGGCCAGTTATGAGTGAGATCCATTGCAGAGAAACGTGATTCATGGAATTAGGAATTATTCATTATTTAAGAATTTAAAGCTTTAAATGTTTTTCAGAAAATTAATAACCTAATAACCATTAGTTCAAGAAAGAATTCTAATCGGTTTTAAGACTACAAAAAAATGAGCCTGGAAGAAGAACTTGATTCAACAAAGAAGTGGAGGCTTCATTCCTTCAAGAAAAAGCCCATATACCTGTAAGTCGGCTTCAATATAATAAACTGACCTGATCCAACATGATGGGCCATCTTCAGATCCAATAATTCATGAAGTTATAGTGCACGCTTGGGAAAATGAAGAAATGCTATGTGTTTATAAACTTTAATGCAGCCTACGATAGCATAGCCAGGATAGAACCTTAAATAAATTGACACGACGATGTAGGTTAGGTTTACCATTACCAATAAAGCAAGCCAAATAAAAATAGCCCTCAGGTTGCTATTCTGGCCATTCAACATCTTAAATGGACTCCGACACGGGGATGGTCTTTCAGCCTGGCGTTGGAAAAAGCAATCCTTGACTCTGGCACGACAACAAGGGGTATCAGCGTCATCATCAGCAATAGCCAGACGAACATCGATATTATCGAGATAACCTAACAAGAGCTACACACGATTCCTTCAATCAGATCAAACAGTTCCATCTTCCTCGAAGCAGATATCGTGAACAAAATTAAGTTTGGAAGACTCCGGTGCACATGCACAGGTCACCTAGCTCGTAGTAGCGAAGAGGAACAAGCTCAGAAAGTCGTTAAAGCTTGATAAACCATGTTACGCTAATCAGATTACGTAGACCAGGACACCCGAGTTGTAAGGCGCGTAACTGGCTGGCGTTAACTCGCGACCGAGAAAAATGGAGAGACTTGTTGAATGAGACCAAAACGGGATCCCGGTTTTTAGAGCCGATGACGATTATGATTGATAGCATTTATCCGCTAACCTTACGTTAAACTTTGCTTTAATTTCCACCAATAGTTCTGACACTATCTTATCATGAATAATTATAAAGTTATTTGATAGAAACAAAAATAAAACAGTTTGGTACACCCAGGCGTATACGTAACTTTTATATAAATATAATTATTAATGAATTTTACCGAGAAAATTAATCCAAATATTGATAACTCAATGCATTTAAAATTATACAAAATATAGTCACTAAAAACTATGCAATCACAAGAAATCAAAGCAGAGGGGTATTTTAAACCTACGGTAGAAACCTTCATCAATTGTTTCATATGTTTATACTTTCTTCCCTCTGTGTATATGTCTTTTAATGATGTCTCGTGTTGTATCCTAAAAGTTGACTTGTCTTTTAAAATTCAAATAAATAAATAAGGTGGCGCTATTACTAGTAGAGAACCAGGGCCTCGTGACTTACATACAACTCTCAACAATTGCTGTGTGCGAGTAATTGCAATGGACGGATGAGACCTACAGTTTGTATGCCGAAACCGAACTGCTAAATTTTTGAGAAACCATTTTCCATGACAAGAATTACTCTTCCTCGCAAGAGGCAGTATCCATAAAAAATTTCAAATGACGCAGGCAGGTATTGAACCCAGACATCTGGCATGTCAGTCCCAGTTTCATGTCACATTCAGGAACTATTCTTTTGATAAAAAAAGTAGGTATTTGTAAATTTTAAATAAAAAGCTCGACCTTATCATTAACTATTGTTTAAATGGTTACTTTCCTCATTAAATTAATCAAGACCTATCTTTATGAATTTGAAAAACTTGAATTGAAAGTAGATTATATTTTATATTGTAAAATCACAAGGTATGAATCTCTTAATGTAAAAATGTTTGAGCTTAAACTTTCCATTATATCAACTTAAACTTAAAAGCCTTTACATTTTAACAATTGTTAATGTACAAGTTCAGTATTTATAGGTTATCTAGAATTCAATAACTGAGCTTATCTTATAGAAGTTAAAAAAACAGTCTAAGTAAGTAGAGTTCCTAGACATCCATTATATTTGATATACCCTGTACCCTTCTTGAAAAAAAATCCATTAATTTTTATTTCAATTTAAAATATTTTAGCAAATTAAAAAAAAATAATACTCAAATCACTTGTAAAACACAAATTTAAATAAAACTTTCAATCAATCTACTATTTCATCTACAAATGTATGTACATAATTTTTCAATTTTCATATGAAAATTCCTTTTTTTTAACATTTACATATTTTTTTTTCATCAGCACCACAACAAAATCGCTGTTTTATTATTTATATATTTTTTCTTATTGTATATTTTTTTTGTCAACAACAAGGGAGTTATAAATCATCATCATCAAATGAGGCATACACAAATGTGTCGTCGCCAACAACTCCATCTATTATGTATTTACAAAACCGCAAAAACTAAACAATGACATTTAAAGGCTCTTCGTCCTCTTATACCTACATACACACATAATATACACATCTATCTGTTATATCATTTTGATGTATAACAAATTCATGTGTATGAAATAAAAATGTGAATAAAAAATATAAAATAAAAAAAAAATAAACCTAAATCGTTTTATCCCCTTTCGTCAATTTTTTCTCTCTCTTATTCCCACTCTCGATTTATATCGACTTTATCTAAATAAAATGCTGGTATCTGCGAAATATACAAACATACATATGTATGTATATATAAAAAAAAATTAAGTAAAAAATAAAAATGTGTTGTATTGACAAATTTTTTCATACCTATATACACACAATCAAATTTGCTGAAACTCTGGTTCGATTCTGGATACATATATCCACGGGATGTTGCGGCATTCTCTAGGATCAAGCGTGTACTGTACAGTGGTGATGGGGTACCACCTATTACGTTGCCCTTCCCGCTACCTCCCCCCAAAGCCCCGCAATCTAGATAGTATATTCTAAATTTAATATTCATTTATTCAGCCGAATGTATTCAATTTAAATTCAATTAAGTCAAAAATCAAATCGAGAGTTTTGTGGTGCACAAGCATCAAGCATTTCTAGCGCATAACGGTTTATATAGTATGGGCAAAAATTCCAATAAAATTTTTGTATACAATTTTTTGTTTTTGATTTTGTTGTTCTTTGTATATTTTTTGAATAGATGTATTTTTTTATTGAAAATCATAATTTAAACAATGAAAAATTAATGAAAGGACTTTTTCAAATAAAATTTCTATGATGATGAGAGGGGGGGGGGTGGTGTGTTGAAATTTTAATAGGTAACAACGGCACAGCATCACTACCGCACTAAATGCTCACTCTTCTAATTCGGTGCTGTCATCTATTTAATTTTTTATTTTTTAATTTTTTATTTAGTTGGAAAAATTATAAAATCTCATTAACAACACACAAAGCGACAACGACGACGACACGACTGTATAGGTAGGTATACTCATAATCCATTGCTAATTTGGAGAATTCTTTAAATAACTAAATTATGTACTAATCAGAAAACAACAACAACAAAATTACAAAAAATTTCTTATATCACATAATTTTGTTTACTGCGCGTTAATGGGGCAAAAATTGACAGGGTGGTGCAGGCAGTGGAATTATTAGTTTTGAAATTTCAATTTGTAATTTATGGACTTTAGAAGAGTCCTTAACAGTATTTAAAGACTTTTTATATTCTACAGACTGTATTTGATCGGTGACTTGGATTGCTGATGTGGGCCACTGGAGGCTTATGACTTATTCTCATAGATCTGGGACTGGTCCATTGACACGAGCTTGTTGGCCAGTTCACATGATCTGCGCATGATCTTGTAAAACTTCATACCATTAATTTTCATGTAGTCAAAGTTAGACCACAAGAAGTTTATAATCGATAGCTCATATAGGCATCAACGTTTAAGATGATGACGTTTAAGATGATGATGATGACGATCGAATCTTGATTGATCCCTGACAGAACCTTTAGACGCCCGTAAAATGGGCTTATACATGAAATGTTGCCCAAAATGATTATGATTTGAAAAGAAGGATTTAATAAATCCAGAGATTCAATTTGACAAATTCAGCTTCAAAAATATGGTATCATCAACTGACAAAGCTTGAGAGAAAGATGTGTTTTTAATAACTAAGAAAAATTAAAGTGGCCCTGAGGAACACCTTTGTAATTTTTGTCAAAAGAGATGTTAAAACTTGATGATATACTTTTATCATGGTCAAGCCAGATTTTGTTCAGAGCGTAATTCATGTAGTCTTCCAAAAACTTGTCCAGTGTTCCATTTTTCCCAGGTTTGATGAGTTACACGAGTTCTAGCTCAGTAGTTTCAATGGTACATTCACTGCAAGGTGTGTTTGAACTTCTTCAAAACTGGTTGCGTGCCACCAACCCATCTGACTCTACAAGATCCCATAAGTAGTTATTTCTGCATCCAAGTTGGATGAAATCTCTTTATGGTTCAATGAGAAAGAATGGGTCTCATAGAATTCAGCTTTCGAGAACTGAGCAATGGAGACTCTTTGTTAAAAAATAAAAGCGGATTTTCCCCTTTAAGAATATACAAGACATCCACTTTAAACCGGACGTACTGGACAGAAAGAAGTCACTAGCAGATCTAGTACGCACAGCTTCTTCTCTTCACCCCATAGTTCTGGCATCTGTAATTCTAAAAATCTTGATTACTCCAAATGGTTTTAATAAGAATTCAATATTTTGAGGATGTTAAATTTCGTTTTTTTTCTTTTAAAAATGTGTTTGTTTTGAATTCCAGTATTTCGTGAATTCCTTAAGCTTCCAGATCTCATCCAGAAACGAAGGCAAACAAAATATCCTTACCTTCCTAGATCCTCCGTACCACCCTGTAACTCTTCGAAGTGTGTAGGTTAGGTGTAGGTACATAGGTATATTATAATTGACGAAAGTTATGTACCTTCTTCTAGCGAAAATACACCTATTTATACATATTTAGCTGATTCTGCCCGTCAACGCGCTCTTAGCTATAAATATATACCGCCGCTGCTGCCGCCACCACCGCGCCGCGCTCATCATTGTGGGGTAAATTAAACCTTCAGCCCGTGAATAATACTAAAATTTGTATTCATCCATCGACATTTAGGAAAACATTCATTTGTACATCCTTAAGTAGATTATTATCATCGCGCCGCGTCGCGTCGCACTGTTTCGAACCTATATAACCTCTATACTCGCCTTATTGCCTCGCCTCGCCTTTCCGCGGGTGTCCTTGTTTGTTGCTCCTTTTTTTTTGGTGTTTTATAGATTGAACCAAGATATAAGAATCTACCCTTGAAACTTGAGGCGATACCATGCCAACCGCCCAATCGGCCGACCTACCCTATATAGCACCCCCTCACCCACTCATCCCCTTCTGATTTCTACCATGATGTGATGATGCGATGAAGTCCCCCTTCTCATACCCAAACCCCGACACCCGTTTGGTTGGAGTGTTTGTTGTTCCTATAACCTAATACTATATAGTATATGTACATTGTACATACATACCTCCCATTTAACTATGTCTACATGTATAAATTTGTTTGTAGATGTGTTTGTTTTTCGGGAGCCAAAAGAATGTCTTAATGAATATGTATGCATGTTAAATTAAAAGGAGTTGGAAAAACATACAAAAGTAAAATAAAAGTCAAATTGATTTTTGCATGGGCCATTAAGCAAGCAAATTGGGGTTGCTCTTGTTCTTCGGGTTCTATAGGGTATTGGCTTCTTCAGCACCCAACTCAGCACCCCCCCCCCCCTCGCCCTGTCTTCCTCTTCCTCGCAGTCTTATATTAAAAAGTTATACCCAAAAACCAAAAACCAACTAATAGCTTGCTTGCTCCTCAAGAACATTGCGCATTTAGTTGTTGAAAAGTGATGAAGGAGGAAAGAAGAGGAAAATTGAACTTTTCAGATGTGTTTTTCTTTTTTGTAAAATTTATTTTTTTTTTTTTTGAACTCATCAATTTTCTTTTTCAAAAGTTATTAACAAAAATATCGAATTAAGTATTTAGTGTGCTTTCAAAACAAGACTGAATTATGTCGATAAGTTATTGAAATTTTTGAATTTTATTTTAAAAATATTATTTTAAAGGAGGTGGCTTTTTAGGGGAAGTACTTTTTTGTTTTGTTTTTTAACCTTTTGTAGAACAAACAAATGACTTTTACCGTACTTAAAAACTGTTGCGAGTTGCTGAGTTTGAGGAGGCATCAACCTCTTTTACTTTTAAGCCAAAACAAATTTTGGCTACTAACGTTGTAGACCTGTCAAATTGTTCAAATTACTTCAAACCTTTTGTAAAATCATTGAAACTTCAACTGTTTCCATGAGGATTAAATCAAAACACTGTTAATTTCGTGTCTTGTGTCGTGAGTGACAACGAAAAAGCATCTAAAAGGTTTGACATTTGACAAAGCATGTGGTTGTATATTAATAAATAATTAAATTCGAATACCTTGAGTGAAAGGAAGCAACCGATGATACAATTTAGAAAGGAATTAGGTACATTAAAGTGGCTTCTCCAAACCAACAGAGATATCCTTAAGTTGTCAAACCTTACAATAACTTCTTAGTCTTCATAGCTGCAAGAAAAACCCGAACCACTGATGGAGTTCTGCTATAAAAATCTGCATGTGTGAAAAGAACTATTGCGTCATTCCTGCGTCAACGCAACGTCTAAGAAACGCATGTGTGCATCAGGCCTAAGACTATTGAAAAACTTAAGGTTTATCACTAAAAACTCAAGCTTTGCAACAGAACTACCTTCTAGCCCCCGGCTTACAACTTTAACCCACCGTGGGAAAAATCTTAAGACCTGCCTTTACTTTTGAAACCGCAAATCAGTCTTTACAACTCAAAACCTGTCTTTGGCAACTTTCCTTTTAACCCAAACTTTCAATAGGATCATGATCATAATCTTACCGCAATTTTTTGAAAAGAACATCCATCCAATGAAGAAGGTCTGCAGCAACACTACTGCCCCAATTGTAACCTGCACAATGCATATGCACTGCACATGCATCCATCCTTGATAAGGTCACTCATGTGTCCTTTATTAAAGGAGGGTTCCATAGTTGTATTCAAATTTATACATTAATGATTGCCTATGAATAATTTATGTATGAACAACTTTCTTATCATAAATTTCATTTCAATGTCAAATTGTCAAAAATCAAAGTTTGTAACTCTTGTCTCTAGCTCCAAGACACAAAGAGCCTCCTTTAGAGTTCCATTTTAAATATAGACTGATGCATTGTTTCATACGAATAGATAGATAAAGATGCCATGACCAGGCCATAATAGAGATACATAACATACTCGTACTTGTGCATGACAATGTGAGCTACTATGTAATTCTAATTCCACAGACCTATAAGGACTCTATTGAAACGACTAAAGGATATCACACAGATTTATAAGGCTACAATCCAGATTATCCTACTTTCCATCAAAAGGGTAGAAAAATTAATGGACTAATTCAGATAAATTGAAGGATCATGGATCAATCAGGTCCAGATTCAGTCTTTATACAAACTTATGTATATATGGAAAATCTTGATTGAAATTTGTTTTCAAGATAATAAATAGGTTTTAAAGGACATACACAGTATACACACACTCGTACATGTTGATATGCAAATTAAATTTGTATTTGAATGTGGAATATGGCAGTTTTTCATTTCGTGTGTTGGTTTTTTTGTTTTTGCTGATCTCGTTAGAGCCACTTATGTTTATATATGTATTTTTTTTAATCACGGACAAACCGCACAGATTTTTTGGGATTCTGTTTTTTATTTTTTCAAGTGCTGTGTTCAACCATAAGTCCTACATCCTTTCTCATCATTTTGTTTTTTTTTTTCTCTCCCATATTTTCGACAGTGCTTAGCTCGCCCAGGTTGTTGCCCTTATGGCAGAAAAAACATATTGCAGACTTCTCTAAGCACCATGCGATGCACCTGACCACAAAAATAATTAATATCGTTCTTCGTAGTGCTACCCTTATAGTATTTTTTTTTTTATTTTTTTTTTTTTTTCACAAACACTTGCATGTGCATATTTCATAAGTGTTGAGGTTGACGTCTTTGCCAAAACTCCCATATATTTTATAATATGCAATGATGATGATGACGATGATTTCTTTTTTTTTTTAATTAACGACAGACTTAGGCGCAGGCATTGGCATATGCAGAAAATGATTGAAGATATATAATTTTCGTTGAACAAACGTTCCTTGGGAGGATGATGCCTTCTGTCGTATGGGCTCTGGATCAGGAGCTCTGCTTTGCATCGTCTTTCAAAGGAAGTCTGTTTTTGGGACATACATATATTATGAAGGTATAAGTAGGCTGTTTTGGTTTGGACATTCCAAGGATCTGAAGGAAAATATAGGTACAGTAGGGTAAAACTAGGCATCGAAAAATAAAAAAAAAAAAGGAATAGAAAAAAAATTATTCACTCGAATGCGAGATTATGGAATATTTTAAATTAAACCAAAAGCATCATAGTCGTCGTTGGTCGTCCGTCTCTTTGTTGTGTGCATCAAAATGCTGTTATATAAGTATGGACAATACACTCTGCATCAGTTGATTGAGACGTTTTTATGGTTAAATATTTTTTGTTGACCACAAAGGCAAATGGGATTTTAAGCCTTCCTCAAACTTTTTTGAACCCAGTGTTTGTTATTGATGTCATTTAAACTTTAAACAACATAATTCAGTTCAACTTCCGGATTTATGAAATATACTATCTGTTACCCGGTGCACTTCGCTACACCTAAATCGAATAAAACTTAAGGATTTTTACTTTGTGTACTATTTATTGTTGTGAAAGGCATTTGACAGGACTGCTGACCTGCCGAACTTCGTCTCGGCCAAAGGTATAGGTTCCTGTGTGAATGAGATATTTTTCCCGACGTAAAAAATAGCCTGTGTCCGTGCCTAGGATCCTATCTTTAAATTAACCAAGTCTTATAAAAATCCGTTCAGACGTAAAGGCGTGAATGAGTTAAACTTTTAAAACAAACTTTTAAAAATCACTAACTTAATTAGTTTTCTGCCTACTGCCTACGCCGTAAGTACGATAGCATGAATATTAATAGCCCATATCCTTTTCTAGGTTACTATCTATCACCTAACTAAATTTCATCAAAATCCGTTCAGCAGTTTAGACGTGGAAGAGCAAAAGTCCCAACAAAAACGACTAAAAATCACTAACTCAATTTAATTATCTGCCTACTGCCTACCCCCTAAGAACGATGGCGTGATTATTTATAACCTATGACCATTTCTAGGTTATCATCTATCACCATACCAAATTTCAACAAAATCCGTTCAGCCGTTTAGGCGTGAAAAAGTAACAGAGAGACAGACAGACAGACAGACAGAGTTACTTTCGCATTTATAATATTAGTATGGAAGTATGGATAGTATGGAAGTATGGATTAAGGTCCAGTTTTTCAGTTTGATATCAAAGTCAACATTCCAAACTTATTGTGAACAATCACTTCACTATACATAGTATAAAACAAAGTCGTTTTCCGCTGTCTGTCTGTCCCACTGTATGTTTAGATCTTTAAAACCACACAACAGATTTTGATGCTGTTTTTTTTAATAGTTTTTAAAATTTCATTCTACACTATGTTTAATTCCATACTCCTAAAATCTGCAATACAGTATACTATAGTTGAGATTTGCAATATTTATAGTATACTTCAAGGCGGATCTATATAAATCAATTTCTGTTTTGATTGTCTCGCTAAAACTCGAGAACAGCTTGGACGATTTAGCTGATAATAGTTTTGAAATGTTTGTCGTTGTCCAGGGAAGGTTTAAAATGTGAGTAAATATGAAAAAATTGCTAGGATACAATTTGTTGCTTGTCAATTGACTGTCAAATTTGTATATTGCAGTCGTCTGTCTAACATTAACAAAAAGTTATAAAGTTGGATGTCATTCCGTCTCAAATAAAAACTTTAGGAATAGTTGTCGAGTAAATAATAAAATAGATAGTGCTCGCACAAAGGTGTGTTAAAGCTGATTAAAAAGTATAGACGAATGACAAATAATTATAGTTGAGAAACAGAAGTCTGGCAAATAACTGACAGAAATGTGACAGTTTGAGTTTTATAGTGTGTATGACTTGTTACTTCTCATTTCTGACAGTTGATTTACAGATGGCTATGAAAGATGACTCAAGCAGGTGAGTTTTATGCAAAATAAAAAAGAAATGACGAAACGACTGTAACGTGGCTAAGATCATGTTAAGATTGTGAGTTTCAGGAAAGATCTAAAATTATCTGTCAAAAAATTTGAGTTCTTACTTAACAACGCCTTCTTAGCAACATGATTTAATAAACTCAACAAAGCGAAAAAGAATGTCTTTCGGTCAAGACCTTGGGCCGTGTTGGTTTAAGATGATTTAAGCGAGCTTAGACAATCGAAAATGGTTCCAGTACCATGTTTGAGTTGATTTTAATATTTTGAGTACCCATTCGTTAATTTATTTTAACGTCAGATTGGCTTCAGCAAAATCAAAAGTATAGTTTGATATTTTTCAATGTTTGGGGGCGGAGCTACAAGTTTGCCGAACCAAGTTCGAGTGTTTGCTGAGTAGTTTATTGATCAACTACTTACAGCAACTAAAAATAATAATGACTTATGAAGAGAAAATGTGAGATAAGTCTGCTATTACACTTTGACTCATGAGTCGTGACTCATCTTCGAATTCTCTTTTGAAATTTCTTCCTTTGAGTCGAACACTATTACACCTTGACTCTTAAGACATGACTCTAATTTGACAGTTCTCTTTAATTCAAATTTCGTTGTTTGAGAAATCATACAAACTGTCTCGCTTTTTCAACTATAAGGGTATACATGTGAACTCGAGCACGACGAATTTAAATAAAGAGGAAAAGCAAAATAACGAATGAATGAAAAAGAAATGTCAAAAATGTGTCGTGCAAAATTTTGCCAGCGACTCACAGGGCAGTTTATTTTCCGTTTCATCTTTTCGATTCTTGTGTCTCTCTTGCACCAACGTAGTTCGAAAAGAGTCACGAGTCATGAGTACTGATATTTCAGTAAGATCTAAGCGTGGTTGCTTCTATTTTCATTGCTAAAGAAATGAAACAAGGTCCTATGATGCAACCTTATCAAGAAGCTCACCAAAAGAGTCGATCCTTATGATGCCTGATCAAACATTTTTTTAGATAATGTTTTGTTCTTGTTTTATTTTGTTTTTGAAGTATTGACTGAACCCAAAAATACAATCAGACACCGTGTTCAGATTTTGAGTCAGGCTAATTTCGTATGAGTAAAATTTGAGACTCAATATCAAAATATGTCAGATGGAGTCTTTGAATGTGGCAAGTTCAGCTGATCGGTAGCAGTGGTCGGTACGTGGCACGTGTCACTGAAACAACATTTCTATAGTATTCTTTTTTGATATAAGTCTCTAAAGGTGGCAGCAATGTGATGTGCTCTTCTCACTAATGACTGTCTGGTGAATCGTGAGTAAGAATCTAATGAGTTGAAAAGTTTCCAAATCCAGAAGATGGCAAGTTGTGCTCAGTTTCTACAAATAAAAAATTGATGTTGCGGTCTTTTTCTCCCACTTCTGTTAATTCTTGATTTTCAAAACATAAAATTGACTTAACAATTTCTATCAATGACCTCAACAATTCTCAAGTAGCTACCTATAATCTTCATTAAAAACGAAGAAAAAAAACACACACAAAACAAAAACTTAACAACTTCAACGAGATCTATAATGAAAACCTTTCGCAATACCCATTAAAACTAATTTGAATAACTTCGACTTCAACGTTGCAAAAGTAGATACTCGTATATACACTCAAAATGATTATACCCAATTTAATTGAAGTTGAAATCGTTTAGGTCAATCAATTTTCTGCAAAAAAAAAAAAAACAGAAAACAGAAAACCTAAAGCAAAATCACTTAAAATCCGTTATATTCAAGGACCCTAAACCGTGGCAAAAGTATCGACCCGCCATCATACTCTAATTCCAGAAACAAAAACCCAACTCAAACTATTATTTCTATTTAACAAGAGTTTTCCCATTTGATTTCATTTGAGTAGATTTGATTCGATTTATTGTGAGGAGCACTTTTCGTTGATTGATGCAGAAATCCAGAAGCAGATCCTTTTTTAACTTGTTAAGCAAATTAAACAGCAGTAAATTTATAGTTTAGTTAATGATTTTCTCACTCCGTCCGTCGCGTCATGGGCTTCATATGGACTGGACCAACATCACGGTGATAGGATCTAAGTGCATTTATCGAACGCGCTTTTGGCCAAATCAATCTCACTCACGTCGTTCCTCGGTCGTGGCGTCACACGTCTCACCTTCATACAATCACACAACTCAGAGTGTATTTACGTATGTGATTTCTCTAAATGCAAATCCTTTTTTGAATCCTCGTTATGCCAAACATCTCTATACTCTCTCAAAATGTATTCATATGCAATTTTTAGGTCTGTGCACAGAAATTCAAAAAAAAAAAATCAAAAAAATTAAAAAAAAAAGTACACAAGTGTTCAGTGGCTGGGCTTTAAAGTGGGTACGTTGAACCTTTTTAAGGATTTTTTTTTCTTTCTTTTTTATATTCGCCATCATATTACATCTTTTTTTATTTTTTTTAACGTTAAGAAAGAAAGAAAATAAAAGAAGACAAACAAATATGTGTTGAGGCTCTTTGCATCATGAGAGAAAGGCAAATGCAAAAATACGTACAAAAAAAAAAAGGACGAATAACAACAAACACAAAATTGATGCTTTTAATTCCGAATGGGGATCTACCAACCTGCCGTCCTCGTCGTCATATATAAAAATGCAGGTAAAAATGCCGAGGCATAACACCATAAGGCAAAAAGCTGTTAGCTAACTCCTGAGTCCTTATACTCTCTCGTACTCGTGCTCCTCCCAGTCCTGTGCTGGTGTATCCTATTTAGAGTCCTGTCGCTGTGTGTCTGTGCATCATATTATGTGCAGAAGCTCATTCACCTGAAATATACTGAATTGATCCTGCGTTCTACACGCCAAAGGCTATAAAGTGAGAGTGCCGCTGGCGCTGGGTGATGGTGATATGGTGATGGTGATATGGTGATGGTGATATGGTGCTGGCTGCTAGCTGCACCTCTGTGTTAAAGCTGAAGCTGCCAAGTTTAGCTCTAGTATAGGTACATATGTGATAAGGATAACGATGACTATATGACGCTGATATGGCTGAAGGAGGTTTTGTGCATATGTTGCACACACAGCATATTGTAATAATTATGTGTATAGAATCTCCCACACACACTTGTATGATAGAAATGTTTGCATATTTTCTAGCTAAATAGCTTACCGCACGAATCATTTATCAACGCTCAAGGAGTTGTCTGATGGCACCCCCAGAGTCCTTGGGGAATGTCGTGTGTTATTTTGTTTTGCAGTTTTTTGTTTTTATTTTATTTTATTGGATGCATGTTTTAGCTAAGTGAGTTCGTTGAGTTGAGTTGAGTTGTGCCGGGACACAGGTGACATTCTGACATTATACGGCAACACGGTGTCCCTACCTACCTGCTCTTTGTCCCCCAATGTTGTCGATCTTAGGTCGTCTCGTCGCGTTCGTCGTCGTGGTCGTTGGACGTCAGTTGTCGGTTGTCGGCTGTCGCTTGTCATCCCAGGGATAAGGGTGAGGCCGATTAAATTACATTTCATATGTATACACATATTTCTGTATGTATGTTTGTGTGTAGAAGAAGAAAGGAGTTTCTATATCAACATTTTCTTTAGTATGGTATGTGGCTTGGTTATACATCTGTTAGCGCAGCACTTTATATCTTCACGAGAAATGAGTCTTCTTCTTTATGTGTATAATGTTTTTTAATTGTATACAATGAATGACAAATAATAACGAATGGTAAAGCGTAAAAGTGCCAAAGGAAAAGAAGAGAACAACACCAACAAGATGGAGATGAAGATGGAAGGCATGAATGCATTAATAATAATAATATACTTCTTGTCACCATATAAGAAACACCGTTATAGTATAGATGGGTTTGTGTCTTAATCATATGCGACAAGGTATAGAAGATGTAGTACCTTTACCTTAAGTATCTAGATATGGGTTTGGTTTTGTAACTTCTTTTATTTTTCTTCGTCAAGTATCTAACAATTATAAGGTGTTAAGTAAGAAAAAAAAAATAACGAGAATGCTTCGTTGAGAATCTAAAATAAAGGAAATCATTGCACTTATTTTTTTTTATCATAGGCTTTGTTAAGAATTCTATGAAGAAGAAGAGTGAGTCTTACATAATACATAAGTGT
Source organism: Scaeva pyrastri (assembly GCA_905146935.1). Lineage (NCBI taxonomy): Eukaryota > Metazoa > Arthropoda > Insecta > Diptera > Syrphidae > Scaeva > Scaeva pyrastri. Next base: position 32,577,312 of record LR989927.1, on the reverse strand, counting down.
TTTTTGAAGGGCCTAGTTTTCTTGGGTTTTTGTTGTTCTTTTTTTTTTTGGTGGGGGAATTTAATTATTATTACGCATTTCATACTAAAATGGCTTTTATCACTTCTACATTGGGAGAAGTCCTACGTTAAGTTGCTTGAGTTCTTTTCTTCAAAACATACTTGAATAAATTGATTCGATATCTTCTTTTATTCTCTCTAAGCAAATTATTTAATTTTTTTCTTAGAATTATGTACTTAGTCTGCTTTCTAGTTTGCAATATTTCTCTTCAAATGACTTTAAATAATAATTTTAAGGAAGACCACTGTTTTCCAGTAAAAGTATTATGGGTTTTGAAGGTTTTTTTTTAGACGTGATGGTTTTCAATCTGGCAATTTGTACTTTTTTCGGAGTTGGTCTTTTTGAAAACTGTCACTTGATATTTATGTCATTTCATAGTAAATAGGCTTACTCCTGAAAAATGTTTTCGCATTGTGCGAATTTATTGCCAAAATAATGGTTCGATTAACGAGTCGGTAATTCTAGAATGGATCGGTTTTGCACCACGTTTACTATAGTGTATAATAAATGCGCATCCTTAGAGACGCCCTGTACAGTGCGCACCGAAGACGCTTTTGCTGCTGTAGAACAGAGTATCGAAGAAGACCCAAATAAGTCCATCCACCATCGCGCTCAACAATTGCAGCTGACAACTTTATGAATGATTTTGAGGAAGGATCTTGGTTTTCGATTGCAGGCTTACAAAATCCAACTCGTGCAAGAATTAAAGCCTAACTGCTGAAGTGCTGACCATCTACGTCCGTTGAGTGGGTCCAAAACGAGATGGTCACCGATCCCGATTTACACATGAAAATTTTGTTCAGCGATGAAGCAACTCATTTTTAGTTGAATGGTGTTGCAGTCAATTGGGAACGCTATAGAGCCTTGATTTATTTCTTCTTGAAAACCACACGTCTAAAAAAACACCCTTTATTATTTTTGATATCTTCATATTTTTTCGTCACTGAATTTTGAAGAAGCTTATTTATGGATCCAAGGGATTATGCAACCAATGCCAAATACAATTAAGTCAAATGCATTTGTCATATTTAAGACCAAAGTCAAATTAATGATAAAGTTTCCAGCAATTTAAATAAAACAACCATGAATTTAATCTTAAAGCCGATAAATGAAATTTAAAAATTCCAATTTCCAAGCCAATCTATCCGAAACGCATTAAACACACAAATCATTCATGGTTTAGGTAATTCAAAAATAATTAATCACTTAACGAAATTCAAAAAAAAAATAGAAAAAAAATATCCTCGCCATATTACTTAATGATGGACTTGTTGAAATAAATTCGCAAAAGATATTGAAAATGTCAATAAAGTCTCACTCACTTTGGCTGTCAAGCTCCTTTCCACCATACTGCTTTGTAGTCACCGTCACCATCACCGTCAGCTCCTCGGCTCCCCCGAATGTTATCTATGGCTTTAACATTCCTTCACATTCATTCGTATATCGTATAAAAACCGCCCTTATACGTACATATACAAATGAAAACATTTTTTGATATCCTCCCTTATCATTTCCTTCTTCTTCTTCTTTTTTTTTATTTTTTTGTTGGCAATACAATGTCGATTTTTTGTCCCTAAATCAGCTTTGTGTTAAGCATTAACATTTTATTTATATTTTTTATATGTATGTATGTGTCTTTGTTGAGAACATATACTTGCAAACCCAAAAACCCAAACTCGAACCCGAATCCATGCTCAAACCCTTGAAGTTGAAGGTTTGATTGATAAGGATACAAAAATAAATCCAAATCCGAAAGACAAAAACCACAACTAAGTGACATAGAAAGTTGTACGATGCGATGCGATGTAACAAAAAAAAAACATTAAAAAAAGGATTTGGTTTTAAAAGTCGAAATTAAAAAAAAAAAAATCTTACCGTATCGTATCCTTTGTATGAATAATAATGCCGCAGAAACCACACTTAATCTCCAAGATAAATCCAATATCCGCTCCGCATCTACTCGTATATGGTATTTCTGTTTTTCAACTCGAACTCGAAGTCGAAGTCGAAGTCGCAAATCCAACTGCAATATAATTTTTCAAAAGATTCCTATACTCAATAACCCGCATTATTGTCCTTAATATGTACGAATAAAATCTTTTTTATATTTTAATATTTTAGAGAACTTTCAACAAGCCACTTTATCAGCATGCGAAGTAGCATATTCTCTCATATTATTGACTATTAAGTTCGGGAAATTTTATATCCTCGGCTCGAGCACGGAGTGGAGGAGGGGGATGATCGTAAATCATAAAAACAAACTGCAAAATTCTAACACGATAAATATATAAAAATAAAATAAAACACTCGGATGTATGTGTATGTATGTGTGTATGTATGTATATGTCGAAGGATATAAGTCCTTCATATAATATTTAAACTAGCAGTTGAATGAAAAGTTTTCGTCCTTTTTAACTCTAATATCGGACATTTTAATTCTCCCCCATGGATAGTCATAAAAACAAAGCTCCTTTTGGTCTTGGTTTTTGGTATAGCTATACGAGAGGTCAGGAGTAGATTTGGAAAATTGATTCCTCATTGTCATCAAAGGCGGTGGCGGATACCATCAAGAATCAAGCAGCATCAAGCATCAAGCATCGAGCATCAAGCATCAATCATCAAATATCAAGCATCAAGAATAAAGCATCAAGCATCAAGCATCAAGCATCAAGCATCAAGCATTAAGCATTAAGCATCAAGCATCAAGCATCAAGCATCAAGCATCAAGCATCAAGCATCAAGCATTAATCATCAATCATCAAACATCAATCATCAATCATCAAGCATCAAGCATCAAGCATCAAGCATCAAGCATCAAGCATCAATCATCAAGCATCAAGCATCAAGCATCAAGCATCAAGCCCCAAGCCCCAAGCATCAAGTATTAAGCATCAAGCAGTATCAAGCATCAAGTCTCAAGCATCAAGCATCAAGCATCAAGCATCAAGCATCAAGCATCAAGCATCAAGCATCAAGCATCAAGCATCAAGCATCAAGCATCAAGCATCAATCATCAAGCATCAAGCATCAAGCATCAAGTATCAAGCACCAAACATCAAGCATCTAGCATCAGGCATCAAGTAGCAAGCATCAAGCATCAAGCATCAAGCATCAAGCATCAAGCATCAAGCATCAAGCATCAAGTATCAAGCGTCAAGCATCTAGCATCAAGCATCAAGCCCCAAGCATCAAGTATTAAGCATCAAGCAGTATCAAGCATCAAGTCTCAAGTCTCAAGCATCAAGCACCTAGCATCAAGCATCAAGCATCAAGCATCAAGCATCAAGCATCAAGCATCAAGCATTAAGCATCAAGTATTAATCATCAAGCAACAAGTCTCAAGCATCAAGCATTAAGCATCTAGCATTAAGCGTCAAGCATCAAGTATTAAGCATCAAGCAACAAGTCTCAAGCATCAAGCATCAAGCATTCTTCCTCGTCTATCACCTATAGAAATGAAGTTCAAACTACTTTGTTTTGCAAAGGCCTTCTACAAAATAATTCCGCCCGTTGGTTCTTTGATGTTTCACAGAAAAAGTTTTAAAACCGAGAAAAGGCCGATTTCGGGGCGCATACAAGTATTATTGAAAAATATCACATTCTCCCCGAGTGGCTGTATTAGCATTGGAATTTGAAATAGTTAAGAGAATGATGATTCTTCTGACCCGAATCCTCATTATGCAAATTATGCGGATCTGCTGTCTCGTATATAGCCTAGCCAGAGCCCGGTTAGTCGATGTCTGTATAGGGGTATAAGAGAAGAGTATAGTCTCATCCCAACCCATTCTGTTGGTCATTCCCGTGTAGCATATGTGTGTGGTTTTTTTTTTTGTCTAGCACATTTTGCGGAGGGAGGATATTGGGGGTATTTTTGACGACAACAGCAGCAGCAAAACCAGCATCAGCATCAGCACCAGCTGCAGCTGGCTGGATAATTTGTTTCATATACCCCAATGGCCATATTTGGCCAAAAACTATAATGCCAGACCGTTCATCGTTTTGGATATGATTTGAGTGGTTGGTCGTTGTTGGTCCTTCCTTGTCCAGTTCCAGCCACAGCCACAGCCCCAGTCCCAATTTCTCTTCGACCATCGCTGCCGCCATATTGTGTTTGCGTGTGTCTATTATATTCCTCTTCCCCCCAACTGTGCCCCTCTCATCGTCCTCTCTGAAAATGAAACCATATATTATGAACAGGATCCTTGTATCGCGTGTGCCTATATCCCTATGGTTTATGTTGAAGGAAAAAGCAAAAGCAATCTCGAATGCAAATTTGAGCAAATATTATACTTTTATTGAATATTTGACGAAATGCCAAATAATTTTTCCTATTTTCTTTTCTTTTCGTTTTTTTTTTTTTTTTATTACCTATGTAGATACGTATTCCTTTTGGCTCTTAACTCGTTTCCTGGGAATATTTTTCTATTCGAGGCGCGTTTTTATTCTTTTCTATTAATAGGAAAATGGAATAAGTGAATTGCAAACTCAAAACTGCGAATATATGTTTTTTTTTCGCATTTCGCATCAACAGAAGAAAAGTGGCTACGAGGAGAGGCTGAGGAGGCAGCCACATCACAGGCTTGGTGGCATCTTTCGTTTTTTTGTTGTGGGAAAAAGTTTTCAAATTAAAGTTAAAAATTGGTCCTCTTTGTCCGGAATGATGATTTGCTTTTGTGAGACGAAGAAAAAAAAAAAACGAAAATAAAAGGAATCATCCATCACTTCTTAGTTTTGTTGGTTTTTTTTTAAGAAGTTTAGAAGTTTTCAAATCATTCTATCGACTTCGTACTGATTTCATCAACATATCAACATTCCTTCAGTTGATAGGAATGTGAATGTGCCTATTAAGTCGTCCATTCTGTTTAGTGTCAATCGAACAGTTAAGAGATACTTAAATTGAAGATTCTAAAAGAAAGATTTATTAAGGAAACAAATTAAAGCTGCAAACAGGAAAAGGATAAGGAATTCTTCAAAATCCGACAGAACTTGGACTTTAAAGAACAGAAACAAGGGAGTGCTATGTAATTTAACTCAAAACTAGTCCACAAGTCAATAGTCACTTTATGTTTGTTTGTCTCGCTAAAACTCTAGAACGACTTGGCCGATTTTGCTGATTTTGGTTTTGAATTGTTTGTCGTAGTCCAGGGAAGGTTCAAAATGTTAGAAAATATGGAAACATTGGGAGAAAGACAGTAAAAAAAAGCAATTTTATTTTCCCATATAATTTCTTCTTTGACTTTCAGTTGGTTGTCAAATTTTTATGCGTCGTTGGTGACATTTCGCCGGGTCCTCTAGTAGTCAATAAAAATATATGGCCCTTGGAAATATGAAAGGGCCTTAAAATTTACTTTCTTCCCGTTAAAAGAAAGAGAATTTTCATCAGCGATCCTTTTTGTTCAATATACATACATAAATAAGTCTAAAAAGGTAAAAGAATTATGTCCTGTTGGAACATTTTTTTGTTGACAATATTCAGCTAGATGTTAAATAACAAAACAGAAAGTAAGTAGGAGATAAAGCGGAGCCTTGAGGCATACTTGCATAAGTTTTCGTTTTTAACGATCCACACTGTAAGAGAACTTGCTACCAGGAATTGCTCTGAGATCCTGATGTTAGAGTCTATCAAACACACTTTAAGGTGATCCTTCAGTCTATAAGATACGTTTGAATGAATGAATTAATTAGTTTGGGGAGTAAGTGCACGGCGAAGATCCTTTTAAAGGATCTGTTCTGCCCTCTTCTAAAACTGAACAAGGTTTTCAGTTTACAATTCTTGCTCTAATTTATTTTCTATTAGAACTCGGGTACTTGAGGTACCGCCAGAGAGAAAAGGATTTCCCCCTTCGTTTCATGAGTACTTTACATTTTCCCAAAATGTTGCCAGGGATTTCTTCATGAGCATTACAACTGGCATTGTGGGTTAGGATAAGATGTTAAGGCCAGTAAGTAAGCTTGTCACTATTCTTAGATTTTCTTATTTAATCTCAGCAAATGTTTTTAGATAGGAAGTTCTTTCCAGATTTGTATTCTTCTGTAAAAGCAATTTTTTCACTTTTAAAGTTCAAAATTTATATGTCAAAGTGACATAAGTTTTTCTAGTTTTTTAAGGACAAACTGCTATTTTACCTCCATTTGGAAACAAATCAGTAGGGACTAATTGGTGAAAAATAAATCATGGGAACGAATTGATTTTCATATGTCAATATAATGTCAGAATACTTAAAACCGAATCGTGATTTTCAAATGGTTCCAGAGCGGCAATCTGCTCAGACAATATTGCCAAAATATCGTTACAAAGATTTTCAGAATCTATCAACATATGTACATATTTCATGGCTTCAAAACCGTGGAAAATAGATGAACTTTCCAACAAAAGGATTTAAAAAGTGTAGCATTTGTTGTTAATTACTGCTTACATAAAAAAACTTTAATAATCTAAGAAATCTTCAAATGAAAATTAGTTAACCGAGCTACAGAAACATGGACGATAGATCTCTAAAGAATTGTAAAGGAGTGCCTAAAGGTTCAATCCTAGGACCTATTCTTTTTTATTAATGTGTGTACATGAAAACAATGGGATTAATGTAGATTTCGAACGAGGATCTTAAACGCCAATTTTTTCTAGAAAATATCTTACTTTTCTGATACATATCGTCAAAAATTATGTTCGCCCTTTGGACTAGAATAATTCGTGTTCAATCATTAAAAACTTGGACACTTGAACTAAGATTGGATATCTGGACTCTTAGATGTAATAATAAAATTATTTTTACAAAATAGAATGGATCGTTGGGGAAATGTAGTCTGTTTATCAAATGTCATGAAATCACTCTAAAATTCGGAAAACTCTATTCTAAAGTTGTAGACACAGTTGTACAATTTCTCGTAGTGCTAAAAATTAAAATTAACATTATAAATGTGAAAATTTGGATTAATTGATGTACTGTGCTCAATAACAACTGAACGGAATTAAATGAAATTTAGCACAGATATAGATTATAGACTACTTTTTATCCCGGTAAAGTGTATATTAACGATAGATTTTCTTAAATTTTCTCAATCACGCTAGAATAGTTGAACGGATCTGGAAGAAATTTTGACTTTTTGTGCTTTTCTGTTATTATCTACATATGTAATAACCATGCGAAGCCGGGACGAGCTGCTAGTGTTTTATATAAATCTACTGAAAAATTTATTCATTCGAAAATCAACGCTTTTTGACTTGTAAATTTTAAATTATGACAAGACTATCATCTAATTTAAATTGAGTTTGTGGCAAAATAAGCCACTTCTGATTTCACTCAAAGTTAAATTGTAAGCCTTCTATTGACGTCAATCATAAAATTTCAAAATTAATTCCGTGATGATTGTCAAAGCGAAAATGTATATTGACCTAAAACTGGGAATAACATATGTGCGTCTGTAAATAACTGACACTCAACAAAATCTTTCATCCTTTTTTGTAGGTACTTCTTTGACAAATTAAAATCACAATTACATACGATATCGTTGTGACCAAAATACACCAAGCAAAATTTTTTTTCGTCCACTTTTTTTTTTAATTTAACTTTTCCTTCAGATTTCCATTTCAATTGAGAATCGACAAAAAAGACTTTAAAAACATAAAATATGCAACAACAATTTCTAAATAAAAATCGACATCCTTTAGTGTTCGTATATTGTAGATGTGGATGTGGATTTGTATGTATGTATGTATATTTGTATGTGTGTTCGTATGACGACGATGACAATAGCGACACAAAGCTAGAACAAATTTCAGTTTCCGCAAATCGCAAATAGTGTGCATTGTAGCATACATTCGCAATTCGTTTATACGTCCCTTTCGCGTCCTCGTCGTCGTCGTGTGTTGTGTGTCGTTCCAGGTTCCAGGACCTACCTACACGTCATACGTATTGTACGGAAGCGATAACAAAATTCAATATTTTCTTTCGCCATCTGTGTGTACACGCGAGTCCTGATAATAATTTGGATTTCTTTTTATTATTTTTTTTTATTATTTCTTTTTTTTTACTTTTATTATTTTTTTGATGAAGGACGAGCGACAATTTTTGTGATACCTACGGTTACCATATTTTGAAGGAGCAATGGGACAAAATGACTTTATTACTTTAAGGCTATTGAAAGAAGTGATTTCAACTTAATTCCCTCGTACGTCATTTCTTAGGGGATTGGTCACACTGGAATTTGATATAGTTGGATAACTAAGCCGAATTTTAAAATAATTGTTAAGGAATCTTTTGTTGAAAATTAGATTTCGTAATAATTTTAAGCGCTTGCATTTTTTTCTAATTTGAGCAAATTTTTGTAACGGAATATTGGCAATCCGCAATTATTTCCAGGTACAGAAAAGTTTTTGAAATTAAGACCTGTCTTGACTCTAAAGAGTGTTCAAATTCTTACATAGATTTAATTTTGGTATCTAATCAAGTGAAATTCGGAAAAGCTTACACATTTCAAAAATAATATCTTAACCAGAACTGAAGAACCCGATGCAATATGCTGAAAATGTCTTTCTAGTGAAACAGAAGAACTGATAGGAAAAATCTATTTGTCCTGACAGTTTAAAAGACAGTTTAAGACTGATTTGAAAATCATTTTTTTTGTCAAAAGAATTATTAGAGAAGCAAATGTTTTATTTGAATAAATGTAGTTAACTTTTTGAAAGTTGAAACTTTGAGCAAATATTTAGAATTGGTTCCTTTAAATTTAAAGATCAGGTAAGCCTTTGTTAAATCCTAAACCTGTATCCCAAAACATTAAGCATTTTGAGCCGAAGACGTATTAAACGACAATAAAAAAAAAAGCAATTTCAAAGTGTCACTTTTTTTAAAATAAGCGAATGATTGGTTGTTGATTTAACAAAATTTATTTCAAAAGTATCGAACCAGAAAAAAGCATTTTAGCCAACCAAAATTCAAATAGCTTAAGATAGTGACAAAACTGGCTGGGAGGTTGTTGTTGGCCAACCTTATGGAATTTAAGTCCATTTTAATTTTTAAAGTTTACTAAGTCTAATTTAGCTTACAGAGGAAACTGGGCCTGAGTTACGCAGTCAAACTCTCAGTGGCTTATAAGGTTTCAAAACGGGGAGCAAACTTACACTTGATATTTTTTTTAATAAAGAAATTATTGGCATTGGACATTTTTGTAATTGGTTTCGGTTCGAAGTTTCCAGTGTATGAGCATGGTCTCCTACCTTTACATTACATTTTGTGGCATTACAGCTAAGCTCGTACAGAACCAGGGCCGACTGACTTACAACTATCAACCATTCCTTTGTGCGAGTATTGGCAGAAATGGAGGGGACCTACAGCTTTATACCGAATCCGAACGGCTACTCTTGGAGGATTTGTCAATACCTCGCAAGACGCAGTACCCGTAAAAAACTTTCAGGTGGCACAGGCAGTGCTCGAACCCTAGACCTTTGGCATGACAGTCCAACGCACTTACATCACGCCACGGGTACTACTGCTATTTCCTACCATTTTAATATGTAATCTAACTCATTCGAGCTAGATGACCAGCCCACCGAAGGAGTCTTCCGAGCTTAAATTTTTTTCACGATACCTGCTTCGAAGAAGATTGCATTGCAGTTCATGGTTGTAGCGTCTCCGAAATCGTTCTTCCTCACATACGGGGCAAACAATTCTCCTTAAGACTTTACTGTTGAATGCGCTTGGCAGATTATAGTAGTCTCTGTTGGCTTTGAGCTTCCGCCGGCGTATTTCTTCTTCAATATTGTTATCGGCTGCTAATATTGATTCAAGGTGCTTTCAGTGTTTGACCAACTGTTTTCGTCGCAGTCCAGCAATTATTTTGTTCAGTAATGTGCAGCTCCAGAATTCGTGCCGCCTGCTCGTTGTGGGTAATGGAAACATTTGTATAGTTTGTTCGGTTCTCCCGATAATGTCGATGTCCTCTGTGTAAGCCAGTTTCTGAGACATCTACCGTGATGATAGCCAAATTTTTTGAATCCATAAAGAGACCGAGACTAGAACAGCAAAATCTTCGTTTGATTTCGTCTCGGACTCGGATTCTCTAGTTTTCTCATCATTATTATCTCCGGTCCTTCTTGAAATATGGGTGGCAAAGAAAAGTATTTTAGAGACCTTATAGAACGTAGACATTTTTTAACATTTTCAACTACAAAAATTCCAATGGGAATTCACAAAAAGAGTATTTAAATCTGTGTAACGCTTCAAGAACATATCTAAAAAAAATAAATTGGAATGAATTTTAATATAAAAGTTTTAAATATTTTTTCAAGTTTCAAAAGAAAAGACCTTAGCTAAAAAATATAAATTTTTTTTCCAAAGCTTTTTGAAACAACCAATTTCTAAGTAAATTACTATTTTATGGAATTTTGAAATTCTTACAAATTAACAACAAATGTGATGCAAATATTAAAAATTATTTTTTGTGACATTTTCTAAGAATTTTCCATAGAATAATGTATCTAGGGCATCTAAAACATCATCGTCCACTGTATATGCATTTCAAATGAAGACATTTCCAAGAAAATTATCATCATTTATGTATTTTAATTTTGCACAATTCAAAACTCCTTTTGCGAATTCTATTTCAACAGAAAATTGTATACCAAAAGCGTATTAAAATTATTTCCCAGAAACCTTTGGCCATAGCTACCATATTTTTTGAAAGGAGGATTTAAAATTTGTCACTAAAATTGAGTTGGAATTATAAAAATGGTCACCATATGGCATATACAACTGTGTACCTTCAAAACCTGCTCAGGCGATGACCCCGCAGCAGAATGAACTTTAAAATAATCCTTAAAATAATGTTTGGTTTTAAGTTTGTTTTTTTTTTTTTTTTCAAATAAAGGATTTAAAGCGAAAAAAAGAAGAAAACCTAGTCGCCGGAAATGGGCTAAGGATATATAATGAAAACAATATTCTATAGCCATTGGCATTTATACCAGGAACACATCAACCAACTTAGGTCTACTCTACACATTTATATGGAGGACGAACATTTGCATATTGAAACACCATATCAGCACAAGAACACATATGTATGCAAAAAAAAAAGAAAAAAAATAACATCCTAGTCCTAGATATTTCTTGTTTCTCTCTTTGTTGTTATAAGAGTCAGCTCTTATCTTTCCCCAGTCTCACAGACCTACGACTACGAGTAGAGCTCAAAGCCAAACAACCAGAAAGGACTAAAAATAAGGAAAAAAAAAACAAACACAAACTTTCTTTTTTTTCATCTTATTTTTTTTTTTTAAATAACGAATGGAAAAAAAAATTCTATACCTACCCCAACTTAAAGGGCAGCAATGGGTAGGGTAGAGATGAAGGAAATTTTCGTCGTCCCTTTTATGTCCTTTGATTTCCCAAGATACCACTTTTATTTCACGCCCCCATAAGCATGTCCATTTAAACGTCCTGTAAGGATAATGTTTAACATAAAAATAATAACGCCGACTTGAAGTTAGTTGGTTTCGTTTGGTGATGGAGAACTCTGATGTGACTCCGATTCCCAGAACCGGACCCCGACTTCGATGCCGATTCCGATTCCGACCCCGACTAACATTATCGGGAACGGGAGCTCTATAATAGGGCAAACACAACCGGTTCAGTTTGAGTCGGAGTTGGAGTCGAAGTCGGTTCCGAAAAGGCAGGTACCCATATTAGGACGCAACAAATCCAACCCATTATCCTGATGATGTTCAATGGTCATGGCCATGGCGGTGGTATTGGATTGAAGGAGAATTCAGTAATAGATCGTAATAGGTCCTTTTGCTTGGCCATCTAAATTGAAATTTTGTCTTTAATTTGCGTATGCGAGATTATCCTCTTGTTCACCTCCCTTTAGACGATGACGATGACGACGATGTTGCTCCTTTATATTTATTTTTTTTTTTTGTCAGCAAAAGAAGGAAAAGTATCCTTTTTTTTCCTGTAAGGCTATTTTGGAATAACCAACCATATTTACAATGATTCTCAGCTTTTATTTTATTTTCTGTCGTCCTTCGTCTTTTTGGTGTTTTATTTTTATTTCCATTTATTTATTTGTATTTTTTTTTTTTGGTTTGGCTAAAAAGAGTTTTTTGGTAATAGAAGGTATTTTGAATTTAATGGAATACACGAAAGTTCCACCAGAAAAAGCAACAACCCATGCCATACCCTCGAACCCTTTTTCCCTTTCCTTTTTATTTTTTGTTATTGTTGTTGTATGAATATAGTTAAGTGCAAGGAAGTTCAAAACGAAACACAAACACACACATACATTATAAAAAAAAACACAAGTAATATGATCAAAAGGGTCGAGTTAGTTTGAAGATGTTTGTCCTTTTTGAAAAAAAAAATAAAAAAAACACTAAACGAAACAAAACTCGTATAACCAAAATGTTATGTAAACGTTAAGGCTGACATTGAAACAAAAAGATAAGGTTAGAGGCCATTTTGAACTTTTGGACTTTTAGACGATAGCTATAGCCTATCAGCTTCTATTTTTTTTTTCTTTTTTTTTTATTCTTTTGACTGTCACTTAAAATTAGATATAAATTAGATTGACCTTAAACAAATTAATTAAAGTCTGATGCCTTACATTTTATTTAATGCGAAACAATTTAAACAAAAAAACAACACACAAACACAAAGATGTTGCATCGCAAAGAAAAAGGAGCCGTTTTATTTTAAGGACTCAACTTAACTCAACTCTTAACTTGAATAAGAGAAGATTTTATATAAAAATAGTTAAATTCGGAGTTAATATAGAGTCTTTAAATTTTTATTGCATAATTTTATATAATATGATCCTTTTTTTGTTGTTGTTCTTATTTGTTCTTTTTTTTATGAGTAGGTACCTAATTTGATGACCATGAAAAGACCACTTCCATGGGTTGCTTATATTAGTCCTTAGGATGGTTTTGATAAGCTTAAAGGATAAAGAGAGAGAGAGTATGGGTTCGGTACTTAATGGGTTTTACTTAGTTTTTTTTTTTTTTCTTAGATGTTGGAATGGTTGACAATTATTCTGGAGGGGCCCTTTAGAATACCTTTTGAGCTTTGTAAAAAGTGAAAGGACATTTAATGTTTTGCTTTAATTTCTGTTTTTTTTTTTATTGGCATCAAGTTCTATGGCTTTAAAGTGAAGCGAAATCAAAATGAAAGGAACTTAATTGAAGGAACATTTTATGGCTAGAAAAATAGGAAAACTTCTGTTGCACTAATTACTCATTTGGTTGAATTCAAGTAGGAATTTTTCGATATACGAGTATGAGAGTCTTATGTATCTTGAATCTTCCTCACTCATCATACCTTAAAAACCAGTTGACATTTAAAATTCAATATACTTGACTTGTGATTATTTGTGGTTCATGTGGGGAATTAATTGAGGTTTAACCATCAAAGTTGTATGTAGTGACGCAACTTCCTCGAAGTACCATTTCAGTAAAATACCTTGCTGGAGCTATTTGGCAACTTTGCATCAAAATTCTATGCACAAATTGAATCAAATAAATTTTATGTTTCTTCAGTTTTATAAAAATTGTATACAATGTTTGATAGGGTTATTCTCTTTATTCTATCTACTGTTCAACTTGTTAAACATTTTAGTAGAAAATCTTGATAGAAAAGTTCATTGAAGTCAGAAAAGCCATGAAGGTAATTTTTGTATGACACATTTCATAAATAAATTTAATGACTTCATACTTTAAAACAAAATCGCTTTCCGCTTTCTGTTTGTCACTATGTATACTTAAATCTTTAAAACTACACAACGGATTTTAATGCAGTTTTTTTTTTAATCAATTTCTGTTTGCTTGTCTCGCTAAAACTTGAGAACGGCCTGTCCGATTTGTCTGATTTTAGTTTTAAAATGTTTGTCGTAGTCCTGAGAAGGTTTAAAAAAAGAGAAATTTGGAGAATTTGTGAGGAAGACAGTTGAACAAAAAAAAAACTTAATTTTTCCATACAATTTGGAAAAAAAAAATATTTTTGACTGTCAGTTTGTTTTCATTTTTTTTTATTTCAGTCATCTGTCCTACGTTAGCGAATTTTTGAAGTTAGCTGTCATTGTGTCATCATATTTTTGTCTGTTTTTCAATTCAAATAATTTTATTATATACTAGCTAACCCCACATACGTTGTTCGGCCCTGTTCTTCAAATTGTGTGACAGAAGTTGCTTTAAATCTTCATATTCAGGTTCTAATAAAATTTTGTGTTTTAATTTATTATTTTAGTTTATTCAATTCGATTAATAATTTTTAAAAATCTGGAAACGTAATTTTTTGTTTGCAAAATCATAGATGCTCCTAGATCTTTTCTTTTCACGTACAGGACCAACAATTTTTCGTAAGAATTTATCAGAATACAGTTAAGAGGTTAAGACTCCTTTGATGGCTAATAAGAATGCATATGTGAGCACTCATACACCCATGAACAACAGCAGCTTATATGATTAGATTCATGGATTCAAAAAGCCTTGACAGAATTGATGGCATGAATGTACCGGCTCTAGACCAGTATAAAAACCTATAAATGAACCTTATTTCTTTTTTAATATGTATTTGTATTGTATTTCTCTTAAACACAAACTTCAAGCACTATTTTCTGCATCATTCCATATCCAATTTATCACCAATAAATAGCCTATGTTACTCGAAAATTACGTCCAAAAGCTTTCTATTGGAAAAAAAAAAATTTCAAAATCGGTTCAGTAGATCTAGAGATTACCCCCTACAATCTTACAAATTTTATCAATTCTTTCGAGAAACGATGCTTTTGTCAAAAATTCAATTCGACCATTCTAAATTTCAATCTTCATTGTTATGTCTAAATTCGAAAGTCATTTTAAGAAATCACATATAATAATAATAAGTTGGATTATATACATAGTGTAATTATTTCAATTCAGAAATTCAAATTTGGAAAGTGGCAACCCTGTGTCTAGATCATACTCCCAGGAGGACACTTTTTGCATTTTCTTATCGATAAAAAACAATTAAAGAAGGGGGACACTATTCCAATTCTCCTCTTCACCATTTTGAAACCTTAAAAACCTCAAAAATCGAATCACGTTTTGAAAACCTTTATTGCTTCTGGTGGTCAAAATTTTAATTTCTACAATTCGGTTAAAATTTGAAATATCGAAAACATTACTATGAATTTCAATATATTTTGAGCAGAGTACACTTTAAACAGAATACAAAATTTAGTGTTCAGTTACGGAAATCTAAATTAATTTTTTTTATATAAAACCTAATAATGATCTTCTACAAACCTACCAATTAAAAACCTCTATAATAAGAAACCCTTCTATGTCTATGCATAGGACATAACCACTTTGTTGGACTTCAAAAGATTCCATCTATATGAATTCTGGTCTTAGCCTTTTTGTGTAAGAAAAGTACAAACAAAACCTCATGACCAAAAGCAAAACAACGATAATAATAAATTCTAATAATTTTACTAAATTTTTAAACGCTTTTGATTTCATTCAATCTTTCAGATGAGTTTAACCTTATTTCGCTCATCCCACAGCCCGTCGATCCCGTCGAGCCGTGCGTCGCCTTGCCTGCTTCGTTTCGCTGTAAAATCGCAAACAAACTGGTCTAAATAAATAAGCAAATTCTCGACATTAATTTCGTGCGTTAGATCCTTCCATGAGATAAGTATACGAGCATACAACAACTACCTACCTTCCCACTCGTCCTTATCCTCGTTCTCGTCTTCGTCCTCGTCGTCGTACCTTCAAACATAATTCGCATCATCAATGTCCCATCTCCAAAATCCCCAGTTAATCCTTCTTTTGGGTCCACACACACACTCACTCACAAAAACAGGACACAATTTTCTTTTGCCCTTTAGGCTGGACCAAAAAAAAAATGAAACAAAAAAAAAACCCTCACACTTAACATCAATTTGCTATTTATTTATGCGGAACTAAAACGTTTAATTTTGTTTTATTAATTTTGACCCTCTTTATCTTTACGGCCGGCGATGGCGATGGTGATGGTGATATGGCGACGACGACAACGAAAGCGGTGGTGGTGGTGATGGCGGTAACGGGCGGCTAGTTGGCCAAACTTTGCCAGTTGGATGGTAACTTTTTTTTTGTTTAAGGTTGATAGGAAGGTAGATAGGTACCCTTAACGTCGACGTATCCTTTTTTCTCAAAAAAAAAAACAAAACAGCAACAAAAAAAATAATAATATTCTACCAGAGTTTTGCAGATGAATAATTTCCTCTTATATGTTTCACCATAAACTCAAACACACACATACTCGCAGATATCAAAAGGATACTCGTAGATACAATAGTCGTCCTTTATATTGATTTTTCAAATTTAATTTCATTATTTTATAGAAAAATAAAACTGAATAGGAAATAATAAAACAGCAGCAACAACAACAACAACAAACAAACAAACGAACGAAAATCCTTAATTCAAGTGGGTATATGTATGTTTGTGTAGGTACGAGGATATGTATCTCTACTCGTATAATATTTGTATTTGAATTTCTTTCTTTGGTAAACCGACAATTTTTTTTTTTTGAAATGTTATAATAATATTTAGCAATAAAGTGGTGTAATAAAACGTATTCCAACGGAATTGTTCGTCTTATTTGGAGTTTGGAGTTGTAGAGTTTTGGAGCACCGAACAAGGACGAAAATTCGGATTTTTGTTTCAATTTTAGAGTATGTTTTGTTTTTGATATGAGATAAATACTCATTCAAAAAGGATATAATAATTTCTACATGGTGAAAAATTATTTGGTAGTTTAATAATATGTCAACTTTCAATTGGTAACGATTTCGGTCATTTCATCATGATTTTCCAGACGCATTTATGATCTCAGACACTGTCGAATTGTTACTCGTATGTCCATCTTGATCCTGGATTTGATGTTCGAAATAGTTAATTTTATTGAATCAAGGATTTGTGAGAGGCTCGTACCATTTTGAGTCATTTATTTAAAGGACTATTTTTGATAGAACACAATTGCTCATTCCATTTTCGGACAGAGAACCAAATTTCGACGAAGCCGTTACAATTTTGTCTCTAAAAGTTCTTATCATGGTTCGATTTAGAAGAACCTCTTCTAGTTTTAAACCCATAGCCTTTATCTGTTAATAATTTCTATTGTAACGTTGGCTTTTCCACTAATTTTAGAAGTTAGAAGATTGATACAAGAAACTTTTTGAAATCGTATTCTATTGCTGATGTTTTACCAGGAAAGAAATGCTCCCTTGTTAAACATTACATTAATTGTAGGGTCTTGGTTGTAGTCCTGAAGTTTGTGTCCATCTAACGACATTCAGAAATCGATTGTTGATAGGCTTGAACTTGAAATTCGTTCCTTTTCCAGGGTTATCGTGAAGATTTGATCTTTGGTCAATATTCTAGGCAGATCCAAAACCCTCATTGGTGCTCACCAATCAAAGTGTTACAAGGCAACTAAGACGATCGATAACTCCTTACAAGAAACTTATTAAACTTGTATGAAAAGATTTGAATCAAGCTTCTAAGCACATAGAGCATGTTCTTTTCCAAATGTTGCAAGTGAAATTTGTTTTTCGCTCATTTCGGAAGTTCTTGCGAAGCAAAAATTTACAATTTCTAGAAACAGTATTAAAGTAGTCAGACATCTAGTGACAGAAATAGCCATTTAAACCATCAGCATTTGGTAATTCCCTTTGTTATCCTATCGACTTATAGCAGCCTGCTTTCCGAAACTTCAGTCTAAGTGATTTTGTTCCATGGAACAATACTCCTAAGTACGAGTCAACAATTTATTGGTCTTCTAACGCATGACTGTTTCGACAATAATTTTTTGTGAAAAGAATGATTTGAGGCTTGTTTCGTCAAAGCCAGATTACATTCAAAAATCTCCTGTCCAACCTTTGGTTTCATGAATTTTTTGATAAAATTTATCATCAAACAAATTCCGTTTTCATCTGCTAACAATTTTCTAATACTTAATTAGTGAAAAAATCCGTCAACAAGATCCTTTTCATATAGATTCACGCAACTCAAAGGCTTAACTCTGTGAATTTGGCACAAAAATTAAGCAGTCACAACTGACCTTTGATACTTCGAAGTAACAGCACATGTTCGAAGTAATTACATATTTATTAGTTAGATCTTCTAGAAGTTCAACTGATATTCGATCCTTTTGATTTGAAAAGGTTGGAAGGTTCATCAGTGATCATTGCCTGCTCTGCTTCGAGATCAGAGCTAAAAAACTAGAAGACATTTTCCTTGCAATTCTTCCTTCAGCCAAGAACTAAAGTTTCTATTGGACCCAGTCAAAGATTATGTACAATCGTGTTCAAAAGTCCTCCAAATATTTCTCACGGTGTAAATTAAGTAGAAAAAAAAAATATTTTTATTATTTTTATTGATGAAAAATCTTGTTTGAAAAAAGAACTTCGCATGTGACTTAAATGTGAAAATGTGCGACATAAAAATATATACAAACACTCGTAGTATTATGTATGTATGTATGTATGTATTTTTTTGCAATGGTTATAGTTTTCTTTTGTATTAAAAAGCCTCATAGAAGTGATGTAGACCAAACCGAAGACGTAGAAGAAGAGAGGGTAGTTTTTAGTCAAGCGATTTGATATTGCCAATTTTTATAGATATTAAGTAGTTTCATAAAAATTGAGGGTAAAGTTTTGTTTGTTTAGCTTTTTTTTCACTTCCCATATTTGTCGGCATATACATATCTACAGTACATACATATACAATATATAGAAGTCTGTATGTGAAGGAGTATATGCTCCGGAAGCACTTTGTATCAGATTCTCGTCTATTAATAGGCCCCCCTTCAAATATCATACGTATATTGAATGATGGCGAATTGTTATTATGTGAACGTATATGAATAAGATATCTTTTTGGCGAATTGTTTGAGTTCGAGTTTATTTGAAACGGAAAGACTTCGATGACTTCGATGATGACGACGCAGGACGAAGATGAAGGAAAAAAAAAAAACAACTAAAAGTAAAGCCAACGAATCGGTCGTAAAATCCCCTCACGTAGCCGGATACATAAGCCTTACAACATTTTTAGATTCGAATCGGGATTGAGATTGAGACTTGACAAGAACGCGAGGGACAGGACGAAGAAGGTGGGTCCTGGGAGTATATGTTGGGATACCTTAGTATCGATTAGAATCCTTGTAGTAGGTACTAATAAAACTTCGACAATGTTAATTCCGTTGTTGAGGAAAAAGTTATTATAGCCCTTAACTCAAACTCAAACCCTAACCTCAACCCCAATTCCAACCCCTTCCCCCCTCTGGGGTTGGTTTTGTTCGTGAAAGCTTCGTAACCGCTGAATTGGTGTTTTTTTTTTCTATCCTACCTTCTTTTTGTTTCTTAGCTGATTTATATTTTTAGAAGTTCGAAGGACGAGTAAGTAATGCGTCCTCTTTCTTCGTCGTCGTCGTCGTCGTCTTTGGTATCGGTTAAACATTTCACATAAAAGTTTTGTTAAAACTTAATATGTGAGCACGAGTATCTACTTGCGGCGGCA
The DNA here is from genome assembly GCA_905146935.1 of Scaeva pyrastri. Lineage (NCBI taxonomy): Eukaryota > Metazoa > Arthropoda > Insecta > Diptera > Syrphidae > Scaeva > Scaeva pyrastri. The sequence continues at coordinate 32,557,715 of LR989927.1, read as the reverse complement.
GTGGCAGTAGCGGCGGCAGACGGTTCTGAGAATTGAAAGTAATGTCTGTGCCTTAAATTAACTTTCTTTGTGTGGAAAAGCTGAAAGCTGAAAGGTAACCAAATAATATCTAATCAAAATTTATATTTGACAGGCATGTGTAAGTAAAAAACAAAGCATTATGTATGTTGCCATGAAATGTCAGTTATGTATACTGGAGGAGCTTGAAAACCTTCTATAATCATTTTACCACTTTATGTAGCTAAATTTAGTTTCGTCAACTCACATCATCTCTGTACCACAATAGAAAAGTTTTTTTCTTTTCTTTTTTTTTTCGTCATAGAAGCTGATCAAATTTTAGGTATTAAAAAAAAAGACAGATTCTGAGAAAAATGACGTAGACGAACGACACACTCATTATAGGTTGTAGGAATTTCGAGTAAGAAGTTGGAAATATTTTTAGCAAATAAATTAATTGGTATTTGTGGAAATTAAACTTCCGTAATTCTGTTTCGGCTTATTCCGTTGAGGTTAGGTGTCATGTTTTGAGGAGATGGTATAAATGTATTTTGTGATGTTATTAGAATATTGTATACCTTTGGGTTTTTGTAAATAACTTTAGCTTGAGTCTTGAGAAAAGTACAGGTAAAACATTTTCAGCCTTATCGCCAATTTTATGGGAACTTTTTTTCCCAGAAAACTTTTCCACCAAAACTTACTTGAAATTTTTTGTATATGTTCGAATAAATTATTCACGATATAAACTCCGGGTGATTTTTTTTTTTCGTGATAAGGCTGAATATCCACTGGGAAATATTAAGACAAATTTCGAGTGAAACAAATTCCATCAAGTTAGAAATTATAGGTCAGCATGAACTTTTGGATCATAATGACGTTGGAAGAAGTGACAGGCATTTTAGGAAATGGAAGTTGACTTTCATCAAAGTAACTCCTGATTTTCTCAAAAATTCTCCGAGAAAGCTTGATAATTCGACCTCTCTCCAGGCAACTCAAAACCTTGATAAAATCTGTAATTAGTCCAAGGCGAATTAGAATTTTTTTACCGAAATAGTTCGTATAGGTATCGATAAAAAGATTAAAGATTTTGTGTCAAAAATTCGATTTGTGGTTATGAACGGTGAATACTTTTAAATAGGCCTCCTGAATGCCAAACTAGAATAGTCTCAGTGTCGTCTCCTTTCTTTTAGAACTGATAGTCGATGTGACAAGACATATATGAGACTGTTTATTTTGAACCGAATTTTTCGGAGCCTGGAGAGTTTCTTTGGCTACTTAAGCCTTTTCGGACAATTTCTGAGATTTTCCTTCTAATAACTCAACCTTTTAATATTTAGGAAAGTTTTACCGATTTTCTAAGAGCTTAGACGTGACATTTTACCAAATATTCTATTTGTTAAAGGTTTTCCTCATAAGTTTAAATTTTTTGAATACTAGAATCTGAGTGTCTAAAGCAAGTCGTATAGACACTCGATCATGGTTTGAGCAAACTTGGTTTGAGGACCTTGTTCGAGTTAATTTTAATCACTTGTGGGCTGGTGAGGTGAGAGTTCTAATTTGATTGTTTATTTAAATGTCAAATTAGTCTAACCAAAATCAAAAGTAGTTTGATTTTTTCCAATGTTTGAGGGCGGAGCTATGTGCTTGTCAAACCAAGTTCGAGTTGCTGGGAAGTAGTTTACTAGTTTGTTTATTGACTGCTTAGCAACAAGATCAATTATTTACCAACTACTAAAATTAATAATGACTTCGGATTACGAAAATGTCAGAAAAGAAATATAGTTCGAGCAAATTGGTCTCACTGTCTGCGGGGTTAAATCGAACCAAGTTTATTCGAACCATGTTCGAGTGTCTATTGCTCGCTTAAGCTAGGCATACACGGTGAACATGTTGGTGTGATTTGTTGGTGTTGGGCTGAAAATTATTCGTGTATGGGCATGTTGGCCAACAAATCCACAATTTATGATATAAACCGTGAAGTTGTGGCGTACATGTTGGCTGCTTATGGACAAGTTTACAACATGTTTTGAAGTTTATAAACATGTTGGGCCGTGTATGGCGAACCGCTTCCCAACAAATCACACCAACATGTTCACCGTGTATGCCTAGCTTTAAGTAGTATTGATTTTTTTCTTAGTCAAGACACTCAAAATGGACCTCACGGCATGCTTTGAAAGCTACTCTAGGTCCAGCTGATATCGTATAACTTCAGTGAAGTGAAATATTATTAATTATAGAACACGAACTGTCATATTGAAATGTGTGTTCGGGACCATAATCATCCTTCCCAGTAGATAGCCTACATATATCCAATGTGCTAACGTCGATGAAACACAAGATCTACCAACTCCTCTTACCTCCCCGCGTTGAACATCGGGTGATATCTAGTACATCAACTAGAGATTGAGGTTCCAATCCCAGTGAAAGGCAAACAAGAGAGGGGGAGGGAGATGTTTCCACTAATGGACCTCTCCTTTTTTCCAGACGGTATCGTAGGAATTCTCAAGATGGAATCAATGATGGCATCTACAGCTTCAGTAAGGTTCCAGCAAGTGAACATCTTGTAAGACTATTACGGCATATTAGTAGTTCAAGCCTATAAGGAGCTGTTCTACCGGCACCCCGTTTTTGGAGTTATAGATCCTAAGAATGTGTCCCTCCATCAGGTAGGGGGTTTTGAAAAAAATTCTAATTACGAAGCACCAACAAGCCTTGGATACGGATAGATTTCCTAGGATGACGAAACACATGACAACTGGTAACAAAACATTATCCGTAAAAGTTTTCAGGAGAACTCGAGGCAATTGATTTCATGTTCCTCTCAAGAATTTGGTCTTTCGGTCCTTAGCAGACCACAACTCGGTGAACTTTTTGTCGAGACTTGGGACTGTACTTGTACAAAATTCATTTAATTCAGAAGCTCTGGAAGATTTGAAAACTTATTTTAATTTTTATTAAAAAATCATCATTTCAGAAGGAATTAATTCATAATAATGATACCAATTTAAAAGAAATCAAGGAGCTTCCAATTCATGCAGAAAAAGTGACTTCTTGAATGGATTTTGGACTGGAGACGTCTACTATCCGTCCGGGCCAATACCGCATCGTCAACTTCGAAAGGTATAGGCCGATGACTACCAACTTCTTTTGTCCCGAATTAGAAGAGCTCCAACACATAGTAAGAATCCTTCGTGAGTGATTCCAAGGCATGGCAATGTCATTTGTACAAGGCGATGCGAATTGCACATCAGGAGAAATCTTCCAGTTTGAAAACTTTAGTTTCTTGTGTCAATTCACAAACTCTTGAAGCCATCATAACCTTTGCCTTCTGTCAAATGAATCCTAATTTATGGGTCTAGCCCAAAGTCAAGGAAAATCAGACATTTCGAATGTGAGTCCGAAAAGTCATAATGAACTAAAAATTGAAATTGAAAGATAGAAATCGCGCAGTGAACGACTTTGTATACTAAAATATGTCATATGTTGTTTAAATACTCACTCCGACTTGGCTAGATCTTCCAAGTCCTACCTATAAAGTACTAGTGTATCTCCAAATGCCCTTCCATTGATTAAAGTGGAGAACTAAATGTTCTACCTCAAATGGGATTTCCTTCTTCCTATTTTCAAGCCTGCATAATTATTTACAGTGTGCACACTCTTGTCCTATCTACGCCAACCTTATCTAGTTGACGAAGAGGACACAAATTCAGGATGTGAAGATAATTGTTTCTTTTTTTTTTTCTATCCCATTTCTCCCTCAACTTCTGTACATCCACAGGAATCCATTATTTTCGTATAAGACTAATTTAATTAGAGGATTTCCGTATTGCTCCATTACAAAATGTTTAGCATTATTTTAAATAAACTCTCCTCTCTTCACAAGTCGCACAATTACAATCACAATCACAATTCACAACACCAAAAGCAACTCCAACTCCATTTCCATCTCCATTTCGAATTCCAACACGGAAACAGAGCTTCGACGACAAAGTTGGTAAAAGCCTTTTAATAAATCTTCGTCAAACAATCCGATTATCTCCATCGATATGCAATTAAAACAAACATTTGAATAAAAGGATCAAGCCTCGGGCTCCGTTGGGGTTCGCTCATGAATTCTAAAGTGTTTTATAACAATCAAATAATTGGAACATCGCCCGCCCCTCGAGGAGGTGAGGTTGGCAGTTGGCATATCGCATAGTTTGGTCGTCTATCTTAACCGTTACCGTTCGTCGTAGTCGTAGTTGTCGTTGTCGGAAGAACAACACTCTTAATCCGTATAAATATCACACACATTAATTTGATATCAATAGTGTTCTCGAGCTGGAGCTCGACTGGTGTGATGTCTAAAACGATTTTGCATGAAGAATATTCAAATGTTGACATTTAACTGTCGTCAGGATAGAGCCAGTGCTAGTGTCAGTGCCAGTTCCCAGAACCAAACCCAGAGCGAGTCGTGCTCCATCCTCCGTCCTTCGTCTTCGATGAAGTGGATGTGGACGTGGATGGAAAGGAAAACCTAGGAGGGGATGTGTATAGTTGTAACTTGTAGTGAGTGACTGACTCCAAGAAGAACTTCGGCCCCAATTAATCACAAACTTTTAGGTAAACCGTCTGTCCCATCAGCACAGAATCTCATCAGTCATACAACAACCCTATAGTGTAAAATGTGCTCCTTCTACCGCCACCACCACCGCCGCCGCCGCTGCTGCTGCTGTTGGTGCTGATGCTTCTGTTGTTGCTAGTGGTGACGTTCGTTGATGCTGAAGTTGGAGCTGTAGCTGGATCTGAATCTGATGTTGATGCTTTATACTACATAGCAACTCGAATCTGAGGTATATAAAACATGATGGAAACAATCTGCTCCTTGTTCCTATTTTTTTGGGGAAGGGTTGATGAACTTTTGTATATCCAAGTGGGTATCTATCCTGATCTCCTGAATAGCTTCATCCCATATACTGTTTGCCGCCTGCTTTGGGGTGGTAAGTGGCGCAAGAACCTAACCTAACTATATTCCTGATGCTCTTGATCCAGAGCGATGCAGGAGGAATTTTATCATTTTTTTTTGAGGTTTTTTTTTTCTCGTTTTTTGCTATTTCCAACTCCTGCAGTTATCCTTCTTGGAATTCCTTAGCTAGGTCTTCTTATGCTCTTTGGCTCGAAACTTGCAATGTATACCTAATTCGAAGTGGCATAGAGTTATGGGGGTGCAATTGCATGAAAGATGTAGTACCTAGTTTGTACCTGTTGCCAGAGTGAGAGGGAATAATTAAGGAGTGTAGTTTTGGAGTGCAGTTGAAACTTTTATGGCTGTAAAACTACTTCAAAATGTTAACGTATTTCTTTTTTATTTCTTTCTTTTAGTTTTATTTTCTTCGAATGAAAAAAATAAAACAAGGAAGAAAAATAAAAAAAGGAAATGATATCCTGGAAGTTGTTTGGTTTCGTGATCAGATTTGCTAAATCGGGGTCACATGTATCGTCCTCGTTGTTTGTAGTCGTGTTGTCATTTGGTAAATTTTGAGAAATAGGATTTTTTGTTTATGAATTTTTAAGAATTCTAAAAATTTCAGCTATCTCGATTTGTAACAGAGATTGGATTAGTAAATTTTTGAAAATCTAACGTTCCCACGTTAAGTGGGAATGTAGTGGAAAGCTTTTAGAAGGATAATTGGGTTTATTCCTTGAGCTGCATGTTAGTGGAATGTTACTCAAAAAGAAATCAGTGTCTAAATTCGTAAAAGTGGGTCAATCAATTAGTGGCTCTAAGACTTTCAGCAAACTCGGTCAAATTCCGAATCATTGTTGTTCAATCAATGACTTTTTATTTCCTTAGCAATTTGTCCACTATTGCCAAAAGATATTGGAATGACTTTCTAACATGAGCCTATGGCTTTTCAACCACCTTTTGGAATAGTTTTGTACGGTCTGTAGGTTGTTTACAGAACTGCTGCTCGTAGGGAATTGATAAACCCTCCTAAGTCGGGATCAAATGTTACTATTTCTTTCTAAAGAACTTGATGCATCGTGATGCACCTTTGGGAAATGCATGTGAAGATGGTCATTGAGATTAGGGAGAATACTTTTGGTCCTATCAATATCTGCTGTATAAAATGTAGAAATGACTTGGTTAATTGTAGAACATATGATGTCCGGGCTAGTTTCTGCTTTATCAGGGACTTTGACGTTGATCCATTAATGAATACATTTCTATGTTATCTCCAAAAAAGCATATCAAGTTAAGTTGACAGTTGAAACTATGTAGAGTAAGACTTCAACCTTCTGAAAGAAATAAAAATTCTTAATACATGTTTAGTCTAAGATGTGTTCAGTTTGGTAGGAGGTAAACTTTTAATGTGGCGAGGATCAAGCATACATTAAGCATGCTTTCCCAATTCAAATTTTGCAGCAAAGCTACAGCAAATACATATCTTACCATCCAAATCTGATTTTTTGACATTTTTCAGGAACTGACAAACTGATGACAAAAGATTTTAATAACTGTATTATGGTGACAGAATCAAACTTCTCATTAACGTTGGACAGAAAACTGAAATATAAAAATTTGACCACTAACTGACAGTCAAAAATATATTATTTTTTTTGCAGGTAGAACAAATTGTATGGGAAAATGAAGTTGTTCTTTTATCTGTCTTCCTCGCAACTTTTCCAGTTTTCCTCTCTTTTATACCTTCCCAAGACTACGACAAACATTTCAAAAGAAAATCAGCCAAATCGGCCAAGTGGTTCTCGAGTTTTAGCGAGACAAACAAACAGAAATTGATTTTTATGTGTATAAAAAGATTATTGTACCGCCTTGAAGTATACTTTATATTTTTTGTAAATTTTAGGAGTAAATGAAGTATGGGATGAAACGCAGCCTAGAATAAAATTTTAAAAACTAATTTTTTAATTGAAAAATCATTATCTAGGTAAACATAAAAACCTTCCTCTTAAATCACTCCATCAATTTAAAGAAAAAAAAAAAAAAAAAACGCATCGAAATCCGTTGGGTAGTTTTAAAGACAGACAGCGGGAAGCGACTTTGCTAGACCTTTTAAGTGTTTTTTTTTTTCAATGTTACTATTCAGAGTCTCAAGGTCTAAGTCAAAGTCTTTTCATCACGTTGGACATTTTTGAGCAAAGACTGCTCTGAACGTTGTCTAAACACTTCTTCAATATTTGTGTTGTAATTTGAATAATGTTTATCTTCATTTTCCGTCATTTCACCACGTCTGACAGTTCTTGAGTGCTCAGCCTTATTACTTAAGAAGCTCTGTCTTCGTTGCGTTGAGCGTATAAATTCCAGGACTCCAGAAGTAGTGTCTCTGGTTCTTTAGACTTAAGGGAAAACTCTAAGAAGCTCATGATTTCTTGGAATTGTTGCCAAAGTATTAACAAACTTTTGCCTTAGAAGCGATGTCTTCAAATTTTGTATTGGAAGTAATCCGTATCGATATTGGCTCCTCCAGAATATCGATTGATTGAGACTGCAAGCCTTCATTAATAGGTGTCTTCGAAATATCTAACGGGTTTTCTGGCCTAATCGTATCTCTAATGAGGAGGAGTTATAAAGGCGAACAGGTCAGGAACCCATCGATACCATTATACGAAGCTTCGAAAAGGTAATGTCTGCATTACGAGTCACTGAGTCAGGCAATGCATTGGAATCTCCACTCTCTGAAGAAGAGTTGTTAGACCGAGAAGCACGTGGAGGTGGAGGAGAACAGTCGAGAAGGAATCATCAAGATTGGGAAAGAATTGCATGGAGCTTAAATACCTTGCTGAAAACCGCAAACAATAATTGCGAGTAGGAGTAGTTGAGGCCCTATGTCCTATGCTAGGGAATACCAACGGTCTTCTAAGGTCTCAGGACCTAAGTAAGCCAATTAGTATGGTATTGGTTTGGATATCGCAGTTTTGGAAACTTTCGTAGGAAAGTCAATCAGAGTGAATCACTTTTTAAAGATGGCTGGATAGTTGCTGCTTTTGAACTGGATAACTTGATGGCGTCACATTTTGTTGGTCGGTGGGAAACTGCAGTTTGCAGCAACTAGTAGTAGTCTTTTCGCCAGAGAGGTGGTCGTTCTATGTAGTTGACTTATGGTTCATTCTCTTAATTGTATCCTTATTAAGCTCTAACTTGGAACATGTCCAGAAAGCTCATAAAAAGTATTCCCAAAAAATAGAAGATCTTATACATTGTCCAATGTTGGAATGCCTCTGAAAAAACTATGATCGCTGGAAGATTACACCTTATCTTCCTTACTTCCTACAAAAACTGTCTCATTTCAAAATTTATTTCAATTTTTAAGTATTTGAATGTCTTTATGAAATCTTTAAGAAAAATCTCATAAATTTAAACAATCATAACAGACCCTTCTTAATTTTTTCTTGTTTTTTTTTTTTCTATCTCATTTCAGGGGAGTTATATCAGCCGAAATTTAAAATTTGTGTAAGTACATAAACGACTGTTTTTGACAGGCTTCTTTCTTTTTCCGTTGTATTCTCCTTCTTTCTTCTTTCCGACACAATATTATCTTGAATTTATTTTTAGAAAAAAAAAAAAATGAAAAAAATAAAACAAAATCAAGACTTAAAAAGCTGATTAGTAAATAATCCTATTTACATCATAATTCTCCTAATCAAATGTTATTTGTTCCAAAATAAACACAAAACTCGCTCGCTGTGCCAATAAACAATATTCTCAAAAAAAAAAAATGGTTTTTATGTGTCGAAAGTTATTCTTCTCTTACCATTATCATTGACTCAAACTCAACCCCCTTCAACCACCCCCAGCCTTCAATACTTTCTTCTACATTTTATAGGCAAAGCGGAGGGAGGAGCAGCAAAACAAAATAAGCATTAAGGGATGAAATAATAGGGGCACGAGCTATATAACATAATTTTCATATAGAAGAGCTACACCAGCAATCATGGTGATGGTGTGTATATATGGTTCCTGGTCCTGGTTCTCGTTTGGTTAGGCGTTAGGGAATGGTTATGATGGCTTGTCGTTTTGTCATCTCCTTTAGGAATAAAATGAAGACTAAAATATGATTTCAATGGTTTTCTTCTTTTTTTTTTTTGTTCTCTTCCAACTTGGAGATCTATTTATTTTTCGCCTTCGTCCTTCTAACATCCAGTTCCATATACTAGGCCTGATGAGCATAGGGAGTTCCCCGTTACCGTGCTGTCAGGAACTCGCACAAATACTCGAAGTGTGTGCCCCTGTGTTGTCTCACTTCTTCTCGCTCCTGTTTTTTTTTTTTTTTCAAATGAACTGTTTATTACAAACAAATTTACGCAGATTTGAACAGAGAGCCGAGGGCCCTTATAGCCAAAGTTCCAAGTTCCGGCGAGAGCAGGAGCGTTTCCTCTGGCTTCTTTATTTCATTTTTGTGTCAGTATATGAATTTTGTATAGAATTTATTCATACATGTGTAGATGTCAGTATATACATACATATAATACCGTCGGGACGATCTGAAACACTGAATTGGGACTGGTTGGGCCTGGTCGGAGGGGGCTGGGTATCGAACGCCCCCCTAATATATGTATGTATGGTTGCTGCCATTCTGGGCTAGCGAGCGGGGTGGATGGAAAAGGTGAAGAAGAACTTGGATTGATGTTTTTCTGAGAAATGTGATCTAAATTGACAGCAAATATACGAGGAATAAGATTTATTGTGGCCGTGTGAGCGTGTGGCTGATTTATTTTCTTATTTTGTTTTCATTTTGTTGCTTTTGCTTTTGCTGATGCGCTGCTCGCAGTTTGCTTGCCGCCGTTGCCGTTCCTGATGACGGTGATGGGCTTGCTTTGATATGCCTTATAAAAATAATATTGCTAGAAAATTTTTATTTTATTTTATTATCTTCTCACATCATCGTGTGTCTTCGTTTTTTCTTGGTTTTTTTTTTTTTTTTTTTTGTTCGTTTCAATTTTTCCACCGTGACGTGTGTGTGGCTTTTCATTTTTTCGCAAATACAAAAATAATGAATGTTTTTTTGTTTTCCTTCGAAATTGGGATGACTTAATGTTTCACGAGGAAAATGCAAATAAAACAACCGACTACGGTAAGGAAGTTTCCATTTGGATATTTGGTTGTATTTTGTTTTGTGGTTTTGAGTGAAAGAAATGAAGATGGATTATTTTTACTAAAAGAAGACAAGTCATTGAAGAAATGGTGTTTTTATGTTGTTACGGCTTTTGGTTCGGTCAAAAATCGAGAAGAATAAGAATTTCGAGTTTTATAACAAGTTTGTAGACCTCTTTAAAGACCAACAAAAAAAAGTTAGTTGCAGGTTTAAATTTGGTAACTTGCATTTGAAGATTACGCTATGGAGGAAAAAGTTAGTAGTTACTTTCAAAATTAAAAGTTCATAAGTGTCGAACCCTTTGTGATTCGTTCTAATTTAGAGCTGCTATTCCCTTAAATATTGGAAGAAAATTGTAACTGCCACAGGAATCCATCTTCGTCTTGCTGCAGTACTGTAATTTTTTTTAGTTTATCGCAGTCAAGGAGTTCAAAAATGTCACACTTTTCTTTACCTATGCTAAACGGTGTTTTTTCATGTTTTTTTTTTTTAATCTGGCAATACTATTTCGGAATAGGTTTTTTGACAGCTGTCACTTGATTTATGCTCACTTTGATTTGCCATTTATTAATGGTTTTAGACTTACTTCTGAACAGCATTTGCAAATTGTGCAAAACGATGTTGAAGCGCGTCGCACCTTCGGTGAATGGGCCAAAAACGAGGTGGCCACCGATCCCCATTTTCACAAGAAGTTTTGTTCAGCGATGAAGCTCATTTTTATTTGAATGGGTACGTTAACGTTAAGAAGAAAAATTGTCGTTTTTGTATCATGATCCACAAAAAATTGTTGAGACTCCGCCGTTAAATCCTTAAAAAAGTCACAGTTCGGTATGCTTTTTGGTCCCAACACTACGGCGCGCCGCGGCGGCGCGGGGCTACATGCCATTCAGCCTTCAATTTAGTGAAGGAAACTTTTGGTGAGCGCATTACCTCATGTGGTAATGTGGCCTCCAAGATTTAACAATTCTGGACTATTTTTTGTAGATTTATATGAAGTTGCTTGTCTACACAGATAAGCCCGAGATCATTGATACCTTGGTATAAAATTGGTCCTCTTGGCTGGAATTTATTCGAATCAGCCGCCACGGCCACTTGCCCGCTAAATTCTTGGGCATAACATTAAATTATATGGATTTGATTTCTTCTTGAAAACCACACGTCAACGCTTGGCTAAAGATTCAGGTTACCAAATCATAACTTCGAAGCTGGACAATCCTTCAAATATCATGGGTCAATATTAGCAACTGATAACAACAGCGAATCTTCCAAAAAAGACGTTAGAACTTTGTCAATTTAAAGTGGCCAAATTGTTGAAACCTGTTTTGGCCATGAAGAGTTAAAGCATTCAACAACTCGTCGTCCTACCGAGAGAAATTTTCGCAATAGTATAATATTTCGGGTCCAATAGTTAAGTAAAAAGCAAGATCTCTCGCAGAACCTGCCTCCACAAATTTTTCATTGTGTCTTGGGACTGCACCCATATAAAATCCAATTGCTCCAGGAGCTGAAAGAAAACGACACCAAAGGCAATCGGCCCTAGCTAGGTATCCGTTTAAAAAGCATACTTCTCCGATTTTGTACGATTCGAATGATTTTTTGCTTTGAGATATGGTTCCGATCAGCTTTTCGGTGCTTTTCTCTAACATATTCATTTAATTCACCCGGTGAGTTTCTTCTAGATGTGATAAAGTGCATTTTTTGTGCTTAATTTTTGACATCTTAGTGTAATTGTTCTTCCGATTTCCTACGACTCAAATTTTTAGCTTCCAATAAGATACCTCGAAAGCAACTTGAACCTCTTGAGACTCTAGAGCAGTGACAAGCTGATCTTTAATTTGATTAAAAAATGATTTTCAGTTATCAGGCCCATTTCTTAATCGACAATACCAATGTCCCAATGTCCCAATCCCCAAAAACTCAAAGCTTTATTTGGGTTTCGGACTGTAAGTCGGTTCTGTTTTGGGTGGGCCATTACTTTTAAAATTTTGTGCTATGGGTCGAAAATTTTTCACTTCTTTTGGTCTGACTAGAAACCCTAGCATAAAAAAAAGCTTCATTGCAGAAGTCTCTCAGGCTAGAAATTCCCAATAGATTTTGGAACAACTTAAGGATCCTAATTCCTTGTAGACGAATATACAAAAAATATAGGTATTAAGGCTTCTGGTATACAGAATCTTGCTTTTAGGTATTACTTTAGATTAGTCAAATATTGACTCTACAACGTTAGTGGGACAGGGTCTTACAATCTACAGTCTGTGGACTTCTGAGTCGCTCAAAAATAAATTGAAACTCTAATTAAGAATATTTGTATTCTCCAAATCAATGTTTTGAAAAAGTCAAATGGAAAGACGGAAGACCTCAAAAGTCATTTTTAAGTGTCGAGTATGCTAGTGTCATGTTTACAGGACTGTCAACGGACAAAAAAATCTTTTTGTAAGTTGTTTAAATCCATCTTGGATGCCTTACTTACTTTGACATTCCTTTTTGTTTTCGTTTTTACACATTTTCAAAAAAAAAAAATCTGTCATAATTTCAAAATAATTACATTTCAGCATTCTTTTGTAAATTAATTTCCTGTCAAATTTCTATAGAACTCAACTTCCTTTCAAAAAACATGACAGAGCAGAGATGCTAAACCAATTGCAAACCTTGCGGTCATACAATCATTGAACGAGAGTAAATGGAACCTGTCATCGAGTTAAAATGATAATTTCATCATCATGTGGAACGATACCATTTGGCAAATAGTATACCGTGTACCGTTGCACGTTGGAAGAGGGTAAAACCTCATATTTAAGCTTGCATTGTTTGTGACCATGGACAAAGGTTAACTATGGTAATTTTGAAAGCATCACTTTGCTCGTCTGTACTCGTATTCGTATGTACATATGTATAATATATGTAGGTACCTTTCAGCCACAAGCCGCACTCTGGTTATAGGAATGCATCAGAAAGTCAGCCTTTATTTATCAACTTTGAGAATACTCGTATGATGGCATTGGAAAAGTTGCTTATACTCGTACGTTCACTCGAACGTTGCATCTCGTGGCATATCTAGGCACTCAGTTCCATAATACTCGTACATACCATACCTTCCAGGATCCAGGAGCATCAGAATATGATGCTATTCATAACCATATCCATATCCATCGTCATATCCATATTTAACCCTTAAGCACAGACTTATGTGTTCTGTCTCCGCATCTAAAATACACAACATCTCGCTAAGTTCTATGCCTCTTACGTCAGTGTCACCGCACACACCACATCGCAGTTAAGTGTAACAGAATATGATACTCTATGGCATATCTACGTTACGTTAGAAGCATAATCCTGATGCTGATGCCGCAGGCTAAATAAACACCCTCACCCTCATCTGTGACTCCCTTTTGATCCTTCACAAAGTCAATAAATAAATACCAGACATCGTTTCATCGTTTGCCAGGAAACACGGCGGCGCAAAAAGGGTGCCATAATTCAGGTGAAAAGTCGTCTTGGTGAACGAGTAACTCGTAAAGCTAATAATGTCGAGTTAATTGATTGTGAACACAATATTGGTTAGGATACCTTTTTGCCGGTCATAAAATCATCTTCGTACTGATGTACGAGTATTCTTTACTTTCTGTCCTATCCTAGTCCTGGATTTGATCTAGACATCAATCTCTATCAAGGAAGTTTATCTCTTTTTTTTTTTTGTTTCGGGGTCTTTCTGTGATTTGCTTAAGGGAGTCACAAAGTTTCGTTGTGACTTGTTACACACAAGACATTGTAAGTATTATGTTCGTTGGATGTAGACGATAAAATAATTACAAACACACAAACAAATCGGGATTAAGTCGAAACCAAAATGTATGTACATTAAGGACATCAATCTGTTGCAGTGTTAGGAGTTCTCCCTGCTCCTTCTGTGTCACATCACATCACAGTATCGCATCGAAAGACAATACAAAATTATTTCGAAGATTTATTGTCACAATCGTATTTTCGGTATTGTGATGTTTTGTCATTCGTTTTTCTCGTAGCAGAGTGTATCTTTTGGAAGTCTTGGAACATGTGTTCCCGCATGTCCTGAAGACAATAACCTATATTCTCTTCAAATCCAGGTTTGTAGTTTCACCAGTTGAGGCCCAGGGCAGGGTTGCCACCTTGAGACAATGGATCTATATCAGCATCCCTGTTTGAAACTAAAACAGTAATTACTATATTTACGGACCTTGAAATAATAGGTGTTTTTTCAGACGTGTGGTTTTCCAATCTGGCAATACTTTTTTTTGAGTTGGTCTTTTTGACAGCTGTCACTGGATTTATGCTGAGTTTGGTTTGCCATTTTATAATAAATAGACTTACTTCTGAACTACGTTTGCAAAACGTGCAAATTTATTTCCAAAATATTGGTTGGGTTCGCGGAATGCGTCCAATATTCGGTCTACAAAATCCTCCAGCAAAGTCGGTAATTCGTGCAACCATGAATCAGTTTCACACCGCCTCTACTCTATTGGATAATGCGCATCCACAGAGAAGCCGTTCAGTGCGCACGGAAGACGCTATTGCTGCTGTGGAGCAGAGTATCGAAGAACACCCGAATAAGTGCATCCGGAATCGAGCGCAATAATTGGAGCTGCGCCAATCCATTTTATGGAAGATTTTGGGGAAGGAACTTGGTTTATAGGTTTACAAAATCAAATTCGTGCTAGAATTGAAGTCAAACAACCATCAAATGTGTAGCAAGCTCGGTGAATAAGCCTACAACGAGATGGCCACCGATCCGGATTTTCACAAGAAAATTTTGTTAAGCGATGAAGCTCATTTTTGGTTGACGAAAACGTTGGTACGTTTGAAAACAAAATCATCATAATCCACAAGCCGTTGTTGAGCCGCCTCATCAAAAAGTCACTCTTTGGTGTGCTCTATGAGCAGAGGGAATCATTCATTGGTCCCTATTTCTTCAAAAATGAAGCCGTCCATAATGTTACAGTCAATATGGAATGTTATATTGACACTATTAATGACTTTTTCGTGCCTGAACTGGAGGATTTTGTAGTGAACAATCTTTGGTTTCAACAAGATGAGACAGTCAACGAAGCAATCAATTAACTCAAGGAAATTATTAGTGAGCGAATTAGTTCTCTTGTGGGCCTGTGCGTAGCCTCCAAGATCGAGCGATTTAACACCGCTGGACTATTCTTTGAAGGGTTATGTGAAGTCGCTTGTCTACGCACCTAATTCCGAGACGATAAAACGCCTTTGAATAGAATATTCCAGATTTTAGAATTTATATGGATTTCCAAATGTCCTATCCACATTCAAAGGCTGCTACAATTTCGATAGGTCAAAAACCCTCTGAAAATCTGAATATTTATTAAAGAATTTTTAGACTGACCGCCATAGAGCCGAGACTGACATTTTTTGATAATAATGATAGTGAAGAGATTTACTGAAGACTCAAAGAGTCTCAATGTCTATTAATCATAACATACAAAGTTATTGAAAATCCGAATATCCTAATTTTTTGCCATTTTTACTCCACATCACCCTTTTTAAGCAATCAGTTGGAAAATGTGAATATTTCAATTCCTTGTCATTTTATCCTTTAGGTCACTAATTTTTGGAAATATCTAGGCTCCATGAAACCCCTGAAAATATTCAAAGATTGTAAGTGCCATAATTTTATTATCGAACCCATTGTAAACCTTATAAATACCAAAATATTGAATGTATGACTCAAAACAAATAGAAAAAGTTTTGAAATTTATATTTACCCTATTTTACCCTATTAAGAAAAAAACAACCTGTATCAATTCAAACCCTTATAACTTATCGGACAAGTTTTCAAAACTTCGGGGGCTTCAGATAAAAACCAGTAATTTGAAGGTCCTTTAAAAAAAATCGAAGTCCTATGAATCTTGTATGAGGCCCTGAATTTTGGCCAAGCAAGCCAACTGTGTTAAAATGGCAATGGTTCATACTTGTATATTGGTTTATGAATTCTGCTTCTGTGGCAGTGACGATGACGGCCCGGCCAGCAGCACAGCGGTCCTTACCACATATGTACCTTACACAAAAGACACCAAGACACTCTTGTTCACATTTGAGAACGTTTTGGTTTCATTGACCGCACCACCTTCAACGGCCACCACCCTACGCCTATGCCTATACTACACAAGTCATCCTCATGCTGCCTTACCGACCAAATACCTATTCCTTTACCGTACCGAATTGAACCCGACCGCGACCCACGTCAACCCCCAAAAGGAATTTATTTATTTATAAATTTGTGCCCTTACTGCTTCTCTCTCAGTCTCAGCAGCCATCACATCCGCATCCGTCCAATGGCTTTGGAAAATAATAAGAAGAAATATTTGGGGAACCCTTGAGATTAGGTTGGAATACCTTAAACCTATTCAGTCAGTGTGTGTGTGTGTTTTTTTTATTTTTCCTGTCTTTTCCTTAGATTTCGTTTGAATTGTTTTAGTGTATATATGTTTCTGGTTTTGTTTCGTCACCCTCCCTCCACTCACGGAGAGATAAGGATGAAGAGGTAGGTCGTAGGTCTATCGGTAGATGGCATATCCTGTCGTGGTGGATTTCCTCGTGGTCGTGAGGAATTTCCTTTTGTTTTTTTTTTGTTTTTTGATTTTTCCTCGCTTCAGTTCGGTTGGTAAATTTATTTTCTATAAGCAAAGTCATATATCAAATTTTCAATTTTCTCAAAAATGAAATAGAATGCTCTCTGGCATGTGTCAGGCCGATGGGTCACAAGCTCACAAGACTATCACAAGGTGAGTGGCTCTGGCCCTGGCTAAGATCTTTGGGTTTTTGTTTTTTTTTTTCATTTTGTTGTTTTTTCGTTTTGTCTCTGTTTTGCTTGTTCAACTTCGGTAAAAGCCAATGAGACACATGTTTTTGTATTTTGTTGCAAAGGTCGTTGTTAGGCATTTTTATAAGCTCCCTTAGGAGTGTGCCCCAAGAGGAATATATACACGAAAAAAAATTCGTTTGATTTTTATTTTCACATCATATAATAATTCATGTGCAAATAAAAATAAAATAAAAAAAAAAACCTAATGAGGGATGGATGATGTGAGACGAGGATGAACGTTTGTACACACGACCGACATAGAATCTTCCCTGAGAAAATCATATCCTTGCGTAAAACCTCCCTTCGCAACAGGAGATCGTACACCGAGGAGAGGTTTTAGCCTGCTGACGAGATGATACTCCTTCGACCTCGGAAGGTACATATACATGTAGGTGTGGAAAGATGTCAGTTTTTTTTTTTGTATTTGATATTTATATCGAAATATGGAGATAAATAAACAGAAAAAAAATAAAAAACAATTTTGAGGGCATCAACAAATAATTCTGTTTGCAAGGTTTCAATTTGACAAGTCGTTTTTTTTTTTTAAATCTTTGAAATAGGTACCCCAACTCATCCTTAAACTGTCTCGTCTGTATACGCCGCTGATGCTGCTTCAAAAAGAATTAAGTACAATGAAAACGCTTGACTCTGATGATGTGACAACAAGGATATTTTAATACTCCTTTTCAGTATATGATAAAAATGATGGTACTTCTTTGTCAAATGAAAATTTTTTGATACAAAACTAAGAAGAAGAAGAAGAAGTCCCAACCAAAATGCTGAATTATGCTTAAATAATCACATGAATGGAAAAAATTGAAAGCAAAATGTTCAGGAAATAGTATATCCTTTCTTTTCCTTTGATACGTGATGGATTTCATTCGTGCGTCTCGTCCTCATCGTCATATCGTACTTGAGTGTATCATCGTCGTTGGTCCTTGTGGTCGAAGGATTTAGTTTAGAAAAAAAAAAAAAGAAAAAAGAATGAAGAGAAATCTCGTCATTTGATATCACATATCTGCAGATCTTCTGACTTTGTTGATAGATTTATTTTTTGTATTATTATTATCATTGTTGAGTTAGAAGGAGAGGATGTCCTTTCGTCCTGTATGGAGTGTTCATATTATGTATATATTTTTATTCCACCTACTCGTCGTCGTCGTCTGTATGAATTGACAACAAAACGACATACAGAAGCAATATTACTCTCGACATTTCAGTGTATTATTGAAAGAGAAAAATGTTTTTCCTATCGTCCTTCGTCTTCGTCCTCATCGTCGTCGGTTGTTCATCGAGAAGGTTTATAGAGTGAAATCCTTCTATAAACGTTCCTTAAATGTACCTCTTCTATACGACTAGATATCTCTAGTATATAGAGTGTCTCTGTTCTGTTATAGAGGTACTTCCTGGTCTTCCTGAATAGTGGAGTACGAGCATTAGGAAGAGAAGGATGTAAGGGTCGTCTTCTATTGCCATCCGATTCCAATGCCCATCACCATTTTGCCACCAACATTAGAACATAATCACGACGTTTATAATACGTTGCCATTGCCGGAGATTCGTATAATGAATAGAAAGCCACAAATAACAATACTCCTGCTCTGTTTTGTTGCTGTTCTTGTTTTTGTTGTTGTTGTTGTTTGTTGCTGGCCCTCTTGAAATGAAATTGGTGCTTGTTGAAGTTAAGACTCCTTTTCATGTGGCGCTTTTTGTATCACAAAACAGAATGTTGACAAGGATAAATAGTGTCCATTTTGTTGGGATTTAAAAAAAAAAAAACCAAAAAGAAGAAGAAGAAATTCTTCACGTCGTTGTGTACGATTTTTCGTTTCTATGCGTTTGAATGTATCTCGTAGATACTTTTTTCTGTTTAATGAAAGTATATCTATAAACATACTCGTATCCTTAGAGAAGAATTTTCTTTTATTTTTTACTTTTGTTTTGTTTTGTTTTTTTTTTTTTAAGGAGGAATTGAGAGGAAGAAAATGTTTGTCTAATCCATATTGGGTTATCCTGGAATCGTATTTAATTTCAAGACTCTTTTTAATGACTCAAGAATTAAATGTGATAAAGTCCGTCTTTATTTGATTTCTCTTTGTTATTTGATTTTTTTTATTTTCATTTATTTTTTTCCTTCTGCGTCCGTCCGTTTCGAGGATGTAGTATAGGCAATGTATAAGTAAAGCATTTTTTCTATATATATATATTTTTTTTTTGAAAAGTTAACGATGGTAGTTAGCTGGAGAAATTGTAGAAAGTAAAATTTTTTAAGTGCCTATCATAAGGCTTAAAATATTGTTGGCTACAAAAAGAAAATAGGTTTTATTATTTATTTTTTTTCAAGGCCATTCAGGGTCAAACGAAAGGACGGCCGGCCACTGACTGACATGGGTCAATAAGTGGTGTAGGATGTCTCTTTAAAATAAAGCTATGTAATTTAAGTTTAAGGAATCAACTGTGGTGCCATCTGTTTAAATTGAACGGAACTACGTCATTTTTAATGAAACATTTTTAATCTTTTCGCTGACACGTGTTAAGTACGACATTTAAAATTTTACAAAATGAGATGACAATTATTTTATTCTTTTGACAGTGGATACTTTTGGTGCAAAATATTTTGACAGTTCATCATTTTTTCTTATGTCTTCTGAACCATTAATAAAGAAAGCGGTAAAATAATAAGAGTGCTAAGTGTTCCAAAGAGAATCCACAAGTTGGGAAGATCACCATCTTAAGTTAGGTAATTGAAGGAAATAGTCAAGGCAGTACGATAAAACTTCAAGAACTGATCTAGAATTTGTATTGATTTTGTCACAGAGAAATGTCAAAGTACTCTATTCAAAAGCTAATATTTACCTGAGAGGACTTGGTTATCTTCAGTTCGATGACTATTATACCATATGTGTTTCGCCTTGAATATCCTGGATATCGAATATCCCTGAAGTATAAAATTTTAATTGGACCCCTTTTCAGGTGTTGGACTTTTGTATAGTCTGGACGCACATTTTGATAGCTTAATTTGACGAGTTTTTCCCGAGTTTTAAACATTTCAACACTATTTGAAGTTAAAAATGATTTGTTTCCTGAACATCCAAAGTTTTCTACTTGTAAGCGTTGACTTAAGGGTTTCAAGTATTGGAATGTCAAAGGGCTGTGAGATGACTAAGTCAGCAAATTCTTACTTTATAACGTTGAACGATGCTTGTTTTCGAGTTCAAGCACTGCCAACTTATCGTCTTTACCATTTTCTTAAGAAACATCTTCTTTCTCATTTCAAAATAAGCGAGGTCCGATGATGCTGCCCTGTCGTAAACGATCAATCTCTTCGTGATCATTTAGTTGAGTACATTAGGTTTCTTCCAACAACGAACATTTTATTTGTTGACAGAAATTAACATCATCCAGTAAGATGGATGTTTTCCTTCATCGAGATTTTCGGTCTGGTCCTTAAACTTCATTTCTCGCGTCAGTACAAAAGGTTCGAATTTGATGGCTTGAGGTTATTACGAAACCACTTAGGGTGTTAAACCTCTCCTTTCCTTATCACCATTACAACCATTTTCCATAAGCTCTAGAGGTTGATCCTGCAGCAGGAAGGAGAGGGTATCCAGCCCCACGTTGGGCGCCACCTGTAACGAAATCACTTATTTTTCGCACAAAACCCGTCACCAAAGTATCTCTTAATCTTCCGAAATCATCCTTTTTCACTGAAGAAGCACAATTTTGAGGATCTAAAATTTAAAATCAATCTTGTGGCTTACTGATTACGAGTAAGTCAGGAGACTTTGAGAACATGCAATTTCGTTTTAACTGGTTTGAAGTATTCAAAAACACTGATCTAAATGTACTAAAATTGGACAAAATTGACGAAATAAATAATTAGTGGTAAGACTATCAAAAAGTTCACATATTTCGAAATTAACAAATAAGCCCCTTGTAACGCCCCTAGAAAAGTGGTATTTACTTGGTCTAGATTACTGAAAATTTGAGTGGCCTGAAGAAAGCTAAATCTAATGGGCTTAGTTTCAGTGATAAACGATGTTAAAACGATCGTAAATCATGAATCAATTTTTGAAATTGTTTCTTCTTCATTGATTTCAAACTCAAGCAGATCTGGTAATACCCTTTTGGTGCAAATTTAAGCGACTCTTTAGAGGATAGTGCTCCTAAATAACCAGCTAATAAAAAAACCGCTTCTTAATTAATAATCCCGAATTAAATGCCAACAATTACATCAATTTTCCATTCAGTAGACTTCTTCATGCAAAGTTGACAGCCAAAAGCACTCCTGATTCAATTTTAAAGTACTCGCGTACATTTGGGAGTTTCATCACGCCTCCATCCTAAGCTAGCACACCACAATAAACTTTTTGAGGTTATGTTAATGAAATTGGTTTCATTATAATTTTTGTATATTTATTTTATTGTTTTTAATCAGATTTTAAACACAAACACGCATAATATATACATACATAAATCTTCTTCCAGTTTTCATCATAGGACGTTCATTTTATCCCACAACCTTATTCAATGAAAACGAAAGGAAAATGTTGTGTTGGGTGGGGTGGTGGAGTTTGGGGGTAAGAATATCCTTCCCCCCTCAATCCTATTTCAAACGAATTTCAAACTCATTAAAACAGTGTCTAGTCTATGATAATAATAATTTAAGTTTGTTTTTGATTTTAATCTTGCAAGTGGTGTTTTTGGCAGCTCATTCACAGATACATTATCTTAAGCGAATCTGATTATCTATACACAGTTATCTTTTTTGTGTATCTTTTTCATATGCGTTTAACGCAAAATAAAAATGAAACCAAACCCCAAAGCACATGATATACTCACACATAAGTACATATACATAAGAGTAAAAATATGCAAATGTAGGTACCCGAGTATTCTCCCAAAAAATTTCCATATAAAAACCAAAATAACCAACAACAACAAGACAACAACTTGAACCTTAAACGTTAAACGTTGAATGTTGAATGTTGAACATTGAACCCCTCGAAAAACACGCTAAACTCTTTTATTAAACAAAACCTTAACTCGACACATGTAAATACTGTTGTCATACATATTTGATTAAGGGCCAACAAAACAAGGAATAAAGTAAAAAAAAATATTCCACATTCCATTCTTGTGAATGTATAAATAACTATACACGTACATAGATACTTTTGTAGATATGTCTAGTATTTCTATCTAGACGAGGGGACGAGGACGAGGAAGTATGTAAGGATGAGCTTGAGAAAGTTCATAATATTCATACATTTGGTTGTGCGGGGTGTTTTAACTGTTTTCGATTTTTGCAAAACTTACAAAATATGTCTGTTTTAATAGTTCGAGATGTAAAAATAGATACATTTCTGACATAGTTGGTAAATCGGACAAATTTGACAAGTTTTCATTGAGTGTAAGATGGAGTGTTTGTCAGCATTGAAAATTTGGAGCTATTACCAGTAATGTCTGAAGAATGCCTTTTAGCTGTCAAAATTGCCAAAAATCAAACAGATAATTTCAGAAGAACGATTTCTCAAAAGCTAAAGATCCGAAGTGATCGATGACTTTCAGATAATCGAAGGAACATATTGTGATATTAAATTTCGAACTGGAGGCTGAATTTTAGTGTCTTGCCTTCCCATCATCAATGTGTCCATCTTTCAATTCTGTCCATGTTTTTCGGTTCATCTTGAGGTTTTTGGAATTCAATCTTTGCTTTAGTAACGTGCCATCAGCGTAATAAAGAAAGATCACTTCCATGCAAAATTTTAGAAGACCTCAATGAATTCGGTACGGAGAACTAGAAGATTATAAAAACTCAGAATCGAAGTTACTACTAATTTTGGTTGTCCCGTCAAAAAAAGTTTAACATAGGTAGTGTAAGACTGAAGAATCTCTAATACCTCATGTTTAACTTATAAAACTAGTCTACTGATCAATGAAATTCAATGGAAAGACATTTTTAACTTCGGCGTAAAAACTTCTAATAGTTCAACTTAATAATATCAAACAATCTTCGTTCTTCTCAGAGGATTGAACTTATAACAGATTCAGCAAAATTTTCAAAGCATGTGAATTTTCAGAAGAAAACTTTGCAATCCGGAGGCAAATTAAAAGTACTAATACCTTTAAGTTCAGGATTATATGTTGTAATTAATTTGTAAAGCTTCTATGTCAATTTATTAAAGACTACTTCTAGCAAAGCCGTAAAAACCGTTTATTAGTGAGTTTTTGCAATTGTATCAGCATTCAGCAACCGAAAAAAATCGAAGCAATTTACCGGAGTAATTATAATCTAAGAAAGGCCTTAGATTATAATTGATTTAGATAGAATATGTTGTTCTAGAAAGCCAATTGTTCTAGTTGATGATGACTTTTGAAAGAAGATCTTCAAGATCATAGTATGTAGTAGTATGAGTTAAAGTATTGTATAAAATTGGAAGGAGACTCTGTAAAAGGTTTTGAGGCATAAATCTCTTAACGAACCATCGTTTCCAATTACTTCACCATTCACTATTTATCGTTACCTATTTCGTCTAGTTTCTAGTATGTCGTCTACCCGTTATTCTAAATATATAGCAAACTTTCAAATTATTTTCCAGTTCATATAAACTTCACAAGAGATGACCATCGGCCATGCCCTTGAATCACTCCTGAAGAATTTTGAGTATGGTCTGAGCAGTGCTGAAGATGATTTTTCAATAAAAACTTCAAAATAAATCTATCTTCAACTACCAGACCAGTTGAATACTTTTCGGAAACAGGCCCAAGTCAATGTTCAAAATTTTCTGAGTTGTGGTTGTGTCGAGTTCTGGCTCATGTTTTAGAAATACTATTAGTCAATGGTGATTTGGCAAAAGAGACTCAAAAATTTGGCACCCAATTTAACAAATGTTGCTTTATAAGTTTCGTTTTGCACAATTAACAGTTAAAACAAAGTCGATAGGTGAGATCTGCAACATATGTATATAGTATACTTCAAGGCGGTACAATAATCTTCTATACATAAAAATCGTTTTCTGTTTGTTTGTTTCGCTAAAACTCTAGAACGGCTGGACCGATTTGGCTAATTTTGCCTTTGAAATATTTGTCGTAGTCAAGGGAAGGTTTGAAAAGTGAGAAAATATGGAAAAATTGCCTGGAGTATATTATGTTTTGTAAAACAGAAAGCGAAGCACCTGTCAAATAGTCAAAAACCATTCTGATCTATCGAGGACTACGTTAAGGTTGGATCTTCAAATATCCCCCATGATGCCCGTGAAAATTGACTCAAAAAGGAAATCTTACAAATGGGTGCAACAACATTCCTTCCCCGGACTGTAACTCTTTTTATTAGTTCATCCCTGGCATATTCCCATATACAAAGTCTTTAGTCCTATAAAAGGTATGTACAATATTATGAAGAGCCAGACTGAAAGACTTATCGCATTGCTATTATTTTTGTTTCCGTGTAAGTTTTGTTAAATTGCCAAAAACTATACAAAGCAAAAGCACCCTCCGCAAGATGTGTTGCAGAGGACTTCAACTACTATACATAAGTTCAGACAATAAATTCCTTGGCAATCGATTTGCCTCGTCATGAAAGTTTTCCACATCCCATGGATCTCGTGAAACTCCAAGATATCTTCTTCTTCTTCTATGAGGTAACCCAAAAAGTGAAGTATCCGAACATAAATCCAAGAACTAGAAATAATGATACTGATGACAGCGATAACCCGTTGAAAAGAGGATATTGATTGTATCAAAAAAAATAAAAAAAATGAGCAGGACCTTTTCGAATTGAAGTTGTTTGTTTTCTGGGAAAAAATAGGAATCTATCTTTCTGCCTGCTGCTGCTTCTGCTTCTGCCTTATGCAAAAAACTACAACACTCTTATATGCACAGATAGATCCTCTCTTGAACTTTTCTTGTTTTATGAAGGTTAAAATAATATAGTGTGTGTTTGTGTGTTGCCGTGTTGATGTTGCATGCAGTGTGTGTTGTTTTGGCATCCTTGAAACATTTATACGACACGACTTTAAATTTTTATTGTTTGTCTATGAATGTGTGTGTGTGTGTGACTTTTTGTGTGTTTTGTTTACAGAGTGTTGACAGGATGTCCTGCAACTCCCTCACAGTAGGAGTGTGTTTGTAATTTTAAGACTATAAGAGTAAAAAACAAAACACACACACACACTAGTTACCATACTTACACTATAGTACACAGTTTGTTATGCTTTTTATTTTTTGTTGCTCAAATTTCACAGGACTTGTTCTCTGTCTAAGGTACAAATGCTTTTTGTGTTTTTTAAGTTTTCTTTGAGTTTGAAAATTTAAGTTGACAGAAGAACAGAAAAGGATACAAAATAAAAATAAAAGAAAAACAGGGAAAATCTGCTTTCACAACAGATTTCGATTTCTTCTTCTCTGGCAACTACATACATATAATATAAGATACCATTATAAACTTAAGATGCAAGTTTGTGGGTGTATGTGTACGGAACATCCTGACACTAACACATTCGTACACAAACATGACCATAAAGTACAGTGAGACAGTGCGTGTTGGTTAAATTTATTGCAGTTGCGGAAAGTAGCAATTCTGGCATTTTCTTCCACCACACACACTAATTAAAAAGAAAAACAATATTGTGTTGGACAAGTTCCGTTTGAACTATTTTGTGGCTTTGTAGAGTTTTTTTCTTGTTTTTTTTTTTAATGTGTGGAGAAGAAATTAAGAAAAAAAAAAGTGCTGTGGTTAGAAAAACATTTGAAGTTACAAATTTAATGTTGAAAATAAAACTTGACTACAGGATAATATCACACTGAAAGTTAAGGATTTTTTTAAAAAGGAAATGTAAACAGGGTTTAGGTACTTTCAGAAGGAAGTTGTGGAAAATTAAAAAAGGAGAACTAGGAGACTTTTTGATCGGTCTACAGACTTAAGTGAAAAAAGTAATTTTTTGATAGAGTAATTTTTAGAATTTATGGTTGTATCTATAGGTGGAAGAAAACAATGAAAAAGAATAGATTGTAATTCCAGAAGCACGTTAATACTTGTCATTTGAAAGTATTAAGAAAAAAATAATGCAACTGACAGCAATCTTCCCATTTGGATAGGTCTTTGAAAAGAAGATAACAATAATAAGATTCATTGTTTTTTTTTATGATTTTACTAGAGGGCCCGGCAAGCTTCGTCGTGCCCAAATTTTATGCAGAATCTCAAGCTCTATAAAAATATTGTTATTGATTATTTGATTTCGCATACAATTTTTTTTTCTGGATGACCCGGTGAATTTCGTAAGTTTATTAAAAAGTCGAAGTTGTTGAAAACATCTGTTCGTAGTGCTGAATGTAAAACAATAACCGCAGATTGCTTCAATTTTTAAGGAAAACGTGGTCAATGTTTAGTCCAAAAAAATACATTTTACCGGGGTAAAAATTGGTCTACGTGCTTTTTAAGACTAAAGTCTATCTCTGTGCCAAATTTCATATTATATATATTTCAAATATAACACCAAAAATTGAAAAAGTGAAATTCACTGTATTTCAGTTCACTACAAAATAAATTTAGCCCCAGCAACATGTGAGGGTTATGCTATTAAATTGTAACTTATATGAAAAGTTTGGACGTTTGACATAGCACCATCTATTGAATACTTACTCAATCCAGTCAACAGATGTCGCCATCGTTTGGAGCTAACATATAATTGTGACTATCAAATAATAGACAAGTAATTTGCAATAAAATAATATTGCGATCTTAAATTGAGATCTAAGCTATCCTATCTTTCAAGTTGGATCAAACTGCCCACGGTGTACAAATTTGATTAAAATCGGTTAAGTAGTTTAGGAGTCCATCGCGGACAAACAACGTGACACGTAATTTATATATATTAAGAAGAATATTAGATTAGATGATATAATTATAGTTTGAAGTCATCCTAAAAAAGAAGGCATTCAAAATTTCTGACTACTATACTTAGTACCTATTTCATTGAGAAATATTTAAAGAAAGTTATTGTGGCCCTAAAATGGCTTCCTTGTGAAACCCCTGAAGGAACAGGGGTTAAAAGTTAAAAAATTATTTCATACAAGTATTGACAATTTCCCTTTTCAAATTGTGGATTAAATTTGATACAGATCGATTTTTAATTTGTAACTAAAATTTAAATCTTTTTTTTTTTGAAGAAATACGAACATTTTAAATTTGAGTGTGAGTTTTGACTAACTTTGTTTTTAAATTAAAAGTCCAATATTTCATAATTTAAACTTCAAAATTGTAATATTTGCAGTGTTTTTTTTTTTTTAATTTTGTATAAGAAGTTATAGTTAAAGTTAAGATAGTTTCCTTACGGTTAGAACTTTTACTGTACTCAAGGCTTGTTGAATTTTGTTTTTAAAGGGAATTTCAATTTTTAAATTTATCGTAAAGAGATAATATAAATATTTCTTGATTCAAAGCTCAAAATGATACCTCAGATAATTTTCCTTGATATCGCTTTGTTGGTCTTGATAAATCCTTGAGTTGAGTTTGAGATTAGATTAAGTTAAAAATTAATTTTGAATTTTAATATGACTGGTAAGACTTTCAACAAGTCTCTCCACCTACAACCTACATACTCGTATGTATTTATATCAATGGTGTCATCTCAGTTGCTCAACTTATAATCTTGAAATATGCTGCTTAGCACCTCGTCTGCTGATTGGACTGACATATACTGTCATTTTTATCAGAATGTACTAAAAAGAACTTTCCAGGCTGATAGCTCTTCCATTTCTTTCGAAGCGTACAGATTTTATCGTCCCCTGAATTGTCCTTTTAAACATCTGTAAGGCTTTTTACTCGTGATTGGAGTTATTTTTTCTAAATACCAAACCCTGTTATGGACAGGTTCCTTTTAAGGAACTTTGACAGATTATACTCATATTCACGTACAGATTGTCATTATACGTACATACATATGTGATGTGAAACTCATTTCGAACCATTTGTACAGTTGTAACTGTTTAGGCTGTTATCTTTTGGCAATTGACACAACAAAACTGCGCTATTGATAAAATTCAATAGTAGTTCAGCAATGCAATGAAATTGGTGAACATTTAGCAGTCAAAGTTATCAAATCTGAAACTCGTCGATCTTCAAGTTCACTCAACACAATAACTTAAGCGGCTCAATCCATAGCAACGTGCGTCATCGTATCCTGGTTAAGTTCTTGACTGTGATTATACATTACTTATTCGAAAATAAAAGGCTGGTTTAACTTTTATGGTCACTCATGATGGTTATGAATGACTAAATTTTTTGTATGTCCGAAATTGGAAGGTATTGATGTGAAGGACGCGATGTTTGTTTTCAGGAAGATAGCGGCAGTGGAAATACGTATCACATAAGCAACTAAATATTCTCAATTTCGCACGAAAAATTTCCTGACCGTGTTAAATTTCGAAGAAAGATCAAAATTAGTCATCGAGATTTTGTGATTACACCTCCTTGTAAGGTGAGGTCTATTTCAATACTCAGCAATCGATTCAAGGTCTTTTAAATTGAATTCGTGAAATACAAGTATTCTCGTTAATGTATAAATTGGTCGTGGAGAGTTTCATGAAGAGTATGGATGGTGCAATCGTATCCGTGAAGACCATTAACTTGTCCGATAATATTGTCAACGGCATACCTTTCATTAAGAAATGAAATATTAAAGATCAGATCTATATAACCAGGGTTGCCAAATTTTAAACACGACAAGTTTTTGCCAACCATATTTAAAATAGGTACTAAGTTTTTCTACCATTTTTCGTCACAACCCTAATCGTAAACCCTTGACTTAAGCTTAGTGAATTTTAATTATTTTCAAAGCTTTTCCTAAGTCTGGAATTGAAGATGTGTTTTTATCACAGCTGTATAGCTAGCGCAGCATAATTTCCCTCGGCAAACGACAACAATTTGATTGCTGGCGAAAAAGAATCCAGTAATAAAAATGACATCTGTGCTGGTGATATGCACATAAGAAATGTATGTGTTTGACCGTTTTATTTACTTGAATGCTGCACATGCTATGCAGTAGTGAATAAAACACAACTTGAGTTACTTTATCCTTTAGGACTAAATCATCTTTCAAGGCTTATAGTAGAAAGTTCAAGATTACTTTTTTAATTTGCTTTTCACTACTTAAGAAATCCCTTCTTCTACAGAAACTTCGTTGATATAAGGTTGATATAAGGAACCACCTGTACATAAGTGTAAATCCCCAAAATCGCCGCCATACAATGAGTTTTTATCTGCTCACAATTACGTATGCGGTTTTGCATAAGCCCTGTCATTAAGGATGATCGATTTAATGAACACCTCAACACACAAGTCCCTTAAATACCAATATTTTCTACATCATCATACAATTTTAAAATGTATTTTTTACAAATCCATTTTCATTTAAATTTTTTTTTTGCAAAATAAAATTGAAGTAATTTTGACATCGCATTTATAAACATCAATCATTTTTCTACATGTGAACTTTGAACACACTCAATAAAGAAAAAAAAAACGAAACAAAAAAAATATACTAGAATATAAAATGTTCAATTTGTTTTGCATAAATGAATTCAATGTTCCGCTTGAAAGGTTGTATTATATTTGGTTATTAAACTCGAAAATAAATACAAAAAAAAGAAACCCCAACTTACTACACAATATGACCAGTATAGTACGCTCGTCTGCATATTAAATGGAGTTTAACAAAATGGAAAGTATCCTTTTTTTTTTAAATACCAGTATGAAAAAAAAAATCACTCATACATATGTAAGTAGTTATAAATAAAAACCCACATAATATACCGAATAATAATACGCACCGCAACAAACATCAATAAAGCTACTTTAATTCTCTGGGCCATCGTAAATCGAGTGGGTATTCCGTTCCCATTGCCATTGCCATTGACATTCCCATTCCCACGAGCAATTGCACCAAAGCCAAAACGAACGTCAAAGCCAAAACGACATAAAAGGGTTACATTGTGAACATTTTCTTCCCGAATTCCCAAAAGGACAATCAGTAGCAATCACCACTACCCACTTGTTGCGAAACGAAGGGATATTGTATCGAACTTAGGAACTAAAGAAGGAAGTTGGCTTTTTCTCATGGCTGATGGTGTGCTGCCGCTGCCGGCCGTTGTGACTTATTTGTTTTGTGTCCAGACACCACTTGACCAATATACGAGCAGCACAAAGGGCTAACCAGCTCGGCTATTTTCTCAAATTGACCCTGGAGAGGACTGGGTACATAGCAATAAGGGATATGGGATAAGCTATCTAGGGTGTACCTCTACACTCTGTGTCACTGGATTGAGGTTAGTTTTTGTTGAAAATTCTTGTTGTCTAGTAAAATTATGGCTTTTGGGTTATCCAAAAATGCACTTCAGAAATGAAATGCTATAGATTTTTGGCAGTCATTTAAAAATCAACAATTTGACAAGTGACATTTCGAAAAGAATTAAAACTTCCCAATACAGAAATCGAGATATTGCCGTATTATAACTACCTTAGCTCAAAATTTTGATTCGGATCACAAGAAGAGTAGATGGTCCATAGCATAAAACTGAAGAAGGATCAGACTATACCGTACTATCTAAGTAGGTTGGACCCCAATTATCTATTCATGGTTTTAAGTTAGCTTGACTGTCTTGAATTCTTCTAAAAACATTGAAAATCCTTCCCAGCCTTAAGCTTTTTTGGCAGTATTGAACTGTGGAATAATTTAAAATTTTTTTATTGCCAGGAATAATTTTTATATTTCTGAACGGACTTCAGTTTCCCTGAGGTTCTTGGCCTAAAGATAACTTTCTTTGAATATCTTTCGAATGCCTTAGCGGTCTAGAGCTTTATTGGGCGTCCTTACAAATGGTCTTTTAACCGTTTTTCACGATCTTGAACATTATTTACCGCTTTTAATTTGAACGGTCTTGAGTTGCCTAAACGTTTTTGATGTTTCTTTTTTTTCATGATATGATTGCAGTTGCATGTCGATTCAACAGCGGTAAAATGTCTAAACGGTCTTTAACATTTTTTACGTTCTTAAAATATCTTAAACGTTTTGACGGCATTAAACTTTAGTGATAGCCTCGAGAGTTGTATGGCCTTGAACTGTCTAAATCTTAAATTTTTTATGACGATCTTGATTTATATTTACAGTCTTGAATTGTTTTAGAAGAAGAAGAATATATCTTGAGTTGTCTGAACGGTCTTGAGCTGTGTCGAGCATTTCTGACTACATAAGCTTCATTGATCCTATATTCCTTGACCGTTCAAACATTATTCACTTGACTACTAGATGATTATCAAATGTCTTAACAGTTTTTAATTACCTCAACGGTCTTGAGCTAACTGAAAAGTTTTGATCCTTGTTGTAATGTCTTGGGCTGTCATGATAGTCTTCAACAGTTCTTACGATGGTCTTGAATATTTTTCACTTTCTTGATAATCCTGTATGGTCTTCAAGTCTTGAGCTCTCTTCATTATCATGAAATATGTTAAAATTTTTAATATGTCCCGGCTGTACTGTCTTTGGTTGTTATGAAATGCTACAGGCATTCTAAAAGGCCTTGATATGTTCTTCAACGTTTTGCGATGTGTTGAACAGATTTAGAACTTACTTGATGATCTTGAGATTCTTTGAGTTTTCTTGGCTATGTTAAAGACTGTGAGTTGTATTCTTGTTCTTAAGCTCCTCGACGCTCTTAAATTGTCATAGTCTTTCTGCAATGTCTTTAAATATCTTCATGTCTCTTATGAATTTAAAGCTACTTTAAAAGTCTTGAACTTAGTCGGTCCTTACAGTATTGAGCTACGTTCTTGTGATTACTAGATGATCATCAAATGTCCTCACAGTTTTAAAATACATCAGCGGTCTTAAACTGACTGCAAAGTGTTGATCTTTCTTGTCCGTCTTGAGCTTTCTTGATAAGCTTGATGGCCTTGAATATTTTTCACCGACTTTCCTGACATTCCTGAATGGTCTCCACTTTTTGAAGTCTTGAGCTCTCTGTATTACGATGAAATGTGTTTAAATTCTTTTTATGTCTTAGAAGTCCTTAACTGTCATGAAGCCCTGCAGCATTCTGAAAGGTCTTGAATACTGTTTACGTTCAATATGTCTTGAGCTGTCTTGAAAATTTTGAATGTTCTTCATTGATTTAGAACTTTCTTGATGATCTTGAGATATGTGTACCTTGAACTTCCTTGGCTATGTTAAAGGCTGTTTGTTGTATACTTGATCTTAAGCTTCTCGACGCTCTTAAATTATCTTGAAGTGTCTTAATTTTTCTGTAATGTCTTGAAATATCTTCATGCCTCTTATTAATTTAAAGCTAATTTTGAAGCCTTGAATTTGATCGGTGTTAACAGTATTGAGCTGTCTTGAAAGGTTTTAACAGTTTTGAACGGTCTTAACTGTCCCTTATTTGTTTTAACAAAGAATTTTTTTTAAATCAGTCATTTTAGTTTTTGAGCTAATTATTTTACTGCCAACTTTTAAATTGTGAATATAGAATCATCAAATTTAAGAATCTTGTCCCTTGTCTTGCTGTAGAAGAACTTCCGCACTTCAAATAATTTCCTGTCCGCAGAATAAATAAAATTGATAATCATCTAGAAAAAAAAATGTTTCAATTTAAAGTGATAACCGTGAAATTATGCGTCAATACCCCTCCAGGTAGCCCCTCCATACCAATTAAATTGCAATCAATATTTCCACTTGATAAGTGCTAACTCTACTGTTTGCTCTTAGAGTTCACAGCCAGACAGGCGATATACAATATTTGTATTTATCAGCTACGCCGAGGTTAAGTATCTACACTCTCATATATGTACATATGTATCTGCGATAATGTTCATGCAAATATTTACCAACCGACAATCTTTCACACCCTAAAAATTAAACTATTAAATTCCGCAGCCAATATTCATCAAGGACTATAGTTCGGTTGATAACCATCACTTGCCTCTCCTGCATCTCTAGAAACATGTTTACCTACAAAATTGAATCCCTCATCGCATCTGAATAGTTTCTCAAGAAGTGCTTGTGTAAAACAACTCTCAATTTGGTGTAATTAACATTCAATCAAAGTCAATAACCCATCACCATCATTCCATCATATCACTTCATTCCATTCCATACTCTCGATTCTCGAAACTCGAACCTCGAATCCCGAAGAAGACCTGTAGCATAAATAATTTGCCTCATAACTTAAGTTCTATTTCGCTGAGCTTAGAGTGCTGCTCCAAGTTTATGGTGCCAAGCCAAAGTAGCGTGTATCTACCACTACCACCACCACCAAGTTGAAGGGTGTCAATAATCCCTCCAGTTCGCAGTTCGCAAGGATTTCTGACACACGAGTTCGAATGCGAGTGGAGCTGGAGCAGCAAAAAAAAAAGATAGAAAAAAAGAATCAATTTATCTTAAAAGCTTATCGAAAGTGTAGATTCCATGAAACATTCGAGATGATTTTGAACTCCACATCCAGATCCGAACTCATACAAGGCTGAAAGCTAAATTACAAAACATCTTACTTATTAATGTTATAAAACTGCGATGGTGTGCAAGTCGTGGGAAGGGGGTCGTCTGGCGTCGCCTTTCACGTCGTCGGCGGCGCAATAACATGCCAATAGAGGGCAGGCGGCGGCGGTGGCATCCTATTTTCTATTTGTGTATCTAAAACAAACTCAAAGATACAAATGTGAATTCTTGAGATACTAAATATTTAATTGACTCAAGAATCGTGCAAATGACAATTAAAGTCAGAATCAAGAGACAATAAATTGCCTTAAATGTCTTTCGAATCAAGCTCAAACATACGGAAATAAATAATTACGCAACATCGCATTCTGAATTCACCTACATATCCTTTGACTATATATTAACCCAACACACACACACACACATATATCTTGTACCTATACAAACACGAAACACTCTTTGTCGTGCCGCCATCGCCAATCGCCCACCACTTCCCGGCAGCCTATGAGATTCAGATATCGAGACGATAGAAATAGATGAAGAGGAAGAGGAGGACGTTGGTGGTAGGTGGGGAGGGTCGAACAAGGAACACGCTGATCCTTAGAGCAGAAGTTTAATCCAAAGGTATTTTTTATATATTGCGGACCATTGCGAAGGCAGTTAATTTTATTTCGATAACTCAAGGATTAGGGAGCTAAAGGAAGGCAGTTTATCCGCAAGGACTCTGTAATCCTGTAATAGAAAACCATCCGCGTGCTTCCCTCTTATTCTAGTCTAACGTATAGCTATGGATACACACCTACTCGTATATCTGACATCGAAAATCGACACGGTCGACGGTCGTTGGTCGTCGGTCGACAACGGTTTTGCTATATTGCCCTTAATGGAGGCGATTTGTGGACTTTATCGCTGTATAAGCCATCTATGGATGATGCTAGGTGACAAATTAGGGCAATTAATAGTGTCAATGGAATTTTCCAAGTCTGCCAGAATATTTGCCCGATCAGTTCTCTGGATATGTATGAGAGATTGAAAGTATATGGGCTGAGAAAAAGAGTACAGTACTTCTGACAATGATGGGGCTTGGTACATCAAAATCCTGCCCCTTTTTTAAGAGGCCCTGGCAATGGTGGCCGGTCGTCCATCGTTGTCGTCAATAGCGTTGCGTCCATCGCGTCGTTTATATGCTTCGACAAAGGCAATGATTACATATTAATAGAAGTCATTCATTATTCTTCGCTCCGAGCTTTTTTTTCCGAGATGTTATATGTGTGCCCTTAGAATCACACGTGGAAGAATAAGCTGCTCCTGGGAAGGAAGCTATACAGCAAATAAAAAAGGATTAGAGCTCTTTTTTTCCTCCCTACTCGTACCTTCTTACACTTGGCATTATTTGATTGAAAGTTAAGAGGCTAATGTGCTATTGATTTTATCAGAGAATGAGCCAAAAGGGTTTTGGACTTCGATCCCTTTTTGTGAGGAATTGACTGATTCACCAAGAGGAAAAGTACTCACTTTGATATAACGTGTACGTATTTATGTCCCCTGAATTTCGGAATGATTGAGAGGTTAGTGATTCTTTACAAGTGTTTTATACAACCGGGCCTTGAAGTACAGAAAAACAATAGTCCTACAAACTACAATCAAAGTTCCACATTTAATGACCATTTTTGTCACGAAAACTATTTGGAGACTTTGCACACCGTGCTCCGATTCCAGCAAACTAAGATTTTGTGAAATGGTTAGGCTAGGTTAGGTTAGAACGTTAGGTGAAGATGTCTGCTGGCCAGAAAAAGTCAGCACAATTAGACCAATAACTTTTCAAAATCGATGTGAAGAAATGCCCTATTCGTTAAATCATTTGGAGCTCCCAATGAAGCGTTTGAGACAGTAAAAATCCGGGTATAGTCTTCGTCTTTGTGATAGGGCAGGATAAAAACATAGAAGGTGAGGAACTAACACCTCTTCTTCTTCTTCATATTAATAGAAGTATCACACTTCTTCTTCTTCTTCTTCTTCTTCTTCTTCTTCTTCTTCTTCTTCTTCTTCTTCTTCTTCTTCTTCTTCTTCTTCTTCTTCTTCTTCTTCTTCTTCTTCTTCTTCTTCTTCTTCTTCTTCTTCTTCTTCTTCTTCTTCTTCTTCTTCTTCTTCTTCTTCTTCTTCTTCTTCTTCTTCTTCTTCTTCTTCTTCTTCTTCTTCTTCTTCTTCTTCTTCTTCTCCTTCTTCTCCTTCTTCTTCTTCTTCTTCTTCTTCTTCTTCTTCTTCTTCTTCTTCTTCTTCTTCTTCTTCTTCTTCTTCTTCTTCTTCTTCCATACAGCTTCTGCAGAAGTCGTCGAAAAGCATACTAACCTATTATTCAGTGACCAGTAGAACATCTATAACTTAGCTTATGTATATTCGGTAAAATAAGTTTTGTTGTCAGAAAATTGGACGTATTTGTCCACCTGTGGTTCGTCAGCTTTACCCGGCACCCATAGATGATAGAAAATTATGAGCTGTAACTTAATTTGTGGCGACAGATTCTAATGATTTTATGGCTTGACTATCTGAGAAGATGCTGACGATATCAGGTTTTCTTTGAGCCAAGAGAGGATCTCTTTGATGGCTAGGAATTCCGCCTCGAATACTCTACAATATTTGGGTAGAAGAAGACATTGATTTAGTCCTCAATAGGTTTTGAATCCATCAGTGTAGAAGTGGATTGCTTTTTCCATGTGGATCTGGAAGAGATGGACTCTTGGAAGTTATTGTTGAATTGAGAATGTTTGATTATGTAATCGACGACGTTACTTGGTATAAAGATCCGAATGAGTTCAGAATATCTGATTGAAGAGGCTCTAAGCCGATGATGATTACATTCTTTTATAAATAAATTGTGTCTTATGATGCTATCATGGCATAAGTCAAGGCGCAAGAAAATGGGCAACGGATTTCAATTCTTGACTTTCTGGCATTGTCCAATTCTGCTGATCTATTACCATGTGTGTATATTTTGGTCTTCTTCGATATTGGTTCCTTTTATGTCATTTCACATCAATCAGTGTTACATTTCTGGTTAAAAATTTTAAATACTTAATTTTTTTCGTGAAACAATGTATTGGTATGCATTTCAAGCTATGATAACGACCTACGAACAACTTCCACAACCACAAGTTTGACATTTGTCATTGACAATTTTCACAACTGCTCCAATATAATAATAGGTAAGACTGTCATTGATATCCGCTATTTTGTCATCCTATATTTCTCCGTATATTTAAGACACAGTCCGGAAAAATGTTGTTGTTAGACTATAAGGTTTTTTTGACGCATGAGTAGTAGTTCTCTTCTTAAAGTGGAACGTATATAAATCTAGACTCAAAGATTTTTTAAGTCTTTGTCTTATTTTTAACAGCTAATTTTGCAACTCTGTTCGGCATGCTTCCATTTCAAGTTCTAGGCTTGAAGAAAATAAGAAAATCTAGAAAGCCAGTAACTATCAAATTAACAAATTGCTTCTAATGTCAAAATATTAAGAACGATCTATTATTGTATCAGACACTGCTCTACGAAATTATTAAAAAAAAAAAGTATGGTATTTAAATTCCTTCTAATTTGTAAATGTTAACGTGGCATGAATTTTTAATTTTGATCGATTGTCAACGAATAAAAGTATTGTATCCTTAAACAAGAATTCAATCCTAACTTCTTTAGCGGTCAAGAAAGTCCTATCGGAAATTTCAATTCAACACTATCTAATTAACTGAGATGAAAATCGTCAGAAAATCAACCTGTCTAATTTTGCGATTGGGTTTGTATAAGTTCAAGACTGTGCTGACAAAGAACTAGGAATGTACAACTCTAAACTCCATACATATAGACTGAAATCCGACTGATATAAGACCAAAGCCTAATTTTCAGAAGTGTCTTCTTTTGGAACCAGAGGTAAAGTCAAGCTACAAATAAGTCACAGTTATTGAACATTGATGCGGTTTCTGACAATATGGGATTATGGGACCTTATTTCTTCAAACGTAAGAATAATACGTCGTGGTATCTGGGAAAAGTGATGTTTAACGACTTCCTGGAGGCAAAGTATGACAGCAATAATATATAATAGTTTAGAACTACAAAAGACGCAATAGTACTGAAGAAGGTTGATATCAATCAGTTTTTCGCCATAAACATGAGACTTAACGCCCCACCATTATTTTACATGATGGGTCTTAGCTATCAAGTCAACTACTTTTGAAGGTAACCAGTCTAACATTCAACAAGCTATTGGCAGAATGGCTTTCCATTTGAAATCTTAACTAAACGTTTGAAGCACTATCGGAAAATCAAAGGTGGCCTTCCAGTATAATGATGTACTTTTCCGTAAAAAATTAGCTTCAGACTAAAAATAGAATCACTCCAATCTTGTTTTTTATGAAATTAAATTCTAAGCTTTATTTACTGGAATTCGTATTTCGTCAAGTAACCTTACTTTCATATTGACCAAATCAGGACATCCCTTTAAAAAAGAGGAACTGTTGAACAAGTCGTACAAAGTAGGAGACATCTCCAGGACACAATGTCTTGACTTTTCTCATTATAGCTGCTGATGTAAAGTGGTTTTTCTAATTCAAGTGGTGCTCCTTGAAGGAACTTCCTTCTCTGTCCAGTTCATTTACTTAATAGCAAATTTAATCTCTACAAGGACGAAATAATTGTATTTTTTAATTGTTTCTCAGATTTTTCTAGGAAAATAACACTGATTCACTTTACTACCCCTTGATCATTTTTAAAAACCAATGATTTCATGATTTACTCTCAAGTTTTTAACATTTCTCATACAAAATCCAAATTCAAAGGACATTCAGGAGCACATTATATCTCTATCTATTGAGATACGTGGCAAATTATTAACTAACCCACTTAAAGATAGTTTTCCTCCAAACAATTTTTGTGTAATTGATTGTTATTTCGAAAGTCTGATAAATGATTAATATTAAAAGTAAGTCTAACCAGAAAACCAACAACAACAAAAAACATTCCCTCATATAGAAATAAATTTGAGAAGAGCTGAAATTCCTTGAGCTAAATATTAGAGGCCAGGATGGAATTCACGATTCAAGGTTGTTAGAAAATACGTGATGCCTATTGCGTCGCTCGCTCGCTGAGGTCGTGATTGGGAAATGTGATTTTCCCAAACCCTCCGTCGTCGTCGTCCTCGTCGCCCCCACCCCCGCCCAGAGCCATTGTACACAGTATTGAAATTTCAAAATTCAGCTCACGTAAAAATATGAATGATACATTTCATTTCGTGTCGTTTATTTCGTTCGTAAAAAAAAATAGGTATAGATATTCCCATCTTCCCAAAGGGCTTTGCAAGCATGAATAGGCTTTTGCTATCCACGAAAAATAAAATGGAAAAAGGAAAATGGAGAACGGAAGACGGAAGACGGAAGAAGGAAGAAGGAAAAAACAATCATTATATTTGTTGCATGATGATAACTTGAATAAATTAATATGAAAAATAACTAACTATTAAGCTTTTTTGGAACAAATTGAGTAGCTCATGATTTTGAGAACTACGAACTGAACAGAGACATTATTAATATACTGTTTCAAATACTTCACTATATATTCGAAATAAATGATATTTGGAAAGACATTTAAAACGGCCGAAAGGATTAAGGGAGGAGTTGTAGTGGTATCATTTCAAGAGGAATTTTATTTCAATTATGTTTTGTCAGATGACACAAATCATCAAATTTCTTCGTGAATGTTGACGTTAATTGTTAGTTGTTCTTCAAGTCCAAATTGTTCAGCTATGACACCTGCGATTTGGATAAGAATTTACTTCAAACACGAAAGCTTATTCTTCTGACAGGGTTATCGCCCCCACTTAATTAAATTCTTTAATAGGTGTGTAACTGACAGAAATCCGACAGATAATTTTGATGCATTCATATTTCAATCATTCAAGTTATTAATTTTTGTTTGTGAGAATAAAAATAAACGTACGTATACGCCCAAGTGTACCATATCATTTTATTTATTTATAGCTTACTTGTTACGTTTGTGTCTCAATTTTGATTTGATATTTGACAGGACATTTTTAACAATAATTAAAAAAAAATAATGAAAAATTATCGCCCACGTTATGGATCTGATTTCGTAAATTATAGAGAATAGAAATAGTAATTGATCAACAATTTTGAAGCAATAGGTGCTTAACGCCTTGCTTTAAAATAAGTCGTTTAAATGTCATGCTCGGGTCATTCCAGCATTTCCTCAAAGTTTCGACATGAGCGCATGTTTACCTGCCCTGAAGTCAACCTAGCTTAGTTTTAAATACAATATCTGCTTAAAGGTAGATTGCGTAACCATTAGCGAAATTTAACTTCGAATCAAAGGGAACAATCAAGATCAAAATCTTTAAACAACTTTCGAAATTTGGCCATCAAACCTTAACTTTTTTTTTTAAAAAGAACTGTTGAAAATATTTCGAGGAACTAGTTTAAATATTAATCAGTTAATAGATGACAGCTTTTATCGTTCAAAGCTTTTTAATTCAATAGAAAAAATCAAAAATATAAGTTGTGTTTTATTCACTACTGCATAGCTAGAGCAGCAAAATTTCCTTTGGCAAACAGCAACAATTCAATTGCTGGTGAAAAAAAGCCATCTGCAAAAAAATGGCAGCTGTGCTGGTGATATATATGAGGAATGTGTTTGATTGTTTTATTCACTTGAATGCTGCACTTACTATGCAGCAGTGAATAAAACACAACTTAGGTTGGTATATGGTTGCAGTATTTTTATAAACGTCTGCTAAGTCTAGTTATATGTATGTATTTCCACGTCAATGTCAAATGGATTAAGAAGCGACTTTTCCGTAAATCACTTGTGTCTTAGGTACCATTTCTAATTTCTAGGTTATGCAGCTCAGAACGTTAAGAATACCCATTAGCCATTTGTTGGCAGTTTTACTCACTTGCAGTCTTGTGCTTTAGTTTTTGGGATCACATTTCTTAAAATTAAAAGGTGTTTAAATGTATATTAAAAATGAGCATAAAAATCACATATACTTGGCAACACTGGCAGAGTAAAAATGTAAAAAAAAATGTTTTTATATCATACCTTATTATTTTGGTCAAATAAAGCTGTAGAGTCATACCTTACCTAAACACCAAGGACTATCCCAGATTTATCGGGTCCATGTTTTTTAAAATACTAAAAATTTTGAAAATTTGAATTTTCTGCTGTGAAGTTTGAAGTGGCAACTCTGATTATTATTATAAGTCATCAAAATATATCTAATTTACTTAGTTTTGAATTCTAATATAAAACAATTGAAAATGCTGAATTTTAAACCTTGCAACTAAGTGTTGCCAAGCATGAATTTCCAATTATACCAAAATTATCCTTAAACTCTCACGAGCTAAGTGGTTCTTTAAAAAAGGTGTCAAATATGTTCTATGCACCCGATATTGGTTGGCAATTCAAACACCATTTTTAATACCTATCCTGCAAACTTGTACAGATTAAAATGCATCCAAGTTGTTGACCAAATCTCCCATTCAAGTCCCAGAAAAATTGGGTTTATTTGGATAGCCACAAGAATCCATTAGGTGACCTATTTTGGTTCTTTTTCTTTGAGGAATTACTACGATTTTTAGGGAATTCAAATTTTGTTTGGTTTTCCATTTCACATTCGGAGTGATAGTTTGACAACTTAAGACGAGACGTGACAACAGACCCAGACCGATACCGAAACCGTGACGAGAAAAGGCTGAGATTAACAAATCTAAGTTGTTCTGATTCAAAGTTTGGAATATAAGAACTGTTTTTGAATATTTAACTAATTGCTGGAAATTACCCTTTCCATTTCAGAATCAAGTTGATTCGCCAATAAAAATGTGTACATAATTTATTCACACATAAAACTATTTAGTTGCTGATTTTTACATTTAATTTATTCGTCCCAGAACAAAAATTAAAATTACGTCGAAAGGACTTTCATTTTTCCAAATTCTGAGAATTTTCATAACTTTTGATGCCCCATCGCCATCAGATTTACAAAAAAAGTTAAAACACTTCTTTTACCTGGCTAAAGAGTACCGATGTGGAAATTTTCCATACATGAACAAAAAACTATTTTCCACTTATGAAGCCACATTTTTCAAAATGTTTAAGTACTTTGTTTTTGTCGTTGACATGGGTACATGGCTTAAGCATTCTCATCACTCAAAACACTGATTAACTACTTATTTCCAATTTTAACTACATACACCTTCCTATAGTTCTCTACCGCCACTCACTGCTGCGCGAATAATGTAAGGCTATATAGTTTCACAGGGGAATTCACCCGAAAAACCATTTCAAGTCCTCATTTTGTCCGTTGAAGGCCAACATCACCTTTAAAACAAATAATATGAGTAAAATCCTTTTGAAGACTTAGGAACGATTATTTTTATAATTATTATCCTTCAAAATCAGGCAGGTGGAAGTGGAGAGGCAGTTGGAGTTT
Organism: Scaeva pyrastri; assembly: GCA_905146935.1. Classification (NCBI taxonomy): domain Eukaryota; kingdom Metazoa; phylum Arthropoda; class Insecta; order Diptera; family Syrphidae; genus Scaeva; species Scaeva pyrastri. The sequence goes on along the minus strand of LR989927.1, from coordinate 32,515,779 downwards.
GAGTGGAGACAGGAAGTCTGTTGCTCTATCTCTATCGAGGAGACAGGAACAGTAGGAGCCTGGAGCATTCATCCGTTTCATGGGCCCAAGCCCACTCCCACTCCCGCTCCCAATTCCAACACCAACACCAACAACCAAACTGATTTGACACAAACCGAATTTCAAAAAGTTTTAATCTGCTCACTGTGCAGTGCCTTATAGGTACGAGTATATAATCCAATTTAAACCAAGTCTAGGAAAATCTCCATCAATTAATTTTAATGTAAATTTTATTTACTCCATCATCACTACAATCTCGCCTCCATATAAACGAGAGAATGAGTACTTCTCTAAAGTTGCGAATTTCCCATCAGGAACCATCAGGAACTAGGATAACTGCTACAAGTTGTATCATTTGGTTGTTCCTAGCATCGGCATAGCTGCGGGAAGGTACGAGTATATCTGAACTGCACTGCACTGCACATGAAGCATATCTGGTGGAAAATATAATATCTACTAGTCATGGATTTCCATCATACACATTACACATCCTCATCACGATATACACACATACGAGTACATGTGTGTGTATTGCATAATATCATCCTCGTTTTACACCCACAAACACAGGCTATAGATACTTTGCCGCAATCAGCAAGTCCACACATCTACTAAAGTGATTGCAGTGATTCTCCTGCCTTGCCACCATTTATAAAAGGTTGAGGACTGAGTTTGAACTCCTGCGAACAATGGCATAATTCATTTTGTATTGTGCCTCGGGCTGTCTACAATTCCAATGCTGCCCTTCGACTAACTTTATTGCCAGGACACGAAACACGATGACGATGACGACGAGGATGACGATGAGAATGAGGATGAGGACGATCCTCTCTCTAACTCAGCTCATAGAGGGCTCACAGTGCTTATATGCATTCATGCGGGCCAAATTTTGTTTGAGCTATTGAACGTCAACTATACGACTACTACGACGACGACGATGACGATAAAGGACGACAAAGTCCTAAATGCAAAACATGCCAAAAATAAAAGACTCTGTTATTAATAAATCCACACTCACTCGTGTGCATATTTATAGCCCTGGAATTTTGAACTTGGTTTGTTTTGCTCATTTTTTTTTCTCCCAAATTTTTGAATATCAACTCCCCGCAGTTTCGTCCTTCATCTAGATACATGTGTGCCGAAATTAATATTAGATTTTCGACATCATTTTATGAAATTTGGCTCCAGCCAGCAACTCAACAGAGGTTGAGCGGTACCTACAAGCAAACCAAATTTTAATGCTAAATTGCAGTTTTTCAAAAGGCCATACTCCACCATACATCCAACATGTATGGCCTTTGTATGAATGTGTGTTTAAGCGGGTATTATGTGTATTTGTTGGGGTTAACCTGGTTTTCATTTGATACATACTCGGATGTATATGTAAGTTGTGGTACATCAGCAATTTCATTTCTAGCCCCTTAGTTGAGCCCTCGCTTTTGATTATATAGAAAAGCATTAAATTATATCGTTTGCAGTTCTATACGACCACACAAGCCAACCCAAACCAACCCAGCAAACCGTCCAACCAACCAACCATCCAACCAATATCCCACATTTTCTACTTTAATCCCAATCCAAAGTTAAATAGAAATAATTTTAGGTATTGAATTTCATTCGCAGCAAATAATATCAGAAAAAAAAATACCAACGAACAAACAAACCTAACCCAAGGACATTCTTTGCCTGGACCTTAACTTATTGTGCGCACATAATTATATATTTTGAAAAATTAATTAGAAACCTCGGGGCTTTTGGACGAGATACGAGTCGGAATAAGTCGAATGAAATTATTATTATTTTGTTTGGAAACAAACAACAACTAAAGTTGGGAGAAAGTGAATTTATGTGGAATTAATGTAGATTCGACATTATTACGGACATCTAGGTTATGTTTGGGAAGATTCGACATTTTCCAACAAGTTTTTGGGGAGCAAAATTTTATCCAACAGGTTAATGAATAGTAATCGGAAAAAGTTTGATCATTAAAGAAAAATAGTAATTTATTTGCATGCCAAAGGGTAACTCGAAATCGAAACGACATTTCAATTTGACATAAATTTAACGAAAACGGAAAGTTAAAACTGTTTGTTTTGTAGTTGCTGAGCTGCCAAATTTACAACACAATAATTGAAGAAAGTTCAAATCTTGGTTTAATTCTGGGACATCCTTCATTAATTTATTTCAATGTTAGCTCCATGAGTGTATGTTTTTGAAATGAATGAAATATTTTTGTCAATTCAAAACTGAAAAACTTTCAATTTATACAAAACTCTTAAGAACTCGACAAGCCTGTTCAGTAAAAGTCTAAAAAATATAAAATATTTAAGTTCAAAATTGTTAAGACAAATCAGGACTATCGATACTATTCCAACCATTAAAGAATTTGTCAAAACCGTTGAAGAAGTCAGTTTAGAAGTGTCAAGACCTAAAGGCTTTTCAAATAGTTCAAAACCATAAGAAAAGGTAAAGTATGTAAGTAAATCTCCAAAGTCGGCAGGTTAATTTTTCAAGACTGCTGATTAACTCTGAGAACTAAGACATCTGAAGATTACCAAAACCCATTGAGAAAGTTCAAGACATTTTAAGACCACAAGACGTGTCAATACCGTCAAAAAAAAGTTGAATCAATTAATAAATTTATTGTAATGACTGTAAAGACTGTAAAGACAGTTCAAAGTTATCAAAATACTTAAGATCGCCATTACTGGTCTCACAGCTAATGATCAAGGTTCTTTAAGATTATTTCAAAAAACAGGCAAGACCTTTCAAAAAAAGATAAGTCCTTTCAACACAACAAATGTCAAGACCTTTCAACACTTTGATGAATCAGAATCCTTAGAAACAATCGGAATCATTAAAATAGGTCAAGAATGTCAAGACTGTTCAGACAGTTCCACAACGTTTATGCAATTCAAGAGCATAATGAAAGTTCAATACTATTGAAACAGCTTAGTCCTAAGAAAACATTCAAGACCCTTCTAAATCGATCAAGAATTTACTAACAAAACTCGTAAAGACCGTTCAAGATGAGTTAAGACCTTGCTAGCAAAAGAAACATTTAACAGTTAAGAACAAACAAATAGACGAATATTGTTACATTTAAAACAACCAAAGCCAGTCAAGTTAATTTTAGAAAGTTGAAAATCCTGTAAGAAACATCAGCACCTCCAAAAGCCGTAATATCTGGTCAATAAGTAAGAACCTCTAACACAAGTTTAGACACAAAAAACAGTCTAAGGACCGTAAGAAATAAGAATAGGTCAAGGTTCTGTAAGATCACCAGAGTAATTAAGACAGATCTAGAATTTCGATGCTCCTAAATTTATTATTAGCACAAGGTCATGACTTTTTAGACCATTAGTAATGTGTTTAGGTCTATCAAGACCTGAATGAATTAAGACCAAGTAAATAGCATTCTTCAAGGCGGTACAGTAATCTCTATATATAAAAATCAATTTCTTTGTGTTTGTCTCCCTAGAACTCGAGAACGGCTTAGCCGATTTGGCTGATTTTGATTTTGCAATGTTTATCGTAGTCCAGGGGAGGTCTAAAAAGTAAGAAAATGTGGAAAAACTGCTAGGAAGACAGTAAAAAAACAACTTCATCTTACCAAACAATTTGTTCTACCTACAAAAATAAAAATAGATTGTCAGTTGATTGTTAAGTCCCTGTAGCCCGTTCAAAGCTTGACATAGTCAAAATTGTTCAACACCTTAGTGGAAATTTCAGAATTGAAGAAAGTTTAAGAATATGAAGATTACGAATGCAGTTCAAAACGTTAAGAGAACTTAGTGCAGTAAAAAACAGGTAAGATCATAAGCTTCGTTTAGAACTTTTTAGAAAATTAACACAGTTCAAGATCGTTAAGATGCCTTAAAACCCTTAGCTAGTGTAAAGGTGTTCCTTATGTCTAAAAATTATTTAAAAGCTAGAAGAACGAGTACGAAAATTCAAACCTGAATTATCTAAAATGTATCAAATTATAGAAAGCAATTATAATAATAGACGTATCTAGAAGAAACTTTCATAATGAGTATTCACAAGGTTTCTGAAGTCAAAAAACTGAATTGAAGAATTTGACTTTTGTAGTGCCTTTAATTTTTCGAAATAATCGACTTAAAAGCAAAATTTTGTTTTAGTAAAATTGATCACCAATAAAGACAATTTCGTCAACAGATTTTCTATGACTTTAGTGTACGTCCTGGATTTAGGGGGATAAGTGCCTCTCATGCACCTCTCCGTTGGCCACCTATATACATATGTGCAAATTATTACATTCCATAAAACAGATCACAAAACCCAAGATATGTCTGCTCCTATACTAGTTTAGGTGCCCTTATTAGAATTTCATGACGAATTCATCTACTTTCTGTCTTTCTTTGTTTTCAAGTCTAGCCTTATTTCCTCGACTGACTTCTGCTCTACTTAAAGTTCAACTCCATTCAGTCTACCTCCAAATTATCCTTTCGGTGTGGAAGACAGACGACTGGCTTGTCTATCCGTTCAACCTCTCTCACAATTTATATAAACTGGAACACATCTCAAAGTTTCGGTACAAAAATCCTTTATCATTACATCATTTTTTTGACATTTTGAACCAGACTCCTTTTATAAAACTTGTATATGAACGAACCTTAAGAAGTCAAAAAAAAAAAAAAAAAACAAAAACAGTTTTTTGAATTGAAAACAAAAAACAATCTGCCATAGCTATGATCATTAATTTTCAACCTAATCTGCAATGGCACAACCACTTTCTTGCTCCGGTTCCAACTCCAACTCAAACTCCGAGTCCTTATTCCTCATGATGTAAAATGACAAATCACACATGTGTATGTACATATATCCAACATTGTAGGTACGAATGTCATTGTGTGTGATTAAAGTTAAAATAGCTAGAGCTGATTTAAGGCTCAAAGAGGTACATGGTTCATGTATATATTTGTTAAAAGCAGCAAAAGCATTTGAAGGACCCATGTTACAGAAGGCAGCCAAGAAGACTGAAAAAAAAGGTAAAAAATAAAAACAACAATAACAAAGAGGGCCAAGAACAGAACACTGTTTACCAACTAACGACACGATTGTATGACTTCAGTTCGTTCAGTTTTGAGAATAAAACTGAAAAAAAAATCAAAAACAAAAAAACAACAACAACATCAGAAAAAAAAATGAAAAAATTCAAAGTGAGTTTTATGTTGAAAGTTTTGCCAACAAATAAACGACTAAGGTGGAGGAGATGATGGCTATATGGACTATGGAGTCCTCCTCTGACTCCCACCCACCTCTATACTGCACCCACTCCAACTATACACTATCCTAGAGACGAAAAGAAAACGTTGAAGCTACGGAACGGAGGGCGATGTTGGTAAATGCAATACGAAACTTTTCCTTCATCAAAGCTACACAAGCCCAAAACAAAACATTGTTCATTCGATTCACTTTTATTTCGTATCCTTATACTTTGGTCCTTTCCAACGGTTGTTGGTTGTTGCATGGATGTACATATATATGAAAGTATTCAGTATAGAAGTGTGTGTGTGTATGTTTTATTTTATCCAAGAAAAACTTTACTCTATTAAAAATGGATTTGTATTTAACGGGCGTACAAAAGACGGAAGTTAAATGGTTAGAATAACAACGATAAAAGTCGTTAAAGGCTCCAAAATTAATTTTCACCATTAAAGGACTAACTCATGTAAGGGAATATTGGACTTGGATTTCAATATATATACATATATATTATAATTGTACATGTGTTTCTGGTATACACATATACGAGTACATACATACAATTTAACTATACTCAAATATGATTAAATTGAAAATACCCAAGCCCATGTAGAAAGTTGAAAGTTGGACTTAAATTTTAAGCTACATGTGAATGTCTTTTTGTTTTAATTCAATGAACTTTTACATTTGCATTTATATCCTTACATACATATACGAGTCTACGAAAGGAAGTTAGTTCATTGCATTTCCTTTAATCCGGTTAGGAAACTTCAAAGTCTTTTGATACCAACATACATATACATTTATACATATATGAGTATACTAATACATAGACATTGCGGAGATACGCAGATGAATGAATGTTTTGTGTCATTTGATGAAGAATATAATTTTCATTTAATTTGATTTATCACATTTAATCGTATTAGTGAAAGTTTATACTTACATTATGTATCTACATATGTACAATGTATATTATGATGCTTAATATAATGATTCTTTTGTAAGAAATCAATTTGATTAAGAAACTTGAAGACGAGACCATGATGAACTAATTTTATTGGGTTATTTATACTTAAGCCTTATTTTGATGAGTTTATTAATAGTCGTGTTTTTTTGGTAGGTGAATACACTTTATCGCAAAAATTAACAACTGAACAAAATTATTTTGTAATATTTAATGAATGTATTCTAGTGGAAATAGAGTTACGAAATGTAAAATGTAGGTGTAGGAGGTAGTTTAGTGGTGGTTCGTCGAATGCTCTACAAAAAGTGTAAAAGTTCCTTAAACATTTTTTGAATGAAAATATTTAAAACGTACAAACAATTTATTTATGTCATAAAACTTACTTTGAAACAATTGTGGATTCTGACGGTTTTCATTTACAAAGTGATAGAATAATTTAGCTAAGTCCTTGAAAACTTTTTAGTTAGTAATTTTTGTAAGGTTTCAGTTTGGCCTTCAATATGATTACTTCTTAATGTATAAAATATTTTATACTTGTCAATATGATACAAAAAATGTGACCTTAGAAATATATGTAAAGGGTGATTAAATTTAAAAGTCCGATGTTGATTTTGTATAAAACAAAAATTATTTAAGAAATTATTGTCATTTCTTTTTATTATAATAATATTGGTATGGTTCAATTATATATGGAACAAAATATCGGCCAAATGACAGCTACGTCCTAGGCGGCATACCTCCATCCGATGGTAAAAATTTTCGATGACGCTGAGGTATAGTTGAGGTTATGCCGTTAATGTGCCGAATGATCTCATCCTTTAGCTCATGAATTGTTGCTGGTTTATTGAAGTACATCTTTTCTTTCAAATAACTCCAAAGAAAGAAGGCCAACGTTGTCAAATCACATGATCTTGGCGGTCAATTTACATCGCCACCACGTTAGATACCACGGCCATTGAATTTGTCGCGCAAAACAGAAATTGTTTCGTTAGCTGTGTGGCAAGTGGCACCGTCCTGTTGAAACCACATATCGTCCACATCCATATCTTCCAATTCGGGACATAAAAAGTTCGTTATCATCTCACGATAGCGAACACCATTTACAGGCCTCATTTTGGAAAAAAATACGGCCCGATGATGCCGCCAGCCCATAAACCGCACCAAACGGTCACTCTTTGTACGTGCATTCGTTTTTCGACAATCACTCTTGGATTACCATTCGCCAAAATGTGCCAATTCTGCTTTTTGACGAATCCACTGAGGTGAAAATGTGCCTCATCACTGAAGATGATTTTCTTTGAAAATCGCACAATATGCATTTTGATTTAAACGCCCATCTTCATAAGATTCCTGAATAACTTTAACGCGTTGCTAGATTATGTATCTTTCCATGGTTCAAATTGAGTTAGTGTGAAATTGTGAAGTGTCAAATGAAATGCAGAAAAAAACTTGACATTTAGGTATGGTTCACATTCAACATCGTCCCTTAAAACTTAACCACCCTTTATAATCCCAATCGTTATAGAAAAAAATAGAAACCGTTTTTTTTTATTAAATGAATCAGGGGGAAAAAGTTGATTTTTTTTTGTATACAAGTTATTGGCGCCCAACGCCAATACCAAAGCAAGTACAAATTTGATCATTACATTTAATCAACTAAAAAAGAATCAAATCTTATGTAAAACTGTCAAATTTATATTTTATGAAAAAAGTTGAAAAATATCAATCTTAGAGAAAAAATTTTGTATGGTCAAAGTTCTGGAGTCTAGACAATAATTGAATTTTTAACATGTATAATTATTTTTTTGCCAATTTTGAAAATTGAAGAGCAATTTATCAACATCTTATGCTTCGTACACGCATTCAAAATGTCGGTCGTTGGCAGCAAGGATGTCAAACACTTTTATTTAAGAAAGAAATTAAATCAACAAAATTACTCTTTCGTTTTTTAAAACACATTAGAACGTTCAAAAATTGTTTCAGTAAAAGACTAATGTATACATATACATACACGGTTAAAAATTTTGGTGTAGTTTTTAATATTTTTAGGGTTACATATATGACAACACCAAAATTATATTAAAATCTAATAAAGTGCAAATATTACAATAATAGTTTTAATAAAATAAATATTAAACTTTAATAGTATAAAGCTATTAAAAATTAATATTTATGTAATAAATTTAAATGAAAAATTAATTAGTATTCTACAAACTTTGTATTAACGGCTAATAACAGGGGAATTAGAAAGTAATTCCAAGACTATTATAATATAATAAGAAATTTATTAAAATTCATAAATAAATGTATTTAAATTGAATACATATATTTGATAATTTCCAATAACCTTGTATTAGAATTAAATACAGATATTTATTGATTTCCAACTTCTTTGTATTGAAATTTAATACATACATTTATTTAATTGCAATTTACTTGTATTGCATTTTAATACTATAGCTGGAACAAAAATTAAAAAAACTAGAACATTTTGTGAGAAATATTTTATTTTTTTAAATAATTACATTAATACTTTTATAAAACGATTCTTAATCGAAATCAATTAGAAGTGATGTTCTTGCTACCTACTAATGTTTTCCCTTTATTTTTTCTGACATTTTGGACCTTGAGCAGTGTTCGGTGTTCATAATCCTTCTATAAAAGAAAAAATCAAAATTTAATTTAATCTTAGGATTCATCTCAATCCCTTACAAACAAATTTCCTTGTACAACTCCTTCACCTCCTTCTTTATACTATAACCAAGTTCTGCAATAAAAGAAAATAACTTTTAAAATTGCATTAAGCGATGGAAAATCTTTTACTTACCTGAAATTATTATGCCTGATGAACTTGCCTTGTATTTTTCTTTTAATTTTAAAAAATATCACAAACAAACTTTTAGACTTTTACACTTCTAAAACAAAACCGAACGACAACGTGAGTGGAACTGGCCACAAGTTTAAGAATGCCGCTTGTTAATTCAATAGAGAACTAGAATTAATATCGATATATTTAGTTTTAATAAAATGGTATTACATTGTAATGAATTTGAGTACAATGTAATACCACGGAGTTTAAATCTAATCAAGCAGTATTAAAATCTAATACAGGAATATTCAAACCTTTTATGCAGCGACAATCGCAGCGTTGCTTGACTTAAATTTTAATTCTCATGCATTACTTTTTAATATGTTGTTACATTATATTTAAGAATATATTTCTTAATTCTAATAATTAATATATTAAACTTTAATCAAAAACGAATTAAAGCTGTTACAAATCATTTTAAAAATTAACTTTTAATACTAAAGTATTGCTTTTCAATATCTTTAATTATATATTAATATTTTTTGAATTACAAATACTAGATTTAATACCTAACTATTAAACTATAATACGAATTAATTACATTTATTTTTTAATATTTATGAAATATTAAAAACTAATTTTTGATGTATTGCATAGAGCTGTAATACAAGCGCTGTATTAAAAAACATGCCAAAATTTTTAACCGTGTATGTATTACCATTCCAAAAAATAAAAAAGGGCCCTTATCTCACAAGCAAGGGTAATATTCTTAGTATCGACCTGTTCAATGTTATTTTCCATTACCTGCTTACAATGTTAGAACTAGGTTTTCATCAAGCCATGGAAAAAAGAAAGTATGTTCTATACGCGATTAGTTAAAAGAAAATGTGGGGTAAATAAGTCTGCCGAAGGAAACCTTAAGCATAATATATAACTTATCGGGTAGAAAAAAGGCCTTCTGAACAGCACCATCCTATTCCACCTTAACATTGGTTATACGATTTTGTTGTTCCCTTTTTCAAGACACAATAGAACTGTAGAGTAATACAACTTAGAACTTGTTAGAGACCACAATTTCAGTAATCGTATAAAATAAGCAACAATGATATATTTGGAGTAACTTCTTTAACTATTTAGTATCGCCAAGTACCTTTCGACTTTTAATTTCAAAAACAGTTTGATCGAAAATATTGAAAGAGAAAACATTATTTTTATATTATGTATAGGTTTTTTTTTAACTCCACATAGAGAGTTATTGTAACCGGTCCAATTTTTAAAATTGAAATTTTTGATAAATCTGGACATTTTAGGATTTCTAGTATCCAAGTCTGTCATTTCTAGAGAGATGTCTGGGTGTTTGACGACGCACGTGCGTGTGTAGTATATTGTATACGTACGTTTGAGATACCCTTTTACGTCCACCATGGTATAAAGATATCAACTCCAATTAAATTTTGTTCGACAGGTTATAACTTCAGGCTGAAAGGGCTTTCATAAAAATTTGTCAAATGGCTTTTTCTCAAATATCTCGGGAACGGATAATGCTATTGACTTAAAATAAATTTTGTGGTATAAATTGTGATGTTATATAAATTAAAAAAAAAATAGTTATTTAAAAAAAAAAAAGAAAAACTAAAAAAAAATAATTGGCGTTAAAAGGAAAGGAAAAACGTTATTACCTTCAAAAAATGTTCAACAATGTAAAATGATATATTGACATCTGGTAAAATTTTCGAAAAAAAATTACCCGACAGTTATTTTTTTGCAAAATATAAAAAAAAAAACTGTAAAAATGTCTATATCAAAATTTGGTAAGAAATGTTTTTTGATTTTAATATTATTTAATTTATTATTATTTATGTTTGATATCACTATTAACGAATGTTAAAATTTTGACAAATATTGATTTTTAAGTTTCTTATAAACAAAAATGATAAACTAAGAGAAAAATCTACCAAAAAGTGTCAAAAATAGTTTTTCGATTAAAATATCTTCACAAAAAGCAATGATATTGACTTCAAATTTATTTTATTTTCAACATAAAGTTAATAATACCTAAATGATAAAATGTTGACGAATATCGAATTGACATTTGTTTTTTCACAAAAATTAAAGAACTACAAAAATTGTGAAAAATTGTTTTTCAGCTACTATATCTCGAGAAATTTCTTAAGCTTGATCATTTTTTTTACTAGTTACGAGGATAAGTCTGTTATGGCTCAAATAAGTAGTTTCAATAAAGGAAGCATTTTCGACAAAAGTGTCGCTTACTATAATTTGACGGTAAGGACTCGTTATAGTTATTTATATATGCAGATATTGGTCTAAAGAAATTAATCAAAACTATTAATTCAAAACTTAAAACACATTCTCTAAAAAAATTAAAGTAGCCAAAAGCCAATCTAGGTTATGTCGCCCAAAAATCTTATAAGGAACAATATACCATACATAGACAATTGAATAGAAGACGTGCAAGGTTATAGTTCATCTATGTACGAGTATATCAATGTTGGACCTCTCTGCTTCATTTTATTCAAACTCATAAAAAGAAGTCTTCAAATTTATAAATCATCCTTATACATTAAATTAGACCTGTTCTTTTGAATCAATTTCTTCAGCGAATTAAATTGGTTAATTGAAAAATGTATTAAATGAATGCTTGTTCAAAAGATCCATTCATTATCAGTATCAGTAATGGTGTGGGTCAAATTCCGGTATCTCCTTTTAGTTAATATACCTTATACACTACCTTATACACATTTGATACTGTGTTTGTAAAGAAAGTGGTTCCACCTGGAAGCCAAAGTTCTAATTGATACAAGCTTTTATTTATATGAGTTAATCTTATCCAACAACTTTCAATGGATAAACTTTTAAAAATGTTGAAATGCACGATTTCTTAACATGAACAATAAGCTTAGTGTTCCACTTTAGTAGAATAGAAATATTGTCAACTTCTCGAATCATCAGTCAAAAATTTCGGCTAGGTTCTAATGTAAGGTTAAATCATTCTAACCAACAATTCTTCCAAATAAACTTTGTATTCATAGAGACATGGGGAGAGGAGAAGAGTCCCAAACCTAATTGGCCCGTTTGGCATCTGGACATTTTAAAATTATATTGTTTTGTATGTAGGAGTTTTGTCGATCTTATATATGTATTTTATTTTTTGCTTTTGTTTAAAAAATAGTCCTGGTGTTTCAGCTGTGTCCCAAATTTCTTTGATTGTCCTAAAACTAACGTTGCTTGTAAAGATAAATAAAAATATGTAAATTGTTTGAATGTTATCACAACTTAAAAATAGCTCTTTAAGTACATATCACTTTGAAACTACGGGACTGATTTAGATCATGTTATTTTGTAAATATTTGTCCATATCCGCGCTATTGTTTTCGTTTCACCAGCTTTTTGTTCCTATCTAAAATTCAGAATAATCATATTAAATCCAGAATAAGTTGTTTTGAAAAGAAAGCATCAGCATGTCATGCACCCCCCCCCCCCCATATTTTCTCTATTCATACCCCATACCCACATCATTGTTGATTAATCTTCTGAGTTCTTTATAAAATTCAATATTTCCTTCTTTTCTTTTCTTTTCTTTTTTTTTTAATTTTAAACCCAGTCAATCATTTTCGCAAATCTGTGTTAATTAAACCGCGAATTCCCCCACGCGCAATATCAAACACCCCCCGCGAGGACATTCACATTTACTCCCACACATCTTCAACAAACTTGAGGATGTGTTTACACTTCATCCCGAGTATACACTCATCTCGCCCGAACCAATGTTTTAACTTTTTCTCAAAAAAAGAAAACCGATAAAAAGAATATAAATAAATAAAAATTGAAAGGAAACAAAAAATAAGAAGAAGAAGAAAACAAAACACAAAAAATAAAAAACGAAGAAAAAAGTAACGAATAACGATATTTGTTCAATTTTATCTGGAAACACTTGTTTTATGTGAACAAAAACGGAATCCATTCACAGAGTATAAAATAAAACAACAACAACAACAATTTATTCAAACAGAGAAGTAAATGACCGGAATCCGGTAATGAGATTTATATTGCACTCATTCAGTACAAAGGCAGAATTTTGTTTCGTTTCATTAATCTTCTCCTTACACCCGGAGGCATGCTCCAGCTTCAGTTGGGATTGGGATCCACATACATACACACACACACATATATGTACATAATTCCATTGCTTGAATCGAGCAATAATATTAATACCAATAGCCCGATAGCAAAGTAATAGCAGAGTACAGAATTGTGGGAAGCCGGAAGCCACCACAATCCAGAATCCCAGAATCCAGAACCTAGAACCAGAAGAAGAAGAAGAACCAAAACCATCAGAAGCCTTTAGAGACGAAGCATTCGTATGCCATAGTACCATGGTGAAATGGTTAAAAGAAAAGAACTCCTCAGTCCTCATCGCCATCGTCATCTTCATCCTCATCGCCATTGCATCCTTCATGGTCCTTTATCTTTCCCTTCATGAGCTCCATCGTCAGCATTGAACGTTCGTTGTGTTTTGTTTGGTTTGAAGGACGAATAGCGAGAGCGCCTCCACTCACGTTCCTTTTCCTCATCCCGTCTCCCTGTGACTGACTGATTACTCTGAGTAACGTTAAACACCACAAGAGATGTCACTAAAGGAATTACCCGCTTATATTCTTTCTTTCTCTATTTTTTTCAATTTTTTTTTTTTTGATTTTTTTCAATTTCAATTTATAATTAAAAAATAATCCCACTTGGTTCCCATTTACAGCGATTTTCCCATTTTTTTTTTCAATTTTGTTTTTGTTCATTTCTAAAAGACCATTGAAGTCATCAGTCAAGCAAAGCAACGAACCAACAACCATCGAGGAACAACAAAAACAGTTAGAATAGGGAATGAAAATCAATATTTTCCATTCATCAGGATCAGCAAAGTAGGTAAAGAATTGCTAACAAAAAAAAACTCGTAATAAAAAAAAAAAAAATGGCCGGGAAAAAATATCTCAAGTCAATTGAACAACGTGCCGCCACATATTATTTTCATCATATAAAAATGTGTGATGTGTGTGTTGATATTGATACTGCCCCAGCTCCTTCTCCTGCTCTGATTCCGAATCCAGATTCAGCTCCAGCTTCTGTGGCTCCTGCTTTTGCTTTTGATTTCTCTGGTCGCGCATCACTATATAATGCGTCGATTCTCTTTTATTTCCTTTTTTCTGCCATCGATGCTAAACAATGCTGTGGAAAAGATATCAAAAAAAAAAAGATTAAAAATAAATCAACAAATAAAATAATAATTTGAATTTCAGAGTTTAAAGTGGGCCTTACGTCAGATTTAATTGATTGACGTATGGATACAGCCATTTTGTGTCTTTAATAATACTCTTAAAATTAATAATTTAGTTCTTTCACTTTAGATACTTGTATTGTAATTGTATAGGGTCGGTCATTTTGTGGTTTCAAATTGGTAAAACTGACATTTGACATCTATGGCAAACTCAGCTGTCATTTGCTGTGTCATGCATATAGGGTGTTTTTTGTAGACGTGTGGTTTTCAAGAAGGAATAAAATGCATATAATTTAATGTTATGGCCAAGAATTTAAGTTCATTATAAAGATAAGAACTTGCCATTATGTTTTATAAAAATGATTTTGAGCGGCTGGCTCGAATAAAGTCCAGCTGTAAAGCCTTATTTCCAACCACTTTTTGCAGCTATTGGGAACGTATCCCGGATGTCAGCAATAACGCTCCGAATATTCTCCTCCAAGGCGTCAATCATCTCACACAAAGATTAGTCCAACGATGTTAAATCGAACGATCTTGGAGGCCCCGCTATAGACCCACAACGAGGGCTAATGCGCTCACCAAATAAGTTTCTTTGAGGAAATTAATTGTTTCATTGGCTATATGGCATGTAGCGCCATCTTGTTATAACCAAAAGTAGTTTACATCAACATCCTCTAACTCAGGCACGAAAAAGTCATTCATTATGGATCTATAGCGTTCCCCGTTGACTGTAACATTATGGCCGGCTTCATTTTTGAAGAAATATGCACCAATGATTCCCTCTGCCTTTAGAGCACACCAAACGGTCACTTCTTGAGGATGGCTTAACAATGGCTTTTGTATTATGTTCACTCAAAATACGACAATTTTGCTTAACAACGTACAAACGTTATTGTCAATCAAAAATGAGCTTCATTGCTGAGCAAAATGTTCTTGTGCAGATCGGGATCGGTGGCCATCTCGTTGTGATCCAATTCACCGACTTGCTTGATGGTCGTTCGGCTTCATTTCTTTCACAAGTTAGATTTTGTAAGCCCGCAAACCAAAAACCTTCGCAAAATCTTTCAATGAAGTGAAGAAGCACAGCTCCAATTTTTACGCGGATGAACTCATTTGGGTCTTCTTCGATATTCTGCTCCACAGCAGCAATTGCATCTTTGGTGCGGACTGCACAGCGTTTGTCGGAGGATGTGCATTATCGAAACCGATGTGTGGATGTGGTTCGAAACCGACAAAGCAAACTGAGCATAAATCAAGTGACAGGTGTCAAAAAGGCCAACTCTGAAAAAAATTTTGCCAGGTTGAAAATCACACGTCTAGAAAAACCAACCTTTAAAGAGTATAGTGTAGTACCCGTGGCGTGATTGTTAGTGCGTTGGACGGTCATGCCAAAGGTCTAGGGTTCGATCCCTGTCTGTGCCACCTGAAAGTATTTACGGGTGCTGCCTCTTGCGAGGAATTGACAAATCCTCCACGAGTAGTTCTTGTCATGAAAAGTGCTTTCTCAAAAATTTAGCCGCTCGGATTCGGCATAAGACTGTAGGTCCCCTCCATCCCTGTCATTACTCTCACACAGGAATAGTTGATTGTAGTTGTTGGCTCCATACGAGCTGTAGCGCCACAAAATGTACGTATGTAAAGAGTGTAGAGTAACTTTACAAACAGTCTTAATTGTGAAAAAACAGAATTTCTTTGCTTTGTTAATCACACTGCTTATTAAAATTTGTATAGTTAACTAACCAAGCATTCATGATCAATGATGACAGTACAACTCAAGACAATACAGCATTTCCACTTAAAAAAAAAACCTCTTCATAAATACTAGCAAAAGTAAAAGTAAAGTAAAAGCAAGTGGTCTTAAATGACTACCTTGAGGAATCCCAAGTAATTTCGCAATGAATATCTTAAAACTTAGAGAAAGGTTTATAAGCTAATTTCCTAACTAAGCTTACAGTATTTAATGATGTACAAAAGATTACCGGACTAAACATTTCCGTATTACGTTTATAAATACATAATTGAGGAATGAGAGGTCAGAGGTGTATGGTAAGTTATTTTACTTATAACATACGATATATTTCTAGGAAGGTCTTCATGGGAACCATTCATTCCATTTATTCAAGATAATAAAATCAACGTTTAAGTTAAGGGACTTCTTGAAAGAGTGCGTTCACTGGTGCATCTTTCTTCCTCACTATTATGGAACCGAACAAACAGGAATAATTCTTCATTCCGGAAAACTCAACCTTCGGCGTCATAAAGGCACACCAGCTTTATGTTGGTTTTATGTGAAACGTAAACTGTGTGCTCCGCCGTAATAGATTTGGACCAAAGTGATTCGTCTAACCTCGACTTCAGCAAATATTATAGTTTCCTCGTTGGATCCCCATCATCATCATGCAAAAATCAGCATGAGTTACAACAGACTTGACTTGCATTCGAAACAAAACTATTATTTCCAATTCCACTCTCCCCCTTTAAACCAGAAGCCAGCAACTTGCTTCAATCATCATTCAGCTTGATTGATCGTTTCTTATCGCACTGTTTCACTGGCAATGGCCCAATGCCAATGTACCCCACTGGCTTTGGAATAAATAAACTCCCCCCTACCATTTGCCCAGTAAAATGATTACCGAATTTTGGACAGAAAAACATGAATTTCCATCAAACTTTACTCAACCATTCCGTACTTGTCTAAAGCAATCGTTTGTAAAGACTTAGCCGGCTTTCAACTCAACTCAACTCGACTCGACTCGATTCGACTCAACTGTTGATGGCAAATGCAAAATGCATCCTCTAGCCAAGAACTTTCAAAATCGCATTTTCTGCTGAAGCTGTGTGGTGTAACTGTTGTTGCCAATTTATTTTGAAAGAGTGATCAATTAGAAAAGCCAGAACCCTTCCTCACAAACCTGTCCTGATGTGCATGTATTCAAATTGAAAACTAATCCCAAAATCATACACCAGAAGCAAAAGCATGGAGCGTATAAACGCATTTAACCCCTCTAAACGAATTGATGCGTCGTCTTCCCAATTTACATGGAAGGAACCTTTTCTTTTGCCCCAAATAAACAGTAAAACATAACCAAAAAAAAAAGATAAGGATAAAGGATGAAGGATAAGGACAGGACAGGACTGGAATAGGATATGTGTGAATCAAAAGTTGTTCGATACAACAATACTACACATCATACTCGATTCAAAGTTTTGTGTTGTTGTTGGTGTTGGTGTTGTTGCTGATGTTTTTGTTACTTCGAATGCTGACAAAAGTTTTTTCAAATTTTGGCTTTGACTATACGGCTATGAATAGGGCTTCCCCCTAATCGGGCATCCGGCGAAAACTTCAACAACGCTACACATACTGAATTATGAGAAACACCATCATGAATAATATTAAACTCATTCCGTATCCGTATCCGTATCGTATCGTAACGTATATAGCTTCCTCCCTACGAATATGTATGGTGGATATGTGGATGCTAGTCGAAGCCCGAACCGAATACTCGTGCTCGGTGTTATCCTTTAGATATCCAAGCTATTTTTAGCTATTTCACGGGTATCGAAATGTTCAGTTGGAAATTCAATTTGCCTTGAATCTTTTATTCAATTTGTTCATCCAGTTGACTTGGCATCAAACTCCGGATGCGGCGAAGGTGTTTGTGTAGGATGCATGGATGGTATAGCAATATAGCTGCTATGTATATTCTCGGAGTCCGACATACTTGAGTGGTTCCTATTTGTATTATTATGCGATCACAAGGATTGTGTGAGACAAGTAGCAAGCAGTTTCGTATTGGTATGGTGGGTGGGTGGACTCATCGACGACGACGAACGACGACGACACAAAGGGGGGCAACAAACATCCAGCTCGAGAAAGATGAATACGGAGTGACGTGGCGAAATCTATTTTGAGGACTCGAAACCATCACCATCATCTTCGCCTTTTGCCTCTCCATCGCCATTGCCATCAACAGTTGCTTGGTGTATTTTTGAACTCATCCCACTTCTGATTCTGATATTTTGAATGGTGAACGGTTCGTTTCATGCAAATATGAATTTAGCTACTTCATAGAATTATTACAGATACGAGTATATGCCAACAAGTACGTACCCTATGTATATACATCCATCATATATGTATGTAGGTACTCGTAGATCCTGATTTCTAAGTCAGAGAATCGAACAGAGCGCACTCTGTTGTCGAGCAATGGCGAGCCCTTTAATATTTCACTTAATTTATCTTTTCACTTGGTTTGATTTCATTAGATTGCTCTGTCGCCCTCTGATTTTTCTTCATGAGGCATCAAGCGAATCAGAATCGGAATGTGGAATCACATGGAATCACATTCACATCTTCTATGTATATAACAATGGGGCGGCAAGAGCGACAATGTGAAAATCCTGAGAGAAAGATGATAATGAAAAGTTATTACATTCATTTTATTCAAACATGAATTGTATTTTTGTTTCTTGGCTTTTTTTTTGACGTCTTCCTATCCACACACACAAATTGACACATACATAGATACTCGTGTGTGTATCTTTGTAAACATTGATGAAGCGGTGGGGGTGTATGAAATTCAATAAATCATTCCTGATTGTTTAATTAGATTGTGTTTTTTTATGTGTGAGTTGGAGATGGTAGTGTGGGGAGTGTTTATGGGCTTAAATTTGGGATTTTTAGGAAAGTAACTTTTGTTAAGAAAGCTAAACGTTTTCAGGCATTGGTTTCAGGATTTAGTTTGACATTCAAAACCGAAGAAACAGTTTTCAAAAAAGGAAGTTTTGAGAAGATGAATGTTTATATGGTGACACGTTTCAGAAACTTAATCGATTGCATTTAAAACATTTGTTTGTCGATAGTTACATGTTAAATGACGTTGCACCGATATTTACACGCATTGCGTTTTGACATGTAGCTACGCACATTGACATTTATTGACTTACTTACTTTTTGTTTTAGTCGAAAAAATGGTTCAAAGGAACCCTTAAACTCAGAAGCTCTTTTTTATTTATTTTTTACTGCTAGATTAGAGGTTCCTGAGGGCAGCCCTTTAGGGCCACTTCTGTTTTTCTTGGTTTTTAATGAATTTTGTATACTTATTGTAAAGTTATGCTTTAGTTCCTCGAGAGAGGATTTAACTTCTTAATTGCATTCTGAGTCCAAAGAAGCAGTGATTTGCCGGAGTTGTTCTCCGTTTGATTTCAGAGCTGGTGTCGTTGACTGGACTGATACTTGACCCAGGAAGACAACTACCTCAAAGTGTAGCTCTCTATAAAGACGTTATGTCCAAGACATCTTCGTTTAATGTTTTCTTTCTTGATTGCAGCATATACTTGATTT
The DNA here is from genome assembly GCA_905146935.1 of Scaeva pyrastri. Lineage (NCBI taxonomy): Eukaryota > Metazoa > Arthropoda > Insecta > Diptera > Syrphidae > Scaeva > Scaeva pyrastri. The sequence goes on along the minus strand of LR989927.1, from coordinate 32,496,104 downwards.
GGTCCTTATTGACCACTGACACCATCTTCTTCGCTTCCATTAACATCACTTTTATCCAAGTAATTCGAAAACCTTTGAAAGATTGTGCTTCTAGTGTTAAAGAGTGAGTTAGAATCAATTTGTTCTAGAAAGATGTTAAAGAAGTTGAAGCACATGACAGTGAATCAAAAGCATCTGTGAGATCATGTTCGACCTTAAAGGAGCAAAGAACATTCCCAATTGGAATTCTTTACAAACTTACAAATTGGATAGGGATTCCAAAACTGGACATTGCTTTGTAAAGTTCTTCTCTATAGATGCTGTCATACTCGGCCTTGAAGTCAATGAGCAGTAATAATAGGATCAATTTGAAGTTCTTGGTATAAAACAAAATCTTAAATGAAAAGGATACAGTCATTGTCTTGACTAAAGATGTGTACAATAGTTTTTGCCAAATGTTACTCTTTTCAGGATTAATAGATTGCTTCATTTAAATTTTAAATTGTCTTAGAGTCTTGCTATGATCTTTAGTGTCGTATTTTAGACTAACTAGCTCCGTTTTTTCATCTCGGGACGAATAAAGGAACATCTTCAGCTTCCGATGTCCTGACAAAGAACAAGCTGGATTGAACAACACGTGAAGTTCCGATCCAATCCTTATCATTCCTTAATCTATTTTGAAAAGGCTTAAGAAAGTCTGAATCGAGAGCCTTGAGCAAGAGAGATATGTACTCCCGAGAAGCGTATCGCCATTATCAAGGCTACATACTAGGGTACAACTCGTCAAATCTTATGCAATGAATATAGGTCTAAAGACTTAGAAATCAATAGTAGAGTTGGACAGGGGTGTTTACTATTGCCTTTTTCATTCCCTGATGGTTAGTGGTGATGTCCTTCATGTAGTCCTATCCTAGCCGAACAAGGACGAGGAATTCTATAACATCTTGAATTCACATCATTATCGTAGTACTGAGTTTTTGGGACATCGCTCTTGCAATTTGCAATGTGACAACGAATCAGCTTTAAAAGGAAGTTATCGCTTCTGTTTATGTTGGCTCCATTGTAAAGAACCTGGTTAGAATAGTAATGTTTGTACTCCGACTCTGGTATTATGTGCAATCCAAGGCAGCGTCTAAGTTACTGCCTCTGAGATGGAGCAACATTGAACTACACCGAGCAACCATAGGCCATCATTGGTCGAATCAGGGCCATGTAGGAAATCACTTTCACTGCTATAAAAATCCGTTTCGTCAGGGCAAAAGCTCCCATGGCCTCTGTTCAACCAGATGCCAAGGTACATACTTTACTACACTTTCATTTGCCAGTGGCTGTCTGTCTAGTCCTACGATCACTAGATTCCTCCAGTTCTTTCTCGTATGCCTTGAGGCTCCAGACAATATAGTCCTAAATAGAATAGTTACCGATTTTTGTAAGTCATCACAATATCACTGAATCTTGTCGAAGTCACGCTGTAAAAAAAATTTTGATGACCTCGACTTTTGGTGTCGTACGCAATTGTCTGAGTAAAGCTATCTATCAAATCGCTGGCTGGTGTAAATTCTGATTAAAATCGACGGCTTCTTCCTGAAGACCAACAAACTTTCTACCATTGAGCGTGTCATAAAGCATATACAACAGGGCCTTATGGGTGTATAACATGGAAAATAACTACTAAAACGCAAGTCCCGAGGGCTAGAGAAAAGCCACAGAACAGTCCTCAAAAGCATGGATGCAGTTTAGCGTTAGTTTAAGTATTACTTGTTGGACCTCATTTCGCTTCTCAATTTTACGTTCAAATGACCAATGTTGGTCCTGTTTACCCTGGTATTTAATTTAATCTTCTCAAATTAATGTTGTTTTTTTTTGGATTGTGGAGATTTCACTGCTTTCCATTAAAGAAAAAAATCAATTCGCACTTCCAGAACTAAAAAAAAACTGAATTAATGTTTCCAAACCAAAGTTCCATGTTCAAATTTAAGAAACTCAAAATCTTTCACTAACTTTTGATTTTCCAAGAGCATCAAATTAGAACATAACCTATTTTTTATTATTCCTCCTCCATGCTTTGCTCGCATATATACAATGATGCTTCTCAATTATTAGATTTTGCACTTCATTTAAAACTCTGCAAAAATATAATAAACATAAAACAGAAAAATTGAAGAAAAAAAAATTAATAAAATAAGTTCAAGCACAAAAAACCTCAATTCAGCTGAGCTCTGCTTTGCTCCTCTAGCTCTACGTTCCGTCGCCGAACACCGTCTGTGCCTCCATCCGCTTGTATTCAGTTGCGGTTTCAGTTTCCCGGACGTTTGAAGATTTCATAAATCGACCAAATCTTAATGGAGCTAGGTACAGTTTTTTTTTGTCCATAATAAATAAATTAAAAAGTTTACTCTCGCACTTCAAAAACTACACACAACACGTCTCCCCACCTCCCCCCTATAGCAGCAACTCAAATATAGTACACTGGCACAAGGAAGCTAAAGAGAGAGAGAGAGAGAGAGAGAGAGAGACTATAAAGTACACCCCTAAGCCAATAAAATGGAATCGGAATCACAGGATTCACAGGATCTTGTTTCTATATCTCCTTGAAAATAAAATGCTAAGTATACATCTAGGAGTAAAAACAAACCAAACTCAAAAAACAAAAACAAAAAAAAAAAGGAGGAAGAAGAAGAAGAAGAAGACCGAGAGCAGGAGGAGAAATCTGAAGTGTCTGAGAAAAAGTTTCTCTATGAAAATAATTAACAACTTTTTAAGTTTCTTCTATTATCGACGTAAAGCTGAAGCTTGAAACTGAAGATGAAAATGAAAATGAAGACGAAGACGAAAAAGAAGAAGAACAAAAAACACCAGACTCGGGCAGACATTTTGGAACGAACACTCGCTCGTCTTCATTTTATCCTAGTTCCTGTTCTTGTTTTTTTGTTCTTCTTCTCAAGCAATGTGATGTTTCGAAAAGTTAAAACGATAGCCTTAAAAGACTCACAAACCATATATAGCTTCCTCCTGTACCATCCAGTGTTCAGTGTACACACATACACAGATACAAAATAGACAAGCTCAAGCATATAATGCCAGGATGATTCCAGGATAGGTTTCTATATCGTTCTTTTTTGAAGTCATGGAACTGCAAGTAGGTGAGATGAACAGATTTTGTGGAATCTTATACTATCACTACTGGCCTGGCTAAGATAGAACCAACGCCAACCTATGCACAAAAACAGGTACATAGATAACGTCGTTACTGAGTATAAATATAACTGTTTATGTGGCAATTTTGTACATTTTATTATTGTGCATAATGAACGACATCTCTTGAGTAGTTAAAGAACGAACAACATTTCCTTGGTCTTGGTTTCGGTGTTCGTTTTCCTTTTCGTTCGTTAACTTAAGCGTCACATTAAAGGACTTTCGTACCGACGACGCACGGGCGCGACAATGACGACCGACACAGGTAGGTAAGAACCGCGACATAGTTTGTCGGGGTTGGCCCCCCATCCTTCGAGATTCCCTGATGGGGCCGCCGGCCAAGTGAAAGGTTCTATAGAAAATTGGAAAATTAGTTCAAGTAAAGAGCACATCTAACGTGTTCTTCTGGTGCCTGTTTTTCTTGTTCCTTCTTCTGCGTCGTCGTTTTCGTGACATGGACTTTGAGAGGTGCGGTCATAGTATGGAGGAGGGGGAGGGGGAAGGGGGGGGGGTTATTTGAAGCGTTGAATCCTGTTGAAGAATAGCAACAGAAACAGAGACAGAGACAAAGCCACAGACAGAGTCGAAGGTGGCCGCTGCCGCGCGCCGGGTGGTTCCGTGGAGTGGAGCAACCGACGACGACGATGACGACACGGTAGAGGCAGCGGCAGTGGCAGCGGACGAAAAGAAAGTTTCTTAAAATAATGAAAGTTTATGGAAATTCGACTGAAAGGATGTTATTTTATTAAAAAGTTACCTGCCTGAGTATGAAAGAAAGTTGCCAATGGCATCTTTCGTTTTGCTGCAATAGAATCTTTAGAACATGAACGCTGAACACTGAACACTGAACACTGAACAGTTATAGGGCATAGGGTTAGAGTTACACCATAAAAGTAAGGGCTCTCTATGCGAGGGGTGGGTTAAGTTAACTTTGGATCTACCTTTGCCTGGTTTTGTTAGGAAAACGAAAACGAAGAAAAAAAAAGAAGATGAAAGTTATAGATTCAAAAATATTATTACTGCTGCGAATAAAGTTATTCTTTTGGTGGCAGCGAGGAGTTTGTACTATGATTGAATTCATTCGTTTAACCGGTACCGGTGTCGGTGCTGGTACCGGTACCTGAAGCTGAAGCCGAAGCTGATGCTGTGCCCTGTGATGGTGCGTTGGAATTATTTTTTTGAGAGGTGAAGATTCAGGTATAAACTCATAGTATAAGTTTTCATTCTCAAAAAGTCCGAAAAGAATTGTCTTTCATAAAAGTTGCTTCTTTTTATTATATTAGATATTATTATTTCTTTATTTTTCGGGGAAGGGAATAAGAATTGGGAGGATGGGGGCTTTTTTCAACGATAACATCCATTCAGTTAGATTGGTTGGCTTAAGGGTGTCTTTGAATAGCGAAAACTTAACAAAAAGATATGACCAAGCTAATTTTCCAGAAGCCATGAAGTGTGGTGGATTGGGTGCTGCAGAGGGTAACGTAGTTTTTTTTTTTTGTATCTTCTCTAGACAAGGACTCTTTCTCGTACCTGTCTACATATTTAAAGAGGTATGCATTTATGTATGTTGGTTTGAAAAAGTAATATCGAAAAGTAAGTTATTTTTTTTAGAAGAATGTAACAAGGTTTTGTGAAAACAAAAGTTAATTTAAATTTAGGCAAAAGTATTGATAAATTTGATTTACTTTTATTGTTTTTACAAAATATTTACACGCCACTAGTTAATTTAATTTAAAACTTGTAAAGAAAGATAACATTTAGAAAAATATTGTCAATTTTTATGGTTAAACTTGGAGTCTTTAATTTGATATTTATATCGGTGACGTGATTTACATTGCCTTCCAGCCAAGGTCTTGAGAAGTCATGACTTTTAACCTTTTTTTTTGAAAAAGAATAAAACCAAGTACATATTATGAAGGATTTTGCAATAAGAGGTGTTATTTTGAGTATTTCGATAGATGTCACTTTTAAGGCTGTAATTTTTTGACATTTGACAAGTAGAAATTCCTAAAACTAAAAAATTTTTGGGTCGTAAGTGAAGTACCTTATTGGACCGCAATACAGAAATTGGTGAACAAATTCGAGCTGTTGGAGCAATAAGTTAGTGATGTGAAAAATAAAACCCGTGCACGTAGCTCAACAATAACCGAGAATATTGCAAAGTTTTGAAGAAAAATCAGAAAACCATTCCTCGCCGTTGTTTGCAATTTTGAATTCCACAAACGTCATTACACCGTATTTTAGATAAAGACTTGGTTCTTAAGGCTTATAAAGTTCAGTTAACACAAAAACTCAAGCCAGTCGATCATCAACAACGTTGTGTCTTTACTGATTGGGTCCTAGAAATGCATGAAAATGATCCGGAATTTCATCAAAAAATCATCTTGACCGATGTGGCCCATTTCCACCTCGGTGGCTACTCTACATTCTCAACGATTAACTGTGTGTTGCGGTTTATGGTCCGGCGGGATCATTACACCTTACTTTTTCGAAAATTGGTCTGGAGAAATGATTAATGATTTTTTATGAACGGAATTGGATGGACAATGTTTACTTTTAACAAGACAGCGTTAAGTGCCACACAAGCAAAGAAACGAAAGGGTGATCACAATTGGCCATCGAGATCTTGTGATTTAACACCTTGTGAATTCTTCCTTTAGGGCTGTATAAAAGATAAAGTCTACGACAACAGCCCAGTGTCGATTCAAGTCCTCAAAGAGGGAATTCGTGAAGCTATTGAAGACATACAGCAGCCACTTTGCGATTTGGTGATGGAAAATTTCATGAAAAAGATGCGGTTCTGTAATCGTAACCGAGTTGGCCATTTGACTAATATTGTTTTCCATTATTAATGACATCGAATCAATTATCTCAAAAAATGCCATTTTTCATTGAATATCAATATAACACCTCTTATTGAAAAACCCTGTACCTAAGTAAAGTAAATCTGGCGTTATGACCATCAGCACTTGTCCATGTCCATTGTTCAACTTCAATGAGACAATTACCCTATTTTATAGGAACAAAATCCTCATTATCAAGTCCCATTTCTGGTTGAATATGAGTATGTTAACAACAACAAATTGTCCAATTTGTGATGATAAAAATCCACATGGAACCAATGACTGTTTAAAAAGTTAAAACACTTTGACGTCTTTAGCTTAGCCACATTGAGAAGAATAACAAAGCTCCAGCTAAGGGAATCTTCGAATTAGAGAGACTCGTCTAGGGTTCGAGATGAGAAGGAAGACCAAACCTCTGATTTAAAGACCAAGCTATTGATGATATCAGAGCACCCCTTGGATAGAAGTACTCGAATCCTTTCCAAGAAGTCTATTTAGTTGTCCCAAGTCAAGGAGAGTTTATACATAAGTCACTTTTATAGCAGTTTCAACATTTTATCCGAGCTTTGCTCAACTAAATTGGGAGAAAATAATCAAGGGTTAGACTCTTCAAAATTTTCTCGAGGTCATCATTGACACTGCAAACTCCATCCTCAATGAGTTCAAGGGGGTACATCAAAACGTCTCGTCGTCGTTTGCATACAAGTGACGATAAGATCAATTGTCAATTAGAAATAGAAGTTCGCTGACGTAAATAGAAAACAATATAGGACCAAGTATGGACTCCTGAGGAACTCCATTCTTGAATTGCTTGATAAAAAATATACTGCTGATATCAAATAAATTATTCAATTGATTATGTCATAACTAGGCTATTAAGTTAGGTACATATTTATAAGGAAATGTAAATTTGAAATAGGAATTCGTAAGACAAGAATACCATTTGAATGAATATAAAAAGAAGAGACTTCGAAGCTCTTGGAGACATAAAGACATAAAAAAGGTTAAATGAATTAATACAACGAGATAGATGAAACAACACCAAAGAATCATAAGCTGCAACATAAAATTAATATATTTTAATTGACACCAAATATCACATAAAATAAAATACATTAAATTTTGTTAAAATTTAAAAAAAAGTACGTATACGTCCAAGTGACCATCACAAAAAAACGATCTTCTAAAGTCAAACTTTGCCGTATGTTTGACAGTATGGATCTGTTGTCACATAACATAAGTGTTACATGGGTGACATGAGAATCGTTAAATGGTCAAAAATAATAAAATGTCAGTAAAATTAATAAAAACCAAAATTTCGGACTAGCAAAGAATAATTTTTAATAAATACTGACCTAGATTGCATTGCATGGAATTGTATCGATTACGATCGCCGCTTTCTCATGTCAAAAGGACGAATGACGAAATGACCAAAAAAGGACACCTTGTGACCAACCTGCCTTAAGCAGTTCCTGATGCATCTATCCAAAAAAGAATTCGACATCGACTAAATTCCGCCACAGAATTCTCTTCTTCCGAAATTCTCTTCGCTCGAAATGGGTAACGTTATGGAACTCAACCCTTCATCCCCCGCGCCACCCTTTTTCCTCTTTCAATAAAAAAACACATCAGGTATCAGGATATTTTGCTTTTTTGGCTGGACTGGTGGAAAAGATGGGAATATTCATGTTATTTTTTTTTCGTTCCTTTTTTTATATCCCTCGATTTCTAAATGAAATCATATTGAATAGTGAAATAAATATTTTGCTCACTCATGTGGAATATCGTGCCAGTTTACATATACTCATATGTTGCCTCCCCATTTTCACTGCACAGGTATAGTGTTGCAGGAGTAGCAAGACACGATACATTCAGGTGACAGGATGACACAAAGAAGGCAATCAACTGTTAAGCGTTTCCCTGGAGATGCCACCACCATCACTACCAACAACAAAAATGTCTGCTTTTGCTATAGGAAAAGGGATGGTTGAGGGCCTGATGGCATCCTTTATCCTTTTAGTGCAGTGTATGCTATCGTGTTTAACTGTCAATTTGAAGGTTACAAGTTCATGCAATCAGTAATCATATATTGGTGAGGGTGTGTCATTTCACTCTGACCCATTATATCGAGATGAAGGATAGCTTTTTGTTGTTGTTGTTGTTGTTATTGTTGCGGCTGAGTGTGTTGCTTTTTTTTGTGTATTGCAATTTCTCTTTGCACTTAACATACATACATAGGTTCAAAAGGTTGACAGCACATCAAGTTATCGCTTCACTTATATATGCAATTGCCAGAGAGAAAGAACGTCAGAGGGGAGAGAGATTGACAGCGGGCATGAGGTATAGGATGTGGGGGTTTCGCATTCCTTCCAACACAAGGATGTGAAATTCTCCATTTTGCCAATTGATGTCATAAAAAAATCGCAATCTATCAACTGGTTCCTTCATTTCAATTTATACGAGAAACGTCCATCAAAATCGATGCACTTTATATCATCGCAATCCAACCAGCACAGCGCTTCAAGTTTTAGGACGATGTTTTTTTTTTTTTTGATTAAGAAACGTCACTAACACACAAACACGTACATATACTCGTAGGAGCCTCTTTTTTGACCACACGAGCAAGAGAATGAGCAATAAATTAAAACTTGAGAATAGATGGTAGGAAATACAATTTGAAATTGATATGTCAAACTTGAAATTTGACGTTCTTTAAAATTGGTTGAATTTTTCTTTTCACGGTCATTGGTCTTGCGAAGAATGGATATCGTTTGGGAGATGAAATATTTTAAGGTAAACATTTAATTGAAATTCGTAGGCATGGCAAAAAGATCAATGTGAAGTGTCAAAAAGCAGTGCGAAATTTCACAAACTCCCGAATGAAAATAAATGTCAAATAATTGAAATTTTAAGGTCCAAATGCAAAGAGTTAAGTGCGAAGTTAAAATTTGCAAGTTGCACAATTCTATGTAAAAATTGCAAAAAGTGAATTGCGAAGCACTGTATTTGAAAAGCAATGCAGATTGCAAACGCACAAAGTTTTAAGTAAAAAATTATAAATCACAAAGTGTCAAACTCCAAAAAAAAAATCTTAAAATGCGGAACCTAAAATTGTAAGTTGCAATGTTTAATTTGTGAAAAATTAAATTTTATGTTGCGAAACGCTAATATGGATATATGCAATACAGATGTCAAACGTATGAAGTGTCAAGTGAAATTAAGAGTTTTAAAAATGTCGAGGGTGATTGTTTTTGAATGCGTTGTTTGGAGAGTGAAACACAGAGTGCAAATCATGAAGAGCAGTTCAATAATTGCATAGACGCAATCTTATCATCCAATTGTCATTGTGGAGTGCAAAGCGCAAAATGCAAAACACCAAGAGTGTAGAACGAAGAAATAACAAGATGCGAAACAGGCAGTTTGAATCTAAAAGAAAAATATTAAGTTTGGGATGCGAAGCATAAAGAAAAAACTGCATAAGTCAAGTTGCGAAATGCAAAGAATCAAATGCGAAGATTAACACTCAAAGTAAAAATTGTAATAATAATAATCATATTTTAAATTTGAGCTGTGAAATGGAAGTCAGATGAAAGTGGAATGTCAAAGTAAATGCAATTCGTAAGATGTGAGTAAAAAATTATAAATGTTCAACTGAAATTTGCAAAGTGTGACAATGGATTGCGAGTGAATTGTGAAAGAAAAAGCCCAGAATTCACAGTTCTAGCTAAAATTTGTGAAATGAAAAGTTCGAATGCAAAAAAATCAGAGATTGTCGTTAGAATCGAGAAGGAATCAAATGCGAAGCGAATTCAAAAAGAGATTTGAGGTTTCGGCTGCGAAGTGTAAATTACAAATTGAAAATAATGAAAAATTTCTAGTCTTTTACTTTAGTTCTTAAAAAAAATTATCAGAACTCAAGTTCTTTGTCAAGGAATCATACAAATATTTTTTAAAAAATCTCTTTATACCTTCTACTGATAACTGCGAATAAATTGCCCTTTTCGCAACTTCTCTTTTATGCGAGTTTAATTAAAACATGGATATCCCCCTTTTTGTTTATGAATAATTGATTAAAAAATTAAATTTTATTTAAAAAATTATACCATAAACAATAAATAATTGTAGGTCAAACACAAAGAGGAGAAAAAAAAAAAAACAACTTTCATGTTCCTGATAAAATACGCATTTAAATTTAATGATTTTGTTATATATTTAAATCGATTAAAATCTATAAAATATAAAAACACAAAACAAAAGAACACAACACAACAAATAGTCTATACATAACTCAATATTCAATTATTAATGACTGATATCCTATCGACTTGCTGTTTTTTAAATGCGTTTCGGAAAATTGCCATTTTTTTTCATATTTTTTTTGTTTTTGTGTTTGAATAAATATTTATTTATATATGTATATTATTGCAATTTAACCCGCATACAATCAGGTCTTTGAATTGTTTGAGTTTTAAATATAATATGCTAATAGGTATGTAATTATTATAATGTTCGTAACGAGCATTCATAGTTGATTTGAATCACGTGTTTTTTTAATGAAAATTTTATTGTTTCTTTTTTTTTTTGATAGGAAGTTAAAGTTATAAGAACCATAATTTTTGAAATTAAATTACACTATACATTTTTTTGTTGGAATTACAATAGGTGTCAGAAATAATCTAAAATTAAAAATAAAGTCGAAGAAAATTTTTAAAAATTTGCGGCCAGCGATGGAAGTTCTAAATTCCAATACCCCCCACTATTTTTAGACATTATTGACTTAAAAAATAAATTGTGTTTTCTACCTTCTCTTCAGCATCTTGTCAATGTTGCTATGAAACTTGTCATTGTTGCTATCAAAGATTAATGTCAGGGAATGGTCAAAATAAATGCTAAATACAAAAATTGGAATAAGGTCGGATATTTCAAAATTGATCAGTGTTTTCTGTAAACATCTTTAAGTAGGATTAAAAACTACCCTAAAATCATGTAGTATATGGCTGAGTTTTAATATTTTTAGGTTTTTTTAGCTCCCAAACTTTGTCAGTATTTTAACTAAACCCTAACTCAAATTCAATATATGATTGGCAGGTGGACTTCAAAGTTTATTAAGGTTCCTGGAAGGACCCCAACAAAATGCAAGCTCAAAATAACAGTGAGTAAAGAAATGTAAGTTATCGGAGTTAGTACAGGTTGAGGTTGATAATCTATAAAAATTGTGTGTAGACTTGTCGAAAATTTTAGATTTTTTTTTTTGTATTTTTTAAGATACTTTAAACTTTCACGGTTTTTCGATTTTTGACCATGTTCGGCCTTCTAGTTCTAAGACGGGGATAATTTAGGGCCATAAGCAATTGGTCAGAAAATCATAACCACTGAAAATCAATTTTATAGAAAGTTTTAGTTTTGACTTAAAATGAACATATTTGTCATTTATTTGTGATGCTATTTCAATCGAACTATTTCCATAAGGTTGAATCTGTTAAGGAGACAAATCCTTCAATATTTGGTAAAATATTGCAGATTTAATTAACATTCCTCTTAAAAAAAAAACTTTATCTAATCACTTTTTTAGAATTTGTTTTTGGAATGCTGAAAGTAGTGATGGTCTAAACAGTTATGTTTGAGTAACAGTTATAACAGAGTGACAGTTATTTGTCAGTAACCGTTATTCTTAGCAGTTAATGGGTAACTATTATTTTTAATATTAAATTGAGAAATTACTATACCTATTTTATTTCTGTTTTCAAATCTCACATATTCATACATATGTATTTTGAAACTGCAATTTTTGTATAAAAAATAAATAAATAATATAACGAAAGTAAACAGAAACTTCATTGCCTATTGCTTTGCTTCAAAACTTAATTCAAATAAATAACTGTTTTTAATTAGTAGATATCTGGACTGGACTACAGTATCCTAACTTACAACAAAAATTGTTCTTAGTTCTTTTTCCAATTTTTGTTCCTAGTTATTGCTAACAGTTAGTGTTCCCAGTTACTCCACTAATGGGTAGAGTAATGGGTTAAAATAGGAACAGCTTAATTTTCGATGAAAATAATATTATCAAGCATCTAAAAAATGTTAGTTTTTCAAAGCAAAACTTCAGATTTTTTTAGAGGTTTTTTAATCCGTCAATATCAAAGCCATCCGCCAATAGAATTTGACAGTTTATGACTTAACAAATCAACAACATCTTATACTTTGGCGAAAATATAATATTTCCTGTCAAATGTCATCCAAATATTATAAAAACATGTCATTCCGGAGCAGAAATAAAATATGAAAAATGATTTTTCTTCTTAAACACCATTTTTGTTTTCATAATTATTTTTATCTAAAATAACTAAAATAACTTCAAATAATAATATCGAGAATTTTTACTTTTAACAGTTATTGTAATAACTGCGATCTAGTAACTTTTATTTAAAATAACTTCAAGATCCAAGAGTTATTTCCAGATATGCATTTCAAAATATTCAAAGAATAACCGGGATCTGTTTAGTAACTTTGATACAAAATAACTTAATAAGAGTTATTCATCGGGTTACTGGTTATAACAGTTGTCAATAAATAACTGGTTCCTGCTAACAGTTACCGATATATCGTCCATCACTAGCTACAAGTACTCTTTTGTCACCCCAAATTCATACATCAGGATCTATAAAGATGATAATTGAAAGTTATAGAAACCTTTATTTGCCATTACGTTCTTTCGTATCAGGATGATGAGCATAGTTTTGTAAGTAGTAGATTCACTACAACAGTTACGTGCAGTTTTGAGTCTTAGACCTCAAGTTGGTTAGTTTTCAATTTAATATCCGATATCATCTAAAGTCAAGAATTATTTGAAAAAAATTTGAGCTATATAATTAATCATTTAGATGTTCCGCAAGGAACCCACTTGGGTCCTCTATTATTACATTTATTTATAATTATGATTTAGCGGATTTTAATTTGGACTTAAATCGTTTTGAATCGTTTGAAACTTAAGCCAGAAATTAATAGAAAGTAATTAGTGATCCTCTCACTTTAAATCACGAATAGTGCAGATTGAAATATTGAATTCTACTCGATTCCCCACCAAACAATGCTATCAAAATCGAAAACTGGTGAGGCCATCATACGTTGACGTGAATCTATAAAAAAATATAATAGCTGAAGAATCGACCAGCGACATAACTAAGGGTTTTAGAAGTTTCTAACAAAATTTCATTAACAAAATTAAGAAATAAAGTGGGAGACTATACGGAGTCCTGAGGTAAACCAGAATTGCTATTCATTATAGTTTAAGCAATTGAGTCAATTTCTTGGACTAATTCTAGTTAATAATACAAGTCCATATAACCTACCTTTCATTTCTATTTCTTTGAAATCCAACAGCAGTATCAATAATTTTGATTTAAAGCCAGAATATTTCCCTACAGTAAAACATTCGTTTTTAAGGAGTTTCAAAATCTTAAATTTTGAAGAATCCCATAATCTAAGTCATTTTCATAAGCCCTTATGCCTTTTTTCTACCCAATTAAAGCCTAACTTTCCCATTTCCTTCTAGTTCTTCCCTTTCGTTTGCGTGGGACAAAAAAAAAAAAAACAAAGTTAAAACATTAAAAAAGGCTCGTTTAATAGTTAAAAAGAACACAGGACAGAAGAAAAAAAAACATGAAACTTTTCTTCCTTAAAAATGTCACTGTTCCTACACACAAACACACACACACTATAGAAGGCATAGGTATATAAAAGGAAAGTTTTCCACTCAAGCATTTCATTTGAAAAGGTTTGCTTTATCTTAGCACTTAAAGCAAATCTCGGAGGTCATAAGGGCTAAGTACATATATACCGTATACCTGCCTTGATATTATTTCTTCAAGACTCCATTTAAGATTCTATATAGACAGATTGGTGTACAGTACCGCATTTGTACTCCTATCCACCTCCTGGTACTTGCTTGTCGAAAAGTCCACCATACCATTGACATTTTATACTCTATTTAATATTCACAGATTGAAAACAAACATTACTTTGGGTTCCGTCAAACTTTTATAATATAATTTTTTGTTCGCTTTAATTTTTTTTTTTTTTTTGTTTCGTTAACTTTTTGGCTTCTGTTCTGTCAGAATGGAACGGCATAGTCTCTCTCAGCGCCACCTATAAGCTATACCTTACCTACCAACCGACAACGACGATGACGACGACAACGACGACGACGAAAAGTGTCAGTGTGCACAGTGTCATTTTGAGTTTGAAACCATTTTGGAATTTTTACTTCATCTTTGCTGTTGGGAGTGATTCACCTCACTTATTCAGCCTTGAAAGTGCCAATTGGGATTTATAAAATAAAAGTACTTTTTCTTTTGAAGTTTTTCCTTTATATACATCCATACGTATAAAGAGGAGTATCGTGTGTGTGTGTGTTTGTGTGTGGGTTGAATATACACTTTGTCAATGAGGGTTTTCATTTTTTGTGTCTCTTTTTTTTTAAAGTTGTCATCCTGGAAAATTTGTTTTGAGGTTTTAAGTGCACGGGAGAAAAAAAAAATTAAAAGACGAAAAGGATTTTTTTTTGTGATGATGAAGTTAAAACTACAACTTTCATATTTACATGAACATACTATTGCAAGCGTTTGAACTTTCATTGACATAACAAAACAAAGTAAATGACTTATGTCAAAACTGACAAAACATAGGGTTTCTATTTTGAGGTCATTGAGCAGATTATACGTCATCGTTTAAAATGGGGTTAGGTAAGGTACTCATGTGTTATACCTTTGATTAATAAAACACATTCGTTCTTACGGTGTGTCGGAATGGTGGACTGCCGAACACTTGACATGACTCCATCCTTGGTATAGGGTGATTTAGTCCATCTGATGCCTCAAGATATCCCAAGTAAGTGGAATTCTGATAGACTTCTTAAAGCTTCGTCACAATGGACGTAAACCAATAATGGCCACTCTGCAATTCTTAACTTTGAAGTTAACAACCTTACAACTATAGTTTACCAAAACCTTCCAGATCTCTATACCATCTACATACAGCTGTTTGGGATGATTATGGATTTCAAACTTTTTTCCGTTCTGACAGGAAACATTATATCCGAATTTTCTTAGAAAACCACTAATCTACTAACTCTTTAGATTCTGTCTTCACAAATTCTCAAACAGTCTTTAGTTGTCAAACATCTCTTATGTACAGTAGTTCAATATCCACCTTTGCTAAGTCGATGAACTCGCCAAAAGCAGTTAACAAATTTTGCCAACTTAAGATCTAAAAAGTTCTGAAAGAAAGAATAGAAAGACACGGCACAGGATTTGGCGTACTCTCAAATGATTTTTGCAGAAGTTTTATGGACGAAGAAGAGAAAGAAACAATTCCTCAGCTTCTCTGTACTTGTCCTAAATTTTGATCAGGAAACCGGATGAAAGAAATGTCAAACAGTTTTACTACACAGTTTTAGGAAAATTTGACTTGCTCAACTTGAATGCCATTGTAAAGTAGAGATGCTCCTATTAAGTATGAAATAAATTATCATCCAGCCCTGATTTTTGTTTGGTGACATCTTGACAAATTTGTGCTCCTGTCATATCGATGACATATACGATCTCCACGCCGCTGTATGAGTTCTTCTAGTTTCAGCAAAATTTTGTATCCGTGAAAATGGAATTCCTTTGTCAAAATTTGCTATGTAACAGGCTTGTAAAGTAAAAATATTATGTGAATGCAATCTTTTACAATCATCTAACCTTAAAAAGATTGCAATCATTTTTCCCGATCATTCGACTGCTTTCAATTGATTCATTTGAGATTTAATTGTATTTTTTCGAGATTTTTGAATTCAATGGCAGTCTTTGAAATTATTTGACGTCTTCGACAGTGTTTCCATTTATTTGCGTTCTTTAATTGCGAAAGATAACAAAAGAACGAATAGTATTAGAATCGAATGAATCTCTTACATCAGAAATGTTTTCAAAAAAACAGTTTACCATATTCAAATTTGTTACTCAGTCTTTAGATGTTTCCTATTTGAAATATTTCAAAAATTTTACTTTCAATATTAAAGTATTTGTGAATAGAATCTGTCAATTCGTTGAAAATAATTTTATAAGTTCCTGAAACGATGATTTGGATTTGTTTGACAAAATGTAAATTAGAAATGTGTCTAACAAGTCAGTTGTTACAATTGTCATTTGATTTCTGACACCTTGTTTATAAAATCAAAAATGTTATGTCTATTGTCCATATAAAATTGACCAAGGAAATAAACTTTAAATATGTGTCTTTGACAACATTGCCAAAAATGCTTATCCAAAAAAGTATTTCCGTTGGTTGTAAATTCAATTACATACCTACCCTACATATTTCCATTTAACTAAATTTTTTGAAGTTTCATCGTTCAGTTAAGGGTGCGTTCACAGTCAAGTTAAATTGGGGAAATCTTTCACTTCAACTTCTCTTATTGAAACTAGATTTTCCTGGTTAATTTGCAATTCATCCACTATTTTCAAAAGATACGAACAGATTCTTAAATAAACTTATTTTATCGCTTTCCAAAATTTTCAAATGTATACTTCCTTTTTCGAATTTTCAAAAGTAACCAAATGTACTAAAAACTTATAAAAAAGAATGTGAAATAAATAAAATTTTGTTTTTGAAAATTTTCAATTCGGTTTTTGGGGCTTTTAAATTTTGGCACTCCTGATTCAACAGCGTCTTGCCCAACCTAAATTATTTTTTCCGACGACATTTTGGAGCTATAGTCATTAATTTTTTTATCCTCAGGCGTCTTTCTAAGTTAATTTTTGAGTGGGCATCTGATTTGTTTTTCGACACCTTGTAACTTTCTGTTTCTGAGAAGGTATTTGGTACTACATCCAGCTGGCATTCTTTCAAGCCTTAAAAGTATTTTTTTACACAGACCGTATTGTACTGCTACCTTCACATCAATAGACGTGTTTTTTTTACTATTTAGCCATTAAATCCATTTTCTAGCATCATTTTTACCGGCTTAACACAATAGACTATTGCATTCTCACTAGCTGTCAAAAAATGTAGTGCAGCCTTAAAGCTTCATACCTAGAGCTGATACTCAATATTCATTTAAACCTCCATGTACATTTTCATCTTCTTCAAATGACATTCAATGCAAAGTTTTTAATCGAAAAGTCAAAAGTTAGCTGACTTTTAATCGATTGAGCATTCAGCTCAAGTCAACTGAGTTGTGTCAAGTTCGAAACAATGATTTTTGCAGTATTTGATATTTTAATACTATCATCACGCTTTGTTGGTAGGATTTCTGTCAAAATATTTCAAGTGTCAGAGAGTTTGTTAAAGTACCTCGAATGACATCGTGCATCATCTTGTCTTTTTTGACATCAAAGGCATCGTTGAAATTTTAGTTGACATTAATGTTCGAATCTTTAACCGTTTTTTTTTTTTGCAATTCATTTTGACACCTCACTTTCTTTCTGTCACTTATTAGTGAAATAAATATTAAAAATTCCTCTTCTAAATCTTTTTGATTCATCAAGTTTTGACGAAGCCTATGGTTATGTACGGACTCTATAAATGTTGTCTTTTTCTTTGGTGAGCTGTTATACTTTTTTATTTTAGATCTCCCAAGTTGCACTGTCACTCAAATACTATGAGTTTGAAGTTTCTGTGTTTCGTCAAGTTTCACTCCTGAACCTTTTCCCAGTCCGTTAGTTTTCGTTACTATAAAAACCTTAAATATTCAATTTTGGGTTATGTACTTTTTCCAAACCTTTAAACATCGTTTTTTTTTGTTTTTTTTTTTTTTTCAAAACTCACATGCGCCATCATCGTGACATTATTTCCAAATTAACTCGTGGGTTTCTGGTAACTTTTATATGATTTTCATCCAACATATCAAAATGAGTGTGCACACTCACAACAGACTGAAACAATTCGACATGAATGCGTTTATTTAATCCGAAAAGTGTTTAAATTCGTGACTGATGTTCCTAAATTCTAGGTGACACGTTTAAATTCGTTTAGCCCTGTTGTAACAATGGGTATTGACCACGAATGCAATGCACCAGGATAACGATAATCACGAATTGAAAATGAACGCAGTCGAAGCAGAAGTGGTAGTTGCAGTTGCACTGATGATAGTGGCAGTGGCAGTGGCAGTGTCAGAGGAAGTGGAAGTGGAAGTTTCGAAGAGCATTGCATGCATCAGAACCAGGAGCAGAAGCATAGCACTAACGTACTCCAGTTCGTATGCGAGTATAGCATGTGGACAAATTCGATTTTCGTCTGTCAGAATGGAAAAGCAACAACTAATTTAATCGTCGTAGTCGTCGTCGTCGTTGTCGTCGTACACACTTCAAATGCAACCAAAAGCACACCATACACCAAGCCCAAATGGCAGTAGGTAGAGATCTGTGGTGTTCAGAACAGAGGAACAAATATAGCTATAGCCTGGTAAATAGGGATAGTCCTACATAAATACCACCTTCATATAGACATGTTCATATAGACAAAAGGCGAGAGAGCTTGTGACATTCGACATAGCCAGCTTCGACTAGTGTATTAAGGGTGAAAGTCTACGCTGCATTGCCAGCATACCAATTCGCAAAATCGAGTCAGGGCGACAACATACATACATACATAACCTTCCTAACCCCTTCGACCCTCTCTCGAACTTCCAGACTCGAGCCCACCTACCCGAGTTATAACCTTCAGCAGCAGCAACACCATTACGAAAAGCATTCATACCGTCATCGGAATCGGAATAGGAGCAGGAGTCGTCGTCGCTGCCGCTCGACTTGTCGTTCGTCGTCGTTGTCCTACTCCTACTCCTGCTGCTGCTGCTGCTACCAAAAAGGACTTTCCAAATGAAACGGAACGCAATGCAGGAGCGAATGCATTCCTTAATTGAATTTGTAAAATCCCAAATTGAGTTCTATAGCAGCACTTTTGAACGAGTTATGCATTTCAATGAAGTTCCCGCCACTAAGCCCACAATTACCACTGTTTTATCTCTCAAGTATACCAAGTCCGCTTTTGTTGTTCTTGTCCTTGTTCTTGTTGTTGTTGTGTATATTCTTTGAGAAATATACAAAAGCCTTGAAAAGCCAATAACTACCACCTCAAATGCGGATCACATCACACAAAATATTCGAATATTCTATAAATGCTCTTGATACATGTGTATACTGTGTATGTATATGTAAACGCATACAATGGTAATAGCAGGTCCTTTATTAGACTGTCGAAATACAAATACACTGTTAAAAAAACTACAGACTTCTATCGGGAAGTTTTTTGAGATTCTGAACCGGTTCTGCTTGGAGAGCTACTTGTCAAAGTTACGAGCTTAAATCCTAACATCATCGTCCTCATCGGTGGATAAAAGTAGGTAAAGAGCTGGATCTGGACTGTTTACCTGGAGCAGGTGACACTGATTATTATATATCGGTTGTGCTCCATGAACTTCGCGAACAGATTTTTGCGTTGTTCTGGTATTAAAATGATTTTGACATTTAAACTGTCAAACCATAGAAAATACTTTATAGTTAAAATAGCTGTCAAAGTGTTTAGATTCGCCCACAATGTAGACATTTTGACAGCTATGTACATTTCAATAGAATTCACATGATTTGTCACGGCGCATAATGTTTTGACAGCTATTCCAGCTTGTTGGAATCAGAACTTCAAAGTGTGAGGACTTCATAAGGTTACAGAATTGTGGAGGTAGAAACTTCCAAGAGTGCTTGTTGGAATCAGAACTTCAAAGTGTCAGGACTTCAAAAGGTTACAGAATTGTGGAGGTAGAAGCTTCCAAAAGTGCTTGTTGGAATCAGAACTTCAAAGTGTCAGGACTTCATAAGGTAACAGAATTGTGGAGGTAGAAGCTTCCAAGAGTGCTTGTTGGAATCAGAACTTCAAAGTTTTAGGACTTCATTAGGTTACAGCTTCCAAGAGTGCTTGTTGTAATCAAAACTTCAAAGTGTGAGGACTTCATAAGGTTACAGAATTGTGGAGGTAGAAACTTCCAAGAGTGCTTGTTGGAATCAGAACTTCAAAGTGTCAGGACTTCATAAGGTTAAAGAATTGTGCGGTAGAAGCTTTAAAGAGTGCTTGTTAGAATCAGAACTTGAAAGTGTCAGGACTTCATAAGGTTACAGAATTGTGGAGGCAGAAGCTTCCAAAAGTGCTTGGTGGAATCAGAACTTTAAAGTGTGAGGACTTCATAAGGTTAAAGAATTGTGCGGTAGAAGCTTTAAAGAGTGCTTGTTGGAATCAGAACTTCAAAGTGTCAGGACTTCATAAGGTTACAGAACTGTGAGGTAGAAGCTTCAAAGAGTGCTTGTTGGAGTCAGAAGTTCAAAGTGTGAGGACTTCATTAGGTTACAGAATTGTGGAACTAGAAGCTTCCAAGAGTTCTTGTTGGAATCAGAACTTCAAAGTTTCAGGACTTCATTAGGTTACAGAAATGTGGAAGCAAAAGCTTCCAAAAGTGCTTGTTGTAATCAGAACTTCAAAATTTCAGGACTTCATTAGGTGGAAGACTTTTTGTGTTTTAAGTCATTTTGTAGAAATTGATAATTGCTTGTTGGAAATCTTTTCCGAACCTCCGCTTTTCTGTCAGTGTACATCTTATAACCATGTCTAAACCTACCCCCAACCTACGAGTATATAGTGTCTTGTTCTTTAATGCGACTAGTCTATAGTGCGGTAGACAACTATTTAAAAGTGGGAGTTAAATGTGTTGATACTGTTTCGACCCCTTTCCACCTTCAATTGTATAGCTTTCGATTTGACTGTTCCCGTTGCGTTGTTGGTTCGTTGGGTTGTTCGTTTGTTCAATCGTCCTTCGCCCGATGATGTGCTTCTTGTTCTTATTTCTATCGTTTTATTGGTGGCATTCACCGGTCGGTCGGTGAGTTGGTTGGTTGGTTGGTTTGGTGGTGGTAATTCAAGTCAGATGATGGTTCTTCGGTTAAATTGGATTTAACATCCGGCAGAGAAAAGGGAGCACTGAGGTGCGACGACGGCGACGTGCGAGTGAGTGAAGTTTTATTGATATTAGGGGTTGATTTCGTTTGGTTGGGAAAACATGAGCTTTCTGGCATCTCGATATAGTCTCATTCTCATGGTACGAGTTCACCTACCGTTTGTTGTATACGGTACCTTCACCAAGACTTTTGGCTATAGGAATCGTTTATATTTATCCGCACATCATCCACACTCAGTCCCAGCCAGCCAGAGCGCAACCCCTACCAACCTGGATCTGGAACTGGATCCCTCTCTGCTGTGCTATCGTCTCCTCCGTTAGCGTTAGGTAGGCCATAATTGATTTTGTTCTTCTTTAAAAAGCATTAAGTATTAAGGACGTACTGTGTTTCTTAAGTATCTTATCTATAGAGTCTTATTGAAGATATCTTCTGGGGTGTAAGCTATAGACAAGGCAACTGAAAGAGGTAGAGGTATGCGTTTTATTGTGTTTGCTTTCTCGTATATAGGAGAAGCTAAGGGAGGCGGATAGATTCTAACTTAGATTAAATTCCGAAATGACGCAAAATGTTCTTTTTGACTTTATTGTGTTTTTTTTTTTGTTGGTTTTTATTTGTATTGTTTGAAAAGTCAGGTTAACTCACGGGCAAATATCGGCGTTATAAAATCTACCCTCTGAGACTATTTGTATCAATCAGATACGTAATGAAATGCGAGATACGATTTCGAGTACCTATACCTTTCAACCTATCTAACCAACAAACTAAGGAGACCAAAAACAGTGACTGCCTGCGGCAATGATTATTATGACCAGTTTTTTTGTTCTGTTTTCTGATGGGGTGGGGTTGGAGGAGGTGAAGAAAATAATATTCGGGCCAGGCACGTGAAAAATTGAACAAAACAAAGTGAAAATTCCATTCAATTGTGATTAGCATATTTTCCAAATAAAATCAATACTAGTGCCATCTATTTTTGTCCACATTTACCGCACCACTTTGTGCACAACCCCCCCCCCACACACTTATTGGTATATGTATTTAGTATAGTCCTCTCACATTGCGGGATAATGTCTTTTTCATTGACTAAAAAATAACTAATAGGGACGTTTAAATGTTGTAATCTCAGAGGGTAATTCCCAGGACCAAATTGGCCAATTATTATCATGATTCCCCTTGACTGCCACTAATATTCAATTCAACATATTCCATGTGTTTGCCAGGGTTTTTGAAAAATTCAAAAGCCAATATCGGAGGACAGGTATGGTCAAAAGTTGTTAACCAGTAATTAGTGATAATTGTTTTTGAGGTTGTTTTGTTTTATGAATGGAAAAAAAATCATATCACGTTCGCAGTTGGTACTCCTGACGAAGTAACGAATTCACTGTGCCAAACTAACGAATTCACGGTAGCAAACTAACGAATTCACTGTGCCAAACTAGCGATTAAGATGTTTAGCTCAAGGGGGGCTTTACATAAGACCTGTGACCCCTATGTATACATATAATTCACCGCGTCCAACTAATGAAAAGGACTAAAAAAGAGGTTTTAAAGTAACCAATTTTCACTTTCACTGATAATAATTAATACTACACCCAACAAAATAACGAATTCACTGCTATACAAGTTCCAGAAAAATAAACTTTTCGCTTAATTTAATTACTAATTCACAGTGAAATTAAAAATTTTTCACATAGTTGGCCTTTGTTAACTTTTAATCACTTATTATAACAGATGTCGGAAGGGTTTCGATGAATGCAATTTGACATTTATGACATTTTATCCTCCTGACACAAATGCTTTATGAAAATACCAAAGTCTGTACCTGGAATCAAAAGAAAATGTTGCTGAAATTCACCGTTCCCTGGTAGAAACTTACCATAAAGACATGTGAAGCCTGTTTTTGAAAATTCAAAAGTGGTGATTTCGATTTACAATACAAAAAACTCTCTGGTAGATTCCGAGTTTAAAGACAAGAATCTGCAGGATTTTTTGGATGAAAACCAAACCCTGACTTAAAAGCAATCTACAAAAGAATTAAGTGTGTTTAATAACAGTTTAGCGACTGATTACGAGCACTGGTGAAAATCCAAAAGGTGACACATCAATAAATTGAAAGAAAATGGAAAATGCTTCAAAGATAAGATCTGAAGTAATTTCTTTATCGGATAATGACGGATGATAAAAAGTACTGCTAAACCCTTACCCCAGAAAATCATGTTTATCCTCAAGGACTTGAACCATGGATTGACCGAAAAACGTCTAGAGTGGACCCGAAGACAAGGTTAAATGATTAAGATCACGAAGACGCACAGTCTTATGAATCTCAACCAGTCAAGGACGCATTGGCAGCACTTTTTGGGACATATTAAATCTTCTTTTCTAGTCTTCAGACCTCGCCCCATCCGACTATCGACTTTTCTTAGCTTTCGAAGAAGTCAGAAAATGGTTCGAAAATGCTCAAAATATAAAAAGTTTTCTAGGAAAGCATCCATAAGTTGTTTTAATTTTCTAAATTCTCTATGATCAATTGAAATGAAGGATATTTGACTTTAATTCATTAGACTAAGGGCCGTTATTCCCAATGCAAGCTAATACAGTTTTAAGTAATACGGTTAAAATTAATTTTCAAAAGTTTTACGAGTGAAACATTTTCAGTTAAATATTCAGTTGATTAAGAAAATTTAAATAATAAAACATCTGTTTAGTTAGTCCAAAGCTAGCTCACAAAATGTAATTAATAAACATGGGCTTAATTTTAACCTTGCTTAAATTTCACAAAAACTTATATTTTCTTTGACAGTTATCTAGTAAGACAGTTCTCTTATGGTTAGATTAATTAACAAATATATCTTTTTAGTTTGGTCTGGTTTTCCAGTTAATCCGGAGTAAATCAATTCTAGAAATAAACCAATGTTCGTTTTTCAGCGAAGGCGTAACAGATCTACCCATTGAATATTGCACCCCAAAACAAATGTTAAGTTAATCCAGTTTAAATTTCTGGTTAATCCAATGTTTAATTAAAGACATGTGATAAGTTTATGGCACAATCACAAAGAATAATTCACAAATGGTTAGCAAAATTGGTGATAGAAATATTAAAGGCAACTGTTAGTTAATGCCAACTTAACTTTAAATATCGTCAATAAACACCGATTTAACTTTAATTTTCCTCTAAATTCGAAATTCTCTTTTTACCTTGACGGTTATCAAATGAGACAGTTTCTGTTCTGGTCTGTTAAATTTGATACCATATCACTTTGTTGAAAATTTAGCCATCAGTTTAAAGTGTCTGGATGAGTTAAACAAGACTAAGTTAACTCTATTAATTTTTCAGGAAAAGTTTGACATATTCAGACTTTGAAAAAACTCTCAATGTCAGTTACTACTTAATCCAGAGCTAATGTTTAGTTAATCCAGTGTTATCTAAAGTACTTTGAACAATCTAGTCAAACACACACACACAGGGCCTTATATTTCAATGGATGACTGTCTTTATGTTGACATTTGTAAAATCTTCGATTTTAAATTGTCGTTAAACTTTTAGCAGTGACTGTAAATTATAAAAGTATTGAAAAAGCCTTCCAGTGGTAGGCCACACCAGCATTCGGTTTGGTTCGGTTTTGGTTTGGTTTGGTTTTTGGATTCATTTAAACATTATGTGATAACCATTGCCGTCAGGCATAATTGCTGTGTGAAGGGTATGATATTACCGGGGATTACCAATGTGCGATAGCTTAAATATTTCACTTGTCTACCGTGGGCTTAATTTGCTTTCTGGTTGCATGTTTATCTGTTCGTTATTTTTTAATTTCTGTTTTTTTAATTTTTAATTTTTTTTTAACTTTTATATGTTGTTGTTGCTACTGCTGCCGCCTCTTCGTCGCCAACGCCATATCCATTACCACCACATCACCGCATCGCCGTATAATAAACTGCATCGTATGCCAGCCAAGGGTCAACATTTTAAATTCATTCAAATAAAATTTGTTATGTTTTGAGTTTTATTTTCTTTTTTGCGAAAACTGGTTGGGTAATTCAATAATTGAAAAGAAACACGCACGTGTCATCCAGAATGTAATAAAAATGCATGTTGGTAGTTTTTGAAATAATCCAAAATTAGGAAATGCTATTAGATGACAATTGTGGTTTAAGGAAATCATTTTGCTGTCGAAGTGACATTTTATTGGGTTCTGGGACAATTTGACAGTCAAATTAAAAGGTATTCTATTGTATAAAACAGTTTTGAGTGATTTAGAAGCTGAAAGTCTCGCAGTAAGCGTGACATTCAACATTACCAATTATTTTGCCTATAAAATTGACAAGTCTGGATTCGAGTCAATTTTCAATTAAAAGTGAGGAAGGAGCAAAATAGTTGCTTTTCATATACATTTTAGTTCCATTTTAAACATCTACAACTTTAACCAATAACCCTAAAGCTGCTAATGTTTTTATCAAAATTTAATCAATGTTGTAATGTTCCTGCACTGCTCTTGATGAATTTACAGAGATCTACAAACTTACAACCACTTCACAAACATTAGAAGAAGAAAAAGAAGTACTTAAGAAAAGTGCGTATACGCCAGAGTGTACCACAAAAACACCAACACCTAATTTTGAGTCTACTGTTGAGTAGTAATGACGATCTTTGGCATTTTGACAGTGTCATATCTAACTTCATTGATTATGCACTGAAGAATATTTTTGGATTAACTGATATTGAATAAAAAACTATGGCAAAGTACTAAAAGTGCTCCAAAGTATAAACTTTAAATTTAAAAATGACTAAAGGGTAGGAAAAACACCCAAGTTCATTTTTAAATGAGATTACCATCGAATAGTTTACAGGTTTTCACTTTTTGTTGTTCTTTGGTTCATGTCATCAGAAGCAAACATATTTCATAACGTTCAAAAACTGATTTAATCCAGAAAAAAAAAAAACTAAAAAAAATAAAATTTCAGCTCCAAATTGGTCGATGCGTGGGAAAATTCCTTCCCCTTAATGTCAAATCTATGGTGGGCGGTAGAAGTAGTACAAGTCAAATTTTGGTAAAAATTAGTTAAGTACACCATTCGACTGTAATTTGGAATTTTTTTTTCTATTTTTGAGTTCGGCATACAAATAAAAACTTACAGTTTGATTAAAAAAAAAATATTAAAAAAATAAAAATTAAACGTTTTATAACGTTTTTTTCGCTCTCCTGAAAAATTGCAATTTTTTGACTTATACTTCTTCTACCGCCCACCTTAGAAATCCCACATCAAATTTTCGGAATGAGAAATATCTTACAAGACTTATGCTAGTCTCATCTAAAATTTAACATATGCCAAATCTCATCTCAATATTGTATTCGTAAAACCACGTAGCTCGAAAATCAATCGTTTTTTGGAATTAAAATACGATTTTTCAATGCAAAAATGATGATCTTTCAATTTGACTCTCAAAATATAACCTACTAGAGGACCGGCAAACTTTGTCCCGCCACAATTAAGTTCTAAGGTTCTAACACTATGTTACCAATCGATCAAAATTTTCATTACACTCGGAACTTTCAAAAAAATGTCAATCTATAATAAAATTGAGTTGTATTGAATTGAAGTTCGTCTTTTTCTTGGCATTTTAAGTACAGTTAATCTCAGGCAATGGCACACTAATACCTGATGTCAAACTGAAAAAAAATTATATTAACTGTATAATGGTGACAGAATGAAAATTAACTTTCAAATTTTTCATTAACGTTGAACAGACGATTGAAATAAAAAAAATTGACAACCAACTGACAGTCAAAAATATTTTGTGCAGGTAGAACAAATTGTATTAGAAAAAAAAGTTGTTGTTTTTCACTGTCTTCCTCGGAATTTTTCCACATTTTCTCACTTTTTAAAAATTCCCTGGACTACGACAAGCATTTCGAAAACAAAATCAGTCAAATCGGCCGAGTCGTTCTCGAGTTTTAACGAGACAAACAAACAGAAATTGATTTTTATTGTATAGAAGGTTATAGAAGGTTATTGCACCGCTTTGAAGTGTACTATATACATATATTGTAAATCATCTCGTATAATGTATTGCAGCTTTTAGGAGTAAATGGATTATGGAATGAAACGCATTCTAGAAGGAAATTTTAAAAACTATTATTTCAATTGACAAAAACATTATCTTGTTATACATGTATACCTTTCTCTTGTATCACTCTAGTCTATCTATTAAAAAAAAATCTCATCAAAATCCGTTGCGTAGTTTTAAAGATCAAAGTATAGATAGGGACAAACAGACATGGAAAAGTGACTTTGTTTTATACCACGTAGTGATGCCTATTCTCAAGTGATATATTTATTAAATCTAGAAAATTTTAATTTTCAAAACTAAATTCACATTTTTTTATCAGATAATTTTAAGTCAATGACATGACTGGAATAACAAAAATTACATTTTGACAGCTGAAATAAGTAAGTTGAAAAATCAGTTTAAGTTTAAAAAATTATAAATTACATGAACCTTATTGCTCGGGACACTTTTTAAGCACATTATCCCTCCACTAAGCATTCTTCTACGAACTATATTAAAAAGCTAAGACAATGTTGCTTCCTACTAAATGAGTTAGGCTTCTACTAGTGTTTCGAAATCATAAGTCTGTAATGCTTCACTCTGATGCACAAGAACAAATTAGAATCTCCTTACCTAACAAATTAAATTACTCTACCATTCTTCTTATCCAATACCAACTGAAACTGATTAAGTTCATGGAATTCTCTCAATCAATAACTATATTGTATTAAGACACCTTCCCCCCGATTAACCATCAACATAAGGACATTCTTCCAAAAACACCACATTTCAAGTACATACATCTATTCAATACTAATATAGTACATACTCATAAGACTGTATGTATGTTATGTATGTACAATCACAAGCAATAAATAATACATTAAGTCTTGCTCAAATAGTTCTGTCAATTAAAGCTCGTAATCATATCCTTCATTTGTACCCGACCACCACCAAAGTGGATATAATAACAAATTGCTTTCAAAAGTCGAACAAAAATTCATTAAGATAGTTAATGACCGTCATATATGTACGTGTATGTGAGCACAATATATACTCGATTATTTATTTGTGTATCTGTGTGTGTGTGTAAAGGTATTCTAACATACACATATCTATACCTTCCTATCTCTACTTAACAAAGGCTAAACAATTCTAACAATAATCACAACTAAACCAACAACAATAACCCAACAACCCAACAACCCAAGGACTCAGGGATCCAGGGACTATAAGGAACCAAAGAACCAACAAACAGGAGATCTATTCCAAAAGGACGACGAAAAATCCCTGTCGGAAAAGCATAAAATATACTAACACGAAGATACACGGAACATCTTGATTTCATATTGCTTCACTTTATGTGTGGAGCTATCTGCTTTAGGGGGCTGGATTTAGGAGGGTGAGTGTATATAGGCATATAGGGTGCAGGGTGAACAAGGCCAAGGTAAAATACAATCTTCCATTCAACTCAACTCAACTCAACAGTATTAACTTACTAACCGGCAGAATAGAATTGTTCCATAATAATGAAGATATCTTCATCCTTCCTTGCTTCCTTCCATGCTCGTTTAGCCAGGGAACCATCAAGCAACAAACTATACCTGCTTATGTCATCCCTTATAGACTTGGAGTTGGAGCCTTCGAGCCAAAAGGAGGCACAGCACATCAGAACACACACAGCGTTATTGCCATTAGACGACGACGACGAGTACGAGGACGAGAACGATGACGATGACGTAGGTAAGGTACCTGCCTGCCAGAGTCTTCGTTTCGTGATCATTGAGGATGCTTTTCTTGTGCCTTGTGCTGCTGACGATGAAGGTTCGAATTGAGCCGAGTTGAGAAACTGTTGCGCTTCCCCTGCTCCTAGTTCGATGGCTGGATGTATCTTCTAAATACACAAAAATACATATAAATAGGGAGTCGGAACGGTATATGAGTGTATGCCATATATTCATTTACCCAATGGGTTCACAACTAATTAGAATCGTGTATCGTGTAGATACTGTTCCATATATTTGTCGTATTTGTATGGAGCTTGCTCGATGGAATTGCTTTGCTTTGCTTTGCTTTGCCTTCTTGTGCTTGGCTTTGGATGTCCTTGCTGAAGCGTAAAGGAGTCTCATCTTGCTTCTCTTCTTATCTTATCTCAGCATCCTTGCTGTATAATTTCCCAATAAAGATGATAATTCCGTATTTCTTCAGGGCTCCTTGACAGTCAACCAGCCAGCCAGCCAGCCAGCCAGGACCAACAGCCCAGGAAGCAGCAACAGAGTACCGAGCATATCGTTGCGTAGCGTCGGTCGGCTATAAAAGAGGTCTACATACATTCTTCGACAGGGAGCGAGTATTATGCTGCAGATTTCCTAAAAGCAGGCGATTTCTTTTCTTCTTTTTTTTTTTCTTTCTTCCTTTTTTTCCCTTGTTATTATGTTAAAGGACAAAGGAGCAACCATCCGGTTGTTTTGTTGTTGGTGTTGTTGTTGTTGTTGTTGTTGTGGGAAGGGGGTCGGTGGATGTTTAGCCAGTCGTCCCTAAGTATTACCTTAGTTTTTTTTTTTTTTGTTAAGACTTTTGTAGTGTTTAACATCATAATTTATCCTGCTTGGTTTGTAACTTCTAAGGATAATGATATCTTGTGCGATTGTCAAGTTGAACATTGTACTATTAATATTGTGTTATATCTTAAGACAGGCAGGAATCAGAAAATGCTAAAGTTATTGCTGTGACGTGTGAAATTATACTTTACGCAAATTAACAAAGGATGTTGTTGTTGTTGTTATGGGATGCTTATTGAGAACTTGGGATGTGTCAATTTTATGAAACTTGGTCTTAGGAGTTGCGAATTTATGGTCTGTCAGGAAACAAAGATATAAGACGATGGAAATACGAAAGAGTCAGAGAGGGGGGAGGGGGAATATCGAACCAAAAGATTGGATAGAAGTTAATCAATAGTCTTTGTAATCTGGTTTCTACTAGTGGTCACAAACGGTACTTATAGAAATGCGCTGGTAAGTTTCCAGCAAAGACGAAATTCATCGTGATAATTGAATGTCATATAGGTGCAAGAGACAAAGAGTGACACTGATATCAGTACAAAAGCATAACCGTGTGTTCTAGAAGGAAGCTAACCATTTCCATTGTCAATATAAGCTTAGAACTGGGGCCCGTTCTGGTCCCTTCATCTCTTCTCGTACAAAGCAGACATCTTCTATTTGCGCCTCCTAAATGAACATGGTCTTCTTTTCTTTTAGTATGATCTGTCATGATAACCCCTAGCGTTAAATGTGCTTCTTCCTGTGACCAGCTGACTAGAGAACAAAGCATTCAGCACACCAAAATTTAGCCCTGAATTCTAACATATGTACGTGCATTTTTTAAATTTTGGAAGCCAGTTGTCATAAAAATGTAATTGACTACAAGTGATTTGTCATATTTTGACAAGGAAAATTAACTGCCCAAAAATGATCAACTAACGAAAAACTTTTACTCCCACAATGAAAGATTTCAACGAAATTTCGAATTTCTTGGACTAAGAATCAAAGATTACTCTTCTATCAGAACAACTTTACATCAGAAAATACAGAAATTCACGGAAAATAAGTGAAATTGAGAAGTACATACTTTCTTGTGTTCAAAATTCAATTTAGAAAATTCAATAGGTACTGAACGTAACCATTTCCAGTTGTTGGGGTGCGTTCAGATCAAGTTTTTATATTTCTATGGTTCCATTCAGCAAAAAGAAGATTTCCATAGAAAATATTAAAATTGTCAAAAAATTAACGCAATTGACATTTATCTACGTCGGATCTTTTTCTGAAAATTTTCAAAAGACTTTTTGCAATAGGTACCAACAACTGTCAAAATAAAAATCTGTAAATTTCTTCCATTTGTAATCAATAAGTCTGCTATTACACCTTGACTCTTAAGTCATGACTCTAATTTGACAATCCTCTTTAATTCAAATTTCGCTGTTTGATATATTATACATTCTGTCTCACTCTTTCAACTATAAGGGTATACATATGAACTCGATCACGACGAAATTAAATAAAGAGGAATAGTAAAATAACAAATGAGTGAAAAAGAAATGTCAAATGTCGTGGAAAATTTGCCCGAGACTCACAGGGCAGTCTATTTCCGTTTCATCTTTTCGATTCTTGTATCTCTCTTGCACCAACATAGTTCGAAAAGAGTCACGACTCATGAGTCATCGTGTAATAGCAGACTAATCGTACTCTCAGACAAGTGACGTTTAATAATTTCATATAACTTCTGCTTATGTTTTTTTTTTTCAATATTTGAAAATGTCTGTCTCTGTCTGTCTTTCTCTTCCATCTCATTTCAAGAGTTAAGCGTAAGTAAGATGGAACGATTAAACATCAAAAAGAGTCCAGTACAAACAGCGAATACCGTAACAGTTCTATTTCAATAATTATTATTATTATAATAATTATTACTGTTGATAAAAGTTTTTGATTTTTGACATTTTGTCCTCAAAAGTGGTGAAAAACTTTGTTAAATTTCTAACATAACTCTCCTTACTTTACTTTTCTCTTTTCCCCATGTTTTACCAATACCTTTAGTTGAAAAGGATACCAAAGACTCCTATTTTTATTAAACCTGACCCAAGGCATTCACAAAATTGATATAAAATTCAGTTCGGATTACACTTCCACTTTTGTCCCGTTCGTGATGTGCGTGAATATATTTCGTGATAAATTGATTCTCTCTTGCAAAAGAAAGTGAGATAATTTTTATCGATGAAATACATTCAAAATACACGCACAAAAAACAACAACTGATGCTCTTATATCCTCATTAACGTGAAGGATACCTAATACACTCTTAGATATAACGTTATACATATTAATAATAGATAATTAGTCAGAAATACACAATCGCTTATAACGGTATATCTATTTATCTACTCATATCAGTGTGATGTCTAAATCAGTTAGTAAAGGTATTAAGCGATTTTGGGTGTTCGAATTTGTTCAAGGATTCGAATTGGTTAGGATTTAGGGATATATCCTCTGGAAAACTTAACGAATAGAATAGTTTGAAGGTAGATAGTAATTATATGTATGTATGTGTATGTGTAAATGTTATTCCACGAAAGTATTTTTACGATTTCATAAAGTCCTTTTTTCTTGATGCTGCTGCTACTATACTGATTCTGATGCTTTATTCCATCCTCATTCCCGTGCGACTGTCATGGGATGTTTAAGGAATTAAAGAAACCACAGGAATACGTGATCAATACGAAACCACAAACGTGACTTATCTATAAGTTGGATTGTATTAAATCTGCAACTTACATTTATAAAGAAGAAGAAGAAGAATATAAGTTAACTTTTTATATATACAATACACATTTTATATTTAGCTTGCTTTTGCTTTATTCGTATGTCCTGGAACCTGGATGAAGATGATGATGATGATCCTGTTTTTGACAGGGTTGTATTTAGTGGGAGAACAGCATTTATATTTCGGACACTATATTTGATGTAATGATTTAGCAAAATAGAAACAATTTTTTTGATTTCAAGTATTTTTGGAAAACAATTTCAAACCGTCATTTTCAACTCTCGTATTCTGTAATTTGAGAGTTGTCATTAAAATTTAAATAACTTCAGTTGACATTTTGTTGTTTTTATTAACTTTTTTCCCAATGTCAAATTTTCCAAATCAAAGATGAAACTCCATCAAAAATTATCACTTTTATAATGACAGCGTTCAGCAAATCTTGGAATTCATTCTCTGAATGTTTTTTTTTTTTATTAAATTTCAGAGATTTGTCAAAGTCTATTTGAACGACTTTCGATTAAAAACCATACAAATGCATAAAAGATATCAATTTAAAAAAACGTCAAGAGTCACAATTTTTAGAGCTGTCATTTTTTGAGCTCATCTCATTGGAATGTCAATTTTTGAAGACCACTTGTAAGATTTCGATGATAGTTGAACGAAAAATTTGTTTCTTTTTTCTTTTTAAGTGTCCAAAATTTTAGAGATTAAAGTAATTTTATACTGCGGAATATTACATGGTTGCCATGTTACCTCTACATTAGAATCCCTTGAAGTAACTCATTGTGACAATTCTTCAAATTAAAAATAGGACGATTGGGAATGAGATAAAGTGTTGAAATGTCAAAATGAGAGCACGTTAAAGGCATAATCTGTCACATTTCATTGATTTATAACGTCAACTTCTAGAATTCTGATTTAACTTATCCTATCTCACATTATATTACTTTAATTTTAATTTTTGTTTTTTTTTTTAATTTTTAATTTTTGTATTTAACTTAAGAAAGTTTTTTTTAAAACAAGTTAAATGATATATATATTTAAAATAAACACTGGTACTTGAAACGAAACTTTATAAATACAAAATACCGTTACAAATTTCTCCCATATTGTAACTAATCGAATTTATTTTTCAAAACATATCTTTTGACAAAATATTACCTCAGTACATTAAAGATTGTATGCGAAAACTAAGTTAAAAACGTTAACGTCTGGCAACTCTATAAAATTCATAAATTTAAAATAACATAATTTTACAAATAATGACTTTATTTTTACCTAAATTGTCTGTAGAAAAATTTTGAAAAATAATATAAACATGAAAAATAAAGGTTTTCTAATTTTTTGCTTTAAATACTTTTACAAAATCTGTCCCAGAATTTTTGTCACAAATGTTAACAACAATTCAAGACAAAATTCAAGGCACATTTTTATTAATGTGATATCCAAAAAAACATCTAATCTACTGTCTATGACTAAGTTAAACATACATACATACATATGTATGTTCTCGTTATTTCGATTACAACGATTTATCAAATTTTGCAGAAAGAGGTTTTATTTGAAAGAAATAAAAGTCTCACTGAAAATCCTTTTGACCATGTTGGTAATTAACCTCGCTTAATGATAACTAATGCAGAGTTAAGCTAACGTTAGTTTAATATTAGCCGTGTTTTATTGGTAATTGAATATACAAGCTAGTAAAATTTTACATGGAAAACAACAACACCTTATTAGTGAACAAAAATAAGCTATTGTATTCTGCAAAAGTATTTTAGTGAAGATAGAGTTTCGTCTAGTTTAATTCAGGAGGCAGTCAAGAAGTGAAAGAAATATATAAATGTTGACAAACATGAGGGTGTGTTCGGTGATGAATATACATATATTTTTACACATCACCTGCATTAGAAAGTGCAAGCGTTCAACAAATTCCAAACCAAACATTTGTATGGTTGAAATGTTCAAAACAAAAATATTTCTTAACTAAATTTACTAAAATCAATTCTAAAAAGAATTGGTAAGACTTATAGACTCAATTCCTATAAGATAAAATAATTTTATTTAGGATTAGTGTATTTAACCATAACATATTATGAAAACATAATTGAAATATGATTGCTTTCGTAGGAAAAAATTACAAAATAATATGAACATTACCATTGAGTAGAATATGTTGGTATTTATGACTCTGCAGATATCTAAAAGTAACTTCTTGAAATTTGTACTTAGTATTTCTTTATAATTTCGTGTTGACTTTTGTCTTCTAATATATTATTTATTAGATGAAAAGAATAAAAGAATGTTTACTATCCAAATAAATGGTCTTTAAAATAAATTTGACAATAATTTTAAAAAAATATTGAACCACGATTGTTCAATTGGTTTTTAAAGTTGCCGGAAACTTAGTTCCATAGTTTTCGCTCTTTCATATAAGCCAATAAAATTGAACAGAGAGTTGCTAAGGTAGTCAACTTTAAGCTATTGGCGGTGAACCTAAAAACAAAATAAATATATTTTTAAAGTCTCACTGCAATTATAAGTAACAAACATTCTAAACCAACTCGGTGTACATTTCCATGCAACATCCAACTCAACTATCATTTTCATGCTTTTTCCAACTCGACCCAACATTTTACACAATTACACATTCTTAGAACACACCCCATGTAGAACAACTGTTGTTTTTTTTTTTTCAAACTCAAATTGAATAATTAACTAAAATCTAAAGAAGTTTCTTTAACAAATGAGTTTTTGTATTTACAACTTTTGTTTGCAATATGCATTCAATTTTTTCTATTTTCAAGTGCAAGTTCCCTTTGATATTTTGTTCGTGACAGAAGGTTTTGAAATTTTGACATCAATAATTTGACAAATAATGTAGGGATACCAACTTTGTGAAGTCAAATTAAGATTGAGTATAAAAGTGAATATTGCATTTTATTGGTACTGGTAATACTATGTTAGAGATAGATTACCAATAAAACACGGCTATTATTATAAACACGAACTGTACTGTCTATAAGCAACACTGTACTGGGCAAAAGAGTAAAAATCCAAGGTCCTACATGTCTGGCTCATTTAGAGCTAATGGACACCATTGCTCGGAACCGGAGAGTTTTTGAATCTAATTCCAAGGGTGGGAAAGGACCTCAACCAATTCCTAATTCGTCTTGTTCAAAATTCTGGTCTTTTTTGGAAAACAATTTTTTTTTCTCATGTTTATTTAGTACTTGTGTCATTTGACAATAAAAACAAGCATACCACTTTGAAGATGTCAATTGCTTATGGGTTTTTCAATCAATTTCCAAAAAAAAAAACAGTTGAAGAAAAAGTAAATTTTTATCATTAGAAACTTTTTGCTATATAATTTCCTTTATTTAAAAAAAAGAATTTTCAAAAAATTTCAATTCACTTCACATTTCAACCATGTTAGAAATGTTACATTATTCTGGCATCGAAAATAGCCTTAATAATTTTCAATAAACTTTTTGCGAAATTTCATATGAGAAAACCCTTAAAAACTTTCAATTTTTCCGATGGATATTAAGTTTTTTTTTCTCAATTTTTAAAACCCATTTAATGAAAACAAAAAACTGATGTTTTTTCGTCTTTTAATCTTCCAACATTTAATTCCATCTTTTGAATAAAGGATTAATTTGATCCCTGTTAAAGTGAATAATATCAGAACAATGAATTAACTTTCTCAAAAATTACTTTTTCGATTTTGATGAAACTGCTTGTAGTGCAGAATTATTGAAGAATAAGTTCATTTTTGTATTATTCATAACAGATTATTTATTTTTTGTAAAAAGTACTTCTATTTAAAAATAGCCATTATATTTTAAGCTCCATTACTGTTCAAAAATTGAGAAATCCTTGAACCTAGAGTCATCTCAAGGCCTTAGTTCAGTTGTTGTGATAAAATCAAATCATTCTTCAAAAATTCCAACAAAATCCAAGTCAATTTAAAGTTAAAATTAAAACTTTTCCTGATCAATACCATCGTTCTCCTATACGTATACATTGATGCTTAAAGTTTTATTTTGAAGGCCTCCCTTAAAAGAAAAAAATTCGAGAACTCCACTCCACCCCTGCTTTCGTTTTTTTTTTATTCGTTTTTCTAAGAATATTTCCTCCAACGAGTAAGAATAAGAGTGTATGAACATTTTTGGTTTTCATTAGGAACACGAATCACGTTTTCTTACTTAAAGCATGATTAAATACCAACGGCTTGTAGCTCTTAAATCGCGGTCCCCAAACAAATCTTAACTTATATACGAATTTGTCCCAGACATCAGCAGAAGCAGAAGCAGCATCAGTATAACTGCCAGCAGCTAGTAGCTGCCTCATCATCGGGAACTATTATAATGCTTTCTGGTTCTCATCAAACATCCAAATGGAATGTCACCCCTGGAGTACCTACTTACTCTTATACTCTATATATCGTCCATACTCTATACGTTAGCGTCCGTATCAGCGTCCACGTCTCCGTCACCGCTTCCGGTGCTGTCACCATCGACACCGCCGCCATTCGCCGTCATCGTCATCGTCGTCTATCTGTTGTTTCTGTTTCTGTGTCTCTGGAGTGTTTTTGGGGAGGTTCCATTATAATAGCCTGGTGGTAGTTCGGGTTCGGGACCTGGCCTTGTGAGTGTGTATACCTATGATGATTCCTATATGGAATTCATCTGTGCTATGCCAAATTAATCACCGCACGTTTTGTGAGTCTTATGACACTTGAAACTTTCAAAATCTGTGTACATTTCATTAATTTGTTAATTTAATACTATTTACGGATAACCGCAAACTTTATTTAAATATTTTCCCAGGACGGCATCATTGACCACATCAGCTGCTGCTGCTGCTATGCTGCTTCTGCTTCTGATGCTGTTATATTGCTTCTGATATGATGCTGCTGCTACTATTGGCTTTAATGCCATCTATAGTTTGGTTTGGTCATAATGCAGCAGCTCAGCATCAGTACCGGCACCAGTACCAGCATCAGCAGCACCCTCTCATGTGATGCTTAATTTAAATTTCAAAGCTAGCGCAGCTCGTTGGCCGGCGGGTTGGGTTGGACCGATCCGAGCCGGGCCGGGACGCATCTGCTGGCTAGGATTCTGTGTTCAATTATATCAACTCTTGTCGTAATCACATTTCAAATGGATGTGTGCTTTGATTCTCAAATGTGAAGTCGCAACTCCGTCCGTCGCCGCATGGGGGGCATCAACATATCACTCCCCCTCCCCACAAGTCTACAAATGACTCTGAGTGTAAATTTCAATGTTATGTTGGAGTCCTTTTTGTAAATATACGAGTACACACTGGCATTATATCCAAACTCGAATCCGAAGCCGTATCCAGGGACAGGAACTCGAAGTCCTATTATGGTTCTTTGTTATTTTTGCTTTTTTGTTGTTGGTGTGTGTGTTTTTTTTTTTTTTTTTTCTGGCCAAGGATAATTTATTCGCCAGCTAATGTCGAACGTTTACAATTTTTAATTGAATCGCGGCAAGGTTGCACTGTTAACACAAACCCCTGGATATGTTCACTGCGCACTTTAATTTTTATGATTGTGGTAAAAAATTATTTTTCATGTGTGTACTTTTGGTGTACTGTATTACGAGTATAACGGTACATGTAGATTTTATCATATGATGGCTTTCTGGCTGGGTCTATGGTTTTTAAAGCCCCACAATTTTTCCTGCCAATGATGCTTCGGTTGCTCTTGCTGCTATATGGCTGGTAGGTAGGGGGTTGAGTGGGGCCTTTCACAGCTCTCTCTCTATCTGTTTCTCTCTCTCTCTCTCTGTTTCATTCTCTTCCGGGCCGCACATACCGAGACCACAGATGAATGTTAGTGCTCGTTAAAAGCCTTCGTGTTCATAATAGTCAGCGAAGCACTAAAAGGGTACCGTTAATAATTCCTGATGTTTTTTTTTTGTTTTAATTTTATTTTTATTCTTTTTTTTTGCATTTATATTATGTGTAATTTTTTTCTTGTCCATTTTTTGGTCAGTTTTACACCCGTACAGTGAGTTTGTCGGGTTTCAGTCGTAGGCTGGTTTTTTTGTATCTATAAACAGGCTAAGCTCTTGGAGGCGTGGGGCTTTTATGTTTGTCCATTTATTGTTCAAATTTACTAATGTGTTGGCAACCCTTAGAAATAAAATATTTTGACAGATGACAGTTTAAGGTTAATACAACGGTTGCACAGTGTTATAAAAATTATGAAAAATGAGAATATTGATTTAACTTTGTCAACTCTGATAAAGTCATTGAAAATTTTTAAAATCCTAGATAATTTGTCAATGTTCACTGGTTGTCAAAAAAAAAAAAAAAACAAAAGCCGCTCAAATGACATTTCGAGAGAGTTCCAGAATTTCAAATTGTGCTTCAATAACTCAATATCATGCTCTGGTCTCTGGTGATAAAACTGTCAGCTGTCAGCTGTTCTAGAGTCTATAATTATTTAGAAAATTATAATTAATTCAAATCTTCTTTTTTTTTTGTTTCTACCCTTTATCGGACGATTTTGAAATAAATCAATGAATCAAGAACATCTGTCTTTGATCGAAAAATGTTATGCTTCGGATTGCGTCTATCGGTCAATAGGGACAAAGTTGACCATCTTTCGTCAAATCACAGATGAAACATTTACATATATCAAGACCAAATAATAACAATTTTTTGTTTTACTTTGTTAACAATTTTGAAAAAGATTCATTCAATTTGACAACTGTCAAATGTAAACCTATAATCTACAACAAAGCACCATTTTCATGAACGCGTTCCAGAATGCTGAAAATTTTCTCCTTAGCCGTTTTTCTTTTTTAACTCTGAGAAGATCACTTTCCAGAACCTGCTTACATCAAGAACGCTCTGAGTGAAGTTTGATCAAAGCGGTCTGATTTATTTGTGAAACACGCTGTCAAAAGTTATCTGTCTCTTTCATTTCACATGGAAAACCCTGATGCTTGTCATAATTATTTTAAGCTCATAGACCACGATCTGAGCTAGCTCCTATTGTAAAAAGAAACCCAAAGGGATGTGTCTGAGCTAGAAGAAGCACCCTGTTTTTGACAGCTCAGTTCAGTGAGGGAACTCACTAGCTCTGAGCTAACTCATTAGTCATAGGCCCCCACAAAAATCTTTATAGGGGACTTAATAGTAATTTTAAAATATGAAACCTATCGTTAATGAGAGTTCACACTGTTTGATGCATGAAAAACATAAATACCTACAGCCACCATATATGTATGTATACTCGTACATAGGTACGCTTCAGCAATTTAACGTAACCAAATAGCACGCTTGCCATAACCATTTTGCAAATATGCAGTAAATGAATAAATCACTGATAAAATAAAATAAATAAAAAATTAATCATTAAATTGTTACATTGCAGATGCCAAAAATATGAATAATTGTATTTGTTGCATGCAAAATATTTTTGAATGAGAATTTGGGGGTGGTTTGGCGGGGTCCAGTCCGGCTTCAGTTTGGTCCATGTTCTGACTCGGACTTCGAGTGTATGTGTTCTGTTCTCTGTTTTGGTCACTACTAAATGACGGCGGCCAAAAGTGTTGGAGGGACGAGTTTGGCAATATACTCATAGGTATTATATAAAGAATGCATAAGGCAGTCACAGTTCGGTTGGTGTTGATGGGGAGGGGGTTGAGTGTTGGGGGCTAATAGGTGGCCAGAGCAGCATTCAGCAGACGTTTTTGGTGGTTGGTTGCATTGCAAGCTACCAAGCAGCAAGCTGTAGTCAATTACTCTCTGACATGACGTTGATGGAAGATGGAAGCTTTTATGATTGAGTAAACTGGGTGCAGTAAATTGTAAAACTATTCACAACTGGCATTTTAACTGAATGTTAACTTCAAAGGAATTTACACAAAAAAAAAAAAAATATAAAAAATAAAAACGATAACAAAAATCATTAACAAAAAATAAAGCACACAGATTGAATAGAAAATTTAAAATGAAATTGATATTGACAAACGGTTTTTGAAACCTACTGCTGTAAGTCCCAAAAGATTTTTTTTTGATTAATTAGAAATGGTCAATTCAAGTATCGTATTGCAATTGATATCAATGCAATATTTGACTACGGTTTTGGGTTCAGCACTAAGCATTGGTTGATTGGTCATCATTGGTTTTGTAATGACAGATATTTTTTTTCAAATGAGGACTTAATAAAATTCGAATGAATTGAAATATCATGAACATTTTATCAGCAAAAAATTAAAGTGAGGAATTTGACGTAGTTCAGTTCAAATATGTCACACAATTTTTCAATTCAATGGTTTGCCTAAAATTAAAACACGGTTAAGGTAACTATATCTTGTTCAAAATATATATTCTGACCTCTTTTGTGATGACCACATTGACGAACCAATTTTAAGGTAGCTTCACATGAAAAGAGTCCTGCAAACCAGATCGAAAATCGACAGATTAAAAATCGTTTATTAAATTAAGTTTAATTTTAATAAGCCGATTATTACACTTGTTGTCATGTCATTTATATAAAGCTCATGAAACTGACCAAAAAATATAAAATTATAATACAATTCTTGAAAGTATTATCTCAATTGCCTTAAAGGTGACGATTAATAAAGAAAAGCGGCCCAACGATATCACCCACAGTGAAACCACAGAATAAAGTAATTTTTGCGGAGGAGGTGGTGTTTTCCGAAGCACTTACGAGAGCTTATGTTACATCTGACCAAGTAATCGGTTTTTTAAAGTTGACAAGGATATGGTTTTGGATAAAAACTGATCTAATAAAGGGTGTTTTTTTAGACGCGTGTTTTTCAATTTAATCTTATGGCCAAGAATTTTCATTTCTTATAAAGATAAAAGTTTGCCTTATGTTTTAAAAATGATTCCCGGCAAGAGCAAGTGGCCCCCGCTGCTGGCTCGAATAAATTCCAGCCCAGTGCAGTGGCCTAATTTTCGACCATCTTTTGGCATCAATTGTGTCAGCAATAACGCTCCGAATATTCTCTTCCAAGACGTCAATCTTCTTGGGCTTATACCTGCGTAGGCACGAAAAAAAAAATATTTCAGAGGTGTTAAATCTCACGATCTTGGAGACGACGCCACAGGCCCATGACGCGAAATATTGAGCACCAAAAAGTTCCTTCAATAAATTGATTGTTTCGTTGGCTGTATAGCATGTAACGCCATCTTGTTGAAACCAAAGGTCGTCCACATCAAACTCTTCCAATTCCTGGACGAAAAAGTCATTAATCATGGTTCTAAAGCGTTTCCCCATTGACTAACATAATGACCGGCTTCATTTATGAAGAAATATGAACCAATGATTTCCTCTGTCCATAGAGCACACCAAACAGTGACTTTTTGAGGATGTATTGATACGAAGACGGCTCAACAATGGCTTGTGGACTATGATCACTCCAAATACGAAAATTTTGCTTATTAACGTAACCTTTTCAACCGAAAATGAGCTTCATCGCTGAGTAAAATGTTCTTGCTAAAATGGGGATCGGTGGCCATCTCGTTTTGGGACCATTTAACCAAACATGCGACGCGCTTGATATTCATTCGTCTTGAATTATTGCATTAGTTGGATTTCATAAGCCCACAAACCAATATCCTTCCCACAAATCTTCCATAACGAGGATGAGCACAGCTCCAATTGTTGCGCGCGATGGCCAATGGACTTCTAGGATACTCTGATGCTTCACAGTAGCAATAGCGTCTTCGGTGCGTACTGTGCGGATTCGCATTATCCACTAGAGTAAACATCGCAGGAAACCTATCCATGGTTGCTCGAATTACCGACTTTGCTGGGTGATTTTGTTGACCGAATATTGGACGCAGTCCGCGAACCGAAACAAAAATGTTGGTAATAAATTTGCACGTTTTTCAAACGTAGTTTAGAAGCAAGTTTATTTATTATAAAATGGCAAACCAAACTGAGCATAAATCGAGTGACAGCTGTCAAAAAGACCAACTTCAAAAAAGTATTGGTAGGACATATTTTTGACAGTTTTACCATTGTGTGTATTAAGAGCT
Organism: Scaeva pyrastri; assembly: GCA_905146935.1. Lineage (NCBI taxonomy): Eukaryota > Metazoa > Arthropoda > Insecta > Diptera > Syrphidae > Scaeva > Scaeva pyrastri. Next base: position 32,453,703 of record LR989927.1, on the reverse strand, counting down.
CGTTTTTCTTTAGCTTAGGCCAAAGTATGTTTTTTTTCTTTTTTAAAGTGGATTTCCCTCTTTAAATCCAAGTGCTTGGAACTTTTAAGGTTCTAGAATCACTCTTTAGAAAAATTAATGAAGACCACAAGTTGGAAATAATCTCGGTCTTGTGTTTTAAAACCGAGATGAGACGATATTATAACGATACCATAAAAGTACCTATTCGAAATCGTGTAGAGTTTCAGACACTTACTATTCCCGATGGTCTTTTCAATCCTTATAATTTCAGTAGATGAAGATTACAGCACAGGTTAATACCACAAGTTCTTCAGCAAATACTCATCACTATCGTTTTCGACAAAAGTTCATCAGATATTGCATGGAATTTAATTGCTCAGAACAGCTCAGGCGTGGTTGTTCCTCCTTATGACTCATAACTCTCAGCTTAATTAAGAAGAACTCTTGAAAATTTAATATTTGTATGCAATTTGAACTTTGAAGACTTTAATATTGAACAATGAACAAGTTTCGAATATCAACAATGATTTAAGACCAATCTCTCTCTTAGAAACAAACTGTTAAAAGTAACCTTTAAAATTTTAGACGTTCCATTGATCTTACTCGTTCTTTAAAGTCTCTGAAATGTGTCCAGACACAAAGATCTTCGACTAGGATTAAAGTCCACTTAACACCCTTCTAAGACAACCCTTATAAAGGCCAATCATATTGTCAGTAAGTATTTATTATATGTTTAAATCCCACCTACAGCACTACCAACTTTGTCTGTTTTTTTTTATTATTTTACCAAAAAGTCACAAAAGGACATACTTTCGTTTTCAATTTAAAAGTTTTCCTTAAAATTCGAATATGTGTCAGTTGAAGTTCATTGAGCAATGATTCTTCTTCTTCTTTTCTTTCGCCCGAGTTAATATTAAAATTAACTGAATCTATAAACGCGTTAATTTCTGTCTTCTGTCTTTAAAAAAGATGAAGCAACAAAAGACGGAAGTTTACATAAACAAAAAACAAACAAACAAATTAATCTGTCTACTTCCAAAATTCAGCATCCCTTCCTATTCGAAAAGCACATCGATTCCTTCCTTATTCTTCCCACCATGAGGATCTATTATATTTTCCTGGTACGAATATACCTACTTTCCATTGGACAAACTTTTACCTTTATTTATCCTAGCATTAATTATCTATATTTTCCGCAGTTCTTGCAAGTATTTACCAAAATGAGAAGAGAAAAAAAAAAAAGGACGAACCCAAAATATTTGAAAAACATCTCCAATTCATTTCAGCCAGCGCCAAACTAAACAAAACACAATAAATCAATGGTGCGACCATAATTTATGTGCCATGGCCTTGGAATACTAGGTATACGAGTATATTGGTTGCTTCCTTTGCTTCATGGTACCGTTAAGTTCGGTTGGTTGGTGTTCTGATGGGACTTCTTATATGGGAGTGTGTTGCTTTGGCTTTTGTCTTGTTTTTGTTTTTGTGGGGGGCAAAAACGCGCAACCTATATAATTCCGGGGGGTTAGACCCATCGACCTACGAAAAGACTCCGGAGCAGAAGTTCAAAAATTCCAACAACAACAATAAAAAAACAAATTCCATACAAAACACTCTTATACATCACACAAAAAACACACAAAATACAAAATACAAAATACAAAACACATCACACACGACACGAACACGCATAATTTGTATCTGACGAATTTATAGAGCAAGGAATATGAACTTAAGGGTTAACCATTCGCTCTGAATTTATTTAGAGGATTTAGAAAAGTGAAGCGAACAAACGCCCATCCACTTTTTCATACTCCATACGCCCGCCATACATTTAGATACATATTCGCGTAGATAGAGATACTCGTAAGCCCATCGGCATTAATTTCACAAACAATATTAATCAAAATATTTCAGCAAAATGAATTTCATATTTTACCATAAATTGAGCGAATTTAACGGAATATAAATTAGTAATGGGGACAAAATTTAACCATCTACGAATATCTATGTATGTATTTCGATGTGTATAAAATGTATGTATGTGTGTGTATGTCAATATGTGTTTTGTATGTTAGTTGAGAGCAAAAAAAAACATCACTATAATTATTCTATTTTATTTATTTTTTTTTATTTCGAATTAAGGTAAAGTATTAGCATATTTTCGAATTTAAATTTAGCTATTTACTTCACAGTTAAACTCGGTTTTATGGTCCGAAAAAGTGTAAGTTTTTGAAGCGTTTTTGGTGTTCTTTTTTCAAGCAATTAGGATTCTGGTCCTATGAATAAAATAGAGACCAACTCACTAACTGTAGTTTTTAGGCCAATTGCAGAGCAACAAGTTGAAGAAAATTAAGTTTGAAGAAATTTCCAACCCAGATGATTCTAATATATACACAACATAGGAAAATGAGGAGAAGTGAATGGAAGGCAAGGGAAGGGAATTAAACTTGATGGAATTTTTCTAAGGATCAACAACAACGTTGAAAACACTAATTAGCGACCAAGGATATATGTATATAGTTCTACCAACCAAGAAGCTAATAGGAAACAATACCGTTCCAGTCAAGCTAAAGTATTCTAATTAGTAGGATGACTACCCAAGCATGTAAGTCCAAAGGCAGTCGAAATAGAAACGGAAATGGAAATGGAAATACCAAAATAATACCATAAGGGCAAATCCCATTAACTTTCTAACCCATGACGTAAAAACTGGACCAGTAAAAAACAAACCTAATTTTAATTTCAAGCTATCATCTATGTAAATAGTTTTGTATTTATGTGTTTGTATTTTGCCTGTCAATATAATAACTTTCGGTCTTATTATGTACAAATAAAAAATGATTGTAATTATTGCAATAGATAAGATAAAACTGAAAAAAAAATTACTTGTGAAAATATCACTCATACGCCCGGGAGCACACTGATAGTTTCTATGCCAATGTGATTGTTTTACATTTCAATTATTATACGTTCTAAGTCCGAAACTTGGTTTCTAACCCAATATCATAAACAAGCCAGACAAAAAATGGATCTTTTGAATTTGAGAAATGATTAATTTTTTTTTGAAATTTGGCTCCTTGAGTTTGGTCTATGAATTGTTGTTACTAAAAATATTGTTCAAACGTTCTGTCTTTAGGAAAAATTACATCGTAAACGTTTTCAGATATTGGAATTGTTTTTCAAAAGATGTTTTTTGTCACTTTTTAGAAATGTTGTTCCACTCACCAAACACGAGTGATTTGCGAGTATAACCTATTATCCTTTAGATTCTTTTTTTTTGAACCTATACCCTGTAGTGTTGGTTAACTTTATGACGAAGCCTGTTTTTTTATTTCAATATAAGCGCATCCAATTACTGTAAAAAAGTTTGACTATTTTAAGAAAATATTGATCCTTTCTTTATTTTAAGTTCATTGCTTCCACAAAATTATTAGATGGTATTCACAGTGGAGTTTTTTGACATCTCCTATTTTTACGCTAAAAAACAAACCAATAGGTTTGTTTTTGATAGCTTGTGGCGGCCATATTGTTTCTTTTACTTTCTGTTAAAATATAATTTTTTTATCAGTCAATAAAGGCAAACCATCATGGCAAGTTACAGCGTCAAAAAAACACGTGCAACTGATAAACCTTTAGGGTTTTTGAGCAGTTGGAAGTTGATCCCAATTTTGTTCGAAAAATCATCTTTAATGTGAGGCCCATTTTTGGATGAATGGGTTCGTGAATAAGCAAAATTGGTGGATTGAGAGGACACCATTCCTCGCGAGATTCACAAGGTGCCAATGCATCCAAATAAAGTTAATGTTTGGTGTGTATTTTCGGCTGGAAGCGTCATCGGTCCGTACTTCTTCGAAACTGATGCTCTCCAGACCATCAACTGCGATCGCTATAGGTCGATGATCACCAAAGACAAATGGATACCGAAGACAAATGGGTTCGAAGGATGGCGCTACGTGCCACACAGCTCAAGACACATTCGATATTCTGCACGAGTGGTTTCATGGCATGGTTATTTCGCGCCGAGGCGACTTGAATTGCCAATGAAGATCGTGTGTTTTGACCCCTTTTTCTTGTGGGGCTTCCTCAATTCGATAAGTTGTCACTTCTTCTTGAAAAATGTTGTTAAATGTTGTTTCTCTAACTTCTGTCAAATATTGGTAGCTGATAATATTTCTCTCGACCCAATACAAATCTAGAAAAAATATATCAATAAAGGGATTACAAATTAATATCCCGGGAGCTTTCGATACAAGATAATAATAGTTAAGAAAGGATTGTTTTAATTTTGTTTATTCTTATTCCAGTTTACCAACGACTTGTCACATTTTACCTAAACTATAATTTACATTATTTGCAAGAAATGGAAATGACATTTATCGGACTTCAATTGAACGCAAGAAGTGTCAAATGATTGAAAAAAATGATTGTGACAATTGCTCTGTCATTTCAACATTTAAAGTCTCAAGTTCTGATTATTTTCCGATTTTTAGAAAGAAATGACCTGTTGGTAGAAATTTTAAGAAGAGCTTTCTATGAAATAACTAGTGAACCCAACAAACTTCGTCTTATCCCAACTAAAAAGATAAAGTTCAAGGTGATAAAAAAATGGCTAGCTTAAACTTCAAGATGGTTTGCCCATCAACACTCTAACAAACAACGTACAACTGACGACGTCCGAAAAAAACAGGGAATAGCGATGTTTCGCAATTTATGCCCGCAACACAATTTGATAAACTCAAACTGATTGAATTGATAAAAAATATTGAATTTCAATTGATCGTACCTTTTGTAGATGTGATGTATGATTCAAAATCAGTTTAATAATGCTACGCACATTTACCCAAAAGAAAATGGCAATACAAAAAATACCTGTCAAATCGTGCACAGCCTAAGTCAATATGCACAGTAATGGCGCTAAATTTGCAGCACCGCGCCATCTATTATTTATCTCGTTAGCTTCTCCATCAAAAATTAAATTATTTGCTTTCTGCTGGTTTTCAAATTTGTTTCTTCCATCAAAACCTTTTCCTTCGAATGTCGAACAACTAATAAATTTGAGCCAAATCAGGTCAGCCGTTCTCAATTCACACATTTTTTTTTAGCTACATGAGATGGTTGTAGTCTATAGTTTGACAGTTGAGAATGTCAAACTGAGTGCACAAAAACAATTATTATTATATCCAACTTCATTTCAAGAGCAATTAAAATGTCCATATTTATACTTCTCGTAAACACTTTATCTACCCAGGTTTTACTGTAGACAACAACAAAAAAAAAATACAACACAAAAACAAAAGTGCGTCTCTCCAAAAGCAATATTTTATCCTAATTCATTGAACAAACATAAGCCACAAATTCTACATGTTTTTCCCGTGTTCAAATATTACACTTACACCAACAAAAACCAAACAATTCCCGATATTTCTATCTATTTAATTTATAAACCTCAATTATATATTTTTATTTATGCCAAGATACATTATCTATAGTCGCTTATAGACACAAACCCCCCATTTAAAAATTCTCCCCTTTAACATTCTCTCATAAATATTGCTCAAATAAAATCAAACAGAACCACTTAACCAAGTTTACTCCAATTTAAAACTCAAGTCAATTCAAACTTTTTCTTTGGAAAAAAAAATGAAAATGAAAATAAAAAAGAAAAACTTTCACTTGAAAAAATGCAATGCAGTTTCTTATGCGAGTAAATTTTCATTTCCTATCAAGTGGACAGCACGATTAAGCGTAAAATACAGCCGCAGCCGTGCAGCTCCGGATACGAGGCTACAAAACGGTACAAGCAAATTGAAGTTTTAGTTTTATAAGCGAAGCGATATCCATCGAGGGAAATCAGAAAGCAGAAAACAGGCCTTTTTGTCTTTCCTCACAACCAACATAACAACAAAAACCGAAGCCAACATCAGAGCAGCCTACTAAAAGGATGGAAATCAAAATGTACAAGGACTTTACCGGCTTGCTGGTGCGAAAGTATATGAATCTGATGGCTAGGTCATATAGGAGGAAGGCGGCCTTCCATCCCGGTCCTTGTCCCGGTCTAGGTCCCAGTTCCCAGTTCCATCATCAAAGTTTTAGAAAACGCAAAATAGTAGATTCAAAAACACAAGAAAAAAAAAAACAAAAAAAAAGAAGAAACTACCAAACTCAATTGGCTCTACGAATGGGGTGGGTTCTATGCGAGATTCCTGATTCCTGTGATGCCTGCGTTCGTTTTCCTATTCCTATTCCTACCTCACTCCATTGTGTGCATTGTGCATGCATATTCCTCCAGAAAACATTACCATCATGGTTGCTTTTTTCTTTTGCCATTTTTGTGTGTTCTTATTTTTTTTTTTTTTTTTTTTTTTTTTTTTGAATTTTTGGACAAAAAGCAAAAATCCAAAGCGGAAGAGAGATATTCCGCAAAGTAGCGAAACAAAGATAGATCATTGCAGGGCAGTACCGACATTGTCAAAGTAAAAATAATTTATTGAACTTTTCTGGAACTAAGGCACTGCACATGACTCTACAACTATACAACTCCTGCCAGTTGAGTTGAAAACGTCTCTTTCAGTCCTCTTTTCCTGGCAAAAGTACGACTTGACTATAATATGGATATGTACACCAGGACTAGGAGCAGGACATTTTCAATATAAATTCAGATAATATAGGAATCAGGGCGAGGAAGAGATGATGGTGAAATGAGGAAGGAAAGGAAGAAGGAGCAAGAAGCAGGAGCCACCATTGCATAATGGCCACATAATGTTGTATTTATGATTTGCTCTAACTGTTCTATGTGATGGCGATGCCGATGCTGATGCCGATGCTGATGCTGATGCTGGTCTTTGGTCCTTATAGCCCTTTGTCCTTAGTCCTTCTACGAGTATAGCTGATGATGGTTAGCTTGGTTTTAACCGCCTCAGAAATAAATGCAAAAGTCATACGGTTACCAATTTTGGTGGATTGAAATTTGAATAAACAAGACATACGTTTTTTGCCATAATTGGTTTTTTGTAGGATTAGAATGGTTGTTGTTAATTAAAATTAATGACACTTACAATCACAAATCTCTCCACCTATTCATACCTGAATAGACTTTCCGGTATCAGTGGCAGTCAAGTTCCTCTTACCTGGTACTTGTACTTGAGTGATAAATTACAAAAAGAGTGGAATTGATGCTTTACATTTAGAAAGTGCAAATAATTGGAAGAATTTGTGGAAAGTACTGTCAAAATTTAAAGAAGATCAAAACATTTTATCACTAATCATCGGAATTTCAAAAGTTTTTATTAAAACGAATTATTTTGGAATGATCGATATTAGTTTTGACGTCATCATTGCACTTAAGTGATGTGTTCAATTCTGAGCAATCTCTGACTTTACCAAATGAACAATGGTTTGGTATTTCCCGAATGGTTTTCTTATTAAGTTCGTAGGACTGTCTGCTTCTGCATCCTAAAAGTTTTTTTTACGGGTACTGCCTTTGGCGAGGACTTGACAAATCCTTCAGATAGAGCAAACAAACTCACTAGGACACCTGTCTGTTATGGCTTAATTCCAAGGTGGACCTACCCACAATCCCGGCCCCAAGGAAAAGCGCTGGTGCCGCCCCAGTTGGAATTCATGAAAGCATCGCACCGGTACAATTTTATTGTTTGCGTTAAGGCACAAACAACACCACTTGCTAAAGAGCAAGGTCTATCTAACACCTCTTGTGCCAAGGTTCTTGAGATGTATCTAAAGTAACCTTGTAACCCTGACGCTACTCCCACAAGAGGGCCTACCTCATAGATGGCTGCCATGTAAAGTCAAAGACTAATCATGACTACCATCTCAAGTGGCGCCAGACTATAGCCTTCGGTCGAGCTTCGGTAATAAATCTGAAAGATCGTAACATGTAGATGAGCACCTTAATACTCAAGGCCTACCAGCCTTACGGTATGCAACGCCAACCACCAATCAAGATAGAAATTTATGGCGACATTACATACCCCAGCGTACGCTGCTAACCGGCCTGATAACGCACTGACTTCCTCATCTCTACAGATTCGCCTCATTAGTTCCTCATCCCTACGGATCTGTTAACAGGACACGTTGATAGCGGAAACCACGAGAAGTTGGTGTTAGGCACATCTATGTTCCCTTATCTAACAACACTTTCCAGGTCTGAAGACCCTATTGGAGCAACAGATCACGTCTTAACAAAAGAATTATATTCTTCCGCCACAAATCCTCCAAGAGTAATTCTTTTCATGAAAAGTGCTTTCTCAAAAATTAGCCGTTCGGATTTGGCACAAAAACTGTAGGTCCCCTCCATTCTGGACTTGTTTCTTAAAGAGTTATAGCACCACCAAAAACATGGTATATTGTTTATGGAATCAATTTTTGAGGCAATCATTTTTTTGAAAAGTCAGAAAGTTCTGGGTTTTTTAACATTTTCGAATGTTTTCTTATTTTATTAACCGAATTTCGTAAGACAGAAGTTTCTCTTAAAGTTCCTTACCATTTAAAAGGATATTTTCCTTTTTTGAAATTTTGTTTTTTTGAAATTTTGTTTCAAAAAATGACACTACTTAACTGTTACAAAAAGTCTGTTCACTGAAGCTGTTCCGAACAGTTTGGAACAGATTAGAACAGCTTTATGCTGTTCATTGCGATTTTTGCCGTTCTAAACTGTTTTTAGTTTGCTGTTCAATGAGGCAATCTACAACAGTTGGGAACACTTTGAAACAGCATTTTCTAAACTAGCTTTTTAGGTGGGACATAATTGTGAAATGTGTCAAAATCATCTGTCTTCACTTGTGATTGGTTTTCATTTCGTATTTTTTACTTTATATTTCTGGCTCATCAAATATAGTACACTAGCAGACCCGCCCACGCGTTGCTGTGGCTAAGATTTTTGTTAAATTGTATTGTAGTAAACTATTTAAGGGGAACAGTACCCTGTTTAAAAATATTTATTGAAAAAATTGACAGACGTGCGTCGCTCAATGCAAATTGTGTACCAGCACCAAAAATTGAAAAAGTACGAACAATTGAATTTCACTGTATTTACTTAGATACTATTTAGGTCCTCAGACCTACGAAGTCCGTTGGTGTTCCCTAGCGGGACAAAGGGCCTCAACTACTCATACTCTCCATCGTGTGCGGTTTCCAGCGATGTATTTCAGGTACCTCCAGCTCTTTCCCAATCTCGCAGATTCCTCCTCAACTGTTCTCCTCCATGTGCTTCTTGGTCTACCATCAACTCTTCTTCCTTCTTGTGTGAGTGGGTATTTAGTTTACTTCAAAATAAATTTAACTTGTACTTCAGCTGTGCTATTATATTGTAGTTTACATGAAACGTACCATAGCGCCATCTATTGAATACTTACTCAATCCATTACATATCGCCATCTTTTAAAATCATTTGGAGCTAACAGATAATTGTGACTGTCAAATAATAAATTGAGATGTAAGCTACTCTGTAAAGAAATTCGCTTAAGGCGCCATCTGTTCTAGACTTATGGAAACTACGATCAATATCTACAATCAACGTTGTTGATCAGTTTATTATTAATTATTAATTATTGGGACCGTTAATTTAAATAATAACTATCCTATCATCTAAGTTGGACCAAATTAAATATATATGCCAACTTTCATGAATATCAGTTGAGTTGTTTTTGAGTTCATTCAAGACATAAACACGGACATTGAATTTTTATATATTAAGAAGATATAAAAGCTACTCAGTATCTCACGTTTTGCCTTTCAGAAAATGAGTTATGTCTGGTGGCCCTGGACTCTTTCTCTATAAATAAAATATTATATTTGGAACAATTTTAATTGTTTGTTGTATCGGAAACTAAATAATTGGTTTATTTATCACAAATTGGTAATAAATTTTCATAAAACGTGAGTCAAACCAAAACAATTATTTGTTTACAATTTTAGATTTCAGATATTTAACTGTTCTAAGTTGTCTGACGTTTATTGTTCTGTTCTATCCTATCCTACTCTAAAACTCAGTGAACAGACTTATAGTCATTATTTCATTCCTATCGTGGGACAATGTCTCGAAGAGTAGCTTTGGTCATGGAAAGGACTTCTTAAGTTAATCTTGAGCATTGGACATGAAATTGTAGGTCCCCTCCATGACTCATGTTAGTATAACAGAGAAATAGTTGATAGTAGTTGTATGGTCTCTGGTTCCTCACGAGCTGCAGTGTCAAAAAATTTGGTCTGTTTATAACCTAATAAAAGTGAATTGACATCAAACTACAGGGACCTTTTATCCTTGTTCCAATTTTCAAAAGAGCACAAATTTTAAAAATTTTACTTGTCTTGGCTTCTTTAATTTGATTTGTTACTTAAAATATAATATTTAACAAATAGTTTCAGTTCCAAATTTTGAGTTGGAAAATTTGAATTATAAACAGAATTATATTTTTACAAAGTTAAAAAAAAAACAAATTTTGAAAAGGTACATTTTGTATCATGAGTCAGAATTTGAAAAACAAAGTTTCGAACCGTTTTCCTTGCAATACAATTTTTGGAGCTAACATTTTAAACATGTTAAAATTTGTGCATGATAAATAAAATTAAATTAAATTAAATTAAATTAAGAACAACATGTTCTAACCAAAATAAGAAAATCTAAAATCTTAAAACCTGAAAAATTTGGAACCTTCTCATATGTCACTTAAGTCAAAGCAGCTTATTTTGATACAATAAATATTCAATTGAACTAAAAAAAATCACCAAATTTTTAACAAGATGGGTTGTCCATGTCCAGGCTTTTTAATTATTAAAAATTAAAAACATTTGTAAAAAACATTGAGTAAGGATGTTAAAAAAAACTTTTTTTCAGTTCTGGGGTGTGTTCAGATTAATTATTATTTAAATGGCTGCATTTAGTGAACAACAAAGGAAAAAGTATAAAATTATAAAAAAGACAAAAATTTAGATTTTCGATAAAAATGTTCAATTCCAAACTGATTTTGTTATGTCAAACTAAATTTTAAATCCACTCAACTGACAGTCAAGCTAAAATTAACATGAAAATGAAAGCCTAAACTTTGAATGAGTTCATTGCGACAAATGCTTTTTACTGAACTCTGTCGTATTCCCTAAAATTTTCTGTCATTTAATATTTCATGTGAGTAAAAATTGACAAATGGCAACCATAACCAAACTATATTGAATGAATTATCTGAATATACCAATACGATTGCAAAACTATAACGAATATACGAATACGAATACAATTGCGAATGCGAATCCGAATCCGATTCTCTTTATAAGTTTTGTGTTTCGAAAATTTTATTTTTTGTCTGTCAGTCGCCAGAATATGGCAAGATAAAGGCTTTGTCCGGATTTTGTGTACATTTTAGGTTAACTTTCTATCAATTTTAGATTTCCGATTGAGAGTCTTTTTTAAACAAAAAAAAAAATAAAAAAGAACTAAGTAGAAACTGTAAAAAGAGTAAATAGACGAAACGAAAAGAAAAGAATATCAAATCCTCAAGGGTGCCCCGGAATCGCTGCATGGATGCATTGTAGAGAGGAATAGATGTTTCTTTTTTGTCTTTGCCTTTCCCATACAAGGACGACGATGATGATGACGACGACGACGACGAACGTTCCAATGTCTAGTACCACAGCTTGAGTATGCTTTCTCTCTTTGGAACTGGACGGTCCATTGATTCTTTTACTTGTGTGTGCAGAGGACGTCGAAAGCCTTGTTAAAGGACGTGTTGGCCCGTTCGTTGGGTCGTGTACAGTTAAAGCAATATACTTGGGGGGTGGGGTGGAAAGCTGATGCAGAAAATTTTAACAGTACAATACAAACTGGGAGCAGGACCCCGGTGCGGTGTGGGTCAGGGCGAATCTGATGGGTGAAAGATGAAGTAAAATTTCATATCGGCCAGTGGTTAGAGTCCAGGATAATGTGCCTTTAGTTTTCCCAGAGAAGGATGTATGTACATAGTTGGAAATAAATACATACCATAGATGTAGTATAAGGACACTCTGTTCTGGTAGCATTGATAAAGATTCGTATTTCCGACGAAACTTTTTAACAAGCTTGAAGTGTTTCTGTCGAGTGGGTAAGTAGCTTTGATATTCACTTCTGGCATCACTATCAGAAGAGGGTTAGGTTGGTTAGGCTGATGCTGATACTGATGGTGATGGTTTGTCTTCCTCCATTTCCATCGTCCTGCCCTGTCATGATATAGACGCTCTCTGGTTGCCGCGTTCTCACAAAAGTCCAAGTCCAAACTCATGCCCTAGCCAGTGCCACTGCCCAATGCCCATGTCCTGTCTATATGTATAACCCTCTGGAATTATTTATGAACTTTCCTTCGGAGAAGTGTCCGGCGAAAAATGTGTGTGTGTGTTTTTTTTTTCCTTTTTTGTCCCTTTCTGCTCCCCCTTATATTCTAACATTCATTCGCCGGTCTTATACTCTTTGAGCCGAGTGTAAAACTGCCTTGCATAGCACTATAAGATAATGGACAATAAGGGATGGACAGATTTCTGGGTCAAGATACTGTCATTTGACAAAATGGGCGAAACATTGAAGTCTCGAATAAAAACAAAAAAACAAAAAACACAAGAATATAACTGTACAAGAATAACTTTTCTTTGAAGGCTAAGTTTGTGTGAATGTTGGGAACATAAAAGAATGATAAGTAGGAAGATATGTCACAGCATATTGAAATATTCATACATAATTTTTGTCTCCGTTTTTTTTTTTTTTCTTGTTGTTGTTTTTGTTCAATTTATGTCAAAGTTATGTCTTATATGGGTGAGGGATAAGAGGAGGAGGGGGGTGGTTGTAGAACTGACTGACTGTCATAAGTCAATCGAGTATTGGTCATTAAATTTCCATTGTTATTTATTATAATCGGATTAGCTATAAATGAATTAATGATATTATACTTTTATGCACGTATGAGGAAGGTATAAGAAATATTTACACTCGATTAGATTTATATGCATGTGTGTACGTACATATATTGTGATACGTGCCTATACAATATACACACACAAATGCACAAATTAAGTGAATTTGGGTTTTAGATAATTAAAGGGTTTTTGTTGAAAGATAATTGAACCGTTAAGAATGAAAGGACAAAGAAGCAACATGCATAAGTTCTTTTGGTCAGGGGAGTTATTTTTAATTTTTAGGTTATGCGTTTCTGGTTGTGTACAATTTTGTAAAAAAATACTTTATGAATGAAGTTAATGTGACTGGCCATAAGATGGGAAGCGTCTTGGTTTTCTCTCCGGAGAAAATGCAACGCATTTTTACCTTAAGAGCAATTGAGATGAAATCATGACGACACTAAGATGAGACTTCATATTTTTATTCGAAATTTGGTGACGCTCTTTTCTTTTTAAATGTGTCAGATATAAATTTTATACTTAGTTTGTTATTATTTTCAATATCAGAAAGAATGATATGTACATATGTAGATATATTGCCTGTTAAAATGCACATGAATTTTTAATTGATAACGAGAAGGGACCGATTATTTTACCAAGATCAAGACGAGAATGAAAGGTTTAGTTAGATCTCGTTTCTTGGCCAGGCCTAGAAATACCAGACAGTTCTTGTGTATAGTATCGGGTTTTTCAACAGGGACGCTACAAAAGTAGAGCGACAGGGACAGCAAACGACGCCATATTTCTTGCCGCTCTTTTGACATTCCTCTTCAGTAAGATTTGCCATTTCATGATGGAAAGATATACGAGCCAATGAAAAACCCTTTATATTGCTACTACTCAAGAATCCTTAAGAAACGAACCGAAATATACAACTCCATACGACGAAGTTTTCAAGAATTGAGCTTAACTATGTAGGACCAATGATTATCCCGAATATATAAATGGAAATTTTTGGGGTAAAATCAGTGGTTTTAAGTCATCTCAGGAGTGATATAATTCGTAAATATTTCGATCATTGAAGGCTCCCTGTGTGAGACACTATGACCTTCCATATCCTCTATGATCCAGAGAAAGTTCACGTGCTTTCAATCATCTAGATCATCGGTTCTTAACCTGTGGTCCGCGGACAATTTCAGGGGGTCCGCGAAAGTTTTTCTATAAAGCACCAGGAATACATAATGTACGTTTTAAATATTATTGCAACAAACTTGGTTACAAAACGAGTATTATATTATTTTTTAATAATTTCCTCAATCCATCTTATACCATTTTCATTTCAAATTAACATTTTTTTCAAAAGTTTAAATCAAACAATACAACAATTTTGTTCTGAATTCGAATCTCAGTTTATATTTTTTCCATCACGTCAGGTTTTTTGAAATATACCTCTATAATTGTAAAAAAAATCCAAAATACGATATTTTTAAGTCTAAGCTAAAATACAACACAGTTCGTATCAATAAATTTTATGATGATTTTGCAAATCTTTGTCTTCGAGGTACAATTTAAATCTTTTGAGTATCTCATTTAGTTTTTGAAGAACATCATTAGTTTTTAATGGCTTATGAGTGTTCATTTGATTCTTTATGAAGTTTTGAGAAACCCTGAATCTTATGCTTTCATGGGTTTGAAAAACAAGTTATTTTTTGACTATGATTTTGAATCCGAACTTTGATCTTAGCTATCAGCTCAAATTTAGAAAATACCCGTTTTCGAAATTATTTTTATAGTCAAAAACTTGATTTGATGGAAAATATTCAAGTTGAAATTTCAACTCAGGACAAAAAATCACTTTAAACCATTTTTGCCTTTTCCCGTTTTAGCATACGGTTTAACGTTTCTCGAAAGTCAATGTGGGACAGGTGATGACTACCAATTAATGAGAATTTTTGTAAATAAGGTACCTAAAATATTTAAACTGAATATTGAAGATGGGATTATAGATTTTAAGTAATCATCACAAATGTTATTAAAAAAAAGTACTTCACAAATTTACATAGCCTCAGAAAGCCTAATTTAAGGTGCTTTTCAAGTTTTAAAAGGTGATATTTCAAAAACCTGACGTTATCGAGTGGTTTTGAAGTCGGACTCAAATCCAGGCCAACAAAAAACCTTCGGGAAAATATAATTTTATTGTCAGCTACAAAACCTTGCCGACCAGTGTAATTTAAATATTATATACATACAATAATACATTCAATTTAATTTTTGAGGGGGGGCCGCAGTCTGTTAAATTCGTTGCTAGGGGTCCGCACACTCTCAAAGGTTGAGAACCGTTGATCTAGATTCTAGGCCATTCATTCTAAAGAGCTCGGTAGGTTTTCAGTCTTTTATTAACTTAACTTAACTTAACTTAACTTAACTACAAAACAAATTAGCCTCATATTTAATCGTCTTGAATGAGTCTTTAATGGTACGTTCGTTGCAACTGATGGCGTCCTTTTATGTCAGTTATTGAGCCTACATCTTCCTTGTCGAAATCTTGAGCATGTTTTAGAAAGTTTTTAAGAGTTATTGCTTAATTGCAAATTGAGTTTTCTTACACAACTGTATTAGTTCTTCTGGAACCATAAATGCGCCATCAGAACTCCTGATAATGAACACTAACGCACAGTGGCGAATTTACAGATGCCTGTAGGCTTTTCAATTCTTGCAGCCTCTACGTATTAACAACTATAGTACACCATATCAAATCATTGATTATTTGGATACCCGGTTATCGAGAGCTCTAATACTTACTTTATCAGGCTCCCGATCCATGTAGGATTTCTGCCTGAGATTCGATGGCCTTTCTTCTGCGATCCCGACCACGCTGCTTCCAGTCATCCACACCAAGCGTTCTGGCATCCACGATGGCTTGGTTTTAAATCGGAGTTTCGGTCTTCCTTGTCGTCTCGAACCAGATGGCTGGGATTCGAAAATTCTTTTAGCTGGAGCGTTGTTGTCCATTCGCTCGAAAGGGAAAAACATTTTCGCCATAAAAGTTAAATATCTACTAAGTGAAGAAAAACTTGTCTTACAAAATAAACTAAATCGTATCAGCAAAATCTACAGCCATCATCATTTTCGATGACAACACTCTCCAGGGATAACAAAAATGATAGCCCACATTTTTGGAATCTAGAAGAGAAAGCAGATATTATCACCAATTTATCAGCTTAATCTGATGGAGTTTAAGGACAAGCAAATCACGAATGAAGCTCGTCAGACCCAGAGCCACAAGAATCTCAAAGCTAGGAACTCATTTCTGCAGCTAAATGATATCGAAGCTGATAATTCGCTCAGCTATATTCCGCTTCAATGTCAACATTTAACAATCAAACAAAATCTGAAGCCAACATCAAGTGACTTTTCCAATTCAAGAAAAAATGGGGATTGGAACGAACACTCAATAACCGGGAAAAACTTCAAATGATAGAGGCCCTATAATCGCCTCCACTTACAGCAATATTGTCCTCGGAGTCCCTTACGGAAATAAAATAGCTTGCACTCAGAAAAGGCAACGGAGTTAAAAACCATCTTCACCCATCGATAGAAAGAAGAGCAGGACTAAGCTAAAAGACAAAGGTACCGATACTTTTTCTTCCTTAAAGGAACTTCATCAAACGATACTCAGAACATGTATCCGAAGCTTACTACAACTTGAACCCAGTTTCGACTCCTTTATTTTGACTAGAACAAAAAAGATTAAAGACAAAATTGTCAAATTTCTCTAATTTAATTTAGATTCTTTAAAATTATTTTTTATACCTAATTACTCATTATATTGTCAAACATTCAATCCGCATGCCTATTGAGTTGAGAGACAAAGAATTCCTATTAACTGGACCCCAAAGACAACAACAACAACAAACAAAAATAATCAAAATAACTCTGAAATTAAGAACTTAATCAATTCACTCTCAATCAACTTAATGAACTACTTTAGGGTTTGTCTCGAATGACATAATTGGAATTCTCTTACCATCAAAGAGTTCAACCGAGCAAAAGGTTCAATTATCAAGACTAAATCCAAAACCACTTGCGGTTGGTAATTCCATCAGACATAATAATATTATGTATTTCAAAAAGTCGTTAATCAATTTTGATATTTGAACTTAAAACACATAAACCTTTTGCTCATCAATTTAAACCAAAAAAAAGAACAACAACAAAATTGTATTTTATACCAAATAAACAAAAGTCAACAACAACAAACTGTGGGACAACGAGTTTATCACATTTTATCTCAACATCCATCATCGATGGAATAAAATATCCAAAATATTATAATAATTATAATAATCATAATAAATTTGACACCCTTCATCACCCCCTAAATAAAACAAAAACCCGGAAAAAAGAACATCCCCCCTATTTTTAATAATACACATTGACAGGTGGCCATAGAAATTACGAAAAAGTGGTGGTGGTATAGGTGGCAGGTAATAGGCGTGTATATACCTACTTTAAGCTGAAAATTAGTTATTTTAATTAAAATTTTAAATTTTCTACTGTTTAACTAAAATGAATATTTATAATTCGGCCATGAATATTAAATTAAGACTAATTAATGAAATTCCACAATTAGTTTACACAAAATTTTACTTGCATATTATTTTATCTATGTGTGGGTGGAACGGTCGGCGCGGTCGGCTCAACGGCGGCGGAGGGGAGTATTTATACCGAAATTTGTATTTATGTGTATTAACATAAAGTTTGACTCTTGACTCAAAAAAAAAAAAACCACACACATAGAAAGGCAGTCAGGGATAACAACATTTTCATGATGATGACAAAAATAGTGAGTACACGCCACCATGTCTCTTCCATCATCATCATCATCGTCATCATCATCACTCTCGCACATCCTTTGTGATTTTGTTTTAAATTTGATTTAAACAAAGACAAAAATTAAACAAGAAAAAATTGTTCCTTAGACTTTAAGCTACTTAAGTATTTTTTTTTTTTTTTTTTAATTTTTATTTTACTCGAATTTTGTGCCTTTTGTTGGAGTTTTAGGTATTCGCGCGACATGATGTTGATGGTGTTGTTCTTCTTGTTGGTTCTTCTTCTTCATCTTAGTCAGACCATCATCGTATCCAGCCGAGCCCAACCAACAATCTAGTTCCATCATCCCAAAAAAAAAAAAAAAAAAATAAGAAAAAAAAAATCCATTATGTTAATTTACCGTGTCAGGAAGACACATTCATCCTTGCATAGAGTTCTTATATAGTCCTTTTCAGTTCCTTGTCCTATACCCGTTTATATAGTTGTCGTAGTAGATAGTATATCCCACCCTAATATCGTTTTGTTATACACTTATACAACACCTATACACAAGCACCACTATACAATATTATGTATATACAAAGAGAAAAACTGATAATAATAGTATGGTTATAGGATGGTAAACTGCTTTTGTCCTTTTTATGGGTAACTGGGCTGCATGTCGACGAACCCTTTTATCGGAATTAAAAAGTCCTTAAAATCCACTATTATGTATCTGGTTGAGTAGAAAAATAATAAAAAAAAAATCTAAAAAGATGCAACCTTCCTCGCTACCATCATCTCTCTAAATCCACTTCCTCCTACTCCAACTTCCATCACCACCATCCCCTCCCATCACTCCCTCTGCAAACCCAAATGATAAAGCTTAGATTTGATGTATTTATGAGTGACAGTCGGAGAAGTTTTTTTTTCCCACAATTTTTGAAATTATGAAATACCGCAATACTTTATAAAGGTAAGTTATGGATTTATCAAAAATCATAAATGGTATTATTTCTGGGGATTTCAATCAAATATGACTTAACAGAGGTTCGCCTATACGGAGATTCAGAAGTCAGACAATAATACGAGTATATAGGATTGGTACTTGAGAATGGTTTGTGGGGGGAGGAGGTATTTATTTTTGTATCCACAATTTCAATTATGGATCTATGTAGGATCCCTTCATATGGAAATAGTTAAACCGTCTCAGTAAGAGGATATATGTCTCGATTTTCCATTTGCTTTAGGGTGTGTTAAGAGATTTAGTTCTTCGAAGGAGAGTAACATCAAAGCGTCGAACAACCTTGAGGGGCTGTGTATATAACTATTAGGAGCTAAGTCAGAGTTTAGTATAATCACACTAAAAGTGGGACTTAGTTGAAGTTCAAAAATGCTCTGATTTAAGGTTTGGTCTTTTAAGTTTTTGTCATGAACTTTGGCTCCGATCAACTTTTATCAGCAATGTACATTATTTCCGGTAAATTAATATGACCTTATAGGCGCGTTTGAGAGGAATTGTTGTCCCCGTTTGTGAGGAAGGACGATTCCGAAGACTATACCTATCTCGAAACAGGTATCGACTGCTTAGATGAGCAAAGAGAACCAGCTCGAAAAAATCTTATAGTACTTTCTTTTAATGGAAGGTGACAGTGTAGCAGATCATGCTTACTCCGGAGAAATGAAGTAGACCAGGACACTCCGAAGACTTGGGGTGTGCAACTGGATGGATGATTTGTCGGAATGGAGAGTCTTCTTGAATGAGGCCAGGACCGGAATTGGACACTATTTGATATCATGTCGATTGGTATAATCCCAAATTCGTTAATTTATCTTATTCATTCAAAATTGTGTCACCCTACTGAGGATGATTTTTCACTCGTCTCGTTTTCTATGGTCGTCAACTTTATTTCCAAGACAAGTTGAATTTTGTACGGATGCAAGAAAAAGTTACAATACTTCGTTGTAATTTGCGAAAGGCCTTTGATTGTTCTCCTTTTGGTCTAGATTGGTGATTTACTGTGCCAGTGGATTCGAATAGTCTATTTGGAGGTAAATTTTAGGGAACTTTAAGTAAAAAGATCTCTAGAAACGTTGTTTTTATCATTTTGATGAAACAGGGATGTAGCTTAAACAATTATGACTGTCCTCAACTGTCAAAATTTAAAATTCACTCTTAGATGGCATCTTATTAGTTAAGAAGATGTTTCTTGGTTACTTTCAGTGCCACAAACTAAAGTTCCAAACACAGCTCAAAATTTTAGTAGTGTCAACTTTTTAAATTAGCGTATTAAATTGAACATTAATTTTTCGACGCTATCTTGGGTTTTTAGGTTTTCTCTTCTAAAAGTCAATGAGAGAAATTTTGAGTCCAAGTTAGTAGAATAGGAACACCCTTCATTATCTTCCTACATTCCTAACTTTATTTATACCAATTCTCGAATAAACAGAAAGGATTATCCAATTCCATAATAATTTTGGAAGGCAAACAGATCAGGAGGTAGGTTGTCAGAAGAATTTGAAGTCCAAAGTGGAGTCAAGCAGGACTGTCACTAATCATAGAAGCAATGGAATAAAATGGACTCTGACAACTTACCTCAAACTCTCTTGACTACGCAGACGATGTATGCTTGGTCTCTCTTAAAATCATGGATCTCCATCAAATAGCAACAAGTGTGGAGAGACAAGCAGTAATCGTGGGTCTGGAAATCAATACGGAAAAAACTAAGATGATCAGCCTTGGAAGCTGTCAGTCATCCGCTCCTATGAGTATTGCTCAAGAAGCAGTAGAGAAAGTCCGGAGCTTCCAATACCTTGGAAATATAGTCTCTACTAAAGGAGGGACCGAACTAGATATCGCCAGCCGCATCGGAAGAGCAAAGTCTCTATTCGGAATGCTGTCCAATGTTTGGAGTCGAATTACTCAGCTTGAACACACCGTGTTCCTCTCTTTTGACTAAAATTATAACTTAAGTCAAAATTATGTTTTATATCCTTCGGTTTAAAAAACCTACAAGCAAATCCTTCCAACCAAGTCGTGCACTTAATCCTTTTTCTATTTTTTCTCCTATTTCATAGAGTACACATAATGAGGGGGTATTAAAGTAAAAGTTCCGTGTGCAATCCTATTTGGCGTAATAATATAGGCATTTGAAAAAGTGAATTTGTAATTTTTTATACTTTATTTTCATTCCATCATAATATAAAATAGTATCTCCATTGAAGTAAAGTGTTTACAACGTTTAAAATAAAATTAAAAAAAAAAAAATTGAAACTATTTTCCCATCTAAATGGGTTATAATATGCTGACAAAAGGGGGAGGTGTAGAAAGAAGATTCTCAAGAGAAGAATTCCATTGTACCTAGTTTCTCAACGAGATTCAAGATACTCGTACATTTGCATATTGGACATTTTTAGTTTGTCTTAAGTGCACTAACTTAAACTTCTCTGAGATGAGAAACAGGAAAAGATTTACAACAATGTACTCAACAATAAGGAACACTACGATTTTATTACATTTTTTGGAAAGGAAGAAAAGTGAAGTATTATAATGGATTCTTAATTTGAGATTTAATAGAAATCCATTGGAAATACATATTTCCTTAATATTTTTGTATACTCGTATATTTCGGGAATTAGGCCAAATTGGGGCTCACATTTTCAACATTCTAATCTGGGAATCTTCGCTTAGCTTGCTTTTTAATAGTGGTTTTACCTAAAAGTCAATTTTGGAGAAACTTAACGTTTAATACTTTAAATATCAAGCGAAATCGAACGCTCTGCCTCTGTAGACCTAGAAGTCATCTATTGGCTAAGCCTGATTCCAAATAATCAAAATATCCTTTAATTTACTGTCATCCATACGTGTTTGACCTTTAAACCTTATTTTAACCCTTTGCAGCCAGAATCAGTAACTACTGACATAAAGTGGAACAGTGTTATGTTTCAAAATCATATTAGCAATTGAATTTTAAAGACCTTTGGTCAAAAATACATTTCACCCAGATACGACAAAATATCATTCCCGAGATACAAAAAAAAAAGAGAATATTTTCAAACCTTCATTTATTTGATTTGATATGAATTTAGAAAAGCCCAATTTTGTCACTTTTCGACAGACAGTTAGCTTAACTTAAAAACGAAAACATAAATTGAAAAGTTAATCTGCAAAAATAAAATAAACAAATACTAGTAACTCAACAAACAACAACAACAAAATACAAACAAACAACAAAAAAAAACAAAATATTGACAGAGAGTGAGAGAAAATTTGTGAGATAGAAAGCGCCCGAGTCAAAGTGAAATTAATTTATTTGTACAATCTATTTATGAAGTCCGTTTCGAACTCCATTCCCATCCGAGAAAATCCCATCACAACCCACAGTATACCATCCATCGAACGACAGCATCATAGAGACCAAACATCACAAACCAACCAACCAACCGGCCAACCGACCAACCGACCGACCGACAGACCCGGTCATTTCACCAAGCCCCAAGTAGTGCCAATGCACTGGATAGCGTTGTGGCTAACTATTACAGGCTATGGCGGTGGATGCTAACTTAACTCACAGTCACAACTCTAAATTATTCCTGTCACCCGAAAAACAGTATGCACCACACTTTAACGGTATGTAGTCGTTTTTCCATTGCCCAACATAGTGCATTGATGTCTACAGTGATGTTGGCGAAAAATTGTGTAAAATTTAACTAACTTAAAAAAAAAATACGTATACGCCCAAGTGCACCATTCGATAAACATCGTTGTAAAGGGGATAAACTGACATATTCTTCTGAAATATCTTGACACACATTTATTCTGATATGTACGTGTAATGCTAGGTTCCCTAATTGACCATGTCCAATTGACTATTTCCATATTTACAATGGTGCGACGGATACCGGAAATGCAAGCAGTGTGTACTTGGGAGTGGATTTGTAGTTGAAGCGAATCAACGAAGCTTCAATCATATCTACCAAACGCCTCTACATCAAAGTTGAATTCAGCAACACCAACCTAATGATAACCTGATATGTCCAATGTCCATATCGTTAAGGTCTGACACCATCAGGATACTGTCTATAGAGAGGAATAAGATTGAAAGTTGTATACTTTGTTAATTCAAAGACTATAAATACCTAAGAACCACAATCAGTCCAGTCTAACTGATAATAACTTTTGCCAAACGTTGCTTTGGTCAAAGAATCCAATTGATTTTCAAGACATGGACCCTGACAAAGTTTGATGGGAATTGTATCACGTTTGCGTAAAAAAAGAAAGTTCAGCTGCTGTCATTTGTTCTTTCTGCTGTTTGTCCATTCTTCTGTCAGAGGCACAAAAGATTATTAATGCCATGTATCAAATCATCTGAGACCTTTACTTGCTGAGATGCAGTGTCACTACTCCATAAATGTATGTATGAGCTGTGCAGTGACATCTGATCCTGAACAAAAAATAATTAAGTCCTTCATCTAGAGCAATTGAACCAAAGTGTTCCAACCTCATAAGTCGTTCACTCAAACACCGAGGGTGCAGTAATAAGGCCACATGACTCAGAGGAGACACACAGATGGGTGAGCCTTGGTGCAACTGCAGACAAACTTGCGCCACGGGGGATGTTTAAATATAATATCTTCCCTTAGAGCCTACAAATTTGACAGGTACAAGCCCGTTTTTAGGATTTCTCGCTTTGCTGTATTTTTGTAGATGGAACTTTGTGGAAGAGAGTCCATGTGATGTATTTATTTTTTTAGGACTCCTTAAATTTGCTGTTTTAAGCCTTACTTAGTCTTCATCGAAGAAAAGAACAGCCATCAAAGTTTGATCACTATTTTGACACTATTCCTTTTTTTGAGAAACAATAAATCTACACAGTTCTGTGCCTCAAAAAAAAAAAAACTTTGACCATGCATATATGCAAGTTCGAATATATTGCAGTAGAAATAAGCGCGTATTTTTGAACACATGCATATCCTTAGGAAATTTATCATTCAGATGACGGTGCTGCTCAGCTGCTGTCGTCCATGATAACCATGTTGGTTGGCGACACCCGCGCATTACGGTCCATTTCAGTGGACCAAAAAGGGAAGTTTTAGTCCAATATACCAGGACAGGGAGTCGGTTCGGGTGTATACATGGGTTTATATAGATGGTCGATGCAGTGATGCAGCGTATAGTTGCATGTCTTTATACACAGAGGAAGGGGAGGACGCGTCGTCGGTCGTCGTCGACGGTGTCGGCCCGATGACATTGCAGCAAAACTAAACTAAGGGCTTTAAAATGCTTTTAATATTAGTTATACGTCAATGTGGATTAGATGCCAATGAGGGGTGAAGAACATAAAACCTGGCATCGGTATAAAACAACAACAACAACAAAAAAGGCGCCAATACATTAGAGCCAAAATGCAATTTGTATTTGTAGTCGTTCTCTGTGCTATGGCATGGACTAGCGGCGGCATCGTCGTCGGTCGTCTCTCGTTAGTTGCCGCTAACTATGACATATACATACATATAAATAACATATATACAGAGGGTATAAATTAAAGGGGAGGTAGGTGTGCAGATATTATGCCCATGTGTTATACGAGTATACCCCATATAGCTTGTAGGCTTAAATGTCGCTCCTTCCTTAGTTTATAATTGGTTACAAGCAGGTAACAGAATATAACGATTGGTATCATTATTTAACGATAGAATAATTTATGAGGTTTAAAGTTGGTAGGGTAAGAAATTTAAGAATTTAATTTAAAGTTTTGACAAAAGTTGTTTTAATTTACCGACGATTAGGGTCCTATTGAAGTGTCAGATAGTCAAAGGTTCTACTAAATGAATCCCTTTGATTTTGTTCGGTTTTGATATCCGTTTGTTAATCCTTTAAGCTGATATCATACAAACACGTAGTCTATTTGACTACAAATCTAGAGTCTAATCTCAAACCTTGAAGATCTAGCTTTAGATTGAAACAAAACTACAAAACAAAGTAGCAGCACATCTCTAACTCGATTGTTTTTAAGTTTCTTAATCGTTACGTTAACACGATTTTTATTTCGGTCATTGGATTGTTTTTGGAACTTAAATAAAAAGGGAGCAAATTATTATAAAACACTTATCTAAACAAAATTCAACTCAGAAAGAAAAATGAATTTAAACGAGCTCTGTCACTTTTTCAAACAATTAAAAGTATAAAATAAAAATATTATTCGTTGTAATTTCAGTAAATGTCAATTTCAAGTATCGTGTTCAGAAAGTTAACGAAACTTGAAAAGAATGAGAAGTTTACAATAATTATTTTTATTTGTAAACTTTATGACATCCTGAATATCTTTTAATCGTTCGAACTCAACTTATTGTTATAAGAAAAACTCAACATAAAGTATTCTAAAATGTCACAAGTTTAAACAAAAATGTTTCACAGCTTAAATGCCAAATCATAAATAGTTGACTACAATTTTAAGTCAACCAATGCCAACGTACAAAAATATGTCACTTAACATAAACTCATTTTCGTTGAGTTTCGTTAAATTTAATGTTATAGCTTATAGCAAACAATACAAATAAAAGGCCGGACATCAAACGTCCAAAAACAAAACTACATATGTCAAATAACTTGCAGTTATTATTAATAACCATTTTATGACAACCCACTTGGTTTTTTTTCGGACAAATTCTTCTTATCCCTTCTGGTTTTTTTTTTGTGAATTATCGTTCTTCTACTTTGACTGGTGTTCAAAAAAGTTTGCTTATAATTTTGCATTTTTGTTGGTTTGACACAGTTTGTATTTTGACACATAAGAAAGAAATGACGTTTTAACAAACAAAAAATGGTCATCCATATTGAACAATTTTAACGTGATATCTTATCTCCCTCCTACTAGGTGGTTAATAAGTTGAATTGAGTGGGAGACAGAAAATTATTATCAAACGTCAAAATGCGTTGCCTCAAAAGAAAGTTCAATGTGAAGACTGGCCAATGTCCGATGAAGAACGAACTTACCTTATTGTTGAGCGGATTGGTGATTCGATAGAAAAATACCAATACCAAAAAACTTAAAGCAGTTCAACAAAATTCTAAATTTATTGTAAATTTGACAGTTGCCATCAACAAATATTGGAATTTAAATTTTTGCATTGTGTTATTGGGTTTAATTGAATCTAAATTTTGTTTTCTATTTGAAAAAAAAATAAACTATCATTTCGTAATTTCAAAAAAGCTCCTGTGCGAAAACGTCATTAAAAAAGTGACAGAACTTGCTACTTTGAAAAAAAAAATAATTTTTAGGTGGCAAATGGAACGCAGTTGAATATTTATTCTAATAATGTTCGCGTTCTTTATTGAAAGTTGAATTATCATCGGTGTAGCCGCAAATGCAGTAAAGTTGAAAATCAAAGTTTTAACCTGTTTAAGTCAAATTTAATTGATTTAAAACATGGAATTCCAAGGCATAACAAGTTTCTAATCAGGATCCAAAAACCATTAACTGTCAAATAATAACTGCCGAATGAAATGTTAAGAACTTTTCTCACTTTTAATTCCCATATTAAACCTATCATACTTACTTGTCACTGTCATCTGGAAAAGACATAAGTTTGACTTTTCCTTCATGATGTCACTTGACACATCGTAAAACTTCTATTAAAATAATTGAGATTATCATTTATTGCCGAAAAAGCCTCTGCAATTATTATCTTTATAGTTAAGAAAGGTAGTTATTGCACCGACTACTGTTGCTCTCTTTAGCTATTTAACAGAACTCTCCAATAAGTCTACCGTCTAACCGTAAAATTTTACGATGTTAACTAATTCATTCACCGTGCGCGTCACGTCAGCAAATTTCAATCATAAATATTTTGATTGCTTTTCCCTCTCTGGAAATGATGGTGAGATGTCGAGATGGTGAGTAGGCGAGTTGAAAAGAAATCCCACAGCCTAAATGGGATAAGAGATTAAATCAAATTAGGCATACATAAGTTCGTTTAAAGCCCAACGCTCCAACTCCAAAGATAATTAATTAAATTTAGCAAATCTCAAAGAAATCCTCAAAAGCCCCCTTAATATAGAAAAACCCAGAACAAATTGTTATCTTAAACTTATTCCATACCTAATCCTGATTTCCTATTTCCATACCTGATGGAACTCTGGTAGAGTATCGCCGCTGAGTCGACTCTACGACTCTAGCGTTAGCGTGTCGCTCCTGCTTCCGCTTCCGTTCCCGCTCGTACTCGGATACACTTGTTGGTTTTAATGAAGAATAAAGGTCCTCTCTTACCCCTCGAACTGTCATCTGTCTATATTGTGGTGCGATTCACATCATCGAAATTTGTCAACCTTGACTACTACATACACAATATACACTTGACTTGGGAAAATGGTTCGGTACGATGCGATGGCAGCAGGAGGCGTCGTCGTCGTCGTCGTCGTCTCCGTCTTCGTCATCGTGAGTATGAGTGACTCGACTATGAGTTATGATGCTGACAACATTTATAATATTACCTTTTGTATCATTAGGTTACTTTTTGTCAAAGCAAAATAAAATATGGAGCTATGAAGATTGATGAATTTGTGAGCAGGGGATATCTTATCTCTATACTTGTATAGTATATTTATTCACTTAACTACACACACAACAACTATACTACAGTTTGTTTGGGGGGCTAGGGGGTTCTGGAAGAAGAAAAGGACATATTATAGTAGTTGCCTCCGTTTGGTGTCCTCATCAATGTCTGTTAAGTAAATATGATATGAAATTGAGTTAATAGAATAGAAAAATGGTCATAATGAGGTTAGTTTCGTCTTTCACGGCTTTGGATTAGCGAAACGAGATGTGTCAAGACGAACTTTCCCTTAGTTTCGTATGCAAAGAAAAATTGATTTTGCATCCGACACAAAGAGCGATTGTTGTCGAGACAAACAAAGCTGATGAATTCTTTAGTGAGAAGTGTCAGACATTTGACAATTATTGTAGAAGTTTGAGTGGGATCTTGTGACGAACGCATCAGTCTGAAATCAAAAACTGCTGTCATGAAATTTTTGGACGATGAAAATTGATCCAGAGCACATTACCTACAAGTGCCTTGATTTGTCCCGGTAGGACGCCAACACCATCCAGTTGCGCATACTCCAAGGTTTGGGTTGTCCCACTTACTTACTTACTAAGGTCCTCAGATCTACGAAGTCCGTTGGTATTCACTAGCGGGACATAGGGCCTCAACTACTACTACGCTCCCTCCAGCTTTTTCCCTATCTCGATTATTCCTCCTCCAAGTGCTTCTCTATCTACCAACTCTTCTTCCTTTTTGTGTGATTGGATTCTACTGTATTGCCTGAACCGCAGTGCAGCCATTACCTTTTTGAAGCGTGTGGTCAATCCACTGCCACTTGCGCCTTCGTTTAATGGTGTCAATGAGTTTATGACCTGTTCGCCTATATAAGCCCCCGTTAGAGATACGATTATCCCAGAAAACCCGTTAGATCCTCCAAACATTAGACAACATCTCGAACGCAGCCTTTGGTTCTCCGATGCGACTGGCGATGTCTAGTTCGGTTCCTCCTTCAGTAGAGACGATACTTCCAAGGTATTGGAAGCTTTCTACTTTCTCTACCGCTCCCAGGATGTCCTGGTCTACTCAAACTCTCCAGCGTAAGCATGATTTGCCACGTTGTCTCCAACAAAAGACTTTCCGAGCTGTTTCATCTGTGCTCATGTTAGCTAGGTGACCAGTCCACAGGAGTCTACTGAGCTTCGAAGTAGATTGTATACAGCTCATTATTGTATCGTCTCCGGAATCGTCCTTCCTCACATACTCGGCCAACAAATTTCCTTAAGACTTTTTTTTTCGAACGCGTCTAAGAGGTCAGAGTGCCTTTTTCTAAACACCTAGGGGTCGAATCCACATTTGAGAACAGAACCTAGTAATAGAAGGTTTCTAGCTTTAAAGACCTTTGATAGGCTATAGCAGGTTCCGTTGGCTTTGAGCAGCCATCATGTCCTTTGTGCCACCTGCTCCATCTGGATGAAGGAATCGTGTACAGCTTGTTCGGTTCTCTTGGCAACCATTATCTGGCTGGGCCTGGTGACAATTGTCCCTCATGTTTGCGTGTCAATGTCACGGATTGCTTTTTCCAACGTTAGGCCAATTGCAGGCCAGACCATCCCCTTGTCGATGTCCGTTATAGATGTTGATTTTCCTGGGATGAAGCCACACTGGTATTGTCCGATAATAGTTTTAACGAATGAAGCTATCCGTTCTTGTAGGACAGACGAGAGTATCTTATAGGTGGCTGCACGTTGTAACATTTCTTTCTAGTGTATGGAGCATTTTACATTGCATTGTGCCTTTTCACTAGTCTCCTTGCATTTCTTCAAGCTCCCATACGCGCAGTATATTTCCATGAACTACTCGATGAACAGCAAACCCACCATGTCTGCGTCTCCCGGGGTTCTATGATATTAAAGCCGACTTATACACAGTCTTGTCGGTCTCTTCTATACTTCTTGGAAATCTAAAGTCATAAAAAAGTTCCTTGACTTTTTTCCAAAGTTACTGATTCCACTTCAAAAGTTGAACCCTTCAATTACTGAGACTGTCTTACTTGTTGTTTTTAACTTTTAAGTCTTCAATTGGATTAAGTTGAGTACCGAAAAGGCTTCAAGGCAACCATCGCTCGAAGCTTTAATTTCTCCCATTTGTATCCCATGAAAATCCCTGAAATATGTTTGCATAAGTCCTTCGTATTCGTACCACACTCACACTCTAAGGCGGAAATCTATTTTTAAAATAAAACAAAAACAAATATTAAAACTTTAAAATTTAAAAAAACGAAAACTAAAAAACAAAATTAAACCAACTAGAGTGAGAACTGCATTCCTTCAGGACCTTAGATAGACACTCACCTAATTGCTCCCCTAACCATTCCCACTCCCATTCCTATTTAAATTTTTTCTCTTAGAAACTTCAATTAATTTAAATGATTCAAAAACAAAAATCTATGAAACAAAATATCCCAGGAACACCAACTATTTCAGTTCAGAAAGAAAAAAAAAATCAGGGAAAACAGGACGTCTGATGATGAAAACAACAAATCTAGAAAAAAAAAATAAATAGCGGTCTCTTAATGACCTGGCTTTAAGCTTTAACAGAAAAAAAAATAGATATTAAAATTTAAAAATAAAACTTAAAAACAACAACAAAATCACAAACTCAAAGAGGATGATGATGACTAAAATGGAAGTGCATTCACATCCACAAAGGAAAACAGGAAAAAATTAAAAAAATAGAAAACTATTTCTGTGAAAAATAAAAATGCAACAAAAACAAAAAAAAAAACAGTCCAAAGGAGTGAAAACTATGACGATGGCCTCTTTGCCAAGAGAATGCAGTTGGGTGGAAGGGCAGCAGGGAGGGGATGAACGAGTGGGCGGTAAGGTGGTCGGATGGTCGGGTGGTCGAGTGGCATGGCATAAAACTCATCAACGTCGCCGAAGTCCATCACATCCCTTTGCACTGCATTCGGTGCCTTGATTAATTTTTCATCAAGCAAAACAAGAATTTTGAGGCATGAAATTTATATGCACTGCGCAAACATCATCATGTACCTAACCTATCTACCTACCTACACTACCTACCAACCTTTCAAGCTATCTTCCGACGTTCATACCTAAATGGTGAGGATTTTGTCTTAGGTATTCACTGATACTCGTATAAATTGACTATGTTTGTACATACATATGTATACACTTCTAGCTTCCAAGCTACCAAGATTGAAATCAAAATGGGAATAGGTCCACTCGAGTCGAGTTGAAATTTCTACGAATCAACAAAAAGGTGTTTCAAGATATTTTTTTTTTGGGAAGAGTCTTGGCACATAATTGGTTGCTTTGACTTTGGAGAAACCGATAACGGCGGCGGCGGTGTGGTGGCATAGCCATGGTTAAAGTGGAATATCGGACTTAAAAGGATCAAATGGATTCAATTAGTGTCAGACTGAGTAAAGAGTTTGTTACTTTTACCAGAAAAGAGTTCAGGACTGAGCAGAGCTGATGGGAAATAAACAGGTTAATGTGTTTACATTTTTTCCTGCCAAGTTTGAGAACTTTGAAAAACCATATAGTAGGGTTTACTCCTTTATAAATGGGTACGTAAAACTTGAACACAACCGAGTCAAATAGCTTAGTATTCATATAAAAGAAGAAGCCGGGCTATTTGGATGTCCATAAATTCCTAAATGTATAAAACCATCTGAGAGCCTAAATGGATCAATTTCGATTGTGTATGGCTACGGAGTTCTATAACTTTAGAACAGAAACAGAAGAGTGTTGGTGTTCTAAAAAGTATTCCTCTTTCTTGATCTTTGTGTACCTTTAAATTGGCCAAAGAGAACACTCAAAAAAATACAAAATTTCCATCGTACAAGTATTTTTCAAGTACAATTCAAGTTGTGTTTTATTCACTATTGTACAGCTAGCGCAGCAAAACTTCCCAGAACAAAGTGCGCCAAGTCAACATTTCTTCTGTCACCCTATTCCGAATCACGTTTTGCTTCTCTTCAAAATTAAAATCCTTTCGTCACATCAAAAACTGATAATCGTGCCCATTGTTATAGAATTTCAAGTTATTATTTATTTCTCTTTTATTGAAACTCAATTTCATTTAAATAAATACATAATTACAAAAAAAAAAAAACAAAATAGAACATAAATGCGAATACAAAAATAAATTAGTTCATTTTGATTTTTTTAGTCTTGGAATGACTCGAATCATCGGAAATGAGGTTGAGAGACCATAACAGAATCCAAATGGGAAAGCAAACACTTGTGAGTGTTGTAAACAGCCAGTTTCCATAAATCTAAAAGAAAAAATATTCAATTTAGAACTAATTTAATCAAAAAAAGTACAAGACTAGATACATGTCAATTTGCGACAGTTATAAATTTAGATTCATGGTCTTTGTGTTGCATTTCACATTATCACGTAACTAGTCTCGTCCAAAAGAATCAAAACTTACAATAGAATCAACTAATCCATAAGTAATTGCATCCATCGATGCATTTAAAGCTTTGAAGCTGACATTGCCCAACGAGAGTTCAGAGAATGCAGACATAGTCAGAATCAAAACTTGCAAATAAATAACAAACAATGGATTCAGCAGGAATGTGTACAAGGTTGTGAAGAGCTTGGCCGAATTTCCATGTTTCGTATTGATTAGAATAGCCAGAGGACAGCTTGCTACAGCTATAAAAAATCCAAGGGCAAAATTGAGCAAGCCAATCACAAGAAGTGCCGATCCCATTGCCAGAAGTGATCCGACATGCAACAATTCCAAACCGGCAGAATCAAGGTGAATGAAAAATGGCATAAAAAATCCCAGAACTGTGATAAACGAGAGGAAGAAAGTCACTCCAACGGGTGTAGAGATATCATTTTCGGCAAAGAAATTGCCCAAAGATTTGTTTAGGGGCATTAGATTGGCTACAATTCCAAGGAGGGCCACAATTCCCATGAATATTAAAACTTTTATGTATGGCAACTCCTTTTCTGTCTCCTTCGACTTTGTCTTCTTCTCTGAATCATTGTCGTCATCCTCTGAACTGTTCAAATTTAGCCAAAGCAGGAATGCTTTGATGTACAAGGGGCCAGCCATGAGGGCCAGACAGGGCATGAAGTCTCCGATTGAGATGAATCTGTCATTCTGGACTAGAATGTAGAAGAAGTAACTCTGATGGAATCGTTCGAGGAGATTATTCAGACTTCGCGAGATCCCCTCGACGGTTTTCAGAAGAATTACTGCAGCGGCGATGTTTCTGCTGTTCGAGTTGGTCGACGAACTTCCTTTGACAGCCTCAAGTGTTAGCGATTCAATACGATGACGATGGAAGAGTCCATGGTTTCCAGTTGGAACACCATTTGCCTGACTGGCAATCATAGCGAGGATGTTTTTGAGGTTTTCTTTTACAGTGGTCTGGGATGCCTTGCGCTTCTTCCTCGGAATCTGTTTGTAGCCCGACGATATTCCTTCGCGAACTGTAAGGCGTTGGACGAGGTTGAACATGTCCAAATTTGGTAGTTGACCATTTAAGCCTTCTATTTTGACATCAATGTAATCTGTTGGAAAAAATTAGGAAGTGTAGTTAAGTAGGTTTTGTTATAAATGCTAACATACCAGCATCGAAATCCTGAATCTCTAAATTTAAGGCTGCTTGAAGAGCTCCAGCTCTGGCAGGCAGATTGCCACTGTTCAACACCGATTTATCGCCCATGCCACCACCATAATAAGCCTCAAGCCAGGCGTGAACGCCTAATTGTTCTTGTTCGGTAACAAGGAATATCAAATCCTTGGCCCAGTAGTTCTTTCCTAACGAAAAGTGATAGTTCTAAACATTGAGTTGATTTGAATAAAAAGAAACTTACTGCGGGCAAAGTCAGCAAATGCCAAAAGAAGTGGGACACTTGGAGTAATGTCGGCGTGAACCGAATTGGGTGGACGATATGGCGCCGAGAAGACAATTCCTTCAGTTGATCCAATTCGTGGAGCACGCAGTATGCCATACACATTCTTCCCCTTAAAGACCTTGCCTCCTCCAAAGGGATAGTTCAATGTGAAGTTATGGACATGCGTCTCCAAGCCGATTTGTTTCATTTTAGCTTGAATCCAAGCATACGGCATATTTGCTCGATGCTCTTCGCGTTCCCTTTTCAGCTCATCCAAGAAAGTTTGAGCCAATCGTCCGGAATCAGGTTTCAACTCCGAGTAAACCAAACCTTATTGCAAAATTGATTTATAAAAATTTAACTAAATTCAATTGGTTGTTATGGTGTGTTACATACCTGGCGATAAGGCGTTTTCTGATAAATAAGTCGAATGATTAAAATCTGGGTGAGCCAAGCAGACAAACCACACTAGACCGGCTAAATAGAGAACGAAACATATTTTCCTATTGTGCTTAATCAGGGAACGACCGAATTTGCTTCTTTGATTTAGAGATGGATTCGTAAGAAGACCCATTTTTAGATTGACTAGGAATTAGTCTTCAACTCTAAAATCTATAAAAATGTTTTCTGGATAATTTTTTTCAGTGGAAATGGAAATTATGAACCAGAAGCTTTGTTTATACCGCTAGTGTTGGAGGGTGTGATATGTCAAAGAATGAGAATACTGGTTTTTTTTGACAGTCACTAGAATAGAAGGATATTTTTAATTAATGTCACGCTTACACTTACTGTTCACTCAGCGTACAATGCAATCATATTTATATATTCGGTGTCATCGATCCGTAATAATTTCTTTGGGAAAGACGCTGCCCTAGCCATCATCGTCAAGGGCAGATGCTATAAGTCGATGATTACTAGAGTATTATCGGCTTGATTGTACTGTCGCCAACGAAAATTTGTTTGAACAAGATTGCGCTAAGTGCCATACAGCTAACATCATATTTTGCATTCACCTGAGCGATTCGAGGGCCTCGTCTCCCGTGGTGTAATGTCCTCTGGCCATAGTGATAGTTTCATTTGATACTGTTCAAATTTTTTTTTTATATTTTAAGTTGCAAGCTCAATTTCCTTCAAAATTTTGCATTTTACATGAGCTCCACCCAAAAAAGCTATGGTGGACATTTAAAACTGATATCTTATACCTAATGCCATCAATAGATTACTGATACAAAATTTTGACACTGTACATGTACATTTTGTAGACTGTACATGGACAATACAAAAGAGATTATGTTCCTTTAACTGGAATTTCAACCAATCAAAAAATGTATTCATTTTCTGTTTAAACTTAAATCTACAGAACATGGTTCAGAAAATCAGAGAAATTATAATGAAATAATAGAAAGGAGTAAAACTGTTTTTTTTTGGTATTCCCCGTGAAACGCGTTTTCAAACAGTTCTCTCCAGCAACTGTTTCATTTAAACTGAAATCCAGATGTCTCTTGCTCCACACAGAATTTCCCCATATTTATTTTGACGAACCTGTCAAATCGACAAAAAAAAACTGGATCAACCGAAAACTGCAAGGAAAAAAGAGTTGGTTCAGAAAGTTCATTGAAGACCGAGCTTCTTCATCGCCATACAATTCCAATTTTCTATTATACCCAAGAGGGTAGCCCTTAAAAAAGAAAAAAGTCCATACATAATCAGATTCAATCAAAAAAACAGTACAATCAATAAATTTGTTGTAATTAAACGTGTGATTTAGTCGATTTTAACTACGTACTTGCATTTTTCATCAGTTTACTTTCTCCCATTTCTATTGGTTCTTTCCACAAAAAAAAAAAAAAAAAACGTTCTTCAATTTCGCAAATTCTGACATTCAGATTTTTAAAGAACGACAACAAAGAGGAAAAGCAAAAATTTCCTGTTATTAGCATACACACACAAATACAAGAAAAATATTTTCCACTCCACGAACCGAACGTCTATTTGTTCCCTTCTCTCAAATCTCAAGAAAGTGTAGCAAAAATCATTTCACGGTAATTTTTTTGGTGATAGTTCGCAATTGGTTGCGTTTGTGTTTTTACAAAGAAAAATATTCCAAATTTGAAGAAATATTAAATAGACTTATCACAAATAAACACTGCTACACAAAATACCGTGTGACAAATAAACAAATCAAATGGCTGAAGTCGCTAATTTGCCATCGCAGGCGCCACCAGCTCCATCGGAGCACTCTGCGGCTTCGCTTGTGGCTGCCTCCGACACTATCCCTGCTGATGTACCAAATGAAAATCTTAAAAATGAGGTAATTGTATACTTTTTTTTGTGCTCATAATCATTCTTTCTGTTCCTTGTTCTTAAAGCATTAATTGTACATATAATAATAATTTGTCCGATTAGTCGGTCGTCAATGGTGTGAAAAATTTATCACACATCAGAAAAAAAAAAAAAAAAAACGTAGGTTAAATCAAAATGAAGAAAAAAATCGCATAGGTACCTATATATTAGAGCTAGAGCACTCAGAAGTAGAAGTCGAGTCGATTTGAGTCGAGAGAGTGCTGCACAATTAAAATGAAAGTTTGGCGGTGGCTGTCTCGTTTAATCATCAGGCTGCTTTATTATGACCTCGATTCCAATTGCCATAGCCATGCCATACCATAATATACGCGGCACTCGACACTTCGACAGTGGCAGTGGCGGATGATGACTTCTTTTCTTTTTTAAGGTTTTTTTTTTCTATTCAATTTTTTTTTTTTTTTTTTTTTTGATAAATTTCGTGAGGTGAAAGAATGGATTTTTTTATTGGAAATGGAATCGGATGTGTTTCGGATTGCATTTTAGCCTATCTTGGTATTTATTTATTTTGTTTTCTTCTACATATTCTATAGTATGTGCCCGTGCCTGTGCCCGGTGAGAGCGCTCTATTAACATTCTAATGCAGTAGCGTAGCGATATGGCGGTGGGAGAGATAGGTACCTAGTCATGCTGAGAATACTTTTTTTTAAATTGTTTTTAAGGCTTTCCTAATCTGGAGCGATTTATTCGAAGCGACGAACTTTCGTTCATGTTGGAATTTCATTTCATATCTAGCGGTGTCAAATTATTTGCAGAGTTTTGTTTTAGTAACAGACATGTCTTTGGGTAGCAATTAAAAGCCATAAAAAACTGTTCTTTTATCTTTCCAACCGTGAAAAATCACGGAATTCTCAACAAAGTACATAATCATTAGCAACAGAGATAGATGCATTAACCAACATCCATTGCAATAACATTATGCAGTGAAACTGGATTGTGGATGAGAATACTGAATCATTTTTAATGCATCATGCTGCTGCCGACTTTTCTTAGGGTGGAATTGAAAAACCTGTCTATGGAAGAATAACTACCCTCATTCGTTTTATAAACAAAATTGTTTCCAATGCATTTTATATAAAATTACGTTTTATTGTGATATCTTTTCACATTATTTAATTTTAAGACTTGCAATGGCTTCCGAAACTAAAGTAAATAACACGTTGTTTGAACTTCGAACTACTTATCTTCTTTTGTGTTTGTTTTCATTTATTGGAAAGCTGACTAGATTAATATTTGATATTTTTCTGAAAAAGATGATGTCAATTAAAGTATCCTTTCAAAAACTAATAAAACCACTGGTTGGCTCAAATTGTATCAATATATCCAATTTCCTGCTTGCGTTTTATACTAAGAAAAATGTATAAATTGAAAGTTTTCATTCTTTACGAATTCAGAAGTCGTCTGTTGTTGTGTTTTTTTTTTTTATATAAGAATGTGCAACTGATTCTAGTATACAACCATTTTTCTGTGGGAGAAAAGGGGACGAATAAGAAGTTCACCTAAAATGTATTATGAGTAGAATATCCAATTTGATTTGTCAAAGAAATAAGTATTGAAAAATTCACACCTCAATAATTTACGTCCTAAAAGACGTTCTTGAATTCAATGTAATTGAAATTTTTTAACACGTGGTATATCATAAGACGATCTAGCAATATCTATTCTCGACAAGGATCAATTTTAGCCCAGCAACCCTTTTGGAATTTTGTTTTCGAACTTGCAAACCAGTAGTATTTCGTTAAACGTTACCAATAGTTGAAAATCAAGATGCAGATAGAACAAATTGGTTGTTTCAAAGCTTATCCATCATTTTTAAAAATTGGAGATTTATAAAAAAACAAAAAATCGATTCCTCATATTCTCTACATCTCAGACCTTAGGGATGATTTTACTACAATGGTCCAGTGATCTGCTCCCAGATACCAATAAGTTTTCCAGTTTAACAAGCAACTGTAATTGGTTTTCATGAGTATACGCGAAGTGGTACCAAAATACCATCGAACCTAGTATCAGATTGAAAGTTTTCCGGTTTATCCTAACAAAAAAGCTAGACATTAAAGTGTTACAATTTTTAGAATTTATACAGTGAAAATTTCCAAAGCTAAATACCTACTTAATCTAAAATTCGCCAAAAAAATTAAAAAAACAAGTCAAAAAATTGTGTTTACTTAAATCAATTCAATTTAATTTTAATTGTAATTTATTACAGAATAAAAAGAAATACAAATAATATAAAATCCAAATGAACGTAATATTAATTAAAAAAAATTCTTATTCACCTCGAAAAATAAAGGTAAACGATTTATCATCGGCTGCTCAGCTAGGAACATCCCCTAATCCAGAAAAATCAAGTAATTCTCATCATCATGATTCGGAGTATGACACAGCTAGTGACCTTGAAGGTGGCACTCAGGATGACTATGAAGACGATGATGATAATGATGAGGAAGGTGACGAAGAAGACGATGATGATGACGATGATAGCGTTGAAGAAGTCGGCAACAGTGACACGGACAGTGTTGAATTCGATGCTGAAAGGCAACGTGGCGATGGACAGGAGCAAGCTGATTATACCAAGAAAGTAGATGAGGATAGAAGCAATCCACAATATATTCCGAAGAAAGGAACATTCTACGAACACGATGATCGTACTGCTGATGAACCGTGAGAATTACAGAATTGATATTAAATTGAATTTGTTTCTGTGAAAGTTTATTCTTTCTTTTTTTTGTTATGAATTTAGAGAGGGCCAGCAGTCTCAAGTAACTGAGACAACTGAAGTTGGAGGAGAAAATAAGTCGGCCTCACCGACAACAATCTCGCAGGCTTCGAAAACAATGAAGAAATGGCAACCTGCATCTGGAGTGGATCGTTGGTCCCATGATCGTTTTGTTGCCGGTGAACAAGCACCTAAATCGCGAACAGAACTTGTGTCTGCATATGGGTAAGAATTGTTTGTTGAAAAACAAAGGGTGAAGGGAAGAGATTTCCTCTTTGCATTGAAACTTCTTTAAGGGGTAAATACTGCTTACGTTTTCAGATCAAACTTATTCAGTATTTGAGTTATGAGTACTTCTGTTTCTAAATCTTGTTTATTTGCTGGCACTTTTCAACAAATTAATCAAGTGTGGATAAATTTAGCTGTTTAGCAGCTTGTTCTTTTAAGACGACTTTTGCATATTTGATAAGATGCAGTCATTAATAAAGTCATCTTTGACATTTGCCTCAAGTTGAGCATATTCTTCTTGTTTATCAATTTCGCATGGTGAAAAGATTTACCGTCATACAATTGTAGTTTTAGATTTATCAACATTTACAGACTCTTTTATCTTCTTGAGAGGCATCAGTGTGGAACGTTTTCCCAACCCACCAGAGTCCAGCACGTAACTTAACTCGAAGGCTGATCTTACTTTTAAAACAATTTTAATAAAATTAAAAAAGTAAAAAGAGTCCAATTGTTCTCGATTGTATCAACTTAACTTATAGCTTAATACAATGTGCTGCCTACCCTGTTCTTGACTAGGAGAAATTCTATATATCTTAATTCGCGTTTGCCAACACACCTCTCGTTTAAAATCATGTGTGTTCGTTTGCTTACCACTTCCAAGAAAGAATCTCTGAAGACTTTGGCATTTTTAATTCATTTTTTCATGTTGGAAACATAACACTAATCTAAAGACCTAAAAAACATCGTGGATCAGGGGACCAAAAATATTTTTGTTTTTGACCTCGAAATAAACTTTGTAATATACACACTTTCAGCTACGACATCAGAGACGAAGATGGTCCGCCAAGAGCTCGCAGACGTCGCCGCTATGCTCGCGGTCCAAGTAAGTACTCTCGAAATTGGGAGGATGAAACAGCTTACATTAAGGCTAGCAATGCCCAAAGAAAACCCCCAAGACCCGAAGACTTTCCAGCCCTTGAGGAAAGACAAAAGGCTAGAAAATCTCGAAGCTACCGTGATGAAAAAGAAAATCGATTTGATCGACCACAAACTGATCGAAATCGAAATGCAGCTGCAGGCACAGGTGGAGGAGGCGGCGGCGGACAGCAGATTGCCAATAGAGAAAACAAAGAACAAATCAGACGCAGCACGGGCAACACAAAACACATTCGTTCCGGCGGTAGACAACATGGAATGGAATTTAAGAACAAGAATCGCTCTAATGCTGGCCATATAAACTCGAACCGAGGTAGCAGTAACATAGACAGAGATGGTGTGAACATAACACGCTCAATTGTCAACAACCAAGCTGTTGACCAATCGTCCGTTGTAGAGTCATCTAATTTCCAAAAGACATCCTCGACCACAAACAACAAGGCTATTAACATGCAACAAACAGTCAAGGTAATAAATCAACAGTCATATAATGGCTATGAGCAGCAGCAGGGCCAAGCCGTGCACAAGTCTCAACAGATCAATAATGCAGGTGGAAGTGGATATAATTCACGAGAAGCAAACGAGAAATTCACAAACAATCACAGCACTCAGAGTCCCCGACCGGTGACAACTCCAAGTTCGAATCTGTCTGCTCGTTTGCAGCAAGCACAGAATCGCAACGATCCCAGTCACGTGGGAAGTGTTCAAATGCATACATTGGCCAATCAACACAGTCCACAAGTTCCAAATCAGAATACCATGCAAAATGCCATTGTTGATATTCAGCAGCAGCAACAACAACAGCAACAAATGCAGCAGGTTGCCAATCAGCAAGAACAAGCTCGATCAAAGAGATATTCCAGTTTGAGACAAAGGACACAACATGAGACTGCCGCAACCGTGCCTACCAATCCGCATTTGGATCAGCATACTCTTCAGCAGTTGCAGATGCAACACGAAGTACAGCAGCAGCAGCAACACCAACAAATAACATCGAACGTCCACCCCCCACAGCAGTTGATAATGCAGGAGCAACAATTGTTGCAAGCCAACTTGATGCAGCTCTATCATCAAGAGAATCTTCAGGCTCAGATGCAGGCTCTGCAAGTGTCCAGCTTGCCGCCAGCTGCAGCAGCGCAGCCACCTACTGCGGCCAAACCGCCTTACGCAACAATACCACAGCAATACGCTGCTGGAACTTCAGGGCCACCGGCTGCCACCTATTACACACCAACCACGCCCGATTACAGCTCACCACCACCCCCGGCTGTGCCCAGCCAACAACTACAATACACACAGCCACCGGCTGCGTTCCTTCAATCCCAGTCCCCAGCGGCTCCACTTGCCTTTAATCCGACCGCAACGCAGCAGCCTCTCAGCCAGAACACAATGGCACCTGCCATAGCCGCTTCTACCCCAGCTCAGGTACCGCCAGGCAGTGTTAGCTATGTTCAAGCAGCGCCTCCAAATCCGTCGGCAGCACCCTCCACTTCTTATCCTAATTACACCAATTACACCCCCAACTTCAATACAGTTGGGGGTACAACATATTTCGTTCCTACACCGCAGCCGACTGCTCGTCCACCCGTGCTGCCTCAAAGAAGACCCACAAACGCTATACCAATTCTACCGCCATCCGAAAAGAAACGTACCGCAGACACCAAGCAGCAAGATGAAGACTCAAAGACCAACAGTTCGACTTCTTCGGTATCGTCGGCCAATGCCCCCATTGGCAGCGCCGAGAACATCGATCACATTTTGGACAACATGTTCGTACAACGAGCACCATACCAACCTCAAACTCGCAAGAGTGCTTCTCCACCCAGTGATGATCCGAACAAAGGTTCCAACACCTCGGCAGCAACTGCAGCGGCAGGCGCAGGTGCAGGCGCAGCCGATCCGTCCTCTGTTGGTAAATCCCGGACACATGAATCAACTTCTGTAGGTATCCCAAGCACATTTCCATAACATCACACAGAATTAAAAATCCTTACCAATCTCTTCTAATTGATTGTTTTCATAAATTTAGAATGCATCTCAGTTGGACAATGAATCGTCATCAACAGCAGCTACTAAGCAATCGTCAGCAGTGCCAGATGCAAATTCTCAGAATATCGTTATAAACAATTCCGAATCTGGTGCCGGTGAGTCTATTGGAAAGCAGTCAGCTATTGTACCGCCGCAGTAGGAGTTATTTATTATGCAACGTTTTTGTTTGGATTATTTTAAAAACCATGTTTAATATCTTTAAATTTTTAACTTTTCTTTTTTTTAATCTTCACTGTTCTCTTTTCCATCCCACTCCACTATACCAGTTCACATGAATTTCTTCCCTCCCTTCGCTGTTATAGTTTTAAATCCTTGGATTATTTTATTGTTGAAATTTAGATCGAAATTATTAAATTGTATCTTCTAACGGTTTAGACATGTAATATCATGCAATATACCTTAATTTTCATTTAAAATTGAAAAAAGTAAAACAAAAAAACAAACAAAAATTATAAATATACATATATATGAATTTTAGAATTTAGGGACTATAAAAAATAATAATTGTTTAAATATGAAGTTTTAAGCAGACAAATTTTAAACTTTAAAAAGAAAAAAAAGAACATAAATTATAACAAAAAAAAGAATACTTATTAGAATTTAAAATAGAAATAGATACAAATTGTGTATTTAAAATAAAAAAAAAAAAAAAACAATGAACAAAAATTGGATATTTGCGAAAAGGCATTTAATGTTATCATCTATTCTTTATTTTAATTTTTAAATATAATTTATTTTTATCATGAAATAAAATTCAAACTGAAAAGCTCTTTTAATATAAATTATGTTGGTATATTGGGTTTTCACGTTGTTGGCTGCATTCTGGGTCTGGTGTTGAGGTTCGAGGTATCCAGTGCGTTTCTCAGTGCTTTGTTTTGACCCATTTTTACATAACATCATTATTAGGTACACAGATCGACTGAGTTTTTCTGTGACCTTTCAATTAAATTTATCGAAATGGATAACTGTATATAACAACAGTTTTTTTATGGGAGCTGGTGGAGTTCTAATTTCTAATTAGTTCCCTCAGCTTTTCATATTCGTTTTTGTACGGTTTTGTTCTTCGAATGTAGAACTCTAACGCCTTCCATTTTAACTCATTCAATTCACAGATAATTTAACCTTTTAAAGAACTCAATGGTGTTTCCTAACGTTAAAGCATTACTCATCCCGAATGCCTCTACCTCTATCCATGGCAGCACTTGCATGATAGGAAGGGATAAAATAAGCATGTAAACATGCTGTCAAAAAAAGTAAACATCCAATAGCTGGATCATTTAGAGCGAATAGGCGACAGAATGACTGTGATTCAGTTTGCATATGCAAGAGAGAGAGGACTTGAACCAACTTTGAAAAACGATTGTTGATTGATGCAGAGACGATAAGTGATGGTCCACTCGTGCAAATACTCACTTTTTTTATTTTATTTTTTGTGTACAACTTTACGAGGAAAGATCAAACTAACTTATCGAAAATGAATTCTTCGTAAAATCGAAAAAGTCTAAAAAATTCAGTTTATTTGTTGGAAGAGTGACAACCAGCTTAATAAAAATACAAACTCTCATGTAAGGGTAAGCACACGTTACAATTGATTCACTATTTGTTCACAAACAAAAAGACAACTCTTAAAAAAAGTATAACATATTTTATATTTTTAATCTACAGAAACAAGTTTAACTGCTTATTTTAAAAACAAAGACATTTCATAAAATGTATAATAATTTTTCCTTTTTCTTTTTTTCGATTTTCTTTAATAAACTCAACAAAACAAAACAGCAGAATTGTCCATTTTAAATCTCTTCGAAATTACAGTTTAAAAATGTGATGCTATTGAAATCAGCATCCGTCCCAACACCATTGTCCAGTGCTCTGTGTGCCTTGCGGAAGAATTCTTCATGAACACCCTCGGACGTACTCGGTAAACTTAGCACATATCTAGCCAAAGTTCTGAGATTTGGAAAACTAGTTGTTCTTTTCCAAAACTTCAACAAATCCTCACTTGAGCTATCAAAACTCTTTGTCACATAATATTTATGAATTTCCTGGTCGACATCATCTTCTGAAGCATCATCTTTCTGTTTGGTGTTAATTTTCTTAAAATACATTTCCCTGATTGAATTAAAAACTTCTTTCCGCTCGGCTTCGGTGAATAGCTTGAGATTTTTGAAGTTTGGATTAAGGAATAAGGCAATTTTATAAATGGGATCATCGACCGGAAATTGAGTTTGAATCAGATCGAGGGTATGTAATTTCAATCGGGCATTCAGTTGATGTTCGAACAGAACCGGTGAATATTGTTCGACCAACTTTTTCTTCCACAACAGAATGCCGTTGATGGTTATTTGGTTTTGTCTTATTGTGTCCACACACAACTTTATCGTCTCGAATCCGTTCAGAATGGTTTTAACTTTGTTCTTTGGAATATCCGATAAAGCACTGTGATCTCTTTGGCACGGTCGGGTGTTCTTGAGTAGCTTCTCGATGGGCTTGTTCATTTCGTAGAACTCTTCCAGCAGGTCCAGCAGGCAATCACCTTTGCTTAGAGAGTAGTTGTGTTCCTTCGTTATGTGATCGAAGAGTTCCTGTACTTTCAGAACTATATTGGAAATTTTTAACTCCGGATCTTCGGCCTGCAGAACTTTATTGATTATCGACTCCAAGCTGTGGGTAATACTTGGCAGTCGAGTGTACTCTGCAAAGGCTTTAGATAATACCTCGTTGTTCTCGTTCAGCACAACTATGCAACGCTTTTCCAGTTCATCGGTGTTCAAATACTCCTTCATGATGTTCACAAAAGCTTCCTTTACTGCCTCGCCAGTGGCTTTATCCTCGGCAAACTCCTGTATGCCCACAACATAAGACCTGCTTGTAAAACACTCGGATATTACGTGCACTTTGACTGAGAAATAAGACGCAGGTTTTGATTGCGGCGCTCCGTCTCTCACCAGGTCAACACTGATACTGAGGTGTGGTTCATTGACTATGAGTTCCTTAATTTTTGCCTTGAGAGTTCGTATCCTATGTGGAATACTGTGTTTCAGGATTGTTTCATTGCTGGGTATGAAATCGGTGGCATTTCCTTTGCCATATTTGGCTCCCAAATTGATAAGACTCTGGGCGAATAAATGAAAATTAGGATTCTCCATAAAACTCAACGACTGACCGCTGCTCGTGATGACGCAATCGATCAGATTATTGGCCACATCATTGCTTGGATCTGATTCAGTTCCATCCCGAATCTCTGGCCCATCTTCAATGAGTTCCTCAATTGGTTGAGTTTTGGGAGCAGGCAGACTGTGTCGTTTCAGGGAGCCTCTTGATTTAGATTCTGTTACTGTTTCAGGTAGTTTTTCTTTTTTAATTATTGCCATCTTTTTGGGATTATGGTTGAATTTGATGTTATGACTTTCAATATGAAGAACCAGATCGCTTTCATTCACACTACTGATCAAGCTATCACA
Source organism: Scaeva pyrastri (assembly GCA_905146935.1). Lineage (NCBI taxonomy): Eukaryota > Metazoa > Arthropoda > Insecta > Diptera > Syrphidae > Scaeva > Scaeva pyrastri. The sequence goes on along the minus strand of LR989927.1, from coordinate 32,408,838 downwards.
AACGGTGCACCTATAGCAGTCTTGTCGGAGATCTTAAATAAAGGAAATAAATAAATTGTAAGACAAGCTGGGATCGCAACCAAAATCAAACTTACCCTTGTAGAAAACCATCTCAAGCCAATTCCAAATCAAATTCTTAATGCCAGCCACCTTGAATTTACTAAAGTGAAAAGCTTTAGAAGTTTTGTTTGCATTGTACAATGCTCTCAACTGGTTTATAGATATCGCATTTGGTTTTCTCGTAGCCATTGTTTTTGATGGATCAGACTTCCTATACGTTCTTGTCGTGGTGGTCGTCGTTGTGGTTTCCTTGGGCATGTTTTTCGGTGAATCTAATGGCATATCATCTTCATACATCTGAACATCTGGAATGAGTGAATTGTCCAGCTCAAAGTTGCTTTCATCAGAAAAACTATCCTCATCTTCGCCCTTCACACTGCCGGAATCATTGATCTCAAGATTTGGCGCTTCAATACCTTGCTGTCCGAGATTATGCTTTGCCGCCAAAATGTCCTGACAACGTAGAGCATGTTTTCGAATCGAAGATGTGCCATTCTTGTTGGAGTACGTTACCAATTTTTCACAAAACCTGCACCGAGCAAACGGTTGTCTTTGCTTCCTATAGAACACCAAATCCATCCATTGCCAGGCAAAACACCTGAAGTTGTTCTTTTGTTTTGTAACCAAGTACGGCCTCTCTTTGGGATTCCTGTACAATTCATTCAGTTGCTCACGCGTCAAGAGTTTTGATTTGTCAACATTTTTTCCTGTATTCTTCCGATTCGAAGTGTTTTTGATTTCCTGAACTGCCTTGTTAGTTTCCGGAGTTTCTTGTTTTTCTCGTTTAATCAAAATTTTCTTGCACTTGTGGTTCTTAAGCTGCCCCAGGGACTTTTGTGGATCTTTGTCAAAAATTTCACTACAATCACGACACTTGAAGAAGTTCTGCTCAACGCCGCCATATGTAATTGCCAGAAAATTGTCCCAAATCGAATTGTTGAGCGAAGCGCTTCCAATGAATTGAAAGTTCGCATTCTCGCTCGGGTCTTGCAGTTTCTCCTGGATGGCTTCTTTCGTCAAAAGTGATTGTGCCAGCATATACTCGTAGTTCTGGGCTGTAAACTGCTCAGGCTCTTCCTCGATTTCATCGTAAATTACGATAACATCATCGTCCATGATTACCTTCGAGCCTTCGGGGTAAGATCAATGAAAATGTCGGATTTAAATTTCGAGGCGTTTTCCTAATCCCTTTACAACAATTATAACTTGTTGCTTACAAGAACTTGGAAATCTTTATTGCAGTAAAATTTATAAAAGTTAAATGGATTTTTTGACACATATGTATATTTTTGTAGATAAAAATAATTAACAAAAAAAAAAATATGAAGCCCTAATGTCAAAAAATTTGATACCAACAAAAACAAAAAGCTGCAAGTCGTCTTTTTGACAGTTTTGGCCGTTCAAAACACACGTTTGGATTGGGAGGGTGTGTTCGTCAAGTATGTGATGATTTTATGAAACAGGAAATTTCCCAGTTTTCTTTTCCTTGTTAGGTTACACGTTACACGATGAGTCTTAGTTTCCGAGACTTTTGAATTTCCAAATGGAAAGGCTTTACAAAATGTACCACATAAAGCGTTCGGTTACGACCAAGAAACAAGTAAGTGTTCCAATATAATATTATGAAAATTACTTTGGTAGACAAAAGTTTCTGTATTTTCAGTATTCTAAGGACCCTATTTATTGAATCAAAGGCAAGTCGCATTATTTAGGTTTTAATATTTACACAAGCACAAAAAGCAGTATGTCAATCTCCAACAACTACTCGCTTTTAAAATGGCTGAAAGGAGGCCCATTAGTGAAACAGCGAGTTGGAAAAGTTTGACAGTGTTAGTAACTTTTCCAACTCGCTGTTTCACTATTGAGGTTCCCTTAATTTGAACAATTCAAACTTTTTCCGCAACCATGTTGTAGAAACCGTGCATTTCAAAAGTAGTTCGGTAAATTACATTTAAATGTAAACATTTTTTTCTTTTGAAATTATACCAATTATAAATAATCTATGAAGTGCATTTAAGAAATGTTATAAGAGTAGTCGTGTTGTTTTGAAATCCGCAAAAGAATGCAGGGCAAATCGCTGCGAATTTCATAAATGATTCGAATATTTCTATGTGCAGGAGTTTTAGAAATATCGTTACATTTATCGGTTTTGAAATGGTCTTTAAAAAATTCTTATAGACTTTCATATACTACTTATAATTCGATTACGACTACGAAACCAACTTTTCTAATGGATTAATTTCTTAACTAAAAAACTCAGTCTACATATTTTACTTTTGGCACTCTTGAGCCTTTTTTTAAATATCGCCAGCATTTAACAAGGCAACAATTTGTGACTTTTTGAACAAAAAAGGTACAAAATATTCACATATTTCAATTCTAATCCTTAAAAACCTCGATAGTTTTTCTATGAATCCAAACATGCCAGTCAATTACTTTTCAATGAAAACGAATTTAATCTCGATCCTTTCTTGTTGCCTACTTTCATTTATTTAATTAGGAAATGATATTTAATTTAACTTATCATTGCTATGTTACCAGATTATCCTTTATTAATTTTGTTGGACTCTACATTGTAAATAATAACGTATATTTGTTCTTTTAGATCCTATTTATTTCTTTCTCTGTATCAAACCATAGTAAATTAAAAAAAAAATTACAAACAAATTCTAGATGTGTTAGCAAAACATTCAAATCTTAATTTTAATCAAATCCGTTTTTCGATTTAAGTTTAAGGTAAATTTATAGCTAGATGAATAAAGACGCTTATCCTTATTACATACTTCCTTAAAGTCAATGTCTTAAAAATCCACCCACAAAGCCTTATATTCAAACTTTCAAAAATTTATATTTTATGCCCAATTAATCAATATTATCGAATGGAATTTAGAAAAACAAAACCGGTTTTCATATAAAATCCGAATATTATGAATACAGAAATTATTGCTTCGAAATATGTACAAATACCTGGAATGTGTAGACACTTATAAAATATACTGTCTATTCAGTTCATACATATGTTTTCAATAATCCAACTTGTTTTCCAATACAAAACTTATTCTCCTACCTTCTTTGACTAAAAATAAATAAGAGTACACTATGATGAACCGATCGTCAATCGATCCCACCTGTTAGTCTACCTGAATGCAACCATTTCACGCCGATGTGAATCGCTCCTAAGGAATGTGAAACCACTGGCCACTAACCGAATACATACCTGCACTTATGTACCATTATATGCAGCAGCAGTTTACCATTCTTTAATTCGAGTGTGTCGCAAAGTGTCAGATGCAATTATATATTTAATCTTACAAGTGGAATTCCTCACAAAATCATCCCAAATTTATGTTATTCGAATGCCTCAATCGATCCGCTATCGAATTCAGTGATTATTTGTGTGAAATAAGTGATTTATCTATGAAAAAATGATCAAATTCCATTGAGTCTGTTAGAGTAGTTTTTTTTTTTTTTTTTACTTTGACCAGCATTATCAATAAAACCCACACATCAGCATTGGCACCACAATAACAAGAAAAAAGTCCAACAAATTTTCACTGGAGATCACATTCCAATGTAAAAATTTCCTCGTGCTACCTTTGAGCTATATTTGAATCGCGGTAAATCTCAAAAAGCAAATAATTGTCGTATTCTCAAACAAAACAAAAGAGTTCAATAGGGTACGAACTCGATTTTGTAACATCAAATGAAGATATAGAAGAATGGCTCACCGAAGAACTGTTGCGGAATCCATTATGCTTATGAATCATGTGGGATTATCTTACATTTAAGACTCCCATCTTCTTCTCCACCGCCGCCGTAGCCGTTAAAACAATAAAAAACAAAAAAGAGAGAGATACCCTGAGACTGATTTGGTTTAATTTAAATTTAAATTAAAAATTCATGAATTGATGACATTCGGAAAAAATGTCTGAATTTTTACCACTTTGTGATGTCCTCTTCAATGTGATATCGTTGGCTGGATACTTTTGCGATGTTGTCTTCGATGTTGTGCTTGGATATGCCCTCCTGGAGCGAGGTCGGGTTGGGTACTTCACGATTGTGATATCGCTGGTTTTGCTATCTTTGATTGTGTCTCAAATCGTATCGTTTCGGTGGTATTGGAACAATCAGAAGCGTAAGAGGGCCGATTCGGCAGCAATTGCAGCTCAGGCTAATGAAAATGGGGAATTGGCAGTGCCCGAAAAGAAAGATGCCTTCGGAGAGTGTGGAGACTCGAAAGCCATGCGGCTAAAGACGTATTCCATCATAGCTGTCCACGCAATTCAATGTGGAGTGTTGTGGCGATATGCAAAACTATTCGTTCCGGTGAACTTGAGACGCGTCAAGCATGAAGTCCGTGATCTTTGTATGCTTCGCTTAGTCCATGGTTTCTGCGAAGCAGCACCTATGCTTCTCCTGCAACTGTACCTGCTCATAACAATCCAAAGTGATAGCAAGTTTCTTTCTGAGGGATCTGAAGTGAAACTTAAAACGTTAAGTGGAAAGACCTACTCACCCGGATTGACGATCACTCAACAATCCAGCCTGGCCCAGCAGCAAACCGAGAAAACATTCAAGGATCTGAATGTTGTGTCGGCTTCTTTGTCTCTATTCAGCGTTTGTTGGGCTCTTGCCAGCTTCAGTAAGAATGTTCGCTTGCAGAAAGTTCATCGTTTGGTCCTCACATGGCTGGGAGTCATCTTCCAGTTCATATGGCGTCTAGGGACTGTAACTTCCCGAATAGCATCGCTCACTGTCTACGCATCGGTGTATAAATATTGGGTGTTCCTGGTGATAATATTACATTGGTTTTCAATGCTCCTGTGGCTGATTTCGCCGAAAAATGTCTTTCATGGAGAGAGGATTTCAAAAGTTCGCAAGACCTTACTCTCAGCCTTGATTGCTTTCGTATATATCTTCGCGTATATCAATCTACAAGAAGTCAATCATAGGCAGAAAATGTTTACCTTTTATATTGTGATGTTTCTCGAGAATGCTCTGTTGGTGTCACTTTGGTTGGCCGGAATCTGGGAGAGAAGAACAGAGCAGTGGCACGTTACACCTATGCTCATCCTGGGAACGTTTGTAATTGGGATTTTGTTCATGCTTTTGTATTACAGGTATTTAAAATTTAATTGTTATATCAAGGGAAATTCCAGCTTAAATTTTATTATCCAGATTCTTTCATGTTCGTCGTTTGAACTGGGAATCAGGGGGTCGTTATCCTTGTAACGAAAACGAGTTCAAGGCGAATAACAATCGCAAGGGCACTGGTAAAGTAGATGGGTCCAATGGTCAACCGGCCATTGCGGGAGTCTTCAATTGTCGGTTCACAAATCCAGTTGGAAAGTAAGTTACTCTTCATCGTTAGTCTGGAAGTAATTTATAATAGATCGTCGGATTTTTTTAGCGCTGCAACAAAACGAAAGAAAAAGAAACCAACGACATTCATTCCACCGCCTAATTTAAGATACACTCCACAACTTGGCTCAGTAAGTTCAATCATCACAAACGGCACAATGGCAATGCCCTTCTGGCGAAGGCCCCTATCGCGATCACAAGCAGGTTCAAGTGAAAATGAGGGAAGCAGTGCTGGTTCACGCGTAAATATCCATCAAAAACTGCAGGAGAAAAAACAAAAACAACTTGCCGAATTGAAAATCATCGAAGAGGAGATTAAACAAGGCAAACTCGGAGGTCCAACAACTAACACTTTGAGTTCTGGTGACGATGGACGCACATCCTTGCCCCGACAACCGATTCCAAGAACCAAAAAACACACAAACCTACTTGATGCCATGGAATGGTGCACTGCCAATCCGGGAATGTTGGAAAAAAGCTTCAGTGATTTTGACGAGATGAATAATCTGAACAAATACTGTGCCGATGAGTTGTATTCTTCATTTGGTCTGAGTGGTATTAATATCCCGGCCTTGGAGCAACAGAATCCAATGCCAAAACCAGTTACCTCATCGATTCCCTCCTCATCTCAACTCTCAGCAGCCGAAAGCAATTCACTCACACGACATGCAGTGCATGCTCGAACGAAAATTCCCCACAGTGTACCTCTGAATCCGATACTCTTTGAGAACTATTGCAGCAATCAACATGGAAGTGCGAATGGGAACTTCGATCATTTAAATCGACAGAACATTTTCCATGAAATCAATCATCCCAGACAGATTTCAGGAACGTACAGCAGTAATACTGCTGAGAACCCCAAAGGAGGTTTAGATGGGGGACTTCCTTTTCCCTACAATGTCCTCCCACCGCCAAGATCGAAGCTGGATAGTCGATCAACACCTCCAACACCATCGATAACAATCACACAACAACAGCAAAAGCAGCAGCAACCGCAGCACCAATCGCCGCCAAAGGTATCTGCCGCTGATTTTCTGTCCAAGTTCTCTCAGCGTCAATTTCAGAGGGCGAAGACGCCCGAAGTGCTTCTAGCACCCCACTATCTCGATAATTCCAGGGTTTACTATGATTGGGTTGGACGAGAACATCCATATAGGTAAAACTGGAAACCCAAAACAAACGAATATTCTCTTAAAACATATCTTCATTCAAGGTCACACCATAATCCAGATCGGGTAAGTAGTGGAGACGAAAATCTGGATGTCTCAGCAGCAGACGATAGTGTCCTTGGTCTAAATGAACCAATCGGACATAGAGCTTCATCCGACATAGACAGTCAGGTAATGTTCTTTTAGTTTGAAGTTGGGTGAATGGATTTTAAAGGAATTTTTTCACTTTCAGGTATCACTTCCCCGATCTTATACCCTTCCAAGAGAATTCAAATACTATCGCAGAAATAAGCCGAGAAAAATCATAAAAACAGAAACTTTCATAACAAGCACCAACAGTAGTGATGGTAAGCAAATACCACCACCACCCTGTTTCAGAATCTATCTCGATGGACTCAAAACAAATTCAATATTAATATTCGCTCTTAACACACGTTTTTTTTTTCTTTGTTTGGTTGGAATTATAGGTGACGTAGATAGTGGCGATGAGAATGAATCCGAAGGCAACTCTCATTCAGATGACTCACAATGCAAGGCAATTCCTCCTCCAAATTCAAGAATAACATCGAATAACTTCCACAATCACAATGGCCATAATCGTAGTCCAAATCGAATATTGACTGCCACCAGCAGCACAGCTGTACCCATTCAACAACATCATCAACTACCGCCACAACCAATTGCCAAGAAAGCACATCTTCAAATTGGAAGCAGTAATAGCAATACTGCATCACCATTAAATGACGGCGGTCCATCAATAGCTGTAAATAATTTAGATTTAATTAGCGGTGTTAGTGATGTTGGGCATTTTAGTCAATTTTCGAATCGACCTCGAGTTAGGACTTACGCTTTATCGAAGAGCACTGCAACACATTTACCATATTGTAGGCACGAAACGAAACTCTAAAGGAATTAACTAATGTCAAAAAATATCCTTAGTTATTTAGTTGTTCAAGTTCTTTGGTATGGTTTCAATTTATTAAAAAAAAAACCTGATACATACCTCGCTAACGAAGTTTAAGTTTCTTCAATAGTTCATTTTATTCTTAGTCTTTAGTTTTTCACTGCTTTCGCTGCTCCTTGTGATGACTCACAAACTTTTAAATAAAATATTCGGGGTATTTTTTGACAAGACGTATATTTTCAATTTCCTCTCCTGTCTGTTCCTTTCGTCATTCTTAAGATGCATACTTCTGTTACATAATATTTATATAAAATACTTGTTATTCCTTTTGTTCATTATTATTATTTTTTTTTTTATACTCTGTAAATCATCTAGATTAGAAAAAAGTATTTATATTTAATAATGTGAAGAAAATAATGTAACAAAATGTACTTTAAACATTGCATGTTTGTATATACTTATATATATATAATTTTCCATTGATTATATTTTAATAACAATAATAAAAGTAATATTAAAAATGTCCCTCAGTATTTTGTTTTGTTTGTTCTCTATTTGTATGGCTTTGCTCGGTCATCTTCATCTTCATTTTATTTTAACCTTAATTGTCATCTCGATTTCGTCGTCGTTACATGGGAATTCCCTATAATTTGCACTTCTTATTGCTTAAAGATCATCATCGCCGATACCCTCGAATGCTTCATTATGCACTGATTCGCGACCATTGCGGAAGAACACCGTCGTAGACATTTTATTTTTAATCTTTCTACGCATTGAGAGGAAGTTTGACTGCGATTGAATGGGCATATCAATGTCGTTATTCTGCAAGCGACAGCAATTAATTATTATTAATGAATATAAATATAAATTCTAAAGACTTTTGTACATACCAAACTAGAGAGCGTGTCCGAAGAGCTAGAATCACAAATTTGATTTGTGGAGCTGCCATCTCTTCGAATATAGCACATTGGTTGGTACGGCACACTGTCGGACTGAAAATATATAAGCGACGTCGACGAAGGTTTGTTGCATTCATTTGATTCGATGATAAATAATATAAAATTATAACTTACTTTATAAATATATTGATTTCCATCTTTCTGATTTATGAGTTCGTCTACCATGCCTTGCAGACACACAGATATAAGCATTGCTTGATCACTAGCAATTGTTATCCATTTTAGGCAATTTTTGGACATGAGATACTCGAAAGACAATTCGAGACTTTGCGTTGAGTTATCTAACGATGAAGTGTTTTCTTCTTCGTTCTACACAAATGTACACACAAATTTATTCAAATTAATGTTAATTAAAGAGATTCTTCTGAAAATATATTTACATTATGAATAGTTGTTACTCGCCAGCAACGCATTCGAGTAACACGGAATTTGGTTTCATGGATTTTTTGTCCTAAATGAGATCGAATACTAAGTTCTCGATTACCAACTGTTATAACTGCTAAATTATTGGGTTCGGGATAATCGACAATAGCACTGGAAAACTGCACACATCCGTATGAGGGAAGATTTCTGGCTATCTCAATGTACTGAAAATTGTTTATTTATTTATTTTTTTTTTTTATTTTTTATGATTTTCAATATTTTTTGAAAGTTAAAATTTACATACTTCTTTTTTGTTTCCACGTTCTTGCAGATTTCGGAGTTCTTTTTTGACATCAGGTCCAACAATAATCCAGTCTCGTTCGATATCACTTATAGTTTGTATAAAAAGTAAATTTAATGCAATTTTATCTTGCATTAGTTGTATGTCATAGCAGGGATCCCAGTAGCTGAAAGTGATACGAGGGTAAGTTTAATTTAAATTAAAGTTCATATTTTTTAAGATCCATAAAACTATGCAATTGAATTTGTCTGAGCTCTTGTTTAATTTTTCTATTTTAGAAGAAGGGAGTTGTATTTTATTTATTTTTGGTACATCTAGAAATAAAGGGGGGAGGAAATGTTGTAATATCATTTAAATCGTATGAGAATACAATTTTTGAAATACAAAACATTTTGATAACAATTTATGGCCTAAAAATGTAAACAGATTGTTTTGGGACGACACGTTCAAAAGGTCTGGGAGCCATTTATTGTTATTGACAAAATTTTAATAACTTTAACCTCCTCATCTTCATGCCTGAATCGTATTTGAAAAATGTAGACTTCAAGATATCACAGATTTAACTGGAGAAAACATAATTTTGTAGGCGAGAAAGCCAAAACCTGCAGAACGAAACGAACAAAATGTTACAACATTCTACATCCATTACCTTTTGATTTAAAGTAGAATAGGTAACAAATTTATAAACTAATACACACATATTCTTCATTTAAACTCGTTGGACAGACAATTTACTCCCAGCTCACTCTATTATATCTATGTTCATAACTCCATTTTAAATTCTGTTTATTGTTTGAATGGATTGATTTCAACTGTTTTTTTTTTCAGCAAAATTAAAAATGAATACAACATCTAATGTTTAAAAATCAATAAATAAAAACATGAAAAAACTTTTGTTTTACAACTTTTGCACTTAACATTTTGTATACTCTATGTCTATGGTATAACACAGTTAAGAAGCCACTTTTCTTGTACATATGTACATATGTAAGTGATATTATAACATAAATAGCCAATCCTAAGTCAAGAACATAAATGTGCTAAAACAAAAATGTTGGAAAATCATGTTTGATTATTATAAATTAATGTTTCTCGTAAAATCAGATCATTTAACTTTTTAATCCTACATATTCTTTTTAACATTTTGCAAATTCGTCTCCAAACAATTTGTCGTATCAATTGCACCTTCGATATGTTGTTTTGACCACACAGAATTTCACATCCATGAATGTAATTGACATTTTAAATAGTTTTAGTTTACTTGTAAGTATGTCATTCTGGGTTTTGGTCTTACAAAGAACATCTAATTCAAACTAATTTAATTAACTGGCAATTCGGCAATTTGCACATTCATAAAAAAGGAACATTATACTGATAATTGAATCCCCATAATAATGAAAGATTCTGTCATTTTTGTTAAACAAAGTGAATTTTGTTGTTCATATTTCAAATCAAATCATGAGGAATTCCTAATTCTCTTCGAAGTATCATTCTAAATCCGAAAGAACTTTTTTCAATCGATTTGTGAATGAGCTGAAATATTCTCAATGTGAATTTCTAATTACCAAGCAAAGACCATTGGTAATAACAACATAGTCATTTTTAGCATGATGAAGTTTTTGAGTCGATGACACAATTTGAAGAGACAAATTGTTGCAAATTCTTTTTCATTAATGAAGCGTAGTTTTAGCTAAGCGGCTTCATAGATCACAACCGCTCAATTTAATGTACATTTGTACATACATATGTAACGTGTTTTACATCTCAATTGTGTATATCATCTGTATTAGATGACTCGTCATCTAGCATGTCATTTTCACGACTAAATTATTTTTTGGATTGATATTCTAATATTTCATCTTATTTTTTTTTTACAACTACTGATGTCATTTTTTTTAAGCTGATAACGTGTTCCATTTTTGCAGATGCAATTGAACTTTCTCAGCTGTAAATTGTATGTAGTTTTTGTGTAAAGCTTGTATGCACTTCAAATATTTTAGATAATAATATAATTCGTTGCGGGTCAGTTTGGAAATTGGAAGGAGTATGTTTTTCCTAATCGTATACTTTAAGTAGAATACTTTGCATATAAGAAAACCAAAAAAACAACGCATAAAGTAGCTTTGAAGTATTTAAAATTAAATTATACAAAAAACATTTTTCTGTTGTATGTTTGAATTCCAAGTATTAGAATAGATTTTAATGCAGCCATCTTTCATTCTACAATTAAAAAAAAAAACGTTGAAAGAAATATTGGTGTTGAACATATTCAAGAACCAAATAATGTGGTTACTCAATTTAATTCAAATAAAGTCGGATATTCGAATTTGAGTCATAACTACGAGTGAGTGACTCCCCCCAAGCTATTTTATGCACTTTTTGTAATGAGTAAAAATGGAGAAGCGTATCAAAGGTAATGTCTTTTTTAATGCATATTGATTTGGCTTTACTTATTTGTTATTTTTCCTTTTTTATTGGTAAATCTAGTTGCATTTCAATCTAAACAATTCAACCGTACAAATTAAACACTTTTTCAAATAGACTTTATAGAGTTCTAAACCGAATTTGAAACTCGGTTTCCTGTTTCCATTCTATGAAACAGCATTTTTAGATAAAATTGCAATCTTAAAGTTTTAATTGGTAAAAACTAAAGCAAGAAAATGTTCACATTTACTTAAAACTAGCTGCAACAAAATTTCTATTTTTCGTTAACAAACATATTGAATCGGAAAAAGTTGTTGATCAAATTCAAAATATTCTACCACTTATCTGAGTTGTTTATCAGCCACACTGACCAATGTTACTTGTAACATTATTGCCTGTTAAGTGCCTACCCACACGCAAATTGAGCTTAGGGCCCTTGACCTACCCTTATATGTATACTTCTATTCTATTGTTTAAAGTAATTGATCTTGATGAAATTCTTCAAACACTTTCAGTTCAGTTGCGTGATTAAACATTATCAACCCACATAATGTAGTTTAACTCGTTGTAAGCAAATTTACCTCTTTCTTATGACAATTTGGCAATCCTCGGCTATCCGTTGTGATATGTAAGGTGATTCAAAGTCCATCAATTTCCTAATTAGAATCACGCCCCCATCGTTATCTTTCCGCATCAAAAACAGCGAAAAGTAATTTATATAGCTACATGGCAAGTCTATATTTTGGCACGCCTTCGAAAGCACCTTGAGTGAGTAATCGTTTGTATAGCAATTCACCGATATCCGAAATCCATTCATCAAATGCACATCGATTGTTGTCTCCCGCGTATCAATGGATGAAGATTCTTGCTGAGCGCTCAAAAGAAACGTTCGCAATAGCTCCGATTTCGATATGACCGGGTCCTGCCCGACAATCTGTACATAATGCTCCAGAGCTATTCTTCGTGCTTCGATTTGGTTATTTGTCAGCGGCAGCAGTTTCTTTGGGGGGAATGAGGGCAGAGTGGCATTGGGAGTGCTGGACGCTGCTAACGACCGTTTGAGTTGCTCGTGAAGGCTGTGCAGTTGTTTAAATCGCAAGCAGCAGTGGAAGCTGCCATTTATGTGAATATTAAAACCCTGTGGAAAATATCAGATGGTGAAATACAGCGCAGTGGGTTGCAGACTTATAACTTACCGTGTAGGTGGAACCAGTTGTGTCATTGAAGAATTCCTGTGTGTCCGGAATTGAGAAGTGCATATTTTTGGTTTGTCCAAAGTTTACTTGGAGTCTATCAATTAACACAGATTTCTCCTGCCGCGAAAGAAACAAATTAAGTTGGAATTTTCCGATTTCCTTTTGGTGGGGGGTGCAAGTGCAAGTGCAAGAGTCCAAAGAAAAGAAATACCCACAACGCTCAACGCTCCCTTGACTGATGGCGATTGAAAATGAAAACAGAGAAACACAAACGGACCATCAGTAATCATAAATCATCATTTCAATTGAACTTAATACACACAAGTACTTTTGATTTGATCTTTTTGTTCAAGCCATGGAGCAGAGGAGAAAATACACACTTCGCTTCGCTGTTCTTGACGCTGGAGATGTAGATGGAATGGAATGGAGACGTTTTTTTGTGTCTTCTTTTTGGTTTCGCTTAATTTTCTACAATTCACTTTCGGTGTAGACACAAACACTTGATTTTTTGCTGTTGGTTGTTTTTTGCGTGTTTTCCGAGTAAAATTGACACTAATACTTATCAGCTATGGGTCGCTTTTAGTGGATTTGATTGGATGTTTATTGATTAGACATCGACGATTGATTGATTTACAACTCGTATTTTATTTTAAACTAAACAAAAAAGATATTTTTTATTCAGAGCAGAGCAGAGCTGGTCAGAGAGCGACAGTCGGGGGATTTGAGATGAGACTGCGACTGAGAGAGAGAATAGAATTTTGCTGAACGCACTCAGTGTGTGTTGACAGAACCAAAGAGTTCTGTTTGTTTTGATTTAAATTAGTGCGCATATACAGGGTGCCAAATAGTTATCTTTCTTCTGTGATGTTTTTTTTTTTATTTATCTACAATTTCAATAAATAGGGGCAACGGGAATCTGAAAATAGTTTTAACGTTGATCTTTTTTGACGGTACTGTTTTGACTTTTTATTATTTTTTTTATGAGTACTTCACCGTGTGTTTAACCAAAAGTGGAAAGTGAGATAAGATGAGACATCAAAATGATATTAGTTGTGTTTTATTCACTGTTGCATAGATAGTGAAAAAATAATAATTTGATTGCTGGCAAAAAAGAAGCAGTAAAATAATGACAGTTGTGCTGGTGATATATATTTAAGGCAACAGAAAAAATTAAAATCCTCATGTTTTCAGAAAGTGCTCTATGTACTTTTAAGGTTTTCTTTTATAAAATTATATTTTCCTTTGATTAATTTTGTCATATAACAAAGAATTATAATTGACTTTGAGTGTCGCTATAGTTTGTGATTTGTTCCAAGAAATAACAATGTCAATTTGCAAATCGCATATTCAAATCGTTCTTGAAGCACGTAATTTAAATAAAATCCACTTGCCATTTCATTTTATAGTTCACAATGACTTTTGTAAGTATATGTCACAATTAAACAAATTTCAAAGCACTGAATCCAAAATATATTTGGACAAACCTCGATTGTATTAAATTTCATGCTGGCACTTAAGTTTGACAAGTTGTGATCTTCGATAGGCTGAGTTCTCAAACCTTCTCGTCTATGGTGATTCAAAAAAACCAATTGAATAAATGACACACAATTTGATAGATCTATTTTCAACAATAGATATTTTTGCTATCAACTATTGTCAAAGTTTGAAAGTGAAATTTTGAAGACATATTATTTCTGTTCGCTTACTTGTCAAAACTGTAATTTTGTTGTTCTCAGAGATTAACTGATAAGAAGAAAAAATTATAAACAGAATTCCCTTTGTCGTAAATGATTTTAAATCATTTCAAAAATTTGATTTTTAGAATTTTAATACCTAAATTTAAAATGGCATATACTCCAATACAAACCCCTCAACGAATTCAACTCCCAGCCATATCTGTCACTCAAACTCAACTCAAACAGTCCCATCCCAAGAATAACCCACTATTCTGTATGCATTTTCCTTCAAAACACAGAGAAAACTTCCCCCTAACCACTATTTATTTCCTATATGCCAAAAAAAAATCCCACACAAAAGACAGAACGAAAAGATAACAGTGCATCAACTTGAGGTTATTCAATTTCAGCTCAGTTCAATTCAATCATCCATCTTGAGTTGTTTGCTGGGTCGTCGCCGTCGTCAATTCGCACAGAAAAAAATCGATTGCGGTCGCGCTGCTGAGTGCTGAGGAGTGTTTTTTTAGTGAGAAGAAAAATAAAATAAAATCGAATTAAAACAACAAAATAGAAGAAAAACCAATAAGAAAATAGTGTATTATTAGTAAGTGCAGTTGTTGTTTCTTATAAGCCACAAAATTTTCACTAGAAATCGACTGAAGTTTTAGCTTTAAAGAAAATTCTCTGGAGACGGTGACTGTGACTGTGAGTCGTACTCGTAACCGGGACGGACCACGGACGGACGGGATAGTCAAGTGAAAAATGTGCAAAATATAGTTTTTTTTTTTTGTTAAATTTAATGCTCTCCTTGTTTTTCTTTCTTTCAGTTTTTTTATTTTTTATTTTTTTTTTATTTTCGTAGTGCGGCGCAGCTTCTTGGTATTTTTTCTCTCTCGTTGTTCAAATAAAAATTGCAGAATGCATTTTATTTGGTGCCAGGAAGATTCGTCGAATGAAATACAAAAAAAAAAAAAACTAAACCCTTGCCTTTCGCGTTACATAAATAAAAATTTACAGCTCATCGTAGCGTAATTATATTATTCTGAATCTGATTGTGATAAGCAGTTTGTACACGTTTTAGGTTTAGTTTTGTGTTGTTTTGTGGTGTTCCTCTATTTTCATTGATAAGGAAAAGAAAACAAGTGCCTCGCTATCGTAGGTAGTCGTATTCGTAGTCGTAGTCGGTGTCTCAGTGCCTCGGTGGTAGCCGTTAAGTTTTCGGTTTGGGTTTACCTTTACCTGTGAGAGCAGAGTTTTTGGGAGGGTGACTGAGGACGAGGAGGGTTGTTCTTGTTCAAGTCAATTCTTTTTGTCTCTTCTTCGTCTCTACTTTCGGTTTGGCATTTCCCAGGAAGGGTTTTCCGGTTTTTCACTGTTCCACTGTTTGACTTTATTGATTTTTCCTTTGGGAAGAAAGAAGAGAGAACTCGGACTCGGATAGATATCGATCGACCGGTAGAAGAAGGAAGGATGATAGTGTTTCTATTTAAAATAAAGTCGAAGTCGGAATCGTCGGAGTCACTTCTTCTTCTTTTCTGGCCACAATAATTAAATAAAAAAAAAATTGAAAACAAAAGTGATAGGTACCAATTTTGTGTGATTAAAGTTTTCCCATTTTACAGTTCATATTTTGAGAAGGAACAAAAAAAACTGCAAAAAGTGAGCTACATAACGAGTTTCACAATATCTGTCTCAGTAGTTATGGAGGAGTGAACGTGTTTAAATTCATATTGAAATAAAAATTCAAAAAAAAAAGAACCGAGTTAAATTGTTTAATAATACAAAAAATAACTCCTCTGAATTCACTCTTTTGTCGGGTGAGGACAGAGTGAGGGTAAGGTGGCGTTACGGTTGGATTTTCTTCGGTGTAGGTACCATGAATAATTCATGCAACTATTTCACTATCAGTCCAGTGTAGTTTTTTAGTTTTCTTTAAAATTTTCATTAATGAGGTGTTGGAGCAGGATATGGTGGGTACACTCTAGGTCGGAGAGTTGCTCTTTTTTCAGGATTCCCCATCCACGTTATTGTCTATTGTCTCATGTAGATATTTTCATATAAAAAGCTGCGAAATGTGACAACATTGTGAAATGAAAGTATAATTGAATGAATAAACTGCAGAATAATGATGGAGAGAAACATAAAGTTCCCCAGAGAGGAGGACGAACAAAATTATTAAAAAAAGTAAAAAAAAACGGGGCGTAAATCTGCAAGAGGAACCTTGGTGGAATCGTCATTCTGTCATCCATGCACTTTCCGCAGTTTGAGTCATTTAATTCTTTCCTACCCCACAGTAAAAAAAAAAAAAACAACTCAGAAAACAGTCATAATCTACCTATCTCCGAAAGTCATTCCTCTTCTAAAGCAAGAAATTACTGATGTCACGAAGTTGGGACATTTATCTCGGAATTGTTTGTGAAACAACAACAAAAAGTCAGTAAAAAAAAACAAACGATTTATTAACATAATTATTTGTGTTGCGCTGTATCTTGTTTCTGATAAGAATGTCATTCTATTTTTCTTCTAAGACCTTGTTACACTTTTTTGTGTCTCTGTCTGTGCAAGATGCAGGAATCTCACTCAGTGAGTGTGATTTATCGTGTAAGATTTTTATTTTTCTTACGTTTTTTTTTTTTGTGTTGTTGTTCCCAATTCTCACTTGCATCAGGAATCTTCCCTGTAGGTAGGTGGTTTCTTTGTTCTTTTGTTCTCAAAAGTCTCAACCAACGTGGATAGCTATGTACTGTACACCATCACCATTGCTATGTGATATGATGAGGATGGCAGGACAGTGAAGACATCTTACCTCCTATGTAGGTAAGGTACCTATACTTCTGCCTATACCTATATATGTACATAATATGTAGGTTTAACGTGTAGGTAGGTATTAAGAGCTTTTTTGTTCTTCCTTTTGGTCACTGCTGTTGTTGTTTGTGTTTTTATGCAATGTCAGCCAAGTTGAAGGAAGTTCTTTGTGTACATATTTTTTTTTTCTTAGCTCATTTTAGTTTTGTAAGGAGAAATGTTATACTTGAATGGTATGGTGGTTGTGTCATTTAATATTTTTGACTAGTTTGGGTAATTCTGAGAAGGAAACAAGTTATTTTCAAGGTCGTATCGATGAAGGTATTCACTTACTATACCAACATAATAATTATTATTTTTAAATTTGTTAAATTTGTCAGAGAAGTTATTTAGGGTAGTTATTATAATTACGTAAATGGTGACAAGTTGACCGGCCGATATGTACCGGCTGGCGACTGCACAATCGATAAAATTATAACCGGTATCGGAAGAAGAGTATAAGTACCCGGCAACAATCAACCGGTCTTCAGGTTGTTGTTTTTTGTATAATAAATGACCGTTGTTAAATTAACTGACCAAATGTGACTTCTGGTTCAGTGTCTTATTTTTCAAAGTGTATTTTCAGTGAGTGTATTTTGAAGTGTTCGAATGGGAAAATAGGATAAAATCACTTCTTCATTAGAATATGCGTATATCAAACATTAAATGATTCTATTGACCACAATTAAGGTATCGTTAATGTCTTAAAAAACTGTTCCGGTTCAACAAGCAAGTTTGATGATGCGTTATCTCAGAAAATTAAGAAAACTTAACTTCCCACTATTTATTTCTCAGTCTTGGAATATTTGAATCCTACGTGATTCAAAGAAAATGAAATTGGGTTGTTTGTCACGGTCAGTAAGATAATACCTCCTTAACCTGGGTTAACATTGCCATCGTACTTATTATCTTTGTCTCGTTTGTGGGGCCAACTCACTTGCTCTTGTGAAAAATTGACATCCATGAATATTCATGTGTTGGTTAAATTTGAAGGGTACCATCTAATAGTCTTATTTACTAAAGGCAGTGTCTCTATTCCGTAGATACTGGGCATGTTAATGCATTTCATTTTCTCACAATCGTTTCTACTTTTAAGGTCTTAAGTAAAAACTTAAAGAGCAGACTAAACATTTGACATGAAAATAATTGTTTTAAGAAGGTACAAGAATTTAATTCAATTTATGTACTTATGTATATAAATTCTTTCAGACAAAAAATGTGTGCAGAAACTTCATTGAATAAAAAGCATAATAGAAAATCCTCTTGAACGAAGCATTGCTGCCAAATGCCTAGACAAAACTTATTCACTCTTTCATTTCAATCTTTAAAAATGTTGTACTTGAAATAGTAAAATAAAAGATAAGAAATAGATAGCTACCTACTCCAAAAGTATTTTTACGAATTGCACAACATCTGAAACACGTTTACATTAACGTTGAACAATTTAGATATTGAGGTACATTGACAATTTTTTAATATTTATTTAATTCATAAAATGCAACACTTTAACAGTTTTAATATTTATTTAATTTATAAAATGCAATCAATTATAGTTAATAGGAATTCGTTAGCTGCTCTGATATGGAGCACGTCTTAATCATAACTGCCCGTAAAATATTCTGTTCTGTTCTTCTTCTCTATCTTGTGTTACAGTGTTGCCGTTTCTGTTACAGTTTCGGCCATACTGTCATCATCGACGCCCTCGTCGAGTTCCTTGTCGAATTCTACCCACGGTTTCATCCTTTCAGCTGCCCATACCGATGAGTAAGGTTTTTGATTCCTTTGAGCGAAAGGCATGTCAGCAATTTGATATCTGTCGTGTGGGAGTTTTGCAACTACCACGTAGGGTCCTTTGTATTTTGCTTCAAGTTTACGTGAAGAACCGCTTGAATAAACAGCATCGTTTTTTGACATTACTAAGTCACCTACGTTGTATTGTTTGGCTTTTCCATATTTATTGTCATGCTGAGATTTCTGCTTGGATTGGATTTTAGTGATGTGTTCCAAACCGTTCGAACGAATGATTTCGAGATTTCGATCTTTTTCGTTCAATTCTATCTGCTGAGCGAGAACATCTGGCCAAGGATCGCGAGGAATATACCCCATCAGCATCTGTTGAGCAGTTTTTCCTATTGATGCGTTGTATGTATTGTTAATGGCCCATTGCACCGGCTTTACCTTTTGATCCCAACGATCTTCATCTTCTACACTTGCAAGTAGAGCCTGAAGGATGGTGCGATTATACCTTTCAACTTGGCCATTAGCTCTGGGGGTTCTGGTGGCATTTTGAACGTGAATAATTCCAAAATCCTTAATGAAATTTTCAAACATCTTTGATGTGAATGAAGTTCCTCGGTCGGATATGATGCGTCTGGGTGCTCCAAATGAATAAAAAGATTCCGTCAGAAAATTTAAAACTGGTTTCGTTTGTGTACTTGGAAGTGCCTTCATGATCGTATATTTAGTAAAGGCATCTACTACTACTATTAAATACAAGTTTCCTTTAGTGGATTTAATGAATGGTCCCAGGTGGTCTATATGGACCGTGTCAAAAGGGATATCTTTCTTTTCGATGAGATGTAATTCTCCACGGGGCTGAACTTTGTTGCTGTTGTAGGCACATTCAACGCATGATTTAAGGTATTTTTTCACCACTTGTCTCATTCGCGGGAACCAGTACCTACTTTTTAGATGATCTAACGTTTTCTTTTCAGAGAAATGTCCCATCATGTCGTGGCTATGGGTCAATACTCGATTACGAACTCCCTTCGGCACATACAATCTGAGATTGTTTTCGTCTCGTCTGTATACTCGACCATCCTTTAGAAGGTAATCTATGTGCATTTGTTTCTCTTCAGCGTTGTTTGGTTGTTTTTTGAGACACTGTGCGATTTCAGCGATATTTTCGTCTTGGAGTTGCAATGAATACAACCAATCAGGATCGTCTATACTTATTTTGAGCACGTTCATCTCGACAACATCAGGCTCCTGTGCGTTTTCATTAGGATGTCTGGATAAGGTGTCCACATGCTGCATAAGCTTTCCAGATCGGTGATTAATCTCATAGTCAAACTCTAGCATTTTTAGCCACCATCGGGCAATTCTTGGGATTAACTCTTTTTTGTTCATAGCTGTTTTAAGAGCTTCACAATCAGTTATTATTTTGAAATGCTTGCCAAGCAGAAACTGTCGGAATCGATAAGTAGATTCTACGACGGCTAGGGCTTCAAGCTCATAGCTATGGAAGAAACTCTCATCCTTTGAAGTTTTTCTGCTGTAATAAGCGACTGGGTGGAGCGAATTATTTTCCCGTTGTAGCAAAACTCCTGCTAGCCCATGAGAACTGGCATCAGTATGGAGTTCATGGTCACTGTTCGGATTATAAAGAGCGAGTAGTGGTTTGTTAATAAGACAATTTTTGAGAGTCTTAAACGCATTGTCCTCTCGTTGACCCCATTGGAACGTACAATTCTTTTTCGTTAGATTGGTCAGAGGCAGTGCAATTAGTGAATAGTTTTTGATAAATTTCCGAAAATAGCTGGTCAGTCCGATGAACTGTCGGACTTCATGTTCGTTTTCTGGTGTCTCAAATTTTTCCACTGCCATCGTTTTTGTTTTCCCAGGTTGGATTGTTCCGTCTTTCACTAAATGTCCAAGGAACTCTATTTCTTTCTTGAAGAAAACACATTTTCTAAGATTGAGGGTTAAGTTGGCATCTTTCAATATCTTCAAAAATGTTTCCAATTTTTCTATACCTTCTTCAAAAGTTTCAGACGGAATTACTACATCATCCATATAGCAGACAATTTTAGCCGGTTTCATCTTTCGGACTATGGTGTTCATTAGTTTTTGAAATATGGAAGGAGCATTAACAAGACCAAAAGGCATTGATGTAAATTCGTACAAACCGTCATGAGTGATGAAAGCGGTGTAATGGGTGTGCTCTTTTTTAATCGGAATCTGATAGTATCCGGAGGCTAAATCCAGGACACAGAAGTATTTATAACCTGCTAGGTCGTTCAATTGTTCTTCAATTAATGGTATTGGATAACGGATTTTCTTCGTGATGGAATTCAGTTTCCGGTAATCAACACACATTCTGTCCTCGCCATTCTTCTTTTTGACTAAAACCACCGGTGAAGCATAATCAGATTGTGATTCGATGACAAGTCCACTTTTCATCAGATCAGAGATCATTGTAGTTAGTATCTGTCGCTTTGCATACGGTACTTTATACGGTTGATGCACTATTGGATCTTGTTTCACTAACTCGATTTCCATTTCAATGAGCTTGGTTCGACCCAATTCTTGTTGGTTCATTGCAATGCATTTACGGTGTTCATTAAGTAGTTTAACAAGGACAGGTGTTTCTACTTCTTCACCTAATTGAACGTCGGAAGCGGATATTAGGCTAAATGAACAAACTTCAACATCCATCCTTTGTACCGTCAAGCTATCGCCTTGTTTACGCATATTACAAATGGGATTGTTAAGGACATCCTTTCCGATTAATACTGGTTTCGAGAGACAGTTATCATCAACCACAACTGCATGGACAGGAAAGAAGGCTCCATCTATTTGGATTTGACATTTGATGCTTCCGATGGCTCGACAGCTTCCACCTCCAAACCCATGTAAAGTAGTTTCACATTTTTCAATCGTAACGTCTACATCTGTTGCTACTCGTTTGGTTATAATCGTCTTCTCGCTTCCAGAGTCTAAAAGAGCTGCATACCTTTTTCCATGTATGAAAACATCTTTATGATAACAATCTCCATTGTCGTTGTTAACAATCACATTAACGCGATAATTTTTTTCTGTTTTCGTTGCCGGATTTTGGTCCTTATTATGGTTCCAATGCCTTTTCCTCACCTGAATGCAATTTTTTGCAAAATGTCCTGGCTGATTACAGTTGTAGCAGGAGATGGGGTTCTTCGGGACTGGTTGACGATTAGGTTGCCATTTGGTAGACTCACTGGTTGACGGCCTAGGAGATGTAACAAATCTTGGTGTACTTAAGTTGTTTGCTTGACGAGAATTTATTCGGATGCCTTGGTACCATTTGATCTTTTCAACTAATTCAGCAATATTGTTAAAGTTTCCAGCAGCTAGGGTGGTACTCATTTGAGTGTCGTTTAAGCCAGTAAGGATGTATTGTATGATGGTCTTGTCTGAAAGGTCAATCCTTTTTCCTATAAGATTCATCTCAAAACAGAAGTTATCGATTGTTTCCGACGGCTTTCGTGTCCTCTTCATCAGCTGCTGATGTACTTCTACTTCACTGCAGTGGTGTGGGAAATTCGATTTGAGCCCTGTGGCTAACTGGGTCCATGAAGTTGAGACTTCCTGGCATGAATCCCACCAGTATCTTGCTGGTCCATGCATTCTTGACGAGGCTGCCAAAAGTAGTGCCATCTCATCCCAACCATAAATATTTTTCAAACACTCTACACGGTTAATCCAACATTCAGCTGACATCGAAGTTATGTCTCCAGGGGAAAAAACAGGCAACGCATCTGCGATTTCTCTAATGGTGCAACTTACTCTGGGTTTTTCTGGAACAGAATCTCTAAATCGTGTGGCTGAATCTAAGTGCTTCAATTTTACAGCTATTTCTCGTTCTTTTGCGAAAAGTATTCGTTCTTTTTCAAGGAGATCTCGTTCGCGTTTAATCAAGGACCATTCTCTGGCTCTCAACTCCTCGTCAGTTGCCGTACCTGAGTCTGAAATTGTTGTTATATTTCGGGTTTCTTCTTCGATGGTGCCAGTTTGTCCAGTTTGTTGATTCACAATCTCGTCAGAACGCGATAGAGTTTCATCTGTGTTCAGTTGTCTGTCATAGTCGTTTATCCTTTTAATGAGGGTTCTTTTGGAGCCACTTATAAGAAGGCCCCTCTTCCTCAGCTCATCTTGGAGCTGTTTCACGTTCAAACTATCCATTTTACTTTATCTAGAATCAAATAAACAGCTTTTGAATATTTTGTACTAATTAAATTTCAGTTGCAATCATCACTGAAATGCATCAACAAAGCTTTGGATATCATCTGGTGTAAGACCATTAATTACCAATTGAAATTATCTGAATCTTAATACATTTCTCATTTGTTTTATACGAAACAAGATATAATCCCTTCAATTATGTGTATGTATTTAAAAGTGATGCATTACAATTGTCACAACAACTGGTACCTTAAGAAAATGTTAATTTAATTTATCCAATAAGCATATTTCTGACTAAAAGCGAGAAAATTCAGAGTATATTTGAAAATTTTACTTTTAACCTGATTCTGTCCTGAGTAAACTTAATATAATTATATAAATATGATTATTCTTACAACCATTTTACTCAGCTCATATAGCGATAGCAACATGTTTTTTCGTAAACCGAAAATCCAGTTCATACCAATTCAACAAAATGTTTCTTTTACACTCTTCTTTCTTTTCAGATAAAGATAACCATATGCTTTTTTGTATACCAAAAACGCATTTCAGCCGTCATTTTCATGTCGCGCTATAATTATCTCTTTCACATCAACCACAATATATTTTATGCTTTTCCGTGGACCGAAAACGCACTTACGCAAACATTGTGTCTTCCACACTCTTCTTTCATTTCAGATAAAGATAACCATATGCTTTTCGTATACCAAACAAAAGACACAATATTAAGCGACGCAGACAACTCAACTATGTTTTTTCTGCTGAGCAACAGAGACAGTATTACTTTTCCATGGACTGAAAATGCAACTCAAACTGTTTTACAAACAAAAATAACGGTCAATGTCGCGCCGCTACTAACACCCAAAATCTTAAATTAATTCGTCATTATACCTGAATAAAATGCAGTTTTGCAAACCAAAACCACACTTATTGAAACCTATCATCATCATTGATAATTTAGTATTGAACAAAATGTCTCTTTCGTACAATGTTGACCACAATATACTCCGAACATTCACGCTACAAACATCAAAACGATCACTTCACTCACATGTTATCAAAAGCAACTCAAATGCTATTTATATTTAGGCTGAGTCCAATCCCACTTCTGAACTTTAATATTTATTTAATTCATAAAATGCAACACTTTAACAGTTTTAATATTTATTTAATTTATAAAATGCAATCAATTATAGTTAATAGGAATTCGTTAGCTGCTCTGATATGGAGCACGTCTTAATCATAACTGCCCGTAAAATATTCTGTTCTGTTCTTCTTCTCTATCTTGTGTTACAGTGTTGCCGTTTCTGTTACAATTTTGATTTTAATTTGATAATTCATTTTCTTTTGTTGTCTAATAACAATTTAGTTGTTTTTTATTTCATATAGATACGTCCAAAAAGAAAATGGATACATCGATCACTCACCATCTTTTTTCCTCTAAGATAGATAACAGCATTAAACTGTTGTGCCCAACTTAAGTAGGTATTTGTACGTCACCAACTAAATACCAATTCGACTGAATAAAATCAACAGAAAAATATATAAGATGGAAGCGCTTCATTCTTGGTTGAATGTGAGGCCTCTCAGGACTTAAAAAGGCCATGATACCAAGCAAGTAGAGAATACACAGCTATCCACACCGCAATTGCTTCGTTCCCCAAATTAAGGCTCCAATCTTCCAAGTCGTTTGAATTCTAAAATTCTCTGGAGGATTGATTAGAGCCAATTATGGAAGTGTCCGAGCCAGTGCAGCCTTCATGTTTTTCACTTTTTGGGATTCATTCGAAACTTTCATAGAGTTTGTGCTTGAATCTTCTCCTCGTCTTTTTACTATCTTCGCATATGGAACCAAATGTCCTAAGAAGTATGTTTTTTCAAAAGAGATTAGCAGCATCTCTCTCACTTCGTCTTACGCGTGAGGAGTTTGAACCCATTCGTTTCGCCAAACCGAAGTAGAAGTGTTGACTAAGTTGTCATTCGTAGAGTTATTATTTACTTAGTGACTTCCTTGAAGTTGCTGTTATAAAAGTGTCCTTTTATCCTGGTTCGGTGCATTGATGTTGTTCTTGTTCTTGACAGCTGGAATTTTTTTGTTTTATTCTAGTTAACTCAGTCTTACTGTTCTCTTTTCAACCAGATTCCAAAAAAAGTTTATTTTTCTTTTGTATCTCTTAAAACTTCTTTAGCTTAGATGTTGAAATGATCTAAAGTCAGATTTACATAAATACTATCTCCAACCAACTCACAAAAATAAAAATACCATTAAGCTGCTTAATATAGTTCGTACACGTATCGAATTTCTTGTTTTTCAAATTGTTAAACAAAATAAAAAACACAACCCTATGGATACCAGTGATAAGTCTTAAACTTGAGTTATTTTTTTATTTTTAGTGTGCACGTGAAGTAGTGCTTAAGCATGCGTATTTTCAATAAAATGCCAAACAAAACTACATACCCACGATTATAGTGTGATTTTCTGATTTTTAAATATCTGTACTTTGTAATTAGAAAGTAAATATCATAAAAAGAAATAAAACCTATTTCAAATCAGAGAAGTATCATCCTATACATCTACGCCTTATTGGCGGGTGGAGTCCCAAAACAAATACGTACGTATAAATAAGTATTTTGTACGTAGGATAAGGAAAGGATTGAGGGAACCCTTTCGTCATTAAAGTGTACATACATTCTACTTAATTTAACCTTCAATCACGGCGTCCACACCGCAATATTATCGAAATAAGAAAAGAAGAATTTATGCATCGACTAGCAGCACATCGAACATTATGATGGATCGGGAGAGCCTTAGCGAATGGGCTAAGGACAAACCCTTAAGCATATTGCAATTGGACCCAGCTGATCGAGCTGTTTTACGAATAGCAGGTGAGTTGATTTTTTTTCTTTTCCTTAATATGATTTTATTATTAAAACTTTGCAAGAAAATATTAAACCATATAAATGTTTGCCAATAATAAGGCGACAAGTGTTGACAACAAATTTGAGGATACGAACAAAAATTCAATTACTTAAATTGGAAAGATAAACATTAAGATTGTGTATCTGTTCCCCTGATATCAAACTCATTATGTATATTTGTAAGAAAAGATCTCATTAACTTTAGACTAAGTAAATATGCCAAGCAATTCCTTTTCATTTTTAATAATCGCATGTTCCATAGCTCAGTTTTAATTTTCTATGAGCTCCATTAAATGAGATACAATTAAGCAGATACATATAAGTATATGATAAAAATTCATAAAATATTTATTTGAAAGTTGAAACAGTTAAATTCTACTTTTATTCACTTCTACAAAAAAGCGTACCTGTTTGGAAATAAAAATAACAATAAAAAATCACATCATAAAGTAATAAAAAAAAGCAGAATGATAATACGAAGCAAATAAAGAGGATGTTCTTAAATGTTTATCTTCAGAATTTGCAACGAAACGCTTGTATGGTAATTGGAAAGAAAATGACTCAAACAACACAAGAGGTTCATGCCAAGTTGGTAGAATGGAAAGACATCAACAAATTTCAATACATAAAAATGGAAATAATTATATAACACGGTTTTTATTATGGGAATATCTTCTGTCTGTAGCAAGGCCAAGTTCTAAGAACACTTTGCCACGTAATTCGGAATTTATAGTTTGAACTTTAAAAAATCGACCTGATGCACCAGCAAAGTCGATGGTATATGGAACAGGAACATCAATCATTTGGCTGTAAAATGGATTGCTTTCGTTTGTTGTCGAAAGGATTGTGGAGACTAGAACGGTCATCGTTTTTGAAACAATTTTTCAACCATTTGACCTTAAACAATAGCAATGATGTCGTGTGGAAGCATGACTAATGTTATATACGAAACTTACGTGTTCTTGTTGTTGTTGAAAGTTAGTTTGTATCCTCTTTTTTAAGGATGATTCCTTTTTCAGTATGCATCATCATACTGGGTGGATAAATATTACTCATCCTTTATTGCTGGAAGTTCTTTTGGATTAGTGGTCAATGTTTCTTATATTAGTATGTATGTATAAACATTTCTCTATAAAGCAGAACGTTTGTTTTTCAATTGAATCGTGTTGTGGATGTTTCAATACTTGGACAGGTTTATCTAAAACTATTTACGCTCCTACGCATTCATCGAAGAAAGGAAATGTTGTCTTTTTTTTCTGTCGATGTTTAAGCTCAAAAAAGGTTTCATAATCTGGAACAACGTAATTAATCTTTTATTTGATATGTGTACTTACTTTGATAGAAGTAAAACTAGTTATACTCGTAAATCATAATAGGAAAAAATATGTTTTTTTTTTTGCAATATTTTAATTACCATATTGGGGATACGATTGCATTTGATTTCCTTTTTAAGTTTAAAACAGAATTGGAGTGTTTTTTTTTTATTAATTCTATAAAAATAGAAAGTGACACTAGAAGGAGAAAATATATGTGCATTGGGCTCAGACTACTTGACTACTACGTCGAAAAAAAAACTGCATTGCTTTCATTTTGAAAAAGCTTCTGCAGCAAAATTCTTTTTTATTTCTTCTTTGTTTTTAAGAAAAGAAATTTTTGTTCTTCTCAGTCATTAATAGACGTGGATTTGGAGTGATAATACTTTCTGATAAATTTTTGGTTGCATGAAATTTCTTAGTACTAACTTTGATAGATTCACTATGCCAAACAAATACAAAAAAGATCGTTTTCATTGTTTGTTCCGTTATCATCATCGGTTTGACATTCGCGATCTGGTTCTGGCCTCATAATAAGAAGTGTCTCCATTTATCCCAAAGTTTCGAGTGTCTTGGTCTACACCATCTTTTTAGCCTAAACATGGTCTGTCATGCTCTCGCCTACCTATTAAGGACTTTCCGAGCTGGTTCTTCGCTCATGTTAGCTAAGAGACCAGTCACATAGGGGGCAAACAATTCCCTCACTGATGTGAATTCCTAGATTTTGTGGCGCCTGTTTGATCTGGGTGATGGAATCTTGTACAGTTTGTTCTCCTAGAGTCACGGATTGTTTTTTCCAAGATCAAGGCAGCCGAGACCATCCCCTTGTCAGCCATAGTCAACCTACTAAGTCGTGTCAATTTGGGAAGCCGAATTTTCTCAGCTTTGTATAGTTTTACCCTGGCGTGGGGTGAATTCGGTGCATTACTAAAAACCTAAATGGCTCAGTCGAGCCAGTATATGGTTGAGATTATCCAAACTAATTAGATTTCGAACTAATCGAAAATCCAAATGTATAGAACGACTTGGACGACCTGGCGAGCCGGTGGTGGTGACAAATTTTGTGTCTCTAATGTTAACAATGAGATGCCAAAACTAGACATTGCAAGCGGCCTTGCAATCGATTATCGAGGTATGAGAAGTTGATTTAGTGCTCTTGCGTTTTTTCTATGATGTCGCGTAACGAGAATATTTGGTCAATGGTTGGCTTTGCTGATGGTGCAATGCAGAGCATCTCCTTTTTTTGAAGATCTGACAAAAAATGCTGAGATTTCATTCAACCGGTACGCTTTCTTCCCATGAGGTTGGTTATGTTAAAAATTGATAAAGTTAATAAGTGAAAAACATTTTTTTTATCATCACAAACAAACACAAAAATTTCAAAATTAGTATTTTGAAACATGATGTTGTTGATTTGATCTTGAATGATTCATGTTGTTGTTGAAAAATTATTATCAAAAATTCCAGTTTCCACAATTCAATCACTGCTTCTGATGTTGAAAGTATGTTACGTAGTTGAAGTTTAATTACAAGGGACTTGAAAATAATGTTTTGGTGATTATTTTTTTTTTGCAACTAACTGATAATGTTTATGATGTATACGTTTTCTTGTGTAGGTGCTGTTTTTTTTCCTTCATTTGTGGTGATGTCAGAGGGTGTAGCATTCCACTCTCCTGCAATTAGTTAACTCCATGGATTTTTTGCATATTTTTAACTTCTGATAAAATTTGGATTGTATCAAGAGTTTGAAGAAAGGCTTTTTTACTGCCATTATTTTCGCTTGGACTATAAATTCCATATTAAAACGGATGATGATGAATAAGGAGACTAAAATCTGTTTCGTATATGTACAGATGTGTCTCTTAATAAATTGGGTTATGTATATCTACTCCCTTATACATAGATATACAATCATAAATGTGTAAACTTGAAATTCAACTGCATATTAACCGGAAACCACTCGTCAGTCAGAAATAATAAAATAAATTCAAAATAAAAACGAACATAACAACAAAAACAAATTCGTTAGAATAATATGCTCTGTGGTCAATGTGAGTGATGTGAGTAATTTGTGGCCAAGTCCAATTACATAAAATAACATTTTTCATGCCACAAAATGATTCTGTAGTTTTTTGCCTTCTCTCTTGGAATTTCGAATGCAAATAAAAAGTAACAAAATCAAGTAATTTTTATAGATTCCTTTGATTTTTGATTGAATTCCCGTACACTTCACCAGGAAAGCAGATTTGAAATTTACACAAAATGTGTTTTTTTCTTTCAATTTTGCGAAGCCACGTGTTTGTCTGTTTCCTCAAGACAAGAACCAAGTCTGCCAACTAACTCGAAGTCAAGTTAAGTCATCGACTGCTCAAGTGCCTGCCGCCTGTTGTATGGTGGTAGCCAGTTGGTATAGGTATAGGATATGAATCAGTTCTTTTGAGAACGGGAATTGAAAAACTTTTTAAAAAATTCAAGTCACGAAAAGTCTGTATATCGCGAACTGAACGTTGTCGTTGTCTTCGTTTGTCGTTCTTCTTCGTCGAAGTTGCGGTCGATAGTCATCGCTGATGGTAGGTAGTCACCTTATTTAAATTTCTAGCGGTGTGTTACGTATTTTTATTTGTTTTTATTTTTTTTCTCAGATTTTTTGTATGGCAGTCAATAAAAGCGACAATTATGTGCGTAATCTGAAAAATTGACATTTGTTTCAATAGATTGATCCCACATTTATTTGTTTTTCTAATTTTTTTTTTAATCTTTTGTAATTTTATTGAAGTTGGCATTGTGATTGTGATGTGGTGTATATGGATAATGGAAATCAATAGAAAGGGTGTATCTATTTTAATAGGACAAAACGGTAATGTTTTTGAAATGTTCCATTTCTATTGTGTGTTGTAACTTGGTTTTTTTTTTCTTACAAATTCAGAAGCTAATTGTTTATTCAGAAGTCGTTCTTTCGCCTACTGTTGGTATTTAACAACAACGACAAATAAAACAAAGTACTTATTCCATTAACCTTAAAAGTAAACTATTAAACGACATTCAGAGAAATGTTATTCGAAATTATTGTCACTTGTTCAAAGTTAACGTGCGTCGTCGCGTCATTAGAGAATCTATTATAAACTGAATTGAAACGGTTTCTCCGAAAAAAGAGGTTTCATATGTCACAAAGAAGAAGAGTCAAAGAAAAAAAAATTGCTTTTGTGCGATAAATTTTGCGCTAACATCAAAGAGTTAGTATAAATCTATTGTACTCGTATATCCACATTTCAATAGTTAAGTAAATTTAAGATTTTGTGGGAATCTGTGGAATCGTTTAAACATGTGTCTTCTTAGTATGAGTATAATTTATTTAGAGCAGGTGTCGTTAAAAGCCTTTGGACATAAATTAAGTTCTTTAATTGGAACTATCTAAGGATAAATTGAGAAGCTATTGATTGATTTCAATGAAATTTTTTAATTGCTTGCAAGTTAAGTCAAAGTGCCGACACTTTCCACAACACCAATTACAAGCCCACGACGACGTAACACGGTTGTGAAAGAAAAGTGATTTAATTTTGATTTTAGGTGAAGTAAGTAGTTAATTGTAGTGGAAGGTTGATCCTGTGAAAGCTAGAATGTTGGTATTTGGTGACCATTCTCCTCATTGCCTAACATTAGGTGACAAGGAATGTATTATTTTTCTTTCCTGAATGGAGTAGGCATCGGTCCGGCGGCGGTATCATATCAGCTTCCTTGTAGAGACGATCGTTTCGGTAGTGTTTTTGTTTTAGGAAGCAATTCGGTAGTTTGTAATGGGTCATGGTGATGGTTGTATATAAATATCAGCGTGTGGATTGTTGCTATTCCGTTCGGTCACTATAGATACTCCGATTAGGAGCTTAAGTACCAGATTGTTATAATTGTCGCTGGTTTCTAAAGCATATAACTTCCGATGTGAAAGTGTTAGTTTCAGAGAATTCCGGGAAAGGTCTTCTATTAAATTAATGTGGATTAGATTAGCAATTCATGAGAGTATAAAACGATCTCTCATCCAGTTGTGATCGGTTTGTTAGAAGTCACATTAAGTTTTAGAGGAGGAGGCCTAGTATCAAGTTCTTGCCAATTCCGTTTCAGACATCGATATAATTTTTTTATTTTTCTACAAGTCTGTACTTCCAACTTCTGGGTGTATTATTTTTATAAGACTTCAAACAATTATTCAATCAATGAAAAAAATCCAATTCTTTTCAACCGGAAAAATGAACTAAAATACCACAGGTGTCGGCTTATTGGAACTTGATGTAGAAGATAATTCTTTCCTTTTTTCATTTTCTTAAGATGGGGTTTAAATAAGGTAGATAGTTTTTTTATTGTTTTTAAAAATGAGTATAGTTTTCACACATTAGTATGAATAATTTTACTAGGTAAACATGTTACATACATTCTCTATACAATGTAAGATTTAAAATCAGTAGATTTTCTTTTTTATGGTCTACAGTGCCGGCCAAAAAAAGTGCCGAATAGAAAGAATATTCAGAAAGTAGGTTGAGAACGGAAGGAAACATTGTCTATTGGGTCTTCAAATTAAAATTGGTTGTCCTAATCTTTTGTCTAAAATTCGAAAATTGGGATTGAGTACTTGAGAAAAAAAGATCTTCAGTTGTATTGCAATTTCTGTGTATGTAAATATTCTTGGTTAAGGAATTTTTGAGCTCATGTTTTTGGGGACTTTTTTTTATATCGGATTGAAAATTGGAACAAGGCGATTGTCATCAGAGCGTATTTTAAAATTAATATTCATGTTAACTTTTTGTTACGCTCTCATTTTCACGAAAGTAGCTCCACAGAGATCAAAAACTCTAGAGGTCCTGTGAGCGTTCTTGGAACCTCTCGTCCTCATTTTTGACGGGTTTACGTAACCATGGAGAATATGGTGTATGGTACTAAGGAACTGTCGATGTTTAGTTGAATAAGGGTAAAGTCATGTGGTCTTGCAAAAGTTGGCTTTTTTGTTTGATCATAAGAATGAAAGGGAGAGTACCTTAGTATAGCTGCCTTGAGGAACGGCCAGTGTAACAAGAAAATGGTATGAGAAAATTTCAAAGCCCAGAGTCAAATAATGCCAATTACTTGAAGACCTAATGTGTCCTAAACTGTCTTAGTCTTAGTAACAAATAGAAAACCCTTTTGTTAATCAAACACGAGATGGCAATTTGCTCGAATCATGTTTCCTTTTAACAAGTGTGATAATTATATGTATTTTAAAAGACACTGAAATGTCAACCCGCATGTAATATGAACTACTATCTTGTCCCCCTTCACTTTAAATCAACTCTGGGTATATTGTTATGTATCTTCATGTCTCGAATTAATCTTGAAAGTGAATCACCCTGTATACAATCTTGTTTTCTTGTTCGTTTTTTTTTTTTTGATGTTTGTTCAA
This sequence comes from Scaeva pyrastri, assembly GCA_905146935.1. NCBI lineage: Eukaryota > Metazoa > Arthropoda > Insecta > Diptera > Syrphidae > Scaeva > Scaeva pyrastri. Next base: position 32,375,984 of record LR989927.1, on the reverse strand, counting down.
GTGAGTGGGTGTGTGGTTTTTATTTGCAAAAGTTCACTAACACTTAATGTCTACATTATTCGATTCGATATAATGGCCCCACTTGATGGCTTTAAACCTTTTTTGACTTTGTGCGAGCGAACTGTAAAAGCCTCTCATTTAACACTAATTTATTAATCTTGATTTTAATTAGCTGCTATGGGCAGCAGGCCCGTCCGTGCGTCGCGTCTAGTCCATATCGGTGACTGATTTAAGTAACGTCATTGATATAAATAATTCTCTATTATAGCCATTCCAATCCAAAAGAGCCACCAGCAGCAGCAGCATGAGCATCAGCATCACCAGGAGCAAGAGCAACAGCGTTTTCAAGTGCTCGATGTCTAATTGCCGGCCATGATATTGCAATGTCTATAAATGTATTACAAATAACGGGTTGGCGACCGGCGGCGACGGTTGGCGTTTATCTGATTTGAAAATTCTCACTTAAAAAAGACAAGTGCAACAGATAATTGTTAAAGTGTATCTCATGGATTCCATGACTCTGCTACGACAACAACACGACGACGATGGACGGACATTGCCTGAATTGGCTCCAGCATCAGCATCAGTTCATTAACAATCTCTTAAACAAGCCATTTTATTTTATCTCTCGCATGGTTCTCGAGTTGGGATTTTCGATTGCTTTATCTGGAAAATTTGTTCATAAAATGAAAGATAAAGCGCTATTCAATTTTCCATTTTAAGCACCATTCAGCGGGATGGGGAAGCGGATTGTTTGGTATGTTCGTGTGTATGATGATGCCGGCCGGCCGGCCGGTCGGTATTTTCCAACTCAAAATCAAATTGCAAATGGTTTTTGGTTTAGAGAGACTTTGGCAGTTAATCCAAATGATGTTGTGTGTGCTGAATGCTGATGCTCCAAGCTCCAAGTGCTAATTCGAGAAGAAGCATATTTTATGGAAAATAAAAAAACAGAATTCCTATACAGTCAGTGACTGTAGGGTAAACATACATATGTATGGCCGTACATAGGCGGAAACAGAGCGCACTGCTGTACCTATAGCTGAGGAGTTCGAATCGGATCGGCTTCGGCAGCTATCAAGAATAAGTTAGGCAGGGAAGCAGGCACAGGTACTAATTTAAGAAATCTTATTCACACATTTTTAGAATGCACGAAAGAGGCAATGTATGTTGTTTGTTGTTGGATTCGTATAGAATTCGCTTTTGTTTCGAAATGTTTTATTTTCGACGAAGTTTTTTTTTTATTCGATGATCGTGTTTCGTGTATGTTGTGATGCCATGCCCAGCTCTGGCATGCCATGCCAATGTGTCTTTGATGATGACGTTTATGTCGACAGATCCGGATTTTTAATGCGTCAGGCCTCAAAGTGTATTGAAGTACTTCGATTTGGATATACATATATTCGAGAAATGAGCTTAATTTTGCTTTCTAGGCTATTAAATCTTAAGTTTGGGTGAAGAGCCAATAGTTCGACACTGGCTGTAGCGTTTATCACTCCAATAGTAAAGAAAAGCTTAACAGGCATGCAATTGAACTTGGAATTCCTGTGCAAATGATTTTAAAAAAACAGGAGAAGATTAGGACTTTCCTCTCTATCATAAAGACGTAGTCTTCATTCAGAAGACTGATCTCAACTGTCTCACGAGACTCCTAGGAAAGCTTTGAAACGATTCATTCTCCGTCGTCGTCGGTAGAGCATGAGATCGAGCAACCACACTCATACCGCTTACACACTCTGCTTCCGTATGTCTCCCCCTTGCAATTCTGACTTCTGAGAACTTTTCAGTTTCACCTATTGCCACTGTGGTCCATTTAATGCAAACTAAATCCGACACTGTCTCAAAATATATCTACGCACCACAGAATGGGGACGTGTTACAATGTTAATAATACTATCCAATATATAAGCGTCCACTCTAGTGTTAAACAAAAATGAGGAAAAAAAAATGTTTAAATGAAAAAAAAAAATGTTTAAATAATACGATAAACGGTTTGCCCTCAATGGGCCATTGGGACAGTGGCACACTTTGTTCCCCTCTTTGCGAAGACTGATGTTGCACTCTGATGTGACTTTTTTAAAAAGTTCTTTCTATATACACACACCCATTCATACAGTAGCTACTGTCGCAGTTTATCACTTACATTCCAATTGTTGTTTTGGTCATAAAACAAACAACACAATTTCAATTGAGTAATTTATATACTTTGTAGGTACTTATGTATGTGAAATGTAAATGCGTTATTTTTCCACTTTGATAGACTTTTTTTTTGTCAGTTGTTGTGTCAAGCAGGTATGACGAAATAGTTCAATGTCAATGTCGTATAAATTAACTAACAGAAAAAAATGTGTGTGTTCGATTCTCATCAAATTTTAATTATAATAATTATTACTGGTAATATTGTTCACGATTCAAAAAATTCTAAACTCAATAAATCAAAACTCATACGAGTTTATGGGTGAAGGTATTATTTTAAATAGATTAAGGCTCAGTCAGTGATTATAATAATTCATTAAAGTTCACTCTTTTATGGGGTGGTATGAACTAAAGGTGTATACGTACTATGTACAGTTAGGATCTAGGAATGGGGTACAGTGGAACTTAACGTTCATTTACTAGTAAATTGACAAGTGACAGTTTATATGATAAGACAACTGTTACAATTGACGAGTCTGTCAAGTTAGTGAAACATCTGTCATTGTTCTTCATATTACGCTTTAAAAATGTTCTATGTTTTTACCTTAACCCTTTTAACCCCCTTCCTCCTGATGTTTTTGAAAATATTGACAATACTTTCTTATAATGAAATGTAAACAATTTTCCAGAAATTTGGATCGTCATGTGGCATATCCCAGTAGTATATAAGTCCCATTTTACCGTGCTATGTTATCTATGTTTTTGTTATTTGTTCGTTTTAGCGCGATAAAAATAAAGGTTATGTATAAGGTTATGAACAATTTTTTAAAATATGTTCAACAATGCTTCTCTTTGGATTACTACTAATTTCACATAAATTTTGTAAAAAAAAAACAAAAAAACTACAAATTAATATACAAGTATAAGGAATTATTAGCAAGGAATTAATAAACAATTAATTAACTAGTCTAAAGAAGTTTTTTGGACCATTTTTTTAAAGGATTGTTTCAGTAAAAATAAAACATAGAAAACATAGAACTACAATTTTGATTTTTTTTTCACATCGTATCACCCCAGATGACAATTTTTTGTTTTGTGGATATTATTTCGTTACAAAAAAAAAATTTAAAAATGCTGAAACAAAATTAATCATAGCGTCAGTCGATTATATAACAAAAAAAAATGTTAATGTACCAAATTCTTTTTAACCAAGTGTAAATCACAATAGTGTATAATTACTTAATGGATTTTGTAATTTTTAAAATTAACAATTTATTCATCGATTAAATGAAAGTGATCATTTTGTTGTTTATAAACTTCGTCATTTTTATTTTAAGCCTTCAATGATATTTAGTTGGTTTAACTTCTATAAATTCTCTTTTTAATCGTAACCACAATATTTTTAAATGATATTATGCGCATATATCACTTCCCCATTAATTTAACTTTGTCAAACTAAATAAAATCCATCAAGGTCAAGATTATGTCAAATTAAAGAACAATGCTTGAGGCTTAAAAATTTTTAAGCACCTACTCGTACTCGTATGTGTTGAAGATTTGTCACAATAAAACATTCAAGCGATTTAATCCACCAAACTTGTTTCTATTTGTTTTATTAATATATTATTCAAATTTTAACTTCTTAGATCACTTACAAATAATATATTATACATACCTTCACTTTTAATTTAAACCAAAAATTTGGATATTTGTATCAATCAGGTTGTCAGATTGTTGTCCAATGAAATTGTTATAAATAAATTTGTAGATACGAGTCGAGTATTTTGGAATGTGAGTTAATTAATAAATTTATTTTGTCTCCTTTTCAAATGTAAAGTATGCTAATTTAATTTAACTAAGTTGTTAATTTATAGTTGGCGTTTAATCATAGTTTAGAGACGGTTTAATAATTTATTTTATTTCGTTTCAAAAAAATAAGTTTGTTTAAAGGAAAAACGTTTGTTTTTTTAAAAATTGTCGTTTAATCGCTTCAAATAGTATCAACTACAGAAATATAATTTTCAGATTACTTTTTTATATTTTATATTGATTTTAATTAGGTAATCTTATCTTTTATTATAATCGATTATTATTATTGAAGCTCGATCTATGCGCTGAACTTTTATTAGCGGCTTCTTTGCCAGATTAGGTTTTTTTTCTTTCTTTTTTTCTATGAAATAAAACTTAATTATTCTAAAATGACTACTGAATGTTCGGGCTGCTGCCGTTTATCATTTTTGCAAATGAAAATGTGCGCCAAATGGTGAAACCTTAAAGGGTTGCCACTATTTTGATTAAAATAGTGTTTTATTGATAAAATCTGTAGTTAGCTCAGTAAAACAAGTTCCAAAAAAAAATCAATCACTGACTATTGTCTATTGACTATTGACTATTGACTATTGACTATTGACTATTGACTATTGACTATTGACTATTGACTATTGACTATTGACTATTGACTATTGACTATTGACTATTGACTATTGACTATTGACTATTGACTATTGACTATTGACTATTGACTATTGACTATTGACTATTGACTATTGACTATTGACTATTGACTATTGACTATTGACTATTGACTATTGACTATTGACTATTGACTATTGACTATTGACTATTGACTATTGACTATTGACTATTGACTATTGACTATTGACTATTGACTATTGACTATTGACTATTGACTATTGACTATTGACTATTGACTATTGACTATTGACTATTGACTATTGACTATTGACTATTGACTATTGACTATTGACTATTGACTATTGACTATTGACTATTGACTATTGACTATTGACTATTGACTATTGACTATTAACTATTGACTATTGACTATTGACTATTGACTATTGATTATTGATTATTGACTATTGATTATTGACCATTGACTATTGACTATTGACTATGATATTGACTATGATATTGACTATTGATCATTGATCATTGACTATTGACTACTGATTGATGAGAAAAAAGTATTCCTTATGATTAACTAGAGGGCCCGGCAAACTTAGTCTCACCCCAAATTTAATGCAGAAACTCAAGAAAAATATTTTTGTTACTTATACCATTTTCCATGCAATTTTTCCATAGTTTATAGATGGCCCGATGTACTTCGTTAGTTTATTAAAAAGTGGATCGAGCTACAGGACAACCCAAGTTCTTGTTGTTGAAACCATCTTTTTCGTTGTGCTGAATGTAAAACAATAACTGCTTAAATTTTTGTGTAAAATGTGGTCAATGTGTAATCTTAATAAAAATACATTTAACTAGGATAAAAATTAGCCTATTTTATTTTCTAGACTAAAATCTATGTCTATTCCAAATTTTAGCAAAATCGGTTCTGCCGTTCTTGAGTTATAAATAGTTAAACTAATATGACTTTTTGTATACATATTGTGATTAATGTTGATTGGCTTATTTCTGTTTCGGATGCTAGATTGATACCATTTCAATAATTTACACAGACAAATTTAATTTGAAAATATAAAAAGTAGAGGTGTGAAATGACTGCCTTGGGGGACCTTTTACCACATTTTCTATAAAATTACGTTTAATTGAAAAATAGTTTTCTGCTTAAAACAAATGTCTTTTATTAATTTATAATATTTTAATGTATTCGTCCGAATATTTCTGGAATTTCGAATAATTTTCATTCTCTTAGAATTATATGGGGATTTCCCATTCCCCCTGGAATTTTAAACAACACTAAAAAGAAAAACAATAAAATTAGATCAGGTAGACATTCTTAAATTCTGGGATTATTAAAATCTCACTTTTCTATGTACGAGTATCTCATGAATCATTATTTTATCACTCATTCAAATTGGAAATAGAATTTTAGTTTTTTTTTTGTTTTTGTTGTTCAAAAATCCAGGAATATAATTTTATTTCACAATTTTTTTTTGTTTTTTCATCTATCCCCTGAATTGAAACTTAACAGATTCTGGTGATAGACAGCTCATATTTGATGATGGCACCATAAAACTCTGCAAGTTTAAGACAACAAAACAAAAAGTTGCTCCGAAATAAAATTATTTTTAGATATTTTTATGATTAGTTTTTTGTGTATCTTCTATATGTTAAAATTCTATGTGAACGATGATGGTGAATGTATAACGAGCTAAAGTCCTCTATCGACTCATTCTTGCATTTGTAAATTGAAATCCAAAAAAAAACTCATCGAATATCTCTCTTTTAAAAAATGATGTTTTATTCGAAGTTTTATTTTTTTTATTGAGGATGGAATAAAAAATGAATTGTATTGACATGCGACAGAATACACAAAAAAGAGTCAAATATGAACTCATAAAAATATAATATATACATCGTACATGGTCGTCAGATATAACTTAAATTACTACAATTAAAGCTTAGAAAAACATGACGTTCACAGCCTCCATCATGTACGTCATTTATCAATTCAATGAAATTAAACCGTATTATTTATGAAATATGAATTGACGATCAAAATTCGGGTCGTATGAACTTGCTTTGAAAGGGGCGATATATGAAGTATTTAGTGTGATTTTACTTAGAAGTATAGGTTATTGTATAACTTAGAAAATTTAAAGGATCGGATTTTGACACTGGGATTTTGGAATGTAATATGGTGGAATATTTGAAAAAACACTTATTCCAAAACAGAATATGACTTTCCATGTAGTCAAATTTAAATCAACTTTTTTTTCGTGAAAATCCCACATTTTAAGTGAAACACTTCAAATTGCATTAAACACTAAAAAACACTTTTATAATTAATTAACTACTTACATTCATTTGCTTTTGTTTTCTATTCATCAAGTATTCAAGTTACTTGTCATTTTTAACGAACATCCCACAAACTAGGTTTTTGGTAGAAATTATTTTATCAATTACAAACTTTAGTATTTATGTACTTGGCTTCTTGGCTAATTCTGCGAATATCCCATAAACTTCACTCTTAGAAAGTTAAAACAGTTTTTTTGAGTAGGTTTTTAGTGAATATCCCACAAATTGTGTCTCCGTGAATACAATTTTTTATTGATTAACTAATTGTGTGTATAATTTTTTTTACTAACACAAACTGTAGTCCATTTAGACCTCAAATGATGTGAATATCCCAGAAATAATTTTATTAAAATAATCTTAAAGAATCTATTATTTTTTTAAATATGAATATTCCACATTTGAAATGATAATTATCTTGAAAATTGATTGATTGATGAAATATTTCTGTGACTTGAACTTTTTTATGCACGTTTAAAAAAAAAAATAGTTTTGTTCAAAGATAATATATTTTTTCACGAATATCCCACATGTGAGATATTTGAAATATCTGAAGACCTTAATCCGATATTAAAATATATCTGCAGTAGTAAAATTTCACTGAAGCCTTATAGTTTTTTGATTTACATAGTTTTGAAGTCTTCGTATATTTTAATCCCAAAATTTGAATCCTTAAGAATCAAGTATGGAAGTCGTTGTTTAAAATTTGATCTTCATCGTGAATATCCTTTGTAATTTCTGTATCCATTACTGAAGCTGTTATAAGATAAAGATAGACATTAAACATAAACAAAAAGCAAATAAATTGTCAATGTTTAAATAATAAATATTTTTTTTTTATATTACTAGAAAAGGTTATTTGCAAACTATATGACTAAACAAATTCCTTAATGTCCTACGTTTTCAATTTAATTTTTTTTCTTCACTCCTTACGGTGGCATGCATTTTTGGCGAATATCCCAATTATGAGATTCTAAAATCCCATACAGAAAACCTAATATAATTCTTTTCAAATCCATATATTGACTTTGATTTCGTATTCTTACCCAGTACCTAAAGTTTTGTTCTGACCTTTTTGCTAATAATTGGTCTTATATGTGGGATATTCGGATTGATTATGTTTATGGTCAAACAACTATCCTTTTTCTCCACTAATCTTTATGGTGTCATAGATTTTTGGCGAATATCCCAACTTTGATTTCGTATTCTTACCCAATACCTAAAGTTTTGTTCTGACCTTTTTGACTAATTGGTCTTAAATGTGGGATATTCGGATTGATTTATGTTTATGGTCAAACAATTAACCTTTTTCTCCACTAATCTTTATGGTGTCATAGATTTTTGGCAAATATCCCAACTTTGATTTCGTATTCTTACCCAAAACCTAAAGTTTTGTTCTGACCTTTTGGCGAATATTTGGTGTGGGATGTTCGTACTGATTGAGATTTGTTCTTGGTCAAATAATTGTTCTTTTTTCATCTTATTTTTTAATTTTTCATTGGTTTTTAAGGAAAATCCCACATATGAGGTTATAAAATCATACATTTTTTCTTAAGTTAACGGTCTTAAAAAAAAAGCAAACTCAATATATTTTTCTTTAAATCCATATCGTACCCTAATTTATCGTGTTCATATTCCCACCAAATAACTAAAGTTTAAATCCCATCTACATATACATAATTGTATTTGGATAAACCTTTAATCCCCAACTATCTCTTTCAAAAAATAACTAAAAACTAAAACTAAAACTAGTCTAGATAAACAAGTATCTATAATTTATATCTTTTAGCTTTGACTCGCCCGCAGATTGTTCGTGATCTAAACTTTTTCGATTTTATAATATTCTTAAGCAATTTAGTTTAATTAATTTATCTTTTGTGTGTTTTTTTTTTTTAGTTTCTCTCGTACTTTTAAACATTCGTGCCAAGAATAATAATTGTACATGTGAGAGTGCTTCAAATTAAATTCATTCATTTTCCTTCTGTCCTTTTAGTAGATACTCGTAGATAGATAGATAGATAGATACGAGTAGAGTATGTGGTGTTGTACACATAGTTCTAGAGTACTAGTGACATCATCTTACATTATGTACTTTAATTATACTATGTGTGCATTCTGTATATGTAAATATGTACTTTGTTATACATGAACAAGGGTAGTAAAAGACGTGATCTCATTTTTAGTTTTCCTTTTTTATTTTTTGTTTCGGTTCTTTCCTGTTCTTACTTTCCACTTTAATATTTTTAAATATATGCTATGTGGCATTGTCCCTGAACCTATCCCAATTTAACAAGTTTCCTTTTATTATTTTGTACAATTTACACGATGAGAGTGCCAAAGTGAATCATGCGCAACAACCAAAACAACAACAACAATAAAAGTAACAAGAAATCGACATAAGACAAAAAGCCCCACATGAGAAATAGAGAGGAAGAGAGAGATGAAAAGCCAGTTCAACTTGCACTGCAATATTCCCCCCCGATGCATGGCGATGCAATAAAAACTAAATTGAACGGTGCGATGCAGAGGGAAAAACGAAGGTTCATTGCCCCGGGTTGGTTGTTGAACGTTGAAGCAACGTGAACGGCGGTGGTTAAAATACACGTTAATAAACTAACCAACCAACCGCTCCGCTACACCACCAGTACCATGGGTACCTTTAGTGAAGTCGTCGCGTCGCGGAGTTTCCATACAACGTAAGCGGCAACAGATGCAAGTTTTGTTTCGCCGCCGCTGCTGGCTGCTCCAATGTAGTTTGTAACAAGACAACAAATCTCCCAACACCAACGATCAACGACCAACTGCTGGCCTGGCCTGGCTCTGGGTGCTGTTTCTGAAGCATCTCTCCTATGTCGCATCTCCCATCATCATCGGTTCCCAGATATACCGACTTCTTGTGTTGCCAAAGCCGATGGCGATGCATGCGTTACGTTGTTGCTTAGAAAAGAGGGGTCAAACCATAAACGCAGCAGAAGCAAAAGCAAAAGCAAAAGCAAAAGCAGAAGCAGTAAATGTAATGTAACAAAAACAACAACAAAAACACAAAATATAATTTTCTGCATGGTTGGCGTAGCACGCAGTACACATCCACTCACAAAGATACAAAGTTACACACATTTCCACGATTATTGCCTACTCTACTGCAACTGCAACTACAACTGCAGCAAAAACAACAACAACAACAACAAACGATGTGAGTGCATTTTGTAGTTTTTCTACTATCACCTGATCCAGTTAGAAAACACAAGTAGTTTAACAATGGCTGCTGCCGGCGGCTGTTGAGCTCGAGATCGGGATGCAGACAGACGTAATGCAGAGACTCCGGCTCAATTGATGTATCTATCAGCGCGATTCCCATTTCGAGATAAAGAATCAGAAGAAAAAGAAGACGAGAAAAATTAAGACAACAAAGACAACGAAGAAGGAAGTGAAGAACACCAAGTTGCGAAACATGTTTAGATACATTCAGTGTTTGTATCTTTTGTGTTATTTTGTGTCTGCATAAACTTGTTTCTTCTGTTTTCTTTTTTGTCTGTGCAGATTCGTTGCTGCGAGAGCTTTTTTGCTAATTCTCCAATACCCCACTATTTTTCTTTGTCGGTCTTTTTTGGCATCTTCTTCGTTTGTTCGAGTGCATACAAATTAAGATAAACAAACAAACCTAATCAAGTTTCCACTCATTCACAAACAATTCACGCGTGGTTTTCTGTTCCTCTTTATCTCACTCTCTCTCTCTCTACTTATATATCTGTCTGTATGCAAATTTCCAACCGCATGCGCTTAAATTAGAGAGTACGAAGAGAAATGAAAGCTTTGTTTTATTATGAAATAAATGAGAGTAATTGATAAGAAGGTTTATTAAGAGAAATTATAAAAGTGCAACGTTGCGTTGGCATCGGCAGCGGCATCGGCATCGGCATCAGCAGCATATCGGGCATTGGTATTTTGTTTTAGTATTATTTTTAGTCAAGCAACGTGTTTTCCAGGCACGTGATGAAAACATACACGTCACAGAATACAGTGGAAAAGAGAGGAGGTATCTTTACGTCTAAAATACAAAAAAAAAAATAACGTGCTCCACTTGGCACATTTTCAAAAGCTTGATTTTTTTCTCAGAAAAAAAAAAACTTATATTCTTTTTATTCAGGAAATTCTGATTAAAAACATTTTTTAAAGACTGATCAATTTTTTTTTTTTCAATTAGCTGAGTAATTTTTCTGCTTTTGCTTTTTTTCTTGTGTGAGGTTAAAAAGAAATACAAAATCTTTTTCTTACTTTATTGGCATTACATCGCTATTAAAAGTTTTAGAGTTTAAGAATGTAATAAAATAAATTCAAAGTCAATATCCTTTCTCGCTTTTGAGATAATTGAGGCACTAGATAATCGATTTCTACCAGTTTTGTAATTTTTTAATTTTTGTAAAAAAAAAAAAAAATGCCAATTGATTTTTTTTTGTTTTAAATTCTATCAAATGTCAACAGCGTCATTTTACAGGGTTTGACATTCATTGTTGTTGTAGTTTTGTAAAAAATATGTAAACATAGTCCACGTCAATATCTTCCAATTCCCGTCATAAAATATCGTAAACCATAGCTCTATGCAGGGGTGGTCTAAAAAGATGGCAGCACTCGTCAATTATAGCTAGGAAATTTGCAGTTGTGGGAAAATGGAAAAAATCGAGTATCAGACTGTCATTTAATATTTGATTTTGAAAGGCAATACGCCTAGTTATAAATCAAGAGGACTTGGACTCTGTTTCCATCATAGTGAAATTTTGAGCAGCTGAGTGTTTAGACTTGGCCGTAGCCGTACTATCCTGGAAGACAATGAACGTTCAGGATGTTTAAAAACTGCAACCACTGACGCTAAATTTCACGAAAAAGTGATAGGTCTTTTATCACTTTTTCGTGAACTTTAGCGAATACAAAATGAGAGTCATTGGATGCTATAAAGATGTCCAAAGGTAGTGTTTGTCAAACATTGAACCAAGATTTAGGCATGAGAATCGAGTTGTCCGCACGTTGGGTACCACAGAAAAAGAATCACGGTTTGATCAGCTGACCATCCTCTTAACTCACCAGATCTAGCCTCAAGCCACTTCTTCTTCCCTCAGCTAAAAATGGTACTCGGAGGACAGGAATTTTAGTCAAATGAGGAGGCAATTATCTTCGTAAACAAATACTTTAGTACTTTTTTTTTTTTACTATTTTTAGTACTATTTTGTCGGAATGATTAGGGTATCCCTGGGAAAAAATGTCTCGTATCTTTTAGTAACTTTTTAGACCGAGATTACTTTCGTAGTTCTATAGTGTAATCTATGAACAGCAACAGTCGCATCCATCTCAATTTTGAAGCTTAAAAAATTACCGTTGAGAATAGAGAGCCTTTTTAACAATCTTACTTGGATTTTCCGAAGCGCCTCCCAGTCGTGGTAAAAATGGCCTCCATTACTGAAGATGATTTTTCGATGGAAATCCAAAATTCGGTTTAGTGTTGGTTGTGGAATGTTTAATTTCAAAGACCGACATGGAATCAACAAGCCACACACTGTAGTCCAAAATGACTTTTCTTGTTGCAAAATTTTTAATTTTTAAACGCATAAAGATATTGTTGTAATTTTTTTCTTCTCAAGACTATAAATATGTATGTATAGTGATTTTTACTAAAATTAGTTTACAGGGTGTTTCTAAATAATGGAATAAAAATATAAATAAATAAAAAAAAATGTATGTTAAACTTTAAAAACCGTTAAAATTTTTGCGAATTTAAAACAAAAACAATCAGTGCCTTTTTAATTGTTCCAAGGTGTTACAAAAAATAATTTTTTATATAACAGTGGATGCATAAAAAAGGAACAATTTTTGTATTTTAAGCAATTGTTAAAACAATTATTTTTTCATTCTGTAAATCATCGACATTGTATGTACATATAAACCGTTTAGGTGACGAACAAATTTTGATGTGAAGTTGAGGACCGGAACACGATAGTAGGAAATTGTTGCAGTGGGACTTACAGCCGGGAGAAAACAAAAAAACTTATGCGGACGAAGTCGCGGGTAAAAGCTAGTAGATTATAATTTATAGAATAAAAATCGTCATTTTTTATATTTAACAGGCTAACTAGTTCTGGGCAAAAACTTTTTTCAGCTCTATTTAAAAATATGTACCTTAAACAACCACGTTTAAGGAATAGCTTAACTTTGAAAAGCTCTATTAACAAAAATATCAACCCAAAGCTGTTTTTAAAGCTTTGTTTATCAGCCCTATTATAGCTATCAACTATCAACTCGATACTTAATACGTATCAACAAAATGAATGAGTTGGTGTTATGACTATCGAGTATTAAGTTAGTTGATCGGATGTGAATTTTATTAGATTTTATCGTTATTGTGAATGATTTTTTTGGTATTACGGATATCAGCAAAGTAGATACAAATCAATTTACTTGTTAACCACAAATTTGTGAGTGAAATGTAACCCAACAAATTTATTTTGTGTTTTTAAAAGTGAAAAAAGTTAAAAATAATAATGACTTCCACATTTGTATGCTTTTTATTGTTGTGTCCATCACAGAAATGATTTCAAGATGCAAATTTTCTTGTGCCGAAGGACGTTTGGTTCTCGAGTAGTGCAAGTCTTAATCCCTTAGGTGTTAATTTTTGTTGACCAGCTTTCGGTGATTGCACTAGGTTGTAGTTTATTTCTGCGTTGACCAGTTTTGAATCGTTTTCTTCGGTTATTTTATTTCATAATGAAACTGAAACCCCGGAGGATCAACACTTGTTGAAAAATTCACGAGTCGACTTACAGCTTCTGAGACTGAGTCAGTCAATCGGATCAAGTTATTGGATCCTCCTCGAGTTGCAGTCATTTCAATTGTGTTGCTTTCTATTGCTCACAATTCTGTTCCTAAATAAAATAATTTATTTTTAAGAAACAAAATAATTTGTAAGGTAAAAGAACAACTTACATTTTTTGCATAAAGAACTATCTATTCTTTTCGTAGCCGACAACAAACAAATAAGTATTTGTAAATTTGAAACGTCAAACAAATTAAAAAAGACTCATTCACAATGAGTCCGTAATGATGTAGTTTAACGTGTCAAATGTCAAAAGATGACAGCTTCCAAGGTAACCCAGTTGCAATGCAATGAAATTTTCATCAACTTTTCTTCTTCCTTATGTTTCTATTTTATCTTTGTCCTTTAAAACTTTTTTCTCAATTGATATTAACATTTTAAAAAAATCAAAAAGTTAAGTCAAAGAAGTTGTTTCATCTAAAATGTATCTGTTAGAAGCAAGACTGAATTAAAATCATCAAAAATCTACATATTTGGGGTCTAAAAACAAATCAGATTATTCATGTAAAAAAGTGAGTATACGTCCAAGTGTACACTTAGCTTTCTTTTAGAATTAATGCAAATTTCGGCATTTTTAAATATGTATGTACGTACAAAATGTTTCCCTATTACTTAAACATCAGTATTACGAATTCATTTATCTACTAAAATATTGACTTTAATATTAATGACAGCGTCTTCGTCATTATACCAACAAAATGCATTCAAATTGAATGAAATGTCTCCTTTTGAATGGATGCAGTTGTTGAAATAAATTTAACTAACGATTCATAGTGATTGCATTCACAAAAGATTACATTCTTATAAATAACCCTTAACTGTCTTATGAATATGTTTTTTGAGGCAGAAATTTACCCCAAACACTTATACCAATTTTGAAATATTACGCAATTGTGGCGTGTTCCGTTCTATTTTCCTGAACTTACTGATTGATAAAACTCAGCGGAATTCAAAATGCTTCCCTCCAATTCAGTCACAAGAAAAAAAAATAGTATCAACATTTTACCACTCCAAACCAATGAACCGCATTGTGCTAAATTTATTGAAATCTTCAAGTACGCCTCTCAAAAAGATATGTCAAATAAAATACGACACATCACACATCATCACCCTTACCCTTACCCTCGCCCACCCACACACACACAGTATCATCATAGACCATTCAAATAAAACTGACAGAAACTTTGTAAATATTTGATTAATCATGAATCGCGATCAAATAAAAACTTACTTCCATTCATCCTCATCCGAGCTTACTGTTTCGTCATCGGCAGGCTTTTCCATGTGAAAAGCATGAAAAACAAATGTTTTTCCCGACTGATAACACGCCCCATTTGTTTGATTTACAACCGAACTTAATTATCGTGTGTGGGCCTAACCTGATGATGATGTCGACCCCAATTTGACACAACCCCAATTACGTGGTTTCGCTAGCGCCTCTGTTCTAGCCGCCAGATAAATTCACAAACGAAGAGAATATCAAATACTGCAACCCAAATGTGTGCGTTCATCGTTTTCAAACTTCGCGCTTATCGGTAATGTAGTTTGAAATTAGTTTTTATGAGTTTCCAATAGGTGGCAGCACGAGTGTAATAAAATATTTTTTATGAATGCTGGTGGCGTGGTGTGGTGTGGCGCTGCGGTCGCGGTGGGCTTCTGCTTTGTGTTGTGCGTGTTGCCAATTGCTTCTTTACATGGTCGACGATTGACTTTTTTATCGCCTATCATTTAAATTGTTGTAGCAGCAGGAAGGGAAGGGGGGAAGGCAGTGGTAGGGTGATTGTGTTTGTAAAGCTGTTTTCTGTTTTGTTTTTTTTTTTTGTGTTTGATTGTTTCTCTTATCTTATATAAAGTCAAATTAAAACGAAAAATCGTAGCTAATTAGCCGAGTTTGGAGTTCCAAAGTTTGCCAGATACGATTTGAGTTAATTGGGGGAAAGCCCAATCGGATTTACAACGGGGTGACGAGACGTGTTGTATAGGGGCTTTGTTTGTTTGTGGATTGTGCAGTGTGTTTATGATTTTATTACAAGTCGTTTTTTTTTTTTTTTAATACAAAACTATTTTATTGTAGGCTTAGGTTCGTTTATGGTGAGGCAGCTAGCAGCGGTGCCTTTGTGGGCGGATTTTATTTGTTTCGCTTGTTTTGAACCTTAATTATAACAATTTGTATTAAAATTTACACAGACACAGATACATTTATGGAAAACGTGAAATCATTGACGCACGCCCCCAAAATTATTTTATTTAACCTGTTGCTGGGATATTTATATAACCTTGACCTTGAGGAGGGAGAGGCGGGGGGTTCTGCTGGCTGATTGCTGTGAAGCGCATATTGATGCAATACCTCATGCTAACGGCTTACTATATATTGCCTCGCTTTGGTGTGTTAAAATTGTTCAATAAAAATCAAAAAAAAAAAAAAAAAATTAAATGAAATTAATGAATGAAATACATTTTTCCACTTTGATGAATGAACGATGAGTAATATAGTCTCAACATCATGATGATGATGATGATGATCGTTGGGCGCCAGTTATGGAATGACTGTTGAGAATATTAATAGCTGCAAATAATATTTGAGGTTTTTTTGTTTTATTTTCTAGTTTTAAATGTGTATTAGTTAGGAGAATGATGTGTTAAGTCCATATTAAGTTATGAATTAGGCGTCTTATAGGGTTCAGAATTTTAATCAATTTTGTGATGAAATTCGAATTTAATATAGAAAATTAATTCTGGTTGTTTGTAGAATATTCATATATGAATCTAATAATGAAACGATTTATTTGAATGGGTATTAAATTAAGCTTAAATTATTGTTCTTTATGGGTTTTAGAACCTGAAAATATTTACACGTTTGAATTTGCACATATTTAATTGTGAAGTTTTGACATTTTTGTAGAGATAATTTAGTTTTTTTTTTTAAATTAAGATTGAGGGAAAGGAAAAATGTTGCGTAGTCTTCGAAGTAAAAAAAAAAAACTATCCGGAAACATCATTTTGACATTCACTAGACATGTGCTTCAAGTGTTTTCGAAAACATTGTCTTGATTAATAGAAAGGGTGATTCATCGTGAGGTTTGATTCATACCTAATGTAAAGTAAAACACAAGTTTGAAAGTGAACCTAAAATTAGTTTTAATCGGTTAAAAGAACAATTCATGGCATTTACTTTCTGAAAATGATATGCAAATGCTGACCACGACAAGGTCTGAGATTTTTCTTGTAAAAGGTCCGAATTTTGGCGACTCGTTCGAGCAGCTGGTTTATTCCTTAAGAGCTCAGACTTTACATATCACCAGATAAAATTTGTCAAAGGGTGTGGTAAGGTACGATCTAGGCGGACAAAATAATTTCTCAACAACGCCTTTTATGACTCGTAGCACTGTCCAGAGCTCACCGACGACGACGACATGGACTTGAATTTCAGGCAGCACATAGTAAGTTAAAATGGTGCAATAACAGTTACAATTGACGTTAACATTCTGATTTGCATCATTTTTTAAGAAAAATGGACCATACACTCTAAGATTAAGTAGCTATCGTTCTTTTTACGTTCTGGATGTTTTCTAACCGGTAACGCATCATCCATTAATGTTAACTGGGACTCAAATGCGCTCCTTAAGTTCCTGAAATCGCACGAAAAACATTTATGCAGACCGCTTATTTTCGCGTTACAGCTGAACAAATTGGATACGTTGTTGTGGTTTTAGTCTTACCAGATGACTCGCCAAAAAATCCTGAACAGAAGTTCAGTTCAAAAAAATTCTATTGAAAATCAAACCCCGCAATGAATCACCCGATACAGGTCAAGCCTTATATTCATAATGTTTTCAAAATGAAATTTGTAAACTTTTATGTTGCCGAAACGTTATGTCATTTTTGACAGTTTTTATCCTGTATTTACACAAACAAAAAATTGAAAAGATTTTTGAAAGCTTGACATTTTTAGTTGGTTAAGGACCAGATTTTGGTAATTTAAGCCTAACTAAGTTGACAAACGTACCTAGTGTTTGCTGATTTCTTATCGAGCTTGCAGAATTGACTTTTGAGAGCCAGTAGCAGCGACCTGCCACAGAATTAATAGCAAACAAAATTAACCAGTTTTGAGGTAAAAGTGTCAGGGTTCTGAGTGTACATAAGTATGTACATATAATTAGCATTCATTTTCCAAAAGTGACACTCACCATAAAAAGGACATCTTAAGAAAAGAGTAAAATTGTGGGTCTTCTTAATTCGTTTTTTTGGAAGAAATACTTTCTGTCGACAAAAAGTCATGATGTTTATAAAAACAAAATGACAACTAATTAATTCAAGGCATGAGTCATTAATGACAAATCATACATCTTACCACTTGTAAGGTGTTTTTTTTTTAAGTCTTGCTCATCAATGACAGAATTTCTAAATTAAGTCCAGGATTACAGTTACACACTTCAAAAAAAGCAGCTGAAACTTAAATTTAAATTTATTAACATCAATTAATCAAAAAATTCTTTTATACTTATTTATTTTTTGTGATTTCATTTCATAAATTTCCGAAATTTGAAACAAGCTGAGATCATTTTCACCAAAAGACCACGACAATAAATCATGACAATATTTTTTGAGAATAATTTCCAACTAAAGAATATATACATAAATAAATGTGTTTTGAGATTTTGAAGATTTTAAATTTATGACACTTGAGCTTAGCGGCTATTTCACGGTTTTCTTCACTCCAAATGAGGCAGTTTGTCAAAAAGAATCCTCCTTGTTGGGACACAGAACCGTCGTCATCGATGTAAAGTTTTTGATTTAAACTATGATTTCATGCACATTCATACATAATTCAAAAATGGCGTTTTTATGCTGAAATTATAAATCAAACTAAGAAGATAACAACTGTCAAAATGCCTGTCTTTTGTTAAAGTGTTGCCACTTTGAAAAATCAAATCTCTTGAAAAAAAAAACACTCAACCGCTTCAAGATTCGAAAATGAAAATGCATTCCTCAAACTTCCTCAAAGTGCATTTTATAATTCTAATTTAAAACTCTCGAAATACTGCAATCAATTGAAACTCCAGACTATAAGTTTAATTCCCCCCGCCGTTACTCCTCTCTCTGACGCTGACCTATCGAATCAATTGCAAAACAGTTATTGATGATATTCCATTTTTATACTTAAATGCTTAGCTTAAATAAATTTCATATCTTGACGTCGCCAGCGACGTCGACGACGACGACGACGCACAGTGACGATGAACGGAGACGCCAAAACTGCAAATATGCTGAATTCGCAAAACCAGGAAGTAAACAAATGCGAACGAGACTTGATGATTTTTATTTTTCTTCTTTTTTTTTTAAATTGTAAATTTCTTGATGTGTAATGAAAATAAATAAATAAAAAAAAAATAATAAAAAAATGTAGATGCGATGGTTTACATTTCTATTCTCGATTTTATACAATTTGCAAATGTGCAACTGCAAACATGCCTCTTCTATTTATTTACCGGCGATAAGGGTGACCATATTCCTTCTTTTTTTTTTTTTGAGATTTGAACACCATTTTAAATATGGTTAGTAAACGCAGGTGTTCATAAATGTTTTATGCGAGAAACAGATTGACACAGCAACTTTGGACGAAAAAGAAAACTTTGACATCAAAAGTCATTTGTAACAGATTGAAAAGTGAACAGTACTTTTGTCATTAATTTTTTTTTGTATTGATAAACCTGAAAAATTTCGCCTTAAAGTTGGCAGCATCTGATGGACAGCCACATCGAATTTAGGGTTTAGGTCTAACTTTAATGTCGATGTTGCTGGTATTAATGTAATCAAAGACATTTAAAACCACTGTCTCAAAAATGAGTGATGTAGTCAAAGTTACTGTTAAGTTGTTAAAGTTGAAGTCTGCACTGGAATGTATTAAAACAAATTTTGTCAAGACACGAAAAGCCATAAGACTGTTGCTAATCAGTTTGTGATCTCGTCAAAATCGAAAAATTTCACTCTCGTCTCGATATCGATCTCGAGTTCATTGTTTGAGTCTCGGCTCGTCTCGTGTCGCTCTTACTCTTGAATTGTCAAATTCTAGGTCTCGTATAAAGTTTGTCTTAGCTTCAATTTTCAAACAGTTTACCTTCAAAGTACATATTAAAAAAAATCACTGCAGTAATAAAGTAAAAAGAAAATTATTTTTCAAAACAAAAATTTCAGTTTGACAGGTTAAGGCTTAAAATATAAGCAACAAATGTCACTTCGAAGACATAAAATTAGTCTTTCAGATGTCAAAAATCAATGAAATCTTTAACGAAACCGAGGCTTTTATCATCTCGTGGCAGGTGTTATTTATATTTACGAGGGTAGTTCCAGAAGTATCCGACCTGATGTATAGATGGCGGTTGTTGTTTTAAAAACAATAACTATGGCAGACAGTACCAACTTTATAAAGCTAAAGTTTGAAGTTTGACGACACGACGACACGCTACGTTGTTTAGTATTTGTTTATATCTCGTATATTGAATGGACATAAAATGTACTCATGACTTTCGAAATTATTAAATACATACATAAGCACACTGTATTTTTCAAAATTAATAAAGTCTTTCAGTTAAATTAATACGATTTTGTGTTGCGAATATCTTCTTCCTTGCTTTGCGCTGCTTATTGCATGTTGAAAGATCATTGTACTTTTTGTTTTTTAGTTCTTCTTGGATTTAAAGTGTATCCTTGGAACACCTATGAAAAGTTCCTAGAGCAGAATTTTGATGCTAAATCTGAAAAAGTTGACATTTTCTGTATAAAGTTATCAGTTAATACTTATTGGTTGGTTGACAAAACCTCACTCATGAGTAAATATTGAGGTCAAATGATCTCATTCAGTATATACAAATTATAAAATTTTTCACTAACTCTACTAAGCACATATTGTTATTTTATTTGTATAATTAGAAGTCCTTATTATTTTTGTAATCATTACATATTTCCACTCGGTACTTGTTATCTTTATAGTCATCAGTTTTGTATGTAATGCCAACTGACAACTCCATTAAGTATCCTAAAGCCAGAGACTCAGGTCTTTGATAAAGGAACTGTAGCTGAACTGATCGTTATGAGTCTACCTTTTTTACCTAAATAACAAATTTTCTGCTCTGGAGTACTTTTTTCATGAATTGTTTTTTCTGGTATTAAACTTTAGAATCATCAATTTTATCTTGTAGATGGTCACCCCAAAAAAATTTAAATCCATTTCCAGACCGACGCGACGCAGAAGGCGAACGTTGAATTTATAGATTGTTGACCAAGCCGGTGCACACAGTGCACACAGTTTTTTCCTGCCACCTAATAAAAATAATTTCCACGCATATGAGCGGGGTGCGTATAAAACGCCGCGCCGCCATGCCGGCCGGCCCACCGCCATCCATCCAGTGCCGGCCGGTTTTTTCATTCTCATTTTCATTTTAAATTAAAATTTTTCCCTTTTCGTAAGATCTCTTTCGTTGGAGGGATCTAATTATGTTTGGTTTAGATATTTATTTTGAGAGTACCTATCTATGTTTTGTGTGTTTTAAAAAATAAAAAAAAATATTATCTTTCAATAATGTGCAAACATAAGTCACACACTAACTCAGAGAAGTTAAGACTCGACGAAAGTCGAAACACGTCGAAATATCATGAATCTAATTTTGGAAACTTCATCATGATTTTCAAAAATACCGGCAGAGCGATGTACTCTCAAATTCTCTTCTTCTTTTTTTTATACATATATGTATGTATGTATGTATGTATTTTTTTGTTCTGTTTTGTTATTAATAATTCCTAATAAAACTGACCTAGGACCAAGAGTAGTAGTCTCTTTTTCGTTGTGTTTATTTTTTTTATTTTTCTTTAATCGCATTTGCATTTTATGCACATGTATGGGTTGGCAGAGTTGGTAACTTTTTTTCGCACTCATTTTACACTAGTGTTCAAAAAAATTTGGTCAAATTTTCAAAGTTTTATTTACTTGAAAATTGTATCGGATTCTTGATTTTGGGACCAGTTGTGTCTTTTTTAAGTCTTTATACGAGTTAGCCTCGAAATGTTTTTCAATTTGGAAAAAAACGTTGAAAATTTATTTTTAAAAACGTCTTTAAAAAATTTTAATTGTATTTCATGCAAATCATTAAGAAAAACATAATTCAAATAATTTTCTTTAAAGTTTTAGAATCACAAAATTTTAGTACTTCTGTTTCCACAATTTTTTGTTTGAAATTTCCTCATTTTATGGAACAGAAAAATTTTTCAAATTGTTTTGATTTTTTCACATTTTTAGAATATTTTTAAAAAATAAACAAATAAAATAGAAAGCAACGAACAAATCGAAATCTACTGCATTCCTTTTCAAATAATTAAATTTTTGAACATAGAAACTCATTTATTTTTTAAAATAATTTTTTGTAAAGAATAATTTTTTTAAAAATTGACACGTCATCGTATTCGTGTTAAAAGAACTGTTTTTAAACAAAATTTTATTTGAATCTCGTTTGTAAGTGTTCTAATTCATGGTTTTTCCATCCTATTCCATAAAACATTTTATCAAAACTGATTAAGCGATTTTTGAGATAGGTTTCTAATAATGATGATATTATGATGAATTACCGATAGACGTGGACATTTTTGTGTCATTCTCTTCCATCATAATCATGATGTAAAGTCTGATCAAGTTCTAGAGCTTGATAAGTAGAAAATTTCAAAACCCTGATAAATTTCAAAAAAGAAAAAGAAACATTTTGCGGAGGCAGAATAAAATGCAAACATTTTTGTTGCCATGAATTTTTTTTTGCACACTACTGTACAAAAAAAGAAATATGTATAGTGAAGTTGTCTTCCAAGAATAAAATAACTAACATTATTCATAAATTTTGTATATAAAATATAAATAAATCAAAGAAAAACAAAAAAAAAAGCGAAAAAGAATCCGAAGGAACAGAAAAACAAAAAAGGTTTTTGTATTAATTTCCCATCCGTCAAATTAGGTTACCACAAAATTCACACACAATGCCGTGGCTTGAAACTTTTGGGGCTTACTCAAGTAGTAGAAGTAAGCACTTTTGGTGACTATGACGTGACGTTTTTATATAGTTACGACTTATGATGTGTCATACGGATATTTTAAGCCATTGATTGGTTTAGTTTTTTATTTGCTTTGAATGTTTTGACTTTGTTCGTTATTTTTGCTAACCATAATTGGAGATCTTAAGAAGCGCAAAAAGTCAAACGAAAGACCAAAAAAAAATGGTATATTTATGTAGGTTACATTTTTGGGCTGTTTATATTTGAGGGATGTTTGTAGAGATATGTACATGGAGATGGATTTGTGGGATGACAGCTCATAACATACAAATCTGACTTAACACTTATACAATAACTCAAATGTGTGTTCTATTTGTCATGTCATGAATAATGAAGAGTGACTTCAAGGAATTGACAGATTTGTCTTTGATCTCGGAGTAGTTATCCCTGAGCATACTCAGAACAAGTTGGAAGCAAATCAAAACACACTTTTTATTCCATGAAGTAGAACAGAGACAATTTATCATTGAACAAAAAAAATCATAGTCATTAATAAACAATGATTATCTATTTAGCAAGCTAAAAGGAGAACAATATACGAGTACATAACTACCTGCCCACTGTCAGACGCAATAAATTACATACAAATTATAGCGAGTAATTACAATCTAATTAACTAAACGTCAAGACTTTACTCGCACAATGTATTCTCCAATAAGTGGCACAAATTAAAATACTTCTTCAACATAATTTTGCGCTATAAGCAAGTTGCATTTCAAAAGGGGGATGACCTACTCGCGCGCAGTGCTGCCGCGCCGTCCACAATTTTACACCTCAAAGATATCGCTGCTGATGGTAGGTAGAGGTAGAGGTACTTTCTATTTGAGCATTGACCACGACGACGAGGTGGCAGTGGAAACCGACCGACCGACGACGGTGAAAAACCATCAATAACAGCAACAAGCGCACATAAAAACCAACAACAACAAAGTCAACATAATAAACTGTCAGTGGGCATAAAGAGTATCTACTTGGACTCTGATGGTCAGTCAATGGAAATACCACCGAGTTTTCCCGAACTGGCCTCGCCATAATAACAGCGCCAGAATAGCTAAGTGTCTCTGGCTAAAAGAAAAACTAGCTAACTAAGTACGTATGTATACAAAAGGAAAAACGTCAGTCGTTGTCAGCGACTTGCGCCAACACAAATCTCTTGGTAGTTGTTTCTAATTCTCTCTCTCACTATAAACAAAAAAAAAAAAAAAATAAAAAAATCAAAAAGAAAATACAAGAAAAGCTATTTTTCATTTTGTCGTAGTGTGCAGATGTAGTCATATTGTGTGTAGAGAAAATTAGGCCCACTAGTTGGCCATAGGAACTTGCTTTCCAATTTATGTACATAAGTCGTATGAAGAAGACTTTTCACCTCTGGATGTGGGCAAACTTGTGGTTCTAGTGCGATAAACTTCTATAGAACGTCAGAAGTGGGATGAACACATTTTAAGAAACAGAATAATCCTTGAAAACATTGATAAATTGATTCGAGGGCACATGAATGGGATGAAATATTCACATTGAATCAATTTCAATGTCCTGCTGTCAAAGTTATCCCCAAAAAGGAAATTGCTAAGAGCTTGACCTTTCGTTTAGCCTTCAACTGGTGGCACATTCCATGAATGCCAATTTCAATTTGTAATACATTATTGGCTGTTGTTTGTTACTTCTTCCAACACTTCAATGAAGATCTGTATAGATTAATGGTTACCGATTTGTATGGACGTCGACAACAGGTGTTGCAGGGTGACACATAATCGTTCAAAATATTCCGCTTAGTTCTCCTATGGTATTTTCTGATCTGGATAGTCAATACCCCAATAATTCGCAGCTTACCATGTCCTCGAAGTCAATATGCACCAAGAGGACATTGTTAAAATTGATGAGTGACCTCGTGAATTTTTTACCATATCGAGAGAAGCTTTGGGGTCCATTGAACAATATAATATTCTATACACACTGGCTTAAGTCGTTCAATTAAAAAAAAAGAATTGCAAAAATTGTGTCTTATTTCAATTTAGGCTTCTTTAACCCTTTAAATAAATTTATATTCGAACTTCTTAACTATTAACTGACCCGTAAGACGTGATTATGACCTTTGGCATATATATTTTGTGTTACATACCCAAGAAGTAAGCTGACGAAGTAATTTGAAAATTGAATTACATAAAAAGTACGTATACGCCTGAGTGTACCTAATGTTGTTTTTGGCTGTTTATGTCGTTTGACTTATGTAACTAAAAAAGATAAGGCATGACTAATTTTTATAGATTTTAATTCAAAAATACAGATATCTGTCATTTTGTTTAGAGTTTGTGTTTATGATTTACACGACACTGAACCAACAAATTTTGTTTGAAAAGTAATGCACTTATGTAAAATGCACCTTTATTAATTTAAGTAACTTCAGTTCAAGTATTCATATTACGTTTTCAGGTTTCTAACAGCCTTATTACGGTTGTCAAAGATCAATTAATTGACAATTGAAATATTTTGTCAATCAATTGATTCATCGGTATTATGAACCCGAGTTTATCATTTTTTGATCCATTGTGAACAAAGATCAAAAATCTATTGTGAATAGTGCCTATTTACTTAAGACAGCTGCAAATTTTAGTATGTTGGGGATGGATTGTTGCCTTTTCGTTGGCTTTAACTTGTCGTTGATATCTAAAAATACATTAAGGAAGGCTTCTTTCGAAGGCCAAATTAGTTTTTGTAATGTAATGAAAAAAGATCTTTTATCTACATACATATGTTTAGCCAAATTCATGCTTCACATCGCTTAATTTTCTGCGAATCTTTGCTTGCTCCAAAGTATTTTCTTCTTCCATTTCATTTTCACCGAAAAATAGTTCTATAGTAGACATGCTTTTTGTTACGTTTAAGCAAAGTATAAGATTTAGGTATTTAAGAAAGTACAATTCAAACTTTATTACTTAATGAAACTAAATATAATTCAATTAATTATTAATGATTCTATGAAATGAGTTTAATATAAAATAACTAAGAATAATTAAGGCGGAGATGTGGACACGTTGGAAGCTCAGCAAAGAAGAAGGTTAAGATCATTTTAGTTACATCGGTTGTCAAATTGTAGATGATGAGTCGTTATCATATGTTTGTTGATAATGAGTTCAGATTAAAATCAAGTACACATCACTTTTGGCTTTCGCGATCCGTAAAATTTGTATCAACAAAGAATTTGTGATTGACTGAAAATTTGATAATCAACAAACAATTTGACAACCATAATACCAAGACTGTCAATTTAAATCATTCACAATAGATATAATTTCTGAAGAGCGTTCACAGTTTATCAAAAATTTTGATTTTGGACAACGATAATACCGATTCATTAATTTTATTGATAAATATCAAATATCGTATTGATCTTTGACAACCGTAATAAGGGCGTAACACAAACAAATGTTTTACAAAATTTCTATCAAATTAAAGTCCTTTTCTTAGTTCAATTAAATATTAGCATATTTTTGGTTTTAAGACATTATTTTTTAAATGATACAAATTTTAGCAAAAGTTCAGTTCAAACACTACAGTAAATTCAAATTTTGGTTCAATTTTGAGATATTAATTTGAAACTAAAAGAAACGATGCAAAAGCAAAAATTATTAATTAAACTTGAAATGATAAGCCCTCATTCTATGCAAAAACTGACATATTAAAATTTTTTAAACTTAATTTAGACGATTAAGAACTTTTGCAAACTTAAAAGTAGATTTAATAATTTTTCATTTATTTTGAATTAATTTTTCGATTCGACTTTGCTGACGATAAAATTCCAAACATTTTCTCCCCGCATGTTTTCTTTGTGATCTCTTTGAATTTATCCATTCACAATCACCTTAAGACTTACAATCATACTTCAAAAAAAGCAAAACATAATTTTTTAGTTGTTGAGACGACAAAATCACGATTGCCTTACAATCCAGATATGGCATTCTCATCTGAGTTTCGTCTTATCTTGTGTTTTCGAAAGGCTACAAAACTTATATTTATTTTCAAATGTCAACTAGCCAAATTTCAAAATCAAATTTTAAAACAAAAAAAAATTTTAAGTACAGACTCAGATTTTTACAAAGCATTTTTAAATCATAGAAATCGTAGCTCTCCTTCAACGAATTTTTTGAAACCATACAAAAAAATATTCCATTCTGTCAATGTCAATCCAAAGGTTTAAACTCAAGTTCAAAACCAGCATTTTATCAAATTTTAACCATCACAGTTAAAAAAGAAATTGAAGCAAGTTGGTCTGTGAATAGCACATTTTAATTTTAACGTCGTCTTATAATTCAAATATTTATAAAAAAAAAATCATTAAAATCACGAAACCTAAACTGGCCCTTAAAGTTCCCTTACCTAACATAAAAAAAAATCTCGACCAACGAAAAAGAAAAAAAATAAAAACGAACCACTGTAGAAGAGTGGAGCACGGCCAGAGTGGGTTTGCTGGGCGCGCGTTGCCCCGGCAGATATTGGATTGGATTGGAATGTTTTTATTTGATTTTTTTTTCTGTTTTTTTTTTTCGAATTCGTTAGGATCAAAAAATGTTTAGTAACGAAACTGGTTTGTACATGGGCGGTAGAGGCAGTACTCGTAGTTTGGTCTTTTGCGAATGACGCAGAATAAAATACCTACCACCTTTTTGGCCGTAAATTGAATCCCAGTTAATATTTGGTCTGCCTACGCGAAGTCAAGTGTTTTTCATAGAAAATTATAAAATAAATAAATAAATACGTTTCGGTTCGGTTCGGTTAATTAAATTAACAAAAATTCAATACAAAAAAATACTATCATTAAGTAAATCAACAAATTAACGATATGCAAATTTAAAAAAATTGTTTTCATATTCGGTTTAAAAAAAAGAAGAAAAATTCATAACAATAAGTCCCAATCGACGAAAGATAACATCTCGTGTGCTTAAACTCAGCTCGGTCAGGTCCTTGGAATCAATTAACATCAAATTTGGATGATTTTATTAAAGATTGATGTCGTTGGGAGTTTAAATTCAATTTAAGTTATGAAATTTGTGCATAATTTATCCAGAGGCAGCAGCTGGTTGCTGGTTGGTGCTGCTGCTGCTGATGGTTGACTTTGGATGTATTCGTTGATGTCATATTTAATTCTCGGCAAATCAATATAACGTCATTCATATCTACCTACAATCCTTAACACATACATACATAATCCACTTTGAAAAAATTTGTTTGTATAGTTTGTAAAGTGACGTTGCCAGTTGGGTGTTTTTTTTTTTAATGGGTTTTATTTGTTGAATGTATGAGTCTTGAAATTTAAACCTTTTTACATAAATGAATCATCATCGTTATGAATAAGTGTGAAGATTTTATTTGAAGAAAAAAAATGGTAAAAAGGTTTCTTTTAGGTGTTTGGTTTTGGCCTTAAAAGATGTGCAGGTTTTGTTTAAAATATAAAGTAACATTTTTCATTTGTTACTGTTACATTTTGCAATTTTGTATTTTCAAGTCCAAAGCAGAATAATTGAAAAAAAGTTCTTTTTCAATGCTTTATGATTTCAATTTAACTTCAAGCTTTTATTTCAATTCACAAGATTTTTAATTTTATAAAAAATACATTTGTTTATGTTTAGCCAAACGAATATAAATAAATTAATTAAATCTGCTCAAATAAATAATGATTAAAATGTATAATCAAAAAGGAAAGTGCTCATACGCCAAAGTGCACCACTCTAGGTTGATCGTAGACCTTCTTCAACTACGAATATTTGACACTTGGTTTGACACTTTAGGATACGTTTTGCAGAGAATAAATCCAGCCAGATGAAGCAATCAATAAATTAACTAAATCTGCCCAAACACTAAACGAAACTAAGTCAAATTTATCACACAAAAAAATAGTACGTATACGCCAAAGTGTACCATTTTTAAACTTCTTCAACTACGACAATTTTTAACTTGTTTTCCACTTAAGGACAAGTTTTGTATTTACTATGAAATTGATTTTTAGTTTTTAATCAAACTTAACCCTTTGTTCTTGGAGGTGTCCATTTTTTTGCACTTTAAAATTATTCGGAAGCAAAGGATTAACTGAATGCATTGGGATCTCTAAACATTTTAATTGGACTTAAATAAAAAAAAAACTTTACTTTTCATATAAATTTGTTTAAATGAATAAGGATTATTTTCTGCAAAAACCTTTCTCAAAGGTTTTTTGATTGTGGCAAAATTTTAATGCAGACTTGACTCGAAAACGACTTTAAAAATTAAGACGTTGTTATATGCTTTGCCATTAGAACCTTAGTGTTATCTTTTTACTGTAGAAAAAATACATTAGTTAACTATAATCCGAAGTCTACCGTATAATTTAAATTATAATTAGTTTTCGTGGCTTATTTTTTAACTGGAATCATCAATTATTATGGACACATATTTTTATCCTTCTAAGCCTTCAAACCTTCAAAACCTGTTCTGAATTTGTATTCTCTTAATATTCTGTCAATTTGGTTGTACTCGTATTTCATGCATTCATTAATTCAGTCTTAAATTTTGTAAGTTAAATTTCAAACCAAAAATACTATAAAAAAGCGGTTCCACAAGGAAGTCACTTAGGGCCTCATCTTTTAATTATGTATCTCTTTCCCTACATCGTTCAGCAATCTTTATATTTTGTTGCTATATTTTCTCTTGTTTCAATAATTTTGTTGTATTCACATGATTAGGGCATTCGACTGTCATTTTGTCAGAAATCTAAAATCAATCTTACCTTTTGATGAAAGCAAATGCTTGTGTCATCAACCCTTGTTCTAAGTCACATAACCTATAAGTATCTACAATCCTATCGATTCTACCAACGTTATCTCTCAAACTATTAAGCTTTGCGTTATGCAAATCTAAATATTATGTTCAAAGCGTGTTTTTGAGTTGCAGTCGTTGTCGTTGGCTTGTCACTGCAGTTGCAGTTGCAGTGCTGCATCTTATGAATCAGACTTAGAAACAGAATCAGAATCAGGCTTTGGGGCTGATGGAATGTCGTTGAGCTTTTACTTTTTTTTCTTTCTCTTCTTCTTTCTTCTTCCTAAGTGTCTCGAATTCCTTACATTTTTTTTTTGTTTATTTTTGATGACATAGCAGGGCAGAAATATGCATGCATTTATATGCAGATGCATATGCAAATGCATATGCAGGTCTTATTTGGAACCAAAGTAGGGTGTGAAATTGATTTTTTTGTATTTTTTGCCTCTGTTCTCCTTTCTCTTTCTGTCTATTTTTTTTTTTTCTCTGTTTCATCGTCGTCAATTAGCTGCATACTGCCTCTGCCGCTTCTGGGGCTGTTATTTATGGGAATTATGGGACAGACGTTAGGTTATGAGGTCATTAAGAAGTACTTTGAACCATTAGTGGCTTTGAACACCCAACATTGTTACAGGGTATGCATACAAACACAATATCAGTGAGTGCAATTCTATAAATATTGAACTTACTCATTTACAAATTAACTATACACTCTTCAGATACAGATACAGATACAATGGAAGAAAAATATTATTGCTAACAAGTTTTTTTTCGTTTTTTCTTGGTTATTGTCAGCAGGTTACTTAACAAAATAATACGAGTATAATTAGACGTTATTTTGACTTTGATTGTAGTTGTTTAATAACTTGTGAATAACCTCTAATACCACAGGCAAATAGTTAGATACTCTGTAACCTCCAATGCAACTTGGGGGTTTTCAGTTTTTGATTTTTTTTTATAAACTGTTCACTTTGTATAATTTCATTTAATAGTTTATTATTTATCTTATAATAGTCAGTCATTAAATAATTATGCCAATCTATGGATTTAAAGTTGTTGCACTTATATGGTGGGATTAATTTTAGTTTAAATTTGTTTCCAATCGAAATTATACAAAAAACAAAAATAATTCGCAAAAGGAAATACATGATGTTGATTTGTGTGGGGGGAAAATGTATAACTTCTTCCCACACATTTGGGTTTTTGTTTTTTATTTTTTATTTTTATTGTTGCCAAAATATTTACCTTCCTACCTACTTATTTTTTTTAATTTAGAGAGGGTGGGTTAAGAAGGAGGCAGTTGTTTTTTTTTTTGGGTAAAACTTAATTAAAATTTAAATTGAAAATGAAATTTATTATTTCACAAAATAGAGTTACCAAACTTTGAGTAAGTTTAATTTTTTAAATACTTCGACTTTTTCTTTGAGAAAAATTGACAGTAGAAAATAATATATCATCACTTTTTAACGAACTGTCAAACATTTGTTTTGACTTCTTGTTGAATAAATCGTTTTGAAGCTCATCTTCGATCTAATTTCCCGAAATCTTCAGTTCCTGTGTTTTATTCACTGCTGCATAGCTATCGCAGCAAGTTTTCCCAACAAGTTTTACAACAGTAATTTGATTGCTGACAAAAAAGAAGCCAGCAAAAAAAAAATGACAGCTGTGCTGGTGACATACAATGAATGTGTTTGATCGTTTTATTGACTGGAATGTTGCACTAGCTATGCAGCAGTAAATAAAACACAACTAGTGTCAACTTTACTGACAGTGAGACGTCAAAAAATTGTTAACATTTAAATCGAAAAATGACAGTCCCCGTCCAATGGACCACTAATATCTTACGAACCAAATATGTTTTTTTTTCCAAATGTCACATTGACATTTTGCCCTAGACCAACATAACGTATAAAAAATTGATTTTTCGAAAGCAAAGATTCAATTATTTTAGAAGACATTGCAATCCATCGAAACCGTAGCTATTCTGCAATGAAATTTGACAGTTAGTGTCTTTGAATACTTTGATATATTGACAAGTGTCACTTTGACTGTACAAAATAGACATTTTCCGGAGTAAAAAATCACCTAAATCTGGAAAAGTACACAATTTCCTATCAACATGAAAAGTTCCACTTATGACAGTAAAAAAAGTGGAATTCAAATTTTGACATTTCAGTAAATCGTTTGCAAACAAATTCGTTTTGAAATAAAAACTAATTGCTTCATTCAAAAACAATACATTTTAAAGAAAAGTTAATTTGTGGTAAAACGTAATACCAGACTGCTATTTTTCTCTTGTCAAACTTATCAGTTTGAATTGAAATTCGAAAGAAATGTTGGCAACTCTGTGTCATTTTTTTTTTTAGCAAATATTATAATCATTCCATTATTAGTTACCCTTTCTATAACTTTCTGTTTTTTTTGTAGATGTCTTCATCAAATTATAATTTATATGAGGATATCCGATTGGAATACGTATTATGAAATGTCAAAAATTTCTAAAATATTGTTTCTGCATTTAAGATTCAGTCAAATATGGTTATATGGGAAAAGTTAACTTTTTTATTGACTTCAACTTTCAATTTTTACTTAAATGGCGTTGTGTCTAGATTTATTTCTATACAAATTTCAAACTATGACAAAAATGTACTGAAAGTGTATTTTCAGAATAAAGTTTTTGATCTTTTTTTTTGACGTTTTAAGGTAGATTCTTATATTTTAAGTAAAAAAATTCGATATTGACGTGTGACTTCAAAAAATAACTGACATAGAAAGTTATCACCGAATGACAACTATTAATTTCTGATTATAAATTGTTGTCCTCGAAAAATATAAACACGACATTTAACAGCACTTTCAGTTGTCATTATTAAGTCATTTAAATGTCTATGAACTTGCTTTAATTCACCACTCATTGTCATTATAACTTTCATTTTCTTCTAACATCCTTCTACAAAATGTATTTTAAAAAATAACACGCATGTCAATCGAATCTAACAAAAGTTGAACAAGCAAACATTTGACACTGAACCAAGCCTCCATCATGCATACTCTAATACATACTCTTTGACACTAATTTCAAATGACATGACACCATAAGTACATCATAAATCTTTTGACAACATAATCAAATGTCAATTAACAAGTGAAAAACAATCACACAAATGTCAAAATTGTTGATATTTGTTTCTTTTTTTTTGAAAGTTTAAAAAAAATGTGCATACGTTTTATAGTTAACTGGACAAAAAGAAATCATTTTCAATGACTCAATGACATGCACACTGAGGTCATTTCAACTAAGATAACAATCAATCTGTCTATCTCATGTACAAAGAGAAGTACAAAAAAAAAAAATAAAGAGACACAAATTATATTTGCTCAATTTTAATGGACCGTAATGAGAGTTGTCTTTGGTGGCCAAAGACAAACACCATCAAAGAGACAAAAAATCCACTTATTGACGCTTAAGTAATCATTAAACCTACCTTAATTTTTTTCTTTTTTTCTTATTTGTATTTGTTTTAATAACTCGGATTAAAGGCACAGCACACAGATACATACGAGTACATAGATACAGTTTTTGGATTAATTTAATGAAATTGTGTAATTAGATGATAGAGTGCGTACTTATACTTTGACAACGTTGGATATTCTCGAGCACGCATTTAAGTTGCGAGTTTTTCAAGGATTTAATTTTAAGTTTCTTTTGTTTTTGTTTTTTTTGTTTTTATTTGTCTTTGAGATTCTATTTTGTGTAGTTTTTATTTTTAATCGGATTAAGTTGGATTCATCATGACTCAGTCGTCAGTCTTTGCAGCTCTAGGTATTGTGTAAGGTCACCTGTTTGGAAGCTATTTACGAGACAAGCTTATGCATAAGTTTGCTGCTCTTAAGACTGTCGTAAGTCGTCGCTGTCGTCGTTGTCAGTCTCGTTACGCATCTCTTCCGGAATTCATTCATCACAAAGTCACGCAAGAACAATGCGACTGTATGAGACATCAATCGATGAAGCAAATGAAGTAACGATCTTATAACCTTCCCGCCGTGTCGTCGCTTCCGTCAACGTCTCTGTGTCGTATTAATCGGTCTTATTAGGTAATACACAGCAGCGGCATTATATTTTTTGCCAGTTCGTAGGCGTTAAAACTCCATCGTCGTCGGCGTAAGTCTGCCTACCTTTTCCACTCTTGTTGTTGTTTTCCTTGTTAATTTCAAATCCAACAAGTATACGCCTAAGTGGCAAATGTAATACTTTTTTTTTTCTGTTTCTTGCCGAATCCGGTCACTTAAAATGAGTCGCTATGGCTTGGCTTATGAAAAGTCTATGAAATATCTGATGAAATTTAGATCTCCATCTGCAAATTAAGATACAAACGGGCAGGTTCGACTCTTTGGACTCAGGCAAGGTACGAGTATCTTGACAAGTTGAAGAAATTTTTTGACTCGAACGCCCAAACATGATTTTGCGCTTAAGCAGGCTCCATATACCGCGCAGACTTTGTAGGCGTAATCCTATATTTTTTTTTTTTGCACAATTTTTCGCATGTAAAGTTACCTTCTGCTGCGATGGCGATGAATGAATGACTCCGAGACGAGTTGTTGAAATGCAATCAAATAAATTTAATACACATTATGCATGCATATCTATCAAGGTATGTTTAATTTGACATGCTATCAATCAAAAAACTATAAACGCTTGAGCGCTAATTTAAGATCAATTATTATTATAACACCTTCTTATTGCGTTGCGAGGGGTATTTTGTCATTTTTATTGTTTAACAAATTGAATCTATGTAGCTTCGAATCGAAAACGAAATGGGATAGGGATCAAATAATGAAAGTATATTGTTTCTGCAGGTGTGATATAATTGACATCTATTTTTTTTTTTTTTTTAACAAGTTGACGGTAACAGGATCAGGGTATTAGAATTGATACTGATTGATTGATAACAAGGTTAAGTGAAGGTCATTTGCATAAATAGTTTGCAAAGTGTTGAGATATGAAATCGGTTGGAGAGAAATTTTGACATCGATGACTTTTGATACAAAAGAATTGCGATCTTTTCGAACTTATGATTAGAGTCGAAGGTTTTAGTTTGGATCAACAACTCAGATGACATTATTAATGACATTTTAGATAAATAATACATTACGACTTCGGCTCCTAAACCGAGTCTCTTTTCGGTCTTGATCTTGTGTCTTCAAATCTTTCCATGACTCTTAAATCCGCATCTTTCTGGGCAAAATACTTTGACAGCAAATAATGTTTTGATATTTATATAATATTTTTGCATTTATATAATATTTTGACATTTATATAATATTTTGACATTTATATAATATTTTGACATTTATTTAATATTCCATTCCGAATGACAATCTAAAGGTATAAAATATTCCATTTCGTTTGAGAATATCAATCTTAGTATATGACATTTACTATGATTAACATTAAACTGTCAAATTGTAAGGTACTGTCATCGTTTTACAGATGTCATTTCCAATTTTATCGTTCAATTTCTAAGAAGTGTGATCGAAAAAAAAAATTGAAACAATACCTAGGCTAATGTCAAATAATTAATAAGTTTACATGGCTGCTGTCAAAAGCCTGAGAATGACATTTCTGTCATTGAAAAACATTTTCTAAGAAAAAAAAAAATGAATACACTCTTTTAAATGATAGAAAATCTGACACTTTGGAATACGAATTTTTGACGTTTCCTTTCAATTTTTGTATTAAAAAAGCTTAGACTTTCATAGCTATAATTCAAATAACTTCAGGATTGAAACTGTGTACTGATCGATTGAAAACCTGTCTAAGATTTGTTTTAAGTTCAATTTCACAATTACTTTTTGATTCTATTTTGTCAAACAATGGATACAATTATTGTTCCACTGATTTGTGTTTCATTTTCATTCAATTCCAATGACAGATGTCTGTCCGATCCTATAATTTTTTTTGACATTGTTGTTTAGAACTTAGAGAAGTTTACAATGACAAATATTTTAACTCATCGCCGACCTGTCAAATAAAATTTCAATGATTTGTTTCGATGATGAGGAAAAAAAAATATTCATTCCCTAACTTTGCCGGTCCCTTATAAATTGTCAAACCTAAAATTCTTGAATTTCGGTACTGTATTATAAAATACAAAAAGTAAACTTTACAAAGTAAATAATATTCAGTTTATTGCCTAAAAAACAATTGTGATTCCTTTTTTGTTTACAGTTAATAAAATTGAATAAATTTAGGTACAAGTACTCGAAACTAGGTACGCAATATATTTTATAAGGGAATGAACTTAAGAATATTTAATTAGGTACATAATTCTGAAAACAAGTTTATTTGAATAATTTGCGTGATTGTATTGAAATTCGATATGCATACGTATGTTGTTGTATATTTTATGAGTATGTATAAATAGGTAAAACTACTTTTAATGCCGACAAAAAAAAAATGTGTAAAAACCTCCGAGAAAACATATTTGCTCAAGTGTAAATGGAGAAAACACGAACCATCTGTCGGTCGAGGATAACAAAAAAAAAAAGAAAAAAACACGAATAACATTTGAGGTAGGTAACTCAAACGTCAAATCTATGAGAAATGTCATCAAAAATTCAAATAAGAATAATTTTCCTCTTTACCTGTTTAGTATGATTTTATCATCCCTTAAAAAATTCAGCATAATAAAAAAAGACCCTCGAGTTGAAAATTGCGTATTCAGTAGATAACTTGATCTTGTGTTTAATTTCACAGCTGTTGTTGTTGATAATAACTGAAAAATAGATAAAGATCAAAGGGACATGTAAACTGACTTAAAGGCTTGAGAACAATCAAATTGAAAACAAATATTTAGAGATTTTTGAAATACAAAAATCTTACTTATGCTTTATTAATGTCACTTGTTTATAAAACTGTAATGACAGATCATTGTCAATTGTATAAAAATTGAAATTATAACAAGTGGTTAAAGAAGTGAACGCAAACAATTTTTATTTGTTGTTTGATTTCTTAATTCTGTTAAGTCATAGATCTTGGATTAATTCTGCTCTAGCAAGGTATCCGTTCGGAGTGGAAAATTCTCCAATTTTGTACATTTTTTTGACAGTTTAGTGTGATTGTTCTTTCGATTTCCTCCGACTCAAATTCATAGCGCAAAAATATGCTTCGACGCATTGGTATTTATTTATTTTTTTTTCCCCATAAGATACCTCGAAAGCAACTTGAACATCCGAAAAAAATATGAAATGTCAAACCAAACTGAGCTTAAATCAAGTGACAGGTGTCAAAAAGACCAACTCCTAAAAAAGTAATGCCAAATTGAAAAACACCCTTTATGATCATCATTTTTGATAATGTACTCTGATATTTTTTTCGTAGCGACTCCTTTTTAAAAATTCAAAAAAGATTTCATATATTTTTAGGTCACTTTTGAATTCATTTGAAAAAAATGTAAGTGTATTTAGAAGTGCTCATTTGACTACTTAAAGGTTAAACGGAAGTAAGCAGAGCTAACTGAATTGACGGATTCTTATAATGATGGTACACTGGGCGTATGCGCAATTTGTTGAAGTTAATTAAATACTTGAAATATATAAAAGAACAACGTCTACAGGGTCAGCTAGTTTTCTACATTTGTAAAATTAGCTATCACTGCTACTCAGGAGCTTTATTATCACAAATCAATTGAATCATTTATTTGAGATCTAGTGGAATTAGTGACTTCACTGCATTACTGTTAATCAGTAGTAGAAGACGGCTTAAAATTAGAAACACTTGATGATTCCCTAAGGATATGACAATTTACCGCAGGAGGATGTCTTTGGCATTAAAACCACATTTAAAAAACACAACCTCAAGGGGTTCGTCCAATACACTCATCGTCATTTCAAATTCTAACAAAATTAAATAAGATCGACTTTTAAATTACTAACCACAACTTTTAAAATGACTGTGATTTTTATTTGCAATCAATTTTTTTTTTTTTTTTTATTATTAAACTTGTTTTAGACACAATAAAATGTGTGTTTGCTGCGATTAAACTGACTTGCATCCACATTAATTTACGGTTTCCGGAGTCGCTTGAAGCAAGCAAGTGTTTTATTAAATTCATTATAAAATTATTCTCGTATCGAAATGTGGTTTAATTTGATGACCTCCATTCAAGTCCAGTCAGCGTTTTTTTTTTTTTTGTTCTGTGGAAATTACTCCCACGACTAATGATTTGTGTTGTTGTTGGTTTTTTTATTGTTTGTCTACAGCAAACAAACAGTAACAAACAAAAAGTAACAGTTTCTAGCAATTGAATTGCTAATTCTATGTGCATTTTTTTTTTTTTTTATTAAACTTGTTCTATTTTTTCTTCTCTTTTTTGTTCTTTAGTTATTTTGCATTAAAAATGAACAAAAAATTAAAAATAAAAATGACGAATGTTGATAAAATTGTCAAGTTCGTGACACATACATATAATTCATTGGAATGACAGCAAAATAAGTTCCTGAATCAAAAGACTATACAGAGACATATTTATGACATTCAAATCGAATTGAAGTGTGAAATAAGATTTAAATTTGTAGTTTGATGCAATTATTATTTGGAACAAGATTCATAACTTCTAAATTTAAATTTTCTGCTTTGATTGATAATAAAAGTTTTTCATATAACAAATGTCATACTTGATAACTGTCATTAAATGACAAAATCACTGAAAATTGTCATTAAAAATTTGGGATTTTTTTAAAGGGCGATCCTTCTAGCAACCAATCAATTCTAATCTAAGATAGAATTTTGTACCAAAAATCTGAATTTCATTGTAAATTTAACTATTGCTTTTCAGTTTGTCAATTTTTGTAAAACAACAACACGATGTAACTTTAAAAGGTTTTATATTGCTGCTAAGATAGTTGTCAAGAAGACCTTTTATATACAAAATGGCATGCCACAAGGCTGTACATTATCACCACTACTTTTAATAAAATTTCTTTTTGACTCAAAACAAGAAGTCTTATACTGTTGATTAAATTGAACTGCTAATGAGAATGAGTACTTTCAAGAAAATTTTAACATTTTCAAAATTTTATTTAAGAAATAAATGTGTTTAATAAAAAGAACTGAAACTGACCACTCTTAGATTGTTCTACAGACAAATTCTTTTGATACTCTTAACTGTCATTTATTTAGTTCACTGTCAAAAACATTGAAATATCTAAAAATTATTTGGTCTTAGCTAAAGTCATACAATTCTTAATGTTTTATTCGATAAGTGGTTTATTTTTTAAGTGAGTTCACGTCATCCAGCTTAATTGCTAATTTTGTGAGATTATTTCTTTATCAAATGACACACTCATAGTTTAATTAATTTTGTTTTTTTTTTTTTTTCAATTTTCCAATCAAACTTATCTAAACATAACCGTGCATTGTCAAATCAGCTGTCATATTAAATAGTGTTGCCAATTCTCTGAATATTTTTTTAAATGCCAAGAAAATGTTTAACATAATTACATAAATCTACGAAATTCGTTGCAATTAAATTATGAACTCTCTAAGTTTATAAAAAATTAAAATTGCAACATTTATTATTATTTCAAAAATTCAACATCCTCTAGAAAAGTAATTCAAAAAGATTGTGTAAAAATTATATAGAACTAGAGGAGCCGGCGAACTTTGTCCCGCCCCAATTTAGCTCTAACAGCACGTCTGGCTGTTTTCATTACTCTCAGAACTAACAAAAAGAAAATTTTATGTTTCGTCTTTTCTTTAGCATTTTAAGACCAGTAAATCTTAGACACTGACGAACTGAATATAAAGGATTTGAACAGGCAACTTTATAACTTTTCGTTAACGTAAGACAGACGACTGAAATATAAAAGTCTGACAGTCAAAAATACTAGTTTTTGTAGGTAGAAGTTGTTATTTTTTTCTGTCTTCTAAACCTTCCCTGAATTACGACAAACATTTCAAAACCAAAATCAGCAAAATCGGCTTAGCTGTTCTCGAGTTTTAGCGAGACAAACAAACAAAAAATTGAATTTAATCTGGCGTTGTTTAGTTTTAAAGATCTTAGCATATGTACATTGGGACAGACAAACAGCGGAAAGTGACTTTGTGATTAAGTATTCTTCGAATTTAATTTTTACAACGAACTTAAACTTACACAATTACTGTAAATTAATTCAAAACATTCCATCTTTATGATCTGCTAACTACCGATATTGCTGTTACATGTTAAACATTTAAAACTTTAAAAATAAGATCCTCGAAATCGATTAGAAATCAATTAATTTCTCGTTTTATTTTTCTACTAAATACCCTTTTCGTTTTATGAAAAAAAAAATGCTAACTTTTTTTGCTTTGATTTGTTTGTTTTTATATTTTTGCCGCTCGTAATCAGTAACAACCTAATTAGAACTTGTACTTTGCTTCTGATTTGTATTTGAAAAAAAAAAAAAAAAAATAAAAACAACTACACTTTGTAAAATTCTCAAGATGACATCATTTTTTATTTAATTTTTTTTCTTTCTTTTAACTGTTCAAACAACTTATTCCGACAACTACGTGACGTCACTTTGTGCAATCCTAAAAAAAAACAGAAAAAAAAAACACCTACAACAACTATTAACCCCCAAACATCCTCAACCTCTGGGTCTCCCCCTACTTAGGTATGGTTTTATTTTTTTCGTTGTTGTTGTTGTTGTTCCCTTAAAAGGCCCAATCTCTGCAAAAATTCGTGCTGAATTCCACCAAAGTCGTTGGAAGTTGAATTTCCCGAATCGAATACACAAACTGACCAACTTGAAAAGATACTTTTAATATCTACCTACAATCCTGCATTTATACTCGTACCAGTATCTACATATGTATTTATGTATGTATGTATATGAAAAAATGTATCTCTAACCTACTCGTCAGGTAAACCCATTCAAAAGATACAAAAATTCTTATAATCTTAGTTTGTGTATGTATCTGTGTGTCGTTTTAGTGTGTATCTGTGTGTTTGTGCAATTGTGACTAAGTAGATGATGAAGAAGAAGAAAAAAGGTAGGTTGTAGACAAGGTAGGTTGTCGTGTTAAGTAGGTAGATAGGTAGCGAAAAGGTTCTTCTTCCTCCTCCTCCTCCTCGTCCGTCAAATTCTCTCTGCCTCTCTTCAATCGCCAACAATGTGTGTGTTGGAAAGAAATACAATTGTAGATGAATCTACCTTTGCGCATAGATACACAACACATACCTGTTCTGGTGATCAATTTTCGCTCTGCCACAAGATCGTATCTCAAAAATGCAAAAAACGAAAAAAAAAATCACAATCATTTGTGTGAAGTTGCTCCTGAGATGATAGTTTATTGTTATTGTTGTTGTTGTTGTGTTTGAAACAACCTTCAGTGGTAGGAAAACAAACACAATTGCACCAAGAGTCTACCTCTAGGCAGTATCTATATTCGAGTTGATTCGGATTAGCGCGGCTCTAGCAACTAGCTGAAATACTCGTAGATAGATAGGTGCTCCTCCAAAAGTATATACATACATATAGATACACAACCTTAGGCCATTCATTCACATTTGGTTTCTTATGGTTTCTCCACAGTTCCACACACTACCGTCGTCGCCGCCGCCGCCGATTTCAAGAGTACCCAAAACACTCTCCTCGACTTGCAAAGTCTTGCTCTCTCTTCTATCTGGTAGAATTGCTGGTGGTACTGGTTTTTGAATAAAAAAGTATCTTCGTGTATGTGAGAGAGTATCTTTTTGTTTTTGTAGTGTCTCAGACTGACTGTTAGGTTTTCTTGAATTAAGTCACTTTGTTATGTTTAGTTCCATTATAAATTCGATACCGAGCGGTCCTCTTTTTTATTTGTTCTCTCTTTGTTCAACTTCTTGCAGTAATATATATTTTTTTTTAAATATTCTATTTAAACAAAAAAAAACCCAAACAATACAACTAAAACGAACAAATTCGTCTCGTTTCATCAACTATTTATCTGGATAAATAGATGTTGAGATACTTTCTTCGAACCCATCATCATCATCATCAATCGTTTAACAACTTGTTTCGAAAAAGTGTTTTGTAAATTTTTGAATTTTTCAATAAAATTCCAAAAAGAAGAAAAAAAAAAAGTTAAAAATTCTCTCGCTCTCGTGTAAAAGAAAAAAGAACTTTTCTTTAAATTAAAAACACAAAAAAAAAAAAAAAAAGATTCTCCAGTGAAAACGCATTCAGCAACCTGTTTGGTTGGCATGAAAAACAAAAAAAAAAAATTTTAAACATCGTAAAATTGTTATCTTTCTGTGTATTTTGTGCCACATGTATCTACGAAATTATAAGAATCTATCTGAATGGAGAAACAATAAGAATGTATAAATTATTCTTCTTCCAGATACTTTTTTTTTTCTTTATTTGTTGTTGTTTAAGTTTACTTCTCGTGATAACCTACCTTTTTTAACTGGGACATTTTTTTGAAAATATTTCAAAGATACAATGTTGGAATTTACATATCGAGATCGAAGCAATTAAACTAGAGACTGACTAACTGTCATTTGAGGTGAAGTTTGTGGTGACCTTGATTAGGATTTAATTAAAAGAGAGTTACTTTGAACAAAAAGTATCTAGATACAATTTTCTTAGGTTAGAAGTGAAAAATCAAGCTTATTCAGTGTTTAGTTGAGTTTTTTCTTTTTTGTGAATTTGTTTATTTTCTTATCGGAAATTAAAAAAAAAAATTGCCATTCATACGATAATTGAATGTTTGTTGTTCG
Source organism: Scaeva pyrastri (assembly GCA_905146935.1). Taxonomy (NCBI): domain Eukaryota; kingdom Metazoa; phylum Arthropoda; class Insecta; order Diptera; family Syrphidae; genus Scaeva; species Scaeva pyrastri. The sequence goes on along the minus strand of LR989927.1, from coordinate 32,333,579 downwards.
TTTTTTTTCGTCTGTATTTTTTTTACAAGTAATGTACTACTGTTTGACGACAACAACAACAACAAGAAAAAATTACAGCAAAAATTCTTGTTAATTTCTTTAACAATTCTTTGTCAATTTAAAGGTTATTTCCTTTGAACACAAAAGTTACGGAGTAGGGGTTAGCAGCGGCAGCACAAATCACATTCAATTGTGCATGCATGCCACAACAATGTAAATTGATTATACTTGTAATTTACTGGGTGTGATTTATGTGTCCGTAGTGTGTCGGGCCCCATTTGGCGTCCCCCGTCCCGCAGAGTGCGTGGAGGATTTTATTAATTTTTTTTTTTTTTTTATATTTTGAATTGAATTGAATTAATGGTTGGTAATTGAAAAAGACATTCAGAAGTGCTGTTAAATTCTTAAGAAAAAGATTTAACCATTTGCGAAGGAGTGTTGCATTTCTGGAGAGATGATAATGGTGAAGTCGGAGTGTGGTGCAATAAAAATGTCAGTGATCGGCTGGCGGCACAGCGCAATGAACTACACACGTGATGTGTTTTTGTTTTTTTTTCTCGTCATCTTGCTAAATAGGACGAGTATTGGTTTTGTGCAAAAAAAGTATGGAATGATTAAGAAAGTGGTTTCTGTCAAGTTGAAATGTCAAACTTGGTGTCTGTGCATTAACGAATTCAATGTTATTCCAGGTTTAAAAGGTTGGACTGATGTGCTCGAAATTTTGGTATAGAGCATTTCCAAAGGAAGAAATGGAGAACCCGTCATGGTTCCTAGAACTGTCATACCATTGATTTTTGGTCTTAATCGCTTCTATAACACCTTTAAGTCAAAATAATTGATAACTTCTCATTTTGAGAACTTCCAACTGTTTTAATCTTTTCACTGAGAACTGTCAAAATAATGGTTGCCATTGTGACATTTGCAGGTAATTTCAAAATACAAACTGATTTGTGATATTCGTATATTAGACCACAAGAATGTTTGTTTAAATAGTTAAAATTGGAAACCGATAAAATATCCTAGAATTTTTGTATCTGGTAACTCTTCTCATAAACGTCAAATTCTCAGCAATGACAATTATAAGAATATGACAGTCTACACCAAATGGTAATGCTTATGATGAGTGGGTACATTGCCATCTGGTTAATCTTGTCAAAGATCGTAAACTTTAGGCTTCTCTTTGTGTTGAATATTGACATAAATGTTCTGTCATTAATGACGTTTCACCTTACTCAAGACAATTTTGATTTCATTCAAGAATGATCCTCGTGTTACAAGCCAAAATCGTTTCCACTCACTTGGACGAACAATTTTTATCACTTCTGATTAAGGTGCCACTCCTTCGTGTCATTTGTCAAATTAATTTGACATCAAAAAAATGCAAAAATAGCATGGCCACCACAGACTGTCAAAATCGAGCCGTTTTTATTGGAAAATGTGTGTTTTCTCTGAAACTACTTAACCGATTTCGATGAAAGTTTGTATCTGCATCGACATGGCTTCTAAGGTCTTTGACAGTTATTATTTTGAATTCTGTACATTGTTACCTCTTTGTGAAATTTATTAATATTGTATTCAAAATCCATTTCGAAAATAAACTATTGATCATAAAATTAAAAAAAAAGTGTAACCATGCCTTAATCACAAGAGCAACTTCATGCGATCAAGTTGTGCATTTTATTTGTGTTTCAATTTGTATTTCAGTTTTTTTTTTATTGAGTGGGTTGCTGTTGCTACTAATGCTACTGCAGTTCCTGTTGCCGCTGTTGCATTAATAGGCACATATAAATTTAGATCCAAAAATAAAAGTCGTATAGCTGCTCTCTGTGCTGCCGCACATAAAATTTGCTTTTATGACAGACTTTCCGAATGCGCTCTGCCGCGCCGCAGCCCGACTTTGTCTTGTTTATTCCATCAGCCATCACTAAAATAGTTCAATAACCCTTCGCGCAAGCCAGAGAAGGTGTCATTTCTTCGTTATAGATAGATCGTGTTTTTTTGGAACTGACAAATACCAGCAACTACAAAAAAAAAAAATCGTCATAAAAATAAAGTTTATTTTTGTTTTGTAAAATTCATGACGAATAAATTTGCATTTTTGTAAAATATCTATCCGCACCTAGTTTCACAGTGAGAGGGAACAGATAAATAGATAGATAAGTAGATACTTGTAGAGATGGCTCTTAGTTTTTACTCAGACCGGCATAGCCATAAAGATACACAACAGATGGCACTGTGCCAAGTTTTATTGTTGAAACAAATAAATGAATTCCTTGAATATCTTTAAGTTTTTTATCTTATTTGCACTTCAAATGACGGTTGAAGGTTTAAATTCTCCAGTTTTGATTTGATTTTCACAGTTACACTTGGTAACTTGGTTAAAAAACCAAGTTTGGTAGTAACTTCCCTCCCTTGGGCTTGTATTTTTGTTTTCTTTTCTTCTTTTTGTTTTACATAACCATCCGAAACCCTTATGACTGATGATTCGAATATGAAAACATTTTTTTTTGTTTTGTTTTAGTTGTGTTTGTTTTAGTTTATATTTGTCATGTTTTAACATAGAATCAAAATTTTATTATAGTGCCAAACGAATTTTGCATATGTGTGTTGAGTGAGTGAGTATCATGAGTGAGAACAGAAAGATACCGAGAAAAAAAAGTTAAAAATGTGTCTATGAGATAAAGAAAAAGAGTTAAGTAATTGTAAAAGGTGCCATTTTGAAGTGTTTAAGAATAAAGCAAAAAAAAAAGAAGAGTAAATAAAGCACACTCGTAAAAATAATCAAAAAAAAAAAATTGTGATAGTTTGTTGACAAAGTATTAGAAAAAGAAACCACGAAATAAATAATAGAGTGCCATTCAAAAACTCCGTAGAGATAAAAAAATAAAAAAAAATAATTGTGTAATTAAAAATGACAACTCAGTCGTATTATAAAGATCGCCTCGGATTCGATCCGAGGGAAGCACTCTACGAGCCGTCATCTTCGCCACCGACAAAAGGCAGCAATGGTGGTGTTGCAAGTCGATATCAGCATCATCAGCAACACCATCAACAACAACAACAACGAATCTCAATATCACCAGGACATAGTAACAATAATCACCATCATCACAATAATCATCATGATCAGCAACAGCATTTGTATGAATCAAGTCCTGCTGCAAAAAAGGCCAAACAAGGAGTATCGTCGGGAGCATCGTCTTCCATAGTTGCGCCTTTAGGTGGCTATGAGGATGCTCTGACACAATTTAAAGGTACCATGTCTATTTGGGAATATTTTGTCGAAAACTGGGACATTGTATGTAAGTTGTAACAACAAACTCATTTCCTTTGCTTTCGTGTTGTGTTGGTTGTTTTTTTGAGCAATCAAAGTGCTTTGCTGCCGATAAGATGCAATGCGATGCTATGGTGTGTTTTGTAAGATTTTTGTGTAATTTATTTGATTTGATCATTTTAACAAAAGCATGGAATTACCTAATTATTCTTTTTTTAATGATTTATCTAAACGATTTATTCACTTTTACCCTGATTGTGTAATTAAAGCAGTTGATTACTTTATTCCTCCAGAATCCAATGATTTAACTTCGTGATCAAACTTAATTTTTGAAATATAATGAAATGTAATGACATGATGACTTAAATAGCAAAATACGGAAGATCTTAGAGATTTGTTGGTATTGTGTTGGGCGCCATTTTAAATTCAAGTATTTTAGTTTTTATTAAATAACTCGCTAAGTTTTGATAGGAATTGAAAGTGTGAAAAGAAAAACTTGTTGCAAAGTTAATTTTTTACAAATTTTATAATAACACATTTTTGCATAGGATTGATATTTTTGACTTAATTGAAAAAAGCAGGAAATTCATGTCAATTGGCATTTTTTTTAAATTCAATTACTTTAGAATCTGCCCAGTTGGCTGTAATGATGTTCGCAGTTTAAGTAGAAATTAAAGTAAACTTATCTTATTGCCAACCCCAATTTTAAAGGAGAAAATTCCACCTGGTTAGTTTTTAGTGCTCTGAATGTATTCATTTTGAAAAATGTTGTCAAAGTATCGTATCATTATGACACTATTCTTACGCTTAAATAATTGTACAGTTATAGATTTCAGATGAAATGTTTTATTTGATAGAAAGTGCAAATATCAAATAATGAAAACATACAACGGCTTTTTTAAATGAACGCGTTCAGCGCGATGTGAAAGTAGAAGAGTTCAATAAAGAAACTATTATTCCTCTCAAAATGTTGGATCTAATAAGTTTCAGATCTGCTCATTAAATTTATTGTTATAATTTCTCTTGACCTGGAAGGTGTGCATGGTGTGATGGTTTAAACTCAAAAGCTAAGATGGCGTTCTTTTTCTGCAATAATGTGACAAGTAACGAACACAAACACATCTAATTGTCAAAAGCTTATAATAAAAAGAAGACATAAAGAAAACATCAATAGCCACAAAATTTTAGAGGATTATGTTAACAGTTTTCTTACAGAAACCTTCAAAACCCGAAAAGATATAAAAGTGTGCCAATTTTAACAGGCTACGTTCCACCTGTCAAAATTCGTTCATCTCGATGTTAAGACAATAATATTGAAGTTTAGAAATTAATACTTTTTTGAGGTTAAGTTTTATTTAAACGAACACTTCATTGAACACGTCAAAAGATGATTCTGATTCTTCTGTCTTTTTAAAGTCTCTAACTTCTAATAATTCTAATATTATTGTTTCTTAAATCTTCAAACATGAGATAGGGAACCTTAATACTTGTACACTTACGTCAGAATGATGTATGTACTTCAAAAAAATAGTTTAAACAAATGAATTTTGACGAAACAATAATAATATTGACTGACTCGCAGAATAATATAAATAACATCGATTAATTAATTATATTTTATCAATAGGCGCAACTTATTTAAACACAACTTAAGTGCTAATTCTTGACAAAAAGAAAAAAAAAAAACAACCTTACTCGTAAGTGTACCAGGAACACGTTTATTGCGTTTTATATAAACATGTAATGCTGTGATGTACATTGTACACGCTTCAGAAATGTAATTGATTTCGTTTATTAGTTTAGTTATTAATTTCGCGTATATTTGCAGTTATTCAATTGCATTTTTGTCTGATAACATCATCATCATCATGATCATCAATTATTGTCTTTATAAGGTTAAGTGCTGTCGAGAAATTTTGTTATCATAGGGTGCATCACAATTTTTACAAAACACACATCAGTCTCAAACTGTTACACTTTTTTGTTTTTTTGAAACCTGTCACTATGACAGGCACCTAAAAAGCCGATTGATTTCACATCATCTGCATAAAATATGAGTACTTTACATGCACCATATGTTATAGATTGACGTTTAACAGAGAGGAAAAAAATGGAGAAACGGTAAAACAACAATAAAATTGTATTTCTATTTCTATTATAAATCTCGTGTGTCGTCGTCGTCTGTCAAGTGAACATTTCCTCTCATAGCAGCGCAGTGCAGCGGAGTCTCTCTCTCTCTCTGGCCCAGACGAGACGCGACGAGATGGAATGGGTCGTAGCACGTGATTCAAATGTAGATCGTGCTGTGATGTCGTCGGTACTTACTCGGTGTACAAAGTACGAGTATCTAAAGGTGGTGATCAATCTTCTCCAGCAATCATCTGATCCTCCTCATTTTGCGGTACGGGAACGGTGCAGTGCCGCACCGTGCCGTGCTGTGCGCTTCACAAGGAATGCGACCGAGTGACATGTTTCACACGGCAATTTTACTTTTTCTGTTGTCATTATCTCTCTTGAAGGTTTTACTTAAGTAGCACGTAGTCTGAGTACATACTCGTTTTTTTTTTCTTTTTTAAATATTTTTCTGTAAGAAAGAAAAAAAGGAGAAATTTCATTCCCTTTCTTGTTTATTTTGTACTTATTTGGTGCGGCCTTTCTTTCTCTATACTTGATACTCGAGTTTACAATCACCACGGACTCGGCCGCTGCTGTCATTGTGGTCGTCGTCGTTCGTCATTCCGTCATTGAAATGAAAACACTTGTTTTAATTAAGAATCAAGAAATCCGAAGACGATAAGATGATTGAGGCGCTTTATGGAGAGAAAGTTATATCCCTTACCTGGACTGGATACTAAGACTTAATTGTTTTCGAAGCAGTCTCGTTCCAGCTCGCCTTGGTCTGGTCTGTCCATTGGCGATGCGCCACGACCGACACGAAGAGGATTCCAATCCACAAGAGTATAGTGGTGCCGTGGATGGACTTGAATGTCGTTTTAATCTTCTTCTAATTGCTTCTTAATGTTGAGGTTTTCTTTTCCTTTTAACTTTTCATTTCTTTTCTTCCTGTGGTTAAGTACTTCCGGTTTCCTGCGTTGCATAATCTCCTCCTGTGTAGAGCTATATATATTTTTTTTTAAATTTCCTCACTACCTGTTGACCTTGTAGATTAATATTTTATGGTTCTTAAAATGGAATTGTAGAACGATTTTATAATTACACACTGAATTCCACAAATGGGAATCCAAAATATTTATGATTAAGTAATAAGTTTGATGAAGTTAATTAAAATTCATATCTTGTAGGAATTTTTGTTGTGTATCTACGACTTGAGAACACACACGCTGATTGCAACAGTAGAAACATGATATCTGCATTCTTTTGGGGGTTTTGAGATTTTCTATAAATTGTGTGACTGAGAAATATGTTGATAATGTTTACTGTAGAATTGAGTTCTGTCAAGTACAAATACTGAACACTTGTTGTACTCAGTACTTTGTTGCTTGTTCACAGAAATGGGAAAGCAGCAGCATTTTGCAAATACTTAGAACAAGAGCCAAAGATTTCGGAATTCAAGTACTTGATCAGAACAGTATCTACTTCCAATACTTAATCAGCATTTGCAAGTCAAGTACTTGGAAATAATAATCCCATAAAGACAGACATTTGAATTCAAATTATTACTTTATCATGACAGATGAAAAATTGACGTTTCTGTTTTTAAATATAAAAATGTCAAAAAAGTACTTTGAGTTTAATTTTTTTAACAATAGAGCTTTCAATGTGTCATTTTTTTCTCCTTTTGAGCATGGTTAAGTTTACTTTTAATAAATTTGACTTTTTGACAGTTAGCTTTTTTTTTACTCGTTCAGACCTAAACTTTAAGCTAACTTGTCAAATAACTAAAGACCATCACACTCCAGATTAAACCATTTTTGTGTGTGGTAGAATTATCCGAATAGAATTCAGATCCTTGTCTAGAGGGCGTATACTTTAAAATTACATAAACGTCAAAGTGACAGCTGAGTCGAAAATCCAATCCCTATTCAACTCTCCACCTTTCCATCCTGTACATGTAAATCGAGTTCAAATTAAATTAAGTTAAAAACTTTGTCAGTTAACTAATCTACGGACCTGCTTTCATACGTCACTGTCATTTTCGATGTCATATGCAAGATCAAACAAATAATAATAATTATTATTATTATTGCGGTTAGATTATGTTAAATTGCTTTCGTAAACGTCATTGTCTTGTCAAGTGGTATTAAATTTCTTAGGAAAACCATTACCAATCAATTGATACATGTTAAATGCGCGATGAAATGTTATCTGACGATGATCATGATGATGATAATTTGTTTTATTTTTGTTTTGTGTATGTTATTAACTTGATGAATCACATGGAATAGATCATTCATATATCAAAATCAGACAAGACTCGAAATGCCTGAAGTGTTTTCAATTTAAAATCATGACTAAATGTATAAAATATTCTTTCCTCATCAGAATTGACAAGTGTGTCTTCCTCCATGGAGGATTCTCTTTTCAATTGTGTCATGAAAACAAAGAATTAGTCATTCTGTCATCCCGGAATTCAGCACCACCTCGATAGCACAGTATGACAAGTTGCTCTTCGGCGATTTCTTGAAATGTCTGGAGATAAATGTTGACTTTTGAAATGTAAATTTAAAAGCAACAAATTAACCTTAAACAAGAACAAAGAAGAACAAACACATATGTATATGCTCGTAAATTCCGATCCGGTATTTAAGATATGAAGTGAAATCTGTTTTGGAAAATTGCACTAAATTCCTTTTATGTAAATATCGTTCAATTATAATTTTTTATGAGTTCAAAAATATTAATGATTGTGTTTATGCCTTTTTTACTGTCTCGAGTTTTTAATTGCCCGGTGGCGGCGGCGGCGATTCGAATGAGACTTAAAAAATATTTATGACTTCCTCATAGGAGCTCTCGTGGATAAGAAAAAAAAATTCTAAAGTGGGTGGAAATGTGAATCGATCTTATGAAATTTAAAAGATCATTCTTATTTTTTTAAAAATGCATTTGAAGTTTGAGAATATTCAAAGAAATTGATAGACGATTAGACATTCATTTAGGGGGAGCTTCCACTAGGGTTCTATTTATTGGGTCTCCATAAAATCTAGATGTCGCTATCAAAATAGGGAGATTTTCTATTTTTGATTGAAGTTTTATGACTGTCAATCTTTTAATGGGCTATAAGTTGAATCTTATCTGCCTTTTCAACTCTTAAGTGTAAATTTTGTGGGATGATTTATATTTGACAAGTAGCTTATTTTTATAAGGCTCTTTTTAAATTATAATAAATAATAATTTATGAGTTATGAGTTATTTCATATATGACACATTTTGACGTCAGTGTCATTTAAGCAGCGTTACCAACTGCGACTTTTTAATGTCATAAAGAGTTTTATACATATGTAACTACGACCTTAAAGTAATTGCTTTAAGCCCCGGTTTCAATTGAGGTATCAGTTAAGCTATGCTAAAGTACACAAATATGAAATACAGATTTTTTAAATATTGAAAAAGGAACTGTCATTTTAGACAACTTTTGATATTCACTCATTAACTTTATATGTTATCTCGTTAGATATGCTTTGCTTTAAAATAAAAAAAAAAAACAATTGACATTGATGTTCTTTGGTGGCATTGAGCGATATGTAAAAAAAAAACACGCAAGCGGGATTCTTATCTGTCAAAAAAGACAATGATAAATTACCTACAAAAAAAAAACTAAATCGTTGAAGTGTGCAATCGATATAAATTTATCCATGCAACACAACAAAATGGTTTTCACCTTAAGAATGGCAAATATTACAAACATAAGTCAATCTTATTAAGAAAAAAAAGAAGAGATTAAACCCGATACAATTAATCTATTAATCTTAAAATCAGCCAAGCAAATCGGATTATGTGAAGAGAAAATATCAATCCAAAAAAATAAAAATTAGATTTAATCAAATAAAAGTTAGCATTACCTGTCATTTATAGATCATAGATCTAACACACGTTTTAAACGTTTTAATGATCTGTCTACTTGACAGCACATCCTGAGTCTTAGGGCGAAATGCATGAGTTTGACGTCTATGACGTACAGATCTATCACATACTTTGAATGTTTCAATGATCTGTCATACTTCACAGAATATCCTGATACCTGAGTCTTAGGGCGAAATGTTTGACGTCTATGGTGAAATTCATTGTACCTATTGAAATTTAAGTCATTTGAATAATATGACATTCAACACTCAACTTTTTAACACGCCATATTTACCGTAATTTTATGCTGATTTTCATTGTCTGTCTCTCTCTTTTTAAATAAATATTAATCAATGCTGATTTGTTGTTTTTAAATTGCTTAAGCAATGTCCATCAAAACGAAACATCATAAATATTGCAACTCTAGGAAACTGCCATTATAAGTGGTGGATATTTGAATAGTTGTTGTTGTTGAACGTGTCAGTTTGAAACATCTGGTTTATAATCATGATTTATGTTAATTTAAAAAGAAAGAAAAAAAACAACGAAAAATAATCACATTCATACATAAATCAGAATATGAGATGACTTAATTTGAAATTTAGATTAAAATCTCCGGTCCTCGTTCGTTTGTTCGTTAGTTGGTTGTGTCTTTGATTTTATTCGTATAAAATAATCTAACAGACTTCTTTCTATATTCGGGCAGATTTATAAATTGAATAATATGTGTCATGCACCCTAAAGTCTAAATCAGTTGAAGCAACAACTTTAAAAAAAAATATACAAGGAATATTAAACTCGTCTTAAAACACAAAGACGAGTATTGTTGTTGTGACTTTATAAAACCATCGAAACGTTGCATCAAATCAAGAGACACACTCATCTCAAGCCGAGAGTCGATGATGATGATGATGATGATTATGATGAGGATGATGTCATGTGATGCAATTTATTAATTTGTCCCAAAATAGAATTTATTTGATTAAACAAATGTGACGTAGAACGCGATCACTTGAAACGAACGTATTCAGACAACGAAATTCGTCTATCCCCTTAACTTTTGCTGAACTCTGTCATTTTAACGAAGATTTGCGGCGAAATGGCGTCCAGCATCGTATTGATTATATGATTTGATTTTATTATTATTTTAAATTGAACCAATTAAGAATTGTTTGAGACAATTCCATGCTTTGTTTTTATATTTTTTTTAATTTCAGTTTTCAATATAATAATACACAAATGGAATGAGTTTGACTTACATACTAACTACTAAATATTTTATGATTTTCATTTTAGTTTAAGAAAACAATTAATTAGTGTTTGAGTGTGGGATGCGTTCATTTATCCCCCATGCCCATATGGGTGTTTATACGATTACATTTAGTTTGTTGTTAAAATGCGCGACGTGCAACTGCTTTTTTGATTGACAGGTGGCTCCTACATTTACTTCTAAGACGCGACTAAAACTCTAGACTTGTTCACCAACGTCCAGTTAGGGGGGGGGGGGGGGGGTTAAGTAAAGTGTGTGGGATGTGTGCGGAGATGAACGCCAAGCAATTACACAAAATTCTAACTTAATAAGTGCAATTACTTGGCAATTTACTGATGTAAACTGTCATACGCTATTCAGTTTAAACAATTGTTTTAAACTAACAATATTTAACAGCATGCTGTTTTCTTTATATATATATATGTACATATTTGAATAAAACAACAAGATATGTACATGTATGTATGTGACGTTTTTCACTCGTTAAATGTGTACGTGACAAATCTACGATCAACGTTGAACGATTAATTAAATTATTAACGAAAGCAGTTGTTGTTGCTGTGATTTTTGATTGAATTATAAATTGAAACTAGTTTGACATTTAAGTTTTCAGTTTTATAATTACAATTTTTCTGTTTTCTTGCAAAGTGATTTAGAAAGATTGAGAGAATACAAATTGTAATAAAATATTTTAATTAATATTTTGTATTTATTTTTTTTATTTTTAATAAATAGATGAACGCGATGCTATACAAAAGAAGACTTTCACAAAATGGGTCAACAAACATTTAAAAAAGGTAATTTTCCAAAACAAAAAAAAATATTTATTATTTTATTTTGTATTTTATGATCAGACATTCATATTGAAAATCATGTATGTTGGTAACCATAATCATTTTGTCATTGCTTCATGTAGGCTTTTTTTTAGTGTTTAATTTTAAAATTTAAACCAAAAAACCGTAAAAAGTTAAATTGTTATCAAGTTGTACCTTCAGATACCTTTTTTTAGCATGAAATAATATTTATAAATATACATACATATATCCGGAAGCTTATGGCTTTTTGCATTTTGACACGTTTATTCGTCGATAAACAAAATAAAAAAGTTGTTAAAAACAAACATACAAACTTTGGTTATGTTTAGTTAACAAAGAATTGAAAATTATCGTGTCAATCAACTCTAACACATTTTTGTATAGAGTTAAACTTTATCTTTAATTTAGCTTTGATTTGGAGTTAAATGTTATCGTTGGTTTAAATTATAGGATGAGATCATTCAGTGAAATATTGTTTTTTATTTTTTATTTTATTTAGATTTCAAATCAGGAGTTAGGAGTTTTTGAACGTTTTGTTCTCTAAAGAGTTTCCCTTTTCCAAAGTTTTTCGGGTTATGTGAGCTGCGCAATTTATTTTCCATATTCAATTAAATTTTTGACATTAGCGATACTTTTTACCAAAATGTTCTACTTTCCAATTATACTTTGAAAGTTTGTATAACTTGAAAAAAAAAGAAGTTTTTTCCACTTCTGATATTTGAGGAACAAAGTCCGGAACTAACTTACGTTTAAAGTGACAGTCTGTCAAATATGTCAATGTTATTTAATCAATGAAAACATTAACTCCATTTTTTTTTGTTGGCAAATTAATCCATCTTGGCGATTCGTTCTTATCGAATTTTTGAATGAGGTCTTACTGCATTTTTGTATCAATTTGTCATATACAGTCCTTCCACACATATCATACGATCCAAAGTGAACCACAGGCTGAACTATAGAACGCACCCTAGAACGTACAAAATATTCTTCTATTATACTTCTCATGACAATCCTATAAAAAAGTTAAAAAAGGATTCATAATCATTAATTATTGTCTGTTGCTCCAAAAGCAATCACTTCTGTTACAACTGCTTCATTTGGCTTGTAAATTTTACATTTTTTTTAACTGAACGAAAAATATAATCCTACAAATTTCATGTATAAATTTGAACAATTGAATCAGAATTTCGTTAAGTAAAATAAACCTACAATTCCATTTAAAGTGGCATTTAAGTCGAAATGAAACTTCAAACTTGTTTTCCTTTCCAAACCACATAAAAAACACTGACATATGCGGGAATGTAAAAAATAAATCTAACAAGATTGTTTGACAGCTATTGCGGTTAAAACTCGGTTGCAACTCAACTGACAATACTCCATTGTGTTCGGACAGTAAATTGTCAAAAATATGAATTTTTTGCTGGAAATAATTTTTGTTTCTCTGAAATCGTAGTCCTATTTCAAAAGCACTTAAATATGTAATTTAATTTAGTGTCTGAAGAATAAAAAACAAAACTAACTACAACTGTCAAACATAACATTCTTTTCTTAAGAATAAAGATTCAAAATTTCAATCTTTCCCAAATCGTAGCACTTTCAACTGTTCATTTTAACCATTGATTAAGTTAAAAGTTGATAAATTTTAAACTTTCGATAGGTTCCGTCGTTAAGTTGTCTGAGAGTTTACACAGTTAAACTAATTTTAACTGCAATGACATTTCCATAATAAATTAATGACAAACTAATCTAAATGAGATCAAAAAAAATATAATATGTTGACAGTTATGACAAGTAATGATAAATGTAAAAAGAAAATCGCTGTAATTTGTCAAATGAATAAATTCAATATTAATCAAAAGATCGTAGGTATAAGTATTTCTCGTTTGATATTTAATACCTTAATATTAATATTCAAAAATATTAATAGTAGTATTATTTTAATTTTTTTTATCGAAACTAAAACTTCTTCCTGGTTTGCTCCGGTTGTCTCTTTTAAAGGAATGTTGTTTATTTCTTGAAAGTACCTTCATATTTTACCTACGCGTACTTAACTTCAATCATTTGAAAAAGTTGTTTTTTCTTCATTTTTTTATTGTAATAAATTATAAATAAGGCCAGACGGCCTAGCAAGTGTCAGACATGTCAGACAGCTTAGACATACCGTGGCGCGACGGCATTTTGAAAATAATTAGCATTTCTAAAATTCCAGATCAAATCAAGATCATCATCAATTGATAAAGACGAAGTTCAGCGAGCGAGAATTAATATAAAATAATCCCAAGTTGAATTGATATTATAATTTTAATGTTATATTTATACAATCGATCTTTTATTGTTGATCAAATAAAAAAAAAACAGCAAATATTAATTAATAAACAACGTTGAGTGGTTATCTCTATAATAAGTGGTCGGATCTGTTGGATAATGTGATGATGATGATGAGCCAGACGACTTTTGATGGCTAAACGCGATGGAGTGTAGTAATCGAAAGGCTTATCTTCATATTCAATTTACGGTATTTATATGGATGCTCTCAGAAGGCATATCAACTGTCAAAAGCTGTCAGTTGTTGTTTGTTTTTTTTTTTTCACACCTGCTGATAGGTGGTATTGGTTACTTAACGGTAATTCAATGGAATGTGATTTGAAGAGAATTTTTAAACTTAAAGTCTGTGCGTTGTGCTATAACTGCATCTTGGTCGAAAATCAAGGGAATTAACATCCAAGACTTAAAATTCCTTCTTTCTGTTTTAAAAAGAAGGAATTAAGAAGAATCTAACAACATATGTACATACTATGTATATTTCGTCTTCATAAATAGCTCTCGTTACAATTCCATAGTTGATTATTGTAGGGCTCTTCATTTCTGACAAAGCCGCCATTACATCCTGGGTCTTAATTACCAAAACAAACAATATGAAAGGAAATAATTCCCGCGTACTTTGAAAGTAGAAATTCACCATTTTCTAATAAATTTTGCATTCCAAACTTTAACGAGTTCTACTGTTGAATATCTTCGGAAACTTCAAGGCTCTGTTTGTAAATTGTTACCTTTCTAAAATTTCGCTTGAGTGTAGGCCATAATGTCTCTTTCGAAAGAAAATTGCTACCGCTGATATAAATTCCCTTTTGCCATGGATCTTATTTCTTCATAAAATAAATACATACTAGGAGTTTTATTAGTCATATAAACCCATGGTGTTATTTTCGTAACTGCTACTGCATTTGACAGCTATCGATGTTAAAGTGACTAAAAATAGAATAACAGTAAACGAGCTGTGAAATGGATATGGCAATAACAGCCAATGTCATTTTTGCTTTTATTTTCATTTTAAAAAGTATAAAAGTCCCACTTCTAATTTTAAAAAATAACCCCCGTGGTTTTATAGTTTGAAAGCGTTGCAGTCCTAATAGAATTTTTTTTTTGCAAATCACTCTTACAATTGTGGACTTAATGCCAATTCTAAAGACCAGAAAAACTTCGGATCTTTTTTTCTTTTGTTGATGTATGTTTTATTGACATTTCAAAATGAATTGAAGCTCTCTAATATTTTAACCTATTTTGAGTTATAAGACTCATGGAGATTATTTCCCTAATATCAAAAACAAATAAAATTGAATTTTTAACTGTGATTGGAAGCAATCTTACAGTATGAATATTAATTTCATCAATGAAAACTGTCAACAAAATGGAATTTATTAAAAAAATTTAACTTTGATAATATTAAATTTTTAATCTTTTTTCAAAGTACATTATTTTATTTCATCATTTCAAGTTGTTATTTGATTTTATGAATAAGAACAAAATAAACAAATAAATCAAGTTTATAATTTAAAATTTTAATGTCATTTAAGATTTAATTAAAAAATAACTTAGCTACTAAAAGTCAATTAATAAATTATTCACTGTATTGATTAATTAAAAATACAATATTTAAACTTCAAACATTTATGTGACTTAGTTTTACTTTCAAATTATTATTATTATTTTTTTTTTTAATATAGTTTCATATAATTATATCACAACTTGTTTGTCAATATTGCTTTAAGTCCGTAATGATGAAATTAACATTTTTTTTCTTCGAAGAAACCCAGCATTAATCACAAACTTGTTTTACAATTAAGTGTGGAATTTTATTAGACAAAAAAAAAAGTAAATGATATCTATTTATAAATATTTTTTTGTTTGTTTTTCGTTTTTATTGATATTTTGAAAATTAAGTCAAATAAAGGGTGTGTCTTTTCTGAAGAAGATTTTTCTTGCTTTGAGCCTAGAATACCGTTTAATTTTTTATGAGCTTGTCTTTTTTGCCAATTAAAGAGAATAACCTTAAAGTTTTTTTGACACTTACTCTATCAAACCTTCAACATTATTTTTGTTATAAAAATTTGGTTTTCAAATCAATTATTTTTAGGGTTGCCACTTTTTCGGGACGTATTGTAGTTGCCATATTTAATTCATGTGAAAAGTTATGTACATTAAACATTCAAATCAGGTGATCTATTGAAAGACTTATTAAAACCCTCAGTGTTGCCACTTTTCTTTATATAATTTATTGTATATTCTTCACGTTCAATGCATCTAAACCGAAAGTTCAGCTCATTTTCCATGCAAAGCAGAACATAAGTAAGAAAAAGGTCTCGAATAGAGACTTAAATTTTAGTGTAATGTTCAGTGTTGCCACTTACATATGTATCTGTAACATCTTCCTCTTTTAGGACACAAGTTGGCACATTAATTTTCCTTTTATAACCTACATATTAAGATTCAAGAAAATTTAGGATTACCCATTTTAAAATATCATTTCTGTTAAGAATAAAAAGAAAAAGGACCCAAATGACAACCTTAAGGCATTCCAAATGAACTTTAAAATTTTACCAAAGCGACAATTTGAAATTCGTTGCTCAAACTGGAAGGATTGAGATTAGAATTAATATTGATTTGAATTTTATAAATACGACATTAAAGGTTGCTTCAATTCCCTAATACAGACTTTAAAACGTAAAATCAAATTCTTCAAGTCTTCACACAATAAATATGCTCCAGAGGCCAGAAGTCTGATTTGTAATTCAAATTTCGGTATGCCAATTATCTTAAGTGCTGTTATGGTATTCCTCAAAATGATATCATCCTACTTCGGCAAAATTCGGTTTAAGCCCTAAAAGTGGCACTTAAGTATTTCTAATGGCATCCCAATGCGTATTTACATACATAAGTTTAGTTTGTGGATTTTATATATGTATATGTATGTATGTATAGGTACTTTAGTATCAGTTTCGTAGCTTAAAACAAAAATGAACTTTAAGGCCATTTTGGCAACTTAAGTGGAACTTTAAATAGTGTGATAATGGCCCTTAACTTCTCAGAAACTTAACGAAGTTCTCGACATTCTTTGGAAAATCATTCTTCTGTCTTCCACTGCTTTTAGGTGATAAAATTAAATGTGTTGAAAAAGATAAATTTGTAGAAGGTTTATTTGTTTTTAGAATTAAAGATTTCCGTTAAGAAAATAATATTCAAGTCATCAAGAAAGAACAAACGTTAATTTGTATTATTCTTCATTATCTTCACTTGTAATTTTATTTGCTTGTTCTGCTAAAGCTTGACAATAATTTACGCTCACCTTGAATACTCGTATTTGGTTCATCATCACAAAAACTCCTCATTTAATTTAAGATAACAATTTAATGATTTTATGAGTTCCCCTCATGTGTCAAAATATGTAGTTTGCTCATAAGTTTTCTTTTGACTGATATGACAAGTAGGTAATTGTGCCGACCGTTCCAAAATCATTTTTGTTGTTGTCGCTCAACTGTCAAATGATGCCAACCATTTTAATTTATTTGAATGATTTCATCAGAAGAAAAAAAAAAGATGTTAAACATTTCAACCAAATATAATATCGGTATAAAGTTAGTAGCGTTGTAAGGCATATGAAACATAAATGGCCTTGTTTCTTATGAACAAGTATCTTGTCAAATGATGTCATCACCTTTTATGATTTTTTCTATTCTTTTTTTTTTGGTTGTCGATGTTGTCAAACTTTTTTTTTAACATCCCACGACATTTAGATAATATGACTCTCGAGTTGAGCAATATTACTGTCATCTAAGATTAGGTGGGACATAAAAAAAAAAAAGAAATAAAGTTAATTAACTGTGTTTAATCGATGATTCTGATCTTTTTGTTGATTTTTCACAAAATTGTTTTTTTTTTTTTTCTTTACTAAAATTGTATTTTCTACTTTTCATGCAGCACTGGAAATATGCAAAGGTATTGAAAAAAATATTTCCTTTAAAAATTATGAAAAATATGTTTTGTTTATTTTGTTATTTTAAAACTTACATAGATAAATATTTGTTCTAAAATTGAATAAAATGTTCTCATCTTTAAAATTCTAGTAGTTTATAGGGAAAAATAATTTGGGTGTATTAAGAAAAAGTTCGAGAAGCATAAAAACATTTTTCGGTCTTGAGATTTGGTCTATTAGGTACATCTAATTCTGTCTTTATCCTTTTTTGGAATCAGTAAAGTATATTGCGTTAACCCTAGTTTAGCCGGTCAAGTATCTTATCGACAGATCCAGAGTAAAATAAGTCAATAAGTAAATTTGGTTTTCATCCTTTGAAGTCTTTTCAATCAATTCGTTTTCTGTAAGACTTCATAGGTTTTATATAAGCTTTTTCAATATTGCTCATATTTGTTAAACGTTCAAAAGTTTCCAGAAATAAATACAAAAGTACTTTTATTAACAGTCTTGTCTAAGTGAATGACATTTAAGGACATGTCAAAAGATAGAAATACAAGAAAATTTAACAGAATGTTATGAAATTGAAGACAGCACATTTAGAAAATTGTTGTGCTCTCGATCCCAATGTATGTCGTTTTTAAAAACAAAAATACAACTTAAACATTTTGTCACTTTCAATAATAAAAAATGTCTGTACAATTGTATTTAAATAAAATAATAGTTTTCAATTTTATGAAGCACATTTTTTTAGAATGAAAACGGTTTTTAAAGTTTATAATTTTTTAGGACCGAAAGAAATGTTTAAAACATTATGACAGCTATTTAATCATTGTTAAATATTGAATTAACTAAGAAACAATATGAAATATAATTTTCTTTACAATGTGCTACAAAATCCTACAAAAGTAATTCGTGAAAAGTGCTTCTTAAAATAAATGTCCAAATTTGATATTCAACTTAAGGTTTATTTATTCATGTCGTTCGTTCGTTTAGTTTATTGATTTTGAACTTCTATGAAAAATGTTTACCAAAATTGTCAAAAATAGTCATCTGACGTTACACAGAGAGACATTTTAGGCAGACTGATGAAGTTTTACAGTGACACGTATTGATAAATAGGGCCAAATGGGTTTAATTTTTTGACAGATACCGTATACACTGAAAAAAGAACATTGATGACCAGATGTGTTCACATTTTTAAGTTAGAATAAGGCCCCAGTCTTTTTATTTCGTCCCCTACTTGTCACAAGATCATCCCTTTTGTGGCTTACACTATTTTTCGTTTACACGACAACATTTTTAATTCATCCTTCTTTCACCTTTTTGTTACTTGGTAACGAATTCTTTCTCTAAATTAATGACACAAGTGTCACTGTCATTATGACACAGTTGTGAATAGATAAAATCCTGCTGTCAAAAATTTGCATTCCAATTGGTGTAAATAACCACGAAATATGTCAACCTACTCGTAAACGTCATTCAAGCCTTTCACTTTACCTTTCAATTGAATAATTTCTCAATTGAATAAAAGATGAGGACATTTTTTTTTTTAAATTATGTATTGTTGTTGTTTGTTTATTTGTTAGACCAGTTTGTTTTAAGTAAGATTTGTTTAAAATTATAACAAGACAGTAAAATGAAATAAATGAAAAAAAATATAAAAAAAAATTATATACATTACAGACTTACACAATGTTACATGTTTGTGTTTATGTAAATGGATCACCCTGTTGTCCGCAGTCCGTAAGTCCGTAGAAATATAAAGTGTGTTGTGTTTCGGAGTTTTTTCTTGTGTGTGTCGTTTGTTTCTTATTTTTAGAATAATTATTTTTATTTTTTAATTAGAAAAAACATTTCACCCATAAAAATCAAAAATTAAAAAGAAAAGAAATAAGTGTGACCATTTTACTCATTAAAAAAAAACTCAAAATTAGTTTTTTATAGCCCCTGCTTGCTAAAAACAAAAAAAAAAACAAACTATCTCAAATAAGCACTTTAAAAATTATGCTTAGATTTTTCAACCAAATTCATAATTAAACAAATCTTGCATGTTCATTTACCATTTTTAAGAAGTTTTTTTTTATTTTATATTTTTTTTTTGTTTTTGTGTTAATTTATTATTTTGGCACAGTTTGTTGTTTGTAATCAAAAAGACAAAAAAAAATAGTACTTTACATTTTATACTTGAAGTGAATTAACAATTGCTTTTTTTCTGCCCACTTTCCCCGCCCATTATAGGCCAATCGTCGTGTTGTGGATCTATTTGAAGACTTGCGTGATGGTCACAATTTGCTTTCTCTCTTGGAGGTGCTATCTGGCGAACACCTGGTAAGTTATTGTCTTCGTTTTTTTCTTTGTATGCTTTGGTTTGGGCGATTTTTATCAATGAATTGAATTAATTCTTTACTTTTTTTTTTTAATTTTTTCTTTAGCCAAGAGAAAAGGGTAAAATGCGCTTCCATATGCTCCAAAATGCTCAAATGGCACTCGACTTTCTAAGATTTAAAAAAATAAAATTGGTCAACATACGCGCAGAAGATATTGTTGATGGCAACCCTAAGCTAACTCTTGGCCTAATCTGGACAATTATTTTGCACTTCCAGGTAAGTTTTTTTTTTATTCTGTTTCTTTAATTCTGTACTGCGTAAAATGTGGGAAATGTATATAGACATTTTTTTGAAGTTAACTCATTTGCTAATGATTATATTAGTCGGGTTGTTTGGGAGACAGACAAGCAAAATATTTCTCAGCATTAAAAAATAGAAAATTTGTGTGAAGTTAAAAATATGAAGAAAAAAAAAGATTAAATGGAGGAACGGTGATTATAATTTTAGGAGCAATATCTTGGACACAAAACGAATTATTTGTACGTCCATTAAATTTTAAAATTACTCTCAGATTATTTTAATACCAAATTGTTGTGGGAAAAACGGAACTGTTGGTCACCATAGTTATGTCTCGTAGAAAGTAAGAGTTTTACTTCTAAATTGTATACGCAAACAGCCATTTCCTGAAACAACTTCAGTTGCTGATTAAACAGCTGTCAAATTGATTCATGAGCTTTGCATTCATTTGTTTGGAAAAGGATTCAAAAAAAGAAAATGTAAGCACTTTATGCGACCATTGACGTGTAGATTGTACATTTTACACCTCTCACTTCTGACATAAGAATTGATCTCATTTGTTCTGAGATTTATTGACTTGGACTGTTAAAATGTTACAAATTTCAAACATTACAGAGAATCCGCAAAATTCGGTCCGGCTGCGGATCGGTTAACGAGACGATAGGAGTTATTTTTTTCCATTTTTGTCTGTCAAAAACCTTCTATGAAAAAGAAAATTAAAAAACTACCAACTACTTATTTAACATGAAAATGTCAACGGATCTGTCAAAAAGTTCTTCGAAAAGGGAGTGGCTTTCGATAAGAATAAACCTTTATCTTTTTAAATGTTGCCATTTCATGGTCCAAATCTGATCCCAATTCATAGTTCTTATTCAGTTATTTAAAATATGTAGTTAAAGTAACGGAATTGAGTCTTTTCGTTAACTTATTAAATCTCTTAAATTTCTTGCTCCCTTATATGACTTTTGTGATTAAAGCATATATGTCATTATGCACTACAAATCATGTAAACCTTTTTCCAAAAATTATTTTTGAAAAAATTGTAAACTCGGGTTCAACGTCAATTTGAAGTACCAATGTTCAAACTTTTCTGTCAAAAAATATGACAGAATAAAAATATAACTGTCCTGGCAAGAACAAAACCGTCTTCGTTGTGTATGTGTATCAAATAATGTTATTTGACATATGTGTGTATGAGTTATCGACATCAGGCTTTTGTTTTGAATTATCGATACGAAGAATCGACTTCTGCATCTAAGAACATCATTTGATTGCAATTTTGACGTAAGTAAATGACATTCTGGGACTGCAACATTCATAATAGTGGAATGCTTCCATCGGTGAAATCAACCAAAGATTTCATTTTCATCGAACATCCGTTACAGCGGTTCTACTCCTGAAATTTGCCAATTGTGCATTGCGGCTCATTGATTTCTCAGAGCTATTCTAAGACTAAAGTTGAAAAGCGAAAAATAAGATTAGATGGTTTGACATTCTGACTGATTGGAAAAGCATTCGATAAAAATCACAACTACTTTTTTTTGTCTAGAGTTCATTTTTCTATCCTAATGCAGGAACACTCTATGAATCAAAAATTTTATAAATTATTTTTTACTGAAAAAGCCATAATCGATTTATAATCAAATCAATCCACGTGTTGACTTGACATTTGATTAATTTGACAGTTGATGTTTGAGTTGCATAAATATTGAAAAATTTTGATTAAAAATAAATTAATTTGAATTCATTCCATGAAATAATTGAACTATGTAATTGCACCATATTTACAATAATGTCAAATTAATTCCATTTCAAGTCAATTGATGTGTAGTTCAAGTTCACTTCGATAATTCCTACATTCAAATTGCCTTGGTTTTTAATTATATTCTTCTATTCGTCAAATTTTTTCTGCTCTGTAAATACAATTTATGTTCATAGATTAAAATCTTTAAACTTCTACACGTTAAAACACTCGTTCTAAGTTACACGTCACTTTTACAGATCACCGGATACGATATGTCAGATTGAAAGTGTGAAAGAATTTCTTGTTCGTATGTGACAAGTGATTTTTCGAAAAAAAAAAAAACTGTTGCTCAAACAGTCAAGAGTGAAACAATGTGTGGGGACTCAAGAACCACTCCTAGAAATCTTTATCTCTAAACTTATGTCAAATGGACTGTCAGATGAGCTGTCAGAGATCTTCTTTTCTTCACACAATTGAAGAAATGATTATCACACATTTACTCTCGCTACAAATAGTATCAAAGGGCCATTTCAATACTAAGATAATTGAATTGGTGCTTCCACTTATTAAAATGGCTATGAGTAGGTACATTTTTATGTTTTTCATTGACAGAAGAATTTGTCAACCTTGTTCTATTTATTTGTCTATATAAATAGAAACTGAACATATTTACTCAAGACACGCAATGGCTCCAATAATCTCAATCGACTTTACTATAATATATACAACAACAAAAAAGTTATAATATTTCTAATTTATGTGACATTTTGACTGACACACGTTCATTGAATCAATAATATGCAAAACTTATGAATTAATTCACGTTGTAATGTAACGAATATCTTTTTTGTACACATGTCTATCTCAATATCTGACTGCTATTGTAAGCTGTGTTGGATAATAACGTAATGTCAGTTAAAATCGCGACCATATGGTTGAATACCACGAAAGTGATCTAATAAAATAACCAAAAGAAACTTAACTAAAGTACGCCATTAGGCTAAATTAACAAAGCCTACCAATAAGTTGACGAAACTATTTTTCACAAGTGACAATTATTGTCAAGGGCGTGATGTTTACAATTCGGTGTCGAAGTCGAAGTAGAAGGCTTTTAAAGTCCCAAGACTGCTTTTCTATCGAACATATGTTTCCAATGGAAAGGAAATTCATAAATCCATAAAAAACGGAGCAGGTTATGACAGATACCAGTTCGGGTATGTCATCTAACTACCCATAATGAAGCCTGACCCAGAATAGTATAAGCTTGCAATTTTACAACGCCTACAATTAATTTGCATACAAAAAATAAAAAATCTTGTCTTCCAATTTAAATTTTACAACGCTAGTTATGGATTACAAGCTTATCTATAATTTTCCATTGAGTAAAAATAGCGGAGGAATTACCTACACAACCCCCACCTGTCAATCTACCTACTCACGAAATTCCAATAGTTCGGTTATAAAATAAACACGCAAAAGTCAGCCCACAACTTGTCACAAATTCGGTATAGGCATTGAGGTACAACCAACCTACGGTATTAAAGGCAATGATTATTAATTTTTATAACACCACAATCCACACACAGGCACAATTTATAAGTTTGACACATGCGGCACTCCTGACATTTAAATAAATATACTTCAACCTTTGGGAAGGAAATCACCGTTTAAATACGTCTTGAGTGATGGATTTTTTTTTGTTGTGTTTGACTTTTGTAAATTGTTACCTTGTTGACAGATTTAACTTGTTTTGATTTTAATTGTAGCCTCAAACAGTAGTTTTTGGGGCGTGTTTGACAGAAGAAAAAAAACAATACAACAAAACTTAACGAAGGAGTTTATGTCTCATTTTGTGAAAGGCAATCTGTGCGGTGGTGGTGGTTGATTAATTTAACCACCGCACCGTTTAATTGTGTTGAGGCGTTTGGTGTTCAAGATAATATCAATGATTAAAGCCTTTTGGCTAAACACTTAATTTAACAGGTAGGCTTTCCGTGTTAATACATACGATTGTATGTATAAGATTGTGACACTTTACATTTTATAAGTCTTCACTAAGTGAAATCGAGTTTGACAAAGCAATTTTCATTGTAAATGCAAAGAAAAAGAAAAGTGGTCCCAAATGACTGCCCTAAGGAACTCCAAATATTTTTACTTAGAATTAGATTAACAAATATACTGGCATATGACAAGGAAGCTGTCAGTTTCGTGGCGAAATTTTGGATACGATATATTTGAACACGCAGTTTGATTTGACATACTTTTCGATCCTTTGGGTTCAAAAACTTCACCTTGTTTTATAGTAATTCATAGAAAATCTAAATCAATTTATTTTTAGTTTTGATTGTATTTTTTATGATATCAATTTGTGAATGTATTTATCCAAAAATCATTAATTCTTCTTGGTGTTGAACACTTTAAATGAGATTATTTATTAGTTTCAGTAGGTTAATTTTTTTTTGATTTATCATCAATTGATTTGAAAAACCTCGAAATAAATCAAGATAAGATTAATCAGAGATTAGTCTTATTTTTATCAATTTACTACATAAGCACTGAATTTTGTATTCTTTGTTTATACTCGTTTTTATTTAAAATTGATGACCTTGGTTGTTGTACGTAGAAAATGCATTTCACGCATAATCAGATCTTAATACGGATATAATCACTCTAATATATTTAATTACCTGAAAAGGATTGCCTAATTTTCTTTATAATTCAAAAGATTTCATTCCAAATTTGACGTTTGTTTCATAAAAAAATCGTTGTTTTTAAATTGTAAAACTTGTAAAATGTAAAAGCGGACACTACACTAAAAATCATTCATTACATTAAAAAATTGAATCCTTTTCTCTAATGGCAGCGTTCAATAATAAAAGTTGTCAAAAGTTCTTTTAAAATTAATGACATATTCACTGAACGCACACCAAAACTAAATCAACTGACAGATTTCAGTTACTGTAAATTCTCGATATGAAAATATCAAATGTCTGTTGTTTTGAAATCACAACTTGAATTGTGAACAAATTCTATGGGGTACATTAAAACGCCAAACGTTTTATCTTCAGTTCATCCAAAAATTACTTTTCCCTGTGGACAAAGCTAAATAAAAAAATATAAAATTAGAAGGTGACCATTGACTAATTTCTCCTTTTTTTTTCATCCGAATACTTAATTGATAAATAATTTTCTTCTTGCTCAACGAAGTATTAAAATCTCATAAAGTTTTACTTTTTTTATTTAAGAAAAAAAAATTAAAATCAACATTACGCAAATAATAAAAATGATTAATGAAAATACTCGTATATAGAGCTAATGGTGTTAACCTATTTTTATTTGAGAAATTTTATAATTTTTGGCGAAATGAAAGTTTGGATTACGCTTCATAAATTTTTATACCGTTGTTTTATGTATTTTACTATCGTCTTTTGGTTTGAAAATTCAACACCAATTTTTAAGAAACTCAAACTACAAAAGTTATCTTTTTTTTTTACACATAGATTGTTATCTTTTATTGTTTAATACAGTTATTGCTTTCCTAAATGGAGAAAAACATATAAATTTTTGTGTATAACTTTTTCACTTGGCAACCATGAAAATACTCTCTTGTTTCTTTCAAAAACTGACAGTTCCATTAAATTGTATCAAAGTTCATTTAAAAAAAAAGAAACGAATTGGATTGTAATTGTTAAACAAACAAACCTAATAAAGAATTTTAAAAGTGAAGGAAAAAACCCAATTGTAATGATGATGCATGTTTGACAATTCGTTATGTCAATTTATTCAAATTCTTGACAAGTTTAGGTTTGTTTATTTCTCATTCATAAACATAACGGATGACATTGTATTTGTCAACTGTTAACAAACAAACAATCCATCCAAATCTACCAAGCTCATTAATGGCTATTCAGTTATATTTTACATGTTTATTTTGTGTTTTTTTTTTGCGGTTAAACTTACCTGAACAAAATTAGAAAAAAAAGAGAACAAGAAACAAACAAACAAATTAATCCAGGAAAAGATTTTATTCCTAAAGACAATAATTCATTTATATTTCGTGGGAACATTCAAATGGCGCTCAAATGCTAACACAGTTCAGGAAATATATTTGTATAAATTCTGATAAATGGCTTTGTAATCACTTCAACTAATCTTAATGTTTTATTGAAAACGTCAAATTGATTTAAATGGATGTGTTCAGTGAGAAATGATGAAATTTTTTTTTTCAATTGTGAACACAAAACAAAAATTCATCATTGTGACTTAAAAGTGGTTTGTGGAAACTATTGCCCTCACTCATTTCTTCAGGACTAGACATAAGAGTAGTAACAATTCTAATGTTATGACTGATTTTCACATTGCGAATCTTAGGTAATTAATTTTAAGGTTTCATCATTTTATCTGTTTTTAACACATTCTGCCTAACTCTCTGTCAACCATCAAGTTAACGTACCGTCTAAAAAAAGCCCAAAGGTGGATTAGTAAATTACAGTGAATAATTTAATTCTAAAAATTTACAACGCCTCTTCCTTGACTATTTGAACCTTGGTATAGGTATTTCGCTTAAAGATACCCTGAAGAAATAGCCAACATCAAAGCAGATGGTCAATTTAACATCTTGTAGGTCGTCGTCGCGCGCGGTATGACATCAGACGCATATAAACAAAAGACTTCACACAATATGGCTACCAAATCAGACAAACCGACACAAAAAAAAGCTAAATTAAAAAATAGAAAAACTTGTTCCTCCGTTTATGACACTGACAATCGTCTTCGTCGTTGCGTTGATATCGTCGTTAAATCCGCACTTTGCAACTTCTTCTTTTTTCATATTGCCTATCTCTAGATAGGTAAACCGAAACACGGTGATGTTTATTAAATATGCAATAATTAAGTTGAACAACAAAATGATTATAAAAAAAAAAATACTATAGTAGTCAGAAAAGCTCAGTTTCTTATAGTAGTCGTGTAGTATCCGTTCGTCATCGTCATATGTTATTAAGGTTAACACACAAACATTGACAGTATTTTTGTTAGAGCGACACACACACACACGTACACACACAGCACTGTAATCTGCTTTACTAGATGTCAGTTAAAGTCCTCAGTGCTCGTTGTGTGTCTGTCACCAGAGTGTAACGTCAGTGTAGCGTAATAACTCTTTTTTTAGACATCTGATACCATAACAATACAAAACAGCATTGTTGGTTGTTTTTTTTTTTATTTCTTGGTTTTGTAGCAGGTATATTATACTCCCACCACCTGCCACTACCTATGCATGCCTACTGTATTGAAGGGCCGGATTTGACATTTCTAAATTTATAAAAAAAAATCTACTTTTTAAGGCTTCTTTTCCCACCAATCGAACAAATTGATCTAGTCCAAAGATTCTCATTTTTATACGGTTTAAGAATTTTGACAGTTGACATTTGAGACGAACATGTTGTAGAATTTAATTTTTTCCTATAAATTAATCTGACAGGCTTCAACTTCAATAAAATAAAAAAATTTAATAGTGTAAAGCAAAAATTGTGTTCAAAGTAATCTCTTTTGAGGGTACTCATTTTGACGTTTCACAATATTTAACTGACAGTTGAAAAGAGATTTTTTTTTTATAGTCATGAAAGAGTGCAAGGCGAATAATGTCAAACTGGAAAATTAAAAAAGAATGATTTTAATGTGGTCAATACAAAGCTTTAAAAATTTCTGTCACAGCTTGAATTTTATTACAAGTGACGGACAAAAATTTCTTTCGTCTTCAACACACTGACTTTGCTTTTTATTAATTTTTCATTTATATAAATATCACTATGTATTTAATTAGTGTAAGTATTTTATGTAATCAAAGTAAGTTAATATATTCCACTTTTATCTGTCAAAAATCTGATTAAAGCACCATAAATAAATTTTGTCGATTTTTTTACATAAATCTGTCAGAAATCAATACGTATTTGATTCATTCAAGACTGAAACATTAATATAGTTTGTACGAGAAACATGAAAACATATTAAAGTCCGACCTAACATTTGTAACTCGCATTCTTCAACGGATTAACCGACGTTAAAAATTTAAATTTGATCGATAGTAAACCGTGCTCAACCCACCATTTAACTTTGATTTAAAACGTAACACAAACAATCTAACATGTTTCACGGTCTTTTTAAACTGTCAAATCGAAATAACGAAACAGTTCATTTTGTTTGACATTTCTACGATAACAAACTTCAAGTGTCAAAACCATTGCAATCCGTCCCTGACTTGTATCATATGAAAATTGAGTTGGTGGTGAGTATAAGTTCAAAGAAAATGCCAAAAGCCCACATCACAGGTTCGTCGTCGTCGTCGGTTGGTTGTTGCTTGGTTACAGGTAAACCTTGTTTGTGTGCTGTGCATAGGTGGTTCATTTTAAATAATGACAGTTGTTGTAGCCGTAGGTAGTAGCAGAGCTAAATTCACCTGACCGATACGATTAGATTTTAAATATAATTAAGGGCATATACCTACTATTCTCTCTTCTTTCCCTAAACTCCAATGCAAATGGAACTAAAGTTAGATCAAAGCTTTGACTTTTACTAAAGTGGAAGGCCCATGCGCAATGGAATTCATTTCTTCCTAACTACGGGCATATTTTCCTAAAGAGACAAGCCGGCTAGAATGGTTGTTGATGGTAATTTTGTTACCGCCACCACACTAATTTGTTTTTGTTTTTTTTTCTCGTTTTGTTATTTTGTTTTTAGTTGTATTTTGTTGTTTCTATACTCCACCAACGAATGAATGAACTCGACAGTCGACACACTATAAAAAAAATAACAACAACAACAACGAGAATGAGAACGACACACCTGGTAGACTTTAAGCGAATTCAACGTTCCGATCATATGTTAGTCGTTGTTGGTGAGACGCCGAGAATACGTTCCGTTTCTCCTAGTTAATCTGGGTGTCGTCGATTTGTGTTTTGTTATAATTTTATTACTTGTCTAATTTATATATTAATTTTCGAATTCGCTTGATTTGCCGAAAATCTAAAAGTAACGAGTTGACAGATAGAATCCTGTTTAAATTCGACGAGTAAAATATTTCATTTGGAGCAATCTGGAAGAGACAGGTGCACGAGATAGCTGCTGTCATATTGGTTCTGCTTTGTCACTGACAATTATTGTCTTGTTCGAAAAAAGTTATTTCAAGTCCCCGCCTGGACCTGTCATAACATTGTGGATGACATTAGTTTATTGCTCGCTATAGTGTTTCGAAGTTTACGCTTGAAAACACTTGATTAATGGTTGGAAAATTCGTTTGAAAACTTTTTTTTTCGTTCTCCATTGAGGAGAATTAATAGTGTATTTTTTTTCATCCACCTTAATCGATTCGAACATACTCGTATTTTTGTGATTGATAATTAAGAAAATATTGCTTCAACTACATTCACCTGTTGGGTTGTTGTTTCTGTGTGTGAATAAAGTGAATTGGTCATCCTTATCTTAAGGTCGGTCAAGAAATTGATAAACAAAGAATCAAAAATAACAAAGTCATTTGATATCGCAAAATTCGTACCTTTAATTCGATTTCGAATGTTTTTTTTTTTTTTGTTTTTGTTCATCAAAATAAAAAAATTCTTTCGAACATAGATCATTCGTTGATTTAGTTTTTGGTTGTTTTAATTTTAAGTTTCCCCTCGGGTTGTGTTTGCGAATAGATACGAGAATCTTAACTAACTATCTCACTCATCATTCTAAATCTAAATAAGCCAAGCTAAGAAGCTTAGAGGCGAATATCCGGTCGTATCCAGCAAGAGTTCATTGCGGTTCAAATACTATACCTATTTAGAAACAGCGAGAGACTCATTAATTCGTTTCTTTTTATTCATGAAGCGACATCAAAAACGAACCATAATTGGCATCCACCGCGGTATATAGAGACAAAAAAAAAATTAGACAAGAGTTTTTTACGGAACTGACACGCAAAACGTTCGCGGTGTGATTCAGTGGAAAACAAAAAGTGGAAGAAGAGCTAAGCAACAGTTCGGCGGTGGCGGTAACTGACGGCGGTGTTGCACATCATTATCACACAAATAAGGACAGCTAAACGTTCTCCTTTTATGCAAGTTCTGGAAATTACTGTGAAATCAAAAAAACTATGTACAAAATCGATGATGAATTTCGTCCTGGAGGCGGACGGGTGTTTATGAGAGCCACTCAAGAGAATTCCGATCAACGAAGCTCGAGCGTGGAAGGACGAAAATCGAGCCTTCGCAAAGGACCAGCGATCACAACGAACATAGATGACAGGAACATCCGTTTCAAACACGAAGTCAAACACGAGAAGACAATCGAAGCTGTCATTCGAGATTATCCCGATGTTGGTGCTGGAAATGGATATGGAAGTGCGGGATCGCGGAGAAATGGATCAGCCATCAATTATCCGCCGGCTTCGTCAAGTTCGTCGATTGATCGGACGTTGGTCTTAACGAAAAATTTCAATAATGGAGCTGATCGTTTTCCCGGTGACATTCCAAAAGTTGGAAGTGACGTTAATTCCTTTCATTCGATTACTAAAAATAAACGAATGTCAACGGAAGTACTTGGATCGAGTATGGAACGTACGAAATTGTCACAACGTGCTCCAGATGGTCACCGACGAATTACTACACATATTGTTAGGAAAGTGACAACACTAAGTCGGGCCGAGGAAAAGGAACAAGCACAGAATTTGTTGCACTCGTCGGGAAAGAGTGTGAGAACTACTGAAATTGGATACTATAATAATTCTCAGCCGCAAGCTATTGAACCGAAGCGTCAAAAGGTAGTTTTTTTGTTGTTTAATATTTAACGAATGTTGGAACAAAGAAGATGGGTCTTTGGAAAATGTTGTGGTGTTTTAGTTTTGGGCTTATAGATTGGTTAACTATGAATGCATTTTAATTTAGTTGTCATTCCATAATTTGACTTATTCGTTGTGCTAAGATATAAAACAATGTTAAATTAATAGATTTGGCGCGTTATCTCCTTGAAGTGTTGTTTATCGTTCAACTGCAACGATAATGTATTCTTTTTTTTACTCACTGTTTTTAAAAATCGAAGTCCAAAGTCTTGTCATAAAAATAAAAAAAGGTGATTTCAATATTATGAATTAATTTATCAAATTTTTGGTTGCATTGATTGATAAAAAATGTGTCATTTAGACTTAAATCTTACTTCCAATTCAGTTCAGAAATAAATATATTGTTTTAGTACTTCATTTCATGTGTTCAAAACTAAACCTTTCAGTTCCATCTTTTGCCAAAGTTCATATAAAGCAAAAGTTTAGTTCATGTGAGTTTTAGAAAGTAAACTAACAGATCTTTCGTTTAAATTTAGATGAAAGTTTAAAACAGTGGATTAGTCTTCTTCTATCTAAAAAACAAAATAGAGATGTTATTTTTGAAGACCTCTTAGGAAATTCATAATAAAAGTTCAGTCCCATTATAATGCGCAAGTTGTAAAAATGTCAATGACTTCTCAAATGAGTATATATAAATATAAAAATTGACAGCTGAAATCACAGTATTGAAATATGACATTTGACTACCCATCTGTAGAAATAAAAAATAAGCCTTATTGGTTTTACTTGTTACCTGTTCCTCCGCATGAAAGCTTTATTCGCCAAAAAGCCAGATTTCTGTTTCCCGTAGTAAAAATTACTGGCTTAAGAAAACTTAACGAAAGAAACTTCAATTAAATGTTTTTAAAACAATAGTTCACAAACCCAATTTTTCTGACAATTTATAAATGTCAAAAATTTCATATGGTATGACACTGAAAAAACAGCAACCTCATACTAAAACATTAAAGATGTAGAACGGTTCTAAATTCGTTTATGATTGGCAATAGCCTATAGTAACTTATAAAACATCGGATCCAATTGATGACGGAATCAATCATGAGTGATCGCTGTTAGTAAAAACCTTAGGGACCGTCTGAAGGCTACCGTAGGCTGCTATCAGCCCACGTCTTTCTTTCTCTCCCCCTCTGTCTTGTATAAATGTCTTGTAATGTATCACCTGATGGTTTTACTTGCTAAGATGCAGTGCCGCTACTCCGTAGATTTATGTCTGGAGAAGTGTACATTTTTTAACGTACATACATGACATGCGTACATTAATATGAACGTAATGAAGTTGAAAATAAGGAAAAACATTGTTGGCTTAGTATAGCACATTAAAAATGGTCGAATGTCCAAAATAATCAACTTACATTTTTTGATAATATGTTCATTACCAATTTCTTTTATTATCCTAATTTTATCTTATGATCAAAAAAGAAACTAACAAAAATATTTTCCTGACTTTCAGAAGCTATCTTTCTTAAGCTGTGAAAGTTATCAACTTAACACATAAACCTTTAAAAACCCAAATGTGATTGTCTTATTCCATTTAAACTTTCAGATTTCATTGTTTTTTTTTTTTTTAAACAAATAGGGCAATTATGTGCTCCAAACTAGTTTTTAACACCAGAAATGGAGCGACATCAAAAAGAATTACGTACCTTTATACTTAAAACTTAACCCATTGTATTTCACAATAAAGTGACATCATCGTCGCCATCATCATCATAATCATCATCATGGTAATGCGCCTTTAGGTTACATTAACTGTAGCTTATTTGTTTAACCATGATAAATGTTGGTTCCTTGGACCACACAAACAACACTGTAACCACCACCTTAGGATACACTCCATTAAAAAGTGCTTTAAAATACGCGTGAAAAAATGCCGCAAGGACGTCCTCGCATGTACCCACTCGTACAGAAACGAGACCTAGTAAATAAATATCATACACTCCATCAATCTTTCACAATTACCTGTTTTAAGTGTAAAGCTTTTGATACAGCTTCATTGTTAATCGTCGTCGTCGTCATAGCAGTGGCAGCAGCAATGGAAATAAATCAATAAAAATGCGTTCATTGTATTTCGAAATGAAAAACAATAATTACGTCCGTCTTGTTGGTTGTGTAGGCTGGAGACTTGGTCGTGGCTGCAACCAGCATGGCATGTGAATGTGGAAAATAAATAGCCGCCACATGTTTGTCTTTTATGGAAGGTTTTGTTTTCGGATAGGAATTTCAAATGACGTCAACTGTGTTGATTTTGTTCAAAAGATGGTTAAGAACTATGTACATGTATAAAAAAAATAAGTCAAAAAAGCCAAGGCAAATGGAACTGTCTACAACAATTACTCTTGTCCACGAATTTAACGCGGCACCAAACCGTGCCGTTAAGTGGGAAGAATCAAGGTTGTTAAACTGGAACAAACTCAAAACCACGTAGGGGTAACATATTAATGTCTATATACCATAAATTGCAAAATCGAAGGCAAACTTCAAACGTAGGCGGATCTAGATAAAAATAAAAAATAATAATAAAATACAAAATAAATTCAAACATACTCGTAATTAGAAATAAAAATGAATTAATTTAAAAAAATCTTTCTTTATTTTTATAGATCTCCGATATCGTTGTTGGTAAAGAAGATAACGTATCAGCTAGAGAAGCTCTTTTAAGATGGGCGCGACGTTCAACAGCACGGTATCCAGGCGTTCGAGTAAATGATTTTACTGGCTCGTGGCGTGATGGACTGGCGTTCTCTGCCTTGGTGCACCGAAATCGGCCGGATCTGCTTGACTGGCGAAAAGCAAGAACCGACCGACCAAGAGAACGTCTCGAATCCGCATTCAGTATTGTCGAAAAGGAATATGGTGTCACACGTCTGCTTGATCCTGAAGGTATTAAAATCTTCTTTCTTACAAATTCGGATAATGTGCTAAAATGTGTGTTCTTCTTTCTTTTTTTTTTAGATGTTGACACAAACGAACCTGATGAAAAGTCTCTGATCACGTACATATCTTCGTTGTACGATGTTTTCCCAGAGCCACCATCAATTCATCCACTTTTCGACATGGAATCACAGCGCCGAGTTCACGAATATCGTGACTTGGCTCAACAATTCATCTATTGGTGCCGTGAGAAGACTGCCTACTTGCAGGAGCGTTCATTCCCCTCGACTCTGATCGAGATGAAGCGTTTGCTAAGCGATCTAAATCGTTTCCGCACCGACGAGGTGGCCCCAAGAAAGCGAGAAAAGACAAAACTCATTCAGATCTACAAAGAATTGGAACGATATTTCGAGAGTATTGGTGAAATTGAAGTGGAGACCGAATTGAGACCGGATTCAATTGAAAAAGTATGGTATCGCTTGCAAACTGCCTTAGCCGATCGTGATCATATATTACAACAAGAAGTTGAACGATTGGAGCGTCTTCAAAGACTTGGCGATAAAGTTCAGCGTGAAATCAAACATGTTGATATGAAACTAACCGATTTGGAGACTCGAATAAGCGAAGAAAGTCGCCGCATCGAAAGACTACATCCAGTCGATGCGAAGAATATTGTTGAAGCACTAGAAACAGAAATTCGACACTTAGAAGAACCAATTCAAGACATGAATCAGGATTGCTTAGTTCTAAAAGAGGGCCGCTATCCACAGGTGGCGGACTTGCATAAGAAAGTTCAGAAATTACACCAACGATGGTCGCAGTTGCGTTCAACGTTCCATTCCACTTTGGTTCAGAAGCTATCTGGACTTAAGTATCCCGTCCATGAAACAACTGTGACGCGTCAAACGCGTATGGTTGTTGAATCTAGACAAATAGACACAAATCCCTACTTCCGAGACCTGCAAGAATATACTGAATGGTGCCAAAATAAGTTGGTAAGTTGTCATCAGTTGCATTTTTATTCCGATGAAATTTAATTTATTATTATTTTTTTTTTTGTAGAAACAACTCCACACTGCCGACTATGGATCTGATCTAGCATCGGTTAAAGAAGAACTTGAGCGCCATCAACAAGACCACAAGACGATCGATCAATTCCACTCAAAGATCCTTCAAGCCGAACGTCAACAAACCAAATTCAATGGTGACGAACTAAATCTATACCAGCAACGTTTGAATCAACTTCAAAAATTATATGCCGACTTGCTGAGTACGTCGACCAAACGTCTCTCTGATTTGGACTCATTGCAACATTTCTTGGCTCAAGCTTCAGCTGAACTTCAATGGCTGAATGAGAAAGAACAAGTTGAGATCACCCGTGATTGGGCTGACAAGAATCTTGATTTACCATCTGTTCATCGATACTATGAGGTAAGTTAACGTGTAGTTTTTTTTCTTGTCAACAACAAAAAAGTAGCAAAGTAGAAGAGAAACAAATCGGATAATAGCATGGCTATGTAAAGTAATTTGCTTATAAGCATTGCAAGCTTCTCTACGGTTAAGAGTGAATCGATAGTATTTTGTCCAAAAAGAAAATTACTATAAATTCTGGTAACCCAACTGACTTCCTAACTTCAAGTTCACTTAAGAAAATGTTTTTTTTAGTGGTACAGCCTCTTTTTGTGTCTCAAATCAAAAAATTGATAAAACCATTTCTTACAAAATTCTATATCGAAAAATTATTGAACAATTTCAGAGAGGTGGTCAATTACGCAAGACCACTTATGTGTTCCTAAAAATGTTTTTGCAGATCCTAAATATAGTAATTGTAATCTGCTAGCAGATTAAGAATATTCAGGTGCATTCTGAACTATTGTTAAACTTCTAACTTTAGTACTCCTTGCGAATGACTGCAAATGTAAAGAAGTCTTGTCTAAACTCTATTTTAAGGAAGAACAGTAGTGACATGAGGGTATTACCTCATTTTTGAATACCCGCAGGTGTGCATGTGCATGACTATTGACAATTAATATGAATACAGCACCTTGTTCAAAGGGATAGAAAAGAATCGATTCACTTAAATGTAGCCACTAAGACCAAGAAAATGAAAACAAAAAGAGTTCCTTAAGAATATTATTATTTTTTGTTTCAATTAGAAACTAAGGAACTCTTCAAGTGTGAAAAGAAATATTTAAATTTAAGTCTTTTTTCAAGCGTACATTTGGAAATGGAGAAGAGGTAAGTTGTTCGTACACAAAATCGAAATACCTGCCATTTAGCTTTATGTTTGCACTTTTGCTTCTTTCTTTTATATAAATTTGATCACCTCTACCAAAATGGGTAGGGAATAGCATCTCTCTTTTCTCTGTCTCAATTGAACATCATGTTTATTGAAAAAATTTAATTTTTGTTTTTTTTTTCATTTTCTAGAACCTGATGTCAGAATTAGAAAAACGTGAATTACACTTTGGAACGATCTTAGATCGTGGCGAGGCATTACTCAATCAACAGCACCCCGCATTGAAATGCATCGAAGCACATTTGAGTGTGTTACAACAACAATGGGCATGGTTACTCCAATTGACTTTGTGTTTGGAAGTCCATCTTAAACACGCAACTGAATACCATCATTTCTTTGCTGAAATAAAAGACGCCGAACAATGGTTGACTAAGCGCGACGAAGTACTCAACACCACATATTCACAGTCTGACTTTGGTCTAGATCAAGGTGAGGCACTGTTGCGCGGTATGCAAGATCTGCGCGAGGAGTTGAATGCCTTCGGGGAAACAGTGCAAACGCTACAAAATAGAGCACAGACCATTGTGCCGTTGAATAAACGCAAACAGCCTGTAAATAGACAATCTCAAGTGCAGGCAATATGCGCCTACAAACACCAAGGTCAGCAAGTGAATGTCGATAAGGGTGAGACGTGCACTCTTATTGACAATTCAGGTCGTGTTAAATGGCGCGTGAGGAATAGCCGCAGTGTAGAGGGTTCAATTCCAAGTGCCTGTCTGCTATTGCCACCGCCCGATCCAGAAGCCATTGAGGCGGCCGATCGTTTGAAGAGGCTTTTCGATCGATCCGTTGCGCTATGGCAGAAGAAACATCTGCGTTTGCGTCAGAATATGATATTTGCCACAATTAAAGTAGTCAAGGGCTGGGACTTTGATCAATTTTTGGCAATGGGACCAGAACAAAGAACAGCCATTCGACGGGCATTGAATGATGACGCAGATAAATTGCTCAGCGAAGGTGATCCAAATGATCCACAATTGAGGCGATTAAGACGTGAAATGGATGAAGTTAATCGTCTATTTGACGAATTCGAGAAGCGGGCCAGAGCCGAAGGTAAGCAATATAAATTTTGTTATTGAGTGGGAATTTAAGGAGGGTAATTATTTAATTTAACTCATTTTGTGTGGAAATTTCAAGTGGGAAATAGTTATTTATTCAATTGACGATGAGAGTCGGTAAAAAATGACATTTTTGTTCAGATATCATTTGGAATTAACCGAGAAAGCAACGTAAAATGAAGAAACTATTTGTCAGTCGAAAAACTCGGGGTGCTTATTGTGTTTTCTTCCTTTTTTCTATTCCTTTTGATCATATTGTTTTTTTTTTATTAAAATTCGTTTTGTTATTTTCAGAGGAGAGTAAACAAGCCAGTCGCATCTTCACCGAAGAATGCATATCCATCAAGGGCAAACTTGAAGATATGGCTCGCGAGCTAGACCACATCCTTTCATCTCCATTGCCACGCGATTTGGATTCACTTGAACATGCTGTGCAAACACATGAGGACTATCAGCGTCGTCTGCGTGTGCTCGATCCAGAACTGAAGCATTTGCAAGAGACATTCCGAACAATTGCTCTAAAGACACCCGCACTCAAGAAGAGTCTAGACAATCTGTTGGAATTATGGAAAGAACTCAACACACAAAGCAATTTGCATGGCGACCGATTGAAACTGCTCGAAGGATCTCTAGCTGGTCTAGAAGACAACGAGCATGTGATATCGGAGCTAGAGAATGCCCTTGCCAAGCATCTGAACTTGCCATCTTCAGCCGAAGGTTTGCATATTGTCTTCAAACAATTAACCAATATGCAAGACGTCATATCACAACAACAACCCGCCATGGATAAGATGAACGATGCTGCCGATCAACTGGGACGTATGGGTGTACCAACAAGAGTACTGGGTGATCTGAAGCGGTTGACATCAAATGTTGAACGATTAAATACCAGGTGGATAACAGTGTGTACGCAATTAGCTGAAAGGTGAGAAATGATACGCTCAATTAAGTTTGTATTTTATATCATTCAATCGACAATCGTTGATCCAATAATATTAATTAAGCACCTTATTCATTTTCCGTTATATAGTTTTTTATTTCGCTTTATTTATTGGTTTATTTTTCTATTTTTATTAGACTCCGATCATGCGAGACGGCAATTGGCCTTTTGAAGAATCTCCAGGCTGGCATTCAAGTCGAAGAAACATGGGTCGATGGCACGACTGAAAAGCTTTCAGCAATGCCAACGGCTGCTTCTGCACTTGAACTAGACGTAAGTATTTTTGTTCTTCCCCCATCATCAGTTTGTCTTGATTGGTTTTTAATTTGACTCTCACTCTGTCTCTGCCCGACCCCCTTCGAGTAATATTATTTACCTCCCGGGAATTCTCTCTTTATTTTTTTCAAAATTACTGTACAGTTGTTGTCTTATTGAGAATTTCACCAGATATTGCTTCTTCTTTTTCTTAAGTCCCCCTCATTGAACAATGAGACTTAAAATTGATTCAAGTTTAAAATAAAAATAAAAAAAAAAAAAACACAAAATATAAAAGTACTTGGGGTGCTGGATGTATATTTATATTTGTATCAAAGCCAATTGCTTTTTACATGTTTTAAATAAAATAAAGTAATTTAAATATGAACTTGTCCATAAATACTTTGCTGTTGGGGAAACAAAAAGAAATATTGGTGAAATGGCTGTAGTGTATTTTTGTCGCTACTATTTTTATTCTAAATAAATTACAACTGGTATATTTTTTAAGAATTGTATAAACAAACTTAACGCACATTCCCCTCCTGATAAATCACCATATACTCGTAAATTAGTAAAATAGTTTAAAACAAATTAAATTAATTTGTCCCCCATTGTTGTAGTAATTGTTGTAGTCTCGTATTTCGTATGTTTATTATTAGAATTTATTAAAACATTCCCATTTGTATTACATTATTTAGTATACTAATCAAAACTATTTTATCTAATCCTTTTTTGTATTTTCACCAAAACACACTACACACCAAAAACAAAAACAAAAACAAACAAAAATCACCAATAAACATAAATTGTATATCAAAATCAACAACAAAACACAAAAAATATTTCAAAAACCTAAATTAAAAAAAATGAAAATGTAATAGAACCTTCTTGGTGCTGCTATCGAACGAAAACCAAAAATCGAAAATGTTAATGTAACCGGAGGACGGTTTATTCGAGAAGCGAAGGTAATTTTTTTTATACAAACAATAAACAATATTTTTATAATTTATTTTTCCAAAATCACACTTTTATTATTTACACCAATTTGGCAAATTTTGAATGAATTGAAAACGAAACAAAACATTGAACACCTGAGTGAATGTGATGATTGATTGTTGAATGTGATTAGAGATATATTTAATGCTTTTAATTTAAACAAAGATTAAACAAAGTATAACCAAAAAATGCTTAATCTTAACGATAATGATTAACGATAGTTAAACAACAACAACTACAAAAGCACTAAATATAATAATTTCAACAAATTTTAACCAACAAAATTTAATAAAATTCATTTTTCTCCAAGTCATTTCTTTAGAACTTATTATTTATAGTAATTTAGTTTAAAAAATAAATTAATAACCTAATGACTAACTATTTAACCCTTAATTAAAAATAACCAACCAATCAATTTCAACAACAAATACAACAACAACAACAATTAAGATATACGATGGAAAATGCTTGCATTTTATCGACTGGCTTGTTGAAGCCAGGCCATCATTTTCGCCACCACGACGTGATTTACGACCTACAGATGCCGATCCAGGAGCAACTGTATATTATACCCAACAATTGGACAATCTAAATAATAAATATGAAAGACTGCTTGAAGCTCTATCACAGAGACTGAAAACTGCAATTGAAGTCAATGGAGCCGATGGATTGGTAAGTTGAATTTTTAATTTCTTTTTTTAGTATTTATTATTTTTATTAAATTGTTTTGGATTTAAATGTACATACATTATGTATGTGTGTATGTGCACGTTGGCGTTGTCGTCGTTTGAATTCATTATACAAGGAGTAAATATAAATTCTACTCAAAGTAGAAAATGTAATAACGTTTTAATAGCTTCATATTGGTGGAACGAACTTTCGAGTTTATGCAGAATTCTTCCTACCTGAATTTTGTTTCCATGAAGTTTATTTAATTTAACTGAAGTAAACGGAAAAATGTTTGGTTTAAGATCTTAAAACAATAATAAGTAGGCGTCTTAACATTTACCGTGACTTTAACGAACTTAAAACTTCAAAGCAATGAATCAAAGAATTTAAGTGTTATAAATAAACATTATTTGATATCCTCAACTTATTCGTATATACTTATTCTTGAAAACATGGCACTGACACTATTTCTTAGTTTTATTTGTTTTATTAT
Organism: Scaeva pyrastri; assembly: GCA_905146935.1. Taxonomy (NCBI): domain Eukaryota; kingdom Metazoa; phylum Arthropoda; class Insecta; order Diptera; family Syrphidae; genus Scaeva; species Scaeva pyrastri. Next base: position 32,293,122 of record LR989927.1, on the reverse strand, counting down.
GGACAACTTTTTGTCAAACCTATGAATATTTTTGATGTTTTTTAATATTCTTTTAATTAATAGAATGAAAAGTTTTTAAAGTTTGGTTTAGATTGACTTAAGGTTTTTTTGATTATGGCCTTTATAATTAATTGTACAAAAAAATTTAAGAAAATAGAACCAACTGGTCTCTAGAGTTGTTGGAAACTTATTTCTCTTTGTAAATATGTGAGCGACAGACCTAGAAACAAAAACCGCCTTTTTCCAAAGTTTTGCTGCAAGTTCAAAAGTGATTAAATAATTTGTATGTGACAGTGTATTTGCAATGACTTATTGATGCAAGCTAATATCATTCTAGTTTCGTAGCCCATTTTTGGTAACCCTTAAAAATATAAGGAAATGTAAAATGTCACGGTACTGGCATTTTTGGAAAAGTGTCTTTTGCGAACAAGAATCTATTTTGTGCATTATTTTAAAGTCGACACCCATCTAATTCACTCCAAAGAAGCACAAGATAAAATCATTTACAATTTATAGGTCCTGAAAGGAATGAACGAAGTTAGTTTTCAGTTGGTAATTGCTTTCGACGTTTGTGTTAGACCTAATATAAAGACCTAAGTAGCTAATATTAATTAGTTATTATATTATTGACATTAAGTGACCATCAAAGTTTAAGTTTCCTCTTTAAAAACTGAGTGACACTTTAAATTTAAACCCATAGAATCTAGCATGCTAAGCAATTTAAAGTTCACTGACTCTTAGCCTTCCCTTGTCAAAGTAGGATGATTTATAAACAGCGAGCAAAAATAATTTAGTATGCTAACTTCAATTTAAGTTTTTTTTTTTTTTTGAATGAATATTTTCTTATAAATTTCAATTGATGTATTCGTGAAATTATAAAATTTGATTTTTATTGAAATTTATTTAAAATTGATAAAAATTGTCATGCAGATGGCAGTTTTTTTTTAATTTTCAAATTTCAATTGAATAAAGTGCATGACAAAAGACTAAACTCATGTCACGCGACAAAATTACTCGAACTTAAATAAAATATTTGGCATTGAATAAGCTTTTATGTACTTGTATTTGAATAAAAACGAAGTTACTTTTATAAAAGTATCACAATTGTATGATATCATTTATAATCAAGTCAATTCAATTAATATTAAAAGTTGGTGTATTTCAGTATACCTATGTATGTAAACTCAATTCGTTTTTACACGTTAACACCGTTTCAATCATTTTAGTTCATCAAAAGAATTTTGAATCTGTATGTACGTATGTATGTACGTATAAAATATTATAAGTTAGATAAAGTGTATGAGTGTATGACGTCATAGTGCGGCTTTTGTAGCTCTGACTTAAGAGTATCGTGAAGTAGTGAGCTGTTAAAAATTCATTACCGGGGTCACGATAAAATAAAAAACCACAAATTAATGCAAAGGAGTGGGCAAACTGGTTTCTGTTTCTGAAGTTGTATCTTTTTTGGTTTTGTTTTAATGTATCTCAAGAAAGAAGAAACAAAAAGGCAAAACTTTAAACCGAATGAGTTATATTTTATTGTTTAAACAAAAATAAAAACAAGACCAAGAACTTGAATTCGTTAGAATGTACAAATACGTAGATCCCCAAAATGACTATAATTGAGTTATGTTTTATTTTCTCACACGTTTTGGGCGTTTTTAATTTAATTTTTTTTTTTTTTTATTTTTGGTAGACGCTTTAATGACAATGGACAAAAGTAATTTAATGCGAATTTTTATACACATCCAAAAAGGTGGGCTTTTAAAAGTCCAACGAAACGAATGATGGCAATTATGAGTTCATAACAATGAACTAATCTGACATGAAAACAAGTTTTTTGAAATGTTTGATCTAAGCTTAGAAGTTAAGACTTGATATATGGCCGCAGCCATGACGAGGATCTGACATTTGTTTGGAATCCAAAACTAGATCGCATTATGTTTGTCCTGTCCTGTTAAGAGTATTCAGAAATATTTCAAAGAGATTTATTGAGATGTTCTTGTTTTTAGTCAAAGAGTGTAGGTCTTGTTTTTCGATTTATTCGATTTTGGGGAATACGAGAACAAGTTTGTGAGTGACTTTTAAAATCAAAATTTGTTTTAGTTTATTTAATTTATTGAAATCATTTAAAAAGAAATTACTAAATTAAAAAATGGAAATAAGTTAATACATTTTTTTTTTCTTAAAAATTAATATAAATTAAATTTTTATTTGGATCTCTTAGTAAGGATAGTGATTTCGAATTTCGTAAGTCGTGACTTTTCTAAATAAATATTAAAAAATTCAAAAAAAGAAGAAAAAGAAATGATATAATCGTTGAGCCTTGATTTTATTTCTATTGATTTGTTTTTCTCTGAGTTTTTCTTTTCTAATGTGATTTCTATATTTGTTAGTTAAGACGTTATTTTGAAAACTCTATGTCATTGATAACTTACGGCTGCTGAGAATTGCCAATCTTGAAAATATTTATTCTTGTTTCATTTTCCAGAATATTCAAACTAAGTCAGATTTAAAAGAAATTTGACTGTCAAAATCAATGTAAACCATAAAACTTAAAATCAAGAAATAAAAAAAATTCAATGGATAAAGCAAAGATCAATAATACAAAAGTTTTTTTTTTATTTCAAAATCTTATTAGGTGTCAATTAAATATTCTTAAATAAACTGACACAGAAAACACAACAATGACAGCTGTCTTTGTAGGCACTCATGCAGTTCATATGTCAATTGACTGTCACTTTGCTATGAACCTTATGAAACCTTAGAAATTGAATTTTAATTAAATTGATTAATTTAAATAGTAGAACATTTTTCTCAAGATTCATTAAACATAGTTTTATTAGAACATACCTATAAAGATAGCCTATTAACATACATATATTCGCTTTAAAAGAGTCCACTATATGAACACAATCAATGATTTTTGAAATGTCAAACTACATATATGAAACAAAAATGACAGTTATCTTTTAGGTACTTCACTTCAAATATCAATTGAATGTCAGTTTTCTTCTTTGAATTTAATCAATTAATTTGTTTTTAACAGAACTTTTAAAAATAACTCATGTATTCTGGTTTTAAAATCTAAAAGTTTGGTTTTTTAATTTCTATTGTTTTTTGCTGAATAACATTTAGTCGTTTAATTTTTCTATATGCCACATGGTCAAACAATGAGACATCAAAATGAATAATTTCAAAATAACACCATCATTAGTTTTTCAAACGTCAAAATTTGCTTATAAATGTCAATAAACTACTCGTTAATTGATTGAGACTTTAAGAATATACAAAAATGACAGCTGTCTTGTAGGTACGTAATTTTTCAGTTCAAATGTCAATTGACTGTCACTTTACTATGAATTCCAGGAAACCTTAGGAATCGCCTTTAAATCCCTAAAATTGATTTTCCCTAACCTGTCAATTTACTATTAAACAGTATTTCTCTTTTCAGTTTTAATTTTCAAGTTGTTTTTTTTTTTTTAATTTAACGATACTTATAACAATAATAAATCAATAATTCTATACAACAAAAAACTAGCAATTAAAGTCGAGTCAAGTCTAGTGGCTTTTTAATTTCTTCTTTTTATCGTCCTATGACATCAGATCATTGAGTTCTCAAGTACTTGGAACTTATTTACGTCCATATCTACATACGTACTGGTCATAAACTGTATGTACTTGTACTTGTACTTTAAGTGTAGTGTTCTGTCCTTGTTATTGTGTGTTTTTTTTTTTTGTACTTTATTATTTTGTTGACATTCGTTTCCATATCACTTTAAGTCTTCTTTAAAGCAATCAAACTCTCAAAAGCGAAAGAAACACTCTAACATCTCGCTCAGAGAAACAAAAGGTATCTAAATTGCCATGTTTCGGTTTTTATTGTCTTAATGTATAACATTGCTTGATTTAATGAATGTAGGTTGTAGTTGGTAGGAATATTTACATTCTCCAACTCCAACAACCGGCAAATAAAGAGAAGAACAATAAAAGCTCAAAAAATTTTATACAAATACAATACACAAAAATGTATCTCAATCCGTCAAACGTTCTCGCCAACGCCGCCGCCGGTCTTTTCTGCATGCAAAAGCTTTTACCGACATCCCCCAAAACCGCCCCAAGGCACAACAATGGCGCTATACACTTGATTTTGAGTTGAGAACTACATACCAACACTGTGCACCGTGAGCAGTGAGCACTGAGCACTAAACACTGACAGTTGGGTGGGATGACTTATGGCTGGTGAGTAACCATAAGTCAAAAAGCACCGCCATTCCATATTCCATACCATATACCCCCGTCTGACAAAATAGAACACTGTCACTAGCGATGGCAAAGCGACTTGAAAGTTTGTTCAAGTTTCGGCACTCGGTTAGTTTAGAATTGGTCGTCGCTGTGGGATGAGCTTTTTTCCAGCAGCACTCCCTTAACGTTGGTTTCTTGATTACTTTTTATATTTTGTTTCCAAATTTATGGATTAAATAATCAAGTTAAGAAGAAATACATAAAAAACGAAGCATTGTGTTAAATCCACGCGCATTTTTGAATGAAATAAAAAGTGTACGAAAATGTTAATGAATCTATTCGACCTTGAATTTGTTTAAATATAAAATAATAATTCGGTTGAAGGGCGAGACAGACTCAAAAAGAAAAAGAAAATATTAAATTCGAAATTGAAATTGTATTCTCACATCTTAACCACATTGTGTGTGCCGAAGTATAGAATTATTAATGATGATGTCATAACCTATACACTTGAAAATAAATAATTTTATTTATTTTTTTTTAAATAATTTTTGTTTTTGTATCTATTGATTTTCTTATCAATCCGACAAAGTACGACACGGTGCGGTGTGGCGCGGTGACGATTGTGGCCGGTGTTGTTGGTAGCGGTAAAAATGTTGAATGGAAAATACTTCAGTGCGTGACAAACGGAGTATGAAAAAATGTTACTAAAGTTACGGAAATGTTAAACAGAAAGTGAATTCGAAAAACAAAACACCATACCTACATAACTCGGGAATGCGGTGATGGGGTAGAAAACTTGTCTTCCCTACTGTACCATAGCCTTGAATTTGAATTTCTTTTTCTTTTTTTTCTCACCGCTTAACGGTTGTCTTTGTTTAGACAAAAAATATTTGTTTGCTTTCAGAAGAGGATTTTGAATTGTTTTTTTTTCGGAAGTACTCGTATTTGAAATACGAATCAGCTGTAGATATGAATTCAGGGTGGTTTTGCGGCCTTTCAATCGATAAAGGAATAGAAAATGAGCTTTTTCTGCATTTTTATGCACGGGGGAATCCTTGAAAGCTACTTTCGGCACTTAAACATCTGGAACACACAAAGCATCGTTTAACAGAAGAATTTGAAAAAAGAACCAGACCATCTAAAAGTGGTGTTTCCCTTTTAACAATTCAAATATTTTATGCAAAGTGCACACATACCCAAAACTTACTCATTTAAAATATGTGTTTGTTATGTCTGTATGTATGTATGGATGGATGTCTAAGGCTATGTAAATGTTAGTGCATATATATTTAGTGACCCAGTGGTGTTCCAATTCCTGCCCTACGCGATGTCTATTTTTAGAAATCCCCATTTGAATTTCTTACTTTTGTGCCTATGTACTAAGTGGCTGGCGAAATTCGTTTGCATAGAATTTACGAATTGAATTTGTTTAAAAAAATAATGTTACCTTTCACTTTTTAGTTTTTCCTTATCGTTTGAAAAACGAAGGAGACAGAAAATAAGAAGATGTTCTTCCTGTATATGTCATATTTTCTGTTGTGTCTAGAAACATATAAAAAAATAAAAGAACAAAAAGCTAAACAAGTTCTAGAACATAAAGATGCATTTTTATTACATCATCGATTAATTATGACGGCATTTATAATTTATTAGTCTAGTATAAGATATTTAAATACAGGGTGTTTCTTTTTTTTTTGAATCTTTGATGAAATATTTTTAATTCTTTATTGAATTATGTTTTTTTTTTGTTGAATCAATCATTCAAAATTGTTCGAAACTGAAAAGTAATTTCACAAGCAAATGTCATCAAAAAATTAGCCATTTGGGATGGGTTTAAGAACGTTATTTAAACTGTCATATCACCAATGCTGATACTTTTGACGTTGACAGATTTGTAAAATATCATTTTAAAATGTTTTTTTTGGACAAAATAAATCAATTTTTCTGTAATTTTCATAAATGTGTCAAACGTTTTCTCTCTTTTTTACGTTTCTTTGGTTGGAACTGATTTACTATATTTTTGACTTTAAATAAACCGAAACCAAATATGTCAGATTGATTCATGTGGTCTTATTTTGTTTAAATTAAATTCTATCGTTCAATAATTTTAATAATTTGATTCCATACCTGTTCTAACAACAAATTTGACAGGTTTGAGTAGTTAAAAAACGTTATTTTTTTTATTTTTGTTGGTCTCAGAGGACTTCTGGAAGACCAATCTAAAACGTCATTTAAATTCGAACATATTTAATATTTATCCTTAAAAATTCGAAAAACCTAATGATTCTTAAAAAAGACCAATTTTGGTATTAAACGTCACTCAATGCCAAGAGGTTTACTGTTAATTGACTAATTAAAATGTCTCGATCGATCGATGACAAAATGACCCGATAGCTGTCTAGACAAGTGCAACCAATTTGGGGCGAAGTTTCCCACTTATTTTTATTTATTTATTTATACTAAATCATACCCCCGCTTTGTCTAAAATGGATTGCAAAATATGGTAAGGTAAAAGACATCAACCTCATTTTGCATTCCGTATGGTTTGAATCATGATTGAATTCGCAGCTTCAAATTATTTACAATTTATTGATATTTGTTTGACTTTTTAATAAAATGTACATATACACCAATATTATTGGTAAATACAACTGTTTAAATGTTTATTTATATCCTCAAAGCTCAAATAAATTTCAATAACAGTTTAAAATGTCATTCAACTACGATCATCTGTCAAACATTAAAGAAAAATAGCGATTTGACATACATTCATTATTTTGTCTGTCATTTTGTTTTCTTTTGCAAAATAAACAAAACAAGTTATTTTGAAGTGAATGGTACATATATGTATTTGTTAGGTGTGTCTTTTTTGTCATAACTTTATAGACCCAACGATATTCATGATTTTATACAAAGTTAACTGTTATTTTTGTGTTTTTGCATTGTGCAGCGTTCATTAATGTAATATGTGTAAGTTGCGAACATTTTTCTGTCAACAATCACGTAGAATAAAGTGTCGATGCCCACGCAGCTTTGAATGAATAAAATATCACGCCTATTCTTATTATACTTACATTACTGAGTTGACATACTTTTTCCGTTACGTGCAAAATGTGTTCTTTCCTACGCCAACTTCAAAAAAAAAAAAAATATAAACTGACGTACTACGTGAAAATGTAGACTGGGAAGAATTTTAAGCCTTATGTGAGCAAGTTTTCCTCGCAGCTATGCTCATTTTCATTAATTAAAACATTATCATGTTATATGTAATACTTGTAAATAAATGATAATAACAATAATATAATCTATAAAGAGTAAATATGGAAATAGAAAGTTGTGTTTTCAAAAAACAGGTAAATTTTTGATCCAGATCAAACATCAATTGCTTGTACAAAGAAGTTCAAATTGACATTTGTTACTTTTTTGTTTTTCAAATAAAAAAAGCCATCTACCTGTCAAAGTAAAATACACTAGCTTACAACAGTTAAACAAGATTAATTGTTATTTTTACACTTACAAGTTGAAGACAAATCATCATCAGATCATGATGATAATATAGTTTATATTTGCTATTTACACTAAAAAAACTAATGACATTCTTAAAAGTTCTAATATTTTTCGCAAATGTCAAAAATATTTGTAAAGAATAAAAAAAACTAGGTATTCAATTTGAATACAAAAAAAAAATGATTATTATTAAAATACAAACAAAGGTTGATTTAATTTACTGCAGAATCTTTGCGCTTCTAACTCATCTATTTTAGTTTGACTTTGACACTTTGTGGTTTATCAAAGCATGACAAACTGTGTCGCGTCTATTGTGTTAAGCCAGTTACCTAATGTCAATTAAAGATATCAATTTACAATTTACAAACGCTGTAAGTTTAAATCACAATAAGAAATTCACAATGGATATTTTTTTATTTGGTAATTTAAATACCCTTTTAGAAATTATACATCGTTTAACTTAACAATATGACAATTTAATATTTGTTTATTAAATAAAATGTTGTATATATTTTTTTATAATTTGCAAATATTATCACCTGGTGTGCAATTTTAAAACAGAAATGATTTCATTATTTATTTGTTTGTTTAAAACAAAAAATAAAAACGTATATTTATTTACTCAACGATTTGATGACTGTTTGACTCTTTATCTAATCAGTGAATTTTCTGTTTTGAACGAATATGAATTAAGACAATCCATAATTATTTATATTTATTTGTCGATGATGCCGGTAGATATGTATTTGTTTTTTCCTATTAAATTAACAACAAATGGAATGCCAGACTATTAAACATCTGGTTTTATTGGCAATTTTCGTATTGTTTCAATTAATTCGATTTGAGTGGAACTAGGGATCTCTCTTATATTCAGCCGACTAATTACATTAGCCATTTAGATAGTTTATCACAAGTTAATTAAAAATACAATAAGAAAACAAAAAACATGTTTTTTTTTTGTTGGTTAGGAGGAAAAATATACATATAGATTAGATCACCGCTAGTCGAGTTTTTTTTTACCATCTAACAGCAATTATTGTACATACATTTCACCACAACTTGTTCTGCTTCATCTTTTTCTTTCCGCCGCCGCCGCGCCGTGCCATATCGCCACCGTAACTGCTACCGCTACCGCTGGCGGGCAGTGGCATTTTAAATTTTCTGTAGCAAATTCCCCGAAACGCGTGTATGGTTTGTCATCATCATCATCGTTTTGACATCATTGAATTTCAAAAAATACAAAAAAAGAAATAAATAAAAGTGTTTCCGTCTATTTTGTTTATTTATAGAAGAAGAAGCAAAAAAAAATTATAAATATTTATCAGCACATATTCTATTGGAATTATTAATCTTATCCCAGCGCACATGGTTTTCGTGAAAACCAAAAAGAAACAAAATTAAAAATCAAATCAACAAACAAGAAACATTGTGTTTAAATTGTGAATCAAAAGTTTTGAAAAAATGGCATTGTTTTGGATTAATTAACAAAAAAAAAAATCTAACGAATTTATTCAAAAGAAAAATTGTGATTTTTTCCCTGTGGAAAAAATATCTTTAATTGGAATTATATTTAATTAATTAAATTTGTATTTTGTTCGTATAATCGTGATCGTGGTTTAGTCAGTTGTCTATTTTTTTTTCTTTTTTTTATAATTTCTTTTATTTTAAATAATGAATTCAGACGACTATGATTTTGCCTACGAGTTTCAGGTAATGTATCCAATCCAAAACTATTTATTATTGTATTTGTTGTTTCTTATTTTACATTTTATGAAAATGAACAGAATACTTAATCACGTCGCGTCGGCCTGTTTTAAATTTTATAGTTTAGGTCTAAAAAAAATGATCAAATTTTAAGTACCTGGCTTTGCATAAACTTGACTGTTAAAAATGGTGGTTTAATGCTTTGAATTATTAGGGCCATTTGGACAGACGACGCGGTCTAATAGTTGATTCGTGCGGCTTAGTATTTTGATGGCGGATTGACAGAGGTTTAACCGTCACCGTTGTCATGGTCGTGGTTGTTCAAGGTTTGACGTTTAAGTATGCGGTAATAGCCATCGACAACAGTTGAATCGGTTATTACCCCGACGACATTATAGTGAGTTAAAACTACTGAACCGTGGATCAACTATTGAACCATGTTTTTTGCACAACATATGAATACCATGGTGGTTTATCTAATGAGAAGTTAAAGTAGGTTGTTGAATTTAAATGTGTAGTTTAAATGTTAGAAGCTTCATTATGTCAAGTGAATGTTCAATTTCGGAAATTATGACCCAATTAGATACATCTGAAAAATAAATTATATATGGCGATTACTTTGATTTGTATCCGGTTGTCAATTGTAATTTTAAGTAGCTGTCAAATTTCAACGAAAGCTTGAAGAATTCAAGAACCACTATAATTATGCGCTGAACGTTTGCTGAAAATGTTACCTCTTCGATTTTTTAAAAGATGTGTTTGTTTTACTTTGAACATTTTTTTCAATCTAGAACTTCATCAATTTTGAAAGCTTAATTTCAAAACTGTATAAAATGCCACCAGTAGACAATTAAACTGACAGCTTAGTAAAAATTGCTACTTTTGTTTTTAGTACAATATAACATTTTTGACAGATATGATTGTTAAGGCGCATTCAGCTGATGTTTATTAAAAATTCTACATTATATGATTTTAGTAACGTTCTTTTAAGGTAACAAGTTATTTTTGATGTGTTTCCAGTTTAAAATCAGGCAGTTTAAAATGTTGCACCTTTAATTTTGTTTTTATTAAAACATTAAAACGGGTATATCCGCTTATAAGCGCCAGTCATGCATTTTTTTCTTTTGTATAATCAAATATTATTCATAATAGTCACAATTAATATGCAGTCTTACGGCACCAAAACGTGATTCAGGTTCAATGCGTTAATCCGAATATTTTGCCTTAATTGAGATAATGCACGTCAAAATAATTTATCAAATTATAATATAATGTTATCTAACTAAAATTTTTAATAGTTTTTTTTTTTTTTTTTTTGACAATAACAAAATTTAATCTTCATAGGTATTGAAATGAGCAAATCAATAAAAAAGTCGGTCAATTGATTGACAAGTATTTGAACTGGATCTAGTTTTTTTTTAGATAAACTTTTTCGATATAACTGGTAACCAATGTAACTTCGCACAATGACAGCAATCATATTTCCTTGGAGAGAATGAAGTACTTTGTTATTGATTTCTGTGCAAGACATCAACTGCTCTGACACAAGAACATGAGTTATTGGGAGTACTCTTAAGACTTTTGTTGAAAAAGTTCGTTTTTTCCGGCTTTGAATTTCTTTAGAATTAAAATTTTTTATCACTTAAATAAAACAGCAATCATATTTCCTTGGAGGTAATGAAGTACATACTTATAAAGTTTTTTGTTATTGATTTCTTTGCAAGACTTCAACTGTTCTGACACAAGAACATGAGTTATTGGGAGTACTCTTAAGACTTTTGTTGAAAGAAGTTCTTTTTTTCCGGCTTTAAATTTCTTTAGAATTAAAATTTGTTATCACTTAAATAAAATGAGATAGATTTGGTATTACTTAAAAAAAGTGAAAACTTTGAAAGCAAATTGGATCTGTTCGTTTGTTTTATTAGATTCATATTTTCATGGAAAACAGATTCAAATTAGCTCCATCTAGCATTTTCTTTTTCAGTCGATGTTTTTATTTTATGTAAATAAAAACTAAAATTGTTTTCTGAACATTTTAGGCTTAGAAAGAACTTAGGATCGTTCAAAGTCTTATTTATTTTCGTTGAACGATGCCACTCAAACCCCTAAGATAGTACATCGATTAACGAGCCAAAATTTAATAAATAATTATGACGTCTCTAGGTATTGAAACTAATTTTGATAATTTCTTTGATTTATAATAATCAATTGTATATTACAGAAATCAAGAAATATACAATTTATTTATTGCATTTTATAATATTATTAAGTCTCAAATAATGAACTCAGATTATTCGATTCTTGTTGGCTTCCGACATCATTTTCCTATTGGGTTTTTTAAATGACATATGTATCTTAATTTAAAACCATTCAAAATGAGTAAGAAAACAAAAACTTTTATTTGCATTAGGTAATCATCGTCGAAAACACCTTTTTTGGCAAATAATCTCATCTCAACTCTTTTATTTGGTTAAGTCCTCCTTTATGGTGTGTTTTCAATGCAAACAATTATTATCCAATCTATCAGAAATGTTAATGGGCTATTAATTTGAATCTCCATATTCATATTTTTTTTTCCTTTTTCTTAGCAGTTAACTACTTGAGCCTTTTATGTGAAATAGATTAATGTGTTTTTAAGAGGAAGTTTTTTTGCCTTCTTAATTTGTACATACTTGCATATATGTATGTATGTGTAGTGTATAGTATACGTAAAATCAAATCACAAGTGATATGATATCATTAAAGTATCATTAATCTTGTGATTTTGTTTTAAAATGTCAATGTCATTAGTAGGTACGCACCATTATTTAGCTGACGGCATAAGTGAATATAAATTAATAACAAATAAAAAAAAAGACCTTCAATAAAACAGGTGAATGTTTGCATCATCATTTTCATAATATTCTTAAATTTAGAACGCTTTTATTCATAATGCAATTATTCTATTGGACATTCAAGGCTTAGCTAGTAAAATGACAATTAAATAATTATAATTTTTATTTAAATACAAATACAAAAATTGAAAGGCCTTTTTTAAATCTTGCACTATTAAAAGGTCGCCTTAGTTCAAAAAGTCATTAATAATATCCAATTGCTTGTCATGTGTAGCATCAAGACGTTTAAAATAATTTGAATACCTACTTTACTTGAGCCTTAACTCAAGTGGAATTTCATGAAACTGAGAGAAGCTTGACATTACTAGCTCTCTAGGATGTGCTCAGTTTGATCATATATTAAAACGTCAAAACCTGCACATTGCTCAAAGTGACAGTTGAAAAACTTGCATGTATGTTCAGTTCACGTTAAACATTTAAAACAAACACAAGGTTTTTTCAGCTGACATTTGTAAAATGATGTTAGTAAACACGACACCAGCGCCAATGTTAGGTTTGTTCCTTTTCGTTTGACAGTTCTTTAAAGAAAATCTATTAAATTAAGAAACAAATAAATCTAACGTCAAATTAAGCAACTTTTTGCGTAATAACAAAGTATTCTGTTCAAATTCTGCTTCAAAAATATTATTACTCAATTTATCAACTTCAATAACTCATTCACTATTTACAGCGTTATGCCGAAAGTCTGCAAAGACCCCTGCGGACATTTAGAGTGGAATTCAACTTGGGCGGGCCAGCTGGCGATGGTCTGACAACCCAGGACGAAGAATCCTTCTATACAACATCATACAGTGCTACAAAGTGAGTTCTAGATTTTAAAATTTCTGTCATAAAGCACACCTAACACAGTTTTTCTCTTTTTTCTTACAATTTATTTTTTTTACTAACTTTGACACAAATTGTTTAAAAATATAAAAAAAAAAAAAATGAAAAAAAAAAAAACAGATTCAGCTCAACGTCCAAAGTCACAACAACACGAAATACAACGTCAACAAATGTTTACGACAGCACAGACCACGTCTATTCAACAGCTAGTCATGAGAATAGCCCAACAAATGCCGTTGGACAAAATCCAATGCAATTCAGTGAAATTCGAAGCCTCAAACGTGTCCAGCGCAACAATGAAAAAGTTGGAACCGATTCGAGACAACTTCTCGATATGCCCGGAATTGTCGAACCACACACTGGTCGAATTCTGACAGTTGGCGAAGCAATTCATCTGCGCATCCTTGATGTCCGAACTGGAGAGATACTCCTCACAGACGGGAGTCATGTTAGTCTGGAAGAAGCAGCGCGAAGAGGCGCCATCGACCGCAATTTGGCTGGCAACCTACTCAAGCCCGGTGCCGCAAAGGACTATAACGGCCGTGATCTGTCGCTATTGGAAGTGATACAGAGGGAGATCCTTGAGGCCGAGAATGGCTATGAAAAGGCCGAAAAAAGAATAAAGGTAACTCGAAATGATGCTAGTGTAGATGAGCTTGATGAAAGTCCGAAAAATATTGCCGATGCCATTTCTGCTGGAAGTGTCGATGCCAAAACCGGTCTGTACCATTCGAAATCGGGCAAGACAATTAGCATCGCCGAGGCCTACGAACGGGGCTATCTCATTCGACACGAATCGGTAACGATAAAATCGAATGCACTGTGTCTATCGGACGCCATATCTCACGGGCTGGTCGATACAAGTGGCTGGATATCGGACAGAAATTCCGGTGATAAATTTAGGCTTGATTCGGCCATTGCTAATCAGTTGATTGATCCAAATGTACGCGAAATAGTCGACGCAAAGAACGATGCCAAGGTGACACTAAACGAAGCCCTAAAGCTAGAAATTTTGAATGCCAAAACAGGTCGATATGTCAACCAAGTGACCAAGGAGAAGATAACCTTTGCCGAGGCAAAGAATAGACAGTTGATAGTGAAACCGTTCACCCTGAAAGATGTCTGTGATTTTAATTTACTTGACAAAGACGGACGCATCACGAGTCCGATGCGTAGGGAAAAGCTTAGCATAGTGCAGGCAATGAATGCGGGTGTTCTCGACGAGAACAACCTCAAGTGTGTGACCAAGCAGAAGGGAGAGCTCATCACGTTGTCCGAGTCGATTGCCGATGGAGTAATACTGCCATCGGAGTCGAGGTATCGGGACTTCGTGACAAGTGAAGTGATAAACATACCGGAGGCGGTAGAACGTGGCCTTATAAGTTCAGTTGCTCAAAAATCAATCTTCAATATTGACGGATTCAAGGATCCGTATAGTGGGGATTTTGTTAGTTTTAATGAGGCCTTAAGCAAAGACATATTACGACGCAAGAACGGCGAGTTCCTCTTAGATTCGGGCAAAGGTAATTTCTGTACACTTGAGATAGGCATCCGGGAGGGTTTAGTTCGACCAGAAGTCTTTGAAATGTTCAATCGGGGTGTGGGCGTTCATGATGCCTCAGGGAAGGAGTTGTCTGTTTTAGATTTAGTTTACCACGAGCTTATCGATCCAAAAACGGGTTATTTGTTAGATACAAAGACAGGTACTACCTTAGCGCTAGACACTGCTATACAACGTAAATTCATAACACCAGAAGGGGCCTTACTTCTAAGTAGTCTTTTGAATATCACCCTAACCACAGAAACCGTAACCAAGACCATCAAACGTTACGTTACCGTGAGGGCTGGCTCTCAAGAGCCATCACAACAAATTCCATTGACATTCACCGAAGCCGTTCGACTCGGCTATATCGACGAAGATCGTCAACTTTTCAAAGATCCCACAACTGACAAAGTCTATTCGGTGCAGCAAGCCTTGATTTATGGACTGCTTGCGCCCGACAATGACACCGAAATAATTCCCGAACAATCGAGTCGAAAGAAATCAAAATCGACGATAACAATTGTGACCAAACAGGTTGTTCCCGAGCCGGACCCAATAAATCTGAAGACCCAAGAGTTGTTTGAGAAGACAATTGATATTCCAGTGGTGGACAATAAAATGTACACTAGTACTTCGACTAAGACAGTCGTTTCGGACTTTATCAATGCGGAAAAACGGGGTGGCATCCAACATCAGCATTCCACCGAAAAGGAATTGCTGGAGCTACCACCTGATGGTTGGCTCCTGTCGGAAGCCATTGCACAGAAACATTTTGACCCAGAGACGGGTCTGTTCCTTATTCCGGGCACAGACAGGCTCGTGAGCTTCCAGGAGTGCATTGAAATGCAAATAATAAACAAGAGTTCGCTCTACATCATCGATCCGAAGAATGGAAGAAAAATCACTCCCAATCGTGCCTTCGAAAAGAAGGTCCTTGACGGAACTGGAAACTACATAGATGGCAATAAGACTATGAACATGAAAGCTGCGATTGCTGCTGGCAAAATAGTTCTCGAATACGCGATGAGTGTGGACCAATCCAACCAAAGGCTGATAAAGATAACGAAGAAGAACGGTCTGGCCGATTTGGTTGAAGTTTCGTCCCGTCTGGGTGGCACTACCCCTCAATTTGTCGAATTGAAGACTCTGAAACGAGAAGTGCTCAGTCCTGAGCCATTGCAAATTGCCCCGGGCGCCATTTATGACCCTTCAACACTTCTTGTTATATTCACCCAAAATGGCCAGACGGAAAACATCATAACGGCCATAACTCAGGGTCTCGTCGATGAGAATCTTGTGAAGATAGTTGATCCCCAAACACGTGCACCGATCTCCGTGTTCGAAGCCATCGAACGGAGAATACTTGATCCAGCAACTGGATCGATTTTAGATTCTTCCGGTCAATTTGTTGATCCGATTTCAGCTGCACGGCAGGGTCTTTTGATTGTTTTGGGTGCCCCATTGGTAGCCTCAGAGGGAGCATTGCATACGGTACGTTTTGTCGTTGATCCACGTACCGGCGAACAGATTCCGGTGGAAGTTGCTTACGAACGCGGTATTGTTTCTCGCGATCAGCTGTCATTCGATTCGAAAACATCAACTCCCAGCACGAAGAGTCCACAGAGGGAGCCTTTAACACCGATTGGCGCCCAACGGCAAGCCAGCAGAGATAAATCCTCCTCACCAGAGAAGGAGTCGAAAGTTGTGCTCCTGCAAAAGATGCGAAAGAGGATCATTAAGCCTAAGGATGCCCTACAAAAGGGCTTGATCGATGAAGTCACCTGCGATATTTTAGAAAATAAGACCAACTTTACTAATGACGATGGTGAAATCGTTACGATATCAGAAGCTTTGGAATTGGGTCTGATCGACGGCAGTAAAGGAAGAATTCTTGATCCCCAACGTGGCACTGTAATGAATTTAGAACAGGCAGTACAAAGTGGAGTCATCGACCCAGAGGGTACAAACCAGCTTCTTATTCCTCTGGCTGCCAGTTTGTCGGTCCCAAAACTTGAGGAGCAAGGCCTCATCGATCAGAGTGGAGTTGGAATCGTGCATCCAGAAACGGGAGCCCAACTATCAATGAAGGAGGCAATTATTTGTGAAGTCCTTGATGCACAATCGAAATTAGCCAAGCCAAATGATGTCACCGTTGAAAAAGCCATTGAAAAGGGTCTTATCGATGAGGACCGATCTCTTATTCTGACTAAGGACAAACCCTTGAATTTGCATGAAGCTTTAGATGTTGAAGTTTTTGATCGAAAGGAGAACGACAAATTCATCGAGGACATTCCACCAGCTGGAATGACCTTCCCAGTAGCCATTAAACGTGGCCTAGTCGATATCAAGAACAAGGAAATACGCCATCCCACAACCTCTCAGGTGATGCCAATTAAAAAAGCCATCGATGACAATTTCCTAATGTCCATACCATATCCACCACATGCCGATGCCATTCAAATCGAGGAAGCCATGGAAAGAGGCTTGATTGATTCGGAAAAAGAAACGATGACTCATCCCAAAACCGGTGAAGTCATCTCGATCAAGGAAGCTGTTGAAAAGGGCATCTTGATTGTTAAGCCAATTCCCGAATTTGTTGTATCGCACTCAACCGGTCCAATCACTTCTGTGACCGAAACCGTGACTTCAGTTCACACAGTAACCACAAAGACCATCGAATTGATGCAGGGTTATGCTTTGATTTCGAACAATGAGGTTCAAAACATCCTGACAGGGGAGATTATGAGTGTGGAGCAAGCAAAGGAACAAGGCATCCTAAGGGAAGAATCAGAGTCAAAGAATGTTTTGGCCACCAAACAGATCAAGCAGAATTTCTTGGAAGCTGTGAAGCAGGGCTTGGTCGATGTTGCCGAAGGAACTTACTTGGACCCCAATTCCGGCACTAAGATTCCACTTCAGCAAGCCATAAGCGAAGGAATTCTAGAAGTAGAAGCTTGCCAACCAACTGAAGAAGTTAGCAAAACCACAGTGGAAGATTTCCAGACAATTTACGATGAGAAATCACAGAAATTCCGTGATCCCAAGGACCCAAGCAGATTGGTAAGCTTGAATGTAGCCATGCAGGAAGGTATTGTTGATCCGAAGGCACTGGTCTATGACATCCCAACAGGTAAGGTCCAGACCCTAGAAGATGGAATCAAGGATGGTTACATCGATCCAGAGACTGGTGCAGTGAAGCAACAAGCTGGTCCTTCTATCAGCATAACCAACGCTGCCAAGATGGGTCTCCTTGCTGTTGTGGGTGCTCCTGTCTTAGCGGGAATGGCAATAGCCAACACCATTAAAAAAGTCACGGAAAAATCCACCAAGACACAGCAAAAAACTGAAGTGACAACATTCCTCCCAACCTCACCGACCAAAAAAGAAAGTCCTGAAAAAGTAATTCAAACCGGAGCAGTCCCAAAACAAGACACCACCAAACCTACAACTCCATTGAGTGAAAAACCATCAGAACCTACAAAGAAACCTCAAGTTGCCGAGAGAAAGGAAAAAACTCCACCAACTCCAGCACCACGTGTTGAAGAGAAAATCATCAAGAACGGTTCGGAAGATATCACCATCTCCAAGGCCGAAACCACCTCGTTCGTAACAGAAAGCTCAGAAACAACCTACGTTACATCTACAACTGTACAAAAGTCCCATATGAAAATGACCAACGAAACTGTTTCGCGAGTTGTCATCGAAGAAAACTCACCAACAACCACAGGATCTGTGACAATCGAAGACGTTGAAATGCCATTGACAGCTGTGCCAGAAAAGCCCGGCAAAACAAAAACTGTAAACCTGTCAAATGAATCAGTCTCAGTTAGTACGACCAATGTTCCTATTTCATCTGTTCCAGTGTCCGATGTTCCTTCCTCTGATCCTCAGAGAGTTACTATTAACATTTCGTCTGTAACATTGCCAAACGAAAAGCCCGATCATGCTACAGATTCGCCGTCTTCGAACGGCATTACTGAGTTTGTAGAAGTTTTGCCTACTTCGTCTACGAGCAGTGTCATAACTAGAGTTACATCCGTCCGCACTGAAAAGATGATATCGGAAACGTCTCAAAGCAGCTCGAGCGTCGCAGTCGACGATGAACCCATGCCACAGCAACGAGAAAAGAAAGAAACAGAACAAAAAATCGTTACTGTGACCGTTAAGGAAGCAGCAACACCTGAAATCCCCAAAGAATTTGATCCTAAATCTGAGAAAGAAGTTCCACCACCACTTCCGAAACAAGGTCCACCAGAACTTCAAAAGACCGAAGTTTCGTCAGTTCCATCAGCTCCTACAGCTCCAACAGCTCCATCAGTTGCTCGAGAAGCCACACCACCCGCGACGACGACATCAAGAGAGGACATGTTACTTGGAAAGGTTTCAGAAAAACCGGTTAACCATACGAGCACTGAGCAGTTCTTGGTACAAGAAAAGCAAGCTGCATTGGAAGACTCCAAACCAGCCAATCTCACCATACAGGAACCTAAGCAAATTGGTCAAGTGACCCTTGTCACGAAAACTCACATCCTCGATCCGGAACCATCTCAAACTCCTTCCAAACCTGCCTACGATAGTACTGATGCCGCTTTCATCCATAGAGCAGAACCAGTTCACCTAAGTCCAGACTCAAAAGACTCAGCCAAGCCGAGCGATGGAAAGATATTGGAGGCAGTAGGTGACGCAGCCAAGACAGGTTTGATGGCTGTTGTGGGTGCACCAATCTTAGCCGGAATGGTTGTAGCTGACGCTTGTAAGAAAATTGCTGGCAACTTAAGCGACAAGGGTGATTCGAAGACTGTCGTTGAAATATCCGAAAATGTAACTGTTACTGAAATTAAACCAGACCGCCCAGTAGTGCCCACAACTCTGCCAATCGGAGATGCTATTTCGCAGAAAATCATCTCCCCAAGTGAGTGCAAGATCATCGTTGACGGCGAGAAACAGTCACAGAATGTTCAAGAACTGCTCGACGAAGAACAACTCAGTCCTTTAGATGAAATCAAGATCCTAGACGAGAACCTGGTGGTATTGCAAAAGATGAAGTATCTCATCGATGTCAACGACGAACTCAGCCCTGAAAGACTCAGCGAATTGGGAGTATACGACACTGAGCACGAGTACTTCGTTGATCCGGCAACGGGACAAAAGATCTCCTTCCAAACGCTCGTTTTCGATATGAACGTTTTCAATCCGGAAACGATTTTGGTCAAGAATTTCAGCAAGAACGAGTATGAAACCCTCACAGCTGCCCTCGAACGACCTCTGCTAGACAAACACACCGGCCATATGGTGGACCCAAAGACAGGAAAGAAAATTCCCTTCTTCGAATGCATCGCTCGCGAATGGATAATCCGCGTTGAGCCAAAAGTCGAAAAAATCGAGCCCATCGAAAACGTGATTGACCCCGAAACAGGAATGGTGTTCCTGGACGATGGTCGACAATGTTCCATTGCGGAAGCCATCAATAACGGCAGAATTGATATACAGTCGATATCGGTGCGTGATCCGGTTAGCGGTGAAGTAATTCCTCTGCGTATGGCAATTGAGTTGGGAGTTGTCGATTTGAAGACCGGCACAGTTATAGATATACAAACACTTCAAGAAATTTCCATGGAAGAGGCATTCAAACGTGGTTTTTTGGTGCCCGGCTCAAGAAGACCCATTTCGCTGGAAGCAGCAGTTCGCAAGGGTCTGTACGACCCCAAATCTGGTAAGCTCTATGACAGTGAGTCGCAAAATCAAGTTGATGTCCAGAAATCTATTGAAATTGGTCTGGTTGATCCGAAGATTTCTCTTATTGTTGACACGTTCAACAACAAAACCTTTTCCCTTGACAACGCAATCGAAGATCAGTTGGTGATCAAGGAGACCGGACAGATCAAAGATACCAAGTCAAATGAACTTGTTTCGTTTGATGTTGGTATCGAGAAGAATTTAGTTCAAACCGACGAAGTTACATGGAGCCTAATCGACGTCCTGCAGCGGGAGTACTATTCCCCGAGCACCGGAAAGGTCCTCAATCCTGCCACAGCCGAAGAAATGACCCTACAGAAGGCCGTCGACAAGAAGTTCGTCGAACTCGACTCGTGCCTCATTAAGGATAGTGACAGGGAAATTCTTGTTTCTGCAACTGTTGCAGCCAAAGAGGGTCTCCTTGATACAGTCAAGGGCAAGATCACCAAGCCCAATTTGACTCTCGATCAGGCCTTTGTCAAGGGCTATCTGATAAGTACCGAGAAGCCTCTGTCTTTGGTTGACAGCTTGCTGAGGGGTCTGTACGACCCACAAACAGGTCTCTTCCAAATCGAAGAGAAACCATTGAACCTCGAAGATGCCATAGCTGCTAAATTGATAAATCCCAACGAACTAGTCATTCTTGACCCAAAGACAAACGCCATCATCTCCACAGCTGATGCAATTCAAATCAAACTTGTTGATCCGATCGGCGGAATGATTGTCGATCCATTTTCTGGAACAAAGCAAACTTTGCTCGAAGCTCTAGATAATAGAATTCTCATCCCGCAAAAGCGCAAGCGCAGTCTTCCCGATGCTGTGTATCGAGGACTGTATGACCCGAAGTCGGGCCAATTTAGTAATACGATAACTCGCGAGAAACTCTCTACTGAAGGTGCTATTCGTAGGGGAATACTTGACCCAGAGTCGACTGTTGTAAGTGTCGATGGTAGTGTCGTGCCTTTCGGCAAAGCCGTCGAGTCGGGTACTGTAGATGGCAAGCGGGGCCAAGTGCTTGATGCTCAGGGTAATCCAGTTGACTTCAAGGAAGCCTTCGATCGGGGAATTTTGATCGAGGTGAAGAAACCATTGAGGCTTTTCGAAGCTGTTGTCAAAAATGTGTACGATGAGTCTGACGGAAAGTTTGTAGATCCAAAGACAGGCGATAAGTTGTGCTTCGCCGAGGTAATCGAGGAGAAGTTCATTGACAACGAAAGTGTACAGATTCGCGATTCAAAGACGGGCGCCTACAAGTCCCTAGATTTAGCTCAAGCCACTGTGTCGGGTGTGATTGATGGTAAAACTGGTAGGCTAACATATAACAGCCAAAAGATCACGCTGAAGCACGCGTTTAGTGTGGGAATCTTGGCCGACAGCCAAGCTCCCATCAGTGTCCAAAGGGCCATTCATCAGGGTCTGTTTGACGATAGAACAGGCAAGCTCCTTGAGCCAAAGACCGAGCGTAGGATAACCCTGCTAGAAGCAATGAGAAAGTTCATAGTCAACCCTCAGTTGCCGTGCTATTTTGATGAACAGAACGAGCAGATGCTTACCTTGTCCGAGACATGTCGGGCAGGGCTAGTTGATAGACGCGAGGGTGTCTTCCGCGAACCGGGTAGCAATGTGTTCGTGTCTCTGGGTGAGGCCATGAGTTTAGGTTTGCTGGTCGACATTGAGAGTGCAGGTTTCGGCCTGTACGAATTACTTTCCATGGGTTTCTATAGTGTCCAATCGAGACAGGTCATACATCCAGTAACTGGTAGACAGTTGAGCCTGAGGGAAGCTTGTGTAGAAGATATAGTTAGTTTGTCGTCAAGTTTGGTCAAACATCCGGGCTCAGGGAAGTACATTCGACTGAACAACGCAATTACGGAACAATTGATCGACGATCTAGATGGCAGCTACATTCTGCCAGACAAGAAAATCGACCTTCAGGAAGCCAGAGCTCTGGGATTGATAGTGACAAACCGAAAACTCCTCAGTCTCGAGCTGGCAATCCGAATGAAATTATTCAAGCAAGAAACTGGACGTTTCACCGACCCAACCAGCGGCGAATACTTTGACTTGGTCGGAGCTATTCAGAACGGTCTCATCGATCCCTCGACAACGGTTTTCAAGAATCTGGTAACAGGTGCCGATGTGCCATTAAATGTGGCCATTGAAAACGGGGACATTGACATCACTAAAGGACGTGTGCTTGATCCCAAGTCCAAGACATCTTACAACTTCGACGTAGCTTTCACACGTGGACTTTTACTGACTGTCAACAAGCCCATTACTGAACGGGCAGTAGTTAAACGCCACGATAGCATAGAAATGTTAGGACACTCCCCAGTTAGTGTGGTCATAACGAAACCACGTGAAATGACTCTCGACGAAGCCATGCGGTATGACATTATCGACTCTGAAACGGCAGTTGTGCGCGATTATCAAACGTTTAAATTTGTTCCCCTCAAAGTTGCAATCGAAAACGGAACAGTCGACGTCTTCAAGAAGACGCTAGTCGATCCGAAGGCATTATTCTTTGTATTCGATCAATCATTGACTGTGTACCAACTAGAACCAATATCATTTGACCAAGCCGTCGATAATAAAAGTCTTGATTTATCTACCGGAATGCTGACCTATACACCACCACCAGCCACACCAAACGCCGATGGAGAATCATTGAGTTCCGCCGAAGAAATCTCGGTGTTGACACTTAGAGACGCCTCAAGCCGGGGAATTATCGATCCCGATTCGGCGCTCGTCAAGGACATAG
This sequence comes from Scaeva pyrastri, assembly GCA_905146935.1. Taxonomy (NCBI): domain Eukaryota; kingdom Metazoa; phylum Arthropoda; class Insecta; order Diptera; family Syrphidae; genus Scaeva; species Scaeva pyrastri. Next base: position 32,269,904 of record LR989927.1, on the reverse strand, counting down.
CTAAGGGCAAGTTGGTTCGACTACCGGAAGCCTTCCGCAAAGGTCTCATGGACGCCAACAAGGCGAGCGTCCTGGACACCAAAACCTCGAAACTGTGTCCCCTGCAACAGGCCTACGACACCGGCCTGATTGTCACACCCAAACGTGCATTCGGACTAATCGAAGCTATCAACTTCAACTTGTACAACCCAACAACCGGCTGTATCGTCGATCCCTTCCAATCCAACCCCGACATTATAAATAGAAAGAAACAAACCATTGCCGAGGCCATAACCATGGGACTTATCGACCCCACTTCGACGGTTATTCGTGATCCAAGTTCAAGTGAGATTGTTCCGCTGATCGCAAGCATAAGTAGCGGCCTCATTGATCCCGTTGCTGGCCGTCTTATCGACCGAAATGACCCCAAAAACACCTACGATCTTGTCAAAGCCAACGAAAAAGGCTTCCTTCTGCCAGCCGAACAAAGGGTAAGTCTTTTCTGCTGCTCCTGCCGCTTCACAATGTCACACATCTTCCTCATTTTGAGTTGCTCTATTTTTTTGATTGTTTCTCATACAACAACAAAAACCAAAAAAAAAAAACACAAAACAATTTTTATATTTCTCTTTTATTATTAAAAAACAAAAATAATAATTTTACATACAATTTACAATTTTTCCGAATGTTTGAACATATCGCCGAGATGTTTGTTTGTTGAAACAAAAAAAGCAAGAAACAAAAATTAACAAAAACAAAAGCATGTTTCGTGTTGTTTTTTTCTTTATTGAAATGAAACTTTAATTACTTTTCGATTAACTTTCTTTTGCTATTTGAAATCTTTTTTTTTTTCTCAAAATTTTGTTTGCATTTAAAAAAAATCGGAATTTTACTTTTTTCTTCTTCTTGTTGTTCTTTTTTCTAAAATAACAGTAATGTGAAGCTACGAATGTATACAGGGTGGTTCATTGGTGCTAAGAGTTTTTTTTTTGTATTATTAATCGACTTCGATTGATGCATGTCTTTAAACATTTAACTGTGATTGGATATTGTGTCTTAAAACATCTGAAAGGGCCAGTTTTTTTTTTTTATGGGTTAGTTATTGTGTTTTTTAGGCATGAAAACTTTGGTTAAGTTGCATGCAACTTAAACCTCTGTTGAATATTGATCTTGATCTATCGATTTCGATGTATGTATGTAAGTATTAACTTGGGTTTAAATAGTTTTTGAGGATAAACGGTTTAAGGAAATCGGTTAAAATTTTGAACCCAGACTAAATAATATTAAGATAAATAATATGACAACTGATTTTTTAGTTGAAGTAAATAAGATTTAAATAATTTTAGGTGTAAAAAGTCATAAGTTAAACCCAGTTTGAATGATATTAGGCAAGTTGTACGAACAGTTCAAACTACGAATTGAAATGAAATTTCAAAGTTGAATACTTTTAAATTGAAAATCCGTCAAAATCGGATTCGATCATTCGAACCTTGAATGAATCGAGATTTATTTAAATAAATAATGTTTCTTAAAAAATAACTACATACACAAGTCAATTGTTAAAAAACTGTCACTTTGGTAAAAACCGTCATGTTCAGTGTTATGATTTATGGCGCATCGCTACAATAAAGAAAAAAACTTGATGACAAATGTAAAAACGTCAAATGCGTTTCCCAAAAAATTAACAAGAGTAAATTAAAATGATTTAATGTAAAGTATGTTTGACATAAAAAATGTCTTTTGACACTTAAATATAACATTGATTTGGACATTCTCAAAAAAGGTCGATTTGATCTGTGGGTTAAGATGTTAAGCCACTGATATCTCTGATGTTATTACCATAGACGTCCGTTCTCTACAAATTTTAAATTTCATGCAATGTTAAGAATTTGACTAAAAGCTAGTTCCTGTGATTCACATTTTTTTTTTTAATAGTTAACAAGGATATTACAAAATTGTAATATTTACATCGATTTTCATAAATTCACTAACGTCAAACTCGTGAGAACTGTCATACTGCTTTAAATAAATCTTAAGGACAATACTCGTTTTAACTGCAGTTTACGTGTTTTTAAATAAAGAGGAAGATATTCTTGTTTACAAATTATAATTTCAATCGAAATGCTCATTGTCACTTTTGACATTGACAATTTAATCGATTTATCTTTTCATGTGTTCATAAAATGTTCACGAATTTTCAATCCTTTAGTGCAATATTGTACAATTTAATTGGAAACTAGATCCTATTTAAATGTCACATTGTTAAAAATATATTAAATAAGCTTTTTAAATTCTGTTAAGTTGGAGTGACCAGCTCTCATTTTCTCTTTATTTGCTGCTTTTTGCGTTAAAAAAAAGTAAAATAAAAAAATGAACCACCCTGTTGAAACATTAATTCTCTAAAACTTTTCTCCCAATTTTAACTAACTTTCTCTTTCCCGGGTAAATAAAATCGACGTGACATTGTGTGACCCATTTAACCACAAAACGAACGCATCATCAATATTGTTTTTGTGGAGGCAAAACAACCTCCCTCTCATGCTACACTCATATCGATTAAGCCGTTCCCGATATTTCATATGGGGTTTTTTATATGTCGTGCGTTTTCATCACTAATGGCTTCGGCATTTGCGCAAAAAGAATCAGAATGGCTTTCTTCAAATCTCATTTATCATTCCACCAAACTTCCTTAAAAGTGAAATACATTATCCCTCCCCCTTTCCCTTTCCTCGTCCTCATCATTTAGCCCATCAAATGCATTTTTCAATATTTTAAGTTTAGTTTTGATATGAAAAAAAAAAAAATACATAAATTAAATAAAAAATAAATCGCATGCGATCATATTCCTCCTATCTTATGATTATGATCATCATCCAGGAAATGGCGCGTGCGTGTTGTGTGTGATTTTAATCAATTTATTTTTATTTTATTTCATATTTTCTTTTGTTATTTTTAATTTTAATTTTGAAATGAAATATCTTTAAAAGTTATTACAAAATACATTTCAATGGAAAAGGTAAATGTGCGAATTTATTTTATTTTCTTTCTATGATTAAATATAAAAAAAGAAAACTTTGTTTGTTTTAATTTTGTCTCTCTCCTTTTTTATATATTTTCTCCTTTTGTTATGCAATTTTATGTTATTTTTATATATTTTCCAGCTATAATTTTTATTTTTGATCTTGTTTTCAGGTTTTTTCCTCCTTAAGAATGTTGCATGTATTTGAGTTGTTTTTTGTTTGTTTTTATAATTTAAAAACGAAACTTTGGTTTTGGTGCTTTTATTATTTTTAACTGCTTTTTGCTTGTTTATTTATTAACGCATGATTTTTGGTTTATATTTTGTGTTTTCAAAACTAAAAAAAGGTATTTTTCTTTTAAAATACATCAAAACAGAATTCATCCAAAAATGTTACTCGAAATATTATTTTTTGTACATTATAAACATTTAGTTCCTCTGACCCTTATCTTTTCCCCAATGAATAAAAAAAAAAAAAAACAAGTATTACCCCCAAATCCCTTTGTATGAATATTTTATAATTGTTTTATTGAAATCAGAGTTTGATTTTATTAACTTGTGTCTATTTTTTATTTCTTATTAAAAAAAAAATCTAGCAAGCGGTATTTGAAAAGTTCAATTTGTGTGAAGAAAACGTCAACGAGCTGCTTAAATGGGTTGCCTCTGTGGAAACGAAAATTGCCAATGTCGGAGGACCTAAGGAGAAAATCGATGAACTACGTAATCAAATTAACTCTCTGAAGGTAAGTTAATCGATAGAAATTTAGTTATAAATAGAACTTAATAAATTTCGTGGATTTTTCTCTTTCAATTGCCTAATTTTTGTTTGCTTTTAATGTTGTTAATTTGTTGTTAGGCTTAAATGGAGTTGTGCTGAGAAATTGAAGCTAATTCAAGACACGCAATGTTTTATTATCTCTGATAAATGAGGCTTTGTTATTGATTTGCGACAGACCTTGAACTAAAAAGAAATACCGAACAAAAGCTGGTACTCTATTTGTCAAATATAGAAGCTGAAAAGTCAAGAGAAGAGTTGTAAATAATGTATGTGGTTTTTTGTCAAAAAATAATGTCAATAAGTTTAAAAGACTTTTGTTTAACTACAGACATAGGCACAATAGTCGAAACACGAACATACCTTTATTTGAACCAACTTAAAAGTCAAGTCATTTGTGTTCACTTATTTGATTCCGATTTAAGAACATACTGTGTTTCATGGAAAGACGACCATCAAAAAAGTTTAGGCAATAGAAAAATGATACATTACCCTTAATTTAGCTTTGACTGAACCACTCGTTATTTTTTTTTGATTTTAACATGTCTAAAACTTGTTAACAAATATACTTTTTCCTTTTTTAAATGTCAATGTGATTATAATTGGTACTTCCAGAGCCAGTTATAGCTATCATTCGTTTTCATCATTGAAACCAATCATTGAAATTTTTTTGACAAGTTGATTAAAGCTTTCATAAAAAGTATCTGTCATTGAAATGAGCTCTACTGCGTTGAAAGAAAAGAAATTTAATTCTCCAAGCATTTGAGAAAAACTGACAGGTGGGAATAGAAAGAAAATGGAATACTTTCAGTGGAACGATTTTGTTTCGAATTATAAAATCCAAAATCTTTAAAAAAGATTTCGTCATTGTAAAAGTAGAAATGAACTACAAGAAAAGTTCGGAGTTTAATTAAGTATAACCACTTGGTGACTTTGATGTCAGAACACATAATGTACCATGGTACATAATGTAATGGTACAATTTAATTTTAGTTTCGTTTAAGATTAAAGAACTAAGCACACAATTTTGAACAGCTTCAACTATTAGGCATGATTCTATTTAGCAGTTCTTAGTACGAGTAGCTAATTCTATATGTTCTGAATTTAAATCGAGAAGAATTTCCTAATTCCTCTTCTTATTATAAATAATCAATCTGTTTCCGTTCTACGCATCTGTCAAATCATACAATACTGTCCAATACTTTAAATTGTAGGTGTCTGTTTAATCGTTGCTTTAGGTTTGAAGACTTGTGTTGCTCCTACCGTATTGCCGTTCGGGCTGGTTTCCAAAAAAACATAATTATAGCGCCGTTTATTTACTTCTTGAAACTATAAATCTAAACCGAATTTATTTTAAAGTTCTTTTTAAGTGAATTTTATAAAATCGGTATAAAATTGTGATTTTGCAGTGAACTTTTTTTCACTTTCAATTTGAATATTAATTTCCCTTAATTTTTTTAAGCTCAGCTACTTGTACGAGTATAAACTCATTTGTATGTTTTTATTTTTGCAGCAAATCAAGGACGAAATTGAAGGCCAATCAAGACCAGTATCATCATGCCTTGAGCAAATTCGTCAAATAGTACTCACCGGTGGTGATGTACTCTCAGCCCCTGAAGTAACAACTTTGGAGAACTCTGGTCGGGAATTACGGTCACGTGTTGATCGCGCCAGCGATCGTACACAACGTTTGTTGAAACGTTTAGAATCAGGCCGTGATGAATTGCACAAACTGCGCACTGAGTTGGACGTCTTTTCAAGTTGGTTACAATCGGCTAGAAGAACACTCGAAGACAAAGAACGATCATTGTCTGACTTGGCACGACTATCAAGCCAATCCGATTCGATTCGAGAGTTTGTGAGTGATGTAATTGGTCATCAAGCTGATTTGAGATTCATCACCATGGCTGCCCAGAAGTTCGTTGATGAGAGCAAGGAGTTCTTGGTTGTATTGAATGATTTCCGTACAACATTGCCAGAGAGATTGCCTCATGTCATACCATTGTCGACTGCCGAGAGTCCAATTCGTGAGGAAGTTTCATTTGTCTCGGCTCAATACAAAGACCTTATGCATCGCGTGAATGCCCTATCAGATCGCTTATCCGGTTTGGGTGGAAGGCAACGAGAATACCAAGATGCTTTGGAGAAGGTTAATGAATGGTTGCGTAGTGTCCAGCCACGTGCCTCGCAAATTCTCAACGACCCAGTTGGTGCCGATCCACAGACAGTGCAGGAACAGATGAACGAAGCCAAGGCCTTGCACAATGAATTCATGTCACAAGGAAGATTAGTAGAAAATGCTCAACAATCTTTGTCGTCCCTGTTGCGATCGCTTGGCAGTCAATTGAGTCCAACAGAAGTTAACGCCTTAGAGATGCCAGTTGAAGAAGTCGTTGACAAATACAACCAACTTCTGCAAGCTCTGGGTGATCATTGCAAACTCCTCGACACGGCCCTAGTCCAATCACAAGGTGTTCAAGATGCCTTGGACAGTCTTGTTGGATGGGTGAATCAAGCTGAGGACAAATTTAAAGTGCAATTCCGTCCAGCGTCTCTCATCAAAGAACGTCTGCAAGAACAAGTTCGGGAACACAGGTCGCTTCTGTCTGATCTTCAATCACACCAAAGCAGCATTGACAGTGTAGCCTCATCTGCCCATCATTTAATGAACACCGCTTCGAATGCCCGAATTGCCAAGAAGGTTGAGATAAAACTCAACGATGTAACGGTTAAATTCGAAAAATTGCTCGATAAAGCCTTCAAGCGTGGAGAGTTCCTGGATGACACCTTGCAACAGCTGAATAAATTCAGTGATGAAACCACCAACGTCGAACAAGAAGTGGTTACTCTGCAGGAGTCTCTAGAGAGCAGAGAATTGAGCCAACTGGGAACTGAAGATTTAGCTCGAAGAATGATTGAACTTTCTCGCAGGAAGGATAAAATCAGTCCTCTCTTTGACAACTGTGTACGCGATGGCAAGGAATTGGTTAGTTTGCGTGACGTCACCGACACCGGAGTCGTCAGAGATCGTGTCAAGGCCCTTGAGTCACAATGGCGTAATTTGGATATCACCCTAGAAGAGAAGGCCAAGCTGTCCAAACAAAAGGCAGAACAACAGATTGCTTATGAAAGCCTAAAAGACCAGGTTTTGTCGTGGTTGGCAAGCATTGAAGCCAGGACCAACTCATTAGCTCCAGTTGCTGTTGATGTCGATATCATCCGTCAGCAAGTCGAGGAACTCAAACCAATTGTCAAGGACTACAAAGATTATGCATCGACCATCGATAAAGTCAACGATTTGGGAGCCCAATACGACGCCCTTATTCGTCCAGAAAGCCCCGGCCGCAAACGTTCCGCTTACAGTCCCATCAAGCGAGTTAGCCCACTTCGTCGAATGTCAGGAGATGCTAGGAGTCCAAGTCCAACTAAGGGAGGTGTTCTGTCGCCACTATCACCTGGATCCAGTGGATTTGGTAGCCGCAGATCTTCCCAGGATGGATTCCAGCTTTCCGAACTATCACCAATTCAGCAACAACTCAGTGAAATCAACAACCGCTATAGTCTTATTGGGGTTCGTTTGAACGACCGTCAAAATGAGTTGGACAGCTTGACTGATGAAATCAGGAAACACAATGAGAGTCTAAAGAATTTATCATCATTCTTGGACAGAATTCAACGACAAGTGCCTAAGGATTCAATTGCAAACAAAGAGGAAGCCGAAAGAAGTACCAAGCAAGCACGAAAGATTCTCGAGGATATGTACGAAAAACAGAGTTTGTTGGACTCAACGAAGGCTCAGATCAAGGATCTACTGCGTCGCAAGCCCGATGTTCCTGGAGCCGAGCAATTGCGTCAAGAACACGACAACATCGTCGAGAAGTGGAGAAACATCAATGATCTATGCAAGAGCCGCATCAACTTCTCCGAGCAGTTGCGTGACTTTTTGGACACCCATGACAGTTTGAAGAACTGGCTCAACAGCAAGGAACGTATGTTGACAGTTTTGGGACCGATTTCATCCGATCCAAGAATGGTTCAGAGCCAAGTACAACAAGTTCAAGTACTTCGAGAAGAATTCCGTTCGCAACAGCCCCAACTGAATCATCTGCAGGAAATTGGACATGAAGTACTCGATCATCTGAAGGAGTCATCGCCTGAAGGACAGGCCGTTTCAAAGAAGCTCCACGAGGTTCAGAGCAAATGGGATGATCTGGTCGGACGTTTGGATGAACGCGCAAACAGCTTGGGAGGCGCTGCAGACAGCAGCAAGGAGTTCGATGCCGCTATTGGTCGTCTGCGTGATGCATTGATCAATATCAGTGATAATTTAGATGCCCTGCCTCTTGACGGAGATTCACAGGAAAATCTGCGTAAGATTGAGAATCTGGAAAGACAACTTGAAGGCCAGAGACCACTTTTGGCCGATGCCGAACAGTCAGCTGCTGCCTTGTGCAATATCTTGGGAGATCCGGCTTCGCGAGCTGATGTCAATGGACGTGTGGCTGCTTTAGAAAAGCAATACCAAGCACTGCAAAAGAAGTTGGACACCAAGAAAGCCGAAACTGAGTCGTCACTTAGGGACGGCCGCCAATTTGCCGAAAGCTGCTCGAAAACCCTCGGCTGGTTGTCAGGCGAATTGGCCAATCTTACAGATCGTCTTCTGGTCTCGGCTCACAAGCCAACATTACAACACCAAATTGATACCCATGAACCTATTTACCGTGAGGTTATGGCCCGTGAGCACGAAGTTATCATGTTGATCAACAAGGGCAAGGATCTAAGTAATCGCCCTGGAGCCACCCATGACCGTGGTGTGCAACGTGATCTGGAACGCATTCAACAGCAATGGGATAAGTTGCGCCGCGATGCAGTCGATCGTCACACGCGCCTCCAAACTTGCATGGAACACTGCAAGAAATACTCACAGAGTTCAGAAACCTTCTTGTCTTGGTTGCGCGGAGCGGAAGACAAGCTCGCTGATCTTAGACCTGGAGTTCTTAATAAGGCGCAATTGGAGCTCAGGCTTCGTGAGTTGCAAGCCTTCCGAAGTGAGGTTTGGAAAAAAACTGGGGAATACGAAAACACCAAGGGCTTGGGAGATACTTTCCTGGCCAGCTGCGATGTTGACAAAGATCCAATCAAGGCAGAGCTGCAAGACATGAAGGAACGATGGGAGAAACTCAACAACGACCTGCTTTCACGAGCCCAAGAAATCGAGACATGCTCTCGTCGCCTGGGAGATTTCAATGATGAGCTTAGGAATCTCGACCACTCTGTTGGTCGCTGCGAAGACCGTTTAGCTGCCCATGATGCTCTTGGAGGTGCCGCCAAAGATGCCAAGCTTCTTGACCGTGTAAAGGCCATCAAGGACGAAGTCAGTAACCTTAAGAAGCCCTTGCAATCATTGCGTGCATTGGCTAAGGATATTTCATCTGAAGCCCGTGCCGCTGGTGGTGATGCAGATCACTTAGTTGATGAAGTTGATGGCGTCGACGATAGAATATCTGAGCTCTTGTCGCGTTTGAACGATCGTTGCGGAGAGCTGCAGTCCGCAGCAACAGCTGTTTCCCAATTCAATGAGCAAGTCAAAAATCTGGGCATCGATCTCACCGAGCTTGAAAATGTGGTCGAGAACCTCTCGCCACCCGCACGAGAAATCAAGGCGGTGCAAGCACAAATCGATGAAGTCTCTGGACTTCAGGATAAACTAGACCGAATGGCAGATCAATTAGGAGCAGTTGAACGTTCGAGTGAGGTGTTAGTAGATTCTGGATTTTCTCCAGATACCGTTCAGACTAGAGAGCAAGTGGCTTCTTTGAAAAAGACTCTGGCTCGCTTGGAGAATCGTACTCGAGATCATGAAGACTCCCTGCAAGTTGCCCTTAAAGATCTGACTAAGTTCTACGACCTTCAGTCGGGTGTTCTCGATGACATCAAGGACCTCAGTGACGAATTGAAGAGAATGAAGCCAGTCAGCTCGGAGTTGGAGCAAATCAGAATCCAGCAAGAAGATTTCAGAAGATTCCGCGATCGTACCGTAGAGCCATTGAGCCACAATGTGGACGAAGTCAATCAATGTGGCAGAGACCTTGTCAGGTCTGCCCAGAGTGGTGTTTCCACAAACGCTATTGAGAAAGATTTGGAAAAATTGAACGATCGCTGGAATGACCTGAAGGAACGCCTAAACGAACGAGATCGTCGCTTGGATGTGGCCCTCTTGCAATCTGGAAAATTCCAAGAAGCTTTAGATGGACTTTCCAAATGGTTGGGCGATACCGAAGAAATGGTCGCCAATCAGAAACCACCAAGCGCCGATTATAAGGTAGTAAAAGCTCAGTTGCAAGAACAGAAGTTCCTCAAGAAAATGCTTTTGGATCGTCAAAACTCCATGTCGTCCCTATTCACTCTGGGACAAGAAGTTGCTGGCAATTGTGATTCAACAGAAAAGGCAGGAATCGAACGCCAATTGAAGGAACTCATGAACCGTTTCGATGCACTGACCGATTCTGCTCAACAACGTGAAGAAGACCTCGAACAAGCCATGGAAGTTGCCAAACATTTCCATGACAAATTCACACCACTAAATCAGTGGCTGGATAATTCAGAGAGAGCCATTAAGAACATGGAGCTCGTTCCCACGGATGAGGAAAAAATACAGCAAAGAATACGTGAGCATGCCCATTTGCACGATGAAATCATTGCGAAGAAACCAGACTTCTCCGAACTGGCCGATGTTGCCGGTCAACTTATGCACTTGGTCAGCGACGAAGAAGCTGTTGGACTTGGTGAAAAGGTCCGCGTCATCACTGAGAGGTACACTTCTTTGGTAGATGCTAGCGATAATGTTGGCCAGCTTTTGGCCGAGTCGAGACAAGGTTTGAGACATCTTGTCCTCACTTACCAAGACCTGGTTGCCTGGATGGAAAATATGGAGAAGCAACTCCAGCGCTTTAGAGTTGTGCCCGTGCATACTGAAAAACTGCTTGAACAAATGGATCACCTTCTCGAATTGAACGAGAGCATAGCAAACCATGCTCCGAACGTGGAATCCACAGTTGAAGCTGGGTCGGAACTCATGAAACACATTTCCAATGATGAGGCACTTCAACTTAAGGACAAGCTGGACTCACTTCAGCGCCGCTACGGCGAACTTACAAACAAGGGTGGAGACCATCTTAAGAACGCCCAAAATGCCTTGCCACTTGTGCAGCAATTCCATGACTCACACAGCCGCCTCATCGACTGGATGCAGGGTGCTGAAAGTGCCCTATCAACCAGTGAACCTCGCCAAAATGACATCTTGAGATTGGAGGCAGAATTGGCCGACATGCGGCCGGTCGTGGATACTGTTAATTTAGTTGGACCACAACTGTGTCAAATTTCTCCCGGGGAAGGAGCTGCAACAATTGAAAGCCTAGTAACAAGAGACAACCGTCGATTTGACTCCATTGTGGAGCAAATCCAACGCAAGGCTGAACGCTTGCACCTCAGCAACCAGCGTGCTAAAGAAGTCACCGGAGACATCGATGAACTGCTTGAGTGGTTCAGAGACATGGACGCCAGCCTGCGAGAAGCCGAATTGCCTGCCATGGAACCAAAACTTGTGCGCACGCAATTGCAGGAGCACAGGTCAATCAACGATGACATCTCCAGTCAGAAGGGACGTGTTCGTGATGTAACAGCTGGAGCAAAGAAAGTACTCCGCGAATCGCCACAAAACGAGAACACCTCAGCTCTGCGTGAGAAGTTGGAAGATCTTAAGGAAGTCGTTGACACCGTTGTGCAATTGTGCGGCGAGCGTCTCAGTGTGTTGGAACAGGCGCTTCCTCTATCCGAGCACTTTGCAGATTCACACAATGGCCTGGCCGTGTGGCTGGATGACATGGAACAGCAAATTTCAATGTTGAGCATGCCCGCTTTGAGGCCAGACCAAATTACTGCTCAACAAGACAAGAACGAACGTCTTGTACAGTCAATTGCCGAACACAAACCACTTTTGGACAAACTCAACAAGACCGGTGAAGCCCTGGGAGCGATTGTATCCGAAGACGACGGCTCGAAAATAAACGAAATCTTGGATTCAGACAACTCCCGCTACGCCGCACTTCGCACTGAGCTACGTGAACGGCAGCAAGCTCTCGAAAATGCCCTTCAAGAATCAAGCCAGTTCTCTGACAAGCTTGAAGGTATGCTCCGAGCATTAGCTAACACCGTCGAACAAGTCAATCATCTCGATGCTGTATCGGCGTTGCCACAGAAGATCCGCGAGCAAATCGACGATAACTCAGCGATCGCAGATGATTTGGACAAGCGAACTGAAGCGTTTGCCGCCGTCCAAAGAGCTGCAAATGATGTAATCGCTAAGGCAGGCAACAAATCCGATCCGGCGGTGCGTGACATCAAGAAGAAATTGGAGAAACTCAACAGCTTATGGAACGATGTCCAACAAGCCACCAAGAAACGTGGCAATTCTCTCGAAGATGTGCTCAAGGTTGCCGAGAAGTTCTGGAAGCAATTGAATGCGATTATGAAGACCCTGAAGGACTTGGAAGAAACTCTTTCCTCCCAAGAACCAGCCGCTGCTCAACCACAAGACATCAAGAAACAACAAGTTGCATTGCAAGAGATCCGCCATGAAATCGACCAAACCAAACCAGAAGTCGAAGAAGTCCGACGAACAGGTAACAATCTGATGTCGCTCTGTGGAGAGCCAGACAAACCCGAGGTAAAGAAGCACATCGAGGACTTGGACAATGCCTGGGACAACATCACAGCTCTGTATGCCAGACGCGAAGAAAACCTGATCGATGCAATGGAGAAGGCAATGGAATTCCATGAAACCCTACAAAACCTATTGAAATTCTTGACCAAGGCCGAAGAGCGCTTCGGTGGCCTGGGACCTATCGGTTCTGACATTGATGCCGTCAAGAAACAAATCGAACAATTAAAGCGTTTCAAGGACGAAGTAGATCCACACATGGTCGAAGTAGAAGCACTAAATAGGTAATGTTGATTAATTCATTTCACAATAAATTTCCTATTTACATTTATGTTTTCATATTTTAAACACATTTATTTATATTCTTTATTTTGCTCTCGAAACGATTCACAAATAATTTCAATCAATCAATCAATATTCACCTGCAACTACAGATCTCTGGAAAGGCAAGATAAATTATGATTATAAAAAAAAAAAAAACATTTTCATTGATACTCATAGATTTGTTCATTGTTACTTGGTTGCATGATATTTTACCGAGTGCTTTAATGATAAGGTTTTTTTTCTGAATACATTTTGTGTGCAAATTTGCAAAAGTTGAAGTATTACATATTAGTTCTCCCAGCTTGAATGTCACTTATTACTAAGCAGAGTCAGCAGCACAGCAGCTTTCGAGTTTCGCTTGAAATATGTACTTCAAATGTTAAAGTGGCGCCCAACTGAAAGTAACATTGCATTAAACATTTCATGGCATTTTACGTCCTAGAAAATCATTTCATATAAATGGCGCCCAACATAGATTTTAAGTCAATTAATACATGTTATCTCCTTCATTTTTAATGTTTATTATTTTGTATTGTAAAAAATACATGTATAGGTACATTGTTAGCTTTTTTTATAAATGGCGCCAAACGAAAAGTTTCTATAACTTGAACAAATATAAGTTTTTTTTATTGATTTAAACTACTTTACACCGTTTTTATTTTACCAAAATGGAAAATAATCGTTCAACTAATAAGATCGCATATGTCAACCTTCAAATAGAAGAGCAGATCTGAATTGTCAAATCGGTGTCGTTTTAATTTAATCTTTTCTTGAATATCAAATGGCGCCCGACACAAGCCTTACATTACTGAACATTTTATTTCTTACATTACTTACAAAATTATTTCAATTGACTGGCGCCCACCAAAATATTTCAACTCATTCATATTTTTTTTAATGTTGTTTCATCAAACAATCCCATCAAAATTATGTTCATACAGAACTCAATGTATTGTTTTGTGTTGTTAAATTCTAGAATTTTGTTTTTTTGACCTTTTGGCTGGCTAGAGAAATCAAGCTTGCATACAGTATACATATGTACATATATGTACAGCTCTTTTGGCCAATGCTTGTATTATTTTATTTTACTGAAAAGGAATGTAATATTTTGATCATATTTGTTGTAGCCATAAGTTTTCATAGCTTTTAAAATGGCGTCCAATGTTCAATCACGCTTTGAGGAACAAGACAAGACTTAACTGCATTGCCTTCCTCTTTTAACTGATTTACTGCTTCGGCTTGCTGTACTTTCGTCAAAATATATTTTAAACTTAATTTCCAAAAATAAGTTTTTTGGAAAAAAAAAAATTTTTCGAAAATATTCAATTTATTGTTCGTCTTGCTAATTTTATTCTATAGTGCGGATTTTTGCATGGAATTTACTGTTTTGTACTGTTTTCTTTTTCCGTTTGTGATGTTTTGAGACCTTATTTTTGAAAATCTTTTATCCTTTTTTTATTTGGATCAAGAAAATATTCTAACATTTACATATTCATCCCAACAGACAAGCATCCGAATTAACAGAAAGGACATCTCCAGAACAAGCAGCATCAATCAAGGAGCCATTGGCGACAGTCAATCGTCGATGGGAGAATCTATTGCGCGGTATGGTTGAGCGTCAGAAGCAATTGGAACATGCTCTTCTACATCTTGGACAATTCCAACATGCCCTCAATGAGTTGCTTGTATGGATTGACAAGACAGACAAGACTCTAGATCAGCTCAAACCAGTAAGTGTAGAGAAAATTAAAAAATAAAATTCACTATTTAATAAATTCGTTTGTATTTTAGATTCCTGGCGATCCACAACTACTCGAAGTTGAACTTGCTAAGTTAAAGGTCCTTGCCAATGATATTCAAGCTCATCAAAGTTCTGTAGATACTTTAATCGATGCCGGACGGCGTCTGATTGAATCGGAAAAGGGTTCTGTTGAAGCTTCAGCGACACAAGACAAACTACGCAAACTCAACGACGAATGGCGATCTTTGATTCAGAAATCGTCAGATCGCCAACACGAATTGGAAGAGGCATTGCGAGAAGCACAAGGTTTCATTGCTGAGGTTCAAGACATCCTAGGATGGTTGGGCGATGTAGATGGTGTGATTGGAACAAGCAAACCAGTCGGTGGATTACCAGAAACAGCAACTGAACAACTCGAAAGATTTATGGAAATCTACAATGAATTGGAAGAAAACCGTGCCAAGGTTGAGACAATTCAAGCCCAAGGACAAGATTATATCAAACGTCAAAATCAAATGAAGGTACCTTCGAGCAATTTGCAGCACACCTTACGAACACTGAAACAACGCTGGGATGCAGTTATATCGCGTGCTTCAGATAAAAAAATCAAACTCGAAATCGCTCTCAAAGAAGCAACTGAGTTCCATGACACACTACAAGCATTTGTCGAATGGCTAACGCAAGCTGAGAAACAGTTAAGTACTTCGTCGGCTGTGTCACGAGTTCTGGAAACAATTCAAGTCCAAATCGAAGAGCACAAAGTACTGCAGAAGGATGTGAGCACTCATCGTGAGGCTATGCTTCTTCTAGACAAAAAGGGAACACACCTCAAGTACTTCAGTCAAAAACAAGACGTCATTCTAATCAAGAATCTCCTGGTTTCTGTTCAACATCGGTGGGAGCGCGTTGTTAGCAAAGCAGCTGAACGCACTCGTGCCCTTGATCACGGCTATAAGGAGGCTCGGGAATTCAATGACGCCTGGTCTGGTATGCTTCAATGGCTGCAGGAAGTCGAAGAAATACTCGATCGTTTGACCGAAGAAGCAGCTTCATCAAAGGATCCACAAAAGATCAAGAAACACATCCTCAAATTGAAGGAAACACATCGTCAATTGAACGGAAAACAACAACAGTATGATGGAACAATGCGTGCTGGAAAGAATCTCATGGATAGAGCACCAAAATCAGATGAACCAGTCTTGAATAAGATGCTTAGTGAACTTAAGGAGACCTGGACTCGGGTATGGTCGAAGAGTGTCGATCGTCAGAGGAAGCTCGAAGAAGCACTCTTGCTGTCCGGACAGTTCTCTGATGCCTTACAAGAACTACTAGACTGGCTGAAGAAAACAAAATCTCGCCTATCCGACAACGGACCAGTTCATGGAGATTTTGAGACTGTTAGTGGACTTTGTGATCATCACAAACACCTTGAACAAGATTTGCTCAAGAGACAAGCTCAAATGCAGGGTGTTATGAAATCTGGACGTGATTTGGAGAAATCACCTAGCAACGCAGATATCGCCAAGTCACTTGATGAATTGCAATCTCTTTGGGATGATGTCAAAGATGCCACATCGAAACGCGGCGATCGATTGAGACAAGCATTGAAGGATGCCGAACGACTTAACACCGGAGTTCAAGCTCTCTTCGATTGGCTGGATCATGCCGAAAACAAGCTCCGTTATGCTAAGAACCCACCCGATG
Source organism: Scaeva pyrastri (assembly GCA_905146935.1). Taxonomy (NCBI): domain Eukaryota; kingdom Metazoa; phylum Arthropoda; class Insecta; order Diptera; family Syrphidae; genus Scaeva; species Scaeva pyrastri. The sequence goes on along the minus strand of LR989927.1, from coordinate 32,253,643 downwards.
ACGAGAAAATTGCCCGCGATCTGCTCGAAATTCACACCGACTTCATGAAGGACCTGCGAAAGCGAGTTGTGCAAAAGGAAGAGACATTCCAACTTGCCCAAGAGATTATCGACAAAGCTTATCCAGATGCCATTCCGATCATCAAGAATTGGCTTCAAATAATTCAGACTCGTTGGGATGAAATCTCCCAATGGGCGGTCAACCGCGAAGCTAAACTTGAACAGCATTTGCAATCGCTTAAGGATCTGGATGAAAACATCGAAGATCTGTTGGCATGGTTGAATGGACTCGAATCAACGTTGTTAAGTAAGAATTTGATATACATATATCTTTTTGGTGAAATTTCAATTAACTTTTCTGTTTGTATAGACCTGGAACGCGAGCCATTGCCGGAAGAAATTCCTCCACTAGAGAAACTCATCGAGGACCACAAAGAGTTCATGGAGAACACTGCACGCCGTCAAGTTGAGGTAGACAGAGCTTGCAAGCCCAAACAACTGCCTCCTGGCAGCCGAGATGTTCGCAAAATGTCACGCAATACCAAGACTCCAGTGTAAGTACAAACGATTTTTATTTCAAAAAAAACGGGATTTAGCTTTGATTGAATTGTGATAATTTATTTTTTGACGAAAATATTGATTCGTTTTAGTTTTTTATTATTATTATTTAATTTGTATTCTTTTGTATATTTATTTTATTTTCATTTACTATATTTTTATTTTTTATTATATTTATTTCTTGTCTTTGTGAATTCTACTGTCGACATTATATTGTGTTTCACTGCACTCTTTTCTACCACGAACACAATCAACCTGGATATTATCAATTCACACAAAAAATTGAAAATATTTTATTTATTTTTTTGTGTATAAATGTTTGTAAATTAAAAAATCAAAAAAAAAAAAAAAAAAAAAAAAATGGGTTAAATAAAATACAGTCGAGGATCAACACACGATCTACGCGAACAATCTCCAGATGCCGGCGCAATGAGACGGCAAAGGTTCGTTTAACTAAAAAGAAAAATTGTATAATTTACTAAACGACTGCCCATTTTCACTAATTTAATGTTTAAACGTATATATTATGTATATTTTTATTAATAACATCCGCAATGCAAATAACAAAATTAATCATCTAACAGTGTCAAAACAATGTTGTTAATTTAATTACAAAGTAAATTGAGTGCGACGAGTTTGAATTAAAAAAATTAAGAAATAACATTTTCGGGGCTTGATTACGGACATTATAGTTCTGATTTATTAAAATTATTAAAAATTTTGGCTGAAAATAACGAATGAATAGTTACAACTTACAACTCATTTTTATTTCTTACTGATTTGGATTTCTAACATCATTTTTTGTTAACTCTTACAGAGTAACAATCATTTCAACTAATTTCCTTACATCAAAAAGTATATTGCTTGGTTTAGGAAATTTTAAAATTTTTAAATTATAAAAGGAATAAGCTAAGTTGGCAACTGAATTTCATGAACACCGGACAATTTTATACATTTAAAGAAAAGTTCTCTTTAATATTTAACATAAGGCATTTGAAAATATGTATTTCGAAAAGCCAAGTGCGTTTTTCCGATGGATCAAAAATTCATAAAGGCGTTGTTGGAGACGTATACTCATCACGGCTGAGACTAAGTCTCACTTTTCGTTTTCCATTAAAGCCTGTTCCTGGCGAAACTTTTACCCAAATGATTTCTAAACAAGTTGGGAAGGAAGAAACGATTCTTCGTCTTATCTGCAAATGCTGGTTTTCAATTCAACAATTAATTTAATCTAATTCATATCTGAGTACATCAAAATAAAACAACAATTCAAACTCATCACTCTTTTATCTGTCCACACTCAAATAGTCTACCAGCAAAACAACATTGTTAATGTAAAAAAAAAGGTTTAAAATATGCTATTTTTGAGTTTATCTTTGTCATTTGACGCTGTACATAAACAATGTAAATAATGTACAAACATATTGTTCAAATGTGTTTTTTTTCTCTAACATATGTGTGTTCTTTCTTAACTTTATCTATGCATTTACATTGTATCTATTACTGTAAATACACTTTATTTGTTTATAAACATAACTTATTAAATTATTTCAAATATAATAATATAACAAAAAACAAACAAATATTGAAATCCTAAAATACTGCTTTTCTGCTTCTCTTCTCTGTATGTTTTTCACTCATCAAAATTTTTCTCTAATATCTCATGTTGTTTGTTTTATGAGTTCGACTAATTTAAACATTTTCTTTCTATAGCTTCAAGGGCTCTCGTGATCAAGGCCTAAACATGCGCAAGCAAAGGTTAGTATAATTTGAGTTTAAATTTAAATTAGAAAAATAAAAAAACTTGCAATCGGCTGCTTAACTACAAAACAAAATTAATACAAAAATGAATGCATGGAAAAAAGCTTCCATAAATTTGTGTGGAAGTTAATTTTTCTTAACATAATTTTTTTGTTTGATAAATAATTTTTTAATTTCATGATTTCTGTTTCATATTGTTTTTTTTTCTATTTTGTTTCATGTAATTTGTGTGTTGTGTGCTTTGAATTCGATTTACCATTAGTCGTGTCACTCCAAGTCGTGAGACACCCGATAGAGATCGCTTGCCTCACTATGGTCCAAGATTTTCACCAAGGTAAGGGCATGTCATGAATTGGTATACTCGTACACAGAAAAAAGAACGAACCTCTCTAAAATTAAGTCAATGTTGAGTTTGTTTTTTATCATTTTGCTGTAAAATACTTTTTTACATTTGTAGTGTTGCTTTATATTAATTTACGAGTAATTTAAAAAATGTTTGTCCTGATTGTTTAGTATTTTTAATTAAATTTTTAAACCAAATTATTTGTTAGTCATGTACCTGAAGCAGAGTTCCGTTCGCCAAGGGCAAAACTTCTATGGGACAAGTGGCGTCATGTGTGGTTATTGGCGTGGGAACGACAACGCCGTCTACATGAACATCTCGTTTATCTGCAAGATGTTGAACGAGTTCGCCGCTTCAGCTGGGACGACTGGAGGAAGAGAGTAAGTCTTTCGGCAAACAATTTAAAGAACGGATGTTTAATCAACGAAAATCTTTGCAGTTCCTTAAGTACATGAACCACAAGAAATCAAGATTAACAGATCTATTCAGAAAAATGGATAAGGACAATAATGGTCTAATACCACGTGAAGTTTTCATTGACGGAATCCTTAGCACTAGTAAGTTGATTAATTGAGCTACCTATTGTAATGTTATTGCGCATTTTTAACAAATGTTATTTTTCTCTTAGAATTTGACACATCTCGAATGGAAATGGGCGCAGTAGCCGATTTATTCGATCGCAATGGAGAAGGACTCATCGATTGGCAGGAATTTATTGCGGCACTCCGACCAGACTGGCAAGAGCGTAAGCCAGCCAACGACTCTGATAAGATTCATGACGAAGTTAAACGTCTGGTCATGCTTTGCACGTGTCGACAGAAATTCCGTGTTTTCCAAGTCGGCGAAGGCAAGTACAGGGTAAGTCATTGGGTATTTTTCAATTGTAATTGCTTTCTTCTAATTGCCACTATAATCTCTTCTTAGTTTGGCGATTCGCAGAAACTACGACTCGTTCGCATCCTTCGCAGTACTGTAATGGTGCGCGTTGGAGGCGGTTGGGTTGCATTGGATGAGTTCTTGCAAAAGAACGATCCTTGTCGAGGTAAGTGATAATCAATCAAACAATTAAATTCAGTAAAATAGTTTCAAATAAAATAAAAAATATTAATCAACCAAAGGAAATGGTCATTTAATAAAAATTAAAAACAAACTTTAATTTAATATTATTAGCATATTCTAATATTGTTCTAACGAAATTTAAAACAAACAAAAAATAATTAATTTCTTACAAAAGTAAAACACATGCATAGATTAATATCCATCACAAATGCGTTATTTCATTATTATATTTCAATGCAATTAACATTTTGTTGAGCTAAATTGTGGGGTTCAAGTAAAAATACTCGTATCTTCTTGTTTTTTGTTTTTTAATTGTTGTTGTCAAATAAAAATCAAATCAACAAAATTGAATCCATTTCACTCATGCTTTATTCTCGTATCATGTCGAAACAAAATTAAAACAATCTGTATAAGAAGGTGTGCTAGTCTACAAAACAAAAAATGAAACATTTAAACATTTGTTAATATGTATGCAATAAAATATTTGATACATCTAATTCAAAGTAGGTGCTTGCACAACATGAAACTAAATAGGTGCTTTACTCACGTAAAATTGTTGAACAAAATTAAAATATTAATGTTTGCGAATTTTACAGAGAAATATATTATATTAATAAAAATAGTAAATTTTATTTATTTTAAAATTAAACCATTAAGAAAAATACAAAAACGATATATAGAATACAAAATCTGTTCTATTGTTATAATAAAATTTTTAACATTTCTATTTTCACGCTCCAACGAACGGTTCGTCAAATTAAATTTGAATATAAATAATATCGTTTTTATTCCATTTCAAAATTTGACATTATCTATTTTATTTTTTTCTCTTTGATTCATTTTTTTTTTCATTCCAATCGAAATTAATATTTTATTTAAATATTTTTTTCCATTTGTTGTAAAAACAAACAAAACAAACAAATTTAATATAATACTCTGATCGACTGTCGTGTATTTTAATTGAATTGATTTTTCTGTAAAATTATACAATAATATAATTATGCATGCTGTGTAATTTATCACTCATAAATCATTATCATCATCATCATGGTATCTCTATTAAAAAATTATTTTATTTGACTTCGATTGATTTGAAAACCTAAAGTTTCACTAGTCTTACCAATACCAAATCCGAACGATCCGAAACAACATGAAGCATGTTGTGTTTTACATAAATTCACCTACGATCAAATCATGGCTATCCAACAAGCTGCAAATGGTCAGTGTCACAAATATAATTAATGAAACAGTCTTTCTTATCTATGTTTACAGTTAATGTAGTCATATTTGAGAATTTTGTGTTGCGCTTTTTTTATTTCACTTGTTTTTCTTGACCGTTTGTTCATCATTTTCATCACTCAAGCGTTAAAATAGGTTTAATAGTTAGATTTAAATTCTTCAACCAAAGAAACATTATATTTTATATTTAGAACGAACCTGTCCAAAAATCATCAGAAAGAATTTCCTGTCAAAGATACCTTTAGTGTAATTCTTTTCGCCCAGAATACGACACAGTTGACTTATTCGATTGTTGTAGTATCCTTTTCTAAATCACGAAATGTGTGTCGAAATCTTTGCACCAATGTCATTTTGTCGGTTGTTTTGTGCTCATGTTTTCAAGGACTCTTTGCAAAATAAAAATGCTGTGATACCCCTTGGAAAATTATATTTCATCTTCTCATTACCTGCTTAACTTTTTTATCATGCAGTACAAGGTTACATCGATTTTTGTGAAAAATTCAAGTGTTCAGCTTCTGAGCGTCCTTGTGATCCAAAGTGTTCATTTTGGTTAATCTTGTTAACTTTGTTGATAGCCTGACTATTTTTTATACTTTGCATTTAATTGGTTACACAAGAAAATTTTATCAAACCGTGTATCCGTATCGGGTGCCAAATGAGTAAATCCATACATAATTAAGTCAAGCAACACTAAAACAATAATCAGAAACCTTGTTAAGGATTCTGCTCTTAGCAGGGCTTAAAAATATTTCCCCCCCCCCCCCCCAAATTTAGAAATTTAGAAATTTGTTACATTTGATGATACATAGTCAATGTCTACGTTTTTTTTTATGATTTATAAGAACTACGAGCAGTTTACCTGAAACTCGGATTCTTCTTCTTCTGTTGGGAGCACTCTGAATCATTTTAGATGTACATGTTTAACAAATACTATGTATCGCAAAAAAAAAAACGATTCAAAATCCATTCAACTCAAACCAACGCATTCATCTGAATTTAGTTTTAAGCATAAATCATAAGAAAATCGCTCATAAACCCATACTATATTTTGTTAAGCCTCAAAAATCCATTGCTTTTTTATCTAAACTTCGCCTTTCATTTAATATTATAACATTCGCTTTATTTTTTTACTATAATTTAAAATATTTTGGTTAACCAAACTATGGTTGTTTTTGCTTGTTTGGTTTATAAACTTTTATTATATGCAAATTTTTATTTGTATTTGTATTGCCTTTGCTTTTATTATGGTTATATGCTCATTATTAATGAATGCTTCACTAGAAACAATTGATTTTGTTTAAAATTTAACGTTGGATTGTTTTTTTGTTTAATTTGTTATAGTCGTTATTATTTTGTTTGTTAATTTTTTTTTTTTGTATTTTCTTAAATTACAATTTTATCCATTCCCACGCTTACTTCGGCAACAATTTATAAACGGTACCCAAAACCGTATCGCCTCTTTGCTGATATATCGACTGCTTTGCCAAATCAAATGCAAATTTCACTTAAATGTGCCATCCATCTTCAAAAAACAAAAAAAAAAAAACTGCCACCCATTTAAAAACAAATATAACAAAAAAAAATAAAAAATCGATTGAAAAATAGCTAAGGGACGCACTAACATTGAACTGCGAGAACAATTCATTTTGGCCGACGGAGTATCACAAGCTATGACCCCATTCACTAGGCGCCGATCAACGACTACGTCTACCACCCCGAATGGATCTGTTACACCCGCATACATGAGCGGCCAAGGTCCCATCATGAAGGTAAAATCACCATAAGTCCTCCTAATTACACATTTCAATTTTTCACATTAAGAAATTCATCAATTTCCGAACCAACCAATTTCTGGTTTGTTGTCAACTCATTTACATTATGAAATTTGGACCGTTTTTTTTTTAACTCTGCTCCCATTATGTACCCTTGAACCAAGCTTCTGTGGTTTTTCGATACTACAGAGGATCGGTTCTGGAACATGAGCCCAAGGCATTAATTTTGTCCAACAGATTAATTGGTAAGTATCGTTTTAGCTGCATTTACATAGATAAAAATCCCCTTCGGTCTTGACGCTCTGCTCTAAACGGCTAAGCAATAACTACTGATGTTTTGATGATGATATGTGGTGTGATGTTGTTATATACGTATCGTTTTTTTTTTTTTTTTGAGATATTTTTATTTACTGTTAAAGCATGTTGTAAAGGTTTTTTTTATTTATGAAATGTTTTTTTTCTGCTAGATGCAATTTGAATTTTTAAGTTTTTTAAGTAAGAATCGACATTTAATAATAATTAAACAATCTCAAGCTGTATCATATTTTCAAAAATCATTTGGTATTTTTAAGTTGTACAAAGCACCTTGTTCAGTGTTTATTCATAACGGGTATTCTGATTGGAGGTTTTGTCATATTTACCTATTGTATTTTTTGCGTTTCTCATGTGGATTTCAAACCAAACCAACAAATATACAAACCGCCTTTAAATGTGTTGCAATTATTAATAAAAACGAATTTGTCTTGCATTTTGTTTGCTTCAAATGAAAACAAAAGAATAGAAATATTTTTATTTTTTTTCTTATAAGGAATTTCCCTTGAGTTATAATATCGCAAACAATTTATCAATTTATTAAAAAAAAAAGAGAGTAAAACAAAATTAAATGATCATAGACTTTGTGTGATAAATTTCGTATTTAATAGATCGGTTTTATTTAAATGTTGTTGTATTCCGTGATTATTATTATTATTATGATGATATAGCCGACGAACACTTGGCCGAACTAATGCCAATCTTTGAACGACTTCGTGCCCAAGAGCAAATACCGTGTGCATACCCCTTGCATATGGGGGCAGGTGGCACTGTTTTCGTGCGCAGTAACAATAGTCGTTCTGTGCCCCTAAGTCCACATGCACCACATTGTCATCCCTCTACGCATTGGGTAAGTTGCGATTATATAAAATAAAATAAAAAAATAAGAAAAAAATAAAAAACAAACAAAGAAAGTAATTTGTTTTTTCATCGATTCCATATCACATCTTCCATAATTTTCTTTTACATTGATTCGAGAGAAATGCAAATCAAATTAATAATTTAAAATGGCCAAATTTAGGTCCGAGAGCGAACAAATCGCTCAATACCAATGTCGCGACCATCTCGGTCATCACTGTCAGCTTCGACCCCAGATTCACTTAGTGATAACGAGGGCGGTCTGACAGGACCATCTGGCAGGTATACCCCATCAAGGAAAGTGTCGTATGCACCTCGGACGGGTATGACTCCCGGGGGATCGAGAGCCGGATCTAAGCCGAATTCAAGACCTGCAAGTCGGCAGGGTTCTAAGCCACCATCAAGACATGGATCGACCCTCTCATTGGATAGCACAGGTAACATTTTGAAATACAAAGACAAAATTTAATAATACAATGACATGAATTTGTGTTTTACCAGACGAAACAACCCCATCACGCATTCCACAACGCAGACAACCTGTAGCAGCATCTACACCCACTTCAACCGCACAACGCCCATCAAGACTTTCAGTAACACCAGCAACATCGAGGACAAATGGTGTTTCCACTCTTACTCGTAAAACTGCATCCGGATCAGCAAGTCCCGCTCCCACAAGGTAAACATTCAAACTGTTGAATTTTACTCCCAAGAGACTGTATTTCATAAAATTAAATTTATTTTCAACATACCGTCATGGTTTTCATTATTTTTTTAATAATTTCAATCAAAATGAATTATGAATTATTTACTTACATATTTATTTATTTTTTTTTCTGTTATGTATCTCCGCATTTCTAATATTAATGCACGAATTAACAACGATTTCATTGCGTTAAATGATCAACTGAATTTAACAATAATCAATCTATACACAAAATAACAATTTAAAAAAAAAAAACGAAATACCTACAAAATACTAAACAATTCTAACAATGAATTAAACAAAAACAAAATAAATATAAAAACACGATCACAGCAATGGTGGAATGAGTAGATCCTCTAGCATACCAACATTAACCGGCTTTGGCTTCCGATATAGGTAAAACCAATAAGTGCATTTAGTGATTTTTTCTTTCCAATATTATTTTATTTTATTTTTACTTTAAATCATCATAATAAATACTTAATAACTTAATTTACATTATTTTTGCTTTTGTTAATTATTATATTTGTTTAAACATTTTCCTAAGTCTATAGTGTATCTATTTTCATATCTCATTAAGAAAAAGCATAAAATTAATCTGTTCAATTTAATTTACATAATTTTATAACACATTTTAAAGCCGCCCCTCAAGGATTCCAATAAGGCAGGTATCGACAGACAAGTCATTTCCCTCGCCATCCAGTAATTCTAGTTCGACAACAAACAGTTATAATTTAAGCAGTTTGGGGTAAAGATTAACGCAAGTACTTAATTCGAAAAGTGTGAAATCGATGTTTTGTTTTCTGTTTGCTTATTTTTATTTTTAGTGTTCAATTCTTGTTGTTCCTTTTATGATTTATACTCTTTCCCTTGTACCTACCATACATACCTATCAAACCAACCACCCCACAAATGTTATGTTTTTTATCGATGAATGAGTTTTGGATTTGCTTAAATACTATATTATTCTTATTGTTTTTGCATATACCTTATATATTGTATATATACATATATATATATAAATACATATGTATTTATTTTAATGTGCTTTAGCACAAAATGCCTTGTTTATATTGAACTATTATTTACCCAACACAAATATCAAATGGCAATTTTTGTACATAGATTTTTAAAAGAAACAAACGACACACCATCATTATTCCATATTGTTAAATAGTCATGTGTACATCGTTTTCTTGTAATGCCACACTGTCGGCGCTTTTGTGTATTTAATAAGCACTGAAATATGAACAATGCAATTAAAATTGAGGGATCAATTAAAATTTTAGTTTTGCTTAATGTAACCAACCTGGTTTTCTTTTTTGACCAGCAGCCAGCTTAACCTAATGTCCTCTTCTAAAAACCAACCAAAATCTAACAATAAGCCACTTTCGTATACACTTTCGTATCTCTAGACTGTGTCTTATGTCAAACAATTAATATCAAGGTAAATAATTAGACTCGAATGATCCAGGTCGTCTTTAAAAAAGTTACAAACATAACGTTTCACATATATTACCCATGGATACAATTAAGTCTCCTTCGAATTTGATTCTAATAGTTTTTGTAGTACACATTTTGTTTTTAAGAATATTTGTCGACAACGATAAAAATAAAATTTTAATATAATGTAGATATTTATAGGGTTAGAATGTTCCAACAACAACTCGATTTTGTAACCACATGGTCTTGACATTATGTTAAATGTTTTACTAGTGCCAACTCTATCATCAAAATAGAGACCAATAGGTTTTTTAATTTTTTCATATTTGCTGACGGATAATAGGCAGCACCGAAGCCCTGAATTATTTCTTTTACACAACTTCAACTTACTGCACAAACTGATTGGACAGAGTACATTTACTGAAAAAGCTTCGGTTCCGCACTTTCCGTGGACTGTTGCAATGTGCTCTTCTTCTTTGTGTTGTGTGTGCTTCTGCTCATATGCCTCTATTTTGTTTTGTCTTGTGTTGTATCACCTGATGGCTTTTGTATACTCCGCAGATTAATTTTATGAATTTTATTTGCGGAGTGGTATGAATGTTAAGTTATGAGAATATTAAGAGCCTACTTTCCTCTACTCCTGTCGAAATTAGTTTGTTCGTCTGTCTATACATAGTACATACATACATATTAGTCTAGACCAGGACCACAAGGCCAGCCTTACAAGTCTTTATGGCGATTGCGTTATTTTACTCTTTTTTATATTTTATATTTTTTTATAATTGTTTGTTACTTAAATAAATTAATGTTTTTTGTTAAATTTAATAAAAACAAAACAAAATTACCAACTAAATCATTACTTTGCATTTTTTCTTAACCAAACTATAAAAATTTTGCATGTCACAGAAAAATTAAATTTTATATAAAATTCAAAAACAAAATAATAACAAAAGCAAATTGGATGACTTTTTGAGTGTTTTGATGTTTATACATAGGTTTTTTTCTAAATTCAAATTGTTCAAAAAAAATAAATATCTAACCATTATTTCTGATAATTTAGGAAAAATCTCAGTGGCAGTTCCACACCATCAGGAATGCAAACTCCAAGAAAAGGATCAGCAGATCCAACATCTGCAAGTGCAAGAGCAGCTGAAGCACGGAAATCACGTGGTACAACCCCAATAAATCAGCGAGAACCATTTAGACTTTAAATGCAATACAAAATTAAATATATTCAAAACTACTTAAAACAGAAACAAAAAAAAGCTCAAATAACTAAACGCAAGTGATTGCATATTTATGTTTTCAAAATTAGAAATTCACCGTTCGCCGCCGACTTAATTTATATTCTCAGTATCTTATTCAAATTGGTTTTGATTTGAATTTAAGTACCACTACATTCAACTTTTTTTACAAACCACATTAAAGGAAAAACAAAACACATCTGGGAAAATTCCAAGCTTGCGCTAATCTAATATCTTAATAATTAACTAACGAAACTACATAAGATTGAAAAAAAAAACTATGAAAAAAAGACAAAACAAAAACATTCATGAATTTAAAAACAAAAAAAAAAACTTTGAAAAACAAAAAACATAAAAATATGCCTCTGTTGTATATAAAAATTAGATAATTCCATTGCATAAAAAAATTTAATTACTTTAAAACTTATTAAGGTAAAACATTGTAATCGTTTTTTATACATTTTCTTACATATAATTATTATATATGTATGTAATATTTAAAGTAGAGAAAAAAAGAGAGTCACAGGTATTTCCCTTGCATGAATGAAATCGCCAGTTTGTTTGTGTGATGGAAATAAATGTGTCTGCCGCCGAAATACATATTCGAAAGAAACCAACAAGAATAAAAACAAACAAAAAAATGAATAACAAATTTATGTACTAATCAAGATAAGAATACAAGTTAATTTTTTTTTTATTATTATTTAAATAATTTTAATTTAAGCCCTACTAAAAGTCATAATTTTAAGTTATTATTATAAATTAGAGTTCAATTTTTATTTTTGTTTATTTTTTTTTAATTCATTTATAATGAAAAATCTTATTATTACCAGTACTAAATTATTATGTTATGTATAACTTTGTAATTAACTTCCCTAACCAGTTGTTATACCCTACCTATTTGTTTGAAGGAGAAAAAAAACATACTGAAACAATAAATTTATGCAAAATAAAAAAAGTTATAACATTTTGCTTAATAAAAAATTAAAAATAAATGCATTTCGTTTTTCTTTTTTATAACCAAAAGCCAATGGGAACCTAAGATGACGTTATGAAATATGCAGATTGAAGAAAAAATAAATATTAAGGATGCAAAGAGCAAGCACATAATCCTACTAATATTATAACTGTGAAAATTTGGATGTATGGATGTCTATTGCTCTATAAGAACAGAACGGCTGAACGGATCTGGATGAAATTTGGCACAGAGATATTGTTAATAAATGCAGACTTTTGACTTAACTCAAAAACTACTATTAATATGATGTGCTATTCTATTATTGTATATGCCAGGACGAGCCCTTATCATTTTATAAAACATAAATGGCGTTACTTTAGTCAACAATGTTTTGATTAATGGCGTTTTCAATTGGCAATCTGGAAGCAGAAAAAAGCATTCTGAAAGCGTTCAATTGGGCAAAAGTGACAGTTCTGATTCTGAAAAAGAATCTCTTCTGGATTAGAAATCAGAAACAAAAATAAAATCACTCACACATTCAAAGATTTTAAATGTCACACTTGATAAACGTCATATTTTTTTAATTAACAAATTGTGCGAACTGTGAAGTGATTGCTTGAAATTAAAATATAAAAAAATGGAAATATTGAAAATATCTTAACAATTGTTCCTAATTTGTTAGTCGTCTTCTTCATCAAGTGATGACGGTGCAAGTGATGCAGTTAATTTTCTCTTGCAGGAGTTTGTAGTTTTGTTATTTGTAGTTGAAACACGTCACACTTTACCAATACAGTCACACCAAACTTCAAATTTTTTTAGAATTCAGAAGAACTTCAATTGGGATTCTGCTTCTAATTCCAATTCCGGATTTCCAATTAAAATGGACATAAATATCTGGCTACATTCCCCTTCCCTCCTACCCAGGAATAATTTTCAGCCCTATTCTGCTATTCAAGTGAATCGTATATCCGATCCACCCATGCGATTCACTTTCAAACTTCCTTTCCATTCTGCTATCCGTCGGGTGAACTACATTATCCCCAACCAATTTGACATTTACGTGAACAGATTTTCCATTGAAAATCTTGAATACATTTCTTTTATTTCAATTTTTAAGTTTTATCGCTCCACCTAATGGACAGTATTGTACTTTTTTCCAATTATGAGCAGAGGATTAAGAAAATCCCCGAAAAGAGAGCTTTGAAGAAATTTTACAAAATAAAAAAAAAATGTTGGGACTGTCGGATGAAACGTAAGTTGATTTTTGATTTTAAAATAAATATTTAACAAATTATTTCAAAATCATTTACTATAAACTAAAGGCCAAATAAAAGAGCATTTCGGTATGTATTGGGTATTGTTTTTACTTACATTTTACTAAGCACAAACAAGAAAGACGAACCATAAATGTAAAATCCGCAACCCTTATATGCGGATCTGAATTGTATGGAACGAATGCTTTCACGTGAATAGCAGAATACCGCGCAGTATTACCGATGTTACCGACATACAGATTCACTTCGAGTGAATAGCAGAATAGCGACAAGTGAAAATTCAAGAAAAATTCCCCCGACGGATATGCAAAAAAATAAGCTTAAAAGGTAAAGACTGATGAAAAAAAAAAAAATTATTGACTATTGAATATTTAATTCTATCATATCTTTTTGGTTCGTGGTCTATAAATGTTTCAAAAAGATTTTGATTTAGGGTGAATTGAAAACTTTTTGTTAACTTTACCTTTTTATTGATAAACATTTTAATATAGATCATTGCCTCCACTTAAACAATAAAATCAGTTCAAAATTCCCATCATTTCATTTGAAACCCATGTCCATGTGCGTTGTGTTTCTTCTACTGATGGATACAAAAATCCCATAGGTAACCCAACGATTAGGTATGTACCTACATGTTAAATTTACACCCTAGAATATAATTTCGATATACATATGTATGTACGTACCTATGCGGTTAAAAAGATAATAATTGATCATTCTCTGATAACTAGGTACGTACATACATACATAAGTACATTTTTATCTCAAAAACATAAACAAACACCAATAAACGTAGTTCTTGCAATCAGTCCATGAATATGAGGTGATGTTGTTTATATTTTGTCAATGAGTTCAAAGTATTTTTATTTCAACTAGACTCAAATTTTAAACGAAGTGAGTCCATAGAAATCGATAGAATTAAAATCAGCCATTCAACCTCCTTACTTTACTTTTATTGATGGCGAGACTTTAATTTTTCTCAAAGAAATTGGGGTAATCAATTCTGTCGCCATATTACATTAAATAATATCGAACGTTGACCTCAAGTGTTTCTTTGGTGTGACATTTTGAAACTGCCAAAGCATGGTATAGACGAATAACCAAACCAGTGGTGGAATCACGATAGAACTTTTTTCTCCAGTTTCGCACATTCAAGTTCATTTAAATTCTCTTTTACTTGAGTACTGCTTGTCACAAAGGTGATATTTCTGTCCTTTATTATTTTTGGTTTGGACCCTAACCTTCCAAGAGATTCATAAGTCATTCAACTGTCTCCGCATATACTTATAGTATAAACTGAATATCTACTCCATCATGAATTCCATCTAATCGGAAACTTGCTACAATTCTCAAAAAAAACTACAATTACCATTCGTAGAGACCATTACCATTAATTTCATGACAAATGATTTCCCATTTGTATTCCTTTTCTCTGCTTACCTGCTTCAATGTTTTCTTCGAGATGAAATTGAATTAGATAAATTTATAAAAACATTCAAAAGAAAAACGAATAAGATTAAATTGTTTTTTTTTTCATTTTTTTTTTATTGATTCCCATCAAAAGGCTTACAAGTTTACTTATTGAGCTTAATCATCTAATTTGTTAAGTTATTTATAAATTTAAACGAACGAACAAAGAAAACCGTTAAAACCAGAATGTCATAAGTATTTACGTGCTACAATCCTCTCTATAAACACCATCTAATAAAAATCAAAGACTCAGCATACAAAACATGGAAAAAATGCACTTTTTCTCAAAGTTATTTTTCACTTTGTTTTTTAATTTACAATAAAAATGGGAAGATAGCCCTACGTTTCTTGGGGTAGTCTTTGAATTCTTTCTTGTAGTTCCTGTGCTTGCCGAGGGCCCACATCGTCATTTGGTATGCTCCAGCGATGGCAAACAACATTGCCGGCAGGCAAGATGTCATAATCGAAAACGAGACCCATGAACCGATTTCATAAGTGTAATTAGGGCAAGAGACAAGACTGTCAAAAGAAAAAAACAAGATGTTATAAATTCTGTTAAGAGATAAAAAAACCAACACTCAAACTTACTCGAACAACTTCGTCAACGGGTTCGCATCTGCAACCGGGATCCTTCGGACCTTTGTGCCCGGAGGTCGAAGATTTCTCAAAGCAATATGCACCGACAAGTTTCCAATCTCACAGAACTAAATACAATACAATAATTTTCGAGTTGATTCATTTGACTTATCTAAAAAAAAGTCGTATGATTTTTTACCAAAAACGCTGCGAGTCCACCATAAACCGTGCACATGCAAGGTGAAGTGAAGAGTGGATGATTGATGTGATAAGCAACGTATGCAGTAAAACCCCAGTAGTATGAGCAGTTCTTGAACAAATTCCTTATCGGCATGGTGTTGTGGGAGAACCGATGGACGAAAATAGTTTCCAACAACCGCTTAGCATAGTGCAAAGTGTAACAGCCAGCTGCGATGCTTAATTGAAAATTTCACATTGAAAATAGTCATATGCGTATCTGATTTAAACAATATAATTAAATAGATAAATAATATATCCAGCGGGATTGAAGCCCAACCAAATATTCGATTTAACTCGTCAGAATTTCATAATGTATACAGTAAAAACCAAGAGTCGACTTATTTACATTAATGAACTACAAGTCGCGTTAATTTATTCAAAACTTTGAAGTAAGATATTCAAATATTTGTTGGCCAACCTTGGGCGCGACGTAACCATTCACGCAGAGGAGGGAGAAACGAGGAAAAGGTCAGGTAACTTGAAATGTTCAAATCGAGGGAAAGTGGTTTGTGGCTTCTTCGAGATACTTACTGCGTGGTCAAACTAATGGGGGCACTGCTAGCACTTCCATAGAAAATCGATGGTCTTGTGTAAAAGATCAGGTACACCACCAATGGGCCAGCGTATTCGGCCAAGAACACAGTTTTCCAGCCAATTTGTGGTCCCAAGTCCTTGATGTAAATCTTGTCTCCAGTTCGTAGGCCGAGCCCCTGCAAAGTGTCTGTGTCCTTTAGACCTTTGCCCCTTGAATCGAGTCGCAGTGATTGGCGGTCAGCATCGGGTGTTTTTGCCAATTGCTGGTGAATCGACGTTCGTAGGTCGCAGATGGTAATGGTTGGGTTGACTCGGCAAAATCCATACGATTTGGAATTAGCAGCACTTAAGACTTCAATCTGGAAATAAATGATTACTTTGATGGGAATGAATTGATGGGTGAAGAGTTTTTACCTCCATTCTTAAGATTTTTTTATTTAACGATTTAATCAATTAAATAGAAATTTGGGACTAGAAAAAATCACCACCTCCTCTCGGTCAGAAAATTAAACTACAATGGCCGCGGCCGGTAAGACAAGTGAAGTCACAAAGTCCGATAAATTGTGTTATAAACAAGAGAGATGCCACTTAGTTTATTTTCCTAGGTTGCAGAAACAAGAGGTACTCACTGTACTACTTTTTATAAATAAAATAAAAGAAGACACACTTGGGTCATGTGTTGGCTAGTTATGGTACAACTAAATCTAGAGACTTTCATCTCACTCAAACTCAAGAAAAAGCATTTGTGCCGGAGATCAATAAGGAAGTGATAGTAAAAATTTTTGGTGGGTACTAAGATTTGTTTAAAGATATATCATATATATATCATAAATTGCTGAAATCGTTTATGTGGTACCATTTTTTGAAGTGCTTATCTATGGACCTGGTATCTAGCAACAATTCAATATTGAGCTTTAGGATCTTTAATATAAGAGATATTTAGTCTACAATTTTTTACTGTTTTAGAGAGAAGATATATGTATGTAATTGAAGCCTAATGAGAATGACATTCGTCATATAAATATTAAATAAAACTTCTGCCTGGAATATATTCAATAGATTTGAGGGCAAAAACTGAGGCATTAATTCAAGATATTCTTGAGTGGCATCCACTACCATTTGAAAGCTGTTGATCTTTCAGTATAAAGTGAATTGATTTGTCCTAACTGCTAGAGGCGTAGAGTGGAATCAACCTAATTACCTATGTACGTGTATTACCAATGAGTAATTTGGAGTTGTAAGCCCCACTCAATAGGGGTTGAGAGTCCTTTAAACTCTTTCTTGGGTAGGTACTAGTCTTCAAATAAATATTCTTTTCCTAGATATAAGACAATCACTCTGAAACGTTACATCAGGTTAACAAATGTACCCTCTAAATACAGATATAAATATTATCAAATTTAAAACCAACTTATCAAATATTGAACCAAAAGTATTACTACTACGTTTAGAAAAATGGTTATTTATAACGTTTTTTATATTTAAAATTAATTTCAAGGGTAGTTGAAGGAACATATTGTAGACATTAATCTTGTTTTTACTTCAAAATTACAGATCCGGAAACGTTATTTGACTCCATCAAAAACGTTCAAGTAGGATTTTCTACTCTTGGAACACACCTTCTCTGTATAACACTTTAATCTGTCAACTGAACTGCCAAGATTTTTTCTTTGACAACTACGAAAAAACAACCGCATGACGTCACAAAAAGATGTTTTGTAAATAAGTTGAACAAGGATCCAAAGATATACTTTCTCACTCCATCCCATACGAAAAACCTATCAAGTACGTCACAAAAAACAAAAATGACCAACAAAAGCCATAAATTGGTAAATTAAAAATCATTCTTTTATTTTAATTTTTGTTGAATGTTGACTTTTTTTTCTGTGTAAATTGTCATCAAACTCAGCATTTAGAAAAGTATTTTGAATATACATTTTTCAATCTTTTTTATTGCATTTTACAACAAATAAATTAATAAAAAACCTCCTTGAGTCTTGTTGTCTTTTGTCTGTGATTGTTTAATTTCTTGAATGTCTAAATTTTAATTCCGATTCAGACAAATGCTTGAAATTGCTGTGACTGTTATTAAAAAAATATAAAATTGTGAAACTAATGCTGTAAGTAACTTTAATTGCCATGAGTAGAGACGAAAACTTATTCTGGTTCCACGGAAAGATCTCAAGAGAACGTGCTGAGGAAATTCTGAAAGAAGGTTTGTGTGTGTATTCTGGTTCTTTGACAAGAAATTTCATTCCTTTATTCCACTTAATTTAAACCCAACCCCTATTTGATAATTTTCTTAGACAACCGAGATGATGGAGCTTTTCTTGTACGAGAAAGTAACACCGCTCTAGGAGACTTTGTCCTTTCGGTCCTGTATAATGTAAGTAAAGTGTTTCATGTAAAAATAATTACATAAATGTAATGTTTGTGGAATTTGTTCCATTTTAGGGTGAAGTATGTCACTATCAAATTCGCAGGCATGGCGAGGATGCATTCTTTTCGATTGATGATAAAATTAAAATCATGCATGGCCTGGAATCGCTTGTCGATTATTATAGAGAATCAGCAAATGGTTTGGTAACCAAACTGACTCAATTGGTGAAGAAAGATCTGCCACCGAATGATTCTAGGAGTCATGGCACAACCAATCTTCTGCATCGTGCAACACAGAAGACAAATCAGACTGTTGTGTCGGAATTGCTAAAGTGCGGCTATAGAAATGTTGATGCCAAGAATCAGGATGGTCAGACTGCAGTTCATTTGGCCGCCCTCTATAGCAATGAAGAGATCCTCAAACTGTTGCTGAATGCCAATGTTAATGTAAATTGCATGGACAGCGCTGGTAATACTCCGTTGCATGTAAGTCAAAGAGTAGACAAATTTTGATTGTAATAAAAATACACTAATGCACATAAGATTTGAAGTTATGAAAGTCAAAACGTAAGGGGGATAAGAGATTAACTATTTAACATGTAGAATCAAAAGTTAACTGGTATTCAGTTCTAAAAGTACAAGTATGTTTTTTTTTCTTAAGCATTTTTTTTAAACATAGCAATTGCATTATTACAATGCATGAAACATAACAACTAAATGTTTCTGTAACAACTCAATCTCTTTTAACTTTCGGCTGCTTATAGTTATTGGTTTCCTTTTTCTTTACAGTACGCTTGTCGCACAAAATCAGCATCCTTCATAAGAACCTTAATTGCAGCCAATGCGAACATTCAAGTACGCAACATAAACACTGGATATGTTCCCCTGCACGATGCAGCAAGTCATGGCAATTTGGATGCTGTCAAAGAACTAATAGGAGCCCATGCACCCCATTTGCCTCGTACAGAGTCTGGCGAATTTCCGATTGATTTAGCAAAAGAAATGAATCATACTGAAGTCGTTGAATTTTTATCCAACTATAAACCTCCACCAGCCACGACATTTAAGCATCAGTGGTATCATGGGACATTAGAACGACAAGAGGCCATAAAAGTCTTACTAGAATATGCTGCAAATTTTCATGCAAATAATGATACCCCTAAAAAAAACCAAGAAGAACCGACGCTAAGCAACACGGAATCAAATGACGACACTGTAGAAAAATCAGATGCTTCAATCCCAAGGGACAAATCGGGAATATTTTTAATTCGAAGTTCAGTTCGTAATGGATATGTCCTGACAATGTTGTGCCAAAACAACACGCCCAAGCATTTTCTCATACAACAATCGGTTTGTAATTTTGTATTCTTTGATTCGGGGCTAAATTCTAAGTCATTTTTACTTTTATTTTTAGCATAACAGCTTGTACATTGACGAAGGACCCCTGTTGCCTTCCCTTGAACACTTGGTTGAACACTTTAGTTTATTTTCTGACGGATTGCCGGTAAACCTAAAACACCCAGTTCCACCTAAGCCTAAACCTCCCCTGCCACTATTTTCCACAATGCCCAAAGCTATGACTAAGAAACACAACATGCAACAACAACTTTCACTAGGTACGCAAAATGTCAGCCATCCCGGTGATGATGCCATGAACCGTGTGGGACTTTTTGAAAACGATGATTGCATTATGCTTGGTGCAAGTCCAAAGAAACCCAAAGACAAGCGAGACATGTTGATCTTCCGAAGTCTCAAACCGGCCAAAAGAAACGTCATAATCGATGGAATGAAAAGTTTGCGCAAAGTCAAAATTCGTTCGCCATCGAAAGCAGACAAGGAAAAATTGGAAAAGGAGTCAAAGAACAAAATTAATATTGTCGATGATTTACAAAAGGCTGGATCTATAATGAATAATTTGTCCTTCTCCACGGACTTTCTTCACTCACCCATTTCATCACCAGACGTACCTCCAAAACCTAATGATTCTCTCTACAATGTTCCGCAAAATAATTCGATTGTGCCAGAGGTGCCCTCAGGTGCGCAGCCTGCTCATGAGGTTTCCTTCGGGAATGTCGATTCAAAGACCGAAGAAGAAGTTGAGTATTTTACGAAAAACGACGTACTCATCGATCGAGAACGTGGGGAAGAGGAGAGTGATTATTTTGTCGATGGACCTCCGCCGATAAACATGAAGTAAAAAACCATTTAGTGTGTTTTATGTAAGTGTGTTTTTTAATAGCATTCTCATTTATAGGACTTTTCCATTGTTGAACTCTGAGGGCTACGTGCCAACCCAGGATATTCGCAAGTTCATAGACATGTCGTCATCTTCTGAAGAAACAACGAAACTTCTCGAAGAATCTGCGGCTGAGTTGCGTGAATTTTCAATGCACCCCGAACGATTAGATTCGGTTATGTCGACGACTAGCAATGAGAGTGAATTAAACGGCCTGCTCAACCGACAAATAAGTTCAGCATCTGGAATGTCTGAAAATAGTCGAGCTAAATTAAACTATTTCATACCAAAAGACTGCTTGGAACTCGAACATATCATTGGTGAAGGGGAATTCGGTTCGGTATATAAAGGCTATTTGATAAGAAAAGATCCGAATTCTAAAACAGAAGTTCGCTGTCAGGTTGCTATTAAAACACTCCGTGATGAGCAATGTCGTAGTAATAAACAAGAATTCTTACGTGAAGCATCGGTCATGATAAGGCTAAAGCATCATTGTATTGTTCAATTGATTGGGATTTCTAAGGGAAAGAGCTTGATGATGGTGCAGGAGATGGTGCCGCTGGGATCGATGTTGCATTTTATAATCGAAAATGGCCCAAAGATCAATCCAAATTGTGAATTGAAAATATGGGCGTCACAAATTGCTTGTGGTAAGTAGAATGGCTTAAAAAAGGTTTCTTGTATATTTTGAAAAGAAATTAAAAAACCATGGAGGTGTTATGCCTCGACCTATGGATTCATTTATCAAAGAAAGAACAGTTTCGTAAAGGTTTACTTTCTTGGAGTTATTTTCCTGAAATAATACCGATTGCCATAAAAAATCGACTCCCAAATCAACAAGATACAACTATTATTAGTTATTAGTTCAAGTTATCTAAGAACGTTTTTTTATGTGTAAGTTCATTTTATAAAACTCTTATTTTTTATATATACTCTCAGGTATGAATTACCTCGAATCGCAACACTTCGTCCATAGAGATTTGGCTGCTAGAAACATTTTGCTCGCATCAAGGAATCAAGCTAAAATAAGCGATTTTGGGCTTTCTCGAGCAATGGGGAAAGATAAGGACTGTTATCAAGCAACTCAAGGTGGAAAATGGCCAATAAAATGGTAAAATTTAACTTTGAGAGCGTTTTGACACACTTTCATTCATTCACATTTAAATGTAATCCTTAGGTATGCTCCCGAGAGCTACAACAATGGTTACTTTTCACATGCCAGTGATGTTTGGTCCTTCGGGGTAACATTGTGGGAAATGTTTTCCTTTGGTGATCCACCATACGGTGACATAAGGGGGGTGGATGCCATTGAACTAATAGAAAGTGGCCAACGTTTACAAAAACCACCCAAATGTCCAGATAATGTTTACAAAATCATGGAGAACTGTTGGAATTACAAGCCTAAAGATCGTCCAACATTTCGCTATTTAACCGATTTCTTTGCAAAGGATCCAGATTATCAGAATCTTGTAGAGTTAATCAACTCAACGCACATTAGTTAATATAAATGTGCTTATTTGTTTATGTGCAATAGTTTGTTTTTTGTCTGTATGCCATGGTGGTATTAACTGGCGCATCAATATTTGTGTATCGTGTATTTAAGATGCTCACAAAAGTGCCAAATTTTCTTTTTTTTCTTTTGATATTATTTATAACATATGTAATTATTTAATTATCAGTTTTATTAAACGATCATTCTCATTCCGCAATTATTTTATTTGGAAAACATTATTAATTTAATTTATTTCCTTGTCAATTTAAATAAAGTTGGTGCTATGCCGATTTAAAATCAAACTACGTTTTTAAGCACAGGTTATTGAGAAATTAAAACATTGTTATTTTTATATGCAATTTTTAAGATAGCACTCGATTAATGGTTTTTGTTTTATTTTTATGAAAATGCCATATTTGTAAATCGAAGAAGTGCCTTATTTGTTTTATGTAAACGGGACGCACAAACGAGCCATGTCAATTTTACATGGCATAAGTAGATTTTACACAAAATGACGTATTTATTAGCATTATACGATTTTTCTATAATTTGTAAGAAATAAATAAATTTGTATGTAAAAAATCATTGTTTTTAAGTTTAGAATTTTATTTAACAAATCCCCTGACCACTATAAAACTTTTTTTAAACCAACAGTCAACTACTTTAGAATAGAAAGCCCGTGCGAGCTCTAGGCGCCGAAATATTTCACTCCAAAGTGAAACTAAACAATTTCGGCCCAGCCCGTCAAGATGTATGTTTTTGGCGATATTTCCGCAACTAAGCTGCGCAAGCGGATGCGGCTTGCACTGATCAATAGCAATTGAGCACACCTTTCCACCGATGCCAAAATCTTCACAAAACTCGACAATTTTTAAAATTCTGTTTTTCGAAAAAAATCGTGGGCTAACCCCTTGCCAAAAAAAATCATTTTTTTCAACATTGTTTCCGTTCCCATCGAGGTATACATCAAAAGAAAGGTAATTTCAAGCTCTACTCGCATCTGCAAGCCAAAAGCTCCTGCGAGCTCTAGGCGCCGAAATATTTCACTCCAAAGTGAAACTAAACAATTTCGGCCCAGCCCGTCAAGATGTATGTTTTTTGGCGATATTTCCGCAACTAAGCTGCGCAAGCGGATGCGGCTTGCACTGATCAATAGCAATTGAGCACACCTTTCCACCGATGCCAAAATCTTCGCAAAACTCGAAAATTTTTAAAATTCTGTTTTTCGAAAAAAATCGTGGGCTAACCCCTTGCCAAAAAAAATCATTTTTTTCAACATTGTTTCCGTTCCCATCGAGGTATACATCAAAAGAAAGGTAATTTCAAGCTCTACTCGCATCTGCAAGCCAAAAGCTCCTGCGAGCTCTAGGCGCCGAAATGTTTCACTCCACAGTTAAACTAAACAATTTCGGCCCAGCCCGTCAAGATGTATGTTTTTTGGCGATATTTCCGCAACTAAGCTGCGCAAGCGGATGCGGCTTGCACTGATCAATAGCAATTGAGCACACCTTTCCACCGATGCCAAAATCTTCACAAAACTCGACAATTTTTAAAATTCTCTTTTTCGAAAAAAATCGTGGGCTAACCCCTTGCCAAAAAAAATCATTTTTTTCAACATTGTTTCCGTTCCCATCGAGGTATACATCAAAAGAAAGGTAATTTCAAGCTCTACTCGCATCTGCAAGCCAAAAGCTCCTGCGAGCTCTAGGCGCCGAAATATTTCACTCCAAAGTGAAACTAAACAATTTCGGCCCAGCCCGTCAAGATGTATGTTTTTTGGCGATATTTCCGCAACTAAGCTGCGCAAGCGGATGCGGCTTGCACTGATCAATAGCAATTGAGCACACCTTTCCACCGATGCCAAAATCTTCACAAAACTCGACAATTTTTAAAATTCTCTTTTTCGAAAAAAATCGTGGGCTAACCCCTTGCCAAAAAAAATCATTTTTTTCAACATTGTTTCCGTTCCCATCGAGGTATACATCAAAAGAAAGGTAATTTCAAGCTCTACTCGCATCTGCAAGCCAAAAGCTCCTGCGAGCTCTAGGCGCCGAAATATTTCACTCCAAAGTGAAACCAAACAATTTCGGCCCAGCCCGTCAAGATGTATGTTTTTTGGCGATATTTCCGCAACTAAGCTGCGCAAGCGGATGCGGCTTGCACTGATCAATAGCAATTGAGCACACCTTTCCACCGATGCCAAAATCTTCGCAAAACTCGACAATTTTTAAAATTCTGTTTTTCGAAAAAAATCGTGGGCTAACACCCCTTGCCAAAAAAAATCATTTTTTTCAACATTGTTTCCGTTCCCATCGAGGTATACATCAAAAGAAAGGTAATTTCAAGCTCTACTCGCATCTGCAAGCCAAAAGCTCCTGCGAGCTCTAGGCGCCGAAATATTTCACTCCAAAGTGAAACCAAACAATTTCGGCCCAGCCCGTCAAGATGTATGTTTTTTGGCGATATTTCCGCAACTAAGCTGCGCAAGCGGATGCGGCTTGCACTGATCAATAGCAATTGAGCACACCTTTCCACCGATGCCAAAATCTTCACAAAACTAGACAATTTTTAAAATTCTCTTTTTCGAAAAAAATCGTGGGCTAACCCCTTGCCAAAAAAAATCATTTTTTTCAACATTGTTTCCGTTCCCATCGAGGTATACATCAAAAGAAAGGTAATTTCAAGCTCTACTCGCATCTGCAAGCCAAAAGCTCCTGCGAGCTCTAGGCGCCGAAATATTTCACTCCAAAGTGAAACTAAACAATTTCGGCCCAGCCCGTCAAGATGTATGTTTTTTGGCGATATTTCCGCAACTAAGCTGCGCAAGCGGATGCGGCTTGCACTGATCAATAGCAATTGAGCACACCTTTCCACCGATGCCAAAATCTTCGCAAAACTCGACAATTTTTAAAATTCTGTTTTTCGAAAAAAATCGTGGGCTAACCCCTTACCAAAAAAAATCATTTTTTTCAACATTGTTTCCGTTCCCATCGAGGTATACATCAAAAGAAAGGTAATTTCAAGCTCTACTCGCATCTGCAAGCCAAAAGCTCCTGCGAGCTCTAGGCGCCGAAATATTTCACTCCAAAGTGAAACTAAACAATTTCGGCCCAGCCCGTCAAGATGTATGTTTTTTGGCGATATTTCCGCAACTAAGCTGCGCAAGCGGATGCGGCTTGCACTGATCAATAGCAATTGAGCACACCTTTCCACCGATGCCAAAATCTTCGCAAAACTCGACAATTTTTAAAATTCTGTTTTTCGAAAAAAATCGTGGGCTAACCCCTTGCCAAAAAAAATCATTTTTTTCAACATTGTTTCCGTTCCCATCGAGGTATACATCAAAAGAAAGGTAATTTCAAGCTCTACTCGCATCTGCAAGCCAAAAGCTCCTGCGAGCTCTAGGCGCCGAAATATTTCACTCCAAAGTGAAACTAAACAATTTCGGCCCAGCCCGTCAAGATGTATGTTTTTTGGCGATATTTCCGCAACTAAGCTGCGCAAGCGGATGCGGCTTGCACTGATCAATAGCAATTGAGCACACCTTTCCACCGATGCCAAAATCTTCACAAAACTCGACAATTTTTAAAATTCTGTTTTTCGAAAAAAATCGTGGGCTAACCCCTTGCCAAAAAAAATCATTTTTTTCAACATTGTTTCCGTTCCCATCGAGGTATACATCAAAAGAAAGGTAATTTCAAGCTCTACTCGCATCTGCAAGCCAAAAGCTCCTGCGAGCTCTAGGCGCCGAAATATTTCACTCCAAAGTGAAACTAAACAATTTCGGCCCAGCCCGTCAAGATGTATGTTTTTTGGCGATATTTCCGCAACTAAGCTGCGCAAGCGGATGCGGCTTGCACTGATCAATAGCAATTGAGCACACCTTTCCACCGATGCCAAAATCTTCACAAAACTCGACAATTTTTAAAATTCTCTTTTTCGAAAAAAATCGTGGGCTAACCCCTTGCCAAAAAAAATCATTTTTTTCAACATTGTTTCCGTTCCCATCGAGGTATACATCAAAAGAAAGGTAATTTCAAGCTCTACTCGCATCTGCAAGCCAAAAGCTCCTGCGAGCTCTAGGCGCCGAAATATTTCACTCCAAAGTGAAACCAAACAATTTCGGCCCAGCCCGTCAAGATGTAGTTTTTTGGCGATATTTCCGCAACTAAGCTGCGCAAGCGGATGCGGCTTGCACTGATCAATAGCAATTGAGCACACCTTTCCACCGATGCCAAAATCTTCGCAAAACTCGACAATTTTTAAAATTCTGTTTTTCGAAAAAAATCGTGGGCTAACCCCTTGCCAAAAAAAATCATTTTTTTCAACATTGTTTCCGTTCCCATCGAGGTATACATCAAAAGAAAGGTAATTTCAAGCTCTACTCGCATCTGCAAGCCAAAAGCTCCTGCGAGCTCTAGGCGCCGAAATATTTCACTCCAAAGTGAAACCAAACAATTTCGGCCCAGCCCGTCAAGATGTAGTTTTTTGGCGATATTTCCGCAACTAAGCTGCGCAAGCGGATGCGGCTTGCACTGATCAATAGCAATTGAGCACACCTTTCCACCGATGCCAAAATCTTCGCAAAACTCGACAATTTTTAAAATTCTGTTTTTCGAAAAAAATCGTGGGCTAACCCCTTGCCAAAAAAAATCATTTTTTTCAACATTGTTTCCGTTCCCATCGAGGTATACATCAAAAGAAAGGTAATTTCAAGCTCTACTCGCATCTGCAAGCCAAAAGCTCCTGCGAGCTCTAGGCGCCGAAATATTTCACTCCAAAGTGAAACTAAACAATTTCGGCCCAGCCCGTCAAGATGTATGTTTTTTGGCGATATTTCCGCAACTAAGCTGCGCAAGCGGATGCGGCTTGCACTGATCAATAGCAATTGAGCACACCTTTCCACCGATGCCAAAATCTTCGCAAAACTCGACAATTTTTAAAATTCTGTTTTTCGAAAAAAATCGTGGGCTAACCCCTTGCCAAAAAAAATCATTTTTTTCAACATTGTTTCCGTTCCCATCGAGGTATACATCAAAAGAAAGGTAATTTCAAGCTCTACTCGCATCTGCAAGCCAAAAGCTCCTGCGAGCTCTAGGCGCCGAAATATTTCACTCCAAAGTGAAACCAAACAATTTCGGCCCAGCCCGTCAAGATGTATGTTTTTTGGCGATATTTCCGCAACTAAGCTGCGCAAGCGGATGCGGCTTGCACTGATCAATAGCAATTGAGCACACCTTTCCACCGATGCCAAAATCTTCGCAAAACTCGACAATTTTTAAAATTCTGTTTTTCGAAAAAAATCGTGGGCTAACCCCTTGCCAAAAAAAATCATTTTTTTCAACATTGTTTCCGTTCCCATCGAGGTATACATCAAAAGAAAGGTAATTTCAAGCTCTACTCGCATCTGCAAGCCAAAAGCTCCTGCGAGCTCTAGGCGCCGAAATATTTCACTCCAAAGTGAAACCAAACAATTTCGGCCCAGCCCGTCAAGATGTAGTTTTTTGGCGATATTTCCGCAACTAAGCTGCGCAAGCGGATGCGGCTTGCACTGATTAATAGCAATTGAGCACACCTTTCCACCGATGCCAAAATCTTCGCAAAACTCGACAATTTTTAAAATTCTGTTTTTCGAAAAAAATCGTGGGCTAACCCCTTGCCAAAAAAAATCATTTTTTTCAACATTGTTTCCGTTCCCATCGAGGTATACATCAAAAGAAAGGTAATTTCAAGCTCTACTCGCATCTGCAAGCCAAAAGCTCCTGCGAGCTCTAGGCGCCGAAATATTTCACTCCAAAGTGAAACCAAACAATTTCGGCCCAGCCCGTCAAGATGTATGTTTTTTGGCGATATTTCCGCAACTAAGCTGCGCAAGCGGATGCGGCTTGCACTGATCAATAGCAATTGAGCACACCTTTCCACCGATGCCAAAATCTTCGCAAAACTCGACAATTTTTAAAATTCTGTTTTTCGAAAAAAATCGTGGGCTATAACCCCTTGCCAAAAAAAATCATTTTTTTCAACATTGTTTCCGTTCCCATCGAGGTATACATCAAAAGAAAGGTAATTTCAAGCTCTACTCGCATCTGCAAGCCAAAAGCTCCTGCGAGCTCTAGGCGCCGAAATATTTCACTCCAAAGTGAAACTAAACAATTTCGGCCCAGCCCGTCAAGATGTATGTTTTTTGGCGATATTTCCGCAACTAAGCTGCGCAAGCGGATGCGGCTTGCACTGATCAATAGCAATTGAGCACACCTTTCCACCGATGCCAAAATCTTCGCAAAACTCGACAATTTTTAAAATTCTGTTTTTCGAAAAAAATCGTGGGCTAACCCCTTGCCAAAAAAAATCATTTTTTTCAACATTGTTTCCGTTCCCATCGAGGTATACATCAAAAGAAAGGTAATTTCAAGCTCTACTCGCATCTGCAAGCCAAAAGCTCCTGCGAGCTCTAGGCGCCGAAATATTTCACTCCAAAGTGAAACTAAACAATTTCGGCCCAGCCCGTCAAGATGTATGTTTTTTGGCGATATTTCCGCAACTAAGCTGCGCAAGCGGATGCGGCTTGCACTGATCAATAGCAATTGAGCACACCTTTCCACCGATGCCAAAATCTTCGCAAAACTCGACAATTTTTAAAATTCTGTTTTTCGAAAAAAATCGTGGGCTAACCCCTTGCCAAAAAAAATCATTTTTTTCAACATTGTTTCCGTTCCCATCGAGGTATACATCAAAAGAAAGGTAATTTCAAGCTCTACTCGCATCTGCAAGCCAAAAGCTCCTGCGAGCTCTAGGCGCCGAAATATTTCACTCCAAAGTGAAACTAAACAATTTCGGCCCAGCCCGTCAAGATGTATGTTTTTTGGCGATATTTCCGCAACTAAGCTGCGCAAGCGGATGCGGCTTGCACTGATCAATAGCAATTGAGCACACCTTTCCACCGATGCCAAAATCTTCGCAAAACTCGACAATTTTTAAAATTCTGTTTTTCGAAAAAAATCGTGGGCTAACCCCTTGCCAAAAAAAATCATTTTTTTCAACATTGTTTCCGTTCCCATCGAGGTATACATCAAAAGAAAGGTAATTTCAAGCTCTACTCGCATCTGCAAGCCAAAAGCTCCTGCGAGCTCTAGGCGCCGAAATATTTCACTCCAAAGTGAAACCAAACAATTTCGGCCCAGCCCGTCAAGATGTATGTTTTTTGGCGATATTTCCGCAACTAAGCTGCGCAAGCGGATGCGGCTTGCACTGATCAATAGCAATTGAGCACACCTTTCCACCGATGCCAAAATCTTCGCAAAACTCGACAATTTTTAAAATTCTGTTTTTCGAAAAAAATCGTGGGCTAACCCCTTGCCAAAAAAAAATCATTTTTTTCAACATTGTTTCCGTTCCCATCGAGGTATACATCAAAAGAAAGGTAATTTCAAGCTCTACTCGCATCTGCAAGCCAAAAGCTCCTGCGAGCTCTAGGCGCCGAAATATTTCACTCCAAAGTGAAACTAAACAATTTCGGCCCAGCCCGTCAAGATGTATGTTTTTTGGCGATATATCCGCAACTAAGCTGCGCAAGCGGATGCGGCTTGCACTGATCAATAGCAATTGAGCACACCTTTCCACCGATGCCAAAATCTTCACAAAACTCGACAATTTTTAAAATTCTCTTTTTCGAAAAAAATCGTGGGCTAACCCCTTGCCAAAAAAAATCATTTTTTTCAACATTGTTTCCGTTCCCATCGAGGTATACATCAAAAGAAAGGTAATTTCAAGCTCTACTCGCATCTGCAAGCCAAAAGCTCCTGCGAGCTCTAGGCGCCGAAATATTTCACTCCAAAGTGAAACTAAACAATTTCGGCCCAGCCCGTCAAGATGTATGTTTTTTGGCGATATTTCCGCAACTAAGCTGCGCAAGCGGATGCGGCTTGCACTGATCAATAGCAATTGAGCACACCTTTCCACCGATGCCAAAATCTTCGCAAAACTCGACAATTTTTAAAATTCTGTTTTTCGAAAAAAATCGTGGGCTAACCCCTTGCCAAAAAAAATCATTTTTTTCAACATTGTTTCCGTTCCCATCGAGGTATACATCAAAAGAAAGGTAATTTCAAGCTCTACTCGCATCTGCAAGCCAAAAGCTCCTGCGAGCTCTAGGCGCCGAAATATTTCACTCCAAAGTGAAACTAAACAATTTCGGCCCAGCCCGTCAAGATGTATGTTTTTTGGCGATATTTCCGCAACTAAGCTGCGCAAGCGGATGCGGCTTGCACTGATCAATAGCAATTGAGCACACCTTTCCACCGATGCCAAAATCTTCACAAAACTCGACAATTTTTAAAATTCTCTTTTTCGAAAAAAATCGTGGGCTAACCCCTTGCCAAAAAAAATCATTTTTTTCAATTGAGCACATTTCAAGCTCTACTCGCATCTGCAAGCCAAAAGCTCCTGCGAGCTCTAGGCGCCGAAATATTTCACTCCAAAGTGAAACCAAACAATTTCGGCCCAGCCCGTCAAGATGTATGTTTTTTGGCGATATTTCCGCAACTAAGCTGCGCAAGCGGATGCGGCTTGCACTGATCAATAGCAATTGAGCACACCTTTCCACCGATGCCAAAATCTTCGCAAAACTCGACAATTTTTAAAATTCTCTTTTTCGAAAAAAATCGTGGGCTAACCCCTTGCCAAAAAAAATCATTTTTTTCAACATTGTTTCCGTTCCCATCGAGGTATACATCAAAAGAAAGGTAATTTCAAGCTCTACTCGCATCTGCAAGCCAAAAGCTCCTGCGAGCTCTAGGCGCCGAAATATTTCACTCCAAAGTGAAACTAAACAATTTCGGCCCAGCCCGTCAAGATGTATGTTTTTTGGCGATATTTCCGCAACTAAGCTGCGCAAGCGGATGCGGCTTGCACTTATCAATAGCAATTGAGCACACCTTTCCACCGATGCCAAAATCTTCGCAAAACTCGACAATTTTTAAAATTCTGTTTTTCGAAAAAAATCGTGGGCTAACCCCTTGCCAAAAAAAATCATTTTTTTCAACATTGTTTCCGTTCCCATCGAGGTATACATCAAAAGAAAGGTAATTTCAAGCTCTACTCGCATCTGCAAGCCAAAAGCTCCTGCGAGCTCTAGGCGCCGAAATATTTCACTCCAAAGTGAAACCAAACAATTTCGGCCCAGCCCGTCAAGATGTATGTTTTTTGGCGATATTTCCGCAACTAAGCTGCGCAAGCGGATGCGGCTTGCACTTATCAATAGCAATTGAGCACACCTTTCCACCGATGCCAAAATCTTCGCAAAACTCGACAATTTTTAAAATTCTGTTTTTCGAAAAAAATCGTGGGCTAACCCCTTGCCAAAAAAAATCATTTTTTTCAACATTGTTTCCGTTCCCATCGAGGTATACATCAAAAGAAAGGTAATTTCAAGCTCTACTCGCATCTGCAAGCCAAAAGCTCCTGCGAGCTCTAGGCGCCGAAATATTTCACTCCAAAGTGAAACCAAACAATTTCGGCCCAGCCCGTCAAGATGTATGTTTTTTGGCGATATTTCCGCAACTAAGCTGCGCAAGCGGATGCGGCTTGCACTGATCAATAGCAATTGAGCACACCTTTCCACCGATGCCAAAATCTTCACAAAACTCGACAATTTTTAAAATTCTGTTTTTCGAAAAAAATCGTGGGCTAACCCCTTGCCAAAAAAAATCATTTTTTTCAACATTGTTTCCGTTCCCATCGAGGTATACATCAAAAGAAAGGTAATTTCAAGCTCTACTCGCATCTGCAAGCCAAAAGCTCCTGCGAGCTCTAGGCGCCGAAATATTTCACTCCAAAGTGAAACTAAACAATTTCGGCCCAGCCCGTCAAGATGTATGTTTTTTGGCGATATTTCCGCAACTAAGCTGCGCAAGCGGATGCGGCTTGCACTGATCAATAGCAATTGAGCACACCTTTCCACCGATGCCAAAATCTTCGCAAAACTCGACAATTTTTAAAATTCTGTTTTTCGAAAAAATCGTGGGCTAACCCCTTGCTAAAAAAAATCATTTTTTTCAACATTGTTTCCGTTCCCATCGAGGTATACATCAAAAGAAAGGTAATTTCAAGATCTACTCGCATCTGCAAGCCAAAAGCTCCTGCGAGCTCTAGGCGCCGAAATATTTCACTCCAAAGTGAAACTAAACAATTTCGGCCCAGCCCGTCAAGATGTATGTTTTTTGGCGATATTTCCGCAACTAAGCTGCGCAAGCGGATGCGGCTTGCACTGATCAATAGCAATTGAGCACACCTTTCCACCGATGCCAAAATCTTCGCAAAACTCGACAATTTTTAAAATTCTGTTTTTCGAAAAAAATCGTGGGCTAACCCCTTGCCAAAAAAAATCATTTTTTTCAACATTGTTTCCGTTCCCATCGAGGTATACATCAAAAGAAAGGTAATTTCAAGCTCTACCCGCATCTGCAAGCCAAAAGCTCCTGCGAGCTCTAGGCGCCGAAATATTTCACTCCAAAGTGAAACTAAACAATTTCGGCCCAGCCCGTCAAGATGTATGTTTTTTGGCGATATATCCGCAACTAAGCTGCGCAAGCGGATGCGGCTTGCACTGATCAATAGCAATTGAGCACACCTTTCCACCGATGCCAAAATCTTCACAAAACTCGACAATTTTTAAAATTCTCTTTTTCGAAAAAAATCGTGGGCTAACCCCTTGCCAAAAAAAATCATTTTTTTCAACATTGTTTCCGTTCCCATCGAGGTATACATCAAAGGAAAGGTAATTTCAAGCTCTACTCGCATCTGCAAGCCAAAAGCTCCTGCGAGCTCTAGGCGCCGAAATATTTCACTCCAAAGTGAAACTAAACAATTTCGGCCCAGCCCGTCAAGATGTATGTTTTTTGGCGATATTTCCGCAACTAAGCTGCGCAAGCGGATGCGGCTTGCACTGATCAATAGCAATTGAGCACACCTTTCCACCGATGCCAAAATCTTCGCAAAACTCGACAATTTTTAAAATTCTGTTTTTCGAAAAAAATCGTGGGCTAACCCCTTGCCAAAAAAAATCATTTTTTTCAACATTGTTTCCGTTCCCATCGAGGTATACATCAAAAGAAAGGTAATTTCAAGCTCTACTCGCATCTGCAAGCCAAAAGCTCCTGCGAGCTCTAGGCGCCGAAATATTTCACTCCAAAGTGAAACTAAACAATTTCGGCCCAGCCCGTCAAGATGTATGTTTTTTGGCGATATTTCCGCAACTAAGCTGCGCAAGCGGATGCGGCTTGCACTGATCAATAGCAATTGAGCACACCTTTCCACCGATGCCAAAATCTTCGCAAAACTCGACAATTTTTAAAATTCTGTTTTTCGAAAAAATCGTGGGCTAACCCCTTGCTAAAAAAAATCATTTTTTTCAACATTGTTTCCGTTCCCATCGAGGTATACATCAAAAGAAAGGTAATTTCAAGATCTACTCGCATCTGCAAGCCAAAAGCTCCTGCGAGCTCTAGGCGCCGAAATATTTCACTCCAAAGTGAAACTAAACAATTTCGGCCCAGCCCGTCAAGATGTATGTTTTTTGGCGATATTTCCGCAACTAAGCTGCGCAAGCGGATGCGGCTTGCACTGATCAATAGCAATTGAGCACACCTTTCCACCGATGCCAAAATCTTCGCAAAACTCGACAATTTTTAAAATTCTGTTTTTCGAAAAAAATCGTGGGCTAACCCCTTGCCAAAAAAAATCATTTTTTTCAACATTGTTTCCGTTCCCATCGAGGTATACATCAAAAGAAAGGTAATTTCAAGCTCTACCCGCATCTGCAAGCCAAAAGCTCCTGCGAGCTCTAGGCGCCGAAATATTTCACTCCAAAGTGAAACTAAACAATTTCGGCCCAGCCCGTCAAGATGTATGTTTTTTGGCGATATATCCGCAACTAAGCTGCGCAAGCGGATGCGGCTTGCACTGATCAATAGCAATTGAGCACACCTTTCCACCGATGCCAAAATCTTCACAAAACTCGACAATTTTTAAAATTCTCTTTTTCGAAAAAAATCGTGGGCTAACCCCTTGCCAAAAAAAATCATTTTTTTCAACATTGTTTCCGTTCCCATCGAGGTATACATCAAAAGAAAGGTAATTTCAAGCTCTACTCGCATCTGCAAGCCAAAAGCTCCTGCGAGCTCTAGGCGCCGAAATATTTCACTCCAAAGTGAAACTAAACAATTTCGGCCCAGCCCGTCAAGATGTATGTTTTTTGGCGATATTTCCGCAACTAAGCTGCGCAAGCGGATGCGGCTTGCACTGATCAATAGCAATTGAGCACACCTTTCCACCGATGCCAAAATCTTCGCAAAACTCGACAATTTTTAAAATTCTGTTTTTCGAAAAAAATCGTGGGCTAACCCCTTGCCAAAAAAAATCATTTTTTTCAACATTGTTTCCGTTCCCATCGAGGTATACATCAAAAGAAAGGTAATTTCAAGCTCTACTCGCATCTGCAAGCCAAAAGCTCCTGCGAGCTCTAGGCGCCGAAATATTTCACTCCAAAGTGAAACTAAACAATTTCGGCCCAGCCCGTCAAGATGTATGTTTTTTGGCGATATTTCCGCAACTAAGCTGCGCAAGCGGATGCGGCTTGCACTGATCAATAGCAATTGAGCACACCTTTCCACCGATGCCAAAATCTTCGCAAAACTCGACAATTTTTAAAATTCTGTTTTTCGAAAAAAATCGTGGGCTAACCCCTTGCCAAAAAAAATCATTTTTTTCAACATTGTTTCCGTTCCCATCGAGGTATACATCAAAAGAAAGGTAATTTCAAGCTCTACTCGCATCTGCAAGCCAAAAGCTCCTGCGAGCTCTAGGCGCCGAAATATTTCACTCCAAAGTGAAACTAAACAATTTCGGCCCAGCCCGTCAAGATGTATGTTTTTTGGCGATATTTCCGCAACTAAGCTGCGCAAGCGGATGCGGCTTGCACTGATCAATAGCAATTGAGCACACCTTTCCACCGATGCCAAAATCTTCGCAAAACTCGACAATTTTTAAAATTCTGTTTTTCGAAAAAATCGTGGGCTAACCCCTTGCTAAAAAAAATCATTTTTTTCAACATTGTTTCCGTTCCCATCGAGGTATACATCAAAAGAAAGGTAATTTCAAGATCTACTCGCATCTGCAAGCCAAAAGCTCCTGCGAGCTCTAGGCGCCGAAATATTTCACTCCAAAGTGAAACTAAACAATTTCGGCCCAGCCCGTCAAGATGTATGTTTTTTGGCGATATTTCCGCAACTAAGCTGCGCAAGCGGATGCGGCTTGCACTGATCAATAGCAATTGAGCACACCTTTCCACCGATGCCAAAATCTTCGCAAAACTCGACAATTTTTAAAATTCTGTTTTTCGAAAAAAATCGTGGGCTAACCCCTTGCCAAAAAAAATCATTTTTTTCAACATTGTTTCCGTTCCCATCGAGGTATACATCAAAAGAAAGGTAATTTCAAGCTCTACCCGCATCTGCAAGCCAAAAGCTCCTGCGAGCTCTAGGCGCCGAAATATTTCACTCCAAAGTGAAACTAAACAATTTCGGCCCAGCCCGTCAAGATGTATGTTTTTTGGCGATATATCCGCAACTAAGCTGCGCAAGCGGATGCGGCTTGCACTGATCAATAGCAATTGAGCACACCTTTCCACCGATGCCAAAATCTTCACAAAACTCGACAATTTTTAAAATTCTCTTTTTCGAAAAAAATCGTGGGCTAACCCCTTGCCAAAAAAAATCATTTTTTTCAACATTGTTTCCGTTCCCATCGAGGTATACATCAAAAGAAAGGTAATTTCAAGCTCTACCCGCATCTGCAAGCCAAAAGCTCCTGCGAGCTCTAGGCGCCGAAATATTTCACTCCAAAGTGAAACTAAACAATTTCGGCCCAGCCCGTCAAGATGTATGTTTTTTGGCGATATTTCCGCAACTAAGCTGCGCAAGCGGATGCGGCTTGCACTGATCAATAGCAATTGAGCACACCTTTCCACCGATGCCAAAATCTTCGCAAAACTCGACAATTTTTAAAATTCTGTTTTTCGAAAAAAATCGTGGGCTAACCCCTTGCCAAAAAAAATCATTTTTTTCAACATTGTTTCCGTTCCCATCGAGGTATACATCAAAAGAAAGGTAATTTCAAGCTCTACTCGCATCTGCAAGCCAAAAGCTCCTGCGAGCTCTAGGCGCCGAAATATTTCACTCCAAAGTGAAACCAAACAATTTCGGCCCAGCCCGTCAAGATGTATGTTTTTTGGCGATATTTCCGCAACTAAGCTGCGCAAGCGGATGCGGCTTGCACTGATCAATAGCAATTGAGCACACCTTTCCACCGATGCCAAAATCTTCACAAAACTCGACAATTTTTAAAATTCTCTTTTTCGAAAAAAATCGTGGGCTAACCCCTTGCCAAAAAAAATCATTTTTTTCAACATTGTTTCCGTTCCCATCGAGGTATACATCAAAAGAAAGGTAATTTCAAGCTCTACTCGCAT
This sequence comes from Scaeva pyrastri, assembly GCA_905146935.1. Classification (NCBI taxonomy): domain Eukaryota; kingdom Metazoa; phylum Arthropoda; class Insecta; order Diptera; family Syrphidae; genus Scaeva; species Scaeva pyrastri. The sequence continues at coordinate 32,216,666 of LR989927.1, read as the reverse complement.
CTGCAAGCCAAAAGCTCCTGCGAGCTCTAGGCGCCGAAATATTTCACTCCAAAGTGAAACTAAACAATTTCGGCCCAGCCCGTCAAGATGTATGTTTTTTGGCGATATTTCCGCAACTAAGCTGCGCAAGCGGATGCGGCTTGCACTGATCAATAGCAATTGAGCACACCTTTCCACCGATGCCAAAATCTTCACAAAACTCGACAATTTTAAAAATTCTCTTTTTCGAAAAAAATCGTGGGCTAACCCCTTGCCAAAAAAAATCATTTTTTTCAACATTGTTTCCGTTCCCATCGAGGTATACATCAAAAGAAAGGTAATTTCAAGCTCTACTCGCATCTGCAAGCCAAAAGCTCCTGCGAGCTCTAGGCGCCGAAATATTTCACTCCAAAGTGAAACTAAACAATTTCGGCCCAGCCCGTCAAGATGTATGTTTTTTGGCGATATTTCCGCAACTAAGCTGCGCAAGCGGATGCGGCTTGCACTGATCAATAGCAATTGAGCACACCTTTCTACCGATGCCAAAATCTTCGCAAAACTCGACAATTTTTAAAATTCTGTTTTTCGAAAAAAATCGTGGGCTAACCCCTTGCCAAAAAAAATCATTTTTTTCAACATTGTTTCCGTTCCCATCGAGGTATACATCAAAAGAAAGGTAATTTCAAGCTCTACTCGCATCTGCAAGCCAAAAGCTCCTGCGAGCTCTAGGCGCCGAAATATTTCACTCCAAAGTGAAACTAAACAATTTCGGCCCAGCCCGTCAAGATGTATGTTTTTTGGCGATATTTCCGCAACTAAGCTGCGCAAGCGGATGCGGCTTGCACTGATCAATAGCAATTGATCACACCTTTCCACCGATGCCAAAATCTTCACAAAACTCGACAATTTTTAAAATTCTCTTTTTCGAAAAAAATCGTGGGCTAACCCCTTGCCAAAAAAAATCATTTTTTTCAACATTGTTTCCGTTCCCATCGAGGTATAAATCAAAAGAAAGGTAATTTCAAGCTCTACTCGCATCTGCAAGCCAAAAGCTCCTGCGAGCTCTAGGCGCCGAAATATTTCACTCCAAAGTGAAACTAAACAATTTCGGCCCAGCCCGTCAAGATGTATGTTTTTTGGCGATATTTCCGCAACTAAGCTGCGCAAGCGGATGCGGCTTGCACTGATCAATAGCAATTGAGCACACCTTTCCACCGATGCCAAAATCTTCACAAAACTCGAAAATTTTTAAAATTCTGTTTTTCGAAAAAAATCGTGGGCTAACCCCTTGCCAAAAAAAATCATTTTTTTCAACATTGTTTCCGTTCCCATCGAGGTATAAATCAAAAGAAAGGTAATTTCAAGCTCTACTCGCATCTGCAAGCCAAAAGCTCCTGCGAGCTCTAGGCGCCGAAATATTTCACTCCAAAGTGAAACTAAACAATTTCGGCCCAGCCCGTCAAGATGTATGTTTTTTGGCGATATATCCGCAACTAAGCTGCGCAAGCGGATGCGGCTTGCACTGATCAATAGCAATTGAGCACACCTTTCCACCGATGCCAAAATCTTCACAAAACTCGACAATTTTTAAAATTCTGTTTTTCGAAAAAAATCGTGGGCTAACCCCTTGCCAAAAAAAATCATTTTTTTCAACATTGTTTCCGTTCCCATCGAGGTATACATCAAAAGAAAGGTAATTTCAAGCTCTACTCGCATCTGCTAGCCAAAAGCTCCTGCGAGCTCTAGGCGCCGAAATATTTCACTCCAAAGTGAAACCAAACAATTTCGGCCCAGCCCGTCAAGATGTATGTTTTTTGGCGATATTTCCGCAACTAAGCTGCGCAAGCGGATGCGGCTTGCACTGATCAATAGCAATTGATCACACCTTTCCACCGATGCCAAAATCTTCACAAAACTCGACAATTTTTAAAATTCTGTTTTTCGAAAAAAATCGTGGGCTAACCCCTTGCCAAAAAAAATCATTTTTTTCAACATTGTTTCCGTTCCCATCGAGGTATACATCAAAAGAAAGGTAATTTCAAGCTCTACTCGCATCTGCAAGCCAAAAGCTCCTGCGAGCTCTAGGCGCCGAAATATTTCACTCCAAAGTGAAACTAAACAATTTCGGCCCAGCCCGTCAAGATGTATGTTTTTTGGCGATATTTCCGCAACTAAGCTGCGCAAGCGGATGCGGCTTGCACTGATCAATAGCAATTGATCACACCTTTCCACCGATGCCAAAATCTTCACAAAACTCGACAATTTTTAAAATTCTCTTTTTCGAAAAAAATCGTGGGCTAACCCCTTGCCAAAAAAAATCATTTTTTTCAACATTGTTTCCGTTCCCATCGAGGTATAAATCAAAAGAAAGGTAATTTCAAGCTCTACTCGCATCTGCAAGCCAAAAGCTCCTGCGAGCTCTAGGCGCCGAAATATTTCACTCCAAAGTGAAACTAAACAATTTCGGCCCAGCCCGTCAAGATGTATGTTTTTTGGCGATATTTCCGCAACTAAGCTGCGCAAGCGGATGCGGCTTGCACTGATCAATAGCAATTGAGCACACCTTTCCACCGATGCCAAAATCTTCACAAAACTCGAAAATTTTTAAAATTCTGTTTTTCGAAAAAAATCGTGGGCTAACCCCTTGCCAAAAAAAATCATTTTTTTCAACATTGTTTCCGTTCCCATCGAGGTATAAATCAAAAGAAAGGTAATTTCAAGCTCTACTCGCATCTGCAAGCCAAAAGCTCCTGCGAGCTCTAGGCGCCGAAATATTTCACTCCAAAGTGAAACTAAACAATTTCGGCCCAGCCCGTCAAGATGTATGTTTTTTGGCGATATATCCGCAACTAAGCTGCGCAAGCGGATGCGGCTTGCACTGATCAATAGCAATTGAGCACACCTTTCCACCGATGCCAAAATCTTCGCAAAACTCGACAATTTTTAAAATTCTGTTTTTCGAAAAAAATCGTGGGCTAACCCCTTGCCAAAAAAAATCATTTTTTTCAACATTGTTTCCGTTCCCATCGAGGTATACATCAAAAGAAAGGTAATTTCAAGCTCTACTCGCATCTGCAAGCCAAAAGCTCCTGCGAGCTCTAGGCGCCGAAATATTTCACTCCAAAGTGAAACTAAGCAAACTTAAATTACACACCAAAATGTTCTGCTGTGCTTACTCTCGAAAAACGCAAAGATATTTTACCGAATTTAAAGAAGGAAAATGTTTTTCTTAAAATTACTTTAATAAAATATAATAAAATGCATATTAACATGAATGTTTTTTATGTACATATAAATGAATTTAAATAGAAACATCATTTGAAAACAATTATAATAAAACGTTATTTACATAAATACATTATTATTGTAATTAAGATAATACTCCTAATATTTCTTATTTCATCTTATTTATCAGCACCACTTGTTTTGTTGTTGTTGCTCCGATGTTAAGGCTTTTTAGGTTTCGGACGTTCTTCGTAATTACACATAAGTTCATCTTCGCCATCGGGACAATCCATAATCTTTAATTGATTCATTATATTTTTGATTGTAATACATTTTATGCAGTTGAAATATTTTAATTTACCTTATCACAAAGTTGATCAACTGTGATGCATTTTCCACTAACACATCTCAGCTCGTTACCGGAACACGAGGATGTGGATGCAGTAGGTGATGTCGTATGCTCGTTTTTAGTTTCCGTTTTATTCACGTGAAGGTGGGTAATATTGCTACTGCTACTGCTACTGTTACTGCTATTGCTACTGCTACTATTATTGTGGGAAATTTTCATTTTGTTTTCGGAATCACTTGTCATCATGATTTCTTTGCTGTCCTGAAAGTTGGCTGAAATTGGAAAGGTTAAGATAAAGTTGATTCATTATATTGATTTTTCTTTGACATCTGACAATAAAAATGAATAAAATAGAAGTATGATTGCAGGAGAGACGAAATGATGGCAAACAAAATTCGATAAATGGGTGAAAAAGCACCAAGTTCTGTTGCACCAAATGAGAAATCAGACTTTCATTACCAAAGCGAGGGTTCTTCAAGGTTGACATTTAGGACCACTTCTTTTTATATTAATGTTCAACTAATTATTAAAATCTGATATTGTTGAAAAACTAAGCCTCCCAAAATTAATTAATCCCTAATAAATTCGACTTATTTCGTGTGAACTAACGCCCATTATTTTTGGGATCCTATGGCTATTTAATTAACAAAGACCTAAAACAAAAATGAACAACGTTTCTACGCACATTTAAACTTAGTTAATTGAGAACTGTGAGGAACTCTTAATACTTCGATAGTGAAATCAGTAACGGATTTAGACTTGATGCCGCCATAGGCCCTGTTTATCGCGCCGCCCTTAATGTTAGAATAAATTAAAATGATTTTGATACAATATTTTTATCTTTAATTTATAATAACTTTATTTCGTTAGAATATAACTAATAAATATATCAGTCATGCAAGTAATAAACGTTAAACAAATAAATAAATGTTTTTTTTTTTTAATATTAATCAATTTCAAATTTTTTTTTTCTGGCTTTGGTCCGCGCAAAAATATCAATTATATCATCATACTCAATTTCTTGGACTAGTTGAGCTTCAATAGACAGTAATGCAAGAGCATTAAGTCGATCTTGACCCATACTGCCACGTAAATAGGTTTTTATTCTTTTTAAAGTAGAAAAAGATCTTTCTCCTGAACAATTTGTAGCCGGAATACTCAAAAAAATACGTAAAGCAATATCAACATTTGGGTAAACACACACAGAGTATCTAAAATAAGTTAGTAAACATTTGTGCGAAAATTTTCTTGTCCAGAAGAAGGTATTCTTTCATTCACCCGTGACTCATCTGGCTGAATTTTTCTAGTTTTCTTGCGACGAGTATCATAACGATAATAATCTTGGACGCCAGATAGTGTCTTGGCTTTTTCTTCATATTCAGAAAATTGTCTGTCTCTCATGTCCTGAAGAAATAGAGCCAGAGAACTATAGATTTGCACAACGGATGATAAATCAGCTTGAGATTCTTGAAGCTTCTTACTAGCAGCATTAAATCGATCTAAAATTACATTACAAACGATGACTAGAATTGCTGTTTCTAAATGCTGCAACTTTCGTTGCAATCCCGTAGCTTCAGACCGTGTAGTCGGTTTCTCACCTTCGCTTTCAGCAATAAATTCCAGTGCCAGTAGGTATTTTGAATTTCTAAATTCGTTTTGGATAGATTTTTCAATTTTTGTAAAAACTGATTCGTTGTTGCCAAATTTGTAGTTTGTTGCATGGATGTATTTGTTATGTTTAATTATTTCGCAAAATGTTCGAAACGGAGGTAAGTCATTCGTAGCCTTGCAGCTAGGTGTTGCTACTTGATATTTAAGTTGTGAGAAATAAAATCAAACAAATTGGCGACAAAAATGATGTTTTAATATTTCAAGGGAATATTCATATTTGTTATGTTTGGTTGAAACAAAAATCTTCATAGGTAGATGTTTACTTAATTTAATGAAAAAAAATAGCAAATAATTATTTTCACGTACAAAAAAAGTTGTCTATTCAAGTGAAATAAGAAATAATTCACATTGACATTCTAGTATGGTCGTGATTTACATTAAAATTTGTATTCAAATGTGGTTAAATGACATTTTGACGATTATGTATGCGAATTGCAATAAAGTTTTACTACCGTCGTTCATGTAAAATAACCTTTTTTGTGTTCAATATTTGTTTAAACATTTAAATTTGAACTGAATTTTGTTAATTTTGTTGTTTAGAAATAAATACCTAATAACTTTTGCTAATAACTTTTGCAAGTTTCGATATTATTAAGATTTAGTAGTTTTTAAAAGCTTTGTAAGCATATGATTAATTTCAGTAATGAAACGAAAAGTAAAGAGCATCATTCGATAAAGACTGTAACTGATCTTTTAAAAAATTAAAATTTTAATCATAGACTGAAAAGTAAAAGAAAAAAAAAACTTGTTTTCCAAGGCAACTGCCTTTACTTTTTTTCGTCTCTGAAATTTTGGAATTTCAAAAATTTTGCCGCCCCTCAAATTATGCCGCCCTAGGCCCGGGCCTCGCGGGCCTAGGCATAAATCCATCACTGAGTGAAATAACAACACAATTTCTGAAATAATCTCACTCCGGTAATATTTTAGGTTTTCTGAACCAATCCCAACTTACTTCAAAATTAAAAAATATTGAATTATTTTATTTCTTGGATTAATTATTAAATTTTATTTTGTTGTGGACTTGGAGTGGAAATTCAAAAAAATTTCTCACTGAAAAATGAACAAGTAATTGATTAATCCGTTCACTGTGAGTTAAATCTTTTTGGGAGTTAGTTTTCTGGACAAAATAGTTCTACTTTATAGTTTAGGTAATGTTTAGAAAATTTAATGATTTTTTTCAAAGTTTTGATTAACAAAAGATGCCAAATTCTTACCCAAAATCCTCGAAATGTTCGCCGAACCCTGTTTGATTTCATCCAAAGTTGCAATCCTATGCAGAAAACTCCTTCCACTTGCCGATGCTAATGACTCATTCAGTTCACTTCCTGCAGCTAAGCGATCTTCATCCGCCACCGTAGTGAAACTGTACTCACTTGTATAATTAGGCAGCAGAAAACTAGCAAAGGAGAAAATTCTCGGATACAATTGTGGGTCCTCAGTTTCGTAATTTTCCTCATAACAATCATGCTCGTCAGATCCGTCATCGCAGTCTTCATTCTTATCGCAGCGATATTCGTCCGTCAGGCATTTCTCATTGGACCGACAACGGAATTCTTCGGGACTACAAACCAAACAGCCCAGTTCGTCTTCTCCTTCGCTGCAATCCTTTATATTGTCACACTGCCATTGGCTAGGAATACAAGATTGATCTTCGCATCTGAATTCATCCTCGTAGCAATCACTCCTTCGGGTTGGATCCTCACAGACATTGCGATCATAGGAGTCGGGGTACTTGTCACAGTCGAAGGTGTACGTAAGAATGTCAGAGCTGGCAATTAAGCTGGAACACGCCTCTAAAATGGCTTGAAAAAAAAAGAAAACAAAACAGTTAGAAGCTTGACAAAGTGGAAGAATAATTGTCTTAGAATACATTTACAAATCCTTTTGCACGGCTGCAGTATGCCAATTTGTGTAGGACGACATTCCGGCTCGAGGTTCGAACAAACAAATTCTATTGCCCTGGCTGAACAGTTGGACGAAATGAGCGTTTCAAACACCTCCAACTCCACGGGACTCAAAAACAAGCTTTTTGCATTTGAAGATGTCAAATCGTATTGTAGAACGCCTCGGCACATGGGCAAGGACGTGGATTGGCATTGAATTTCTTCAAAGGATGGTCTACTGCTGGGCGTGACGTATTCCTGGACTTCGTGTATAATTTGGGGGACCGTTGGGGACACTATCAAAGAACTTTCAGTCCGACCCACAACATTATTTGTAGGCTCCTACAACAAAAATACATGAAAATTGAAGACTCTTTAAGGTTTTTTTTTCTTAAAGACTTACCGTTTGTCTTTCAAGCTTAATTAGCTCATCATTCAGGAGTCTCAACATTCGCTCGTCTTCTTCGATGGGGATTCCAAAGTTGTTTTGATGGCCAGAAGTGAAACCTATGACTTTGATTCCTTCTGTCTTGTTCATTGTAATGTCTTCTTTTTCGGTAGAACTCTCCTGATGGCCATAGGGACTGTGTGGTCTTGAATTGGGCTTAGCTTGTCCCACAGCTTGGCCATAGGGTTTTTGAATTTTCGTATATGGAATCGGTCCTTCATATTTTTGCCCTGGTTTTCTTTCGATAACAGTGTAATCATTCTTGGACCCCTTATCCAAATAGTTCTTCTCTCTGTAACCAGTATGAGTCAATTGGGGCACAATAATGGGCCTCAGGAGGGTTGTTGACCCTGTCAAAACTGCCTCAGAAGCTTCCACGTCCTTTTCGTCATTGGTGTCTTTGATGTCATCTTTTTTGTGGTCGATTTTTTTCCCTTCTGGTCTCTCCTTTTCTTCTTCATCACCTTGAAAAGTTGGTTCGGTTTGCGAATAGGTCCCAATTGCGGTCTTCTCATCCTCTTTTTTTGTGAAAACAAAATTTAGGTCGCTATCAGTATTATTCATCTTAAGTAGACAATTGTTGTTGTTTGTGGTTAAATTTGAACAATTGGATTTTATAGACCTGGTATTTCTAGTATTTAGGCAGGTGTAAGTGATGAGGCCCAAAAAGACGCACCCGATGAGTAACAACAATGGCCATTTTAGATACTTCCATGTCCGTTCGAGGAATTTGTCTGATAATAAATTGCCAAACGATTCGTTGAAATTAATCGATTCCCAACATTTGCCAACTTTCTTATCTGATTTCTCGGATGATAGGAATATTGGAGGGTGATGGTGCAACACTTCAGGAACATATCCATATGGCTTGAAAAAAAGAAACGAAAAAAAAAGTTATGAAATTTAATAATATCTATGTATATCTTCTTCTATATATATAAAATTCTTCTGTCACAGTGTTTGTCCTCGAACTCCTCCAAAACGGCTGGACCGATTTTAATGAAATTTGGTATACATATTCGTTAGGTCTGCGAATAGGTTTTTATCTATTTTTCATACCCGTATGTGGTGTGTTTTTTGTCCACCACCAACATTTTTTTTTTCGACAATTTTTTTTTTTTTTATGTGTGGCTTTAAAAATTGCATGCGAAACTTAATTTTCACCATTTATCACAGACATTTGATTTAATTTCAACAATTTTTCTTGAATTTGCATTCAAAAGTAAATACTTTAAAGTTTTAAAAATTTAATTAAAAAAATTATTTAAGTCATAGCAACGATAAATTTTGATTGTAGATCGTACGTTTTATTAAATAAATTTATTCGTAAACAAAACGTGTCACTTCGTAAAGGATATTTAGGTTTTATTTTACTATGGCTGAAGAACATACGGATTTTCTCTGCAACCCGATTTTGACAATGGAACGGAAGCCCGTTAAGATGAATAATTTTCTTTCCTTTTGCAAAATTTTCCACTGATTCTTCGCTCCTATTGATAGTAGCGTAATTTAAGGTTAATTATTTAATTAATTTATAATTTAATTAGCTAAAGACCTTCCTCGACAAATTGGCTATCCAACGCAGAAAGAATTTTTCAATTCGAACCAGTGGTTTTTGAGATTAGCGCGTTGCGGACGAAGTCGCGGGGAACAGCTAGTTAATATATAAAGCTGGAAAGTTTGTTTGTTTGAACGCGCTAATCTCAGAAACCACTGGTTCGAATAGAAAAATTCTTTTTGTGTTGGATAGTCCATTAAAAAAAATGGAAAATGTTGAAAAAACGGAGAAAATTATTCATCTTTGAGGGTTTCCGTTATTCGTTTCAAGGCGCTGATCTCAAAAACTAAGTGATCGAATTGAAACATTCTTTTTGCATTGGATAGTTTATTTATCGAGAAAGACTTTAGGCGAAATATAGGTCACTGGTCATTATTGGTGTTTGGTCATAAATGGTCTTTGGTCATAAATGGTCTTTGGTCATAAGTGGTCATTGGTCATTATAGGTCATTGGTCATTATTGGTCTTTGGTCATAAATGGTCTTTGGTTAATATAGGTCACTGGTCAATATAGGTCATTGTACCTTTGACCTTTGACCTTTGAACTTTGACCTTTGACCTTTGACCTTTGACCTTTGACCTTAAACCAAAAATGATCAATGACCAAAAATGACCAATTACCAAAAATGACCAATGACCAAAAATGACCAATGACCAAAAATGACCGATGACCAAAAATTTCCAATGACCAAAAATGACTAATGACCTATAATGGCCCATAACCAAAAATGACCAATGACCAAAGACCAATGACGGGAGTCTCTCACTTATCTCGATCGCGACGACGCCATGTCAACAAAATTCAAATGCGCACCCCAAATATTCGGGCGGTTTGGTCTGCGCCATCTCTCCAAGTAAGAATGGTCTGTCACGCTGTCTCCTGCCATACAAAAATTGTACTACATAGCACTTTCCGAGGTGGTTCCTCTGCGCCAAGTTTAATATTTTTCACGACACCTGAATTCGAGGTAGATCGTATACAGTTCATGAGTGTAACGTTTCTGGAATGGTCCTTCGTTACATACGGGGCCATCAATTCTCCTTGAGACTTTCGTAGCGCCTAAGAGGTCAAAGTACTACTGTTCCTACTATTGACCCAAGGTATTCATGATCCGTTAACTTAATACTTTGACCCAGCTGTTTTTCTCGCAATTAAACGCCACCTAGCACTTTGTTTTTCTTTCACTAATCAGCCAGCGGGATATCGTATTAAAAAGAGAACACAAGGCACGCATTGCATGGGATAGATTTTTGTTTTCAAACGAATCGTGGATTTTGTTTTTGAGTATTATGAGACATGACCATCACTTTCCAGTATTGTAACTAAAAAACAAAACATTTTAATCAAAATGTGTCGACTCCTTACTTATTAATTTTAATCTGTATTCAAAATACAATTAAGGTAATGGAGCATGAATACCTTGGGTCAAGATCAACTATCCTTACTTGGAGGGACGGCGGCGCGGCTTTAGCCGCGCAGACCAAACCGTCCGAATCCTTTGTGCAACTGAATGGCGATGGCATGGCGTTCGTCACGATCGGGATAAATGAGAGACTCCTTTGGTCATTGGTCATTGGTTATGAATCATTATAGGAGAATCGTCATTATTGGTCTTTGGTCATTGGTCATTATTGGTCTTTGGTCATAAATGGTCATTGGTCAATATGGGTCATTGGTCATTATTAGTCTTTGATCATAAATGGTCTTTGGTCATAAATGGTCATTGGTCAATATAAGTCATTGGTCATTATATGTAGGTTATTGGTCATTAGCCTGTACAGGTTATTGGTGAAAGGTCAAAGGTCAGAGGTCAAAGGTCAAAAGTCAAAGGTACAATGACCAATGACCTATATTGACCAATGACCACTTATGACCAAAGACCATTTATGACCAAAGACCATTTATGACCAAACACCAATAATGACCCGTGACCTATATTTCGCCTATTGGTCGTAGCGTAATTTTGTATAGCTTAAAGTCTTTCTCGATAAATAAACTATCCAATGCAAAAAAAATGTTTCAATTCGATCACGTAGTTTTTGAGATCAGCGCCTTGGAACGAGTAATGGAAGCCCTCAAAGATGAATAATTTTCGCCGTTTTTGCAACATTTTCCATTTTTTTTAATGGACTATCTAACACAAAAAGAAATACTAACAATAGGAGGGAAGAATCAGTGGAAAATGTTGCAAAAGGAAAGAAAATTATTCATCTTAAAGGGCTTCCGTTCCATTGTCAAAATCGGGTTGCAGAGAAAATCCGTATGTTCTTCAGCCATAATAAAATAAAACCTAAATATCCTTTACGAAGTAATTTAAAATATATATTTTTTAAAACTTAATCTTAATTGCTATAATAATAAATTGAGGCGGACGAAGTCGCGGCCTCGCGGGGAACAGCTAGTATTTCATAAACTATAAGGTGATTTATCGTAAGTTTTCATTTTCAATAGGTTTTTGGAAGATCAAGCGTGAGTCCTATCGAAATGCATTACGAGCCATGAAGCGTGTAAAACAATGGGCTTGTTGAGAAATCATTTTAGTGGGCACTTAATTTCACCTTTTGATGCAGTAAATTGACCGCCTAGATCTATGGGGATATGTAAAGTCTTAGGTCTTCAGGAATTAGCCAGATATGATTGACGCTTTTGAAGACAACGAACGAGTCAACCAATATTTGACCTTCCGAGTTGACCACCTCACACGTAATAGTGGCCAACATTTCCGTGATGTCATTTTAAAAAAGTTAATTAATTTAAACAGATAATAAAAATTTTAAGTGAACTTAAGTTTTCAAATTTATGAGTTTTATTTCACTCTTTTATGTAGGTACATAAGTGATGCTGAGATTAAAAAATTACAAAAGCATCATTAAGTCTTCAAAGGATGGCAGAAGATTTGTTGAATAAATATCAATTAAAAAAAAACACGTATACGCCCAGCGTACCATTGCTGTAATGATGATTCTTGAGCAAACAAAATCACAGTACAATTTATACACATACATTATAAGGGTATTAACATTTTCGATATAATTTAGCTTCAAGAATTTGTTCCGATATTTCAATTGTTATTCAACAAATTGATAAAAATACGACTGCTTGCCCAATCGAAGAAGAAAAAACTCAATGACGAAAAATCAATTTGTTATCATGTTCCATTTGTCACATAAAAGTCAATTTTTCTTATGAAATCCAAATTTACAAATGGAAAATCCCGTGAAAGAAAATGAAACAAATCTCCAGCAACTATTAATGATGAGCTCACACTTGTTTCATAAGCAAAAACAATAACAATAATTCACTTAAGTGAAACGAAGAATCTATTAACAAAAATTCCACATGTCGGGTATGTAATCTTTAAAGAGTGTTACACATTGACTAGAGTCATTTAAATTTTAATGTTTTCTTTTGGTGGGTGCCCCCTCCACGACAGATTTCTTACACCGCAAACTAAAAGATAATGCATAATAATGTCCAGTTACCTTTTCATTCCGATCAAAACAAACTCAAAACAAAACAACATTTTTGTCAATCTTATAACCATATCATCATGATCATCATCAACATCAACATCAACATATCACATTCACTGGACCGATTTTACATAAAACGCGTCGTCCCCCGCGTGAGGGAGAACCCATTAAGTGGCATTATAAAGCCGCAGCATTATATTTTATCTTCATAAAAATAAAAACCATGGTGTGAGATAAGTGACACAAATTAATTTGAGGTTTAAATATCTTTATTGCCACCTCCGAGCAGATTATTCCGATAAAAAATATAAAATTAGAAAATAGCCACACTCGCTCGGCCCGGCTAGGCCCGGGACGGGCCACATTCAAATTCGTGGAACTAAAACTTTACCCATTAGTGCTACCATAAAGCTTTCAATTTTATCGGCCTTAATTTGCATAATTTTTGAGAAAATCCCAGCCCAAGTTAAGCTATAACAATGTGCCTCATATACCCCGACTTGTGTGGTGTAAATATGCACTTTGATATAATTTGTAGTCTTTTATTGATATAGATATTTTATTCGGTTGGTGAATTATAATTTTTGTAAATTCGAATCAAATTAATTCGAATCGTAACCGAAATTTTGTTTGTTTTTTTGATTACTTTAAGAGAAATTTATTGGCTGATGCCATGGTGAGATAAAATTGATAATGTAATTGTTGTTTTTAATTCAGGGCGACATGTTTGAACCACCGCGCCGCCGGCTGGGCCGTTACTAACGCCCACCGGGAACCGGGTCTGAGACGCGACATGAAACGCAGAAGAATGCGCGGAATGTTAGCATTGTTAATTCTTATGAGTTGTTATGACGAGGTTGTAGAGAGTGATGACAAATGGAAAACTAACGGTTGCAGCATCACTTTTCTGGCGCCCTAGTAGCGCTAAAGGCAGAAAGATCTTAACTATCATAATTCATTAAGATTAGATATTTCAATAACAGCAATTAAGGTAAGAGGATTAAGTCCCGTTAAATGAAGCTTAAAAGAGATTTGAAGCAACTGTGTGTTAGTGGTCTGTGGGTTTGGGGTTAAATGACCAGTATTGGAGACACAACAGAAAGACTATATAGAGAAGAGATATGTAAGTCAGTATTCCAGAAATGTTTAAGTCTGACAAATAAATAATTTTTTTGTTAATAAAATTGTTATCAATCCACATAAAAAGTAAATCGATTAATATCAGGAATAGCTGATCACTGTGAGTCGCACACGACTTAATTTTTTGAATCCAATATGACGTGCCTTCCGTTCTCTTTTTAATGCAATATCCCGCTGGCTGATAAGTGAAAGAAAAACAAAGTGCTAGGTGGCGTTCAATTGCGAGAAGAACAGCTGGTCAAAATATTAAGTTAACGGATCATGAATACCTTGGGTCAATAGTAAGAACAGTAGTACTTTGACCTCTTAGGCGCTACGAAAGTCTCAAGGAGAATTGATGGCCCCGTATGTAACGAAGGACCATTCCAGAAACGTTACACTCATGAACTGTATACGATCTACCTCGAATTCAGGTGTCGTGAAAAATATTAAACTTGGCGCAGAGGAACCACCTCGGAAAGTGCTATGTAGTACAATTTTTGTATGGCAGGAGACAGCGTGACAGACCATTCTTACTTGGAGAGATGGCGCAGACCAAACCGCCCGAATATTTGGGGTGCGCATTTGAATTTTGTTGACATGGCGTCGTCGCGATCGAGATAAGTGAGAGACTCCCGTCATTGGTCATTGGTCATTATTGGTCTTTGGTCATTTTTGGTCATTGGTCATTTTTGGTCATTGGTCATTTTTGGTCATTGGTCATTTTTGGTCATTGGTCATTTTTGGTCATTGGTCATTTTTGGTCATTGGTCATTTTTGGTCATTGGTCATTTTTGGTCATTGGTCATTTTTGGTCATTGGTAATTTTTGGTCATTGGTCATTTTTGGTCATTGGTCATTATAGGTCATTGATCACAATTGGTTTAAGGTCAAAGGTCAAAGGTCAAAGTTCAAAGTTCAAAGGTCAAAGGTCAAAGGTCAATGACCAATGACCAAAAATTACCAATGACCAAAAATGACCAATGACCAAAAATTACCAATGACCAAAAATGACTGAAGACCAAAATTGATCAATGACCAATAATGACCAAAGACCAACAATGACCAATGACCAAAGACAAATAATGACCAATGCATCAGAGCTCACGATAGTGTATTTGAAAAACACGGATACACGGAGTCCGTGTAATAAGAAAAGCCCAAAAAAATATCCGTGTATTTAATACACGTGTAATTGTTTTCTTATTATCCGTGTACACGGCCTTAATTATACGGATCTTAATTACACGGATTGATTAATACACGAATTCTATGTAGGTTAATAGAATTTTTGATTTTTTATAATGGTTTTGCTTTTTTTTTTAGTTTGGTATTTTAAGCAAGCTGACTGTTTTCCTATTTTATTTAAGCAGGGTAAATGCAATAAACTAAAATAATGGAAATCCGGATCCGGACATCTATTACTATCAGTGTAGTTAAAATCCACGAGTAATTATAATTACACCGATTCAAATCCGGATATTCTTAATTCAAGGGTACCGGTGTATTTTCTTATCAAATTGAATTTTTTGACAAATCTGTACGTTTTAAGGTTCCTATATAGAATCTGCGAGTGTTCGTAGATTTGAGATACATTTTAACGACTCCAATTAAATATTGTTCCACTGGTTACAACTTCAAAAAGATGCAGATTCGTATAAATTTAGTGAGCGCTTTTTATAAACAAGAATTTCGGTTTAGTTACAAATGTCTGAGGAACGGGTAATGCTATTGACTTCAAATAAATTTTGTTGTATGCATTGTGACGTGATACAGATTAGGTATAAATTTGGAAAAAGTTTAACAAATTTTTGGCACTCAAATATGCCTGGAATAAGGAAAAATCGTCAAAACAATTATCTACTACGTGAAATGAAGGTTTTGATATATTGTAAAATTTAGGAAAAAATTAAATTGATAGGTTCTTGTATAAATTAAAAAAGTACAAAAAATTCAACCAAAAATTATTAGAAAATGTTTTTTTTTTATACATAATACAACTATTAATAATTAATATGTGTTACAATTTTCTTATCTATTTGAGTTTTTTTTACAAAAAGTTCTACAAAAATTTGGTAAATATTGTTTTCGCACTAAAATATCTCGAGAAATGTCTTAAAGTCTCAAAGTAAAATGGGAAGTTATCAGTATGGATCGCACCCATTAAATATATAGTGTTGCAGTAGTCATCATAATTAAATGTTTTAAGGCTGCAAAGTTTAACGTTTTCCCGTAAAAAAAAAAAACTATGACCTCACTTCCCTATTACATTGAAACTATACCAAGAAGGGGTGAGATAACTTATTGATGAGACGTTTTTGAAGTTTTACTCGATGGTTGCCACCATTCTTTCTCAGCCCATATTTCCGTTTGCCTAAGCCCACTTACACCCCACTTCCACTACGAAGAAGTGTACCAATTCAGTTTGAAGTTTGTACAATAATAATAATTGTCAGTACTTACATAATTTCTTACACGAACATCATTTCAAGTTATAAAAATATAAAGCTACATACTTAGGAAAACACAACAAAACAAATACATATAATTCTACTCACGTTTTCATCATTCCTCTGCTGAGCCATACGGAAGTCTCTGCACTGATTTAGATTTATTTTTCCATATTGGCCGCTGCCGCTGCCGTTGCCGCTGGCGCTGCTGTTGCCGTTTATTGTGGTGTTGTCATCGCCATCATCGTAGTTGTCTTGTAATTGTAAGTCTTTTGCTCTTGTTACTGGTTTTTTAATCATCGATGCCGCCGATGCAGGTGGTGACGACGACGATGATGATGATGTCTTTCCAGGCTTTGTTCTACGCAAACTGCTCTCGTTTTCTTTTATGATCACTTGGAGTTGAATATTATCTTGGCTGAGGTTACGTCCATATTCATGATGTTGTGATTGTTGGGCTTGTTTATGTGGTACTGACATTGTTAATTGTAATTCATGGGAGTCAACTAAATAAGAGTGAATTTTATCACTCATGACTTTTTTGTTCCTTAATGCTATGTATGGATGTGTAGGTACGAGTTTTGTTTTGTTTTGTTTTTTTTTTTTCTGTTTTTTCAATTATTTTTTTAATTGATCTTTAAACCTAACAGAGTAGAGAAAAAAGTACAGATTTGAATTAAATATTAATAACAAAGGGTGTTTCTTTATATGCGTTATGACTTATGGAATTCATTATTTAATTTCAAAGGAGATACTTTTACTTGTTGGTAATTATAAATGGGAGAAGCAAAATGGCACCAGGAACTTCTTAGCCAAAAATTTAAGAACTCATATTTAAAGATCCACAAAATATTAAGACGATTTTTTGTTTAGTTTTACAGTGGAATAATTTTTTAATAGATTGTACATGTGTTTAAAGAAAATATTATTAATAATTCACATTTCATTTGATTTTGTACATATTTTAGAAATTGGCACTCAACGAACATAGATACTTTTTTTATAAACTATTTACCTATTTTTAACGAAGAGCTGACTGTCAAATCGATAAGCTTATGACTGTAAAAAATTGTATGCCACACTTATGTCGTTTTCAATTGGCAATCTGGAATCAGAAAAAAGCATTCTCAAAGCGTTCAATTGGGCAAAAGTGACAGTTCTAATTCTGAAAAAGAAGAGATTTCTCTTCTGGATTTGAAGTCAGAAGCAAAAACAGAATCACTCACACATTCAAAGATTTTACATGTCACACTTGACAAATGTCATATTTTTGAATTAACAAATTGTGCGAACTGTGAAGTGATTGCTTGAAATTAAAACTAAACTATAAAAAAATGGATAATAATATTGACAATATCTTATCAATTGTTCCTAATTTGTTAGAAACATTGTTGGAGTCGTCTTCCTCATCTTCTTCATCAAGTGATGACGATGCAAGTGATGCAGTTAATTTTCTATTGCAGGAGTTTTCCAAAAAGCCAAGATTGCAAAACTACCAATACAGTCACACCAAACTTCAATTTTTTCAGAATTCACAAAAAGTGTTCAATTGGGATTCTGCTTCTACTTCTCATTCCGGATTGCCAATTGAAAACGACATTAATCGATAGATCAATCGGGTTGTTAATTTTATTTCGGCTTTGGATCACCACTTAATTAATGACATTTTTTGGCAAAGCAAAATATTAATACACTCAATAAGGTTACAAACAGAAACTACATATTTCGAGAAGTTATCTAGACGTCTTTCGAGAAATATGTACATCTACATACATACATACATATCTACATGTAGAAATCACCTTTTGTAGGAAATTTTTGAAATGCTTTGATTGAATGTTTTTTATTCTAATTCAACTTCTTCATTCGTGTGAACTCTGTCTCCACTAACTCTCTGTCTGTCTCTCTAATAGTCATTAAGTGTAGATCATCTCTTGTAGAAATGAAATCACTAAAACATTCACGTTAGCTGCGTTCTTCGTCAAAGCGACATTCCAGGAAATTTTAAGTTTGACGAATTTGTAAAAGGCGGTACAACGTTACAGTTACAGATCTCATCATCACGACAATCGCTTGATTTAAACTTTTATTATAAAACAATAAAGACGATATAAAGAGAACGATCTGGAATAAAGATAACAAATATGGCCAAACTTATATCTAAAACTTTCTGACAGAATATACATATGCTCGTTAGACCTTAATTGACGTTAACAGGACCTGACCATTTCTCAAACGATTATTACAGGAACTGTATGGTGAGGAAGGAACAATTCCTCGTTTTTTCTGCACTTGCCCTGTTCCATGTCAGCACAGCATTCTAAAAGAATTGCGCTTAGAAGAAAATCTCTAAATTCATGTTTAAACCTACTACAGTTGATTTTATTCAAATTTAAAGACTAAAAACTCGTAAGAAAACGAAATTCATAATTTAATGAAGATAATAACTAAAAAACCTAATAGAGCAAACTTATTCAACAAGTGACTCATAAAAATCGTAGAGTAATTTTAAAGACCAAGAGGAGAGCTTGAATCAAAATTAAATTAAAAAAAAGAATGACCTTTAAAATTATTTTCTCAAAATACTTGAAAAAAATGCTTTGTCAAAAAAATTGCACTTTACTCTCAGGACCTCACGAGACCTAAATTGAAAAGTATTGGTATAGTAATACATAGGATATCGAAATATGAATCACCCTAAAAGAATCCAATGTGAACACGGCTTCAATGAAATTTAATAGCTTATGACTGAAAATAGGCAACAAACAAAATTTTGACATGCATAACGATCCATTACAAATGATACTTATGTCGTTTTCAATTGGCAATCCGGAATGAGAAGTAGAAGCCGAATCCCAATTGAACACTTTTTGTGAATTCTGAAAAATTTGAAGTTTGGTGTGACTGTATTGGTAGTTTTGCAATCTTGGCTTTTTGGAAAACTCCTGCAATAGAAAATTAACTGCATCACTTGCATCGTCATCACTTGATGAAGAAGATGAGGAAGACGACTCCAACAATGTTTCTAACAAATTAGGAACAATTGATAAGATATTGTCAATATTATTATCCATTTTTTTATAGTTTAGTTTTAATTTCAAGCAATCACTTCACAGTTCGCACAATTTGTTAATTCAAAAATATGACATTTGTCAAGTGTGACATGTAAAATCTTTGAATGTGTGAGTGATTCTGTTTTTGCTTCTGACTTCAAATCCAGAAGAGAAATCTCTTCTTTTTCAGAATTAGAACTGTCACTTTTGCCCAATTGAACGCTTTGAGAATGCTTTTTTCTGATTCCAGATTGCCAATTGAAAACGACATTAGAAGCTAAAGCTACATATGCAAATGTAGACATTTTTAGGTGATTTGATGGTCTAGATTGTCTTGTCTAGATTTCACTAGGTTGAAACGTTTCCTGTTCAACACTAGACAAACATTAAGATTCCGGAATCGAACCCTACATAATATACCAATGTGAGTGTCATACTTTTGGACATAAAATAGACTTACAAAATAATTCGGATTCGATTCTCAATTATCTTATTTTTCTAACTCAAAAACTCCATTAGTGTTACGTCTTCTTCTTGGCTGATTTATAAATTGTACTCGTATTATAAGAATTATCTTACGCTAAAAATTTATAAATCCAAAACGGTTAACCTTAAGGTTAATAATTGTATATTAGAAGAATTCCAAAATCGAAAGTTATACCACAACTCAAACTTACAAACTCCACCGCCAATGTTATATAACTTAAGAAGAATTTATTAATCAAATTAAATTAAATTTAAAAAATAAGATATTTGATCTTTTCTAGATATATCACATATCCCAAAGCACCAAAAAACTAAAAAAATATTATTCAAAAACAAAAGTGGAACAATCTTGTGTTTTTTTTTTTTTTTTGTGGAATTCCATTTGAATTCAAAAGCAACCCATCAATCACCGTTAAAAACGAGTTTTCCAACTGTCATTTAAGTGTTGGATTAAATCTTAATCCAAATTATTATTATTTTCCCAAATAGAAGTTAATATTCATGCTCTAATGATCCTCAAGGCGTTCCATGGCAATTTAAGGCAACCATAGCAATCAAATAAAACTCTAAGCAATTAAAACTTGTGCAATATTGCGCGCTGACAACGCCTTGCTTGCAGCCTTCAGTCTTCAGCCTGCAGTTTGGTTTTTCAATCTTTTATTCGTCTTACTTTTAGGCTTATTGCCTTTAGTTTTATTAAAAAAATATCGACTGAAATGTGAATAAAAATTATGCAATCTTTGCACCCACCTTCTTCTGTAAAACCGAAAATATAAAATCTCCTCGTCTGTACCACGCTGACGATGATGATGATGATTCAACTACGATTACTTCAAATGCACTCCGAAACCGAACCAAACCGAACCGAAGGTGTAACACTCCGTTTTATAACCAAACCAAAACCAAGGATTAGGAACCCTGAAATGTCCATAGACCTGGGGGCTTATGGGCGTATCATGCTTCTGATTAATTGTTCACTAAGTAAGCGTTGACGTTTTGATATTTGAAAAATTTCAGCTGCTAATAGCCACTCACAATTTTTAAATTTCATACCCAATCAAAGGCAGATACAAATGCAAATCACTATCGAAAAGTTAAGCACTGAGATTTAAAGTGACCTTTTCATGGTATTACGTGAGCGCACATAGCTAAGATGCGGTAAAACTTGGCTTTTACAAAAAAAAGCACTCCAAAAGTTGAATCCTTCTTAGTTGATGGTGTTCCTACTCGAACTTGTATGGGGAAATAAAATTGTGTCTTTATTAGTTTTAACCAAACTTCATTTTACTATTTTTATTTAATTTAATTTTTTTTTTGTATCCACTTCACATTCACATAACAATCGTGCGAATCAAACTTAGATATTTATTTTGTATTTAAAGCGACGAGAAAATATAAATTAATTTTTAATTTCGATTTTTTGTAAATGAAAGTTAGCGGGCGTCTTGCATATTTATTTCAATTCGAGTAAAGTTGCACTAAATTTTATTATTTTCCGTGCGTATAAAATAAATAACAGCGAAATAAAAACACGAAACACCCAACTATCCGCTTTGGAATACTATGCAAGAGTAAATAAAACAACCTCGGAGTTCGTTCGTTAATCCAACGAGATCTTTGGATCTGGAGCCAAAGACTGGGTGATCACGCTGCCGCTGCGCTGCTGCTCGGAATGGTTGGCTCGTGCAAAGTGCATCATCAAAACTGTTGTGTACGAGTATACTGCCTGCCTACCACTCCGTCTTTGTGTTGAGTCTTGTGTGGTGCAAAATTTTTTTTTTTTTTTTTTTTTGTATTACTTGCTAACACAAACTATCCATTGAATTTGAAGAGCTTTGACGCACAACTAGAGTTTTGTAAAGCTGGAGCAGCTCGACTCCACAGCAGCAGCAGCAGCAACGGCGGCAGTCCCATTGGCTTAGTGACTATGACATGCATAAAGAAGAAAGAGTGTATATGACTTGGAGGAGACTTGAAACCAGCACATACCCAGTGGCCAATATTGCCAACGGAACTCTATTAATGGAATAATCTTATGTTAGGTATACCTTTATATGATTTGTCATGTTTTTTCAATGTGATTCAAAAGTTTACTTTTTTTGTTGATCAATGGAATTTTTGGGAGATCAATCCCATTTCCACTCACACCAAAATAATAGACAGCTGACATACAGTGACCACTTTGTATACAGTAATACAAAGAATAAACAATCAATCCGAAATAAAAATAAATTTTTAAATCAAAATCTGAGTTTTCCAATCAAAGGTATGTACATATTCTTAAGGAGTATAGACCCTATTAAAACAACAATATAAAGAAAATACGAGCATTAGTCTGCAAACGCCTAAATGCGGAGTATTTC